>OY720208.1:21944025-23317358 GCA_963082605.1 Rhodophaea formosa
AAATTTATTACATTTGCCAAGAAAATGTTAACAAACGATTTGTTTGTTCATTAAAACACTATTCCTTAATACTCAAGTATCCAAAAAACAAACCGTCCCGCCTTCATCATAATAGATTAGATCGAGAAGAGGAATCCAGGTCAATGTGCCCAATTCGCCAAGTAACCTCCAGATTAAATGCATAGTCACTATAGCTACGGTCACAGAGCAGGGAACGTAGCTGTCGCTTGGGCGCTACTAGTAACGAAAGTAATAATAATACCGCGTGTCTTTTTTAAAATTACTATTGTCAAACTTATGGCAAACAAGCAAGCGGCTCTAGGGGTATGACAATTTTTTTTTTGAATGGACAATGTTGCTAGCTCCAAATGAGCTTTCGCTACTTCACCGAACTTTTTGAGGTGAGAGCAGAGTGCCCTCAACCTGTAAGGCAAACATCACCAAAGGGTCCCCTGGAGGGACGAACCTCGGCTTATGGGCGTTGCCTGGGTGCGCAAGGCTTGGAGAGACAGCAAACTCTTTTATGCCTGATGGGCCGCGGTGACAAGAGCGTTGCCGGCCTTTTAGGTATATTTCTCTTCCAGAGGAGAAAGGGGATAGGTCTCCGGCTCTCTCACTCACCAAATGAAGCATAGCATCGGTGAAGCTACTACTCAAATGTCAATTTTCTGTGAGTGTGGCACTTTCCCGGACGAGCTGGCCCACGAGACTGATCCATGCATGCGATTTAGCAAAAGTGAATTTCGCCGGTAGCGTGGCTCTACTACAATTAACGCGCCTGGCTAGTATGCGAAAGTACATACACTGACTGTCAGTAGGTGCTCAAAAAATCATGAAAAAGGCCCAATGTGCTGTGATATGGTATCATATTTACAGTAAATAGCTTAATAAACAACATACTGATGTAACCTATAACATGAATCAGTAAAAAATAGTCGATTTTTGCATTACTTCAATTACCTTGATATTCAAAACCTCAATGAACAGTACCGCCTTATGAAACGCTTGTTTTTTTATAGATTTTGACAGTATGCTTACAAAATTTTTCAATATTTTTTTTATTTCATTTTAAATGTATGTCCACACAGTCCAGGTAACAGTGAAACTACTTTTGCTCGTTAAATAAGATCTCAAAACCTGCTTCCACAATCAAGATAGATTGATTTTTTTGGTATGAAATGTCTTGAAAAGGCGTCTCAAGTAGCGCGCGAGCGATATTTCGTGCTCTGTGGCTATAGCACAGCGGACGGGGAATAGTAAACAGGCAATGTCTGTTATCCACTTAGCTGGAATAAACAAAGTGGGATATTGTTCATGGGCGAGCATAAATGTATATGAATGGGCAAGCGTATATTGCGCCAGAGATACTCAACGTATAGTCGATAGATTTATTCGGGGCCTTGGTCTAGTATTATATTTTCCTTAAATTACTTCTTTATTTATACTAATTTTATAAAGAGGAAGATTTGGTTGATACTTTCATGGTGGTTTGGAAGGAAAGGAAAAACATAGAATGTTCCAGCTTTTATCTTCCCGTAATAATTAAGGGGGGCTCCCATACATACAACAGAGTAGTTGTTGGCGTTTTTTTGCTATATCTCATGAACCGTAATAGCAAGGACGTAGAAATTTTCACAGATGTTGTACTTTTATTACCACACTAAACAATATAACAACAAACACTAAAAATAAAATAAAAATTATATTTAAGGGGGGCTTCCATACAACTAAAGTATTTTTACGAGTTTTTTCTGGTACGGAACCCTTCGTGCGCGAGTCCGACTCGCACTTAGCCGGTTTCTTTTTATATTTTTCTGACGGCAAACAAGCAGACGAGCAATCTGATAGAAAGTGGTTTTTGTGCATGTAAGACATACCATCTGACAGAATAATGACTGCTATCAATTATGACAGGCAGGGCCATCGGCTTAGTGTGCATTCCGATGCTAAGCCCGAGATACTTTTCATCACTTGTGATCTTCCATCTCAGTAGAGACCGTACTCAGGTATGCTTTACATGCGTAAGCCGTTGCTTTTCGAGTTTGCTTATTTTTTATCTGCGGCAGATTTACATTATTTTATTTCTAACTAACTATCCTAGAAACAAATTTAACGTCTTGATTTCGCACGAAAAATAAAGTAGGATTAGAAAATAAAAGGTTTTATTTTTAGGATAAGTCAGAAATAAATACATCGTAGAATGGGAAAGAAGAATTGAGTTAGGAATTCAATTGTAGGATAAATCAAGAATGGAGAACACGAAGGATGAGAACGAATGGGATGAATACAGAATAACCCAAACTGTTTGATGTAACAAACTGATTATGGACGATAACGCGTCGCGTAGAAAAGTAATCTACTTATTGTTGTTGCGAACTAGTGAGATTAAACATAGGAAAGTCTCCTAAGAAACTCTAAATGGACAGTCGAATCGTTGGACGATAAGAACAAATCTCTTATCTTTACATACGGAGCTATTATTGGAACTAGTGAGATTAAACATAGGAAAGTCTCCAGCGGATAAGGAAATCTCTAAATGGACAGTCGAATCGTTGGACGATAAGAACAAATCTCTTATCTTTACATACGGAGTTATTATTGGCGACACTATTTTCGTCCGGAGATAATTGCGCTGGGCACAATTGTCGTGTTAAACTGTTCTAGAAAAGTTGTATATTTAGCTTATGTACAAACTAAAGAGAACGCAGAAGAATAACCCACGAACAAAAGATTGTCAAAATTAAGATATAAACAATATACATGTATCGGTACGGATGATTGAAGGTTTTAAGCGTACACAGGTGACTTGGGAGAAGATGAGTGTATTATAACTGCCTCCGTAGTCCAGTGGTTAAGGCGTTTGCTTTGATGACCCGGGGGTCGTGGGTTCGATTCCCACGGGAAGCATACTTTGTTAAGTTGTTTCCAGTTTGGTTAGGACATTGCAGGCATGAATCACCTGATTGTCTGATAAGAATGATGATTCCGTGCTTCGGAAGGCACGTTAAGCCGGTGGTCCCGGCTGCCACCTGGTAGTCGTTAAAGGAACCACGTCAGAGGCCGAGAGGCGGTTCCGAAGAACTCTGACACCAGGGTGTGCAAGGTCGATTGACCGTGTCACCTACACGAAATGATGATGATTATAATATCAGGATGAGTTGTGACTATAGTCATAATTTTTTGCCATGTGCATGCTACTTGTTAAACAGGACCATGCAATGTAAAATGGTATCACAAAAATAAGTAACTGCTACTACTAAGAGTTATCTGACTAAATGTGAATGATACCACATAGCTTTTTTAACTATAAATATTTCTTTATTTGACAATATCCACTTTAAAAGCGTTTTACATGAAGAGTTTCGTTCGCCTACATAGAACCATAAAGTTATATTAGTAACCGTACAGTCCAAAGTAAAGGCAGTGACCATTCTATTCTTTATTTATTTTATATTCTAGTAGATCATTGTCGTCATCTATTTTAGAGTAACAAATAAAAATAGTCGACATTAACATCGCTGGCAGTAGCATCTATTAGCAGAGTGAGCACTCTCATCATAATAACACTAAACATTTCCAATATAAGTAAGCAAATTAGGAATTTGACGCGAGGAGCATGAACACTCAATTCAGTAACACAAGTACGAATATCCTTTTACCAGTGTCGATTCGTCGTTGTCGATGATTGTGACATCTAATATCAGTGCAAATAATAAAACAAGTGGACATTAAGAGGCTTACACCACCGAAACTAGCGACACCCGTTATTTAATTCTTGTTCTCCAAAATAAGAACAAATTGAAAAAATCTACGTAAGTACTTCCTTAGTAAATTACTTGTAGTATTTTTAGTAGAACTTTTCATCGACATCAGCATTTCAGATTAAGAGAACTATTCATTACCGCCAAAAGTGGCCGCTTTTGGCGGTAGTGCGTAGTTCTCTTGAATTATCAAATGCAAAATATACAAAAAATACTACAAGTCATTTACTAGTGAAGTACTTACGTCAATTTTGTCAATTTGATCTTATTTAGTAATAAAAGAAATAAAACCAAGGGTGGCGCCAGTTGGCTGCTGTAAGCGCCTTAAACGGCGCCAACAGCAGCGTCTATTATAAGACTGCCCGAAATAACACTACAACTAAAGATTAAGCTAAAAGTGCAGATTCTGTTCATACTTTATTTTGTACTCTAGCCGATGATTGTCACATCTATTTCAGTGTGACAAATGAAACTAGTCGATATTATACGGCGCTGACAACAGTGTCTATTAGCCGAGTGCTCGTAACAACACTACAACTAAAGATCTCGTACTCGTACTCGTAACATCACAAAGATAAGTAAGCAAAATAAAAATTTGACGCGAGGAGTATGAACACTTACTTGAGTAAAACACGTACAAGGTATACTTTAACTGAATGTATCTTACTGCCAGTGTCCATTGTTTAGAGCTAGTGTTGGTTTTGTTCATACTTTATATTGTACTCTAGTCGACTGTCACATCTATTCCAGTGTGATAAATAAAACTAGTCGACATTAAACGGCGCTGACAACAGCGTCTATTAGCCGAGTGCTCGTTACAATTAGAGTGATGAATTAATCTACTTACAGCCTGCGTAAGTATGAAGAATGTGACGCTCAATCAACAAATTGCTTGTTGTAACATATCCAATAACTACTCATGTACTTAGACCGCGCCTTGCTTTGCAAGTGTTATACAATTATGTATTATTTGCAAGTATTATACAATGTTTTTGGTATTGAGCTAGATATAATAGATTACCAATAACACCACATGCTAAACGTGGCCGTTTTATAGACCTGGGCTCTATCTACCCCGCAAGGGAAAAAGTCGTTGTAGTTTGTATGTGTGGATAATAGATTATCGCTAGTTGAATTGCAGCAATTTGCATTTTTGTTGACCAAAAATTTTCTAGGCATGTACTTAAGAGAAATGAATCATTTACTAAATAAAGAAAATAAGAAATGGTGAAAAAAATTCCACGCGGGTAGGACTTGAATCTACGTCTAGATCTCAGAACGATCTATGCGTTGCCAATTACGCCACCGCGCTTCAAGCCCCGGCGCCGAATTTCTCCACCACATCCCATTCCTCTTACACGCATCAAGGCTTGCGTCACCCAACTCACCCAACTCACCCAACACAATTACCCCACTTTTACAAGTGCGGTATTTGATTTCAACCCATTTTACAATTAATTCGAAAATCAATTAATGTGTAGGAAGCCATACAATAGTTTATATGGGATTTATTTTGCATTCACAATGCTATTTTACCTTACTTACTAAATAAAGAAAATAAGAAATGGTGAATGAAATGAATCATGCCAATATTCCCAACGTTAGCAGACAAGATGTATTGGTGAACAAAATTATTTGTTTAAAACGACGAAACGATGTTAGGACGACACCGTGCGCGCGTCTCAATTCACATTCGCCCTAAGGAAGACCTCCGGATGAGGTTGAAACATGTCGGCCAGAAGCTGACTATTTACGTGAGTAACCCGTTGTTACGTATTTTAATAACAAACAAACATTTTAACTAGTTTCCATTTTCATTCCTTTATATTATTTTACCACAGATAATTAAATTTCATTACTTCCTGAGGAATAGTTAATATCCGTGACGTCCAAGTCTATAGTGTTTGCACGGGAGAGCAATTGGGCCACAGGGCTTGCTTTATGGGTAATTACGACTGAGTAATAGTAGTCGTTTTAATGGTTAGGGATTGATTGTGTACTTATGGTTCATTATTGAATTCGCCTTCTTTCTTTCATTAAGCATTGATGAGCTTTGGGTTGTGTATTGATAGTTTATTTAACGTTAATGTAGCTATAAATAAACAATGAATATATGGGGGCAAAGCACACAATTTGAGCAAACCCCACGGTAAGTTGTGAACTGTGTCGTAGAATATTAGCTTAACGATACTATATTTTATAATAATACTTATATAAATAAACATTTATGACTCAGGCCAATCTGAATATATTATTTTGCATCGTGACCTGTGGCGTGATTGTGACGGTGGGGATCGAACCACCACCCGTAGCTGACTGGCGTGTGAACCACTGCGCAAATGAGGCTGTCAAATTAATATTTGGACCCGTAATAGTTAAGAGGCCGTATATAGTAATTTTCTTCGAGCCTATACACTCTAACAAACTACGTGAAGGAATCAAAAACAAACAATAGTTGTTAATAAATATAGAATTGATAGCAATTTGGCTGCAAATTTTATTATATATGTTGTATTCATTAACAACTACCATACCTAGTTAAGGTCTACGACCAAATGCATTGCTGGCAATTGGAGGCAAATTGAGAAACCAGATTTAAATGGCGTCATAACCATAAAGACTTAGGCGGCCTTCACTCAATATTAACGAGCTCGATGGCTCTGCCGCATTATTAGCGCTTGTGCATGTTAAGGAACCCTGGTGTAGTTCATAGATGGATTGGTGACTACAAGTGGTTTAAATTTCTCGAGCTTGTACTTAGAAATGCATATTAAGCTTGGTTATAATAATTAGACAGTCGGTGAGGCTTTTGTCACTATACGTAAAATGTTATAAGCAAGCCTAAACACTTTTCAGCCTATGGAGTTGCTACTCTCCAAAGATAATATAAGATAAGATTTATTTGCATTAAATAGGGTACAGAAAGATGTTACATGTAAAAATGTAGCTTAACCTACTTAGCCATTCTTTATAGCATACAAATTTTTACAATATGTATTCGATTTATTATAATAATTATTCATTTAATTTAATTTCTAATTACAATACTTAATAATATTTGTAATTAAAAAAAAAGAAAGAAAAAAAAAACTCTTTTACAAATTCAGAATTCTATGAGCGTCAATTACATTAATTACAATTTATAAAATTTTCTTAGTCACAATTTCATATACAAAGAATGTCAGGAATGGAGGTTCTTAATTATTATCAAAAATGTTATTAACTTTATAAAACATTTTTTGGAGTAACCACATGTTCAATTTAGTTTTAAACAAATAATTACTAAGATTTTTAAGCTCATTTGGCAATCGATTATTAAGTCGTACGCACATGTTATGACCAAAGGCTTTGCCATTCTTTTCAGTTCAGCCCTTCAGGCTATGCCTGCATATCGCGGCCCATCAGGCATATGAGAGTCTCTCTCCAAGCCTTGCGCATACAGGCAACGTTCCGAGGTCTGTTCCTCCCGGGGTTTTTGGTCATGTTCGTCTTATGGGTTGAGGGCTTTCTGCCCTCACCTCAAAAGTCCGGTGAAGTAGCAAAAGCTCACTTGGGGCTAGATGCCGTTAGTCCGTTCAAAAGAAAAAAATAAAACAAAACATGAAATTTACTACAGTATCGGCCACTAACACGAGAAACATGATATTTAAATAGAGTCGGAGAGAATCGTACGGCCTTCACTACGCCGCAGTTAATGGCTGTGTAATAATAAAACTGTTTACAAGACGAATTGTGGAGGATCGATAAACGACATCGTAATCGAGGAATGAGGTCTCATTCAATTTAGCTGCCGTACGTGATTTGGCGCCGGCCCCTGAAATTCCCAAATTAGAAACCTCGTGAAATGTGAAGAATTTGCTCATTTACTTCGTCAATCTAAAGTTAAATAATAAATATGTAAGGAAACATCATACAATTTATCGTATGAGGACGCTAGCTGGAAAATAGAATGGAAAGTGAATGCCGTACATAATGCCAGTCTTTTATTCTATGAGGGCGCCAATAGGTAAATAAAATAGAAAGTTCATACCGTATGTAACGCCTGTATTTGATTCTATGAGGACGCCAATAGGTAAATAGAATGGAAAGTTGATACCGTAACGCCTGTAAAGTAACACTAGTAGCATTTCCACGTTGGATTGGGAGAAAAGAAGACAACGTAGAATGCTGCTTCTCTTCCCGCGCAGATTGTAAAAGTCGATCAAGGGAATGGGCAATAGACGATGCGGTTAGCAGCCCATCACTATTTTGATTCAGTTCTCATCTACAAGCCAACCAACGTGCTAAACGTCGCCTTAAGGCGCTCCTATAGTAACACTAGCGCCACCCTGCAAATAATTCTTTTAATCCTAAATTATATCGAATTCTAAAAATCTAACAAGTACATAACTATTAAATTACTTGTAGTATTTTTGTATTCATTTTCACTAATGCTCGTTTGATAAACTAAGAGAAAAACAGATTTACGCCAAAAGTAGCCACTTTTATCTTTAATCGATTTTTCTCTTTAACATGGCGCATGTAAATTACTTGTAATATACAAAAAATCTATAAGTAATTTAGTAGTTTTGTACTTGTTAGATTTTTAAAATTCGATACACTTTACGATTTAAGGAATTTAATTGCTGGGTGGCGCTAGTGTTACTATAAGAGCGCCTTAAGGTTTTACAGACCTGGGCTATGTCTACCCCGCAAGAGAGACGTGATAGTACGTATGTATGTATGTAGTAGCATCGAACTCACAGTGATAGCCTGAATCCCTTCGACATGACGTTTTTGCAAAGGTCAATCCGGGTCACCTATAGAAATAAACGAGCTCTAAACCACACTGGGGAGCGAAGTATAAAAACAAAATAATACGGACAAATCATACAGTTTGATCTAGACCCAAAGTAAATTTGAAGCTTAAATTCGGAAGTGGGCGATTTAGGAGAGTGGACTTTTTGGGTCTGAAGGAATTATGGTATACTAATTCAAAGATACTCTATTGTATGTTTAAAAACTGGTCACTCATGTGCTATGTTATCGGGATTGCCGACTATAGTTAGCGCATCCCGAACTTGCCTTGAAAACAGACTCCTGTTATGCAAGGAATCTGAGCAATATAGTCCCATTGCTTCCCCAGACAATACTTATATGATGCGTCGAAGCCCTGGGCCGCTTTTATGACAACATATGCTGCATGTAAAATTAAGAAATAGATATGGAGAAAATATTCCACGTGGGAAGGATTTGAAACAGCGCAGTCCTTACTCTTTGTAAGTGTATAAAACTTTTCCCATAACTTATGAAAGCGTATATCAGAATAGGATTGTAAATGCATAAAAATAACTATAAAATAACATATTGGCCATCGAGATACCAACTTGAAAATAGTAATCGTTGGGTTGTAATATTGTGTGTGTGTGTGTAAAGTTTTTACAACCAGCACTACGCTCAATGAAGCTGCCTATCTTGCAATATAACTTTTTAAATATACAATATTTAGTAAATTACGCTTACCTCATACTCATAATTTCATCATCCATTTTGAACACAGTGAATCTTGGAAATTTTGAGGCACAGAGATATTTGCAAAACGTGAGTGACAAAGAGACTGGTGACAACTTACCCTCATGACTATCAACGTCAACTAAAGGTCACATTAAAAAGAAGTGCTTGTTGCAAATGTCATGACTTTAAAAAGTTTATATATGTACAACTTATTTTAAAGGTTATCGAGTACTCAGTACAGTTTGTTAAATAGTTTAAAGGGTTTACAAGGCTTCGCAGAACAAAAGATGTTAATGATTTCTCCTTTTTTTAATGGACTATGTAGTTAGCTCCAAGTGCGCTACTTCACCGGACTTTTGAGGTAAATGCAGAGTGCTCAAGCTGTAAGGCGAACATCACCGAAAAGATCCCTGCCAGGAGGGACGGTGTGTGC
This sequence comes from Rhodophaea formosa, assembly GCA_963082605.1. Lineage (NCBI taxonomy): Eukaryota > Metazoa > Arthropoda > Insecta > Lepidoptera > Pyralidae > Rhodophaea > Rhodophaea formosa. The sequence goes on from OY720208.1 coordinate 21,953,713, forward strand.
GCCTCCTGCTTGGAGAGACAGCAAACACTCATATGCCTGGTGGGCTACGAAATGATTTCTCTGTTTTTTTTTTTTTTCAAAAATTTATTTCAAATTATTTGACAACCTTCGTGGTGCAGCGGTCAAGACTGCCTGTCTGCCAGGCAGGCAAGCCTGCGACACGAATGGTCTCGGGTTCGATCCCCGGTCAAGTCAAAATGAGAAATTATCTTTTCAGATTGACCTGATTTTCATTATTATTATTTAGTATCCCATACCACAAGTCTCTCGAACTTATCTGTGTGATCTGTACGTATATATTTTATATATTTATTAAATGGGGGCCGCACTGGACTCCGATGTACGTTTCAAACGCAAAGTTCATCTCTAATAGAATTGTCGGTAGTGCAACATTCAAAGGACTTGAGCTTTTGCGGGTCTTTGAGTATTAGCGAGCTAAACTCGTTTCAAACTAAGAGACAACTATGTGGAGTTATATCCCTGGAGCTTTTACCGAGCACAGGTGCTTTAGAGATAAACGAACTTTTTATGACGAATATTAAATGTCTTGCGAAAAGTTTTATCGCCCTCGCTTAAACAGTATTTAAAGTTTAAAACCGAGTATCATATGTACCAAGTGGGTCATTTGTAATAGAAATCTAAGATTTTTTCAACCGATTATAAAAAGAGGTGGTTCTCATCATCAAGTCTTTCTAGTCTCCACTGCAGGAGCACGACCCTCTCTGTACAACCAGAGCCATATACTAGCCTGAGTAGTCAGAGGATTTGGCCTACGCTCTCCACGCTGGCCAGACGGGTTGGAGAGGTCTCTTAGATGTTTATAAGTTTTGTTTAGCTTGTATTTCCTTAGTCGCCTTTTACGACATCCACGGGATGACTTGGAGTGGTCCTATTCTACTCTGCCGGGAACCACACGGCACACAGGTGGTTCTCAGCTACACAGTATTTTATTGTATCTTTACTTCGTCACTTAGGTACAATGCTGCGCTTGTCTGTACATTATTGTCATTCGAGAACCTATCTGATCCATCGGCCATCTGTTCAGCGCTATGTGCCCCGCCCACTGTCACTTCAAAGAGCTAATCTGAGCTGAGCTATGTCGGTCATCTTTGTTCTTCAACGGATCTCCTCATATTAGAAAATTCCAAATATGTGTAAATAAATATTTTAAAGTTGTTATTTTTTTAATTCGACATGTAGGATATGAAGCGCGGTGGCCTAATTGGTAAGGCGTTAGTCAAACAAAGACTAAACACTACCGTCCAAATCCTGCCCACGTGGAATTCGAGCTCCGTGGCACAGTGGTCAACACGCCAGCCTACGACAAGGAGGTCCCGGGTTCGATCCCGGCCAGGTCAAGATGGAAAACGATCTTTTTCAGATTGGCCTGGGTCTTGGATGTTTATCTATATAAGTATATATTATAAAAATATAGTATCGTTGGGTTAGTATCCCACGACACAAGTTCACAACTTACTGTGGGGCTAGCTCATTTTGTGTTTTTATTTTGCCATATCTTATTTCTTAATTTACTACGTGTAACTTGAAATATCATATGTAATTATCCACATCGTTTCATAGAAAAACAGAATGGAGCTTTCCACCAGCAAGTGAGCATAAACTAAGTAGCTAATTTGGATCTCCAGCGCACAGCCGCAATAAATAACGAGGAAAAATAAACAATTGTATTAGCATTGGCCAATAAATCAGTGGCTTTGGCTGTGGTGAGCAGTTTGTTTCTGTTTTATTATCGCATTGTATCTCATTTGGGTGTCAGTGTTTGGTATTTTCATCTACTTTCCCAACTCAAAATTCTTAAAGTCATAAATTAATTTATCAAGCCTTAAATTGAATACCATGATTTACATATGGTTCTTTAGGGTTCCCCATAAGGCAAAATGCGTATCCAATGGCCGCCATTTTCATACCATCAATAAGGTTTATCGACATTATAAATTTATTGTGTAATGACAACTGAGCGTATCTGATTTTAAAAGTACCTCGGTAATGGGCATGTTGGCTAAATTTTTTTTCATGTAGCTATGTAAAGACCTGCCAAAAATAAACACAATAGTGACAGAAATACATTTCTAAACAAAAAACTCTTTCAGTTATAAAAGTTTTAAAGACACATGTTTTTAGACGTAAACTTTTAGACGTGAAAACGCGCCGCTGAAATGCCTACATATTTGTGATGTCACAAGCTTGTATTTTGTATGGGTGGCGTGAGAACTTTGTTTGGTAGCTATACGAAATATTTCGTTTATGGTAATGGTTTCATAATAAAAGTTGCTATAAATTTTGCAGACTAACATACAGTATAATTGTAATTAAACATTTTCATACTTTAAAAAATGGTCCTATTCACCCAACTTTAAAGAAGCTTTAAGATCACTTAACGAATCGATATCAAATTAAAAGTGTTCTATATAGTGTTTTAAGATACAAATTAGTCTCATTAGAAACAAATTTTATATAATCTTAACATTAGGCAACTACCATATTATGGAATTACCGAGGTACATATATCTCCAAGGGAATTACTTATCCTGTCTAATCAGTCAAAACTACTACATCATATTACCTAACTAAAACAGACTTTGGACTCCCACATTTCACCACTTCAGGGGGTATAATGAGAATGAATAAACTATAAACAAGATTTCTTCAATTGGCAACGTGGGAGTGGCACCTCCGGTGTTGCAGTCATTCATAGGTGGCTAGTGTGGCTTACTATCAGGTGGGTCGTATGCCTATTTGCCTACTTAGTTGTACAAAAAAAACTTAATTTTTTTTTTATGTCAGAGGACGGCAAACGAGCAAGCGGGTCACCTGATGGTAAGTGATCACCGCTGCCCATGGACTAATGTAACACCAGGGGTATGACAAGAGCGTTGCCGGCCTTTTGTTTTCCTTCCCCAGAGGGGAGGGGGGATGGGCCTCCAGCTCTCTCACTCACCGCACGAAGCATAGAAGCTGTAAAACTACTACTCAAACGTCGATTTTCTGTGAGAGTGTGGTACTTCCCCGGACGAGCCGGCCCATTCATGCTACCAGCTGAAGTGATTTTTGCCGGTAGCGTGGCTCTACCACGATTACTTGTTATTGTAATTATAAATAACATGCACAAGTAAACTGAATTGGTCAAAAAAACAATCGAATTGGCTAATAAATCAAAAGCTTTGGCTTTGTTTTGAGATTGTTTTTAATTATATTACCGCGTTGTATCTCATTTGGCTATCAGCTTGATTTATTTACGATATAAGCCTCGCAAGTTTACGAAATTTAGGATAATGAGATAAGTGTAAGGTAATCCTTGTTTCAATATTTTGTTGAGCAGTGATATTGTATTATATATGAGATTGACCTATTTATTAGATTTTGCTGCACCGTTAATAATAGATAATTATCTTATCCAAACATACCATTTGTTTCTGACTAACGTACATACGCATAATATTCATGATTTTGCGTTTGTTTATAACTCAAAAAAACTATCTAAGTATAATCTCACTACCAATTTACTCGCTGCTTTGTCCGCGTAAATTATCGCCAATTTTACCCGATGATAAATAAGCTTTCTATGATTGAAAGGATTTTGAAAATTGGTCATGTAGTTTCGGAGCCTATACAATGCAAACAAACCAATAATCAAATCTTTCAAATCAATCTAAAAAAAAATGTACTTGATTGAATAAATTGTAAAGTTAAGATAAAAACAAGGAAATTAAAATTTTAATTTATATTCCTTGGAGGATAGACAAAGCCTTGTAGTTGCAAATTAAAACGCAAAATTCATCTAACAATATTTCTCGTTAACAGAACTTGGCTAATTTTATCGAAGTCTCCCAAGTTCTTCAATGCATTTTTAATTTTGTGCAATTTTAGTTGCAGGCTCTACTTTATGTTTGATGAGTTTTTAATATAATTCAGCGGAAATAACGTTGTGTAAAGACATTTTAATAAGTTAAATGATCTGAATATATCTGTACTAATATATCTAAATACTAAATAAAGAGCTGAAGAGTTTGTTTATTTGTTAAGTAGCACGCGCTAATATCAGGAACTATAAGACCGATTTCAAAAAAGAAATCACCGTAGATAGGTACGTTATCCTTGAGTGCCATTGGCTATGAATGTACCACGGGCGAAGCCGAGGTGGCCTACTAGTTAGTAAATTAGAGTATTACAAGAATATACAATTTTCAATGGAAAGCTGATTTCGTATAATTTCGTTCATGGATGGGTGTTATTTTCATTTTTAGCCGTTTTACTTGCAGTTCTTTATTAGTATTCCAATCCAATATTGATTCTGGTTCCAAGATTTCAATAAAGCTCAGGAGTTCCAAATCACGCATTTCAGTTCCAAAACTCCTTTCCAATTAGTTAAGATTGACTCCTACACCCTTCTAACTAACGTTACTCGCTTTCTAACTAACGTTGTATATGAATGTGGTTAACATGATATTAGCAAATCGTTTGATTACGTCGTACTCGTAGAGCTGTGAATAAATAGGCCTATTAGACCGTGCGTGGGCTCGCTATAAGTTCGTTAACTACGTATTCATTAAGTTTGCTCGTTACTGCTAGATCTGCTGAGGGTTGCCAGGTTCTAAAATATAAAAGCCGGACAAATAAACCAGTTTTGCCGGATATTTGGGTAAAAAGGGCGGACAGTATTAATTTTAGGTTTAACTAGGATACTATTTTTTCTTATTTAAGAGCTTTGCAGCTGTAGACCGTACCGTAGAGTCTGGGCCTCACTTCTCTGTTCGTCTTAGTCAACACAACTTCCACAATTTTAATTCAAATTTAAACAAGACTTTTTTTTATTAACTTTAACATCTTTAATTATAACTTTATTCATAAAAATATATTTTAATGAGACAAACATATTTTAATAAAAGGTTTTATAAGAGTTTTTAATATAATGAATAAAAGGGTAAAATTATGAAACTATTTTTAAAAAACCTGATACTATTTACAAGTCACCATCGAATCTGGCTGGTCATGCAACATGCCCGTTTTTGCCAGCTTTGTTCAGATGCCTGGTAATCTACTTTCAAGTATAAGCGTTTCTACAGAGACTTAGATTATTAATGACGAGTTTCAGAAGCATACAGTTTGACAGTTACTTATTACTTGTATTTACTTAATTACTTTAAAATGTCATATTTATTATGTATGACAAAAGAAGACAAGTTGACCCAGAGGAATTCTTTTGGCTGTTTGTTTGTTTGTTTTTCGTGTGTGTAAATGGCCAACACTGGTGTCAGATTTCGCCTTAACATTATTACCTTACTTATACCTTTATATATTAAATATTAATTATATTAAACTATTTTTGAGTACTAAGTGGTGTAACTACTCGTAATAAATAAATAATATCAATGTATATACTGAAAGTGCGTTATTTCTTCAACACATACGAGTATATCGCTTAAACATGATGTTATATGTTTATTATATGAGGAGGAAAACGATTCATTAACGATTCATTATCGCTTAATTTTCCCTTAACAAAATTACAGTAGTAATATTGGCTATAATTACATTAAGTCGATTAAAACAACATTAACATTATATTTCTAAATTAAACGGAACCAATAACATACATACATACTATCACGTCTTTATCCCTTGCGGGGTAGACAGAGCCTAAGGTCATAAGACCCAAAGGCCACATTTAGCATCGTAGTGGGCGTTAAGATGGAGAGCAGAATCAAAATAGTGATGGGTTGCTAGCCGCATCGCCTATTGATGTGATTACTCAGATTTTCGCCAATCCCTTGACCGGATTATATTACATATATATATTCTATGTTTTTCCTTTTCTCCAAAACCAGCATGGAAGAGCAAAAAACGCATAACGCATGTGAATAAAAATCTAAGAAAGAATTAGACAGCCAATTAAAATTGAAAAATAGAAGGGACACAATAAAATGTGAATGACTTGTCACTATACGATAAGGAAATATTAAAAATTCAATGCTAGTCTGGGAGAAAAAAAAAAGTGGAATGTACCAGCTGCTTCGCTTCCCGCGCAGATTGTAAAAAAAATTGTAATGAGCGAATAACTGAAGAATCATGTCAGTATGCGATGCGGTTAGCAACCCATCGCTATTTTGATTTCGTTTCCACCTAAAAGCTCAACATGCTAAACGTGGCCTTTAGGTTTTATAGACTTTGGCTCTGTCTACACCGCAAGAGAAAAAAACATGATAGTATTTATGTAATTATTCAAGTAGAGAAGATGAATAAGGGTCGATCCAGAGAGAACAAAGAAGAGTTTCATCGACCAACTTATAACTTAGTTGACTTCCAAAAGTTAACAGTCAGAAGTCAGAGAGTTGTAACGAATTCTTTTGATGTGAGGTACAAAATTCAATGCTGGTCGAATGATTCAATGTGCCGTGTGGTTCCCGGCAGAGTAGGATAGGACCACTCCAAGTCTTCCCGTGGATGTCGTAGAAGGCGACTTAGGAAACACAAGCTAAACAAAGCTTTTAACATTAAATCAACCTCTCCAACCCGTCTGGCCAGCATGGAGAGTGTAGGCCAAATTTTCTGACAGCTTTCGCAATATATCTATAATATAGCTCTGGTAGTACAAAGAGGGTCATGCTCCTGCAGTAGAGACCAAAAAAGATTTGACAAAGAGGTACAAAAGTTCTTAAATAATATGCAGAATAAGCACAATAAACTGTACTTTTCTGTACGCTCAACCACAGAGCAGGAAACGTGACAGTCACTCGCGGCGAGCGACATTCCGTGCTCTATGCTCAACCATCGAAACCGGTAAACTGGTAGAAAATGGTTTTGTGAATCGCGTCCTTCGACGGAAATCGTTCAGACTAGGGCTATTTCCTCCTTCCCAGGTTACCGGTTTCTGCTGCAGACACCGTTCGGTTGAGTTTTCAGCATTGAGGCATTCCGTATTTTGAATTCTCGCTGCTTTTCAGACGCTAACATTTTTGGATGTAATTTTATCTTCAACTAGTGGGACTGAAAGTTGCGTTAGTTATTTTTTTTAAAGATCTTGTCAGCCGAGCTTTTGGGTATTTTTGAGCATAAAAATATTAAGGCAAACTGTATTTTCGACTTTTGCTGCTTTTCAGACGGTTAAATTTTGTAGGAGTTATTTAATCTGAAACTGGTGTGACTGGAAGACACGACACCTAGTTTATTTATTTACAGATCTTGTCAGCCGTGCGTTTGGGCATTTTTGAGCATATATAGTTACTACCATTTTTTCTGCGACTTCAACAATAAAAAACTAAAACCCCATAAGGTTTGAATTTCTCAAAATCCTTCCTTAGTGGTCACTTGCACCATGAAAAGATTCCCAGTACCAAATTTCAAGTTTCCAGATACAGTAGTTTCAGCTGTGCGTTGATACATAAGTCAGTCAAGTTTGCCTTTTATATATGATGAGTATTTTTTTTTAATAGTCATTTATGCGCCGTTACCTCGTAATGTGTTGTAAGTATGTGTAATGTCATGTTTTGATACATTTTGTACTATCATTTTTTGACTTGATATTAAATTAAATTAACATTTAATCAATGATTCATTTCCTCTATAATTATGATAAATAGGTATGTCGTAGATTGTAAGTTGACGTCATTTGGAGAAAATGCGCTGTGCAGTTTGTTGCCGCTTCTTCTGCACTCCGCCTTGGAAGCGGTGTAAACTTAGCCGTAAGTAAATTATTGACGTCAACAATAATATATTTTTGTAAACTAATTGTAATTATGAAAAAAATTGACGTTCGCTAAATGATATTGAAATATCTTATGATGAATAAAATGATTGACTTTGACTTTGATGTCCCACTGCTGAGCAAAAGCCTCCCCTTTCTGTTTCCAATTTGACCTGTCTTTTGCTATCTCTTTCTAATCTTTATCAAAACCAAACAAATCATCCTGCCAGCTGGTCTTAGGTTTACCTCTTGATCGTTTCCGTCAGTAGGGACCCATAAAGTAGTTTTTTGAGCCCATCTTTCCGGGACCATTCGGCAAACATGACCCGCCCAGTGCCACTTTAGCCTAGCGGATTTGATTCCAACATCCACAACTTGAGTCATGGAGCCCAGTGTCGTATTCCTGACACTATCTGTCCTCTTAATACCTAACATACTGCGCTCCATTGTCTGTCGTTCCACGACGAGTATAAAGATTTTTATTATTAAGGGCGGCCAACCCGTCTATCTTTTCATGCAAACGCTCATACGTGATTATGGCAGTGTAACAAATCTTTCTTCGAAGCTTTTCTACTAATAGGTATCTAGGTTTCTATCAAAACGAAAAGTCTAAATTTGGAGAAACAACTTCTTTAGCCTACAAAAATCCGCTTTTTTGCACAACTTGTATGTGAACTTTGGGCGTTTATAGTGTACTCATTAATTGTAACAGTAAAGCAAATATTTATTTAGAAAACTTGCAAATGTAATGGAGTTTCTTGATGTATTTTTTTTCATAAACTTGTAAGGCTTACTAATAAACACGTATTTCAAGAAAAATTTAATGAAATTTCCGTGCACTATTTTTCGTTCAATGTCTTCGCGTACTCACTAGCTTGTTTCCATGTGGCAGTAAGAGGTGTGCGGGAGACGGGGGCAAGGGGCTCTTTTCGCTTTGCCTCTTTATCTGACATTGCGCTGGATGGAACAAGCTTTTCGACCATGCTCGCGTTGACGATAGTCGGTCGGAAAGGGCCCTCTTAAAATACGGTTGGTGGTATTTCTTTATTAGGCAACCAAAAGTTTATTTATTCATTTTATATAATATAAACCTTTGGTGTAACCTATACCTATTTAGGTGTCAAAATTTATTGTAGTGCTAATTTGAATAATATCAAAACTAAAGTTATGAGAATGGATGCCCAGAACACAATACATAAGGATACCGATGTAAATTTATGCAGGACCTATCATTACGAGTTTGAATAGACTTAGCGCGCCGACGTCCCAAGTTGTAGTTCCGCCAACTTAACACATAAAGCACCTTTGTACCCAATTTAAATGACATCAGGGCTCCAAAGACCCTATAAACAAAAGGTACCAAAACTTATTGGCACCCTTATAATATCTGAGACGTAAATATAAGTCGAAATATCAGGTCTTTTTTGTCTCCACTGCAAGAACACGACCCTCTCTGTACTACCTACTAAATAAATAATAAATAAATATATAGGGACATATCACACAAATTGAGCTAGCCCCACAGTAAGTTGTGAACTTGTATCGTGGGATACTAACTCAACGAGATACTATATTTTATAATATATACTTATATAGATAAACATCAAAGACCCAGGTCAATCTGAAATAGATCATTTTCCATCTTGACCTGACCAGGGATCGAACCCGGGATCTCCGTGTCGCAAGCTGGCGTGTTGACCACTGCGCCACGGAGCTTGACAATACTACTAAAGCCATATATTAGCCAGAGCAGTCAGAGGACTTGGCCCACACTCTCCACGCTGGCCAGACGGGTTGGAGAGGCCTCTTTGATGTTTATAAGTATTGTTTAGCTTGTGTTTCCTAAGTCGCCTTTTACGACATCCACGGGAAGACATGGAGTGGTCCTATTCTACTCTGCCGGGAACCACATGGCGGAACGTACCTATATAACTCCTCATTTATATCGTTTCGGCTCTGAAGACACCTAAGAGTGTTCCCAGCCCAGTTATGCAACTCGAAGGATTTTAACTTGATAAAAGATGTTCTTTGAAAATATAAGTCAGTGATAACTTTTAAAGCACTTTGGCGATCGTCCAAATTTGGTCAACTGATCATGTAAGAACGAAGACACGAAAACAAACTGTGATTAATCACTCCCTCTGTTAGGCACATTAAGCTGTAAGAGATACTATTATATTACTTTTACACTGTGTTATATACTCGAATCGAAAGCCGTTTTTGTAGGGCAGGTATGTTAGGAATCACAGGAGATAACAAGATGCCCTGGATAACATATCAAAGTATGTTTTTAACTATTATTTGCAATTTAAAGTGAGAATATGAAGCTTTTCTTACCACTTGATGAACTAAGCAAAGGGAAGCCTTTGCCCAGCAGTGGGACATATGATGGCCCGATCAATTAATAATAAATAAAAAATATACCTATACAAGCTGTGTCGTTCCCGGCAGAGTAGAATAGAACCACTCCAAGTCATCCCGTGGATGGCGTAAAAGGCGACTAAGGAAACACAAGCTAAACAAAGCTTATTAACATCAAAGAGACCTCTCCAACCCGTCTGGCCAGCGTGGAGAGTGTAGGCCAAATCCTCTGACTACTCAGGCTAGTATATAGCTCTGGTGGTACAGAGAGAGTCGTGCTCCTGCAGCGGAGACTAGAAAGACCTGATGATGATGATGATGATGATACCTATAGAAGTGGCCATCAAAACGCTATAATAAAATAGAAAACTTTTTTAACACCAAAATAAAACTGCCGAAAAATCAATAAATAAGAATCCAACCCAAAGGGTAGATAAACAGGGGTTTTTCTTTCTTCGGAGTTGGATTTTTTTCCAAATTTATATAAGGCAAACTTTCGAGGACGAGGACCTTTCCAATAAAAAAAAGAGACTATTCAAAATGAGATTACTCCGTAAAAAGTTAATACGTGATACATAAAAAAATATACATGGCGAAATTTTGATCGTTCCGGACCATTAAAGGGACCAATAAACAACTTTTCCTATGGGACAAATGCTGTAAACTCGAAAAAAATTTCGACATTCCTATACAAATTGCCCGGGCGGCTGAACACTTTTGTATGAAAATGTCGAAATAAAATTTGAGTTTCCAGCATTGGTCCCATAGGAAAAATGGTTCATATCGACGGGCTGAATCACCCCTTTAAGGTCCAGAACGATAAAAATTTCGCCATGTATGCGTTGACTTATAACCTCCTCCATTTTTTCGTCGGTCGAAAATAGTAGCTCGACTGGTTTGTTTGTTTTTCGTATGTGTAAGTGGCCAACACTGGTGTCAGATTTTTCAAGCTGCCTTAAGGCATCTGACATAGCTTAACGACTACCATCAACAATGACAGCCGGGACCAACGGCTGAACGTGCCTTCCGAAGCACGGAGGAGCTCGAGATATTTTTATGCCACTTGCGGTCACCCATCCAAGTAGGGACTGCACCAGGGGTTGCTTAACATACGTAAGCGCTCATAGAGCTCACACCCACTGGACCATCGGGCTCCTCGAGCTCAACTGGTTATAAAACACAAAGCCATCGAGACAGCAACATCGATTAAGTTCGTTATATTAATGTTGTTATTATAAAAGTTTCCATCGGAAGCAAATAAAATACTAGGCCTCGTGGGAAATCTGGAGATTTGCATGACGCTCCATCAATAACGGCAGATAAAGTTAGAAGGCTGCTCGCTGTTATTTCCCCGATGTGTTTCTCAGGTTAAAATAATATAATATTCTATGCTTTTATATTAGATAAAAGTAGAATGTATCGTCTTGTGTGTAGGCCGAGAAAGCTACTCGGGCGAAAAAACAAACGCTCACTATACGCTATTGTATTTAGGTCTTACGGCTCTAGTAAGGGTTAGAGATCTTTTTTACCTCGTAAAGGATATAGATGTCTCATGTACATAGGATATTAGGATAATTGACGTTTCTTCTTCTTCTTCATCACCAGGTCGTTATTAGTCTCCACTGCAGGAACACGACCCTCTCTGTTTTTTTTTGAATGGACTACGTAGCTAGCTCCAAATGAGCTTTCGCTACTTCACCGGACTTTTTGAGGTGAGGGCAGAGTGCCCTCAACCTGTAAGGCAATCTTCTCGAAAGGGTTCCCAGGAGGGACGAACCTCGGCTTTGGGCGTTGCCTGGGTGCGCAAGGCTTGGAGAGACAGCAAACTCTCATATGCCTGATGGGCCGCGATTTGCATGCATGACCTGAAGGGCCGAACTGAGAAACAATGGCAAAGCTTTTAGAGATCAGCAACTCTCATGTTTTGCCGTATGGGCCGAAAGCTACGGTGTCCGAAGGACCTATCCTGGGTGCAAATCACCCGGGACCGCTGGGCGGTCACCAGTAATCGGAGCTAGTCCTACTCTACACTCTGTTCTGGTGGCGAGTGCGACGGGGTCGGAGGGTGGGCCCTCTCTGTACTACCAAAGCCATATATAAGCCAGAGCAGTCAGAGGATTGGTAAATCAAACCATTAAATTGGCCCGTCAGAATGAACAAGTTTTCATATGGTACCAACAAATAAATTAATTTTCATACATTTAAGGCCGGCCCGACAACAGGTAAGATAATTTTTATAAAACGAACATTTTTTTTTTTAATTTCGCATAAAGAAGACTGTTCCACAGATAAAAAAAGAAAAAAAAAATAGTAGGCAAAATAAAACAAACCTGCAGAACTGCAGCCCTACATAAAAAAAACCTGCGGACAATGAAATGGTCTGCTTCATTCACACATCGACGAGTGGTCCCGTTTTTACCCTTTGTATACGGAGCCCTAAAAAGTATCAGTATTTATTTAACTTATATACCTATATAATAGTTCTCTTAGCCGTTGGTCTCGGCTGTCATCATGTGTGGCAGTCGTTAAGCTAAGTCAGATGCCTCTAAGCAGTTTGAAAAATCTGACACGAGTGTTGGCCACTGACACACACGAAAAACAAACAGTTAATATGAAGTGGGGGAGCTATAACCGCAGATAAAGTTAGAAGGCTGTTCGCTGTTATTTTCCCGGCGTGTTCATAATAATTGATAAGTGCGTGTTATGTACAATGTAGTTATCGCATGTTTTACAACGCTACTGTGAAGTAATGTGTAGCTACTGAAGGCCGTTTGTTGTGAAGTAGCTGCTTTTGCACATTCAATTAAGCTAAAAGTAACATGCACTTCACAACCTTTTTATTTCTCATCATTTTTTTCTCATTCGAGAGAGATTATAGCTACATTCTCAGCCTTATAATATGACAGCACGTTCATTTTAGGTATAATGGTCATGCTGTAAGATAAAGGCCTCTGTAACGCAGTGGTTAAAACACCTTGCGATAAGGAGGAGCTCGGTCCGATTCGCGGCGGTAGAATTTTGTCTGCGGTTCTGGAGCTATTCAAGAAGGCTTGGTCGCCGTAAAAACGAGGAACGCTCTATGTTTCAACCCAAAATTAATAAGTCATTCAAAATAACCCTTTTCTTATTCGCGTGAAAAAATTACAATATTTGATATTGCGAAACTTCAAAAATATAAATACATAGTCATTATTAGAAATAACCCCTTTTCACTTACACGCGTAAAAAAATAACAATATTTGATTGATCAATAGCGAAAAATATCCGATATCATGGTAGCGTAACCTTCGGAATATAACAAATACATATTGCGGCCCTTCCCGCCCCACTCCGGGTCTCGTTACTCCGACTCTGAATCATGCTCGCGTTGCCAAAGATATCCTCAAGTTGTTTCCAATACCGCGATATTCTTTGTGAATAACAAACGAGTCTCATATGAAACCGATCACTTGACAAATAAATATTGCAGTGCTCTCTTATAATAAATAATTTTTATTGTGAATTACGTCTTTTAACATTCAGCATCATCATCATCAGATCTTTTTTAATCTCCACAGCAGAAGTATGACCCTCTTTGTACTACCAGACCCATATATTAGCCAGGGCAGTAACAGGATTTGGCCTGCGTTCTCAACGCTGGTCAGACGAATTGGAGAAGTCTCTTTGATGTTTATAATCTTCTTTTTAACTTGTGTTAACTAAGTCACCTTAAAGGACATCCACGGGAACTTGTTCCTATCCATCCATCCATCCATCAGGTCTTTTTAGTCTCCACTGCAGGAGCACGACCCTCTCTGTACTACCAGAGCAATATATTAGCCAGAGTAGTCAGAGGATTTGGCTTACACTCTCCACGTTGGCCAGACGGGTTGGAGAGGTCTTTTTGATGTTTGTAAGCTTTGTTTAGCTTGTCTTTCCTAAGTCGCCTTTTACGACATCCACGGAAAGACCTGGAGTGGTCCTATTCTACTCTGCCGGGAACCACACGGTTGTTCCTATACTATGTGGTAATTACTATTTGTTTGTTATCTACATATACTAAAAAAATATATTCACAGACTTTTGTAGCATCGAACGATTACAATACAACAGAGTCTATAGGTTGAACGTGCCTTTCAAACAACGGGAGTAGGTAACTCAAGTTATTATAATGCGTGGGAAGATAAGCAGCTGGTATATTCTGACGAGCTCCGTGGCGCAGCGGTCACCACGCCTGCCTGCGACACGGGGGTCCCGGGTTCGATCCCCGGTCAGGTCAATATGGAAAACGATCTTTTTCAGATTGACCTGGGTCTTGGATGTTTATCTATATATGTATTTGTTATAAAATATAGTATCGTTGAGTTAGTATCCCATAACACAAGTCTTTCTTAAGAACTTACTTGGGGCTAGCTCAATCTGTGTGATTTGTCCGTATATATTTATTTTATTATTTATTATTCTATGTTTTTCTTTTTCTCGCAAACCAGCATGGAAGATATTTATTTCCACAGAATCTTTTAACTTGTATCCGACATCGCGGTAGTCTTTGTAAATAAACGATATGAGGCCGATCGCTTGACAAACGTTTGTACCGTTCTAGAGCCTTGAACCTAATTCTTACATACAATATTTATGAGGTATGCATTTACTTGACTTCCGAAGTTATAAATTATGTATGAAAAACAGGTTGGGCTCACAAAGTACACGAAAAGGAAGGTCGTCCAAATAATGATAATTTAAAGAGTTTGTCGAGCAAACGACGGAAATGGGTTACATTTCATTTTTGTTATTGACTTGTTTCAGTTCAGCTGATTTAGTACTCGGTTATTCAGCGTTTAACTTGACCCTTGACATTTCCTTTTTTAACCGACTTAAAAAAAGGAGGTTCTCAATTCGTCGGAATCTTTATTTTTTTATGTATGTTCCCCGATTTCTCAAAGACGCCTAGGCCGAATTAAGAAATTCTTTCAATGGGTAATACTTTATAGATGGTCCTTTTAAATTTTTATCGAAATGTGTCCAGCGCTTTTTGAAAAATACACCACCACATCATCATCATCATCATCAGGTCCTTCTAGTCTCCACTGCAGGAGCACTACCCTCTCTGTACTACCAGAGCCACATATTAGCTTGAGTAGTCAGAGGCCTACACTTGCCACGCTGGCCAGACGGGTTGGAGAGGTGTCTTTGACGTTTGAAAAAATTAACGATAACCAAAAAAATGTTTACACGTATGCCTTTCGGTTTACACTTATAATTACACGGTTCACACTTATATAATTAGTTTAAATATTTACTTACCCTCTTTTTACCAGACTGTCCTACGCAGAAGGAAGGTAATATTTTTCGTGCATATGTATATTATGTATGTATGTTCTGTTCCATTATTGTATCCTGTTTATTTTTTCAATAATCCACTTGTATAATAAATAAGTCAGATAAGTTAATAATATTTCTGCTACAATGGTCTCTGTGAATTTGCAAGTAACTTGGAAAGAGTCTGCATTTTCCAATAATTTTAAAGAAGCATTATGATATTCTTTAAGCTTCTTTGCTTTAAAGCACCCGTAATAAATTTTAATTAAAATATAAATCAGTTTTCCTGGATGCCCCGTTGGAGCTGTGTGTATTTATAGGTCTAGGGTTTGCTCTGTGCATCCACGTGTTTTCAATTTGCCGCCCACGCGATCTTTAAGGCCCGTAGCCAGGCAAATTACAGAGGGAGGGGGGAACTTCACGTCTGATTCTTTGTTTTACATACATACATATAATCACATGCGCTTCCCGGCAGAGTATAATAAGACCACTTCAAGTCTTCCCGTGGATGTCGTAGAAGGCGACTAAACAAAGCTTATATACATCTCGAACGCTTCTGACCAGTGTGGATAGAGTAGGCCTAATCCTCTGATTGCTTATATATGACTGGTAGTACAGAGAGGGTCGTGCTCCTGCAGTGGTGACTAAAAAGAGACCTGGCATTAATGTTGTGGGGTAGACCCAAGGTCATAAAACCCAAAGGCAACGTAAAGCGCGTTAGTGGGCGTTAAGGTGGAAAGCGGAATCAAAATACTGATGGGTTGCTAGCTGCATCGCCTATAATGTGATTTCTTAGATTTTTGCCACACCCTTGACTGGCTTTTACGGTCTGCGCGGGAAGAAAAGCAGCTCGTTTATTCCATGTTTTTCCTTTTTTCCCAAACCAGCATGGAGTGGTTGGTTTTATTTTTAGAAACTCTAGGGTCTGCTTGGTGAATACACGTGTTTTTAATTTACCGCCCACGCTTTAATCCGGGATCAGTTATCAGGCGCCGGGGATGGGGTTACGGGTGTAAAAGTACTCAACTAACTCACGACCAATTTAAAAGTTTTAAAACCAGCATGCTCCATAATTAACTTTTGTAAGATGCAAAGATTGATTCAGAAAATGGGCCTTTTTAGGTAATTTATCACGCGATTTTATATTTTTAAATAATTCTTATTAAATTACATACACAAGTTTCTATTATTATTTAGTGTTCAAAAGCTTCAGACTACTACTTAGCGTTTTGAAACCGACTACTACAGAGAAGGAACTCTTTTCAATAGTATTGGTCGCTTAATACACGAAATACATAATGACAAAATATACTTTTTTGACAAGATTCAATTGCGAGCGAATCGTTACGTTATAAATATTAGTATCAATGACATCTAATTTATGTAACAAGATTTTAAAAAAGCCATACATACATACTAACACGTCTTTTTGCCTTGCGTAGGAGACAGAGCTCAGGTCTATAAGACCTAAAGTCAGATGGCAAATAGAATCAAAATAGTGATGGGTTGCCAGGCGTATCGCCTTTTACCGTGATTCCTTAGATTTTCGCCCATTACCTCGATCGGCTTTTACGATATGAGCGGGTACAAAAGCAGCTGGTATATTCTATGTTTTTTGTATACTCCCAAACCGAAAAAACATTGCAAGATAATTTAAGGTATGCAGTAGACTTGTTCACATCTTGCGATAGACTGTCCTGAATGTTGCCAGTTGTCAGTAATATTCTTGTAAGCAAAATAAGTGTTTCCTTCCAGTAAATGTGGGGAGAATTTAAAAAGTTAATTTTATTTAGTTGCAAAGTGTGCATATAAATGTAATCAAGTACAGGGTAATTTGCACCCCCTTAAAGTAATTCTGTATCTGCGCCTGTCCGTAGCTCAATTGAAAAATATTCATGAAAGGTTTTAAATGGCAAAGGTTTTACTGGAAATAGTTAACGGAGCTAATTCTCGGAATCGAGATTCAATGTGGCTTCGTTTTTTAAAGGCGTACTTTTATGAACTTGTAATATGATATTAAAATAAATAAAGATTTTTTTTAAAATATTTATTTCGTTATAACCATATGCCACCAACTTCATTACGTTATTTAGTAAAAATTTGTAATCTTACTTTTGAATTTATTCTACAACCTAACAAAACAATGTTCTTATATTGTTTACAAGTGTACGTCGCAAGAAAATTATTCCACCAAAATTAAAAAAATAACCGAAGATATTCATGGGACAGAAGTTAAACATGACAGTTCGTTTACATTATTATTAAGGACAAAGTCATCAGATTTATATATTATACATACGAAACTTCAATGAAACATTCATGATTTGATTACATGAAAACCCGTAGACAATCGGGACTGATGAAACTAAAAATCAAACACTAGAAATTGACCCGTTACTTCATCCGCGTAAATTAAAGCCTATGGCACCCATCGATAAATTAGCTCCCTAAAGGTGAAAGAATTTTAAAAATCGGTTAAGTAGTTTCGGAGTCTATTCAATGCAAACAAACGATCAAATCCTTCCTCTTTATAATATTAGTATAGATAATAAGAAAATACCTACCTATACAACGTGTTTATAAATAAGCGCAAAACCTCTTAGGGCCTTCGCTGTGTTAAGCGGGCGCCCGACGCGGTTGTCCGCGCCGTGCGCCCCCGACGCGGATAACGTAGCGGCGCTCAATGAATTTGTAGAAACACCTCCGCTCGCGTGCGACGGTTGACCCGCCTCACGCAGCGCTGCTCTATGAGATGACATGAAACAAGCACGCGGAGCGGACGTACGCGCCGTGCGCCCGCTTAACGCAGCGAACGCCCTTAGGTGGTGATTGTGCTTATGATATGAACCATTTTTACTAAGGGGCCGACTCTGCAACTCTACAAAAAAAAAAAACAGTTATTCCATATATTCTGGTCGAGTAGGAGTTGACAATTTGTATGAAACAGCAGATTTTTTTTGTCGAGATGCAGAGTAGGCCTCATAGTAAAAATTGGTCATATTCATAAGCACAACCACCACCTAAGAAGTTTTGCGCTAATTCATTAACACGTTGTATAATAGTGAGCGTGGTTGATCTTAAAGATTTCAATGTACTTAAAATAATCCAAGTTGGAAAATTAAAGCCACACAAACTTATTTTACTTAACAAAATTTACAACACAATCCAAAAGCAATTCAATTCAATTTGTTCGAAACGAAAATTGAAGTTTCATTGTTTTATTACTGTTTAATCTTCAAAACAATACGAAAGCACTTTCAGAAATAAATGCAGTTCTTTCAGAGCTTAATTGGAAAGAGATAGTACCGACCTGTTTCTCTGAGCACTTTGTAGGTTTGAATGTCACTCTTTGCTATTGAATCGAATGACAAGCGAAAGTGGATACTAATTGAATTAAACTTCACTTTTAATTTCACTACATTACACTACTCCGTAGTAAAAATTATAGGAATGTTTTGTATGAATTTCGTGTGTGTAAGTGGCCAACACAAGTTTCAGATCTTTAAAGGCAGGCCATCGGGCTAGTTATAGTAATTAAAACTGCAAAAATTTTACATAATGAATACAATTATTTTCAAAACAACTTTACTTTTATTTATACAAAGTGACTATAATAATGTCAGAAATTGGCGATGATAACCATATTTACATCAATAAGATGTTCAATATCAATTATAATGTCTCTGGTCGTTTAGGTTGTACGTATTTTTTATTACGATATCGTTTTTCGATTTAGTAATGACTCTCAAATTTCGAATACATATTCGTATTTTAAGGACCCTTATTACTTAACAGTAAATACTATTATTCTTGTATCTGGCTTAAATTAAGGTATAATTATTGGAGAAACCTAGATACATCCTTTTACGTTATTAACTAGTAATTTGCACAGGACGATTTCCAGCTAGTACAAACGAGGGCAGATAATCTTGACCTATTTTAAATTGTTGATTGGGATCAGGTTTATCTAGCTCCGACTGTACGTACGTTGCACGATTACCATCCCTTATATGCCAACAAAGCTAACAGAATATCTTAAAAAGATCTTTAACTCTATTTTAATAAGATCGTACTGTATTATATTTTTAAGAAGAAATTCAGTATTCATTGTACAATTCAAAGCTTTTAGCTATGTTAATCAAATAAAGCGGACTTTCAGAAACTCGGAGCATCTCATTTGGCTGTCAGAAGAATACTTCGGTCGAATTTACTTTTGATTATAATATTTCGTCTGTTAACACGTTTACCAACGTCAATCAAACTCTAAGGTATTGGATGTACCAACCAAAGCAATGTAATTTGATTTGGTGAGTCCTGACTTAATAAAATATATGACATTTGGGATGAATGCTACATTTTTGGATGAATGCTGTCGAGCTCCGTGGCGCAGCGGTCAACACGCTAGCCTGCGACACGGGGGTCCCGGGTTCGATCCCCGGTCAGGTCAAGATGGAAAAAGATCTTTTTCATATTGACCTGGGTCTTGGATGTTTATCTATATAAGTATATATTATAAAATATAGTATCGTTGAGTTAGTATCCTGCGACACAAGTTCACAACTTACTGTGGGGCTAGCTCAATATGTGTAAAAAAAAAAAAAAATTTTTACCGACTACGGCCAATAAGAGGGAGGAAGGGAGAGATTTTGGCCGCTGTTGTAGTTGTGAGTGTACCTGCGTATGTGTACTGAACTTATGTTCGTTTGTTCCTCTCCTAAAATAACCTACGCAATCCATACGTAATATGATACTCGTATATAACAATCGGACTTATTTTCTTAAAATAGATTGTGGTATCAAATGAAAAGTAATTTTATGTAGATTACAAATATGTTTTTTCATTATATTTTCAGAAATGTTAGTAGTTGGGTCTTAGAGTTAGATTTCATCTTGTACCTTCAATTTCCCGCGACTTTGTTCGCGTAAATTATAAATCAACTAAATCTTTTACATACATACTATCACTTCTTTTTCCTAGCGAAGTAGACAGAGCCCAGGTCTTTAAAACCTAAACGTCACGTTTAGCATGTTGGAGGGTTTGTAGGTGGTGAACGGAATCAAAATATTGATTGGTTGCTAGCCTCACGCCCATTACCTTGCACACATGCTAAGCAGGACTGAACTGACAACAATTTTTTTTCTTTTTTATGTGTATTTTGACTTGTATTTTTTGTTTGTATGTGTGCCTTTCGGTTTCAATAAAATTATTATCTATCTATCTATCTACCTTGATCGGCTTTTAAGATCTGCGCGGGATAAGAAGCAGCTGGTACATTCTACGTTTTTCTTTCCCCGACCAGCGTAGAAGAGAATAATTTTTTTCTTTATAATATTAGTATAGATGATTAGCTATAGGACTAATGTGGTGTAAATTAGTCTCAGTATATTCACAATCACACCAGAAATGTGATTGGGCATAATTCACCTCTCACAGCTCACGCATCGACGCATGCAACCTTAGTTAATTAGATTTGTATTAATGTGTCACCGTATATTTGTGAAATCCCGTCAGTTTGTAATTTAACGCGGTTAATTACAGTCTAACGAGGTTAGATTACAATTCCACCTGACCTACCGTTTGTTTATAATCTTACACGTACCTAATTATAAACTCTTGACAGTTTGAAAAAAATATATTTTTTTAGTTATACACAAAAACCCTGTTCGATTCGTTAGTCATATAGGGTAGCTTGAGTAGGTTCTATGTAGCGGAAAAAAAAATGAAAATTGCAAAAAAAAAATTCGATGCTCCATAGTAAATTACTTACCAACCGCATAAAAATGTAAGGAGCAGCCATTTTTTTCCAAAATTTCAGAATTCTTTTCGGCTAAATCGAACCTACACAAGCTATTTTAAAACCTTAACGGATCGAACAGGGTTCTTTTCTATAATCTAGTATATCACTGTGTAAGTACAGCATCTATAAGAATAGGTGTTAAAATAAAATATTGTTTTATTTTGTTGGCGAGCTCAATTTGTGTGATATGTCCATATATATTTATTTCTTATTCTAAAGGATTTGCGTGTGACCAACATTGGGCGTGGGCGTGGATGAAATGCACGAGAAGATCAGAGTTCAATGCATCCACACAAAACACGTGTTCTTGTTATAGCTTTAATAAACATTTTTCTACATATCAACCACTAGTTCTCACTCGTCTCACCAGTGGTCATTACGAAACGCTAGTAGTTTTTCGATTTTGCATATTAAAAATAAAAATAATAAGAATGAAAAAAAACTTTCAAAAAGAGATACAATTATCCAATTTTGAATAAAAATCTTTGACTTTGAATTCATGTCTTAAAACAAGTTTAATTAAAATTGCTCATCTGGCTAAGAAAATTTATTTCGCAGCAGTTTCTTTTAATTCCTGTATGCGCTGTACGATCGTTTTCAGAGTAAAGCTAATAACTTTTGTTTGACTATATACTCCGACACCTTCATGCCTTTATTCCAATGTTTAAAATACTGGCTAATTCTCAATACGTCCAAACGCGTCCTGTCAATTAATGCCATTAAAATCCGTCAAATTGGTAGCTTTGTGTTTGCATGGTAGACTATGGGGTGCTATGGGTTAAACATATTTTTTTTCTACGCTTTTAAGCTAATAGAGTCTATCTAGATTTTATATAATCAAAGTTGATTATATTTTATAGCCTAAATAATTTGATGGATATATACTTGAGAGGTATGTAGGTATCGTTAGATTCGTCTGTGAGTGACACTGGCTGTATTAAAACGGTAATTGCCATTTTATATATTTTTGAACTAGCCGTTACCCGCGGCTTCGCCCGCGTTATATATAACCTATGTCCTTCTCGATACCCTAACCTATGTGTATGCGAAATTTCATGATGATCGGTTCAGTAGATACGGCGTGAAAGCGTAACAAACAAACAAACAAACTCACTTTCGCATTTATAATATTAGTTGGGATTGAATCACTTGTTTGTATTGCCATTAGCCATAATTACGCAACTTTTAAAAACAAGGCTATTATTATAAATGGCAGAGCTATTATCGTTATAGCGCTTAAGGCAAATTATTTAATACACCGCATTGCAACTCAATTAAAATTGTGATAATAATATTGTCACCATATTGTCACTCAATTTATAAAATAACGTCATTATCTTATAACAAGGACCCTCGTAAAGATGGGCTCTAAGACAAATGTAGGCTTTTTGCTCACAAAATAAGTAAGCTTTATTGTGAACATAAAAATAATTACATTTTCATTTGATACGCTCTGACAAGGCCCAGACAGAAAGAGCAAGTGAATGTGCAGTAAAGGGATTCATTTAAACGTTTTGATTTGATTGTAAATAAAGCAATTTTTGTGTAGAATGCACAACAACTATATTATACATGGTGAAATTATAAATATATTTAATTCACCGGTCGGCTAAATATTTTCATATGGAAATGTATATTTTTTTAGTTTCCATGATTGGTGAAAAGGTCCCAGAAAAGGTGTTGATATCGACGGGCTGAATCACCCCTTTTAGGGATTAACGCAATCCAAATTTCGCCATATATTGATATAAGTGATATAACGCATACATGGCAGCGCTATTATTGGTACGTAAACGCTCTTAGGAGGTAAACGCCACTTTGTCCCGTAATGCATCCACATTTAATGCGCGCCACCGCCACTTACCAGCAAGTCACTGTATATCAAAATTGTCACATATTCTGTACATAGTTTTACGTCATTATATGATACTAGCTGTTACCCGCGGCTTCGCCCGCGTAATTTATAGCCTATGTCCTTCTCGGTACCCTAACCTATGTGTATGCAAAATTTCATGATGATCGGTTCAGTAGCTACGGCGTGAAAGCGTAACAAACAAACAAACAAACTCACTTTCGCATTTATAATATTAGTTGGGATTGTGATTGGGATTGGGATGGGATGGGACTAGTTGTTGCCCGCGTCCTTTTCAGTACTCTAACCTATGTGTATGCAAATTTCAGGACTATCGTTTCGTTAGATACCCCGAGGATGAAAGCGTAACAAAAAACAAACTCACTTTCACATTTATAATATAAGTTGGGATGTATTTAAAAAAACCTTTCAATAAATACTTATTAAATAAATAAATAAATATATATGGACACGATAGGACACTCTCTACTTAAAGACGTACGGATCACGAAATTATTCATTTTCTCAGATAATTTTAGGGGTTACTAGTGGATCCAATCGTTGGGTTTGATCGTTCAGTATCAAGGTATGATACTGATCTACCCCATGCAATGCATGGAATATGCAGCGAAATATACAATATCTTTGTTGTCGATTATAAACGACAGCTTGCTGATGTAGGTTCTGTTTTTCGTAGAAATCGTCCCTCGTTATCGTCAAAAAATATGTGGGATCATTTTTTAAGGTACTTGTTATCCCAGGATTTTCTATTTATATCGGCTCGGCCATTGAAGCGAATTTACATTCATAATTCTTCTGGATTGACGTCGTCGGCTTCAAATCAAGGAGGTATTCATATTGATTCATTGAATATTTTTAATTATTTTTCTGTAGGATTATTATGGAATTTGTTTGACCATCATATACGACACGACAAATTTATTAAAACCATCTTAGAAGGAAAGATTTAAGTTAGGAGAGAAAAAGGAAGGCCAAGGAGAGCCTTCTAAAGTCGTGTCGTACAGAGTGGTCAAAGAGATAGCGGAGGATAGGGAAAGATGGAAAATACTCAACCGACGAGCCCGTTCTTAAATGTATGATGATGATGAGGATTATTTATATTAATTGCTGAGGTTACCGGTATTACATTTATTTGTAAGAAGAAAGGCATGATTTCAAACGATTGTGAAAAAATGTGATGCCAAATATGTTACTCTTTATTGTTGTGTGACATCTCAATGTCGACGGTTTGGTTTTTCGTAGAAACCCTCCTTCGTTTTTGCTGTTCGTTTTCCTCAAAAGTGCGTGAGAATATTTTTAAAGGTGCTTGTTATCCCAGCGCTTTCTATTTATATCAGCTCAGGTTCAGGTGAATTTACATTGATAATTCTTGCCCTTTAGAGTTACATCATTGCATAAGAACCAAGAAATTATTCAAACAATATTTTTATAATGTCTTCTTTGCGTACACTTTCTTCGTAGCTTTAAAATTTGTAATAAGAAGTCTAGTTTCAATTGTATTTCTCGTGAAATCAAAGCTAAATTTACTTTTAACGAAATTGTTGGAAAAGTTAGTAAGATTATCCGTTAATCTATTCAGTGGTTTATGAAAAGAAAAATTAGTGCTGCCAAAGCTCATTATTCCAATTAATAAAGTCATTTATAGTATTTATAACTCAGAAGCTTCTAGATTAAGTAACATTTTTAAATAATTAACCTACTTACAAAAAGTCGTCAGAGATAACCATAACGACTCGAAAAGGAAAAGAAATCGGGTATATTGAGAATATAAGGTTAAAAGTATGAATTAATTTTATTTTGTCCTATAACCTATTAATATTTTAATTGACTACTGTTAAAATATTGAAAGATATGAAAAAAGTAAGATGGCGAACAATTATCAAGAGATGTGCACTTGTGCAGGAAAATATTATATCTCTTTGTTGAAATTAAAGATATCGGGATATTTACTAAGATTATCAAGAAGGAACTCAGTTTGTTCGTGATTATGGTCCGTGTAGTAACACGTCCGTTCCATACTTTGATCCAGTTGAATGGAAGTATGGAACACTCAAAAAACAACAATAATCACGGTAAATATCCCGATATCTTTAATTTTAATGTTGATAGCCGTGAATGTTTTAAAAGCTATAATCTCTTTGTTGTTTGTTTGAAAACTTTATTGTTCTTCAACAGAAATGTTGTTTTAAGACGACATCTCAATGACGTCAGTTTCGTTTCGTAGAATCGTCCTTCATCTTTGCTATTCCTTTTTATCAAAAGTGCGTGGGTATATTTCTGAGGGCGCTTATTATCTCAGAGGTTCTATTTATATCAGCTGAAACGAATTTACATTGATAGTCCTGCCTGGCCGTTTCGAGTGTCGTCGTCGCATAAAAATTAAACAAAATATTCATTTAATTCATCCAATATTTACATACCTTCTTTCTAATTTGACTTTATTTTCTTCGGGGACATTTTAACTAATTACTTATAAAAATATTTGAAGATGAGAAAAAGTCCTATTTACCCTATATTGTTATTTCCCGACTCGTACAATTTAGGGATTTTAAGGCAAGAATGAATAGGTATCATTAGAGTTTGTGTGTCCTGGGTTTATATAGTTGCTTCCCATCATGCAAAATAGGATAGAATACAATAAAAAATATTTACTAAGCAAAATCTATAACTCTATGCTGTTTGAAAACTTTATTATGTTATACAAAAATGTAGTTTCTAGACGACATTTCGATGACGTCGGTCTGGTTTTTCGTAGAAACCGTCCTTCATCTTTGCTATTCCTTTGCATCAAAAGTGCGTGAGTATATTTTGAGGGTGCTTGTTATCCCAGGGTGTTCTATTTATATCAGCTGAAATGAATTTACATGGATAGTTTTTCCGAGTCAAGACGTTTTACTTGCGTCAATTGATACGTGACCCTTATTAAGTTGGGTTAACTGTTACTTGGAGCTAGCTCGAATTAAATTGGAGTATCCAGTAACGTCTCCTGAATAGCCAATGGGAAGGTATTATGGGACTTTTTGGATTGTTTCCAGGATCAAGCGTTTCATTCAGAAAGTTCTGTTCTTTTTTTCACAAATTTGTCTGAACACCTATTAACTCAGGATATATTTGATTCATAGGAATGTGGTGGTAAGGGATATTGTACCTTTGTATATTAAATGTCTTGTAGATTGCTAACTATATAGCAATTCTTATGTACTTGTAAGAAGAAACTAAATAAATATGTATCAAAAGGATCTGAAGGACACAAGATGAACTTGAGGTTAGCATGATAATGAGAGCCCTCCCTGGCCTTGGCAATTATTCTAATGAGTCATTTCAGAATTCTGGACGAAATGAAGAAGAAGTCGTGAAATGAAATCAAATATAAGCGTATAACAAGGATAAACTGGTCAATCAGGAAGTATTTTGTCGGGATTCGAGATCACTACTTTACGCATAGAAAGGATCTGTGTGCTTGTAACAAACAAATGACTATAATAGACAGCTTACTGATTACGAGCATCATACGACGTTTTTCAATACATTTGCGATTACTAGAAAGTAAAACGAGAATGCAGTTTACCAGGAATTAGCAGTTTGTAAAAGCACAATAATAGCAAACAGGTTCATTTATTCAGTTTTTTAAATCACTTATCTCACTCGCATTTTATGAAAAAGTTTCAATGTGCATTTGCCAATGGGATATTGAGCAGTTGTAATTGTGTAAATACAAGGGCCGCAAAATACAATGTTACTACGACGCAAGTTTCGATATCATAAGGATCGTATTAATCAGTAATTTTTAAAAAATATATATCCCAATCCCAACTAATATTATAAATGTGAGTGAGTATATTTGTAACGCTTTCACGCCGTATCTACTGAACCGATCCTCATGAAATTTTGCATACACGTTGTCAGGAGTACGGAGAAGGACATAGGCTACCTTTCATCCCGGAGAAAAGTACTGTTCCCGAGGGATCGACACTAACGCGAGCGGAACCGCGGGTGAAAGTTATATGTTATAAAAAGTCTATATATCTAACTCTAAGTTAGCGTTTGCTTCTTCATCAGACTTTTGTGGCAAAGTGCCTTCAACAGTAAGGCGAACATCACCAGAGGAACTCCAGGATGGATGGTACTCGGCTTTGGGCGTGTGGCGCAACTCTGAGATAGCAAACTCTCATACGCCTGATGGGCCGCGATTTCTATGCATAGCCTGAAGGGCCAACCTGAGAAATAATAACAAAGCCTTTGGAGTGCTACAATACGGTAGTTGCCTAATGTTAAGATTATATAAAATTTGTTTCTAATGAGATTAATTTCTATCTAAAAACACTAAAAAGAACACTTTTAATTTGATATCGATTCGTTAAGTGATCTTAAAGCTTCTTTAAAGTTGGGAAAATAGGACCATTTTTTAAAGTATGAAAATCTTTATTTACAATTATACTGTATTTTAGTCTGCAAAATTTATAGCAACTTTTATTATGAAACCATTACCATAAACGAAATATTTCGTATAGCTACCAAACAAAGTTCTCACGCCACCCATACAAAATACAAGCTTGTGACGTCACGAATATGTAGGCATTTCAGCGGCGCGTTTTCACGTCTAAAAATTTACGTCTAAAAACATGTGTCTTTAAAACTTTTATAACTGAATGAGTTTTTTGTTTAGAAATGTATTTCTGTCACTATTGTGTTTATTTTTGGCAGGTCTTTACATAGCAACATGAAAAAAAAATTAGTCAACATGCCCATTCTTAATATTTTGCTTATATATAATGACGCAGGTGAAATCCTACAATTATAATTCGATTACGCCGTGTTCTTGTCAGATAAATATTACATTCCAAGTCCACTTAGTGCGTATGTTATTTGATTATTTGGCTTATGTGGGGATTCGCACTGAGGCGTAATTATCGCGATTATCAGGATAACGGCTTAGTGGACTTCAAGTGGAGGACTAAGGAGCCAAAGCCGTAGTTTCGATTTATCTTTATCGATAAGAAAATAGTTAAGGAGAAATGGATGGACTTTATAATTGAAATATGGAAAACAGCTTTTCAGTTTAGTATTAATTTCTTTTCGAAAATTCGAAAAGAAATTCAACATTTTCATAAAAATTTAAATTGCCGGCTGAACACTTTTGTATGGGAGTGTTAATTTGTTTTTTAGATTTCCTGCATTAGTCCTATACTAAAAGTTGTTCATAATGACGGGCTGAGTCACCCCTTTAAAGATCAGACAGGGTTTTATTAACATATTGCATATCAGTATCTATTGCATTATATTTTATGATAAAGTTTTCTTTTTTTGTCCTTAATTTCTCTTTTTTTATTTTTAAAAACAAAGAACTAAGTTAACATAATATAAACGATAACTAAGATTAAAAACTAAAACTAATCCTAAAAATAAAAAGATAAAGTTTTGGTTATATTTAATTTCAGAGATAAAGAAAGAATTGTTTTTATTTACAGTGCAAACGAATGCCTGCAATTCGTACACATGGTGCAATTTTCGAGTTGAGCACTCAAAGAGACAAAGGCGAGTGGGATTTAATCTAGAATTGTTTGTCGGAAATCGCATCACGTTGATTTTTATTTGGATTACACGATTTTCGTCCAGAATTTCAAAATTACCAATTATAATAATGTCCAATACGAGAAATGTCCAGTCAGATAATTGAATAGAATAGAATAGAATAAAGCTTTATTTAGATAACTTAAACACACACATACTATTACAGACAACAACTTAAACAAATATTTTTTATTTATATAGTACAGCTAAAATAGTAACAGCCTATGTGCGCTGCAGCCATCCAAAAAGGTCATAAGCTCAGTGTAATCTTTACTCACGCTAAGCGAGCAAAGCACTGGTATTCTGCCATGACCTAAGTGGTGATCGACAGCAATCTACAATACTATAAGATTAACTCAAAACATGTTATTTAATCAGCACAAGAATTTCAAAGCACAGTGCAGTAAATCTTCAGTACATAATAAAAATATATAAGAATGTGCTATGAGCTAAATTGAAATAAAATATGTACTTATAAATAAATAGGTATAAAAATATATATTCAGACAAAATGAGATGATTAAAAAATATTGACTAAAAGTTCACTGTAAATGCCAAACTCCTACACAACAAAATCCGCTACCGACCAAATCAATAATAATTGCCCAATCAGAATGTCCGTCCAATACGATAAATCCGGCCAGAAAAACTATGTTTATTTGTCCTTTATTAAAAAAGTCTATACCTATATATATATCTAACTCCAAGTTAGCGTTTGCTTTTTCACCAGACTTTTGAGGCAAAGTGCCTTCAACCAGTAAGGCGAACATCACCAGAGAAACTCCAGGATGGATGGTACTCGGCTTTGGGCGTTACCTGTGGCGCAACTCTGAGATCGCAAACTCTCATATGCCTGATGGGCCGCGATTTCTATGCATGAACGGCCAACCTGAGAAATAATGGCAAAGCCTTTGGAGAGCTGCAACTCTTAAGCCTTATGGGCCGAAAGTTACGTCGCAAGAAGGACCTATCATGCAAGTCACCCAGGACCGCCGGGCGGTGACCAGTAATCGGAGCTAATCCTACTCTACGCCCTCTATTCCGGTGGCGAGTGCGATGAAGTTATAGGACCTTTAGTTAGGCAGACAAAAAACAACAAAATGGCGTAAACTGTTCTCAAAATCTTTTTTTATCCCAATACTGTCCATTTTAACCCTTTATTAATTATTCGTAGCCCTTTATGTATTTTGATAGTAATTGGTCCATCAATTATTCTCTATTGTTCCAATGTTCTATCAGCTAGACAAACTAAATTTTGTATTAGTTATCAACGTCTATCATAATTACCAACTGCGGCCGATCGCCCACGATCTAAAATGTTATTAGTTATTTAACCGATAAGTTTTGTCTGCGTTGAATATTTAGCTAGACCTTTATCAATGCGATATTTGGAGTTTGGGAGCTTCAGTACTAATTCTGTATTATCATCAGGTCTTTCTAGTCTCCACTGCAGAAGCACGACCCTCTCTGTACTACCAGAGCCATATACTAGCCTGAGTAGTCAGAGGATTTGGCCTACACTCTCCACGCTGGCCAGACGGGTTGGAGAGGTCTCTTTGATGTTAATAAGCTTTGTTTAGCTTGTGTTTCCTTAGTCGCCTTTTACGACATCCACGGGATGACTTGGAGTGGTCTACTCCGCCGGGAATCACACGGCGATATAATTCTGTATTAAACTACTTAATTGGATATAATCCACCGTTAAAAACATTATAGGTTGAATTTATTCGATCTGCTTAGTCAGGGTTTTATTTCAGGAACATGTCATTGAAATCAGTTCAATTAGTTTGGTTAAAGTCAAGTTTTTATTTCAAAGATTTGCTTAGATGTCTGGTTACTTTTAAATTCTTTTCTTTGGAACCACTTACGTATAATTTTAAATCCGCGAGTGAAGCCATTTTACATCAATTAAGTTGTTAATTGATCCTTTGCTATTGTCTCTGGTACACAAACAGGTTTAGCTATCTGCCAGGCTTTCAGCCAATTAAAACATTTTCTTAATTAACTGGTTTGCCGGGGTTCATCGACCTGCGTCACACAAATTAAACCCATTAAGTGCCTACATGGGCGTCGCATTAGAACTGGACTACTGATTAGCTAGAATTAGTTTTTGCTCACGCAGGAATGTGATAGCGCCTATAAAAAAGATGTATGCACAAAAACCACTAAGATTTAGATGAAATAAAAAAAAACTATTTTGAGTTCTCTAGGAATACAAGATGGCGCCTTTGACGCGAGCGCTGCGCATAATCAATTTTATGGCATTGGATCTAAATACTCTTTATTGTTTAAAATCTCTTTTGACCACTATGGTACAAAGGTCGGACTTATGAAGGATTCTCTAGCAGTCAACATTATTATATTCTGTTGATCTTTTAATGAATTTACTAAGGTGATTTCCTACAGACTACAATACGCTGAGTCTTTTGCATTAGGTTATCCTGTAATGGTAGATGAAAGAAATGAAAATATCAAATTAAAAAAAAAAAGATATTATTTTCTCATAACTACACCATCTTAAACAGCAGTCGCGTTATGTTGATTGACCCTTTCTAAGCAATAAATTCAAATGTGTCTGATGTATATAAGTCTTTTTAATTATTTTATATTAATAAACACAGTTTCAAGTTTCGCTGAAGTGAATATTATATCATCATCTCTTAATTCAATGAAATATTTGAAGATTCTTATCTCCTTATCATTGTATCAATACCTATACTACTACGCATTGTAAATTAACGTACAATATGTACACAAATTCCGTCTTCTTAAAAGTACATGATACCATTTTAAATTGATCTTTATTTAACTACCAACAAACATGTAAAACGAGTTTTGATTATGATTACTTTGTGAATTGAAACAAAGTGGCAATGAACCAGCCTTTTGATTAACTCGTTCTGACGTGCAGTAATTGATACCTAAAGGTAGACTCACAGAACTAAAGGTAGACTTTGGAAGCGAGCGTCTATAGCGTCATTGGCGCCGCGTCTGTGACGCCGCGACAGAGTGAAAGCATTGCGAAACTGATGTGGCGTCACAGAGACAGTGGCGCCGCGTCAGTGTCGCTATGCTCGAATGATGTTCACTAAAATTTCATACATTTGTATTGAATATAGATCTGTCGCGGCGTCACAGACGCGGCGCCACTGACGCTATAGACGCTCGCTTCCAAAGTATACCTATAACGAGTCGGGAAAAATCTCATTTTACGGTATTATTTTTCTTGTCATGTAAATTGGCTCGTATCATAATTCAAATGTTGTCCCTCCAACAGGCTTATTTGCTTAATGTTTCGCGATTATTATACATTTGAATAAAATTAATTTAATACGGTTTCATCGCGTTAAAACGGTATTTATTAATTTTATTTGAAAGGTCTATTTGCTTACTTTTGCTAACTATGGCGAACAACGTTTTGATGGCCACTTCAACATCTATTAGGGCTTTTGTATGATTGACTATATTTTTTAAGATATCATTATCATCATCATCAGGTCTCCACTGAAGGAGCACGACCCTCTCTGTACTACCAGAGCCATATAGCCAGAGCAGTCGGAGGATTTGGCTTACGAGTTGTACAGGTATCTTTGATGTTTGTAAGCTTTGTTTAACTTGTCAAGTGTTTCCTAAGTCGCCTTCTATGACATCCACGGGAAGACTTGGAGTGGGCCTATTCCACTCTGCCTACACTCGTTCGTTTGAATTCGTGATTGAATTTCATTCCAATTGTTAAAAATATTTAAATTCATTGCATTCAGCTGCGACGCAAGCAGTTGTTTGTCAAGTTGCTGGGGAAACTTTCCTGGCGTCATTTACTTTCTGAGGAAAAAGCGCTTGTTTGTGTCCCGTTTGTTGTTTGTCGACTTGCAACCAACTTTTCCTTTGGTAAGTATGAAACTAGCATGAAAATATATTGAGAAAATTTTGCGAGAACTTGACACTAGTTTCATTTCAGGCGCTGCTTTTATGAGTCCTTTTGCAAAGATTTTTGTACTCAGTACTTTATATTAGAGATGACGTGTGGCGTCAGAGTAGAATAGGTTGTAGGTTGTAGAAGGTAACTTAAGAGACACAAGCTAAACAAAGCTTATACATATCAAATAGACCTCTGAGTGGAGAGAATAGGCCAAATCCTCTGATTGCTTTGACTAATATATAGATCTGGTAGAACAGAGATGGTTATGCTCTGCAGTGAAGACTAAAAAAGAACATGATGATGATATAAGAGCATGTTTAAATCAAATAAAATGAAAAAGGAGTTGTGTCATATAGAGGTCAAAAAAAAAAAGCTAAGAACCGAGAGACATGGAAAGTACTCCAACGACAAGAACACAGTTTTATGTATGTAAAAGATAGAGTATTATTACGTATTATAAACATGTTTCACAATATTACTGCTACTTTTAATAATTAACTACTCTTTTCTGGGCCACTAAATTTAAGTACCTACTTTTTCTGAAAAAAAGACACTTGTTTGTGTCCCCGTTTGTGCTGACTTGCAACAAAATTTTTCTTTGGTAAGTTTGTACACAGCGTGAAAATATATTGAGAAAATTTTGCGAGGAGTAATTGAGACTAGTTTCATTTTAAGCACTGCTTTTATGGATTTTTGTTGTTGTGGATTTCTATTTATTCATTTGCATGTTGTTTTGTATCTAACTTGTTTTGTAAACATGTAGTTGCAAAGCCTATTACTACGTACTAATATAGGGTGAATTTGAATTTATTGGCAAAAAATGTTTACATGTAAAAATATTTCTAGCGTCAGCACTTAATTGCTGATTTGTGTACCGGCCTAACATCACAGTTTTTGCTTGAATGTCGCTGACCGACTAATTTAATACAGTTTAAATGAATTTATGTTTTGGTGTTCCTGGCAATTCATACCTGTTTTATTTTTTCGTTTTTATCTAAAGTAATGGCCTCTATAAAATCGTTTGAGGTATTTGTTTAGTAATGTATTCAATTTTCGCCAATAAGTACAGCGCCATAATTCATGACCATTTTTGTAACTTTTCTTTTTGTGATATTTTCGTCCGTCGTGAAGCATTACATTTCCGTGCTTCTTAATTATATTATAAAAGGAATTTTCGTTATCCCCCATTATTGTAATAAAAAATAAATTTGTAATTAACATAAAAGGTAATGCATGTCATTGATTGACATTAGTATTTTGATAAACAAGAATATGGCATTTGTTTGCACTGGCCAGTTCAATCCCAAATATTTTTTAATTAATTATACATATTCATACTCAATTCGACCCTCTCTGTACTACCAGAGCCATATACTAGACTGAGTAGTCAGAGGATTTAGTGCTCCTGCAGTGGAGACTAGAATGACCTGATGATGATGACGATGATGATACTCAATTCATCCTAAAACCATTTCACTTATTTTCCGGGATCCGCTATATTAGTACCTACTCAGTGTGATACAGCCTTTTAGATATTTTCTTTTGAAAAGGGGATCTTGGTGAACTGATAAGTTCATGGGGATCCCCTAGGGGAGCAGACTGGGGGATCCTGGTGGACGAACTGATAAATTTTAATTGTGTCTAATGTAAATTTCTTTAAACCATAGGTATACGTTTTTATTTAAAAGGATGCCAATGAATTCAACCCCGTTTAGTAGGTATAATCATTAATCCAGCTTTGATTATTTTAACGCGCTCAAGGAAGTATTTATTTTTCTTTTTACGAGACATCAATGTCCGTTTCATGTTCTTATCCCAAACATACTGACGGGCTTTTTGTTCCGACTGATCCTTATATGAAAATGTTCTTGTTCGAAATAAAATCTTATTAAAAGTCTTGAAAAAAGTGTGGTTCGGACAGGCGGAATCGAAATCTTTATTTCTTATCAGTTGTTTGCTCGCGTGGGAGGACTTTGTTTAGACTACCAATTTTCCCAGCAGACAATACGACAGTGACAGGTCTCGAGAAAAACATGTTTAATAAAAGCAAATCCAATTTCTTTAGACATGCGTTAAGTATTATTTTATTTTTAAAGCAGTATTTTATTCTATTAAGACAAACAGGCTTACGACTCACTTGATGAAAGTGCTTTTGCTTGTAAGTTGTAACATCATGCACTTACCTACCTACCTACGTAGTCTAGACTGAAACAGCATTTTTACACCCATTTTTAAACGCTACCTCATTGTCTTTAAGAAAAGCAATCATATTTCTTCAACCTTAATCGATTTATTTGTTAGATGTTTCGTCGCGTACTAATATACTTACGCGTCGCGTCTGGTGCGTTCGTCCCAGAACTTCTCCCAGAAAGTGGATCTATTCTTGATGCGCAACACGCTGGTACTTAGCGTACGAGGCAGCGTGCCGCCGCTGCTGCTAGCCGACACGCCTGTCGACATGCTGTGTTCAGAGGCTGAGCTCTTGGCGATGAATGAGCCCCCGCCAGCGCCCAGCCGCTCTGCCTGAGACCCAGACCGCTGCATGGCGAACCGCTGCACTACATCGCACGTCACACCCTCCAAGACTCAACAGCGGACGTCATCAATCCCAGATCACCGTCGCCTACTCGTCTACTGCGCGTCTGATATTTACATGCGCAAATTACGTAAGTCTCTCACAATGCACACACACTGTCAGCTTTTACACGGGAGTTCCAATCACAACAGATACCAACATGTGTTTATTGATAACTTTATCTCACTTGTTCATTCTTATCAACAATATTGCGAAACCTATGTTTTTATAACATCAATATCCAACAGGCTTTTTAACAATAAAATTAATATAAATGCTCTTAAAAAAATAGACTTAAATTTTAGGCCTCATCCTTGGCACCAATGAAGTATCTCGATCGCGATCGGCCGGTGTGGCGGCCAACTTGTCAGATCAGTGAACGACCTCGACACTGTCCAACTTTATTTACACTCGGGTAAATATCGGCACGTATTATAAATATTACAAACATGGTCTTCACTCGCGAGAGCGGCACACGTGTGGTTGGTGCCGTGTGGAGTCACATTGTCGGGGTTCGAGATTGAGCGGGGGGTGCTGCGGCAGAGCGGTGCATCGCTGGGTACGGGTGGTGGCGTGTCGCCGGCAGCCCGCGCGGACTATCAATGGAGGCGAGGCGCAGCGAACGCTGCGCGTCCCGCTCGCGGGCCCGGCCGCCGCCGAGAGCGAGCGACGCCGCCCGAGGATAAA
The DNA here is from genome assembly GCA_963082605.1 of Rhodophaea formosa. Lineage (NCBI taxonomy): Eukaryota > Metazoa > Arthropoda > Insecta > Lepidoptera > Pyralidae > Rhodophaea > Rhodophaea formosa. The sequence goes on from OY720208.1 coordinate 21,989,497, forward strand.
TTTGGCGCTAATGGCAACTGGCGGTGGGCGCCGGTAATCAATGTTAGACGTGGAAATCGAGGGCCGGCAATATCAATGCCAACGGAATACACTTGTGGATCGAAAGGTTGCGGCTGGCGGTCGATTTCCCGTGCGACTTTTCGATTAGCGCGCCTGGGGTGATTGAAAGGCGATTTAAACTTTTGCCTTTTTAATTACCTAGTTTATTTTTTTTTATTTTTGCCTATAATTAGAATAGAAAATATATGACATTTAAATTTTCACAGAAGCAATGCAAGATATGAGAGATCTCTTATGTAAGAAAAATAAAAATAAGAAAATTCCTTTTTGAAATCTTCCATATATAGATATATCTATAAAAATATAAAAGATGTTTGGAATGAATGCAGAAACTGATGTCTCAATTGCTCGTTACATGTCAATATTCAATATTAATATCAGAGCACTCGTAAAGTAGCCCCGAGAGTGCCCTTTCGGGATCGTCTAGTGAGGACGTTTCAAAGGTAATTTAGTTATGTAAAATAAGTTTAGACTCAACTTATAAACTAGTACTTAGAGTAATTTCAAAGATTTAAAATTCCGTCTTTATAAAAAACAAACAAACAATATTCGCGTGAAACATAACCCTTCCTAATAGTCGGTTAAAATAAGTTTATTTTTATAATTTTCAAAGTAAATGCTGCTAGTTAACTCATACAAAGATACTACATGGTCTCTATCTACATATAAAGCCCCCATAACTAGGAGTTCTATTAAAAATTAATTTCAAAAAATGTCGTTACAGCTTATCTATACTAATTTTATAATGAGCAAAGATTTGATTGTTTGATTACATTGGATAGGCTCCAAAACTAATAAATTGATTTTTAAATTCTTTCACCTATAGAAAGCTTATTTATCTGCGAGTTACATAGGCTATAATTTGCTTTGACAAAATCACGGGAAAATTGCTAGTAAATCAAGAAATTTTCATAATATATCCGATTCACAGGTATGTATATGTAGTATCTTTACTTCATTCCTGTCGACTCTACAACATTTTTTATTCGTATATGGTATTGGCATGCGCGGTATTCTGACAACCGGTTCTATGGCATTACAACGACAGCGTGTTGGCGTTGTAGTTCATTGAATCGGTTTTTTATTCAGTTTTAATGATTTATCCTGCAAAAAAATGCGAATAATGGGCACCATCACTGATTTGGACACAAAAATCAATTCATATCCCAACGCGTTGGACGAATTTGATGTACCGAATATTATATTCACAGGTATTGAACATTCCTCGGATTGGTCATTTTTACAACTGGTTATTTTTCGTATTGGACATTATTCTATTTGGTCATTTTGAAATTTAGGACAAAAGTCGTGTAAATTATATATGAAACTTGAATTTGAAAAAACCTAACGTTTTGTTAACCCGGCTCGGCTGTCGTCGGTAAAGGTGTCTCACAAACTACAAAATTATTGTTTTCTTTTTTAAGGTATATGTCACGTCTTTGTACCTTGTGGGGTAGACAGATCCCAGTTTTATAAGACCTAACGGCCACGATTAGCATTGATGGTCTTGTCGTATACAAGACCATCAATGCTAATCGTGGCCTTTAGGTCTTCATCATCAATCGGAATCAAAATAGTAAGAGTAGTAGAACATTAAAAAAAAAAAAAGAATAGAAATGATACATATTTTAATTAATGCCTGGCTGATCGATCAGTTTTTAATCTTTAGTTATAGATATTAAGAATGATGTATGGATATGGATATATTAAGAATGACTGGAAGAAAACCGGGATAAGTCCGCCACTACACATGTACTTCCTTAAAACTGTATCTTACCCTCGTTAATTTGTATTTTTGTGTCGTGTGCAATAAAGAGTATACAAACAATCAAACATGTATCAAAATATCCCTTCGGCCGTGTATGATACCAGAGTTTGGTAACCGGTATCATTATACCTAGCAATTGACAATTAGAGCAGTATTTAGTTATAACAGACTTCTAATCTTTTGTGTTAATTGATTCTTATTGTAACAACTATCACAGAATAATCAGTATTATTTGTTTTGGACTGAATGAACATTACAGGGACCTAACTGCTTTTCATAGATTTTTGTCTGATTTTACAAGAAGATTGATAGACAATTGCCTGTCTCAAAGGAAGCATTGTCATCCAACGTGGCAATCTTCCTTTTGACCTTACAAGGAACAATTTGTTATACTTATAAAAGTTCATTCATTCATTTCGAGTAGGTGACACGGTCAGTCGACCATGCACACCCTGGTGTCAGAGTTCTTCGGAACCGCCTCTCGGCCTCTGACGTGGTTCCTTTAACGACTACCAGATGGCAGCCGGGACCACCGGCTTTACGTGCCTTCCGAAGCACGGAATCATCTTTCTTATCAGACAATCAGGTGATTCATGCCTGCAATGTCCTAACCAAACTGGAAAAAACTTAACAAAGTATGCTTTCCGCGGGAATCGAACCCACGACCCCCGGGTCAACAAAGCAAACGCCTTAACCACTGGACCACGGAGGCAGTTGTATTATAAACAGGCGAATCATACGAACAAAGATATAGACTAATAACTAGTAAACATATAATATGAGAGTACTATTCTATAGTCGTGTCACGTACAACGATTATCAGCATATACCTATACCTACGGGTTTGTATAGGCAAACCAGTTACAATACAATACGAATCTGTACCTAACAATTGTTTGGCATCACTCGCTGGGTGGGTCGGCAGTTAAAAATAAATGGGCACCACTAATAATAACATCGTAAAAGCTATGTGTAGTTAACAGGAATAACTTCATTTAGATCATAAACGAGGAATGAAGTAATGCATCGTTAAATGTAGTAAGTGCACATAGCTCTGAAACTGCCGTTTTAAAATACTAGTTATATTTATCAAAATTGTACAATATTTTTGCAAAGATATTCTAACCGACCAAATAAATGAACGATCGGTCAGCTGGATGATACGGGAGAGTCCACGTGTAGTAGTTAATAGTATTTATTTGGAAATGCTTTTTAATAACCGTTGTTGAACTCCAAATAACTAATAGGCAATTCGAAAAAGATCTATTTACCTTAATTTCTTTAAGGATTAACAGTTTTTACAACCTAGATATTATAACATTTTATTTTAAATGTTTGCTTACGAAATAACATGCAAAGATAAAATTAAGCTAACTGAATAAATATGATTTATAGTTGCTGCGCCCTATTTATTATTATTTATTTATTTATCAATTTAGAATAGTCATGAACCTAAGCAAGATTCATAAAGCTATGCCAGTCTTAAAGGTACCCTGGAGGCGCATATGTCCATGCAAAGGGTATAAGGGTATTGCGGTAGTTTTTTAAAATGTTGGAATAAAAATATCTTATTGTAATATATGCATGTAAGTTTTGACATACCTTGGTTAAAAATCAATGGTTTAAGAATGTAAGAAGCCTCATAACATTAGTATTTTAGCACAATTTTTAACCCAACTTTGAAGGTAATCAATAAAATTATGAACATAAAGTATTTTTTTATTCCAATATTTTTCACTAGCTTATACAAGGTGGAAACGAATTCGTTAGCATACGCAGAAAAAAATTACACGTAAAAACATTCCTTGTCAAAATTAAATCGCTGGTTGTGTATCGGTCTAAAGTCACTTGTTTTGCGTAAATTTCACCGACCGATTGATTTAATACTGTTTAAATTAATTAATTTTTCGGTGTTTTTGGAAATTCAGTCCTGTTTTAATTTTTGGTATTTATCTAAAGTAATAGCCTCTTTCGAAGGGTTTGAGGTAGTTATTGAGATTTCCTTAAATTTGAAAAATGTGTAATTTTAAATTACTCGAAAGTAGTCCTAAATTACTTTCAATCATAGGTATAGTCCATATTTAAAAGGATGCCAATGAATTAAAAAACAGCCTGTATATTTCATTCAAAATCAAAACGTTTATTCAGAAAATAGGCCTTGGCAGGCACTTTTTCACGTCATATCATATTTAAAATTATCCATTAGATATATGTATTTATTAATTGTTCAAAAGCTACAGACTACTAGCGTTTCGGATTACTCATGCGTTCAAATATAATCGTAAGTATAAAGAAAATTGTTTTCTCAAAGCATCTTATTTCCTAAAGGACGAAAGACGGATTAAAATAACGATCCGAATTTAGGTATAATCATCGTCTTATCCCGCTCGCTCGCGAATTGTCCCCGTATTATCGTAGCGCTTACGCATGTTAAGCAACCCGGGGCGCAGTCCCCACTTGGAAGGGTGACCGCAAATGGCATAAAAATATCTCGAGCTCCTCCGTGCTTCGGAAGGCAAGTTAAGCCGTTGGCCCAGCCCGGCTGACATCATGGATGGCAGTCCTTAACTATGTCAGATGCCTTAAGGCAGCTTGAAATATCTGAAACCTGTATTGATTGACCATACGCACTCGAATACAAACAACTAACTCAGGAATGTGTCTAACACCGAGATTGCTCGGTTATACAGTCAACTCTTAAAGCAGCTTGAAAAATATGACACCATTGTAGGCTGCTGAGTGCTGACATACAAAAAAAAGGAAAATAAGTAAGTAGAGCCATTCTTACGAGTCATTGACTTCACTTTGTCGTGATATTTACAAAAAAAGTTACCACAAAAGATCAGTACACAATGACAAAATAAATTATTCATACCCACGTGCTTTTAGATAAATTTATTTATTGTTGTAGATAAACTGTTTACTGAAGTTTTGTCATATAAAACGAACATACAAATTCACATTTTACAGGTTTATTGTACGTGTGTTAAAATGAATACTACTTTTGCTAAGTAATTAGATAAATTTGAAAAAAGTGGATACTGAATTATTTTGCTACATGCATATAATTACAAAATTCACGGACATAAACCTTCTATATTATATAGCTAAGACAAAGAGCTTCTTTTTGCTGAGTAACATATAACAAAAAACAACCTTATATTATATCCTTAGTAAAAATCACATCTAACTAAATCAATATGATCATTTACATATTGATTTAGTCAGATGAGATTTTTATGCTTAAAATACTAAAGAGTATTTTGCTATATTTGTATGTTCCAAAGAGACGGTTCGATGTCATGAATAGAGCCTACTTTGTAGCCAAAGAAAAATGAAGAAGAGAAAGACGAGAGAGAAATAATAGAGCAAACTGTAAATCTTGCAACTATAGGAGAAAATGTATTGTATAAAAAAGTCTAAAACTCTACATTAATAATGCCATAGCTCATTAACGATATTATCTAAAAAAAAAATTAAAATGGACTTTGAATTTTTGTTATACTGTATATTCTTGCAAGAAATACACCTACATTTAAAATATTTTGATGTGATGTAAAAAATATGTTTAAGAACATGCATACATTTTATTGCTACTTACATTTGGCGGAACTGGAAACTAATTTAACCTATAACTATGATGTAAAATTACCATTTTCTACACTGCTCTGGGAGAAAAAAAATGGATGTACATACCAGCTGTTTCTCTTCCAATGCAGAACGTAAAAGTCGGCCGAAGAAAGGAAGGGGGCGAAAGTATAGGGAATCATTTCTATAGACGATGCAGCTGGCATCCCGTCCCGTTATTTTAATTCAGTTTTCAAACTATAAGTACGTTGGTACTATTATTAATTCTGTGCTATAAGTTCACCAACATGCTTACCTTAGGCTTTGGGTCTTGTGGCCTTGGGTTCTGTCTACCCCGTAACGGATATAGACGTTATACAAAAATAAAGATAGATTAATTGATCGATATATTATCTATATATATGTTTCGAATAATTCTACTAATGTGAGCCGATTCTTAAGTATCATCATCCCCAATAGACATTACACCCCTTAGTAACTTATGATGCTTATATAAGAGGAAAGTATCAATGCAGACAGCCTTTGTAACATAATCTCTTTTGCGTATTTTAATATAGTGTAATATTTCAATAGTAAACGATTTTATTAATCCACAGTTGCCAAGCTATACAAAAGGCAAAATTAATTTCAAAATTACCATTGCTAATCATTACTTGTGGTTTCGTTAGAATTTTATCAGAATTTCTCTTAAAATGAAATTAACAAAGGCGTCTGCGTAATTAAAATAATTTCATAAAACAAACAACTATTGACGGGTTAATTAAATTGAAGATCAAAGCACAAAGGTACTCTTACTGTACAGTCATATAGCGTACAGTTGGTAGTCAGATACTTCGATTTTCATACAAATTACGTTGGGATCGGCTTTGCCATTTCAAGTCGTGTTTTTATCATCAAAGGCGTTTCATTTTCAACATGAATAACTTTTATGATGAGAACAACATCAAGTTTTGATTCTTAATATAAAGAACATCTGACTTCTCTATGTGATTTGCCATTTGGCAATGATTCCATAGTAAAAAATGTCGATATTGACGATGAAAACATCATTTTGAGTTATTCGGCAGCTCTATTTACGACCCAAGTTTTATAATTCAAAAAATCTTTATTACAATTTGCGGTAACAGAACCATAGAACAACTTTAATTTTTATGCACAATAGACAAAATCTACAAAGTAGACCTTTTTGATGATAAATTTAATTTTGTATCATCGTCAGAGCTAAATTTGTAAATTTCGACAAATATTGAAAACGACAAATTACCAATCGATTTGTATGAAAACCGTTACCAAAGAAGCTCACTACAAACAAAGAAAGCGGGCGGTAAAGCAAGCCAAGAGAAGAAGAAAAGAACACAGAATAAAAGCTAGAACTAATTCGTGCGAAGATAAACAGTACATACGCTCGATCCAGTTGGGCAGCCTCCACCTCCTTGAATCTGCAAGCAATTAAATAATAAGGAAAAGAAAGAAACAACGATGACCTGAGGGTATGTAATGCCACCTAAGCGGGTTGAGTAATGCGGGGCGGCTCACACCGAATTGTGCTAGAATAGTGTACAGGTTCTGTAGAGGTATGGCAACAGCATGCAATCTTAATTAACTTGTAAAACATACATTGTTACGTCTATCTTCCTTGCGGGGTAGACTGAGCCCAGGTCTAGAAGACCTGAAGGCCACGTTGAAAAACGTGAAAGTTGGCCAAGGTGAAAAACGGAATCAAAATTTGTATTAATTTTTAAAAGAAAGATTTTTATAAAGTGAGATAGGTTTTATCTTACGATAGATTATCTTAGATTTTGTTTTTATAGAAATAGAGGTCAGTAGACATTTTTTCCTATAGGATTATAAAATTATGAGACTATGCTGGGAACTCAATTTTTTTTTGTCATTTTTATACAAATTGTCGGGCCAACCACAAGATCGAAGAAAGATCGAAGAGTATCGAAATGTAATTTTTTTTTGGAGGTTATAGGAATGGTCCTATTAGAAAATTTGAAAATTAGGCGGTCTGTGTTGCCCCATAAAGTGTGTGTTCTCATTTATCTATTATTTATTACCGAGAAAGCATTTAAAAGAATCTTGTTTTTATTTAGAGCCGGCAATCACTTTTCCATTTAACTAGCGGGCGTGGGATAATGAAGGGATCTCGCTCGTATTATTTATAACATTTATTTTTGCTGAATTTGATTTGTTACTTGAATGAGTATTCAATATGCTTTTGTTTTCATAATATAGAACTTCAAACGAGCAAGCATGTCACCTGATCGACAAATACAACACAGAATGGTGACAAAAGTGCTGCTGGCCTATTCAGAAAACAAATATTCGTTTTTTGAAGGTTCCAATGTCGTATCGACTAGAGAATTAATAAAAGAAAAAAAACGTTTACTTATTACTTATGCTTTTTGTCATTTATCTATATATTTTTTACCAAGGAAGCATTTAAAAGGATCTTGTTTTCATTTAGAGCCGGCAATCACTTTTCCATTTAACTAGTGGGCGTGGGATAATGAAGGGATTCCGCTCGTATTGTTTATAAACATTTATTTTTGCTCAACGTGATAAAGCCGTGCTTTCTCTTGATTGTATAATGTTAAGTTCTTTTATTTAGTTGTTTATATATCTACACTAATATTATGAAGAGGAAAGATTTGTGTATTGCTGGCAGTGGAATAATTTTATACAAAGGAACCAGGCATCCAGTTTATTTTGTCTAGTCAACTAGTACTGTGATGTAAAGAGTAGTTTATGTAGAATAGTAGAATATAATAGAGAGTGTTTTATTTTGAAGACTGTTGAACAAAACATAGTAATATTTAAACTTACGCGAGATAAATTTATTATAGAAAACCAGCGTTACTCTCGTTTTATTGTCGTCGTAATTTCCGACTAGTTTTGGTCTATTACGAATACAATTATCGGGCCGAGTGTTAGGGGTGGCGACACGACGGTTTCCCTTCCCTCAAAGCAAGATACATATCCGACGAAGATAAACGTAAACAAAGCCTAGTTTCTAGATTACAACAATGAACAAAATTTGTAATAGTCGAAATCGTCATGTCCAGTGCTCAAATCATTTCAATTTGCATCTTACAAAGAATGCTGGAGCCCTGCGGTAAGTTAAAAACTTGTGTTAGGTACGGGAGCTCCACTCTTTACACATGTTACATTTTTACATTAATAATCTTATTAAGCTATTTGTTCTTTATAGTGCTAGATTAATTTATAAACTAATATTCATTTATTACTTTTAAAAACCGACTTCAATAAAAGAGCAAATATAACCTTGAGATATTTGTTGCCTCATCTCCGTCAATTATAAACCGGTTTGAAAAAGTAAATAATACAAAATTAATAATTTTTATCAATATGTATTTTTTTTTTATATTTAAACTTGAGTTTGTTCTATGCGAGCACTAGCGGTAAGTTTCGAAACTGTTTTTAGAAAATATGAGGACATAGTGCCATATAAAATCCAATCTGAGTAGCACTTTGGAAAGTTCAATGTCGTTTAGTTTAATAGCTCAGTTAAGTGCGCATTAGACTGAACTGGTGGAAGTTTTTCCACATTTTCTCAAATTAATGAACTCGTTACCTGGAAGAAAGTTACTTCATTCCATATTATTAATGAAAAATAATTTGGCTTTGAAAAGCTTCCTTTATTTTGGTTTATACTCTAACTGCAATAGTTTTTAAAGAATCAATATCGTTTTTGACAGCACATGTCCATTTCATGTAAATCTTTGACGACATAAAATTTTTACGGATAACCCGATATTAAAAAAAAAACTGAGCTGCCTGATTAACTTTGTATGAGAATAAAAAAAAACGAGTTCTTACCATTGGTCCCATAGAAGTTGTATTTTTTGACGAGCTGAACCTTTTAAGGAAATTTTGGTGATATATGAAAAATATAATATTATGTAAATATTTACATAGGTTCAATAAAAAATATATTTTATATACATGCTGTTGCCATAATGTACGCTGTGTGTGAGTAAGCTGACTACTGTACTGTTAGTTGTTCACAACATTTAATTATTACACATTATAAACAATTGGGCTTACTTTCCGCATTCCTTCTGTTGTGTAGTAATCAACTGAAAATATGTAAACTTAAGAAAATGTTGGTGAAAATTGTGACAAAATGTTTATAACCAGGACTTATGCATTGGTTTTCTCCATGACGGTGCCGCACTTGACGTCCGTCCGAGTAGTACAAACATACACGTAAAAGAGAAAGTTGTTAGTGTTTTTCTATAATGTTTATAGGTCTGTCCTGCTAAAACGGCCGTCAAGTGCGGCACCGCAATTTAAGAACCCAAGGCATTAGCGAGGACCTTTGATGTATTTGGTTCGTGCTAAGTCCTGCTTATATATGTAATAATGTGTTTCAAGTGCAATGTTTACAAAAACATAAAGAGTGTGTGATATTGTGGGTAATATAATTCCTACGTTTAACTTAATGCGTTGTGTTTAATACTAATTCCAATTAATTAAAGATAATTTTAGGGCACATACTATTATATCTCAAACAATCAAATCACGTTAAAATGAACAACAACCAATACTAGAAACTCAAAAAAAGATTCGATTTTTTTTTCAATGTTTCTGGGCTAGTCATCATCATTTCGTGTAGGTGACACGGCGGTCATTCGACCATGCACAACCCTGGGCCAGTCAAACTCTAGTATGAAAATGTCGTTTTATTTCGAGCGTTGGTTCCATTGTAAAAGTTGTTCATGAGACGGGCTGTCTGGTTTAAGTGACAATGATGTTTACTCTAACATCCTGTAAACTCATACAACTTTAGTGGGAATCTTATAATCCATCCATCAGGTCTTTTTTAGTCTCCATTGCAGGAGCACGACCCTCTCTGTACTACCACAGCAATATATTAGCCAGAGTAGTCAGAGGATTTGGCCTACACTCTCCACGCTGGCCAGACGGGTTGGAGAGGTCTTTTTGATGTTTGTAAGCTTTGTTTAGCTTATGTTTCCTAAGTCGCCTTTTACAACATCCATGGGAAGACTTGGAGTGGTCCTATTCTACTCTGCCGGGAACCACACGGCAATGGAATCTTATAAATGTCAGTAGTATATCCTACGAATAGTAAGTATACTAAAAGTACTAAAGATTTTTTCAAACATGGCATGAATTCATCATCATCAGCTTTCCATAACCCACTGCTGGCCATAACCCTCCCTTTATAATATAAATAATATAAATAAATATATACGGACAAATCACACAGATTGAGCTAGCCCCAAAGTAAGTTCTTAAGAAAGACTTGTGTTATGGGATACTAACTCAACGATACTATATTTTATAACAAATACACACATATAGATAAACATCCAAGACCCAGGTCAATCTGAAAAAGATCGTTTTCCATCATGACCTGACCGGGGATTGAACCCGGGACCCCCGTGTCGCAGGCTGGCGTGGTAACCGCTGCGCCACGGAGCTCGTCGTCGAGTGAATGAATGACTTATTATCTATACTTCTATACTAATATTATAAAGAGGAAAGTTTTGATTATTTGTTTGCATTGAATAGGCTTCGATACTACCGAACCGATTTTCAAAATTCTTTCACATATAGAAACTAAATTTATCTCCGGGTGACATAGGCTATAATTCACGCAGGCCAAAAAAGCGTATTAACGAAACTGAGCAAAGTTATGGCAACGCATAATTCGTGAGTGTAAAATTATTTAAACTAAACATGTTGTTGAAATCTTGTTTTAATTAAAAATATAGACTTGGCAATCGCAATAAACAATCTAATTTAATATTTTTCAATACATTTGCAATACGGTTCTTTTGACATCGAAAATTTTATTGTAATTATGTATTTTCGACACTAGTGCTTTTTACTTTACACCAATCACAACCGCTTGATAGCCCAATGCCACAGATGCAAAATTGTTACTTTTTCATAGAATCCGACCAAAGAGTTTTAAGTTCAGCATGAAAACTTTTTTCTGATTCATGAGATGTGATTTTTTAACCGACTTTGAAAAGGAGAAGGTTGTCAAAGTACTTTTTGGAAAAAATAAACCTGAGTAAATGTACCTGATTATTATAAATGTATTTTTACAAACTGCTTTAGTTCCTAACTTTTATGAATTCCTTATTTGCTGAACTGCAATCTTTCGCAAATGTATTGGAAAATGTCGTATGATACTCGTACGGAAAGCTGTCTATTATAGTCGTCGGTTTATTATTAGCACTCGGCTTCGCCTCGTGCCTATAAACACCTCGACTATAAAATCCAGCTTACCGTACTTGTATCATAATGTACTATTATGTATTATTTGTGAGATGTATCTCACAAGGCTATTTTCATTACAATCATTACAATATATTCTATGACCGACCATGCGGTGGCCAAATCATTCTATTTAATATATTTTAATTCATATAAGACGTCATAACTTCGCGTTCTTAACTCTGACGTCATACTGTGAACCTCGTCTTTGACGCAGCTATAAATAAGCTCGGAGAACTTCATTGAATAGCAAGCTTCTTAAGTTTTGAGTTTTCGTGTCTTGTATCTTAACGAAGCGTGGGCTTAATTACGTTATTAGTCTCAGAAATTGCTTATAAATAGTATTTCATTCAAGTGGGTTTATTTAGACACATGTTTGAGAAATAAAGCAGATAAAATTGAAAACAGTCTTAATTTGTACTTGGGTAGTAGATTAATTAAAGTAATTTTAGTTTTTATATTCATTATTTTGTATTTGTGGCCTGTGCCAGACGGACCGACGGAATTATTTATTAAGGCCCCACACTAGGCACACTAGCGACGCCAATAGTTTTATTTATAATACTTTAACATATAGAAAGAAATTCAAGAATGTAAATCATATAAGCCTTAGTAAATAACCTGAAGTATTTTTGAATTATGTTTAATATTATACATGACAAAAGATAATATGCATTTGAATTGTAATTTTAAACTCCTACACAGTTGAAACTTTGGTAAAAATAATAACTTGAAGTTATGAAATACCGTGGTTGGAAATTAAATGTCAAGAGACTTCCGTTTTACTCACGTCTCTGCACTCTGTCATTATTTTTAGTTATGTGTTGAAGAAAGATGGCTTTTTTCATTTGAAGAATATAAACTCCCACACAGTCACAAACTTTGGTACAAATAAAAACTTCTATGGAGTTATGAAATTTCGTACCTACAGAGTGACTGGAAATTAAACGTCAAGAGACATCCTTTTAAATCAAGTAGTTGTTCTCTGTCATTATTTTTAATCATATGTTGAAGATAGGTGCTTATTTTTATTTGAAGAGTATTAACTCCCACACAGTTGCAAACCCTGGTACAAATAAAAACTTGCGTGAAGTAATGAAATATTGTACCTATACAGTGGCTGGAAATTAAATGTCAAGAGACTTAAATTTGAATCAGGTCTTTGCTCTCTGTCATTATTTTAAATATTGTGTTGGAGATAGGTGCTTATTTTTATTTGAAGAGTATTAACTCTCACACAGTTACAAACTTTGGTACTAATAATAACTTATGTGAAGTAATGAAATATTGTACCTATACAGTGGCTGGAAATTAAATGTCAACAGACTTATATTTGAATCAGGTCTTTGCTCTCTGCCATTATTTTAAATATTGTGTTGGAGATAGGTGCTTATTTTTATTTAAAGAGTATTAACTCTCACACAGTTACAAACTTTGGTACTAATAATAACTTAAGTGAAGTAATGAAATATTGTACCTATACAGTGGCTGGAAATTAAATGTCAACAGACTTATATTTGAATCAGGTCTTTGCTCTCTGCCATTATTTTAAATATTGTGTTGGAGATAGGTGCTTATTTTTATTTGAAGAGTATTAACTCTCACACAGTTACAAACTTTGGTACTAATAATAACTTATGTGAAGTAATGAAATATTGTACCTATACAGTGGCTGGAAATTAAATGTCAACAGACTTATATTTGAATCAGGTCTTTGCTCTCTGCCATTATTTTAAATATTGTGTTGGAGATAGGTGCTTATTTTTATTTAAAGAGTATTAACTCTCACACAGTTACAAACTTTGGTACTAATAATAACTTAAGTGAAGTAATGAAATATTGTACCTATACAGTGGCTGGAAATTAAATGTCAACAGACTTATATTTGAATCAGGTCTTTGCTCTCTGCCATTATTTTAAATATTGTGTTGGAGATAGGTGCTTATTTTTATTTGAAGAGTATTAACTCTCACACAGTTACAAACTTTGGTACTAATAATAACTTATGTGAAGTAATGAAATATTGTACCTATACAGTGGCTGGAAATTAAACGTCAAGAGACTTCTATTTAAATCAGGTCTTTGCTCTCTGTCATTATTTTATATAATATGTTGAAGATAGGTGCTTATTTTTATTTGAAGAGTATTAACTCCCACACAGTGGCAAACTCTGATACAAATAATGACTTGTGTAAAGTTATGGAATATCGTATCTGTAGAGAGGCTGGAATTAAAATGTCAAGAGACTTCCGTACGACTGTCATTATTTTGAATAATGTGTTGAAGAAAGGTGTTTATTCTCATTTTAAGAGTATAAGCTCCCATGTCCCACATAGTTGGAAACTCTGGTACAAATAATACCTCCTATGAAGTTATGAAATATCGTTCCGGGAACGACGATCTTGGTCAGAACGAAAATTATGGAATTAGGCATTTATCTCCCATCTCACCTGATGGTTAGTGACGATGAAGACGAGGATGTTACATGCCCTAACGTTCAACATCTCACTTTGCCAGTAGATGTTGAACGTTGTGCTTGTGAAATTGCCCTATCAGCCATCGGCCCTGCGCGCCATGTGCTTCACCCACTGCCACTTAAAAAGAACCGATCCTCTGACCAATATCGGGGACTTTTGTTTCAAAAGATTCAAAAGATTCAAAACGTTTATTCAGAAAATAGGCCCTTGCAGGCACTTTTTCACGTCAAATCACATTTAAAATTATCTTATTAAATATTATGCATTTACTCATTATTGTTCAAAAGCTACAGACTACTAGCATTTCGGAACCGACCACTGCAGAGAAGAAATGCCGAAAGAAACTCTTTTCAACAGTATAGGTCGCCTACTCGCCTGAAGGGCTTTGTATGATTAATGATTATATTATATTTCTTTCTTTTTAACTTTTCTTTTTTTTTTTCATCTGTTTTCATTTAACAATATTATTATACATTCATTATTTTAGGAACATGTTTATGTTTACGATCGAGTGAGCAAATCACAAAAACAACAGAACATGAAGTAGTCTCAAAGAGGCCGACCAGACCAGTCCCCACTGGCAGCACCCGTTCACGAGTTGACGTATGGGTCAGCCATCGTTAAACTCAACCATATTAGAGGGAACTCAACGACCCGACACATAACGCCACCACCAGTTTGAACATTTTAGTGAGCATGACTACTCAGCCTCTAAGACATTGTCAAAACAGAAATATGACCCTGATCTACAGTTGTCGATCGCAAACATTTACATATTATACAATTAATAAATAGTTGATTCTATACAATTTCAATTGGTTGTGAAAAACATATTATTATTATACAAATAGCAAGCGTGTCTCAAACAACGCCAAGGCTCCAAGCATTCTTATCTGCTAAATAGTCATTAACTTTGTAATAAGCTTTTTTTAATAAAATATTTTTTGTAAGTTCTTTGAATTTTGGAAAGGGCAAAGCTGTAATATTTTCTGGAATTTTGTTATAAAAACGAATACTAAGCCCTAAGAACGTATTACTTGTTTTATGTAGTCTAAAGGCTCTTGCGGCAAGTTTATTCTTATTTCTAGTGTTGTACGTATGAACTTGACAATTTTTGACATATTTCTCAATATTTTGATGTACGTGCAGTATGTTTGCAAAAATATACTGTGATGTAACCGTTAAAATTCCAATTTCCTTGAATAACTCTCTTAGGGAATCTCTAGCCCCAAGTTTATAGATTATGTTCTCTTATGGATCTCCTCATTACCGATTTGGTATCGAGCATAACCCTCTCCATAGATCTTCTTAAAAATCTCGCATTAACAATTCTCCAAATATACCACTGTATGTTTGAGATATAAGAGATGTTCAAGCCAAGGGCAATACTGAGTTTAACCATAATGATCTAAGTTGAACTAATCGCTCTCATATTAAAAATGCTTCAAACACATCACTATATGTTTGGGGATGTAAAAGATGTCCAGGACTACAGCCGAAACTGAGTTTTACTATATAATCAAAGTTGAACTTATCGCTCTCACATTAAAAATTCTCAAAACATACCACTGTATTTTTTGATTAAACTAATAACGTGAGATATAGACATCGGGCGAGCGTCTCAATTCGCATTCGCCATGAGGAAGACCTCCGGATAAGGGCGAAACATGTCGCCCAGCAGCTTACATGAGTAACCCGTTGTTACGTATTTTAATAATACCACAGTATGTTTAAAGATGTAACAGATGTACAAGGTGACACTGATTTTTACCATATAAAAACAATACTTTTGGAAAAGTGCTGCTACAATGTTAATGAATTCTAATTAATGGGTGCATATTGACATGTATTTTTTAATCATTGAAATTATAATTGACATTTGTTTATAAAGAAATGAGAAATATGACATATATGCGTACTGACCTTGTAATTTGTTATTTTTTTTTGAGCTGCTTAATTTAATCAGGTTAAGGGAAAATATGTTTTTATTTGTATAAATTTAAATGTCAAATAAGACCATGTAAAATGAATTTTTGCTCTTGTAATGTTATTTATATTTGAGTGAACTGTTAATATTCGAATGCAATGAATATTGTTTACGAATAAATAAATTGAATTGAAATTGAAATATAATCTAAGTTGAACTAATCGCTCTCACACTTAAAAATACTTCAAACATATCACTGTATGTTGAAGTGTTATTTTTAAGCATTTATTAAATACCGTAAGGAACGGCACTGCCTTCTTTCCTTACTATTTGAATATCATCATAACCTCCCACACAGTAGCAAACTCTGGTATAATAATAATTCGTATGAAGTTCTGCAATATCACAGAGTCGCCTGGAAATTAAATGTCATGAGACATCCGCCCAACTCAGTCCTCTGCAGCCTGAATTCTCATTTATATAATATAGGTAATGTAAACATTGGGTCCGTGGGGTCCATCAGCACATAAGCTTTTTAGTTTCTTGGCTAAAAAGCTTATTGAGGTATCCCGTGACCAAAGGGCTGGAAGCTACCTGGCTCAGCGTATCAGCATTGCCATTCAATTTGGCAATGCTGCCAGCCTTTTGGGCACGATGCCCAGGGGTGAACATCTGGAGGGACTGTATGATTTGTAAATATATTATTAAGTATTTAATTTTCTTTTTAGTTTAGGTTTATTTATGTTTAGTTATTTTTACTATTGAGTAAAAGTATTAGTTTTTAGTAATTATTTATTTATCTCTTTCTATATAGGTAATGTGTATGTATAATATAGGTAACATGTTTTCGTTTGTAGACTAAAATAAGAAGTCAACTACCGATAATGCTTTAACTATATAAGAATCTAAGTTATGATACGATCTTTTTATACGTCAATTAGCCGGCAGAATGATGCGTCTCTTGGGGAGACTCAATTCGTGCACCTGTTAACCGGTATACGAAGCATCATTATCAGGTCTTTGTTAATCTCTGTTTCAGGAGCACGACTCTCTCTGTACTACTTTAGTCATATATCAGCCCGAGCAGTCAAGGGATTTGGCCTACACCCTCCACGATGGCCAGACAGGTAGGACAAATTTTTTTGATGTTTATTAGCTTTGTTTCCTAAGTCGCTTCTACGACATCCACGGGAAGACTTGGAGTGGTCCTATTCTACGCTGCCGGGAACCACTCGGCAAAAACTAATACATAATTATAATTTCGAACTTTGGGCTCTAAAGCACTATACTGGAGAATACAGGAACATACTTATATAATGAGGAGGAGATTCTACCATACCGATCATTATTACAAAACGAATTTATTATTCAGGTAAACACGATCCTAAGAGGCACTCCACCACTCAAGTACTTAATGAGTTTTAAATTGAGTTCTTGGTTGGTTCGAACTCAGTACTTGTTTCTTATTGATCTGTAAGTGATTTTCCGTGTAGCTTTATATGCGAGGACGTTGAGAGCCCAGCGTCATTGTTCGCGCTTACACAAGTTAAGTGATGCAAAGCGCAGGCCACGCTTGGATTGTTGTGCTTGAAAATGGATCAAAATATTCTAGTTTTATATTCTGCTTTATCCAAAGATATCAATCGATGGTGTTGGTTGCTAAGAAAATCGGTAGTTACACTAATATTAGCCTATAATAAAATAGACTACGAGTAATTAGGCCTGAGATATATGTATAAATCGATTGCAACCAAAAATTTACCCTACCAAAATATGTAATAGCATTTAAGACCTACCATAATGAAATATTCTTAGCCGAAATTATCTATTTGTTTTAATACAATGATATTCATATTCATGGCTAATTTTGATCGCTTTTTGAATCGCAGCTTAAAGTTGCGATTAAACAACTATTCGGAGTGCTGTAAACTCAAAAAAGATAACATTCCCGTAAAAATTTACCGGGTGACTGAAAATGTTTTATAAGTATATGGCAGTGTAATTTTTTTTCTTTACAGTATTATGGTCCCATAGAAAAAGTTGTTCATATAGACGGGCTGAATCACCCCTTTTAGTATCAAAAGCGATCAAAATTTCGCAATGTATTTGGAATCGTCTCCTTATTGGTTATATATAGAGGTATTAACGTAACTTATTCCTTTATTGATACCTAAGTGATTTTCCGTGTTGAGTTTTATGATGTAAGCACTTAGTCAATATGCAGCAGCGGGGGCCGTACGACTGTGGCGACTATTACCCTATTGCACTTATCCTTACTTAAGGAAAGTATAGGATTTATTAGGTATGGTGGTAGGTGGCTTGACAAGCTCCGTGGCGCAGCGGTTACCACGCCAGCCTGCGACACGGGGGTCCCGGGTTCGATCACCCCTCCAGGTCATGATGGAAAACGATCTTTTTCAGATTGACCTGGGTCTTGGATGTTTATCTATATATGTATTTGTTATAAAATATAGTATCGTTGAGTTAGTATCCCATAACACAAGTCTTTCTTAAGAACTTACTTTGGGGCTAGCTCAATCTGTGTGATTTGTCCGTATATATTTATTATTTATTTATTTATTTATGGTCTTAATAAATAATAACAAATAAATAAAGGGACACGGATGGAGGTAGCCCTACAGTAAGTTGTAAACTTGTGTTGTTGGATACTAACTCAACAATACTTTATGGTCTATAATAAATAATTTATATATATTTTAAAATTATAGAGATAAACATCCAAAACCCAGACCAATCGGAAAAAGATCGTTTTGCGTCATTGCCTGGCCGGGGATCGAACCCAGGCCCCTTCGTGTCGCAGGCTAGTGTTATCGCCATTGTGTCACGAAGGCTGTCAAGTCTAATAAACTAATATCAGTTTATGCAACATTAGTTGCAGTAATTATAGGGGCATTGTCCTATTTCAACAAATAACTGTCATACTATTAGATCGACCGCCAAACTACTTAACAGAAGATACATATGAGTTGAAAATCTAGATAATAAACTTACTTTTACTCTACTTAAATAAACATCAAAATAACACAAAGATATATTTATTCTAGAAAAAGTTACTACGAGTATACCCGAGGGATCAACATCAATGCGAGCGGGTTGAAGCCTTGCATCTAACCATTACTTAAGTCCCGCAAACAATTACTTAAGTCCAACCTTTTCATACTATTGTTTTATACTGATGATTGTTTTATCATCATTAATGTGGACAGTGTTGACTTAATATTTTCATTTATCACTACAGACGGAAATCATTATGTTGTTTCGCAAGCTATTGACATTGAGCTGATAACGTTTTTATCAGTCATATTGAGTTATAATTCATCAGATTGACCTGGGTCTTGGATGTTTATCTATATATGTATTTGTTATAAAATATAGTATCGTTGAGTTAGTATCCCATAACACAAGTCTTTCATTAGAACTTAGTTTGGGGCTAGCTCAATCTGTGTGATTTGTCCGTATATATTTATTTTATTTATTTTATTGTTTTGGACTGTTTGGTCATAACGAGTCAGTAACCTTCCTTATAAAACCATATCATGTTAATGAACTTTTTCTTCTTGTCGTGTCGATTGTCTAAAATATATTTTATATCCGTGTGGATCCCGGCAGGTACAATAGCACCACTCCAAAACTTCCCGTGGATGTCACAGAAGGCGACTTAGGAAACACAAGCTAAACAAAGCTTACAAACATCAAAAATACTCCAACCCGTTTCCCATTATGGTGAGTGTAGGCCAAATCCTCTGACTGTTCTGGCTAATAACTCTGGTAGTACAGAGAGGGTCGTGTTTTTGCAGTGGATACTAAAAAAGACCTGATAAATATTGTATATTGACCGTAGGTCGCCACTTTGAGTCCGCTCTCCGACGACTTTGCATTCAAAGGAAACGAGAGATTTAGTTGGTGAATCCTTTGAGATTATACTCAATACATCAAAATGAGAAACTTTCACATGAATCTGAAATTGCAATATAAGATGTATATATAAAGTTGAGCTCCGTGGCGCAGCGGTCAACACGCCAGCCTGCGACACGGGGGTCTCGGGTTCGATCCCCGGTCAGGTCATAATGAAAAACGATCTTTTTCAGAATGACCTGGGTCTTGGATGTTTATCTATATAAGTATATGTTATAAAATATAGTATCGTTGAGTTAGTATCCTGCGACACAAGTTCACAACTTAATGTGGGGCTAGCTCAATTTGTGTGATATGTCCTCATACATATTTATATTTTATTTATTTATTTATTTATATCCGGAAACTACGTCACGCACGAATAAAATCTCTGTGAACAATGACATTACAATCGTAGGAAGTGACATGAAAGGCGTCGTAAATGTCAAGAGCACGCCAGTCCTCGTCATGTGCAGTGACGTGGAGAGCCGGTCTGTACACGTTTCGTTTCTGCGGTGGTGATATATTGATTTATAGCAAAGGGTATGTATAGGCTATTGACATACATTGATAATTATATCATCAAGAAAGCTTAAATAAGTATCGTTTCAAATGAAACTAGGTTAATACCAGGAATCTGCGTCACGAATGAAATCTCTGTGACCAATGACATGGCAATCGTAGGAAGTGACATAAAAGGCGTCGTAAATGTCAAGAGCACGCGAGTCCACTTCATGTTCAGTGACGTGGAGAGCCTGTAAATGGTTCGTTTCTGGGGTGTTTATATATTGATTTATTGCAAATGGTACGTATAGGCTATTGACACTAATTCAGATAAAAAAATGATGATACCTTTTTAATAATTCTAGTTTCTAATAAAACTCGTCACGAATGAAATCTCTGTGAGCAATGACATGACAATCGTAGGAAGTGACAAGAATCAAGATAGGCGACGTAAATATCAAGAGCACACGAGTCCACGTTCTGTACAGTGACGTCGAGGGTAGGCCTGTATGTACTGTTGTATGGTTCGTTGCTGTGCAGGTGATACATTGATGCATTCTTCTTCTTTTCGTGTCGATGGCTCAAAATGTCTAAAAAATCCTATATTTTATCCCTCCAGTATGTTGCAATAGCCACGCCACTTGCTGAGGCAAATGATTGATTGATGCATTGCAAAATGCAGACTAAATATAGTTTTGTCTACTTTTTATGTGTTCAATGTGAATATATGACACATTAGGCCATTGACACACATACTGAAAAAAGATAATGCTATCAACAAGAAATTTGTTTTTAAACGTGTCTTGTTTTAAATGGAACGAAGGCTATATCCGGAAATTACGTCACGAATGAAATCTCTGTGAGCAGTGACATAAAAATCGTAGGAAGTGACATAAAAGGCATTCGTAAATGTCAAGAGCACGTGAATCCGCGTCATAAGCAGTGACGTAGATGACGTAGAGCCGGTTTGTTTGTATTTTATGTATGTATATGTTTCGTTTCTGTAAAGGTGATATATCATTGCAAATAGCAAAGAAAATTAAGTTTTCGTCTAGTGTTCTAGTACGTTCCAGTGTCATTTAGTTGCTGACTTGGGAGGACACTGCCGGGCCCCCAGATATAATGGTTACCGGGTTTAATTTTCAAGTATCCTTATTGTCCTAAGCCTTATAAATGTGAGATCAATTTTTATAGCAATTCAACTAATAAACAAACCATTATGAATTTTTTGATATGCTTTGTCTAAGGTCTGGAGAAGGCCATAATTTTACTTTTAATTCCTGAATAGATCCTCTTACTGAGAGATTAAGGGGATACATGAATTTTACGTTTGAAGTATATTATGACATCATAGTGGCCCAAATAGAGGGTAAACGTGCCAGAGGAAAACCAGCAGAAAGATAGGCCAACTGCATCAAAAGAGCTGTTAGTGGTTCTTTTAATATGGCGGTCCTTAGTACTGGAAAGCCTGGAGTACTAACAAGTATGTTGTCTGTGGCCTGGAGGCACATATGTCCTAAGCATTGAGGCATTGATGAAGAGGAAGAAGAATTTACGGGATCCAGTCCCTGTATTTGAAATAAATCATTTGCACGAAAAGGATAATCATTGAAAATTTTGTTCTGCGATGCCTTCGATAACAATTCAAACTATTGTTTACAAGTAAAAACGAAAAGTAACTTTGGGTCTTCACCAAAAGCGGCAGTTTTTATCAAAAACTGCAACAAGAAATACTTCAAGTTTTTTTTAATTGAAAATATTAGTTAATAAAATAGTTTGAAGGTTTATCTAGAGCTTCGTAGACCAAATTTTTTATTGATATATCCGCTTTTTTTTCTAATGATTTATTAAATTGGGGCAGCAGCGGGCCCCCAAAAAATTCACGAATATTTTTGAGAATGGTCATTGTGTGTGAGCTTTGTCCTATCAGAAAATGAAAGTCTTATAAAAATAACCCCTAATAGTATCGATCTAAACGGCAATTTATAACATGTTCATATTATTACGTAGCAGTCATTTCCTGGGTAAATTGTGATAAATCCTAATCTTTATCGTAATATTGAGGAAAGAGCTTATTATGTTTCTATTACATCGTAATAACGTACCATTTGTGTTTGTGTGATGAAATTTTTGATAATTGATGACGAGTAACGCTAGTGTGTAGGTGTGAATGTTGAATAAGAGCTATTACAGACAGGATACAATAAGCATCGGTGATTTTGGACTTGTTATAGAATTATTCGCCAAATTTACTAGGAGCCCGCTGGCCTAGTGAGTATTACTGGCGCTTTGCATGTTAAGCAACCATTGCGCGGTCCCCACTTGGATGCTGACCGCAAGTGGCATAAAATAATTAGTGCTCTTCCGTGCTACGGAAGGCACGTTAAGCTGTTGGTCCCGGCTGTTATCATTGTCGGAGGTTGTTAATCTTTATCAGATAACAGATCAGATGCTTTTAAACAGTTTGAAAAATCTGACACCAGTGTTGGCCACTTCCACACACGAAAATCAACAAACAAAATCTTACTATTACCAGCAACAAGTGCGTCTTGACTTAAGAGATTTCATAGACTAACAGGTAAATATTTGCTGAACAAATGCTTAAAGGGGCAATTCAGCCTGTCAATATAAACAACGTATGATAATTCGAGAAACTGGTAACAATTGTTTTTCTATTCAAAAAGTATTTGAACTCTTGGATATTATTTTTTATGGGAATATCGAAAATTGTTTTCAATATTCCAGCTTCCAGGAACTGTTGTTGAGATTGAAGAGCTCACTCACCCTTTTAAGGATATACTGAGCGAACATTTAAAACATCATAAAGTGATATTCATGAAATATGAGAAGTAATGGTGAGTTTTGAGGGGTCCCTGTGGGATTCAAATCGAAGATCGCAGTTAAACTACTTACTGGAAATAAAACACAGTTGCAGTTTTATTGGTCATCGATGCTGTTAGTATCGTGTCTGTTATAGCCCTTTGTTTTGTTGATAGATAGTATCTAAAGTGAATAACATATAATTGTGAGGTGTATAGATTGTCTCACTAAAACTGAACGCTTTTCCAGTGGATTTACGCTTACGTACATCATAGTATTTTGACATGCGTAATACATATCACCTAAATTGATCGTCACCAAAACTTCTTAGCAAAACTTGACGATCGACTTAAGTGCATTAACCGCACGAAAGTACTGGTCGATACAATGCCGCTATACTGTCAACTTATCGAGCTATCAATCCAGGTATTGTCACCTGGATTGATGGCTCAATAAGTTGACATTTAAGTTTGTCGACTAATCTGAGTTCACAATGAAATCGCCTTTAGTGGAGGAGCGTTCAGTAAAAACGCCAACACACGATTCAATTAGTCAAATCCACAAAGCAGGTCAAACCTACATCATAATAATAATAATAACAGAAAAGTCAGAGGATTTGGCCTATACTCTCTACGCTGGCCAGACAGGTTGGAGAGGTCTCTTCGATGTTTGATACTGAACTTATTTCCTCAAAAACTATTTGAGATATGACAAAAAAATCATCTTGCCATACTTAGTCCGATCAGCTAATCTGGAAGAAGTATGGGAGGCACACTTTTTAATACAAAGTAGTTCAGCATCAAGTTCGGAATTTGCTGTAATAATTTGGATGCTATGTAAAACATCGCCTGGTATATTAGGTATACCTACACCCACACACATAAAGTCCATCCCACCCAATCTGTTGAATCACAAATTGAATCGTGTCTAGGCCGTTTCAATCTAGACAATCTCTACCAACTTACCTTTCGCTGGCGATCGAGCTGTTTCTCGACATGGACTTGGGTGACATTTCGAAGTCGGAGTCTGAGCGGTAGAGGAAGGACTCGCGGCGCTGCGGCATGGCCTGGAGGACGAGGGCGGTGGAGGGGGAACCCCCCTCGAGGGGTGAACGCGCACCCCCCGCTCCGCCGCCCGCACCTCCCCCATTTTCCACATCGAAGCTGCAACAAACAAAATGCTGAATTAATTTATGTACAACAGAATGATTGCTTTTTAAATTAGAGTATTTTTATATTGAAAATACTAGTGAAGTGCGAGTCTTGCTCGCGTGGAATTCAGTAAGCCGTTTTTGGACAAAGCTTTGTTTTTGACAAATAATATCCAATGACAAAAGGTCTAACGCGACGTTCTCCTAACGAAGAAACGCTAAATCAAGCTCAATTAATAAAAAGTCTAAATACAGCAAGTATGTCAACCACTGCCATTCCCCTGAAAAAGGTGATTCAGCCCATCAAAATTAACAACTATTCCTGTGGGATCAATGCCGGGAACACGAAATAAATAAATATATATGGACATATCACACAGATTGAGCTAGCCTCAAAGTAAGTTCGAGACTTGTGTTATAGGATACTAACTCAACGATACTATATTTTATTACATTTATAGATAAACATCCAAGACCCAGGTCAATCTGAAAAAGATCATTTTCCATCTTGACCTAACCGGGGATCAAACCCGTGTCGCAGTACGGCGTGATGACCGCTGCGCTACGGAGCTCGACTTTTTCTGTATGAAAAAGTCGAGCTCCGTAGCGCAGCGGTTTGCCGGCTCGGTTTTTTGTATGAAAATTTCGGTATTTTTCTCGATATAACTCAAACTACACGATGGAGAAGAAATATTTGTCTATTTTGACGGGCTGAGTATGCCTTCAAGAGAGTGTCAGTATTTAATTATTGAAGTGATTGTAGGCAACTTTTTATTCTACACAATTTTGTGCTTTTTTTTCGTAGTGGAAGTGGCCAATCCACAATTTATGATGGGTTAATACAGTCATCAGAAAATATTGGCCTTAAGAGCGGCCAACCCGTTTATCTTTTCATACAAACGCTCGTACGTGATTATGGCAGTGTAACAAATCTTTCTTTGAAGCTTTTCAACTAATAGGTATCTTGTACACTATATCTAGGTTTCTATCGAAACGAAAAATCTAAATTTAGAGAAACAACTTCCGTATTAGCCTACAAAAATCCGCTTTTTTGCACAAATTTTATGAGAACCATGGGCGTGTATAATGTACTCATTAATTGTAACAGTAAAGAAAATATTTATTAAGAAACCTTGCAAATGTAATGGAGTTTCTAGATGTACAACTTTTTTTCATAAACTTGTAAGGCTTACTAATAAACACGTATTTCTTGAAACAAGTTTAATGAAATTTCCGCACACTATTTTTCGTTCAATGTCTTCGCGTACTCACTAGCTTGTTTCCATGTGGCAGTAAGAGGTGTGCGGGAGACGAGGGCAAGGAGCTCTTTTCGCTTTGCCTCTTTATCTGACATTGCGCTGGACAGAACAAGCTTTTCGACCATGCTCGCGTTGACGATAGTCGGTCGGGGAAGGGCTCTCTTAAATGAAGTTGTAAAATAAACAAAATTACCCAGAATGTGTATCGCAATTTTATTGTATTATTTAATCGCCGAGAGGGTTGACGTTAAGTCGGTTAAATAAAAAATAATACTATGTTATCAGAAGAAAGTGGGAAACCCCGCCACAAAAGTTGATATTGCGGATTTACGTAAAGTTATCTGTAAAATATCTTACAAATCCGTTAAAACTCTAGCTTAGTTCACGTGACGTAAGCGATAAAAGTTTCGACATTGTGACGTCATTCAGTGTTTCTCTTATTTGGACTACACAAGTTTGATCATCATTATCATTGCTATCAAGTCTTTTTAGTCTCCACTGCAAGAGTATGACCCTCACTGTAATACCAGAGCCAAAATTAGCCACAGCAGTCAGAGGATTTGGTCTAGTCTCTCCACGCTGGCCAGTCGGGTAGGAGAGGTCTCTTTGATGTATGTAACCTTTGTTTAACTTTTTTTTCCTAAGTCGGTTTATACGACATCCACAGAAAGACTTGGAGTGGCCCTATTTTACTCCGCCAGGAACCACACTACTACACAAGTATATTGAATTAATCTAGGCGTTACTTTGCGAAAGTCAAAGATGCAGTTAGATTAAAATTACTTGGAGTGCTTCCGCCATCAGTTACATAGTTCATGTAAACTATTGCTGGCCAGTATCCACCCACTACTATTAGTTTTTTCATGCCCGCCACTAATAGTTAAAGCATGCCCTTGCCGATGTTACTGCATCCGTTGAGACTGCAGCAGCATCAGCCGTCGTATTCGCAACACGTGTTTTGCCTCTGCACGAGGCATCTTATTTCGACTTTACATGAATATTATGTAAATGGAGGCCTATGTCCAGCAGTCGACTTCTTGTGCCTGAGATGATGATGACTATATATAATGTGTAAATAATTGTCAATTTTACAAACAAATGAATCACATTGTTGATTCAGAGATTACCCAGTATAAAAATAGTATTTGTCCAGATTAGCCAGTCGGTTGGTAATTAGTCAACAGGGTTACGTCATAATCCGTAATGCCGCTAAGCAACACAATTCGACTTTTACCTATTTTAGCTTACGTAGAGTCACGAGTATTTATAAGTAGTAAATTGCATATAGGTTAGGGGTGTTATCCTCAACTGCTGATCAGACAGATCAGACAGAAACAGCTATCTAGTGATTGCAGATATGGCATCGGGTATGCGCACCCAGCCTCTCGAGCTGCTACTAGCTTATCTCCAATCCGTCCGCTCAAGTAGCATCCTAAAATACATTTATCCTTTTCCTCTAGTCTAACAAACTTCTACCCTTTCCTCGCTTAGAAACGGTTTCGATGGGCATCAGCGTCGGAACGGAGATGAGCAAAATAAACTGCGCTAAACAACCCGTCTGCCAAGCGTGGGGACTATGGCAAAGTCCCCCATATAGGGGAGGCCTATAGGCCAGCAGAGGACTTCGTGTGGCTGATATGATGATGATGAAATTAATTATCAGCTTAGACAGTATCACATTGATTTAAAAACCGATGTGTTTTGCACTCACACTTGACAGGCCGTAGCTGAAAATCAGTAAGTTGCTCTCTTAGCAGCACTATAACTGTCATTTTTAGATTGCTGTAGCATACTGATACAAAGACCATCTGTTCCAATTGTGATGTTGTTTTTCATGTTCTGTTGTTTCGGAATTTCCCTTTGTATGTGCGTGAGTTCAGCTACTAATACACGTATCTATCTATCTATCTACATAGTAAAGCACGTGATTGTGCGTACACTCTATCATGGTCAGATAAACAAATTATGACGGTTGTGATGTATGTACAGGATAAGCTTTTACCTATTCAGCTTTCTGTCGCAGAGCGTAGAACCTAATAGAAATCGGGTTAGGGAAAAGAAGTCAAATTTATTTTAAAAGGCGAGATTTAATTTTATATTTTACTTTTTCAAATATAACTTTAAAATCAACAGTGTATGTTTCCAGTTTCGGGAACGCACAGGTGTCAAATCTTTATAAAATGTTTTGACCATGAAGAACTTTCTGTTTAATGAATATAACATTTTATGTATGATGAATGGAAATATTATTACTTAAAAAAGTTAAATCCCCGTTGTTCATGTGATATCGGAAAAAATTAAAATAAATACTATTGGTATTATTGTTTAACACTAACCTCGATGTTAAGTTATTTTTATAACGCGTAAAAGCTAAAGAAGTATATAAGAATTGATAAAAACAATCATAAATGAAAATGTAGTAACCCACCTTAATAAAACTGTCATGATAGCATACATGGAACAAATATTTAATAACACGCACTTATATCATAAAGATTACATTTTAATTTTCACTGCGAACTAAATTTTCATTTACATAGTTTTTAAAGTTTTGAAATAGGTACACTACGTTTCTTATGGTTAAAGAAATTGCTGAAGGTCTGAAACTTGCAATTTAACCTGTGTGTGTGTAAGTCTGTACAATATTTTGTTCACTTCAACTCTCACGAAACTTAACCAATTCAGCAAGTCAGATATTGCTTTTGCTATTGGCTAACACACGATATCCTATTATATTAAGATTATTTTCAAATAACTATCGCACAAGTGCGTTCCGCGACGCCGCAAAAATCACTGGGTGATAACATTATCACTGCCGGCACCAGTTAAATCCCTGTTATCAAATTAGAGAAATATTTAGATACCCCAGTGTTGCTTTAGGCGGATTTGGAACAGCGTCATGTTGTTTTACTCGAAAAACGCCTGTATCCTAAGAAATCTTAAAAGGTATTGTGTTTAGATCTGACTTTTAAATCTTCTTGTTATTGTTGTTTTTCTTTTCTTATTTTTGATATATAAATAAATAATAAATAAATATATACGGACAAATCACACAGATTTAGCTAGCCCCAAAATAAGTTTAACGTCTAACGTTTCGAGCACCGAGATAAAAACCGTATTAAAATAATTTTATTTAATGTGTAACAATCCTGAAAAAGATCATTTTCCATCTTGACCTGACCGGGGATCGAACCCGGGACCATCCGTGTCGCAGGCAGGCGTATTGACCGCTGCGCCACGGAGCTCGTCGTATATTGATCTGTGATATACCAAAAACTACCCTATACGTATTTGAAGGGAGTTCATGGTTGTTAACTGATATACAACCACGGTAACTTGATGTAGAATACTAACTCAGCGATACTATATTTCATTATAGGTAGATTAACATAAACATCCAATACCCAGGTCAATCTAATGATATTTTTTTCCATCATGACCTGTCCGTCCGGGGGTCGAAGCTTTTGTAATACTGAAGCACAGAAGTCGTCAAATAAATTTAAAAAAAAGTTTGAAATAAACATAAAAGTTTTATCTGAGGGTGACCATCAGTCACGAAAACTATTATTATTTAATTGAAATTTATTTAATTTTAAAAATATTTAGTATACCTCATCATGACGACTACATGTGATATGGTGTAAAAGAAACAGAAACCTGACATCAATTAATTAAATATTAAATCCGAGCAAAGAATGAGTTGAAAGATCGACGAGCTCCGTGGCGCAGCGGTCAACACGCTTGCCTGCGACACGGATGGTCCCAGGTTCGATCCCTGGTCAGGTCAAGATGGAAAATGATCTTTCTCAGATTGACCTGGGTCTTGGATGTTTACCTATATACGTATCTAATATAAAATATAATATCGTTGAGTTAGTATCCCATAACACAAGTCTCGCACTACTCACGAATTTCAATGCAGTTTCTTTACAATAGATATAGTGATTCATGAGGAAGTTTGTAAAGATTCATAAATTTCTAGGCGCAGCCGGGGAGGGTTGCTTGTATTGTATAATAATAGAATTTTACTTTTTGATTAAAGTTCTCCTGCAGTGGAGACTGGAAGGACCTGATGATGATGATGATTAATTAACGTTGTGAAACTTTGACGTCGGTATTTACGTAAGTTTACGAGTAAGTTTATCATCCTTAAGTATATCGCTTTGTCTTAGGATTAATATCTAAATCTTATCGACACAATAGTATAATATTGACGTAGAATACCACGGTTTCTGATATAAACAGTACGTGTGAATTTGAATATTTTTAAGAAGAGTTTTTGGTGGGAAGTCTAGGGGTTCAGTTGTCGTTTGCATTATACAATTTTGCAAATTGATTTAAGTGGACTTTATAATATGAAATTGGTGTAGTTTGGTGTTATAAATGCTCGTGCTCGAGAACAATTTGAGTAGACTGTTAAATGGACTCGTATAGATTTGTCGCCAAAATCTCCCACGAGGCTGCCAAAGAACATACGCCATCTTTGATGCCACATACCGTACAACACCGATACTTGGTATCTCATTATACTGGACATTGGCAGAATCACTGAATTCTCGGTGGAAGCCATAATTAAAAAGAAGAAAGAAAAAAGAATATTTTTAACTTAAGATGGAAAAGTTCAAATAAAAGTTCTATTGTGTGTTGGTTGATCAATTAAATTATCATAATTATTAATGTATTCATCGATTATGCTGAGTATAAGTATAGGAAATATCTTAATGTAAGTAGATAACATCAACATTCACACTTAAATACTTAGGTTTATAAATGTTAGCAAGGACTAGAAACAATATGTATAGAAATTAAATTCATTGCGTCGCACCAAATGCAGACATACTATATAATATATAGGTTTTATTAACCATTATTGGCTATTGGAAACATATATGAACTGCTCGATGAATTGTCTAGAATCTTCTGTATTTATTGTCTATTTTCTCCAGACTACAACAGTAGTGACATCTAGAAATAACGGTGAAAACGTTTTGCCGCGCTGCAACCGCTAGGTTTGGTTACTTCAGTGTTGTTGAAGTCTGCCGCAAGAGGTCTCTCCAGAGAAAATTGAGGAAAGCTAAGCGCCATGAACAATGAAATAAAAATATTATAAGGCTATTTGTTGAGAATGAGTTCTTAAAAAGGAAGAAAACGAAGAACTTTTTCTTAAATTAACAGGATTGTTACGATTTTTTTACAACCTTATTTGTTTCAAATGAAAATTGGGGCATCAAAGTTCAAAAGTTTACCACATTGGTGAATTATCATAACTACATCAAAGCCTTTATTTAATAACACTCTCTTTATAATCTTTATGGCAACACCTTAATTTAAAAAAATCTACGTTATTTTTGAGTTCCATACCTAAAGAATAAAAGTACAGAGAGGTCAAAGAGAAAGCAGAGGATAGGAAGAGATGGAAAATACTCCACCGGCAAGAACAATGATCACGGGAGCCTTTTACTAAGCTTCCGCTGTCCGTCTGTTCAATTGTTTTCCCATTGAATTTTGCCAGAATGTATACCAATGTGGCGTGCGTGTCTAACCTAGACACGCCAACCTCCTTCGCGGTCTCATAGAGTCGGATGATGTCCGGCACATCAAATGGTGCGCGCGCAGAGCTCTTCCTTCTGCCTACAGAACTGTCAGCCTAGAAGTCGTGAATTTTATTGATAGAAAATCATATTCTAATTATTTTGTTAATAGCAAATTATATTTTATTTGCCAACATAATAAATAGTTACAACATCAAGGCGTATCTATCATCCCTACCACATTGGTGACCTATTTCGACGAGCGCAACCTCGGATCGCAAAGATGGCAACGGATGAAAATTTTTTCGATACTGCGACGTCCGAACAATCGACTTCCACTCAAGCCACTTCGCAAACATTTAAGGTAGGAGTAAAAATTCCGCCGTTTTGGCCGGACCGCCCAAACTTATGGTTTGCTCAATTGGAAGGCCAATTTATTTTGTCAGGCATAACAACAGACACTACAAAATTTTATACGGCTTGTTGCTACCTAGAGCACCAATACGCTGTAGAGGTAGCGGACGTTATTGAAAACCCGCCGAAGGAAAATAGATATGAGACGCTGAAAAAAGAATTAGTGAAGCGACTTTCGGCCCCTAGAGAGGAGAAAATTTTACAGTTTCTGAATAAGGAGGAAATGGGCAATAGAAAACCTTCGCAGTTCTTGCGTCACTTGCGTCATCTGGCGGGCCCTCAAATTGCTGATGAGTTCATAAGGACGGTATGGTACAACGGTTTGCCTTCGAACATCCAGCCGATTATTGCATCGCAGACTGACACTCCGCTGGAAAAATTGGCTGATTTGGCAGATAAGTTATTGCCATCGCCTCACCCGCCCCGCAGGTATCTGAAGTCAGGCCATCAACGTCTGCTGCTGATTCGCATTGGCTTATGATGGAAGAAATGGCTAAGCAGATCAACGAGCTACGAAAGCAAGTCGAGCAGTTGTCAGCGCGGGAGAGCCGTCCGAGATTTCGACGTTTCCGTTCAAGATCCAGTTCGCGGTCACAATCACGAGGTAATGGAGTGTGCTACTATCATCGTAGGTTCGGCGCCGCTGCGCATAAATGTACGATCCCCTGTGAATACAAAAAGTCGGAAAACTTCAGCGGCAGCCACTAGTGGCGGCAAATGACTGCCCAAATGAAAACGGCCGCCTCTTCGTCGTCGACAGGAAGACTAGGACAGAGTACCTCATTGACACGGGATCTGACCTCTGTGTGTTCCCCAAATCGATGGCCAGAGGATTTCGACCTCGTACCACATATGAACTGTATGCTGCAAACAACACACGCATAAATACATACGGGTTTCTGGATTTAAGCCTTGACCTTGGCCTGCGTAGAGACTTCCGTTGGCGCTTTGTCGTTGCTGATGTGTCCCGACCTATAATTGGAGTAGACTTTTTGAAGCATTACAATCTTCTGGTGGATTGCCGTCACCATCGACTGGTTGACGGACTCACTACGCTGTGGATCTCAGTTCCTTGTCGCCACAACACTTCGCCAGAAACTGAAGCAGTCAAGACTATCAGCGGCGACTCCAAATATCTTGAGCTACTAAGGAAGTACCCGTCTCTCACCACTCCAGCAGGTAGACCTTCAGAACCCAAGCACAATACCAAGCATCACATCCGCACAACTCCAGGTCCTCCAGTGGCAGCCCGTCCTCGCAGATTGGCCCCTGATCGCCTCAAAATAGCTAAGCAGGAGTTTGATGCAATGCTACTTAATGGAACAGCTCGACGCTCAGAAAGCTCATGGTCGTCCCCTCTCCATCTCGCACGTAAAAAAGATGATGGCTGGCGACCATGCGGTGACTACCGTGCTCTCAATGCAAGAACAATACCAGACCGCTACCCTATTAGGCACATCAACGACTTCACATACCAACTTTCAGGTGCCAAGGTGTTCTCAAAAATTGACATGATCAAAGCCTACAATCAAATACCTGTCGAACCAGCAGATATTTTGAAGAATGCCATCACTACACCTTTTGGTCTCTTTGAATTTCCATACATGACATTTGGTTTGAGAAACGCTGCGCAGACCTTCCAGCGATTCATAGATGAAGTGCTGCAAGGCTTGGATTTTGCATACGGATATTTGGATGACACCTTGATCTTCAGTAAGTCTGAGGAGGAGCACCTGCACCATCTGGAGATCTTGTTCGAGCGTTTCAAGCAGTATGGTTTGCTGATAAACGTGTCCAAGTGCGTTTTTGGCGTTGAGGAAATCCAATTTCTAGGATACTCTGTTTCCGCGGATGGCATCAAGCCCTTACAGGAAAAAGTAAAAAGCATCCAAGCGTATCCACCTCCGTCAACAGCGAAACAACTTCGACGTTTCTTGGGCATGTTCAACTATTATCGCAGATTCGTGCCAAAAGCTGCTGAGCTCCAAGCACCGCTTGACAAGTCCCTAGCTGGAAATTTAAAAGGAGCTGCACCTATCAACATGACGCAAGAAATGTTAACAGCTTTTAACGCATGCAAAGACTGCCTCTCTCAAACTGCACTTCTTGCGCATCCAGATGTCACGAAAGAGCTGGCATTGTTCACTGATGCATCAGATGGAGCCATTGGTGCAGTCTTGCAGCAGAAGAACAACGGCAGTTGGGAGCCTCTTGGTTTCTTTTCCCGCAAACTCTCATCATCGCAAAAGAAGTACAGTCCGTATGATCGAGAGTTGTTAGCGATTTATGAAGGCATCCGATACTTCAAATATATGCTGGAAGCTCGAGTGTTCGCAGTTTATACGGACCATAAGCCCATTACATTCGCTTTCACCACAAAACGCGACGGATGCTCACCCAGACAGTTCAGATACCTCGACTTCATCTCCCAATTCACCACAGACATCAGATTCATATCTGGTCCCGACAATGTCGTCGCTGACGCTATGTCACGTATAGAGCAAATTTCATCCATCATCGACTTTACAGATCTTGCAAGAGATCAGGAGCAAGACCCTGAACTGCAGGAACTGTTGCAGCAAAAATCATCACTCATTCTGAAGAAGCTGCCTGAGAACAATCTTTACTGCGACATTTCATTAAATTATCCTCGCCCATTCCTAACCCCTTCCTTTCGCAGGAAAGTCTTCGACAAGATGCACGATTTGAGTCATCCTGGTACCAAAGCAACTGCACAGCTCATCGCCGAACGCTTCATTTGGCCTGGGTTGCGCAAGGACTGCACCCGCTGGACTCAGCAATGCACAGAATGCCAACGTTGCAAGATCTCCCGTCATCTATCCTCCCCTTTTCAAAACTTTCCTATTCCTTCAGAACGCTTCTCCCATGTTCACCTTGATCTCATTGGCCCTTTACCCTATTCCAATGGGTACAAATACTGTCTCACTGTCATTGACCGCTTTTCTCGCTGGCCAGATGCCTATCCCCTCGCAGACATCACTGCAGAGACCTGTGCTAGTGCTTTCATCGCCAACTGGATTTCACGCCACGGCTGTCCTTCCACCATCACCACCGACCGAGGACAGCAGTTCCAGTCGCACCTCTTCCAATCCATTTCTCGGTTGATTGGTGCAGAACATCGTCCCACAACGGCCTACCATCCGCAGTGTAACGGAATAGTGGAGCGACTTCATCGGCAGCTGAAGGCAGCTATTATGTGCCACAACAATTCACAGTGGACTGAAACACTCCCTCTTGTGCTGCTGGGCATACGAGCAGCTTGGAAGGAGGATCTCGGTGCGTCGGCTGCAGAGATGGTCTACGGTGAGCCGCTGAAACTGCCAGGCCAATTTCTTTCACCGTCTTCAAACTACCTGGACCCTGTTGACTACGTGTCACGCCTGAGACAGCACATGGCTAGATTATCTCCTGTGCCCACATCAAACCACGGGAAGAAAACATTCTTTGTACCAAAGGACATATACAAATCAGACTTCGTGTTCCTGCGACGTGGCCCAGAAAGACGAGCACTAGAAGCCCCATACACCGGTCCTTATAAGGTGTTGCACAGAGGAGACAAAGCATTTAGAATAGAAGTCCAGGGCAAAGAAACAACAGTTACCATTGATAGACTGAAGCCGGCGTATCTTGCTGTGGATGATGATAACAGTACTCCACCTACGACCTATTCGCCTAAGTCTGAAGGCCCTCTAAGGACAAGGAGCGGACGGGTTGTCAGATTCCCCGCTCATTTTCAAGACTATCGACCGTGAACCGGTCTCGGCGGGGGAGTGATGTGGCGTGCGTGTCTAACCTAGACACGCCAACCTCCTTCGCGGTCTCATAGAGTCGGATGATGTCCGGCACATCAAATGGTGCGCGCGCAGAGCTCTTCCTTCTGCCTACAGAACTGTCAGCCTAGAAGTCGTGAATTTTATTGATAGAAAATCATATTCTAATTATTTTGTTAATAGCAAATTATATTTTATTTGCCAACATAATAAATAGTTACAACATCAAGGCGTATCTATCATCCCTACCACACCAATATCAATTGCTGCTAAGTCTAACACTAATAATTAAAACGAAATAAAACGAATAACGATTTATTGCCAATCTAAAAGTCACCGGTTCATTGAGTACATCTCCTACATGAATGATGGATGGCATAATTAACTATGTCCACTCAGTAGCCACGTATTGTAACGTTTGCGTGATTAGTGTTGTACATGCAATTGCTTTCAATTGTCTGAAAACGAATAAGTCTGAATATAAAAATAATAACTTCGATCTCATATAAAGTAACTTATATGTGATCGAAGAATAATACAAATAAAATTACTTCAGGAGTAGCCCAGTGATTTAGTGGGCATGAGAATAATTAGCGCTTACGTATGTTAAGCAACCCTAAGACAGTCCCCACCTGAATGGGTGACTGCAAGTTGCAAAAAATAGTATCTCCATGCTTCGGGCGGCACGTTAAGCAATTTTTTCAAGCTGTCATCATTGATGGCAGTCGCTAAGTTATGTCAGCTGCCTTGAGGCAGCTTGAAAAATCTTGCATTGGTGTTGGCCATTTTGTAACACACACGAAAAACAAACAAACAATAATAAAAACGTAACATATTTACAAATGAAAGGGAATAAAGATTTATTGCAAATCTAAAAGTCACTGGTTAATGGATGCCATAATTAACTATGTCCACTCAGTAGCCACGTATTGTGACGTTTGCGTGATTAGTGTTGTACATGCAATTGCTTTCAAGTGTCTGAAAACCTGTTGTTAATAATACGGTAGTTGCCTAGTGTTAAGATTATATAAAATTTGTTTCTAATGAGACTAATTTCTGTCTAAAAACACTATAAAGAACACTTTTAATTTGATATCGATTTGTTAAGTGACCTTAAAGCTTCTTTAAAGTTGGGCGAATAGGACCATTTTTTAAAGTATGAAAATCTTTAATTCTGTCTGACTATAAAAATAATACAAATAAAATAACCTTATGAGAAGCTCGATGACTCAGTGGGTGTGAGTATTATTAGCGCTTACACAAGTTAAGCAACCCCGGGCGCAGTCCCCACTTGGATGGGTAACTGCAAGTGGCAAAAAATATCTCGTGCTTCGGACGGCACGTTAAGTCATTCGTTCCGGCTGTTATTATAGATGGCAGTAGTTAAGCAAGATGCCTCTAGGCTGACACCAGTGTTGGCCACTTACACACATGAAAAAACAAACAATCATCTTCAAAAATTAGCATATTCTTATACGCGTTATACAGTTTGTTGTCACGACATACCAAACATTTTAATAGCAAGGCACATATATAATTTTTTGAATAAAAACTGTATTTGATTCTGCCCTTCAAGCTATGCATATGTCGCAGTCATCTGGTTGAATCTGTTAGTTGATTGAATGACTTGTGCGTTTATTGAATGACCACGTTTAATTGAATGACTAGGCCGAACGTTGATTGAACAAGCGTCGCTCAACGTCCAACTTGTTAGCAGATTGTAACATAGCCCTTTGAACAGAGCAGACATAAAATCAGTCAGGTAATTCAAATTTAGTTCATTTTTTTACCACTGCGGCGCTGGTAGTCACCAAAACAAATATGGCGTCATACAGCTCGCACAGATGGCACGGTGTTGTTTTTTTTTTAATTAAATTTACTAATAAGTGCGTTATTTGTAATAAAATAGTATGACATCATGGATTTACCTATTATTACGCCGCCAGCGGCTAATTTAAAAACTAATAAAATTTTTCAAAAATATGAGATTAAATAAAACTTTGGAAATTATGCTACCACCAAATATTACAAAAGTTGGATTAGATTCAACGACTTCGCTAAATGACGTTTAACGTCTTGACTGAATGAACGACTTGACGAGTTGTCCTTTAGTCATTCAATTAAACGTTGTCATTCAATGAACGCGCTAGTCATTCAATAAATAGCAGATTTAACCAGATGACTGCGACACATACAATCTCACATCTCAAACGCCTCGTGAAGTCGCCAAAGCTCACTTGGAGCTAGCTACAACCATTAATAAAAAAAATATTCAATGTCCATGAATATGATGCAGACAGACGTAACTTATATAAGTACGTGCCAATTCATTCGAAAAAAATCACCTGAATTTTATTAGTCGTTTCATCCGAAATTTACCTCACTGCGGAGGAAACGTCACCGTTCTTTGCTCAGTTGTGAAGTGCCGCTTTGAGAGAGTTTTCATGACATTTCTCGACACATTATACGAGTCGGTTTTACTGCTCTGACGCGAATCTGGGCTGTTAAACCAACTCTATAGAAGTTCTACATCAAGTACTGGCTATTACCCCCAACTCCGTTCGCTTTCATCTTGTTGCAATATAACACGCAAATCTTTTTGTCTGTATCATGGATACTAGACATACTTCAACTCAACTCGTGAACGGGTGCTGCCAGTGGGGACTGGTCTGGTCGGCCTCTTTGAGACTACTTCATGTTCTGTTGTTTTTAACCGACTTCTTGTTGCTCACTCGATCGTAAACATAAACATGTTCCAAAAATAATGAATGTATAATGATATTGTAAAATGTTGACACCAGTGGCTACCATGGTCTCAGCTGCTCGAGATGTGCTGGCCGATTTCCGAGACACCACGCTCTGAACAACATCATCCGGAGAGCTTTGGTTTCGGCCAACATACCTTGTGTTCTCGAGCCTCCAGGGCTTAGTCGAACAGACGGGAAACGCCCAGATGGCCTAACCTTGACACCCTGGGAGAGAGGCCGTTGCTTGTTGTGGGATGCCACATGCGTTAGCACATTTGCTGCATCGCATTCCGCACACACCATTCACAAGGCGGGTTCCGCAGCAGAACAAGCTGCCAAACAAAAGCATAGAAAATACGCGGAACTCTCACAGTACATTTTTGTGCCTTTCGCTGTGGAAACAGGTGGTCCCTGGTGCGACGAAGGCAAACTTTTTATCAGAAATTTAGGGCGACGCCTCCGAGACAATGGCTGCGACCCCCGCTCTGGAGCGTACCTGGTCCAACACATCTCACTGGCCATCCAGCGTGGCAACGCGGCTGGTGTGATGGGTACATTTGAGCCAGGTACTCTCAGAGGTGGTCTTTTCGACTAGTTTTCCAAATTTAAATTTTATTTATATTACTTTTTCTTTAGTTTTAAGTAGTTTAGGTATATATTTTTTCATAACTTATGTAATTTGTTTTAATTTTAATTAAGTAGTTTTTGTAAGTTTATTCTATTGTAAAATGAAAACAGATAAAAACAAATAAAAAAAGAGAGAAATATAATATAATCATTCATACAAAGCCCTTCAGGCGAGTAGGCGACCTATACTGTTGAAAAGAGTTTCTTTTGGCATTTCTTCTCTGCAGTGGGCGGTTCCGAAATGCTAGTAGTCTGTAGCTTTTGAACAATAATTAGTAAATGCATAATACTTAATAAGATAATTTTAAATGTGATTTGACGTGAAAAAGCCTGCAAGAGCCTATTTTCTGAATGAACGTTTTGAATCTTTGAATCGATTTCTACAAGAGTAGCTTTTCATCTGTAGGCACGCGCTCTGGCAAACACTCTAGCAAACTTAGTTGTTCATTTGTCGCGTCCCTGTTACCTGGATGGCTTGTCCCGTTATGAAGAGTAGGTACATTATGTATAGGATTCGTGTTCTTCCGTCATGGCTTTGTGATGTCGACGGGAAGTTGGATAGTGGAAGTAAATTATCAGTCAGGTTTTTTATCTTTTATTTGTTTACTCATATTCGATTGTTTGCACTTTTTTTAAATAGTGATACTTAGCTGCTTTTACGGTTATTAACATAAGATTATTTTTTCTTATCATAAGTTATATAATTGGTGAAGGGTAGAAATAGGCAAAATAAAATAAAACAAAGTTAAAATGTAGAAAAGAATTGCCGTTAAACTGCTGAGCAGTCAGTCATCAATGATGATAGCCGGGACCAACCGCTGTCATCATTGAATTATACATGGAAGTTATCAAAAGTTAGCAAATAGGCTGGCTGTTCGCGTGAACTTTGCCTAAATTTTTTTTTATATC
This sequence comes from Rhodophaea formosa, assembly GCA_963082605.1. NCBI lineage: Eukaryota > Metazoa > Arthropoda > Insecta > Lepidoptera > Pyralidae > Rhodophaea > Rhodophaea formosa. Next base: position 22,029,260 of record OY720208.1, read on the forward strand.
ATCACCAAAATAGTTTATTCATTAATTTAACTGCTTCTCCAGAATTGCAGTTCTCGCAGACTGTAGAAGCCAGTCGAGGGAGCGGGCAAAACACTAGGGAATCATGACAAAAGGCGATGCGGCAAGTAATGCATAAAAGTAATAAAGTCAGTGCTGACCTCTGGTATTAAGTGAAGAGTATAAAGTTTTACAGGTACCTAAATGCCAAGGAGGTATCAAAGGACTACCTGACCCGCAAATTCCGCAACTCGAGAAATCACATTTCATACTTGAACGGAGGTAATGACAAGCCGAACTTACGAAATTCGACGATTTGCTGATTCCCATGAAATCGGATGAGTCGGGATTCAAGATATAAACAAATTACGTGAAGTTGCTTGGAGGCATTTGATATTGAAATCTTTACGAAACATTTACGTTTTTATTACATACAATTTTCATTTGGCTTACCTTGAAATTTTCGCTGTCTTATGAGGTCAAGGACTCTTGTTTTGTGAATATTGTGATTTTATTTCATTTGGTGTTTTTCATATGACAGTAATGAATTTCTCTGTTTATTCGAATACAAAAGCTTTTACCGGTTTCGCTTGCATTATTAAAATTAAAGGCACATCACGATGAGTCCATCTTTTTTTTTGACATAGGACGGCAAACGAGTAAGCGGGTCGGCTCATGGTAAGTGATCTCTGCTGCCCATGGACAACTGCAACTAGAGGGGTGCGACAACTACAAGAGAAGAGTTCCTGGGAAAACCAGAAACCATGAGCGTGGCCTGCAGCCCACTCTCTGCGGTTCTACGCTTTCTCGACGAGCTGGGTTTGCTCTGGTAAAACAACTGTAGCAACCCACCAGGAAGGAGATCTGGGATCTCCTATCAACAGAAGACCGAGGAATGGACGCCTTCTGTTCACACACAATGGGCCCGAATAAGCGGCCTCAGTGTGGAAAATAGCCCACGGTAGCAGTAAGAGGGGTGCGACAAAAGCGTTGCCGGCCTTTTATTTTTCCTTCCCCAGAGGGGAGGAGGGATTAGCCTTCAGCTCTCTCAATCATTGGACGAAGCATAGAAGCGGTACGGTAAGCTACTATCTCCAACGTCGATTTTCTGTGAGACTTGCAATTTCTACATTCTATCCCTGACAATATAGGTAGGTACCTACTTAATTTCATCATTATTAGTTGAATACTCAGGGTGACACTGAACATTCTGGCAATTTTAATAATAGAACCAGAATCTCTAATGAATGAATGAATGAATTATTTATTTATTAAGTAACAGTGAGTCATAAGTATATAATTTGTTAGTAATTCTTACTTCTAGGTTAGTCAGCAATTATTAAATTTAACTTCAAGGCCATTCATAAAGGCCATTCCTGCACCATCCCCCCGGCTATGGCACAGCAATGGTTTAAGTGGAGGCTGTCCAGTCTTTGTGCGATCATGTTCAGTATGCTGTTGCCGCTCCCCCGCACCCTGCGCACCAGGGACGCGCATCTCATACGCGTAGTTACAATACATACGCAAGAAAAAAACATATAAAGAAGTCGGTTTTGCACAGCTAGAGGTTGAGAAATGGCACGAGAGGAGATGTGGTATGTTCTGATCTTCATGACCACACTGATACTGTGCTTCCTTCTGATCAAAGTAGCCCCAGCGTGCTATATTATGCCTGCATCGTGTATCTCCAGCATCTACATATTTATCATATATGTACCTACAGTTGACTATAGCCATGGTGTAATTATCTTTGACGTGTCCTTAAAGTTATAATTAAACTAGAGTTGAGCTCAAACTATACATAGATGGCGCTACGTGCAATATTTAATAGATATTCCTATTATTCTTACACTTAAACACAAATCGATTAATCTAGTTAACTACCGATCTACTGCCATCTAACGATGACTTTTTGAAACTTAGTTTACCACAGCGAGATCTATTCCTGTCATGGAGATATATGTTCTACGTGATTCCTGTAGAATTTTATTATCTATGCCAAAACAAAGCTTTTTTTTATAGGGACATATCACACAAATTGAGCTAGCCCCACAGTAAGTTGTGAACTTGTGTCGTGAGATACTAACTCAACGATACTATATTTGGACGTAGTTTAGCAGAAAGGACTCAATCCACAAAATGGTCGAAAATGAGTTAGTGGCACCGAAGTGCTCTATCATGTTATATCTTTCATCCACAGAAAAAAAATGTGTAAAAAAAACACTATAAGTATTTTTTTTTGGTACTAGGTACCAAACCACATGTTCAAGCATATTATTTTTCTTTTTAGCTGAAAGGACCTAATCTCCTTGGTGCCTTACTGATAAATACAATATACATGAAAGACAGCCGCAATAAAAATAACTGAAATGACCCAAATGACCTGAGTCATTTCTGCGAAAACACTTTTACAAAAATATTGCTCCATACATTCAGCTGAAAGGACTCAAACTGTCTAAATTCTAATTTATTAAAAACAATTATTTAAGGAAATTAATATGAATGTTTTATTTTTTACAAATTAAAGTTATCCAACTGCCTATTATTAATATTTGGCCACTCAATTATTACTAAACTATTATTGCTCTAAATATAAAATGGCAACATTATCACCATTTGTGGTAGATAATTATAAGTATAATATTGCAACACTGATCTTCATAAGCGCACACACAATATATATACCTATATATATATATATATATATATATATATATATATATATATATATCACATCACAATACTGAAAATGTTTAAGTTTAATTAAGTTTTCACTGTTTTTGTATTCTTTTTTTGTTTAGAGTTTTTAAGAAAGACTGTTCTTTTTTGTTCGTTTTTGGTTGCCATTTATTTTTTTGTTCACGTACTTTAGAGAAAATATAGTACAAATAAAATATTACAATTAAACTAGTTGTTCTATTCAGATAAACCTTATCATGATAAAGTTTTATAAACAGGTCTGTTCTGCTAAATTATATCAAATACACTATCTAACATAATGATTTTAACAGAAAGGATCCAAATCTATATTTTACTAAATAACTTCAGTAAATAAGAATGTATAGAAATTTTATAACATACATATATTACAAATTAAATTTACCAATCCATTCACAAAATGATTAAAAGTTTTAAATTGGAGCATACAAGAGTAAACTTTGATTAAAAAATATACGTTTTTAATTATGTTTATTTTATGTCTCAATGACCTCTAGTTTTAAGCTTTTAATGGGCACTTAAGTTTATCTTTCTTTATTTATCCCATTCTTTGTACAAAATAAAATCCAATATGATTGATTTACTAGTAGTTTATTTGAATAAAACATATATTTTCTTCATTTATTTCTACGTGGGTCTTTACTGCTGAATAAAATCAAACACACTTCCAAGGAAAAAACAATTTCTCAGAAAGGATCCAGACTCATATATTTCTAAATATCTTGATTATTTAAGAGTGTATTAAAATTATATATACTACATTTAATACCTACCTAATTTACACATATATTCATGAAAAATTTGAAAATGACCACCTAGAAAATTTATGAGTAAATTTCATTTAAACTTCAAAAAATCGTATCTCGAAACAAGGTGAATGTGGATTGAGTCTTTTCTGCTAAACTACGTCCATTTTATAACATATACTTAAATAGATAAACACCCAAGACTCAGGTCAATCTGAAAAAGATCTTTTTCCATCTTGACCTGGCCGGGGATGGAACCCGGAACCTCCGTGTCGCAGGTGTTGACCACTGCGCCACGGAGCTCGACTAACGAAAATATAAGCTAACTATTCCGTAACGGAAGCCTGCGTGACATGACACGTCCTCTTCAGTTGAACCCTTTGCAAAGTATTCCTGTCCCAGCGACGAGATTGTTCTCATTCACATTTGTTATACCTTTGAAATGCCACTACCTGGACTTGATAGGATAGTTAAACTGGCTTTGGTTCGGGTAAAATGATTCGAACCTTTTAGCGAAATTCACAGAATTGACTCTATCAGACTCGTGGCTCCTAGTATCGCAAGTGCACTTGAATCGCAGGTCTTGGGTTCGATCCCTGATCAGGGCAAGATGGAAAACGAGTCTTTTCTGTTTGGCCTGGTCTGGTCTTGCCTTGGTATCTATTATAACATACATATGATAACGTCTTTATCCCTTGCGGGGTAGACAGGGTCCATAGTCACGAAAACCCAAAGGCCACGTTTAGCGTGTTAGTGGGCGTTATGGTAGAAAATGGAATCAAAATTATGATGGGTTGCTAGCCGCATCCTTAACCTTTAACTATGGACGTCTTATATTTATAACACTACCGTGGACATGTAGTCTGTCAGACTCCGATATAAGAATGCGATTTTTTTTACCATAATTATTCCAAATTGCTTGAACAATATAACTAGATGAAATTGAAGGAAACTAAAAATAAAATGACGTTAGTGCATAATCAACTTCTTCATTTAAAATCTTTAAAAATATTAAAAATAAGAGCATAGTCACCATTTTTGGTAATTTTGACTATAGGTTAGTTTTTAAACATAAAACTTTACTTTACTAAAATATTTGGTAATAATCAAATCTTTTTCTTATAATCTACTGTATGAAGAATTAAAAAAAAATTAAATGAACTTCTGATAGAGAAAAACAAAAAAAACCACAACCATCTTTGTAAGACTAATGATTGACAGTCATTACATAGAGAACGGGAACAAAAGATGGATTACTAACTCGTAATATTTTGTTTGCCGGCCTATGAAGTGAACTTTGTCGCTTGCCCTCTGAACGAGAACAACCAGCTTCACATTTTCTGCCATTTTTAGGGTTCCGTAGTAAACTAGGAACCCTTATAGTTTCGCCATGTCTGTCTGTCTGTCTGTCTGTCTGTCTGTCTGTCTGTCTGTCTGTCTGTCCGTCCGCGGTTTTACTCAGAGACCATAAGTACTAGAATGCTGTAATTTGGTATGAGTGTGTATATTAATCATGGCAAAAAAGTCGTAGAATAAAATCTTGAAAAAAATTTTTTTTTTGGGTAGCTCCCATACAAGTAAAGTGGGGGAGTATTTTTTTTTCTCTATTTACCCATCGTGTGGGGTATCGTTAAAAAGGTCTTTCAAAAATATTGTGAGGTTGAGAACACTATTTTTGGATTTAGGGATCCGTTTCCGAAATATTTGGTTTTAAAGTGCAAAATTTTGTTAGAGGTACGTGTCCCCCCCCCTCTATCTGCTAAACGGTTATATATGGATATGTGAAAAAAATTACAGAAGTAGTATATATACTGAAGTTGAAAGGAAAACTATCAGAGCTAGGTACTAAGTGCAAACTAAAAAGTTATAAGCAACCAACTTATAAAATGTACTGGAAAATGTAAAATTTCATACAATCTTCATTGTTAGATGTTTTTGGTCGTTAAACTGTGAGGTGCGAGTGTAAACAGTGTGAACTCAAAGTTGTCATTCGCAACTACGGAACCCTACACTGCGCGTGGCCCGACACGCACTTGGCCGGTTTTTTACACATAAAACTAAAACAAACAAAAAATTTTTGTAAATATTTTTGATACCGCAACTATGGACATGTAGTCTCACAGGCTCCAGCCAATTTTTCAAAAGGTAATACTCACGTCCTATGCACCGGGCGACGCTACCTCCTTCTTCTCTAGTCGTTTTTGCAATAAAACTGAAGCTACTGGGCGGCTCAGTCACGGGGAGTGGGGGGAAGTGAATGAAACAAAGAAACCAATATTGTCGCGGAGCCTGTGAGACTACATGTCCATACTTAAAGGTTAAATGACGTGATTCCTAAGATTTCCGCCTAATCCCTTGACCGGCTTTTACGATCTGCGCAGGTGGTTTATTCTATGTTTTTCCTTTTTCCCAAACCAGCATGGAAGAAATCTATTACAAAATATGTTATTTATGTAAAATGCTCAGAAATCGACCACGGGTAGATTTTAAGCATCTATGCATTATGCATACCGTAAACACAATCATGCTAAGTTAGTACGTGTGCAGGTCATATACGGAACTCAAGCATGCTTTATAACATAATGCTTATATATAAGCATGCTCTAAACTTGTATGTGTGTTCACAGCTTTAATGCTACAGCCCACAGGTTGTAACTATCCTTAGTTGTGTGTTTTTAAGTTTTCTACTAATTATCATGTACGAGTTTAAATAACTAGAAATAAATAAATGAATAAAAACAAGTAGGTAAGTATCCTCTTTCAACAATAATATAAATAGATACGACAGTCAAGAATAAATAACTGTGTTTAGTTATGTAAGTGTTTTATTTATAACTTTTTGATTCATTGGAAAATTATTGCGTATTCTAAACGATGTCTGATGATGGATGACCGATGAAAGAGTAACTATGTTTTATTTTGAAATGAACAACTCACAGTTATTTTTGTATATAGCTTTTAGTAAAACGCGGTTTGCACAGAAATTTATGTTTAACTAGTTTAGCGGCTTCGCCCGCGTAATTTATAGCCTATGTCCTTCTCGGTACCCTATTCTATGTGTATGCAAAATTTCATGATGATTGGTTCAGTAGATACGGCGTGAAAGCGTAACAAACAAACAAACAAATAAACAAACTCACTTTCGCATTTATAATATTACTAGCTGTTACCGGTGGCTGCGCCCACGTAATATATAGCCTATGTTCTTCTCGGTACCCTAACCTATGTGTATGCAAAATTTCATGATGATTGGTTCAGTAGATACGGCGTGAAAGCGTAACAAACAAACTCACTTTCGCATTTATAATATTACTAGCTGTTACCCGCGGCTGCGCCCACGTAATATATAGCCTATGTCCTTCTCGGTACCCTAACCTATGTGTATGCAAAATTTCACGATGATCGATTCAGTAGATACAGCGTGAAAGCGTAACAAACGAACTATAGAAGACCTAATTTGTCAAAAATATGATCATGTATTAAATTTGTTGAAAACTGAATAAGTTTAATAGTTAACAATTAGGTCCCTTGAAACCCAAAATCCCAACTACCACCCGGTACTGGCCACTGACACGCTTGTTTCGTATGAAATGTGTTGAAAAGGTAATGAAATGAATGAAATGAAATATTATTTATTGTAGAACACAAAAACTAAAAGAGAAAAACAAACAAAAAACAGTACAAAATTAAGCATTGTGCACTACAAAAGGTGGCGGCTCAGTGTTACGCTGAACAAAAAGATGGCCAGCACTGATTTTCAGCCGCCGGTAAGAGACACCTTAGCCGTAGCGCGCGAGCAACAGTCACATTTCCCTGCTCTGTGCAATTAACTTACACCTTGGATGACATATATTCCGGGATCCTCAGTGTGGCTCCTTACTGGACCGATAAAATATCCACCATTAAATAAAAGAAGAAGTATAGCTATGTTCTTTTTATGAACATTCGCGCTGTAAACACGCGTAATTATGGATATAAACGTGACTTAGCTCAAAACATTTGATAACGTGTTTCCGTTAACGTTTCAATGGAGTTACATGTATCGTATTGCAACGAGATGAATGGTTGGTTTCTGGATCGATAAAATGTCCATCATCAAATAAGAAAAAAGTACACACATTTTAATAAATATTCGCGTTTTAAATGCAAAATTTTGGATATAAATGTGACTTTGCTCAAACTTTTTGATAATGTTTCCGTTGACGTTTCAATGGAGTTATCGTATGGCAACGAGACCACGATATAATTCCATTGAAACGTCAACGGAAACAATTGTCCCGTTTTCGCTTATATTACTTTTCAAAAGACGACACTAGTATCGACGACTACTAAGGCTGCGCCCTGGCAACGCAGGAAAACCCATAGCTCTCCTCGTGGACAGGGCAGCCACGAAACTAACCGATGTTAGTATAGCAGGTGTGCATTGTGATGCATAGGCGGCAACAGCCTTCACAGCAGTTACCGCAGCAACCTACGCAACATATTTTGTGTAAAGATTAGAATAGTACTACGTACGAGCTAAAATAGTTATAGAAGATGACACCCACCGTACAGCCTGTCTGACCTGTCCTTCTATATGGGAGTGAAGCGTGGCCAGTGCTCGAGCGGCACAAGAGCGCGCTGCGTGTCACGGAGATGAATATGTTGCACTGGATGTGCGGAATCTCTCGAAGAGATCGAGTGAGAAACTCCCGCATCCGCGGCAGCCTTCTTGTCCGTGACATAGCAGACAAGTTACAAGAGAGCCGCCTACGCTGGTACGGTCACGTTTTGCGAAAACCGGCAAATTACGTAGGGAACATATGTCTGGCCATGCCACCTCCCCCGGGCCCTGGCAGAAGGGGAAAACCCAAGAAAAGTTGGCTTGATGTCGTTACGGATGATATGCGTGCCTCACAAGCAAGGATGCTAAAGACCGTGCGAAGTGGAGAAGCAAATGCCGGAAAGCGGACCCCGGGCTCCGAAGCACCCCAGCTGAAGATGCAACTGGGACAACGCTCAGATCAGAGAGAGACCCACCGCACAGCGTTGGACACCCACCGACCAGGAGGTCGGACGACCTGACAAAGGTCACAGGAAGGCGCTGGATGCAGGCTGCTTCCAACCGGTCGTATTGGAAATCCTTGGGGGATGCCTATGTCTAGCAGTGGACTTCTTGTGGCTAAGATGATGATGATGATATGCGACAGCGACATATTTTAGGTAATAAGAAGTAGAGAGCTTGAAGTATCCTCGTATGTTTACCTGCCCGTAGTCCGTCTCCTGGCTGACACCGGTGGTCTTCTTAGTGGCCTCCGAGCTGCCCCTCTTGCACTCCATCGTCGCGGCGCCTCACTCCACCTGATCACATTCCCCGTCAACACCCGTCCAGCCAGACCAGAATTCTTAAAATAGCTTCCAATGATCAGAGCATAACCTATGGTGCCTATTGTCAAATAAACTGCCTAATAAGAAGATTGATAGCCAATTAAAGTGTTAATTGATAACGAATGGATTTTTTCTTTTTATGGATAGAGGATAAGTATTGCCAACCAACGGTCTTATTTAAATTTATTGATAAATCAGGACATTTAGCATATCGATTAATAAAAATCGGGACGCGTTATCAGACTAATAAAAATCGGGGTGACCTGTGCAATTTGGGACACCTGACTATTTGTGTCCGAATGGTCATCTACGCCAGGGCCGTCATAATATTCTTATATTATATGTTGGAGCCTACACCGCACATGTAGGGCCTCCACGCTTTTTTACTTTTTTAACTAGTCTTTCGATCCATAAACATAATTTATAAATGACAACACCGCGGTTGTCTATGATTGTATCCGTTTCTTACTTCACTATTCGCCATTTTATCGAGCTGCTCAAGACTCTAAAAAAATCGGTTTACGCACAAGCATACTGTAGCGTGAAGAAAGCCTGTATTACACGAAATTTATTTCACCACATCGTCTTTCATTTCGAAGAACCAAGAATCACCAACATATATTTAATTCAGGTCATAGGTATCATCCTCAACTGCATGTCCGGTGTTAGCAAGTATGGCATCGGGTACGCACGCCCAGCCTTTCGAGCTGCTATTTTCTTATCTCCAACCCTGCCGAGCTAGTACCATCCCAAAAACCTTTATCCAGTTCCTCTAGTTTAACAAATTACTGCCCTTCCTTTATTTAAAAATGGTTCAGATGAGCAGCAGCGTCTGAACGGAGATAAGCCAAAGACATGCACTCCCCAACGCATTGCCAAGCGAAGTGAATATGGCAAAATCCTCCTAATGATGGAAATCTTTGGGGGAGACCTATGTACAGCAGTAGACTGTTGAGATGAAGTCTTAGATAAACGGATACGTTTTGTGAAATAGGATAAATTCGATTCAACGTTGTCACCGCAAAGATATTTGCAGGCACGCGTGGGTGGCTATAAAACGAAAAACTAATGTTAGTGCGGACTAGTATTTTGAAGTGCTTCTAAATATATTGGACACGAAGGAAAACGAATTGCGATGCTTTGTTAGAAAATTCAAATGAACGATTTGGAATTTTGTGTTGTTTACTGACAATTTTATAAAAATGTGTTTTAGTATTTAACTCGTTTTTTGTTAATATACGTACCTACTTTCATAAACTTTCCCTAGAAATAATAAGAAATATGTTTAGTGACTTTTATTTAATTTCTCATTTTATCGGTTTGACTTTGGTGATCATATTTTTCTCTAGGATTTGACAGTTTTACAAAAAAATACTTATAAATAAAAAAAAATGTTTATTTTTCGTCAAACTTTTCTTCACTGTTGTATATTTATGAAAACAATTGTACATTAATTAACATTTCACGTTTTGTGTCCTTCCTCAAAGTATGACAGTGTTGCGCAGCAAATTTAGATAATGGCTCACGATTGGGACATTAAATGTAATATACAGATATTAAAATTGGTCGAATTATACAGATAGGAAGCTGTTTTGAGCAATTTAGTTATGAGACACAACAGTCGGTATTTGAACAATTATTTTACGTTTTTTTAAGCTATATCACTCTATGTCTGCTAGAGTTATCGGAACAAGGATTTTACTTCAAGAAAAAAAATCATCACAAGGTTAATAATACATTAAAAAGATAGCATCAGTACATTTCGCGTATGTATCATCAACGTCGTGATTATCCAATTAAATACTAAACGTGGCTAGACGATTGCGTTCCATCACTATTTTGACTCCTTTTTCATCTACATGCCCACCACCATGCTAAACGTAGCTTTGGGCCTTAAAGGCCTATGTCTACCCCGCAAGGGAAAAAACCTGACAATATGTATGTACGTAATTACAATGAGGACGAACGCGTGCAGTCGCGAAAGCCGGTACTATCCAATAACCGACCGAAATATAATAAAAGGAAAGTCTCTTTCAAGTTATTCTGGTCCATTGCGTCTTTTGACTTCATGCTATCACGTACACGACTAAGCTGGAGACCTTAGGGCGCATCTACAACGATATACTCGGTTTCCCTTATAACGAAGGGATATTTTCCGTTCAAATAATCGAAGCAAGAAGAAATATCTAGTAATTTTGCATTGAAGATATTAAAGAGATGAAAAAAAATACCTATATATATATATTTTAATAAAACTTTCTTCTTTTATATTATGGCTTATCGGTGGTGTATGGTACAGTTTTATTAAGTAGCAAATAAAGATGGCGTAGATTCTTTGGTTACCCCGAGGGAGCTTCTGATGACAAATCTGTACGATTCCATATAACAGTCTACTTTAACAATTTCACAAATTGTTCCTAAGCAAGAGCATTTATAACACCAAACTACACCAATTCCATATTATAAAGTCCACTAAAATTAGTTTGCTAAATCATCTAAGACAAACCCCAACTGCACCCCTTGCCTTCCCACCAAAAACTCATCAATAAAACTTTTAATGATTGATTAAAGATGTAGGCCAATGATGGTGATAGCAAATTTTTACTTATACTCGTATTCTTATAACCGCTTCTAAAGTGCAATCTTATGATAATTATCCCACCGACGAAAAAACGGAAGAGGTTATCAAGTAACGCATTACTTTATAAAGAGTAGTCCGATTTGGATATTTTTTTATCGAAAACGGTATACTCCGACGTTGGTACAACATAAATTTAAAAAAAAAACTACTCTAAGGGTTGAAAAACAGGGGATAATTAATTTTTTATTTCAGTTTATTTTTTTATTAAAAAGTGTACTTTGGTTATATTTATAAATTCGAAACATAAGTGAGAGCTGCAGCTGAGGATGGAGACAGATGGAGAGAAATAAAGAAAACAGGGAATATCGAACAAGGTATACTTTTGAAGGAAAAAACATTTTGCCGAGGGAAGGAAAACTTTGAAATTCACTTCATCGACCACGGGCTCTAACAAGATGAGAAATAGTACATTGTGTAGCAAGGGCGGGATAGAAGACATTACGTCAAACGAGCGACTACTAACAAGCACGAGGCGAAGCCGAGTGCTTTTAGTAGTCCAAGTTTGTAATGTCTTATACCGGCCGTGATACACACAATGTTTTTCATCTCACCGAGTAAATAGTAGATTAAAAAAAAGTATTTTTCATATTATATTGGTTGAAATTGTATAGTATGAATATTCTATATAGTTTACCTTGAAAATTAATATTTATGCGTCTGCAAGCTGGCTGATTATATTAATCTATATCAACATTATTGACCATGTATTCATTTATCATAGGGAATGTATTTCATGCAAATTAATGAAAATTACGATTACTTATAAATATTATGCCTAAAAATAAATAGCGGCAAACAGTGAACAGAAAATGCATCTGAGCCGAGGATTACACAGATAACGAAAATGTTTTATCCAAAAAGTGGTAGTCAAAGATCGATGAATACAAACAGCCAGCCACGCACGGCCATTTACAATTCCAAATTTGAATTAAGGACAAAAATCTCGCAGAATAGTTCAAATGTTTTTTTCATCGGGTTCACTGGCAATTCCAAATTTGAATATTCGACTAGAAAACTTTTTGGATGTAGAAGATTTGACGCTTGCGCGTGGTATAGTGCCCTATTAAATTTAAAAAAATACTTTATGCGCTCTCGGGCTTTATGGAATTTGTATGAAATCTTATAGCCCGCGGTCGTAATAGCGACCATCCAGCCCACTTTGCTTGCATTTAATGACACTGTTTAAGGGTAGGTGAGATGAAAAAATTATTGTAAGCGATTAAAACAGGGTAATGCTCGGTGAATATGATGCCATATTTTGGTGATATAAAACTTAAACCATGAAAACTAAACCACCGAAATAAACTGAAAAGCAAACAATCAATCATCCCCCATTTTTCTACCCTTACAGTTGGGTGTTTTTTTCTAAATTTATATCAAACCAATTTTGGGGTATACTCTTTCCAATAAAAAAAGAATTATCAAAATCGGACTACTTTGTAAAAAGTTATGTGTGGTCGTACATAAATAAAAATATACGCGTCGACTTGAGATCCTCCTTTTTGCGGTTAAAATATGATACAGCAGCTGTTACCAACAGGAAGGAAAACTACACTATAAATGGTGGGAAAACCTCAACTACACTAAATGGTGTTCACACAATTATTCTACAATACCGATAATACATACATATTGCCACATCTTTCTCACTTGCGGTTCAGACAGAGCCCAGCAGGCCTATTTGCTAACTTTTGACAGCTACGGTGTACATCATTTTCATGGTAACTTCAATATTCATTACGGTTTCGGTATAAATGACTATTTTTATTTAAGATATGAAAACCGTAATGGATGCTAAAGTGACAATCAAATCGTTGTACACCGAGTTAACAAATCGGCCTGCAGGTCTAGAAGACCCAAACGCCACATTTAGCGTGTTGATAGGCGAGTAGGTGAAAAACGGAATCCAAATAGTGATAGGTTGCTAGCCTCAATCGCCTATTAAAAATGTCGCTAAGGTTTCGCCCCTTCCCTTGATGGCTTTTACACACATATTGTCACATCTTTCTATTTTTTGGGGTAGACAGCGCCCAGATCCAGAAGACCTTAAGGCCACGTTATGCTGAATATCGATAACGAATTAATGTATTGTGATGAGAGTTTAGCTAACACACAAGTGGTTCGAAGCTCTCCCCGAAAAAATCCGGAAGCGTGATTGATTGATTGATTGATTGATCATCGACTATAATTAGGATAATTAGCAAATACCTTGCTCGCTAGAAATGAGGAATATATTAGATTTAGTTTGTGATATTTTTTTTATTAGATAATGTAAGCAAAAATGCATCTTTCTTAGATTTGGTCGTAAGGATTCTATTACACATTATTCTGAGTATTACACCCTACATTACATAGGCTTTTGACAGTGTAGTCTTTTTTTATACGTACGAAGTTAGTAGAAATTATATGTACGAAGCAAGCCTTATACTATTTCACAATCTATGCCTTTTTGTGATATACACACTTTACTGAGATACACTTTTGACTTGGGCTTTTTTCTATGTTTATTAAGTAATTATTTATGTTTTAATCTATAATTGTTTGCGTTTTGTCCGTGCGGTTTAAGGTTTTATAAAAACATTATGCGAGCCCTCATAGAGCATAATTTTATTTAACTATTAAAGCAATCTTATAAATTTTGCTCAAAAAATCGAAGAGCTTGTACTATGGGGAGTAATAAGTGTGAATGCAGCTAGAGAAATTTGTTATAGGATTGTAGCAAGTAGAGATCCACAGTCTCTGCGTACCCCCATGGGAAATTTACTTGATATTATGCATTATTTAAGGCAAGAGCAATTACCAAATTATGTAAGGCAAGAGACACAGCGGAGTAACGTGGTCTCATGAATCGTCAGGTTTTAAAAATAAGTTTAGAAAACTGTTCTCTCAGCCTCCAATTTCAAATAAAAAATCAGCGATCCTTTAGTAAGAAGAAGCCTTAATAAAAGTGCCAGTTCCACCCTAGATATCGGAGTGAAAAGAATGCGACGCTTTCAATGGATCGCCGACCCTCAGAAGGTAATTAAATCTCTCAATAGTAGCTATTTATATCACTCTTTTACTAGATTGCCTACCTGCATACTAGAGATTTAATAAAATACTAGAGTACTATAGCGAGACTCCACAGTAAGTGTGCGGTTTGTTACACAGACATAGAGTAATGATAGTGTCTGATAGAAATGATAGTCAGAACTGGAGAGAATGTAAGGGTTTATTGATAGAACTGATGATGAGACATGCACGAGATGATAACTCTGATAGATGATAGTTCGACCGGAATACACTGATAAACTGATAGGAATGATAGTGAGCACACGACACTGCTTGTACCGTCGTCGCCGAGGACGTGACGTGAACTGATTGATTTTCTTAGACCGAGCGTGGGGCAGTGTGTAAATTCGCTGACGCTCGTGATTTGTACGTGCCGTGGCCCGTACAGTAAGTTTTCTTTGTCAGTTTTCAATTTAGTTCTAGTAAGAGTACGAGAGCCAATTGTTTGAAATTACTGTGGAAACAAATCTCTCAATAGCTATCTATTATCACTCTAGTACTAGATTGTCTACCTGACTTCTAGAGATTTAATAAAATACTAGACTACTAAAGCGAGATTTCACAGTAAGTTGTCAGTTTTTAATTTAGTTCTAGTAAGAGTACGAGAGACAATTGTTTGAAATGACTGTGGGAACAAATCTCTCAATAGCTATCTATTATCACTGTTGTACTAGATTGCCTACATGACTTCTAGATATTAAATAAAATGCCAGAATACTATAGCAAGAAATCACAGTAAGTTTTCTTTGTCAGTTTTCAATTTAGTTACGACTACTGTACGAGTACAAGAGACAATTTTTTGGAATGACTGTGGAAACAAATCTCTCAATAGCTATCTATTATCACTCTAGTACTAGATTGTCTACCTGACTTCTAGAGATTTAATAAAATACTAGATTTCTATAGCGAGACTTCACAGTAAGTTTTCTATGTCGGTTTTCAATTTAGTTTTAGTACGAGTACGAGAGACATTTGTTTTAAATTACTGTGGAAACAAATCTCTCAATAGCTATCTATTATCACTCTTGTACTAGATTGTCTACCTGACTTCTAGAGATTTAATAAGATACCAGACTACTATAGTGAGACTTCACAGTAAGTTTTCTTTGCCAGTTTTCAGTTTAGTTCTACTATATGAGTACGAGAGACAATCGTTTGAAATGACTGTGGAAACAAATGTCTCAATAGATAGCTATCTATTATCACTCTAGTACTAGATTGCCTTCCTGACTTCTAGAGATTAAATAAAATACTAGACTACTATAGCGAGACTTCACAGTAAGATTTCTTTGTCAGTTTTCAGTTTAGTTCTACTATATGAGTACGAGAGACAATCGTTTGAAATGACTGTGGAGACAAATCTCTCAATAGAAGCTATCTATTATCACTCTGTACTTGATTGCCTACCTGACTACTTTAGCGAGACTTCACAGTAAGTTTTCAATTTAGTTCTGCAGTACGAGAACGAGATTGTTTGAAATTGCTGTGGAAACTGATGTCTCAATTGACTTGTTTTGAATACTTTCATGCGTCTACATTATACTTTATCATATAAATTTAGTTTTTAGTGAATACTGAAACACACTTGACACATTTTACCTCTTTTGAAGTGTCTATTTTTTAAACTGTATTATGGAAAAAAATAGTTTTGGAACCTCAATGTCATTTTAAGACCTATCAATGAACACCCCGTAGTATTTTTTATTTTTGTATAATAATCCTATAGCGTTTCAAAGAAAAAAATCTCCTACCAATTTTCAATAGTGTAGTCCTAATAGTTTAAGAATAAAGCAGATAGACAGACATGACGAACCTATAACGGTACCGCTTTTGCCATTCGGCTACGGAAATCCTAAAAAGGATGGGTCGTCATTCAATCAGTTGATCACTAATTTCCGTTAGTTTAAGCTTGTTTTCTTAATCCATAGCGAGTAGGTATATTTAACTTCTTAAGTCTCAATCATCAAATATTTCCTAGTAAAATTGTAATTTAAACCAGGCTTATAATGGAATCAAAGATAAATACATCCATCAAGGCGATTTTATCGATAATTCATCCCTGACGAGATTTCTTATAAAGTTTATGACTGGATAAAGTTTTAATTAAGCACACTTTAACATTTTTAATAGCCCTGCTCGCTCGGTTGAGCCTCTGGAGAAGACATGCTAATTTTTACGATTTGTCAGTTACTTCTTTGATGACACCGAAAACAAATTTCCTCATTATTAATAAATTTCTGCAGAAAACCGCGTCGAGTGTATTACATACAAGAGGCTTTTAACGGAGGAAGTTCAGTGTATTGTTGTTGAAATTGAATTGATGAGAGACTCTTATGTGTGTAATATGAGCGGCAGGAAGAAAAGCATTGATTTAATTATTAATTAGATATTGTTGTTCAGTTTGTGTGGCTCGAGGTCGATAGAGAACACGAAGCTTAATTAAAACTCGTTTAGCTGCATGAACAAATCGACGATAAAAACAGATATTATCTAATCATGACTATCATTACTGACTACAAAGGTCAACTCGCCGCTCGAAACGTGTTAGAACACTCGTAGAAACTAGTGTAGGTAGCAATTATCATTTTGGCGATACGCCTAGTTTATTAGTATTCTATTTGCTTTGCGTCTTCTTGATAAGCGTTGTGTTACTCAGTATTTTCAACGGCCTAGTCAACATTATAAAGATTCTTTGGCAAATTCTAGAAAAGAGGTATGAATAACGACTGTTGTGTCTCAAGAATAGATTCAAGGTTACGAGGCATGGACCTCTTTGGCTGATCTCCACTACTGGTCTGGCTGGAACTGGTGGTGGTCGCGCTGAGGGTAGAGAGATCACTAGACGCGCGGGCGGACCGAAGCCGCGGCAGTATGGGCACGTCTTCGGCCTCCGGCGTGGTGGGCACAGCCTCGCACGCCCAGCCGAGCGCACGTGCCGCCGACCACACCGCGAACACAAACGTCAGCATGGTGCAGCTATCGCGCGACACGCCGCGCGTGACGCCACCGTGCTCCCAGCAAACACTCGCGTGGATGCATCGGCTCACAATTAACAGTCAATCACAACCGGAACGGCATGTCCGATGCGGTAGTAAACACATCGTAGCACGTGCGCGGCGCCGGGCGGCGGTCGAAGTGCGCGATTCACGCGCTCACGCGACTGCCTCTGTGCGGGTACTGAACGCGGCTCGCCGCACGCTCGCACTGATGCACTCGTGTTATCGTCATATCTGTGTTCATTAACTGTAACTCCACTTCAATTATCAATTATTCATCGCTAGATAAGTTCATTGAGAAATACCGAATCGGAGTCCATGGCATTTCAGTAGGTCATCTTATATAACAATCTGAGTTTGAAAATGCCGCGAGCCCGCGACGCTTGCGTGTTGATAATATTTATGTGAAGACCGGCTCTGCGTGACGCGCCACTGTTGACGTTGCGCGGCGCGGGGAGCGGTCTACGTCACTCACTGTTGGCTCACCCGCGCCGCCACTGACCAAAAGGGCACGTTCTATATTTATAAGCGACCCACAATCACATCACAAGAGAATAATACGGCGTCATTTATGAGTCCAAGTGGAAACGCTATCACTTGTTGCACGCGCGATTCGTATCGGCGTTTGTGTCGCTTGCCGTCGGCGGTAAATCGATGACACCGGCGGTTTCCGCGCGGATGTGCGTGGCCAGGTGACGAGCGCGCCGGAAAATCGTGTCAACTTCGTGTCGGTCAGGAGCGGCGCTACGGAGCATCCTGCGGCTGCCCGGCGGCCATGTTGGCTCCGCCATTTTGCCGGGGGTCGCAAGGGGCGAGCCGCATGCGTACGTCGCTACGCAACCCTCGTGGAGGAAATGACGCAAGTCGCGTCTCTGGCGGGCGGAAGCGATGCTTACAGCCCGGGCGCAAGGATCACTTTGATATAGCCGCCGGAGTGCGTTCGTTTGTAGGTCACGCGAAAACTGCCAATGTATCCAGTGAAGCTTGCTGCGAATCACGACAACTGATTTCAGTTTAATAGATTAAGGTTATTAAACGATTTGCGTGAAGCCAAAGCATTGTCAAATAGGTCAATATTCGTGATTCTATAATCTAAATCCTTACAAAGGCACCTGTCGTTAGGTATTTTAATAAGCTATGAAACGAAGTATATTCGTCACATGTATATGCGACGCAGTGTTTAAAATTTAGAAAATTTTATTTGTGACAAAATAGCAATTGCATTTTTTCGTTTAAAGTAGGAAGGTATGATATATTTTATTCTATGCGTTGAGATTATTTATAATATAGTCAAAGGCTACAAAAACGGTACAAAACTGTTTTAAAAATATAAGTAAACTTAAATACACTATCGTTCGTCTTAAAATGATCAAAAGCTTACGGACCTAAAATACATAACGATCACAATATATAAAGCTCTACCACGACCACTATCAATGATTGTAGAGTCGGTAAAGTTCCTTTGAAACGACATCTCGCTCTATCTCTGAAAGCTCCAACACAACGCGGGCTTCCAAAGCTTCCACTTCGATACAAAACATTTCATTTTACAACTGTACAGAAAAGGGCGTTGGCGGTCCAATAGATGTCGCTATTTATTAAAATGTGGTTTTCATCTTTCGTATATTTACTATTTACTATTATGTCTAGATTTTTGAAATATATTATTTATTGTAACGTTACCGTTATTTAGTGTAAAAATAATATAATAAACGCGAAGAAATCGTTTTAACTGTAATTATATTTCAAAAATCTAGACATAATAATATTAAATATATTAGGTGTATAAATAAAGTAAAAAGAAGAAACAGAGGAATGGAAAAAGCTCCACCGAAAAGAGCCAAGCTCTTTTTTGTCGAATGAATGAAATAATGTGGTAAACGCGATAAAATTTATTAAAAGTAATTTTATTTACATTATACATCTAGGTTTGTTTGTAGGAAATGTATTTTACATTTTAAGCTAATAGTTTCTATTTATCGTCATATTACATATTAATTTTCTGCCTGACCCACTATTGGTGGTACTTAGTTAAATTACAACTGTTATTTATTTTGGAGGCGTGTTTTTAATTATTTTTTGTTTACTGAATCTTCAATGGCTTTCTTCGTCTATATTTTGAGACAATCTTTTTAAGTGTTATACTAAGTATATACTTTATTGTTCTTTTTGCCCGCGGCTCCACTTGCATAACGATCGATCTCTCGAGAACAGTACTTATTTTCGGGACAATGAGTAACCTATATCCCACTTCGTACTCGCGACAAAGCGACAGCAAAATTTCATAATGATAGGTTTAGCAATTACTAGCATTCCATCCCGGCTACGCCCAGGCATGTTTTACACCTATAAACCTTCTTCATGAATCACTTTATCTATTGGTAAAAAACCGCTTGGAAATCTTTGCAGTAGTTTTTGAGTTTATCGGTAACAGACAGACAGACGCGAAGGACTTTGTTTTATAATATGAAGTGATAAAAATAGTTATGATACTCGAAATCTTCGATAATACCTCACGCAACACATAGTAAAACATAAATTATTTTTGAGTGCTATTCTAAACATTCTTAGTTTCAACGCTACGCTTAAAATCGCTCCTAATTTCCACAAACTACTCATTTTCTTTATGGCGGCCCTTGTTTATGTGTTATTGTTCACGCAAGCCACATTATCACCGTCAAACACTTCACACCTCATTACCAAATGAACCATAAACGCCGTAGAAGGTGGATTCTCATCTCTTGTTTTTAAAAACAATGACATATTATCATTTATGGTAAGGAGCGAAGGCTATATTTGGTTGTTTATCATGTTCGTGTTACTTTAAGTAAGACTTTTTCAATTCTTTTATGACCATGAAGGATATATATGCGTGTTTAGCCTTGCCTTGCCTTGGGCTATAGAATTTAATTCCCTTACAGAATGCATACCTACATATCTAAACATAGCATAAAACCATATCTCTAAATTGTGTTGAATGAAAAGTTTCATTTTTTCTAAAGCCTTGGGGATCCATGCCATTAAACAGATCATTAAGTTCCTGTATTGTTTCTCACAGTTAAGTTAATAATATTTATAATATACGTCCTATAGAGCCTAATCACTCAGACTCAGAGCGTTTCAGAGTCGTAGTGGTCAACACGCCTGCCTGCGACACGGATGGACCCGGGTTCGATCTCCAGTCAGATCAGGAAAATGATCTTTTTCAGATTAAACTGGGTCTTGGATGTTTATCTATATAAGTATTATCTATTATAAACTATAGTATCGTTGAGTTAGTATCCCATAACACAAGTCTCGACTCGAACTTACTTTAGGGCTAATTCAATTTGTGTGATTTTTCCATATACATTTATTTATTTATAAAAAAAACAACACCACGGAAAAATGTGTTTTTTTATATAGATAAATATCCAAAGACCAGTTTAACCTGTATCCTGGTTGAACTGAAACTGGCCGATGATTGAACCCAGAACCAGAAGCCCTTGAATTTGAAAATTGAATATCTAGGTATGGAATTGTCGAAAAAAATGACATCCCAGCTTTGGTCTTATCGGAAGAGTTGTTCAAATCAACGGGATAAAAAAATTCTTGAAGGGTCTGAAACAATCTATATTTAAGTGGGTATAACACAGAAAATCTACACCCTACTATTTGCCACAAGTATGACAAGAAAATGATACGACGGTTGTCGAAAACAAAAATGAGTTCCCAGCTTTGGTCCTAAACGAAAAGTTGTTCAAATCAACGTTCTGAATAACTTCTTAAAGAGTCCAAAACCTACTGTTTGCCACAAGTATGACAACAGAATGATACGACGTTTGTCAGACAATGCTCGTTACCTTGGCGCGTAATGGGTGTCTCCCGCCATTATTATGCTTACGGCCATTCATAATTAGCGCGGGATTGCACGTAGATGCAATTACTGCACCTCTATACTTGGATTACTCTGGACTAGCAGTCCTCCCCGGCTGTGCCCGGGCATGAATTATACCTATTAAACATCCTCATGAATCACTCTATCTATTGGTGAAAACCACATGAAAATCCATGTCGTAGTTTTTGAGTTTATCGTGAACAGACAGACGCGGCAGAGGACTTTGTTTTATATTATGTAGTGATAACACGGAAAATCTACCCTACTGTTTGCCACAAGTATGAAAGTACAATGAATGATACGACGTTTGTCACACAATGCTCCTTACCTTGGCGCGTAATGGGCGTCTCCCGCCATTATTATGCTTACGGCCATTCATAATTAGCGCGGGATTGCACGTAGATGCAATTACTGCACCTCTATACTTGGATTACTCTGGACTAGCAGTCCTCCCCGGCTGTGCCCGGGCATGAATTATACCTTTTAAACATCCTCATGAATCACGCTATCTATTGGTGAAAACCACATGAAAATCCGTGTCGTAGTTTTTGAGTTGAACAGACAGACAGACGCGGCGGAGGACTTTGTTTTATATTATGTAGTGATAACACGGAAAATCTACCCTACTGTTTGCCACAAGTATGAAAGTATAATGAATGATACTCGTACGACGTTTGTCACACAATGCTCGTTACCTTGGCGCGTAATGGGCGTCTCCCGCCATTATTATGCTTGCGGCCATTCATAATTAGCGCGGGATTGCACGTAGATGCAATTACTGCACCTCTATACTTAGGTTATACAGGAAGTTAGGGTAACAAGCCTCCAATACCAACATGCTAAACGTAGTCTTTAGGTTTTATAGACCTAGGCTCTGTCTACCTACGAAAAGACGTGATAGTATGTGTGTATGTATGATAGGGTTAACACCGTTCTCTCTCAAACCATTAAAGCAAATCAACTTTTCCGAAGACACCAACTCTGAGAACTCAAAAAAATTTAAACATTTTTCATACATACATATTGCCGGACCCGTCGGATATTTTTGTATGAAAATGTCATTTTATTCGAGTTACCATTGGTTTTTCTTTTTTTGGCTAATTTTATAGTTTGAGAGTGACCCTAGAATATTGCATAAAGTCTACAGAGACTATCAGCCTGAAAGAGTAAAAAAAAAAAATTGTGTCCAACTCATAGACTATGATGCTGCAATGCAGCTACCAATTTGATGGCATAAGTTGACATGATGTATGTCCTTACACAAAGCTGTCACGCACACAAGCATTGAAAAATTGGCCAGTTTTTTTAGCATTGTAATAACGGCATGGCGGAGTCTAGAGAGTAGGGTATAAAATATAGTCAAAGCCTCTATATACAGAATTCATCGTACACTAGGAGAATAAATCCATTCAGTTCGTAGAATAGAGACTTGCACGCAAATTAGGATTAAAAAATGTAGTTAAGTGTATATGTTACAGTCAAAACTTATAAACAGTCAAAACCACTTTTGATTACAAAAATCAGACAAAAGTGGTTTAGACCGATGTCATCACTTAAAAATTATTAAACCCGTGTTTGTTATTTTTTTTTATTTATTGTTATTAAAAAATCGCTACTAGATTCATACCAGCCATATGCGAATAAGGCTTTACAGGATTGCGATGATTTAGGGATCCTAAAGCCATAAGTTTCAAATACCAAGTTCAGGGTGTTGGTGGAAAATATAATCAAAATAGTGACAAAATGTGATAATAGTGAGTTGGTACTACCATTGTCGCGACTCCTTATCCATCTCCCATCTTCTAATGTGATCATCATCATCATTTCGTGTAGGTGACACGGTCAGTCGACCATGCACACCCTGGTGTCAGAGTTCTTCGGAACCGCCTCTCGGCCTCTGACGTGGTTCCTTTAACGACTACCAGATGGCAGTCGGGACCAACGGCTTAACGTGCCTTCCGAAGCACGGAATCATCTTTCTTATCAGACAATCAGGTGATTGCCTGCCATGTCCTAACCAAACTGGAAACAACTTACCAAAGTATGCTTCCGATCGGAATCGAACCCATTACCCCCGGGTCAACAAGGCAAACGCCTTAACCTCTGGACCACGGAGGCTAATGTGATAAAGCTGAAGTAAAAAATAATAACTAATGTAGAGATGATTGTCAAATAGCTGTGCGTTTGTAGTCAAATTCAAAATGTTTTTTCATATAAGTTTCTTTTAACACTTATTAATTGTCATATTTGATTTAACATATTAAAAGAATATGAAAAATAATAATAGTATATGAGGAACAACGATTCTATAACTATAGATAGCCGCAAGGTATATCTAATGCAATTAGGTATTGCTAAGGCGCTTCAAGGCCGCTGTGTGAAATATTGTCTTTTGTTTTATTTAGGCGAGCATCGGAGCATGTTTATGTCTTCCGTCTCCATTTAAATTACCGTTTATTTTGGTTATCAAGTAAAAAATGAAATTAAACGCATTATGCTCTGTACAGACATAGTCAAAAAGTGTTTTTTTAAACTTAGTTTTATTAAGAAAAAATCCCAAATAAGAAAAATCCCAACAAGAAAATAAATTATACTAGCTGTTGCTCGCGGTGTCGCCCGCGTGATATATAGCCTACTAGCTGTTACCCGCGGCTTCGCTCGCGTAATTTATAGCCTATGTCCTTCTCGGTACCCTAATCTATGTGTATGCAAAATTTCATGATGATCTGTTCAGTAGATACGGCGTGAAAGCGTAACAAACAAACAAATAAACAAACAAACTCACTTTCGCATTTATAATATTAGTTGGGATGTCCTTCTCAGTACCCTAACCTTTGTGTATGGAAACTTTCATGATGATCGGTTCAGTAGATTCGGGGTGAAAGCGTAACAAACAAACAAACAAATAAACAAACAAACAAACTCACTTTCGCATTTATAATATTAGTTAGGATTAGGATTGGATTAGGATAGTTAGGATTAGGATATAATACAATTTTAATTGGTCGATGGTTAAAAGCTCGTTAAAAGATTTCTTCAGGGCCGGCAACGCGCGAGTGGCACCCCTGGTGATGCAGGCGTGCATATAGGCTACGGTAACAGCTCTGCATCAGGTAGGCCGAATGCCTGTAAGCCTCCTTAGACGTATTATAGAATATCTAAGAGTCATTGTTAGAAAACTGCTTTCAAATAAAAAGCCGAATTCAAATTGGTTCACCCCACTTAAGGCGCACTAGCGCCACCCAGCAATTAATTCGTTAAATCCGAAATTATATCGAATTTTAAAAATCTAACAAGTACTTAACTACTAAATTACTTGTAGTATTTTTGTATTCATTTTCACTAATATTCGTTTAATAAATTAAGAGGAAAAACAGGTTAACGCTAAAATTGGCCACTTTTGGCGTTAACCAATTTTTCTCTTCAAATATGGCACTATTAAATAACTTCTAATAAACAAAAAATACTATAAGTAATTAAGTAGTTTTGTACTTGTTAGATTTTTAAAATTCGATACAATTTATGATTTTAGGGAATTTAATTGCTGAGTGGCGCTAGCGCATTAAAGTCGAGGGTAAAATAGGAACAATTCGTGTTCGATACACGTAACTCCATTTAAATGGATAGTAGGAAACGTAAAACTGTACTAGAGGAAATAACTTTGCAAGATACCGGAAGCCCTCGAGTTAACAATCCCCATATTACGAGATAAAACTTTCTTCCTTCGCTAAGGCTGCGATAACGGATGTACTAATAGATCATTTTATCTTTTCCTGTCGTGTGCTCTACTAGGAATTGAAAGTGTATTGTGTGAATAGTAAGGACAATGTACAATGGGAAATATATCCCAGGAAATAAAAAAAATAATAACGATAATTTCATTATAATAAATAATTTAACATATTTTTAACAAAAAACCGACTTTAACACTATCAATTCGTTTGAAAAAGCATAAGAATACAATGGAAATAAGTGTAAACCGAACGGCATACGTGTAAGCATTTTTTTGGTTTTTGTGTATTTTTTCAAAAAGTGCTCCACAAATTTCGATAAAAATTAAATGAAACCATCTGTAAGGTATTACCCATTGAACAAAAAAGAATTTCTTTAATCGGTTCCGGCGTTTTCGAGAAATCAGGGAACATACATAAAAAATAAAGATTCCGACGAATTGAGAACCTCCTCCTTTTTTGAAGTCGGTTAAAAAGATACGTAAATTCCGATGAACTGAAAACCTCCCCCTTTTTGGTGGTAGGTTTGCGAGCCTTAAAGAGATATGTTTATAATGCAAGTTATTTTTATTTTGGTTGGTACCATCTGACAGCTTCCTGTTACCTACTTCCGTTGGATTTCACGAAATCACGCCACAGGACTCGAAAGAAAAGATGCTACACATCAACAAATAGTACCTATCTTATATAAAATACTGTTTTCCCGATCAACCCAACCCCTAGTTAATGTGACAATCTTCAGAAGATACTTGTAACCTCCCAAGGGACAGCATCAAGTGATTCTTACCCCGTATTTAGTGGAGACAACTGATACAGATTACAGAGTGATGGAATTATCCACTTGTGACGGAGCGCGTAATCACAAGGGAGCAATTACGATTACTGAGACGGGCCGGAAAATAGTCCGTAATTTTATTTAGTTACTTTTGAGACTAAGATGTTGTATAATATACTAAATATACTATTTTTCGCTCAACCTAATACAACAATCTGTGCAGGTTAATCTACAAAGGGCTCATATCAAGTGGTTCTCACCTCATACTTAGTGGAGACAACTGATACAGATTACAGGGTGATTAAATTATCCACTTGTGACAGAGCGCATAATCACAAGGGAGCGATTACGATTACTGAAATGGGCCGGAAAATAGTCCGTGACTTTATTTTGTTAATTTTAAAATTTTGATGTCACAATAGCCTAGAGATAACGCAAGTGATTTCTACATCGTACTAAGTAGATACAACCGATACTGATTACAAGGAGGTGCAATTATCCACTTGCAATGCTGCTGGTAACCACAAGAGAGCAATTACAATGACTGAGACGGGCTGAAACCTTTGCTAGAAAATAGTTCATTCAATTTATTATTATATTCATGTTATGAAATATTTTTGTTTAGATCTTTCTTTTTCTCTTTGTAATTTTTAAGACCACGATGTTATATAATATACTATTCGCCGC
This sequence comes from Rhodophaea formosa, assembly GCA_963082605.1. Classification (NCBI taxonomy): domain Eukaryota; kingdom Metazoa; phylum Arthropoda; class Insecta; order Lepidoptera; family Pyralidae; genus Rhodophaea; species Rhodophaea formosa. Next base: position 22,055,846 of record OY720208.1, read on the forward strand.
TCAACTTTGTACGATAATCTTTGCGAGTTAATATACAAATGGCTTACATCAAGTGGTTCTCACCCCTTACTTAGTGGAGACAACTGACACAGATTACAGGAGATGCAATTATCCACTTGTGATAGAACGTGTAATCAGAACGGATCAATTACGATTATTGAGATGAGCCGGAAAATAGTCCGTGAATTTATTTTGTTACTTTTAAGACTATGATGTTGTATAATATACTATTTTCAACTCAACCTAATATGAAAATCTTCGCAGGTTAATCTACAAAGGGCTCACATCAAGTGGTTCTCACCACGTACTTAGTGGAGACAACTGACACAGATTACAGAGAGATGCAATTATCTACTTGTGACAGAACGTGTAATCACAAGGGAGCGCTTACGATGTCTTGGAATCGCCTGGTTAAGTGGTCAGCATTGGCTCGTAATTTGGTTTTGTGTGTTTAAACGATAATGTAAGAAAGATTATACGTGATTCATTTTGATAATTCGGTCCTGTTTAATAGAATACGATATTAAAACAATTAATATTTGTAACAGTTAATATTTGACCTTTGTAATTCACAATGAAGGTAAATAGATCTTTCTAGATTTTAAATTAACGAAGTCAAGGTTTGAATTTGTATGTAGTTATTTTACCTAAAGCTTTTTGATACTTAAAAGAACTTTGACGGCATATTCAGCATTATAGCTTTTCGTATAATTTGTGTAATCAAATTTCATATGACCTGCCTAGTGACCAAATGATTGGAGCTTCTTACTTAGCTGACTCAACACTTCTTTTTCTGGTCAACTAATAAAAATACTTTCAAGTAAATAGTTACCACAGAATCAAATAACCTAAATCGGTCTTCCTTTTAAAGTATTTTCAGAGAAACTCTAAGAGTAACAGTTGTATCGGGTGTCATCGTGAAGACTGTAAGTACGATAAAAAAACAACAACCAAACTAAAATCATAAGTACCATAAAAAATACCTTCAAGTACATCGTACTTTACTAGATTAAATAACTGAAGGCGCTCTAACATTTCAAAACGTCGCAGAAAATCCGTAACAGCTAGATATGTCCGGGCGTACTTTGTAAATTCATAAAACTGTAAAAAGCAATAAATATTTACCCAACTTATAGTACTATAAACAAGTATATGTATCTTACTAACTCCTGAATTAAATAAAAAAAGCGCTCTAACATTTTTAAGTGTTTCCAATGAAACACCAATTGTTTTTCTGGCGTTCGAGAATTCAGAAGACTGTACTATGCAATAAATATTTTAGCAATAGACGAATATTTAAGCTGAAAATTGAGGTCAAAAAAATCGCCGCACTTTTGTAGGTTATATCCATATATTTACTCAACTATTGCATCATATAGTATAAATAGAATAACATCAACAATATGTATCTTACAACTGAATTAAATAACCAAACGCGCTCTAACATTTTAAAGTGTTTTCAGAGAAACAGGTACTGTTTGGCCTGGGCGTTCGAGAATTCAAAAGACTATACTATGCAATGCAATAAATATTTAAGCACTAGATTAATAATTTAGCTGCAAGTTTACGTCAAGAGATTTACCGCACTTTCGTAGGTTATATATATTTACACAACTATCATCATTTAGATAAATATAAATAAAATAACAGCAAGATATAAATAAAATAACAGCAAGAATGTGTATCTGACTACTGAACTAAATAACCGAAAGCGCTCTAAAATTTTAAAGTGTTTTCAGAGAAACTAAAACAGTTGCGCGCGGTTGTCTACTGTGTATTCAGAAGACTGTACTATGCAATAAATATTTTAGCAATAGACGAATAATTTAGCTGAAAGTTTACGTCAAGAGATTCGCCGCACGTTCGGTGGTTATTGTTTGGAATTTTGATCCAGTTTTAGACATGAAAATACGTTATGAAACTTGTATATTTTTGCATAATAACGATGCATCACTCTACATTTCGCGTATATTATTTAAATACACATACTAATATTAAATAAGGACTTTAATGTATCTTAATAGCTCCAACTTTTAAAATGTGAGTATTTTGACTTAAATAGCAAAAAAGGACTTCATTTTTGTAAAAAAAAAAAATTGTCTGTCTATTAGCTTAGAGAACCTTCGGCTCCAAAGAAAAGAGTTAAAATACAATCGTGTATATAATAATGCTTGAAACTACACGTAAATCTTTGACACAACTATTAAAGAACATACATCCATTTGATGTTTTATTAAAGCAAACCTGAAATTTAAGTACTCTCGGAAAACTTATAACCTAAGCGAGCACATAATATACCTTATAACATAAGAGAACACGAGCTCCGTGGCGCAGCGGTCAACACGCCGGCCTATGACACGGATGGTCCCGGGTTCGATCCCCGGTCAGGTCAAGATGAAGAATGATCTTTTTCAGATTGACCTGGGTCTTGGATGTTTTTCTATATATGTATTTGTTATCAAATATTGTATCGTTGAGTAAGTATCCCATAACACAAGTCTTACTTAACAACTTACTTTGGGACTAGCTCAATCTGTGTGATTTGTCCGTATATATTTATTTATTTATTTTATAAGTGCTTCTTTAAGCAAAGAAGTGTTAACCCCAACTCTCTCCGAGACTAATACGTTATATGTTTTTTCTTTTATTGTATTTTCCATAGCTTAGAGGAGAGTGAATCACATATGGATACGGGTGCGATCGATCAAGAGTATTGAGTGCGAACTGAATAGAGTAGCGTTTCGATATTATCACCGATAATATTTTTGAATGACCTACCCAAAGAAACGCCAAGGCCCTCAAAATATTGACGAGATAAAAATGTATATATATCGACTTTACGTTGGCAAGAACCGAAATTAAAACATAATATTTTTTAAATGTTTGTTTTATCACTTTGTCGGTGCCATTAATTGAGCATAGTATATACCCTGTCTAAATTGCAGCTTTCTGAACTTATAGTTTTTTTAGCTTAACCGCGGACAGAGAGTCAAACCGTCAGGGGAACTATAGTGTTTTTCTAGTTAACTACAAAAAGGTAAAACCAGTTAACGATAAACTCCTTCTTGTCTATTCTTTTGGTGTATTTGTCATTGCTTATAGAGTGATCGACCAAAACTCAGGATCAAAAAGTATCGAAGACGTCTGTATGTACGTACCATAGACATCAGAATAATACTAGGTGTACGTACAGAGCGATACGCTCGCGAATCACGCACGTACGATTTATAGAACTCTCCCAAATATACGTCGTACTCGTAACACCTTTTTACCATATCGATATCGTATTATGAATCTTCATATCATGCGTTACGAGTGCTTTAGAACTTTTTGCGGTGTGTGTGATAGAGATACATAAGTTAGTAAAAAGATTTATTATTACAATGATGTATCTATATTTTTGGGTAAAAGTCAATAAAAGTGTTGATACTAATATACTTAAAAAATATATGCGTAAGTTAACTAATATGGAAATACTGCTAAGAGATCTTAGGTCTATACGTGGTATACCTCGAACTTGTTAATTATACCATACTCTGTTTGATTCTTTAACGTGGTTTTTAGGGTTCCGTAGTAAACAACCCTTATAGTTTCGCCATGTCTGTCTGTCTGTCGGTCTGTCTGTCTGTCTGTCTGTCTGTCCGTCCGCGGATTTACTCAGAGACTATAAGTACTAGAAAGCTGTAATTTGGTATGGGTATGTATATTAATCATGGCAAAAATGTGGTAGAAAAAATATTGAAAAATATTTTTTTTTTAGGGTAGCTCCCATACAAGTAAAGTGGGAAAGTATTTTTTTTTTCTAAAAACCCATCGTGTGGGGTATCGTTAAATAGGTCTTTAAAAAATATTGTGAGGTTGAGAACACCATTTTTCGATTTAGGGATCCGTTTCCGAAATATTTGGTTCTAAAGTGCGAATTTTTGTTAGAGGTAAGTGTCCCCCCCCCTCTATCTGCTAAACGGTTATATATAGATACGTGAAAAAAATTACAGCAGTAGTATATATAATGAAGTTGAAAGGAAAACTATCAGAGCTGAGTACTAGGAACAAACTAAAAACTATAGGCAACCAATTTATAAAATGTACTCGAAAATGTAAAATTTCATACAATTTTCATTGTTAGATGTTTTTGGTCGTTACACTGTGAGGTGCGAGTGTGAACAGTGTGAACTCAAAGTTGTCATGCGCAACTACGGAACCCTACACTGCGCGTGGCCCGACTCGCACTTGGCCGGTTTTATCTTAAATGTAAAAACGTATTGTAGATGCGAATTTTTGTTGTTAATAATAAATGTAATAACGTATTGTTATTACAGTATTTTCCTAGCAAATAATGTCAAAATTCAGGAATTACAACGAAGTACAGAGTAAAGAAAGAAAATACCAACAAAACTTGAAAGACCCAAAAATCCACTACAAAAATATCACTTAACTAAATAAATTGTGAAAGCTATTACATTTTCACTATATATAATAGCCATGGTATGCTTACATTGAGGCTCTTATCGGTATAATAGGTGACAATGAAACACATGAATTTAAACAATACACATCACATGTTACACAGATACCTTCATAATGAATAACAGTACGTCGGTTGTATAATTAACCAGCTGTACCAGAGACTTCGTATTTGTAAGTATAATTATATATTATATACTATAATAAATAAAAAACAAGTATTGAGAGCCCTAAACCAATTTCACTAATTTTCAACCACCAGCTTTGGCGTGATACGCGCACGTGCACATACAGACATATGGATTTGTTATCTATATTAATATTTATGTCCACCACGTAACCTGAAATTCACAAACAGAATTTCAATAAAAAAGTGTAAAAATTCGATCCCGTTTCTTTTTTACTTTATGTATAATAACCATGTTACCATTAACATTAAGGCTTCTATCGGCAAATTAAATGACAGTGGAACACCTACAATTTTGTACTGTTAATAATTATGATGGTTCTGTGTATCATACACAGATACCATAATAATGATTAACAGTACGTAGGCTTTATTAATTAATATGTCTGGAACATCTTAGCTCGGAGCACCAGTGTGCTGTTTGTTACATCAGTACTCCGTAAATAAGTCGTTATGTGGTAATTTACGAGACGCCAGGGTAAATATCGAGGCGACTATTACAATGTTAATAATAGCCTATTTCACCGCAAATAAGTTAACTTTACATAGGTGAAAAAAATTAAAAAATAGGTCCTGTAATTTTGGAGCTGATTCAATTTAAACAAACAATCCAAACTTCCATCTTTATAATATAAGTATAGACAACCATGTAGACTTTTACATTAAGGCTCTTATGAGTAAATGTGACACTGAAACGTTACGACTTTACACATGTTACACACATACCTTCATAATTATTAACAGTACGTAGGTTACTAGTACAGTAGGATGTATTAATTAATATGTCTGGAACATCTTAGCTCGGAGCACCAGTGTGCTGTTTGTTACATCAGAACTCCGTAAATAAGTCGTTATGTGGTAATTTACGAGACGCCGGGGTAAATATCGAGGCGAGTATTACACTCTTATGTTAAGGGGAAGCATTAATTTTTCGGAGGCCACTGTTGCCCCTATTTGAAATATATCATATGAAAGAAAACTGAGATGTCACTCAAGTAGTCTTTATAACAGATTATTTTAATCCTAATCCTAATATTATAAATGCGAAAGTGAGTTTGTTTGTTTGTTACGCTTTCACGCCCTATCTATTGAACCGATCATCATGAATCATGAATTTTACGGAGGCCACTTCTGCCCCTTTACAAAACAAATACATACTACATATTATGAAACAAAGTCCCCCGCCGTGTTTGTCTGTCTGTTCACGTTAAACTCAAAAACTGCTGCACGGATTTTCATGTGGCTTTCACCCATAGATAAAGTGATTCATAAGTAAGGATTAAAGATTGATACATGCCCGGGTGCAGCCGGGAAGGGCTGCTAGTTTAAAATAAACCTGAGATTTTATTAGAAGTTTGTTATGTGAATCCCTAGCCCTGGCTAGATAACGTTTTAAAGTGATTTTGATCTAATGTTTACAATTGAAAGCTTTTCTTAGCGTTTTTTGTCAAAAACGGCCATTTTGGGCGAAAACGTAAAGTAACGCTTCACGTTCGTAATTTAAACTATCATCATCATCATCAGGTCTTTCTAGTCTCCACTGCAGGAGCCTGAGTAGTCAGAGGATTTGTCCTACACTCTCCACGCTGGCCAGACGGCTTGGAGAGGTCTCTTTGATGTTAATAAGCTTTGTTTAGCTTGTGTTTCTTTAGTCGCCTTTTACGACATCCACGGGATGACTTGGAGTGGTCTTATTCTACTCTGCCGGGAACCACACGGCGTAACTTATAAATATAATTTAAACTATAAACAGTGGTTAATAAAATAGTTTAAAGGATTATCTAGAGCCTAGCAGATTTTTTTTTTAAATGATAGCTGCGTTTTCTTTAAAATGATTGATTTCAAATAGGGGCAGCTCTGAGCCCCAAAAAATGCATGTATCGCCTTAAGATCCTCTAGGGATTGAGCACATTTCTTTGTTTTCCTCTCCTCGCTAATTGTGTAAGTAATAATACGTACAAGAGAAACCGTCATGTTGGATATAATGAGTATTATTTGGCAAAACTTTTGTTCGCCCGTGGAAATTGGACAGGACAGGTTTTGATATTTTGATAGAATTTATAAGCGTTATACTGTATTGATTTTTGCTGACCAGTACGGATAGTGATTTGTAGTTACATCCTACTTATGTTGTGAATCAGCCAGCTGTATTCACCTTATATATCGGTATCATTCTATCATATATAAGATCTAAGTCAGTATCAAATAAAGTACAACAAAAATACGAGAAGCTTATGTAAATATTACGATTGACGGTGTTGATTTAGCATTTATATACCTATATATATTTTTATATGTATTACATTTAAGCTTAAGAGTTAAGATAACACTGAAATTTTCGGGATCCAGTGCTGCCCCATTTGAAACAAATCATTTGAAAGAATATGGAGATATCATTAATAATTTTGATTTACTAAACCCTAGATGACCCTTCAAACTCATTTATGAACATCTGCATACAATTCAAAGTGAGTAGGTGAAGCCTTTCTTAGCTTTTTAGTCAAACACGGCCACTTTTGGCGAAAACTCTAAGTTAAGCTTTATGTTAACACTTTCAACTGTAAAGAGTAGTTCACAAAATAGTTTGGAGGGATGTCTAGGGCCTTCTAGATCCAAATTTTAAATGAGGTCTCCATCTTTTAACGGCTTTGCTAAAAAAAAAGCATGTCTTCGTTTTCTTTCAAATTTATTTCAAATAGTGGCAGCACTAAACGCCGATTTTTCCCTTTAAGAGGGTATACTAGCAGTGCGTTTTCCATACAAATGTATTTCTTTATTTTCTCGCTGAAAACTGTTTCTAGAGGCACAATTCTTTTTACATACAATCTATTACTAAAATAGGTATGTCCCTATGTTTTATTTTTTTCTAAAAATCTGTTTAAAAGAAAAGAAAAATTGTACAAAAACAGGTCTTTTGGAAAAAATAAAAAATAGCGGCATTCCTATTTTAGTACTAGATTTTATGAAAAAAGAATTGTGGCTCTAGAAACAGTTTTCAGCGAGAAAATAAAAAAATACATTTGTATGGAAACCATATTGAAAAAATACTGCTAGTATACGCTCTTAAGAATGACATTAGTTTAGATTCTTTTGAGTATTCGGAGGTAACAAAGGTCCTCGAGCTGGTGATCTATTATGTTTATATAACTTAACTCTTTCTATTTTTATTAAATGAAGTAATAAGATATGGTAAGAAAAATGCACGCGGTTATGATTTGAACCTGCGTTTTATTCTTTAAACGACTGCCGCATCTTCTCAATTTACAATACAACTAGTTACTTACCGGGTGTGATGCGGGTGGGAGTCTTCCTGGCTACTGCTCCGCTTCCTCTTGCGTCGGAAGCACCAGTCCTGGCCCATCGCATCACAGCCGGCAGCCCGCGAACCACCCCCGCCCAGGGCGCGTCTCACACCACCACCATCTTCACAATGCCGGTTATTCTTCGTCTACTTCTTCAAGTGACGTGTTCCCGAAGACATTTCTCAGTATTGTTCACGAATTTTAAGCACTGGTTCATTGGTTCATTTTGTTTATTTTTACAGTTACACAGCTTCCAAGTTAGTTCTCATAGACAAGCCTTGATTAAGCAGTAAACGACCGTGAGATATAGACATTATTGAAATACTTAACGACGGGTTACTTGTTGTACTCGTTGCTTTTTTATCACGCGAGCTCATTTAGACGAACGATTTTTATATGGAAAAATTAGCCTAGTTATTCAAGACACTCAAAAATAGTTAAGTAGGTTAATATTCGCTATAGCCTTATTAAATGATAGTCAATATAAATTTGTCGTTAACTATTAAAATACGTAACAACGGGTTACTCACGGAAACAGTCAGCTACTGGCTGATATGTTTCGACCTCATTCGGAGATCTTCCTCAGGGTGAATATGAATCGAGACGCGCGCACGATGTCGTCAAAATCCGCACTGTCGACCAGTAGCTGACTATTTACGTGAGTATCCGTTGTTACGTATTTTAAATAGTAAACGACCGATTTATATACCTATCATTTGATAGAGCAGTAGCGAATATTAACCTTCTTTACCATTTTTGAGGGTTTTGACTAACTGGGCTATTTTTCCATATGAATATCGTTCGTCTTAATGAGCTCGCGTGATCATATATGAAACTAACATCTCTGCAACAACTACGTGCTTTAAACTTAATCATACGTTGGCTTTCAGCTCTCATCTTAATCACACGCACACGTACATATGTGCTTGCATGAGAATATGCGTAAATTTTCTCTTCTGACATACAAAAATCTTTTTGTCATCCATTCGGTCAAATCCATTATTGAAATTAGGGTTACACTCTAAATGATTACATATCGAATGATATCTTTAATCCACTTTAATCTTAAAATAGGGATGGCAACGCACAGCTAATGTAGATGTCGCTGCATAGGATTATTCGTGATAAAAATATGTAATCTTTATTTTTAGCCTTATACAAGTAATTATAAAAAATTTGAGCTGTTGTTAAAGAATATACGAAACTGTATGTGTTCCCTCAACAAAAGATTTTTAAGTATTTTGCTAACATACCTTTAAAAATACTTCTTATTTTAGTTTTTATACGATAAATATATCAATTTCACGGAAATTAGCTAATCTAAACTTTTCAGAAGTTTATTTTACGCGATTTAGTCAGATTAATAAAAATATTTAGTATGCTTAATTCCATATTTTTAACAGTTTGTTTCGGGACAATAGAAAGCAACGCCATTTTTGACACTTGCCATTCAAATTGTACTGATAGCAAATCGCAAGTAAACATTTGAATGATATGTGTTATGAATGAGCATTCGGGTTTGACATACTGTGTGATTTTAGAAGTATGAATACGAAACGAGAACAAAAGCCGCTTCAAATCTGCGGTTAACTCAAGCTAAGAATTGCGTTTGACCTTTTTATATCGATTTAGGCTGGTATTCCACCAAAGTTGTGCGATAAAGCGAGGCAGCGAGAGTTGAATAATTTATTTTAATGTTTTTTTTTTTATTACTTTTAACTTTATTGTACAAAAGACATACAGGTGTACTTAATGCCGTATACTGTGCGGAAACTGTGAACTGTATAGTATTTAAATATATCAAGCATTAATTTAAAAAGTTGTTCTGTTAAGTATTAAAAAAAAAATAAAAACCGTTTGTATATACTAACCATTTAAAATATTACGAATCTAATGACAGTTCATTGTTTAGAATCGGTCAAGCCGTTTAGACTACAGGAAGCAATAATGGAACAGACACACTTACATGCACACATAGATACATACACACACATACATATATTTATACATTCATACATATATCTTTCAATCTATCAAGCTTTATTTAGAAAAAGCAGAATACCGGACTTCCTTGCTAAAAAAGAAATAAGTGTGACTTACACTGGATGTTATAAACATTCTAACGAAACCTTTTGTACATCCAATTTAGTTGTGGTATTTATAAAGGAAAAAATTGCACATACAATTATATACCTCTATCCACTCCAAAAAAACATTACACTACTTTTTTTGGATAGACGTGTAAAAAAATAACTCAATAGCACCCTCGCTACACAATTTTTACAGCTTTGCCATACTTTTCTGCACCTTATAGCTCCGATAGAAACACTAGCACATATTCACAGGCTCGCAATGCCTAGCATATCTTTAGTTGGAATATAGCCTAAGAGGTGTATCAAAATGTGACAGAAGAAAAGGGTTATCCTAAATCATGCAGTCCCTTAGGAAGTCGAGAGGATAATATAAATAATTTGGGTGTTTTCCTACAAGTCATGATTTGTAACTCAATTTGATATTTGAGTTACGCGCCCCCGAATAAAAGTTTTAATTGAATTTTGAGTTTTGTTTACCATTCTATACACGTGCAAAGCTAGGCCAAGCTCGGGCTGACTTTGAAAAACAAATTCATGGATCGCAATGGGCAGCTAACAGCATTGCCCAGCAGTGGGACATAAAGTATTATAAAGGCTACTTAAATTATAGTCATGTGGAACCACATTTATTTTTAATAGTATTTGCAGTCGTAGATTTTTTAAAGTCACGCTTAGATTTGGAGAATGATAAAAGAATAATTTTTTTTTAACGTTAAAGCTATCAGCAGCTAGTATCTTTCAAAATTGCCCTATAAAAGTTCAATTTAATTTAAAAAATATATATATTCTGGCATGCTTTCATTGTCAAGAATCATTTTTTTTTTTTAGTAGTGACTAGAAATTATTTGAGTTTGCGTGTACCACTTCATTGTTGCTTCTCATCAGGCAAGATAAAACAAACGCACTCAATTGATTCATAAAAAAAATATTATATAACTCAAAGATACTTTGTTTTATGTATGATACTTATATTGATAAACATTCAAGACCCAGGTCAATCTGAAAAATATAGTTTTCCATTAAGACCTGACCGGGGATCGGAATCAAGCCCCTCAGGCCGTCAAATTACAATAAGTATGCATAATTTCATCAAACAACAGGAAATAATTATAATTGTGCTCTCAAGATTTTGCTCATACAGAAAAATAGACAGGGTTATAGAACCAAATTAAATAAAAGCTTTTATGAAAGACTAGCAGTTACCCGCGGCTTTGCCCGCGTAATATATAATATTCATGATGATCGGTTCAGTAGATACAGCGGGAAAGCGTAACAAACAATCAAACAAATAAACAAACTCACTTTCGCGTTTATAATATTAGTTAGGATTAGGATTAGTTAGGATTAGGATAGTTAGGATATAGACAGCTCCGTTAATATTGTACAGTAGAAATATTGTACGTATACGTACTAATAATGTACTTTTAGTTTAATTCATTCATATAAATACTTCATTCACATTATTATTATTATAATCAGTACTTGTATTGTGTTTTTCACAGTACTTGTATTGTCTCGGGGTAGCCTAATTCCCTAGAGACCGCGTCCCCAGGAGGCGGATAGGGGAACGCTCGGCAGATATGTCGGGTAGGAGGGAAATAAAATACCTCCCGCGGACCACAAGGCCGGAGAAGGAAACTCCGATATAAAACCCCCCTCACAGACCCCTCCGCCATATGTGGAGTAAGGGATGTAGAGAGTGCTGGATATCTAGGTTGGGGTATCCAGTAGGAAAGGCGGCGGAAGAACCATCAAGCAAAGGTCAACGGCGGCTTCCAGGTCTTCCAAGAAGACTACAACCTTGGCGTCAGGTGGTAACCGGCCGTAAAACTAAAACCAAAAATCAACTTCTCCTAATTTATGAAAAAAGTCAGACAAAAGCAAGTTGTAAAAGTTAGGGCGTACCCCGTAAGCGACGTGAGGATTACGAGTGCGAAAAATACTAGGGCGTCCCCCCAAAGCGACGACACAAACCTAAAAGACAAAGAGAAATCTCCGCATCCCACGTTAAGAATAGCGACATGGAACCTTGGATCCCTGACTGGGCGCGGACAAGAACTGGCAGAAACGCTGAAACGAAGAAACATAAACGTATGCTGTGTACAGGAGACGCGCTGGAAGGGCTCCAAATCCAGAGACCTAGGACTGGGCTATCAACTGGTGTACCATGGAACAAACAACAAACAGAATGGAGTTGGCATTGTCCTAGATAGTCATCTCAAGAGTAGAATTGTCAACATAGAAAGAAGGTCTGATCGCCTCATTGCAGTCAAGCTAGCGCTAGATAAACAGCCCAGCTTAAACATAATTTGTGCCTATGCACCTCAGGTTGGATGCCAGGAGCAGGAAAAGGTAGCGTTTTGGGATGATTTTGACGAAATGATTGTGAATATACCATCAGAAGAAAATAGGCTTGTTTTGGGTGACTTGAATGGTCATGTAGGGAAAACAAATACTACATACAAAAACGTACACGGAGGATTCGGTTTTGGAAGTCCTAATAAAGAAGGGGAACATATCTTGGAATTTGCAGGAAGACATGAACTTACCATCATTAACACTACCTTCCAGAAGAAACCGGACCACCTGATCACATACAACAGTGGTGGAAAAAAGTCTCAAATAGACTTTATACTAGCGGACAGTACATTGAAAAAGCGTTTCAAAGATTGCAAAGTTATTCCAGGAGAGTCTCTGACTTCCCAGCATAGAATTCTAGTAGGAATATATTCATTACCCAAGCCTATTAGGAACATAACTTATAAAACAGCCCGAATCAAATGGAAAGACCTGGCTTGCCCGAAAGGCGATGCTTTCCTAAAAGAGCTAAAGGAACACCTACAAAAAGACCTAGAAATCACCTACACTAATACTGAAACAATGTGGGCAAATTTTGAAAAACATTGTCGTAGAGAAGCTACAGCAAAACTGGGCATAGCCAAAGGTAGACTCAGCACGGTGAAAGATCCGTCGTGGTGGAATGAAAATGTCAAAACAAGTGTGGCATATAAAAAGCAAGTGTTCAAAACCTGGCAGGCTTCAGAACTGGATGAAGATCGGGAGAGGTACAAAGCAGCAAAGACAGCAGCGAAAAGAACTGTTGCTCAGGCTAGAGCAACGTCTAGAGAAGGTTTCTACCATAAAATTGATACTGCAGAATCAGACGCAGAAATTTACAAAATTGCAAAATCCAGGCACAGATCGACGAAGGATATTAGGACAAACAAATTTATCAAAAACAAGGATGGAATACTTTTAACATCGGATAAAGACATTATAAACAGATGGTATGAAAATTATAGAGACCTGATGAACGAGGAATTTCCTAGCAAACCCCGAAACGTCCTTAAACCTGTAGAAGGCCCCGTACAGGAGATAAGTATAGACGAGGTTAAACTAGCTGTGAAGAAAATGAAGAACTGTAAAGCTACTGGGCCAGACGAAATCCCTGCAGAGATCTGGAAACTGCTGGGCCCAGTAGGAATATAATGGCTCACAAAACTTTTTAACCTTACCCTAACAACCCAAACGATACCAGAGTCGTGGCGCCTCAGTTATTTAATTCCTATCTTCAAAAACAAAGGCGCTGTAACAGAATGTGGAAATTACAGAGGCATTAAATTAACATCACACACTCTTAAAGTATGGGAACGTATACTTAACAGACGCATCCAAACCCTCTCGTCCATATCCCCAAATCAGTTTGGTTTCCGGCCCTCTAAGTCAACAACAGATGCAATACAAACCATCCGCGTGCTTACCGACACATATAAATTGAACAAAGAAGACCTGCACTTCATATTCATAGACCTAGAGAAGGCGTTTGATCGAGTCCCGCGAAAGCTGGTATGGGAAGCACTGAGAGCACAATGCCTGCCCGAAGTCTATGTGCAACTGATACAGGACATGTATTGTAATGTCACCACAAAAGTGAAGAGTCCAGCGGGCCTTAGCGAGGCTTTTGAAGTCAAGGTTGGAGTGCACCAGGGGTCCGCACTTAGCCCGCTCCTGTTTAACGTCGTGATGGAGCTTATAACCCAGAACATCCAGGCACCGCTACCTTGGAACCTTTTGTATGCGGACGATATCGCACTTATAGCAAACACAGCTGAAGACTTGCAGACCACACTACACCAGTGGGTAAATGCGCTGGAAGAAGCAGGACTAAAAGTCAGCCGATCCAAAACAGAACACCTAGAATGCAGATTTGGCAATAATACCCTCTCGCCCACTATCTACTACCCAGACATGCAAGCAGTCCGAAAAGTTACACAATTTAAATATCTTGGGTCAGTCATCACAGAAAATGGCAGCGTGGAGGAAGATGTAGCGCACAGAGTTAACGTTGGCTGGCAGAAGTGGCGGTTGTTAACAGGAGTGCTATGCGATACTCGCATGCCTGTCCACACAAAAGGAAAGGTCTACAAGATGGCGGTGAGACCAGCGATCTTGTACGGAGCTGAGTGTTGGCCCGTTAAAGAAACGCATGTGCAAAAGCTTCACACCGCTGAGATGAAAATGCTAAGGTGGTCAGCAGGGGTCACGAGGCTGGATAAAGTGCGAAACGAGTACGTTCGGGGCAGTTTTAAAGTGGCCCCCATAGCCGAGAAGCTCAAAGCAAATCGTCTCAGATGGTACGGCCACGTAATGAGGAGAGATGATGCTTATGTCGTAAAGACGGCCTTAAACCTGCCAGAGAAAAAAAGAGGCAGAGGGCGCCCACCATACACGTGGTACACCAGTATGACTAGTCTCGCACAAAAAGAGGATCTACCCGACCCGACAACCCTAGACAGAATGTCATGGCGCAGAAAAATTAGGAGGGCCGACCCTACTTGACGTGGGAAAAGGCAAGGAAAAGAAGACTTGTATTGTGTTTTTACCTTTAATAAAGAAAATTATTATTTAACACTGACTGAGAAATTTATGTGGGTTAAAATAATAAAATACAGTCCACTGCAACCTGTACGAAGCAAGCGGCGGTAATAAAAATAGTCTCGTGTCAATATTGTATGTAACCAATGGTGCACGCCTCAGAAATAAAATGAATTTTTCAGGGCGGGCCGTTGAGGTCGCGTCGTGTGACCGCCACGCTGTGAACATTTGGAAACGACTTCTAAAGTATGGATGAGCCTATCGCAAAGAATTTTATTTCTCAAAAATAAATGTTTGATTAATAATTTTGGCGAACCCCGTGGCGCAATGGTTACCACGCTGGTGGTCCCAGGTTCGAACCCCGGTCAGGTTTTGATGGAAAACGACCTTTTTCAGATTGGCTTGACTTTTGGACGCCTATCTATTATAAACAAATTATATTGTAAAGCTAGTATCCTATGACACAAGTTTACAAATTAGAAGATTTTTAAGTTTTTTTGTTTAAAATATACATTATAATACATATTACTATTCAACTTTTGCTGAGTAAAGCTTAACTTTCACATGAGTATAAAGTGCAATTATGGGAGCCAGCGTCCCGCAAGCCTATTTGATAACCTTCGACAACCACGGTGTACAAATTTTTAAGGTCCTTCAAGATCTATTACGGCTTTCGTATGACTGTCTTTTTTATTTAAGATTCGCAGTTTTCCCACGACTTCGTCCTCGTAAATTATAGCTTATGACAAATCGAAATCAGTCTAGTAGTTTCGGAGCCTATTCTATGCAAACAAACAAACAATCAAATCTTTTTTCTTTATAATATTAGTATAGATATTAAAATAGTATAGATATTAAACCTTAATGGATGTTAAAATTACTATCAAAACGTTCACCGTAGTTGTCAATAATTTGCAAAAAGGGCTGCTGGTGTTTTGTCGCGTCGTTTGCGGAAAATATAAGTCAATGGCGTAGGGCTGATTTAGCGGCTGTTAGCCCAAGGCAGACTATTCGGCTTACGCACACAAATACATAACATGCTCTCGTCTCGAGCCTTGTAATAAGCCCAAGGGCAATGTGGAATGTGGAAGGCACGAAATTGGATAGAGTGATGAAACGAAAGTCGACGCGCGCCGTATGAAGCAAAATATTCATGTTTTATTGATACCATAAAAGTTTTGCTGCCAGTATCAAACGGCATCGATACAACTTGATACGTATTTGACGTTTGTTTTGCAAGAAACTTAGTTGCCTGTTGTTGGAGATAAATTTATTAAACTCTCTCGACTTTAACTATCAGGTATTATGAAAAACTAAAACATAGACTTTGTTAAAACTAGGAAGAAAAGTTTATTAAAATAAAAATATGACTGCCTTGCCAATAAAAACGATAGCCTATGTAACTCGAATGGGTGTAATAATTCTGAAGAAACTCAGTACATTTAAATCCGTTAAGGTATTTAGAAGTTATGGTTGAGTGAGTTTCTTAATATCTATGGATGATAAAGATATTTCATATTAAGTATTATTTCTCATCTCGTGGTTTGCCTTAGCCATAATGTTTTGCCCGCGTATGTTAACTGCAAAAAACGGTTCTCAGGTGTATTTTTCAACATTGCAATTTGTTAAAAATAGTACCTATACTGAATTTATACATCTACACTCTGCTGACTTAGTACAAGCAGAGGAAGCCATATTGCAACAATGCTACAACACAGTCCCGTAATCAGGGACCGAGGGAAATTATATGAATATTAAATTAACGAAAAAGCCTAAAGAGCTTAATTTAAATAAAGACACTCAGTGTACATGAATAATGAAGCAGTTTAAGCCCGCTCAGAAGATCGATCCGCGGTCGTCCTTAAGACTATTTGTTTTTCTAATATTGGGAAAAGGGTACTCTTAAGTGCTCTGTGGGAAGCTATTGAAACGGTTTGATATTCCTCAGAAGCTTGTTATAAACCTCTCAGCGAGTATTTGCTTGACTGTTAAAAAGAGAGGGGGGTGTTATATCCGGAAAAATAATAGTAAATATAACAAATATATACGGACATAAAACACTAAGTAAGCTTAAGGTAAGTTCGAGACTTGTGTTAACTCATATCCCTAACTCAACATGGGTTGAAATATGAAAAAAGGGCTACCCATACAAAACTGCTAATTAGCTAATTATTTAGTATGAGAAGTCAATTTTTTTCAAATTTTATATGCATTAAGTAATTAGGATATAAAAGCAAGTTCGTAGTTCGTTTGTAACGTATTCTGTAGTTAATCCTTCATTAAATTTTATGCTATTTCTTTTATACATCCTAGTTAGACAATGTCAGCATTATATTTGATCTATCACTTATAAAGTATCATTCATGTAAAATACATTAATGCGATAATAAGTAGGCACTGTGTCATTTTAAAATATTAAGTTTCTATTAGCAATGGTGACAAATATTTAAAGCATTAATGAAGCTTTTAATAGTCAACTATCATCTACGAAAGCTTAATAGAATCCCAACATGCTAACAAGAGTTCATTGACACCTCTTTAAAAATTCATCGCAACAGAGTTGCCGCATGATGTGAACATGTGACATTAAGGTTATTTAAAGGGATTGCTAGGTCATTGACCCGATCAGCTGAGTAGAGCAGGCACGAAAGAAATACCTGTAGTATTTCTGTTCAACCCTGAATACGTCCCCGGTTCAGTACTTAACTAAATTGAAAAATAAATGCAAAGGCTTTTAAAGTCAGTTGCTTTGAAACATACGTACTTTGAAAGTTTATGTAGTAGCATATAGTACGAGGTCTTTGTCGATAGTTGATAACAAAATGGGATCCACCAAAGCCTCTCCGTTGAAAGCTTCTAAGACAATCATAAGTATCTACAATACAGTCCCTTTTGTACGTACATAGTTTGTCTTTCATACACTACAATTTTAAACCATAAGTCAGAAGCAGTAAGGTTCATTTTTGCTTGACTAAAATAAAGTAATAACTTCAATACTTGCTATATTTATTTATATGCAAATGAGGTTGTATCTTCCCTCTAATACTGAATCGAATATTTTATGAAACATGGGTCTTATGACGGGAGCTATAAGGTCGATTTATATAAAATTAGCAACATTAGTAAAAATATTAAATTTTTGAGGTTATTTTTCGAAGTCATAGGTTATTAAGCAGCTTAATATTGTAATAATACCTATTAAAACTTTCGCAACATTAAGTCATTATAAAAAACTAGTCGAACCTAACGAAATATAAGTATAGCCCGGTTGTCATAATAAGCTTTATACTGGATCAAAGTTAGTTATTAAATTAAAAAAAAAAAAACTATACAGAAAACATAGTAACTGTCATTGCATATAAATATGTTTACATTGTTAGATTTGCTTAACAATTTGATGTAAACAATAATGTATTCAAAAGTCTAAAGGTTATGTTTCTATATAACCTTTATTTGTCCATCTGAATATCTCTCTAGCACTGAATGCAGATTCATGCAAAGTAGTCTGTGAATCTGTAAACCACAGACTATATATTCAAATGTTTACTGCATAAACTTCATATAACACTAGTACAAAGTGAGTACTAAATATGTATATTAAAGATAGTTAACAGTAATGTTGTCTAAGCATACTTCAAAACATCTACTTCATCTAGCTACAGATACTCAAGTATCAGTTGTCAGCGCGTCACTGAGCCACGTGGCCACGTATCTGGTATTAAAAGATCCAGGGCCGTGACTACCAATCCAGGGTCGTGACTACCAATCAAGGGTTGTCAATAAGGAATTAACATCGGAAGCTAGTGCTGTGTGAAACTGCGTCGCGCGTCACTGCGCGCGATATCGCGATGTACTGGCGCGGCCCAGGGGCGAAGTGACGCGTGACGTCAGAGCGTACCCCGCCCCGCGCATGCGTCCCGCGGCCCGCTCTCAAAAACTCCACGAGGGCCCTCCACCTCGAGACCTCAACGCTTTGGGAC
The DNA here is from genome assembly GCA_963082605.1 of Rhodophaea formosa. Classification (NCBI taxonomy): domain Eukaryota; kingdom Metazoa; phylum Arthropoda; class Insecta; order Lepidoptera; family Pyralidae; genus Rhodophaea; species Rhodophaea formosa. The sequence goes on from OY720208.1 coordinate 22,074,747, forward strand.
TTAATCGATTTTTGAGCTGCAGTTCTGGGCAGGTGTAATTTACCTATCATGGACTTGTAAATAAATGCATCTGATTTTAATATCATAACAAATATTATTTTGACATATCATCATGTTATTATGTTATCATAACATATGATCATCTGTTATTTTGACGACCTTCATGGTGTAGGGGTTAACTCGCTAGCCTGCAACACGACTTGTCCTGAGTTCTGTCCTACGTCAGGTCATAATGAAAAACGATCATTTTAAGATTGGCCTGGGTCTTAGATGTTTACAAAAAGTATGTATCAAAAAATATAGTATCGTTGAGTTAGTATTCTACGATACTAGTTTACAACTTACTGTTGGGCGAGCTCAAGTCGTGTGATTTGTTTTTATATATTATTATTTATTTATCTATGAGCCGTAAGTTATGATTTAATGTATACACTTATTTGGTCAAGTATTATTTGTTACACAAATGTTTTTTTACCGTACTTACTAAAATATAATGAACGAAAGTATCGTCTACTTATTCAGCTTGTAGTTGTGTTGTACAAAGAAGACATCAAAGTATGCTGTCAGAAAACATATGCCAAGGACATTGCATTCCTCATGAATTAGAGTAATAAAAACATTAAGTGAATATGGAACGTTCTGAATGTCGGCGTAGAGCCTCTACAAGACTACGCGCCTCTACGCACGTAGCCATTCGTAGCGGGGCGCATTCCGTAGCGTATGGCTAGAATAGGCGGGATTTGATTTTAAATAAGCTAATATTTGTATGTACTATGCTTTAGGTTTATGATAATTAGCTTAGTTTCATGCGTGGAAAAAAAAAGTAGAGTGATCCAACTGCTACTCTTTTGTGTTGCGCAGAACGTAAAAACCAAGGTCGCAGGGAAACGCTGGATGCAAGCCGCTTCCAACCGGTCATTAGGAGATGCACTGCTAGACATAGGTCCAGCAGTGGACTTCTTGCGGCTGAAATAATGATGATAATGACAAGGAAAAGTAGGCGATGCAGCTAGCAATCCATTACGATTTATATTATATTTTCCATCGACACGCCCACCATAGATTTCATAGCAAACGACAAGGAATGTCCATTAAAGAGATTAGGAACTAATAAAGTAGTTACTCGTATAAAATGTGTTCGCGTAGCTTACGAGGCTACGAAGCTACAAGCCTCTACGCACAAACCCGATCGTAGAGGGCGCATTCCTCCGCGTAGACCGTGAACAAACTTTGCTATGTAGGACTTGATTATAATGTACTGACCTACGAAATTTATATCTACTTTTATAAAGATTTCGTAGCAAACCACTAGGAATATCAATTAAAGAGATTAGAGCCTAATAAAATAGTTACTTGTATAAAATGTGTTCGCGTAGCTTGCGAGGTTAAGAAGCTACGCGCCTCTACGCATGAACCGATCGTAGAGGGCGCATTCCTCCGCGTAAATAAAGTATGCTACGCGGGACTTGATTATAATGTACTGGCCTCCGAAATTTATATGACTCGTATTTTATTATACGCCTTATAAATTAATTCGTCTCAAATAGCAAGGAATGTCAATTAGAATCATTAGAGCCTAATAAAATAGTTACTTGTATAAAATTTGTTGCGTAGCTTTCAAGGTTACGAAGCTACGGGCCTCTACGCACGAACCCGATCGTAGAGAGCCCATTCCTTTGCTTAGAAAAACTATGCTACGCGAGACTTGACTATGATGTACTGACCTACAAAATTTATTTCTACGCCTATTTTATATGCCATAAATAAAATTTCGTAGCAAACGACAAGGAATGTCCATTAAAGAGATTAGAGACTAATAATGTAGTTACTCGTATGAAATGTTCGCGTAGCTTATGAGGTTACGAAGCTACGCGCCTCTACGCACGTACCTGATCGCAGAGGGGGCGCATTCTTCCGCGAAGATAAACTATGCTACGCGGGACTTGATTGTAATGTACTGACCTACGAAATTTATATCTACGACCCTATTGTTATACTCATTATATAAGATTTCGTAGCAAACAACAAGGAATGTCAATTAAACAGATGAAAACCTAATAAAGTAGTTACTCGTTTAAATGTGTTCGTGTCGCTAACGAGACTACAAAGCTACGTGTCTCTACGCTCGAATCTGTTCGTAGGGGAGCGCATTCCTCCGCGTAGATCATAGACAAACTACGCTTCGTAGAGCTTGATTTTATACAGCATAGCTACCGCTTTGACTATATACTATCTAGACACCGTCACGTCATGCCTTTATTTCAATGATTCAAAAACTGGCCAATGCTTGTGTCATCATCAGGTCTTTGTTAGTCTCCACTGCAGGAACACGACCCTCTCTGTACTACCAGAGCCATATATTATCCAAAGCAGTCAGAGGATTCATGCTCTCCACGCTGGCCAGACGGGTTGGAGAGGTCTCTTTGATGTTAACACCAGCTAAACAAAGCTTATAGCTTTGTTTAGCTGGTGTTTCCTAAGTCGCCTTCTACGACGTCCACGGGAAGACTTGGAGTGGTCCTATTCTACTCTGCCGGGAACCACACGGCTTGTGTGCGTGACAGCTTTATTTCATCACACGCGTCCTGTCAATTTATGCCCTCAAAATACGTCAAATTAATAGATGTGTGTGTGCGCCACCGACTATGGGTTGGACACTAGTTTTTTCAACGTTTTTAGGCTAATAGAGTCTATATATTTATATAATCTAAGAGCTACTGTTGGTTCTACGAATATGAGACGACGCGTATTTTTTTCCTTTCTTTTGTAATTAACATTGGCGTTTTATTTCAATTGTTTATTGACAAACGAATCAACACTTGTCCAACATTGTTTGATTATCTAATGACGGACTATTTATAATATGACTTATTTTTTTGACCAGTAAGCTAAGGTATTGTTAAATCTAAGCTTCAATCAATATCTAACAATGATACAGAAATAACGAGCATGTTCATTAAATGCGGATAAAATTGAAGAGGTATTACACAGACAAGTAGAGCTTGAGTATGTTAGAAATATCTTGTTCATAATGAGTATGATGAGGGGCTTTGATTGGAAATATTTATAAGCATTTCTTTAGTTGTGTTTTGTTATTTCTGAATTATAATAAATATACAATATGGCAATAAAACCCTGTCCGATCTTTATAGGGGCAACTCAGTCCGTTCATATATATAGTTCATATAGGACTAATGGCGGACATTCGAAAAAAATTAACAATATTTTCATGAAAAATTGTCCAACCGTCTGAACATTTCTGTCATTATTATTTTTTTATTTCAAATCAAAATAGTATAGTAAAAGCATAAAATAAAGACAAATATATAATGTATCGAAATATCTGTCTAAGAAGATCCATCTCAGATTTATCAACAGCCTAATGACCCCCACCACTTGACAGTCCGTAGTGGTTATCTGACGACACCTCATTAACTCACAACTAGATTTAACTGTATAACCAAAAGATTTGAGTCTAATTGTAACTCAATATATCCGATATACTCGCATACTTAAATCTTAGTAAAAGTGTCCTGTTTTTATCTATTGGTCACGGAACCCTAAAAAAATGTTATAAGTATTTGCTATAGCATTTGTAATATACTCGAACATTTACCAAGAAATTTAAGTAGAATGTCGACCACAACAGTAAAACAGAGTATTCTCTTCACCTGTTTTCCTCCACTTGTTTGATAACAATCTAGTTGTGACGTAATGAGGTGTGATGTCGTCAGATAACCACAATGGGCTGTCAAGTGTCGGGTTCGTTAGGCTGCCCATAAATCTGAAATGAGGTTGGTCCGATAGACATTTTTATATATTTATATGTTTTTATGCATTCACTGTACTATTCTGATATACTTTTTTTAAATTGAGAAATAAGTTATGGTTAATAATTCTACGTAGGCAGGATTCAAAAGCGTCTTAGTATTTGTACGTCATATGCCTTCCTGCCCGCATGGACTTTATTCCTATTACGAGTATTTAACTTCTCAATTTAGTAAGAGTATATCAGAATAGTATAGTGAAAGCATTAAAAATACATATAAATATTATCATTTGTTTTGTTTGTTTTTCGTATGTGTAAGTGGCCAACACTAGTGTCAGATTTTTCAAGCTGCCTTAAGGCATCTGACATAGCTTAACGACTGCCATCAACGATGACAGCCGGGATCAACGGCTTAACGTGCCTTCCGAAGCACGAAGGAGCTCGAGATATTTTTATGCCACTAGCGGTCACCCATCCAAGTAGGGACTGGGAATTAACATTCAAATGTCTGTTTAAGCAGCCCCACCCCATAACAGATTATTCGACAGCCTAACGACCCCCACCAATCTACAGCCCATCGTATTTATCTGACGACACCTTATTACCTCACATCTAGATTATTATCTAACTAGTTGAATCCACACGTGCGGCTTTAACTGTGTGACCAAGAGGTTTTAATCTAATAATAACTGTCTGATCAGCCCTATCTCAGATTTATCGGCAGCCTAACGACCCCCACCACTTGACAGCCCGTCGTGGTTATCTGACAACACCTCATTACCTTACTACTAGATTGTTATCGAACAAGTCAAAACAACGTGTATGGTTTTAATTGTGTAACCAAGAGATTTCAATCGTATAGTAACGCATAATATCTCATAATACATTGAGAAATAAGATAGGGGGAAAATTCCACACGGACAGTATTCGAACGCGTCTTCATCTTCGTATAACTACACAACAAGATTGTTATCGAACAAGTAGAGGAAAACAGGTGGGAACAATAATCTTTTATTGTTGTGGTTGTCATGGTACTTAATTTTGTAGGGAAATCTCCGACATTGAATTGATTCAGGCGTTACTTTGCGGAAGTTAAAGTTACGTGCAATTTGAGTTAAATTAATATTTGTGGTGGGCATGAAGGGACTAACTGCAGTCTGTGAACATGCCCTGGGGGGCTACCATAACCTCTTATAGCAGTATTATTTCAATATTACTTTTGAAATTCGTACCATGACGTATACAAAACAATATTACTTTAATGTTGTTTTTACTAGCAGTTTTGGTGACGTCAGAGCAAATCATTCATTCATTTGGTACCATGAGCCGCTATTTGACAGTTAGCAATATTGTTTTTGTGTCAAATTAGCGATCTTAAAAAAGTTAGTCGGGTACGATGGAAACAAAACTTTTTTCCATTTTAGTGTGATATTTTCATTATTATTTGTACCTTTACCACAGAATACATAATAGTATAAGCCTTTAACAACACTGTATTGTTAAATTTGTGAGTGGAATTGTGTTAAGAATGTTTAAATAAAGTATAAACAAGTGATTTAATAACAATCAATCAAACAGCTTATTTCTGCGCAAATCGTCATAGCAAGGTCAAAGAAATGGACAAAACTGAAACGCAATGCGGCTATCGCTGTTTTATTTTCCACCACCTAGGTACACCTACGAGAGAATCTTTAGGTTAGAACCCAGTTGGAAATACTCACAACAATTATTATTGTAGATACCTATTGCAAGTTAATAAAGATCAAAATGTCTAAGAAGTGGTTTTCTTTCTTCCATCAATTACATTGGACTTTGATTAGTAAATATCACATGTTTACCAGGGATGTTTGGTTTGTTGTTGTTTATTTAATTGATAAAAAAACCTGCGGCAGATTTTTCAAGGTGCATAGAAAGGCATTTTACTTAGCTTAACGACTGGCATCAAAAATACAGCCGTTACATCGCCTAAAAGTGCCTACAGAAGGAACATAATACATTAACTAGGTACCCTGATATCTAGATACCTAACTACCTACTGTATGTACTTACATTAAACCACAGATACTAGTATATACCTACTCCAACAGAAGAATTGCTTCTTTAATCTGATTAAAAATTATAAGAAGAACACAAAAATAAAGAATACAACAATAATGTTCTAACAATTTTATTAAAGTAACACTACAACAATCATTTTGTTATAGATTTAGGTTAGGTATAGGTACGCCGTCGCTATTTATCTATGAGAGTTTCAGAATTCCCATCATCATCAAGAAATCAAGATCACTTTTTTTCTCGTAGATAGGTACATGACACGTTATACGATTGAAAAAAACACTGAAAATTCCCAAGTGAATACAAAAATAACTGTAAGAAAAAATTGTCGTCTTTGTATTGTGTAGTTTTTCTTCTTAAGTAGGTACATTCAGATTTTCACGAAATCACGCCACGCTTAACGCACACAATAGAGAATTCACTTATTCATTTGGTTTTAGTATCATACTTTCATGGGACAATCAAAATTATATTAATTTTATCATAATTAATTATCTTCGAGATCGAAGCTAGGTGCTACAAACAAGAGGCGCGCGAACTGCACGTCTTGAAAAAAATGCTCCGTTTTAGGCTAACAAATACAATTTTTGTTTAAAACTATAAAATTATTTTAAGTATTTAAAGTTATGTTATAAAAAATACATTTAAAATATGTAAATTGGATTGTATAACTATTAAACATTATTTATATATTAAAATTCAAATTGTATTTGTATAAAAGACGACCAATGTTGGTAATGGATCGGAACGCCGCGTAAAAAGGACGGAGCTATGCAAATTGCATAGCGTTGTCCCGCTCTCACAATCGTCAAGGAATAGAAATTCATTCGTTCTTTACCAACACTAGGCAGGAATAAAACAATCTTGTTTTAAAAGTTCATGGTACGATTAGAAACAATATTACAATAAGCTTGAAATAAAACGGACCGAAACCATGATGGTTTTGTAAAAGTTCATGGTAGGCCCCCTGGACAAACCTAACCATTATTATGCGTTTTGATAATCCTCAAGTCTTACTTTTATATGTGTAAGTCATTACGAAACGCTAGTAGTTTTTCGATTTTGCATATTAAAAATAAAAATAATAAGAATGAAAAAAAATGACGTTCAAAAAGCTTCGAGCAACACGGCCTCCGAAAAGAGATACAATTATCCAATTTTAAATAAAAATCTTTGACTTTGACTTTTCAAAAGTCAAGATACATTTCAAAAATGCTTTGTGGGACATTTAAAATTTTAAAAAATCCTCATTTCAATACAGAGAATGGTTGGCGGTTACCACTAACTTGAAATCCAGTCATCAATTTAACAAATCTCAAGCTAAGCAGAAGAGAGTAAGACCTTCAGACACCGTGAGACAAAACTGCGGGGGAACGCAGCCCGCGTTCTCACTACCATGCCATTCGAGCAGGAATTATTCTAAATTTTGAAGTGCTTTTTTTTTTGGTTTCACTCTTTTTGGCTATCCCTTTTAATGTAAATAGATAAATAGTTTAATTTATATGTAATACCAGTCCGCAATCAGCAGTACGCCTCGGCTTTACCGGTGGTTAATACTTAGCCTATGGCACTCAAGGTTAACGTATCTATCCAACGGTGAAAGAATTTAAATTATTCGTCAAGCAGTTCCTGAGAGTAGCGCGTTGAACCAAACAAACTCTTCAGCTTTATATATTAGTAACGAAAAATATATTTTTCAATACATTAGCTAATAAAACGGTTCTTATGACATCGAAATCTGTATCGTAATGATGAATTTACGCCACTAGTGCTTTTTACTTTACACCAATCACAACCGCTCAATAGCCCAATGCCACAGATGCAAAATTTAAACTTCTTCATAGAATCCGAGCAAAGAGTTTCAAGTTCAGCATGAAAACTTTTTCTGATTTGTGCGATGTGATTTTTTAACCGACTTCGAAAAGAAGAAGATTATCAATGTACTTTTTTGGAGAAAACAAGCCTGAGTAAATGTACCGGATTATAATAAATGTATTTTTACAAACTGCTTTAGTTCCTAACTTTTATAAATTCCTTATTAGCTAAATTGCAAAATATTGTTTTAGGTTATGGTAATCCCAAATTTATTGAAAAACGTCGTATGATACTGGTACGGCAAGCTGTCTATTATAGTCGTCGGTTTATTAATGTACTTTTTTTTCAACACCTCGACTATAATATCCAGCTTACCGTACTTGTATCATAATGTACGAGACGATAGTTTTGCATGGTTCTTTTTTATTATTAGACAAAAATCAACCTAGTCTAAACAACTCTTACTCACCTAGTCCTAACACTGTAAATTGTTCGAAGCGTTCGGTGTATATATTACGTAAAAATCACGATAAAAGCGTATTAAAAGTAATTTAAGTTTTAAATAAACGTAGAGACCGTACAAAGTCTCCATGGCGACTTGAAATCCCACAACTTGTCGCAATATTGCGACAGAAAATAGAATTGCTAAGAAATAATAAAGAACACGCTTTGGATGATAGCGCAAATAAGATTTTCGGAAAAGTCATTTCTGAAAGCAATTCATTTTCACGTGGAAGAGCGTAGGCGTATGGCTATTAATGTTTCGATAGAAAAACTAGATAGAAAAGGGTGTGGAGATGTTTTCATCTCATATTTTGACAAGTTGCATTGACGAAAGTATCAAGCACCAAACACACAACAACACAAAAATACTGTTTTGTAGAGAATATATTTTTATTTTACAGGGTGTATAATTTTAGAAATATTCCCTTTAAACTTAATAAATCATTAATTACGACAAGTGGTTTTAGATATTTTCAGACCCCGGGATCCGGGGACTGTTGGTTGATCAGCCCAGTTGGGGCAAGGAAATCCAGGTTGATGAAATCCCGCGGAAAAGCTAGAACCAATCAAAAACATCACCAGAAAATATTCGTAAAAATTAAACGGATTTCGTGATTAGCATTACGAAAATTGATTCTAATGAAATAAATTTGCTGGGGAGGTAAGCCTGGCCGGGCGCGTGGAGGCTTGGCGAGGGGCGGAGGGGGGCAGGTGCGCTCTGACGTCACACGTGTGACGTCAAGCCCGGGGGCGGGGCACCTCGGCCGTCGACCGAAACTTCATGAAAACTCAATAATTCAAAAACGCGGTTATACCTTAATGACCATTAATAAGGCCTAAAGTTGTGCGGCAAGTTTAAACGCTCGCGTGCACTGTGTACGTCAGTGTTTTTTCTATTCTGAGAGACTTAATTACTTTATACAGTAATTTTAGATGAGGTACCAAGTAGTATAATAGAAAGATTATATTTTTTACATTTTACAACTTTAATTCACAGTGCTTGTATTCAAATCAAATATTTATACAGAAAAATAATAAATTTGGGCGATTGTGCTTCTAGGACAAAAATGACTTTTATAGGATACAATTAAAATGGTGAAACTACTGTCATTAGGTCCAAATATAATTGTGAAATGGAATGAAGAGTAGAATTTAAAAAATATTATTAGGGCATTTAAATTTGATATCGTTTGAGTTTGGTTAAAATTAGGTTTAAAAAGTTCATTTCAAGCCTGAATATGGTCAAAAGATAATATTTACATAAGATAGCCTGTAAAATGTAAAGCGACATTTATTATAAACTGCCGAAGAAACAATATCATTATGCATGCAAAATGCTAAAGTTGTGACGTCACTTACTTTGTAGCATTTGCATTGCAAGGAAATGTTTATGCCACAGAGTACGAGTACATTAATTAAGTACTACTTCTTCTTTTGGGAATTATTTCCAAAAATAGCACATGGAAATAAATATGTATAAGTTCCCCGTTTTAACATGTGCCCTGTCTTCAGCGGCAATTACTATTTCATGTATATATAAATGGCAAACCATATATCATAGGCATAACCATATTATCACATAGGAAAAAAATACTACGTTGAAGTAATAACGCGAAGATTTTGGCTTTTGCTTGCATCCGTACTAAACTTATGTTTAGACTTTGTGGTGTATGTATACCAGAAATTAATTTAGTGTAGAGTTCTAACTGTCTTAGTAAATAACTATCTCTTTAGATAAAATGTTTTTTTTTTAGTCTATTTCAGTAAGCTACAAAACAACGCCACCTATCGCTGAAGGCTAGAACTTCATTACTAGCAGTCTTGGCAGCCAACTGGAAGCAAACACATCGCAACCGCGTGCTTGTCGGCGTTGTTTGTAGTTCCAACTTTTCCGATTTTCACAGGTGGCGCTAGCTGCGCTTTCACAAATTTGTTTCAGAAAAATGAGCTAGGCGGCGTTTGAGACATTACTAGAATTACTAGGTTCTTTGTACAAACCATGAACATAGTTTTCTAGTGGATGAAAATTTGGTTATTTATTGCCATCGATTTCAAATCTCTTATAGAGGTAAATATGATCATAAGCTTAAATCTTGCTTGCCATTTTCTCTGCTGCAGAACTAAAATAAGGAAAATTTGTTCTCAAGTATTTTTCCGACTGTACAGCTGTATAAAATACATTTAACTTATTTTACATGACAGCCAACACTGATGTGTATTGAATTTTCATGTTAATGCATGCATGTCTATCAGTATGTGAGTTTCTTTATCCCAATACTAATATTAACTAACTACTACTAACTTGTAGCATTTTTCGTATTGCTTTTCATTATTTTACATTTGGTTAATCAAGAGAACTACTCATTAACGCCAAAAGCGGCCACTTTTGGGGGCAATGAGTAATTCTCTTAATCTGAAATGATGATATTGATGAAAAGTTCTACTAAAAATACTACAAGTCATTTACGAAGGAAATACTTACGTAGATTTTTTAAATTTGTTTTTATTTGGAAGTACTTGAATTGAATAATGGTGTCGCTAGTTTCGCTGATGTAAAATAGGCTCTACCAATTACTGGACCAATTTTCAAAATTCTTTTACTGATAGAAAACCAACTTATTTGCGGGTAAGATAGGCTATAAATTACGTGGAAAAAATCGTAGTATTTAACGTACCAATAACACCTCAGCAAAATACATAAAAAATGTATATAATGTTGTTCGTAATAATGAGAACATTAACTCCTTTTCGGCTAAAGTTGTAAACAGGATACTGAGATACCGAGCAAACTTTAATTAATAATAAATCATATTGGGCCACACTTCACTGCTTATGAGAGATTAATGAGTTACGAGCATAGGCATGTTATCATCATTACAGAATGCTTCGTTTATTAGGCTGTATACATACATATTATCACGTCTTGATCCCTAACGTGATACATATTAGTGGGCGTAATGGTGGAAAACAGTAACTAAATAGCGAAAGAGTGCTGGCTGCGTCGTCAATTGATATGATTCTTTAATTTTATTACTTTATGATTTTTACGAGGCATTTAACGCGTTGGGTAGAGTTGTTTAAATCTTTTAACTGGAACTAACGCGGCGCTTAAACGTAAAACTATACTTTTAAGAACGACGTAAAACAAAGACGTGAAAAAAGAAGTCATACAAACGCAGTCTCACTGCTTAATATTACAATTAGCGTTGCCAAATACTGGTCAAAAGATATTTAATATAAAATTTGCAACCATTTCAACTCGATAAGAAGAAGACTGCTTATTCTCTGAGAAAAAGAAAAGCTTCAGATAAAATGAGATGAGACAAAGCTCTAAATTGAATTATCTTATCATCATAATGCATTTTCTAGTTTTTGAGAAATACGCAACAAACACAAATAAAAAATATAAAAAATACACGAGTGCTCAAAAAAGTGTATATTTTAAAGTTCATGTATAAATGTGTCATTATAAGTGGTCTTTATTTTACGAAAGCTCTTAAATGCTTGCACACATTTGGATGTATCAGGGTATTGTGTTTTTTGGCAAGGCAATCATATTTTTTTATTTAGTTTAAAGTGTTGTACAAACGTGCTTAGAAAAATTCACTTAAAACATGATTATTGATTAATAATCTTAATCATGTCGTAAAACTAACTTAATAAATAACTTCTATTTTATCTAAAAAATATATTGGTACAGAAAACATCTTTACGACATAGCTTCGTTTGCAACATGTTAACGTATGGCCATGTTCGTCATTTCAAAGGGCCCTTACGTTTGATCGGGCTGAGGGCTGATGTGCTAAGATAGAGCCTCACACGACCTCACTATCTATAAGTAGATCAGAGCTGTGTTGTAATGGAATCCGCTGCTTTGTTGGAAGAGATAGCGATTAATGTTTTTGATAAACTTAATTTATTGTCTTTTTTATGAGATAGATACCAGCATTTCCTTGCAACTTCCTCCACGTGCATGTCTCAGTTATCTAAGATTCTTCGACAAAAAATGTGGTATTGCTTTAAAAATGGTATTGTATAAAAATACCAAAGAAAACATTTGTATGAAACAGCGTAACTTTGTTAGCTACATGTTAAAGTATGGCTATGTTCATCATTACAAAGGGCTCTTACGTTTAATCGGGCTTATGGCTGATGCGCTCGGATAGAGCCTCTCGTGTAAGGCTATCTCCACTATCTACGAGAAGATCGGAGCTTTGTTGAGCTGGGATCCGCTGCTTTGTAGGAAGATTTAGCGATTAATGTTTTTGATAAAATTTATTTATCGTCTTTTATTTATTAAATAGGAATAAGTTTTTGATTTCATCTTCCTTTATGTATACACATACACGAAGACGAAAATTTCAGGTATCTAAGATTTGGGATGAAAAGTGCAATATTGCTATATAAATGTGTTCTATGAAAAATAATATGGAAAATATCTTTACGTTAAAGCGTAACTTCATTTGCAACATGTTAACGTATGGCTATGTTCGTCATTTCAAAGGGCCCTTACGTTTGATCGGGCTGAGGGCTGATGTGCTCAGATAGAGCCTCTCACGACCGTACTATCTACGAGTAGATCTATGCTTTCTTGAGCCGAGATCCGTTGCTTTGTAGGAAGAGATAGCGTGTTTTTGATAAACTTAATTTATTGCCTTTTATTTATATGATACCCACCAGATTTTGATGGCAATTTCCTTTAAATGCATGTGTCAAGTGAAAAGTCTACAACATGCAATAAAAAGCGTGTTTTATGCAAAATCAGGACATTATCTGCTAACATAAGAAACTAGCTGTAATCCGCAGCTTCACCCGCGTGATATATGGCCTATGTCCTTCTCAGTACCCTAACCTATGTGTAGGTATGCAAAATTTCATGATGATCGGTTCAGTAGTTTGGGATGAAAACTTAAAAAACAAAGAAACAAATTTTCGCATTTATAATATTAGTTAGGAAGTTAGGATACTAAGTATTAGGATAAAGTAAATCAACTGTGAAATCATTATTAAAAATAAAAATGTTTAAAGATCTTCCAAGAATGTAGACATTTATGTCCGAGATCTGATTATACAGTCACAGCCTTAGGTAATGAGGAATTGCAATTGCATCAAATGTGCAAGAAAATGCAGCGGAAATGAAATGCACATTTTTTTCTGCACCGACGTCAGACGCGGCTGAGCAAAGAAAACTCTTTTTTATTTTATACATGGCGAAATTTTGATCGTTCTGAACCCTTAAAGGGATGATTCAGCCCGTCGATATGAACCATTTTTCCTATGGGACCAATGCTGGAAACTCGAATTTTATTTCGACATTTTCATACAAAAGTGTTCAGCCACCCGGGCAATTTGTATAGGAATGTCGAAATTTTTTTCGAGTTTACAGCATTTGTCCCACAGGAAAAGTTGTTTATATTGACGGGCTGAATCACCCCTTTAATGGTCCGGAACGATCAAAATTTCGCCATGTATACGTTGATATATTATTTGTTACTCAACTGACCTGTTTAGAAGGAGGGTAATGTTTTTTGTGCGTATGTATGGTATCTAAGTATGTATGTATGACCGATTGAGCTTTCTGTTGTTAAAACAGCTTGATAGGTATTTTACCTGCCTCCATGGTCCTGTGGTTAAGGCGTAAGCCTTGTTGACCCGGGGGTCGTGGGTTCGATTCCCGCGGGAAGCATACTTTGTTAAGTTGTATCCAGTTTGGTTAGGACATTGCAGGCATGAATCACCTGATTGTCTGATAAGAAAGATGATTCCGTGCTTCGGAAGGCACGTAAAGCCGTTGGTCCCGGGTGCCATCTGGTAGTCGTTAAAGGAACCACGTCAGAGACCGAGAGGCGGTTCCGTAGAACTCTGACACCAGGGTGTGCATGGTTATTAGATTTGTATTCCTTCCTGGAGTATTAAAGGTTAGATGACGTCAGCAAAAAATCAATTCGTCTATCAAATTTTTGTTTAAATAATGATACTTGGTCATTTTATATACAATACAGCTATGTATTATTTGTTTAAAATGTTTAATGACCATAGCATTGGTATCATAGCGTTGGTAGATAACGGAGACAAACATCCTTGATCTTTTTATAGTGATAATGAGGGAGGAGCCCGATGGTCCAGTGGGTGTGAGCTCTATGAGCGCTTACGTATGTTAAGCAACCCCTGGTGCAGTCCCTACTTGGATGGGTGACCGCAAGTGGCATAAAAATATCTCGAGCTCCCCCGTGCTTCGGAAGGCACGTTAAGCCGTTGGTCCCGGCTGTCATCGCTGATGGCAGTCGTTAAGCTATGTCAGATGCCTTAAGGCAGCTTGAAAAATCTGACACCAGTGTTGGCCACTTACACATACGAAAAAAAAAAAAAAAAACAATGAATGAGCTTAAGAAAATGCAGCGGAAATGTAATTTACATTTTTATAGCGACGTCAGTCGGAACGCTAATGCGGCTTGAGTCATGGCGAAAATCGCCCGTTTCATTATATGAATGCTGTCTTTATCTAAATAAAATATTAAGTAGCTTTTGCGCGCGAATCCGCTTATTTTCACTCTATAGTTTTAAATAAATATCATATAGTGTTTCTTACAGATAGATTCAGAGTGCGGTTCCCGGCAGAGTAGAATCGGACCACAACCTGTCTTCCTTTGGATTTCGTAGAAGGCGACGAGACACAAGCTGAGAAAAAAAGCTTATGAACATCAAAGAGACCTCTCTAACCTGTCCGGCCAGCGTGGAGAGTGTAGACTAAATCTTCTGACTGCTCTGGCAGTACAGAGAGGGTCTTGCTCCGGCAGTGGACACTAAAAAAGATCTGATGATAATGATGAGATACATTCAAAGACAGTCATCGTGACGATTGTAAAATACTTTATTTTATCTAACTTTTCAAAATGTTAAAGTTAGTACCTACTTATTCTGCACAATGTAACGTAAATAGTATTTCTAGGTTCATAGTGATGACAGTTTTTGGAAAGTAAGAAAAAATATTCTTCTCCTGTAGGTATCTAAATAATTATTAGATTTGTGTAGTAGCACATCATAGTATCAGCACAATTAGAACATAAAGTAAAACTACCAACATTAAAATTCTGACGCCGTAGTAAATCTAAGTAACTATTTGTTATTGCTATTAATTACGTTAGGCTGCTTTACACGCGTGGCTCTATATTATAGAGCTTATTTGTGTATCTGTATAAAAATAAGCTTTATAATATATATTTACCAGGGTACAAGGTTTTCTTCCTGTGTAAATATGACGCACTTGAGTATAAACTAATATTCAACTCTTGGGCCCCCTACTACAATGAAAGCATTTTCTGTACACAAAACTTAACTAAAAGAACATATGCCTTTTTGAAAAGTTTGTTAAATTTAAGTCAAACATCCCAAAATGTCGAGGCATTCATTCCGTATGTATTGTCTCTTATGAAACACAAATAAATACTGTAATAAATCCGAGGAACAAGGGATGTTTGTGGCTACGGCGGATACGAGGAATACCCCTGGGCGATTAATGAAAAAATGTTTAAACTCGGCCTTTTCTCAGCCACTTCCTTTTCTTGTAAAAATATTGTTTATGTTCAACATCTTCGGTTTTAAATTTAAATAAAGTCATTGGTATATTTTTTATTATATTTTTCCTATTTAAGTATGTGTATTAGTGTCTTTTGTTTTACTGAGATGAATTTAAATAGCTTGTTTCAAAAGAACTGGCACTTGAATAAAATACAATTTGGAATTTAAAAAAATATATTATATAGGTCTGAAATAAATTTAATCCTAAAACTTTTTTCGTTTTATTATTTATTTTCTGAAACGGTGTAATGCAATCTGGGGACATAAAGGGGTGTTTGTGGCTATGGCGGACACAGAAACACCTCTCGCCTCGGCAATTGATAGAACCACACAGTCGTTTCATGATCACCCTAACCACTTGAAAAAAAATAATTTTTTTTTTAACTTGTTGCTATAAAATTTATGTTATGCTTTTAGATTAACGTTCTCGTAATATAAAGCATTAAGAAGAGGCAGTACGAACACTAATAATATAGATTATAAACACTATGTCAATAAAACCCTTTCCAACCCTAAACTCAGCCCGTCAATACGAACAACTTTCTCTATGGAACTAATGCTGTGATATAAAAAAAAAACCTTTCATAATAAAGTGTTCAGCCTTCCAGGCAATTTATATAAAAATGCTGAATGCTGAAAATTTTAGGAATCATGTCAATAGGCGATGCAGCTTGCAACCCAATTATGATTGCGTTTTCAACCTAAAAGCCCACCAACATACTAAACTTGGCTGATATAGGCTGACTCTGAATAACCTGGCAATATTTTAATGATGGAATCAGAATCATTAATAAAAAATACATGCGCAAGAAAATAGGTAAAAATATTGGACTTTCCATATAAATTTGACCAGCTGATTAGCAAATTTATAAAGATAGGTACAATATTTTTGTTGCCTGCCGGTCTATATTAAATCAGGGATTATATTAGACCTGGGCTCTTTCTTTCATGCAAGAGAAAAAGTGACAGTGTATGTGTATGGATGTATGTAGCTATAAGTTGACTTTTGATCCAAGTAACATGAGGAAGTAAGCTACTTCAAAAGCAACGTTGTTCGGTAAATGTTGCCTTTAGCAGTCTAATGTAAACCTCGGAAACAACAGCGTTCAACTTGGTAATGAGATTCTAATGGCCAAATAATAGGCGAAAACACCCATAGAAGATACTTTTACTAATGCAAATAGAATTGTATTGCTATTAAATGTCTGATGTAGAATTAGTTTCAAGAATTCCCATTTTGAGCATATTCTTGCACGGTACAACACTAATTATTGTACCTATGCAACTTAAAATTGCAATTGAAATATAACAAAAGTTACGTTTACTCTTAGGTCGACAGACAAGCTCATTAAAATGGTCATTGCCACATAAAAACATAGTTGGTTAGCGAAAAATTATCAATTATAAGAAATAAAAGTTTAGTTGCACTTGTTTTATTAGAAAGCAAATTCTGATGAAAATTCGCTGAAAAACCAAATAAAGCGAGTGTTAGTTTGGATTTTCAAAATAAGGTGGAAAATCATTCTGCTTTCAAAGCAATTCAATTTGTTTTTAAGTAAAAAATTGAGTAAGTATAGTCTGCTGGGTTCATTTGTTTATTTATTGTTGCCTAGCAATGCGAGTGAGAATCTATCTCAAATTAATAACTAAGGAATCTACTGATGTGAACACTATTTTAGTAAAACGCCCTGGTTAATAATTATTTTACATTTTCAAAACTACCAGGACAAAAAATTAAAACATACGTATTGTGATATCCTAACAGACATTCGATAAAAATTCCAATATCGACAATACTTCAAATAAAATAGGAAAATCGTAATTTTGAGAGAATCATGATTCAATGTCTGTCAACTTCTAGTTTATTACAAAACGTATTGTCTCAATTTGAAATGATGAATGTTTTAGGAGTCACGTAAAAGATAAATCCATTTATATCCTCTTTTTGATAGAGTATTTCGATTTTAAGGACGACGGGTTTTGACAGCATACAAGATATTCAAGAGCCCAGCTCTTAAATTTGTTGATTGATTGATTTAAAAGATATTCAGGTTCAACGATTGATAAGACAATTGGTTATTATTCCTTCATAAATAGTTCAATAGTTAAGTGTACTATATACCAGTGGTGAGTCAGGCCGTCATTGTGAACAACTTTTCGTATGGGACCAAAGCTGGGATCTCAAAACAATGTGACTTTCCGAACATTAATTGCCCTGGCTGAACCCTTTTGCAAGAAAATGACGATTTTTTAGGTTCCCAGCATTGATCTCATATTATGAAAAGTTATTCATATTGAGGGGCTTAGTCACCCCTTTAAGGGTCAAAGGTACATGCTGTACCATATTGAGTTTGTAATAAAATTAAATACAAATTATTAAACTACCAATTTTACCTACAACTCAGAAATCCTACAGCGTCACATAGAAGAAACTTAAAATCACTAAGTAAAGATTCATAATGATCATTTTCAAAAATATATAACAGACTTCCAATATTTATTGAAAGAAAAGAGTCTAGGTACACCTTGATTGCGGCTAAAAGTAAAAAAGCCTCCATTGAAATTGAACAGGGTGTCAATTTTTGAACCAATAGAATCGATCCACCACTCGTTGTTAAGCTTTCGCATGGTGAATCTTAATTGGCTCTATTTTTGAAACTTTATTCGAATGGTTTTTCCGAATGGTCGCACGAGAGCACTCGGATTCAAAGACGTGTACAATGAAATATGAAATTTGACTTGACTCCATATGATCCCAATGGGTTCCATAAGTATCATAAGGTCCCAATGGGTCCAATTAGGTCCCATCGTTCCCAAAGGATCCCAAGTGTCCCAAGGGTACCCAAAGGGTCCCATTAGGTCCCAAGGGTCCCATTGGGTCCCAAGGGTCTCATTGGGTCCCAAGGGTCCCATTGGGTCCCAAGGGTCCCATTGGGTTTCAAGGATCCCATTGAACCCAAGAGTCTCATTGGGTCCCAAGGGTCCCATTGGTTCCAAGGGTCCCAAGGGTTCCACGTGTCCCAAGGGTCCCATGGGTCCCAAGGGTTCCATGGGTCCCATGGGTCCCATGGGTCCCAAGGGTCCCACAGGTACCATTGGGCCACATTGGGTACCATTGGTAGTACCATCCACCAAGCTAAGAACACCAAGAACTACCAAAGGTACTAATCTAAGAAAAATAAAAAATATATTCGCACGGTTTAAAAATACGTAAAAACAGGACCACTCGTTGATTTTATTCATATGTGAATACGAACCGAGTGCTGACGTCACAACGAGTGGCGGAACGATTCTACTAGCTCAAAAATTGAGCTCCAGAGCCGAATCGTGACCGCGCTCGTACAGACTTCAATAGACGATTCAATCGACTCGGCTCTAGGGGTTCAATTTGGCATTTTTAAAAGCCGGTCCAGACACGAATACTTAATTACGTTATATTTGATTGTAACTGACGTAAAAGATTCCAAAAAGTGTATAATTTTAGACAAAACTAGAGTATAATTTTAGAAATATTTTGCAAGTATTAAAATACATAATATTTTACTGTTTTACGAATATTTTTAGAGCACGTAATTATTATTGAAGAGTATAATATGGTCCGTAATAACGCGACTGCGTTACTTCATGCATGGGATGCAATTTAGTAGTAACTTAAAATCACTAAGTAAAGATTCCTTACGAATATTCATTTAAAGAAAAGAGACTAGGTAAACCTTGATTGCGCCTAAAAGTACAAAAGCCTCCATTGAAATTGAACAGAGCCGAATCGTGACCGCGCTCGTCCGGACTTCAATAGACGATTCAATCGACTCGGCTCTAGGGGTCCAATTTGGCATTTTAAAAGCCGGTCCAGACACGAATACAAAATTGCGTTATATTTGATTCTAATTGACGGAAAAGTTCCCAAAAAGTGTTTAGACAAAACTAGAGTATAATTTTAGAAATATTTTGCAGGTATAATACTTAATAGTTTACAGTTTTACGAATATTTTTAGAGCACATAATTATTAAAGAGTATATGGTCCGTAATAACGCAACTGCGTTACTTCATGCATGGGATGATTTTCAACAAAATCACAATTTAGTAGTAGAAGTAACTTAAAATCACTAAGTTCCCTAACGAATTTAAAGAAAAGAGACTAGGTACATCTTGATTGCGGCTAAAGGTACAAAAGCCTCCATTGAAATTGAACAGAGCCGAATCTAGACCGCGCTCATCCCGGACTTCAATAGACGATTCAATCGACTCGGCTCTAGGGGTCCAATTTGGCATTTTAAAAGCCGGTCCAGACACGAATACTCAATTACGTTATATTTGATTGTAACTGACGTAAAAGATCCCAAAAAGTGTTTAGACAAAACTAGAGTATTATTTTAGAAATATTTTGCAGGTATTAAAATACTTAATAGTTTACAGTTTTACGAATATTTTTAGAGCACATAATTATTGAAGAGTATATGGTCCGTAATAACGCGACTGTGTTACTTCATGCATGGGATGATTTTCAACAAAATCACAATTTAGTAGTAGAAGTAACTTAAAATTATTAAGTAAAGTTCCCTAACGAATTTAAAGAAAAGAGACTACGTACATCTTGATTGCGGCTAAAGGTACAAAAACCTCCATTGAAATTGAACAGAGCCGAATCGTGACCGCGCTCATCCCGGACTTCAATAGACGATTCAATCGACTCGGCTCTAGGGGTTCATATTGGCATTTTAAAAACCAGTTCTGACACGAATACTAAATTGCGTTATATTTACTTTTTATTGACGAAGGAATTTTTGAAAATCTAAAGACTAACCTATGCTTTCATAACATCAGGGAGCACGGCAATGCCCCTGCCAAGTCGAGCAAAAAAGCAGCACGGCCGTACCATTCTTTTCTCGAAGTTAATTTTACGATAAGTTATATATCCGTTTTTTTTTTTATTGTCTATAGCTAGTTATCCTGTACAATATTAGTTCTGTAAGCTTCTGTGTAGGAGAAGTTGTTCATATTTATGAGCTGAGTCACCCCTTTTAGGAAATGTCATATAAACTTCTGTCTACAGTATATCTAACAGTCGCCATCTTGCGTCTCAAATTATGATGAAATAGTTTGAATAATTGTTGATTATGTATGTAATGTATGTAATTGGTATATTTCACTTCGCAGAATTTCATATTCTAAACAGAATAACGAGGGCACATGTTAGTACGTGAAACAACTTGAGAGCTGTTTACTATCAAACATATTGATTACTTTATGGAAACCTGCTTTTCCTCGAAATTTTATTCACGCTTTAGAGTTTGTGTTGTTAATAGCATGAGATCGGGGAGTCTGGCAAAAAGTATAAGGGTTAGGTATGTACCTATGTGCTTTGACACATATTTCTACAACATATTTGTGAAAAGAATCACAAATTTATTTAAGCAAAATAAAGAAACATGTAGTATCACGTGATAATGATACTTATCAAAAACATTTCGTTCTGTTTTTAATTTTTTCTTTGTGTAAAAACAAACATGAAATCAATTTCCGGGATGAGTGTAATAAAAATTTAAACTATGTACAAGCCGTAATAATTTAAAAAAAAAAGGATATACTTAATTTTGTTTGCCGCGCTTTTCTAAATGTTTCACACATATTTTTTTTTTCGGTCTAGTCTAGTCTACTTTTTAGGTTGTTTAAGTTTAAAAATGCTTAAAAGGTAGTTTTATTTGTTATGACAAGTTCACAAACTAGGAAATTTAAAATACAGTCGGTTGAAGTGAAAAGTAAAGTCGAATGTTCCAAAAACGTAAAAACAGTACTTCATAAAACTATTTAATACTAGCTGTTACCCGCGGCTTCGCCTGCGTAATATATGCCTATGTCCTTCTCGATACCCTAACCTACGTGTATGCAAAATTTCATGATGATCGGTTCAGTAGATACGGCGTAAAAGCGTAACAAACAAACAAACAAATAAACAAACAAACAAACTCACTTTCGCATTTATAATATTAGTTGGAATTTTTGAATATTTTGTTACCAGAATTACGTATTTTAATCACATAAATGTGTCACGAATAGCACACGAAAATAAACCTTGAGAGCAGTTCGTTATGGAAGATATTGATAGCTACCAGGAAACGTGCCTTGCAAAATATTTAAAAGCCCTTGTAATAAGACTCTTCATTAGTGAAATTTTCTTTTGTTTTGGCACGACAAAGCGATTTTCAACCAACTTAAAAAATAACAGGATATCAATTTAGTCTTACGGTTTCTTTAATGTTTGTTATTTCATAACTCCGACATTAAGTTACCAATCTGATTTTTTTTTATTTTAAATAGAAAAGTAGACTTTTGAATAAGTCTCATTTCAATTTCATTAAAAGCGGTTCCATACTTCGGTGTAAATCGGTTTTTATATTCGTAAGATTATTATGTTTTGTAAGTAGATGTGTTCCAAATGGATATGGATTTTAATAACCGCAATTTGTGAGTTTTATTGGCATGCATTCAGGGGTTGACGACCTTGACCTTAAACTCTTTAATGGCAGTCGTTTTAGTATCGCTAGCATGAGCCAATTATACTGCGGATGCTATGCTTTGTGACTAAAATTTATGAACAAATGTCAGCAGTAATCAATATTTAATATTTTTTAAATGTATTTTTGACGGTAAACGAGCAGACGAGCCACCTGATGGAAAGTGACACAGAACACAGAAAAGTGATATCCATCGTCCAAGGATATCTGCAGAGGAGGTGCTTATGCGTTGCCGACTCTTAAGATATTCGTACCTGTAAATACACATTTTGAAAGACCCCAAGTTATAGCTTGGAAATATAGGGGATATGGAAGTGGAAAAGAGTTGAAAATTTATCGTTATTATTATCGTAATACTTATTAATCACGTCTTTCATTCTTACAGAGCAAACTGCCTTCGTGGTCCAGTGGTTAAGGCGTTTGCCTTGTTGACGCGGGGGTCGATTCCCACGGAAAGCATACTTTGTTTCCAGTTTGGTTAGGACATTGCAGGCATGGATCACCTGATTGTCTGATAAGAAAGATGATTCCGTGCTTCGGAAGGCACGTTAAGCCGTTGGTCCCGGCTGCCATTTTGTAGTAGTTAAAGGAGCCACGTCAGAGGCCGAGAGGCGATTCCGAAGAACTCTGACACCAGGGTGTGCATAGTCGAGTTACCGTGTCACCTACACGAAATGATGATGACAGTAAAAATTGAGTCTGGGGCAATAGTATCCAAAATTCACGTTGGAAAACCTGCTTATGGCAAGCAGCTAGCAATCCATAATCAATAATTATGGATTGCTAGTTGCACCATCTTTTGATGGGGCTACTAAGATTTTCGCTAATTCTTTCGACTGAATTCTACAGTCTGCTAGACGAGCATTAACTAGTATATTCTAGGTTTTTTCCACACACGTTTCATCACTAATTATGATGATGTTTCTCTTCTGTTAGAAGCATCATCATAATTAGTGATGAAACGTTGAATTCGAATTTAAACACTATAAATCCAAAAAACATATTTATAAACTCTACAAAACACCGAAGAATTCCTGAAAATAATGAAGATCAAGCGAGCACATTAATTGCTCAATTTATTAATAGCCCGACGGTTATTGAGCTATTACAGTGACCGGTATTAGCCGTATTTTAGGCGCCGTGGCAGCTGGCGTTCGATTAAACGTTTATTTAGGGAAACTAATTGCGCCCACTCTAGTTAGACCCTTGACACTTCTAATTTATAACGTCAAATTATGTGTATCGAATATGGAAATCAATCGCATAATCTGTGTTTATTATTTAACTACATCACTACATATTATGAAACAAAGTCGTCACGCGTCTGTCTGTCTGTTTCAATTATTTCAAAATGGATTTACATGCAGTTTTCACTTATGACTGTTTCATGAGGAACGTTTATAAGTATAAAACATGCCCATGGGCGCAGCTGGAGAGTACTGCTAGAAAAAACTAAGAAGTAAGAATTCCAATTGGTATGCTCAATTTATTGTTGATGTCTGTGTTAATAAATATATAGAAACATATCACAAAAATAAAGTACGAGTAAAATTATGAAGATCATAAGAGATGGAAAATTAATTTTTTACATTGTTCGGGTCTAATGTTTATTTTTAGGCATATTGCAAAATTATCACAAGCCCACTACTACGTCATTATTTTTAGGAATTCGGT
Source organism: Rhodophaea formosa (assembly GCA_963082605.1). Classification (NCBI taxonomy): domain Eukaryota; kingdom Metazoa; phylum Arthropoda; class Insecta; order Lepidoptera; family Pyralidae; genus Rhodophaea; species Rhodophaea formosa. The sequence continues at coordinate 22,098,658 of OY720208.1, forward strand.
GCTTCGACGCAAGTTTATAACTTAGAGTGAGGCTATACGAGTGTTCTATATATTAATTTAAACCAATTTTATCACCCGGCAAAGAATTTTATAATCATAAGACTTAAACAGCTTTTCCATTATCCTCTTCGTCTCACACTGGTCCACTTCTCTCAAAGCCCTATACTTTGTTCATAATTTGGACGATTACCTGTAATTACTGACATTCGTTCATTAATTACAGTCACAAATCGTTAAACCGTCTGCGGCGTAACGCACTCATGCTAGCGATAATAAAGTAATGTAATTAAAGGTCAATGCCATAATGTTACAGAAGGTCAGGGTGAATGCATCAATTATAATGCCGATATTAGGCTGCTATATAGGTTCATACATTATAGGCATAAAAGAAGCTTCCCCATACCGAAACAAAAGAGTCTTGATGAAGTAATTCCATAAAGAGTCTTGACATGAAGAGTTTTTAAATATTGAGGCGCAGCATGATCCCTTAAAACTGTGGTTCTCAAACTTTCTCAGTGGACTCTTATTTAAGTATAGGATTCAACGATAAATTTATGGCTTATATAGCGTCTTTTAATATGGCGGGATGTAAATAGACAAATCAGGTCCGGCCACAGATTAACACTAATGCCACAACTACCTATGCAAAATCACGAATAAAATTATGCGACCTACTGGCCGAAATTTGTTTCCTAATGGTGAGTACTTTCGCAGGGCCCTCACAGAGACTTTGCATAACCCCCACTTTGAGAATAACTTGGTTAAAGTTATCAATATTGTTTCACATCATAACGCGTGCCCTCGTTACTTTGCTAAGAATATGAAATATGAGTAACTTATTATAACACAGTCACTAATTTCTACCTAATCATTTCTTCAGAAAAAATATCTTCTACTGTATATAACACCACTGATATAATGATTCAACTAGATAAGGTTTGACTCCGCGTCGCATTAATAAGATTTCTCAATAAAATGTAAATTTAAGAAGAAGAGATGGAGGTGGATAGTGAAAAATAAATTAAAATGCTTGATATTAGAGCAAATGCGTTGCTGTTAATTGATAATATAATAAAATAACAACCTTACAGTCCAGTAACAACTTACGAAAAGACTTTTCAGTGCTTCTATGGCACATTTCTGCCGAGAAGAAAATTTTTCGGATAAATCAACCCTACAATTTAATGAGCGTGACGTTTCTTCCGCGGAAATTGTTTTTTTTTCGGATGAAATGTCTAAATCATATTTCGCACATATTTCGACGATAAATATCACTCTTGTGGATTCAAAATAGGTTTCCTATTTAGTTTCATAACTATGCCAAAGTAAACGTGTAAAATAAATAGGTCTGTTTAGTTCTAGTCGTAAACTAGACTTAGGACTAGAGCTTACGTAGGCTAATGTTAATTATTTTCCTCATAGTGAAGTAATTACCAGTCTGATCCATGGGATTCTGCCTTTACTTACAAGTTAAGAACTTACTTTTCCTGCAGCAGATTTTTCTTTATTTACTGCACAACACTCCAACTTACCTGTAAAGAAAAACAATGATTAAATCATCGATGATCTTTTAAATAAAAATAAACCGACCTCAACCAAACCAGTGATATGATTTTGATGAAAGTATAACACATCAACACATCAAATAAAATTGGTATTCAAATTGGTTCCTTAATGACGCAATTATAAGGTAAATAAAAAAAGAGAAACTTGCAACCGAAAGATAGCCTCCTTCGTTTTTAAACAGGTAAAAAATCAATTCTTATTGTCTCTTAAATATTCCCACATATAAAGGAGCAACAAAGCTTATAAACATCAAAGAGACCTATTCAACTAGTCTGGCCAGCGTGGAGAGTATAGGCCAAATCCTCTGACTCTGGTAGTACAGAGACGGTCATGCCCATGCAGTGGAGACTAAAAAAGACCTGATGATGAAGTGACCATCAAAACATTGTACACCGTAGTTGTCAAAAGTTAGTAAATAGGCCCGCTCAGAGAGTTAAATGTCACTGGTAAAAAGTTTTAAAAGAATACTTTTGTGCTCCTATTTTCGTTCAGAACAACACCTCCGTCGTATTTAAAGATTGCACCCTTGTTTGCTGCGTTTCAAATTCAGTTTGTTTAAGAGAATTGTTTCTTGGAAGTGTACATTCTGTTAGAGGACTGACGCTAAGCAACAAGAAAAAAAAAACGACGTCCCTTTTGACTACTTACGTCCGTCATAATGATTTTTTGCTGACATCATATACCTACCCTATGATACTTTAGGGAAGAATTAAATTTTAATGTCACCTCACAACCTCTTTTTTAATCCCTAGATTTTGTTTACATTTTGTTTATACAGGTCAATTTGAATTCATTGGCAAAAATGTTACATGTCAAAACATTTATTGGGCCTGATACAAAATTTCTGATTTGCTGACCGCATTTTCAGGCTTATACCACAAACTGATCGCTGAATTGAAAAATAGTGTTAAGAAACAGATAGGTTTTAAAGACCTATCATACAACTCCTCCGCTATCTCTTTGACCTCTCTGTACGACACGACTTTTGCCTTCTCTTTTATTTCGTCTGTGAATGCTCTCCTTGGCCTTCCTTTTCCTCTCTTAACTTCAATCTTTCCTTCTAAGATGGTTTTAATAAATTCGTCGTGTCGTATAAGATGATAGGGAAAACTTATATTTATATTTATATTTTCCATAGGGAAAAATGGAAAATACTCTACCGACAAGAACAAACTTCTATATGTTACATGTAACGCACTTGCACAAATAAAATCTCTTTCAAATAAATATAGTGATCCTGAAAACTGAGCTCATTTTCGATATAGAGAGACAATATATGTGTTTGGGGAGGAAGTCTTTTAAAAATATCACATTCTGAAGCTTAAATTCAGTAAATACCAAATTTATACAATTTAGTATGGAGAAATTTCATTCCCCATATTTCAGAAACAAGTTGCAAGTTTAGGCAAACAGAGGTACCTACTTTGATATTTATGATTTCAAAATCGTAACTGAAGTCAAACCTTCTCTAAGAAACGGGGAGGCAAATTAAATTTATTATTGAAAGTTGGAGAGACATCTGTCGCTGAAGGCAACGGCTCAGTCAATCGCAGTCGAAAAATATCAACCTTTTAACTTTAATCTCATTTGCGACGAAATTTTGAAAGGTTTTTGATAAATAAATCATTTTGATGTCCGAATAAAGTAAGGTGTTAGTTATGCTGAATTTCAAAATAAAATCGGCCAAGTGCGAGTCAGACGAAGTGTTCCTTAACCGTTCCGTATCCGTAAGGAACTATACAAAATTAAACTATCAACAAAAACCACTACTATAGTTTAAACGGTAAAAAAATCACTACTATAGTTTATTTTTTTTACATATCATACAGATTGAGCTAGCCCTACAGTTAGTTGTGAACTTGTGTTGCAGGATACTAACTCAACGATACTATATTTTATAATATATACTTATATAAATAAACATCCAAGACCCAGGTTAATATGAAAAAGATCTTGAAGCGCCACGGAGCACGATTGTATCGGAGCCCTCCTTAAATATTTAATTTATATTGTTTAAGTGAATATACAACGAAATATTCTGTGAATATTTCAAGCGTCTTCCAGTGCCGATTTAATATCGAACAAAACATGACTAGAAGTCACGTGGGTTGTATTGGAGTCTCACAGATTTGTGAGATACAGCCTGTTGACAGACGGACATTGAATTCTCGTAAAATGGGGCTTTCACCGTTTGGGTACGAAACCCTAATAAATACTACTACTACTGCTGGCGAAATATATATTTATTTGATCACTACTCGTCACTACACTTTGTGTTTATGCCTTACTTTGTTCCCGCTATTTGTCCCCTTCAGAATATTGCACGAAAAACATTTTAATCCAACTTAATACTCTTGTATTGTCAAAGAATACACACAAGAAATATTTTCTTCCAATATTTCCAGCGGAAAAATGAGGTTTTGCCAAATCTTATCACGAATTAGCCGCTTGGATGAGTGAGATTGAAAAATGTATTAAGACAGCTTAAGCTTATACCATAATGTCTATAAGCTCTCATCCGTAAGAATAAGATGCGCTGCAAGACTATGCGCGAAACATAAAGGCTGAAATAGGTCTAAATTCATATTTAGACCTATTTCAGCCTTTATGTTTCGCGCATAAGTAACAAAATGCTCACTTAAATTATGTAAGGTATGATTTCATAATCATACCTTACATAATTAAAGTGAGCATTTTGTACTAATACCTTGTTCAAATAACTAAAACTTTACAAAAGCCCGTTTCAGTTATACTTACAGTTGAACTAGTAAATTAAAACGAAAGAGTTTAATATTGCCAGCTAAAGCGACAAGTACACTTTAAAACAGGCTTTTCAAGAAATCCACAATAATAGAAACTTGCGATTGTCCCACGACTTCATCTATGTGAAGGATTTAAAAGCGGTTGAGTAGTTTCAGATCTTATTCAATGTAAACGAATTACAAACTTTAGAATTAAAATTAAACATTTCGGGATATTTACCGTGATTATTGTGGTTTCTTTGAGTTTTCGATATTTCAGTCCAGTTACATGGACCATGATCACGAAGGAACTGAAGAATTTGCGGGTGAGAGCAGGCAGCTCAACGGTAAATATCCCGAATGTTTAATTCTAATGTTGATAACCGTGAAAGTTTGAAACGAATTACAAACTCTTTATAATATTAATATACCTAGATTAATAATCTAAATAACCTAAATTAATATACCCAGATTAGATGGGTGAAAATTTGCTCCAAGAGGGCGAATAGGTAAAATTCAATATAATGCGGTCAAGGTGACGACAGCTAAGAAGGGAACATGTTTATAATAAAACAAGGGCCATGTGTAACGTACATTATGGTGATTTATTGGTTAAAAAATTAACTGAATGTTGAATAAACAATAATAATCTAGAATTAGACAGGGCATAGCGATACTTCACCCCAGAGCAAAGACTGCTCCTTTATAAGTCGCAAGTCCGTCCACACATGGAGTACTGCTGTCACTTTTGGGCAGGTGCAGCCAAGTATCAGCTGGATCCACTTGACTCGGTCCAAAGACGAGCTGTCAGAATTATCGACGATCCTAATATTACAAGCGGTATCGAGCCCCTGAGTTTAAAGAGAGATTTCGCTTCTCTATGTGTGTTCTACCGTTTGTATAATGGGCTGTGCTCTGAGGAACTGTTTGAGATGATGCCTACGGCTACATTCTATCATCGCACCTCACGCCATCGACAGGGGGTTCATCCTTATACCTTAAATCCTAAATGGTCACGTACAGTACGCTTTGAAAGGAACTTTCTTCCACGTACGCTAAAGTTATGGAATGAACTCCCTGCTATGGTTTTTCAGAGAGACTACAGTACGGGATTCTTCAAAAAGGGCGTAAAAAGATTTCTTCAGGGTCCACAACGCGCGTGTGACACCTCTGGTGTTGCAGACGTCCATAGGCTACGGTAACCGCTTTCCATCAGGTGGGCCGTATGCCTGTTTGCCAAGTTAGTTGTAAAAAAATAAATAAAAAAATTAAAGCCAATTTTGTAAGGAGATTTAATAAAAAATATTCAAATTCCGAGAAGGGCGACATTAGGTAGGTACGTAAAGTTGGCTCCCTACGGGTCAATAGTTTGCTTCGAGAGGGCGAGTAGGTAAAATTCAATATATTAAGGTCAAGGTGAGGATGGTAGTTAAGGCGATATGTTTATAACACAACAAGGGCTATGTGTAACGCGCATTAAGGTGATTTATTGGTTTAAAGTCGATGTTTAATATAATTCTAGCTACCCAAAAATATAGTGATTTTAAATAGGTATGTAGTGATTTTAAATAGGTATGTCGTAGATTGTAAGTTGACGTCATTTGAAGAAAATGCGCTATGCAGTTTGTTGCCGCTTCTTCTGCACTCCGCCTTGGAAGCGGTGTAAACTTAGCCGTAAGTAAATTATTGACGCCAACAATAATATATTTTTGTAAACTAATTGTAATTATGAAAAAAATGACGTTCACTAAATGATATTGAAATATCTTATGATGAATAAAATGATTGACTTTGACTTTGACCTGATATTTACTTGAGTAAATACATTTAACTTACAGTTTCAAATCGTGAAAAACTACGAAATTATAAACAATATTCGATGAAAAGCAATTCCCTTAGCAACATTGGCATAAATAATAGACAAAATCTTGGGAATTATATGATATATTCTAAATATATCTTGGGAATTATATTCCAAAAAGTGAAATTGCTAGGGTGACAGGAAAGTTGGCTCCCTACGGGTCAATAGTTAGACGACGAGCAGGCAATATTCGATATATTAGGGCCAAGCTGAACATTAAATTTAAGTCGATCTTATTCTTACCATGTCAATGATTCACATTTATATAAAACAAGCTGTTAACCGTGGCTCCGCCCACGTGATATATAGCCTATGAAATTCTAAGTATCCTAACCTATGTGTACCTATGCAAAATTTCATGATGATCGGTTCAGTATGACGTGAAAACGTAACCAAAAAACAAACTCACTTTCGCATTTATAATATTAGTTAGCAAGTAAGCGTAGCATTAGGATTCATGTAGTATTTGGCTGCTGCTAGGGCTTGAGGTGTAGCTTCATTTAAGTTGTACATAGTGCAGGTAGGAGGGCACAGGGGGCAGACCAATAGATGAGCTATTGTCTGGTCCGGATATCCACAAACACACGCAAAGCTCAAATCGATATGTTAAGGGATATGTGGCCTCCGTGGCGCAGTGGTCAACACGCCAGACTGTGACACGAGAGGTTCCGGGTTCGATTCCCGGCCAGGTCAAGACGGAAAATGATCTTTTTCAGATTGACCTGGGCATGGGTGTTTATCTATATATGTACATGTTACATAATATAATGTCGTTGAGTTAGTTTCCCATAATACAAGTCGCGAACTTAGTTTGGGGCTTACTCAATCTGTGTGATTTGTCCGTATATATTTATTTATGCTTATAGGCGATTTAGAGGTTAAATGATAAATCGAATGTTGGTGTTTGTTTTTTGTAAGTGGCCAACATTGGTGACATTTATCAAGCTGCCTAACGATTCTGACATAGCTTATCGACTGCCATCAATGATGGCAGCTGGGACCAACGGCTTAACATTCTTTCCGAAGCACGGAAGAGCTCAAGATATGGTTATGCCACATGCGGTCACCCATCCAAGTGAGGACTACGCCTGAGGTTGCTTAACATGCGTAAGCGCTAGTAATGGTCACACCCAAAAGCGATTGGGCTCCTTACTGATTAATTAAAATTAGTAAGTTATTTTCGTTTTATTACGGTGAATAAACTAAAAAACAAAAATATTGGTAAAAAACTTTTATTTATTAAATTCCACCCCTCTCTCAATGCGACCACGATGGATGTAACTACATTGAAACGTCAGTGGAAATAAATAAATAAAAGGTTCGAGCTAAGTAATTATATGTTTAAAGTGCAAAAGTTTAAAATATAACACGAAAAGTTAATGTTTCGGTCCGGAAACTCGTCTCAAACTCACGGTTTTTTTATTAATCAAGCTTTTAAGAGTGTAGTGCTGTTTACAATTTCATTACCAAGTAATTTATTCCTCATGATGAATATGTTTAATTCAACTAATAGCTTAATTAAATAAATGGAAGCAAACTCGTTATTTATTAACTATTACATTTATCAGTGACAACGCAATTATGTTGAACTTGCTCATGTGGTTTAGCTAATGTTATAAGAATACATACATACATAGTATTACGTCTTTATCCCTTACGGAGTATACAGAGCCTAAGGCCATAGGTCCCGTCGCAGCAACCGATAGGCTTCATAAAATAGTCAGTGATATACTCTGTGACCTCTCAATAAAATATATAAGGTAATATATAAGACCGAAAGGCCACCTTTAAATAAATAAATATATACGGACAAATCACACAGATTGAGCTAGCCCCAAAGTAAGTTCTAAAGTAAGACTCGTGTTATGGGATACTAATTCAACGATACTATATTTTATAATAGATACATAAATAGATAAACATCCAAGACCCAGGTTAATCTGAAAACGATCATTTTCCATCTTGACCTGACCGGGGATCCAATCCAGGACCATCCGTATCGCAGGCAGGCGTGTTGACTCCTGAGCCACGGAGCTCGTCACGCCGTTAGCATTTTGATGGGCTTAAAGAGGGAAAACGGTATCAAAATCAAATAGTGATGGGTTGCTAGCCGCTCCACCTTTTAACGTTCCTAATTTTGCGCCCAATTCCTCAGCCGGTTTCTACGGCCTGCACGGGAATAGAAGCAGCTGGTACATTCTACGCTTTTTCTTTTCTCCAAGACCAGCGTGGAAGATTTAGAATAATATATGCTTAATTATTATGTCGAGCTCCGTGGCGCAGCGGTCAACACGCTAGCTTGCGACACGGGGTCCCGGGTTCGATCCCCGGTCAGGTCAAGATGGAAAACGATCTTTTTCATATTGACCTGGGTCTTGGATGTTTATCTATATAAGTATATATTATAAAATTATAGTATCGTTGAGTTAGTATCCTGCGACACAAGTTCACAACTTACTGTGGGGCCAGCTCAATTTGTGTGATATGTCCATATATATTTATATTTATTTATGTAACAAATACATATTAAGACACTGTGGAATACCTTTAAACATGATATTTTTTCCCCTATTCCTCTTATATTATATTTTTAGAGAACTGGATAACTGCCGGAGAGTAAATAAAAAAAAACTATTTAGAGATTGGTTGCTTACTTGCCTGAAATGCTATGTATTTAGTTTTCATGATGTAGAGCCCGGCGACATAGAAGGTGAGAGCTTTATAACCGATTATGTATGTTATGCTACCCCGAGCGTAGTCCCGACTTGGATGGGTGACCGCAAGTGGCAAAAAAAATATCCCGAGCTCCTCCGAGCTTCGGAATTCTGTAATTAAGCTATATCAGATGCCTTTAGGCAGCTTGAAAAGCTGATATCACTGTCGGGCACTTACGCACTCTATAATTCATTCCATTATATTGTTCAATTGTTTTGTCTGTATGTGCTGAAGAAAGAGTGTGCAGATGGATAAAATTACACTGAGAAGTATAAACGGCGCCATTATGCTGATTTGCCCACTTTGTGCATCCAGCTAGATGGTGGAAAGTATGGAAATATATACATAATTATTACTTATTTAATTAAATAGACTGTCTGATAGCAAAGTTCTCTATCTACCTAGGTGTGTGTAAGATATACCTAGGAGGTTCTACGCCTGACTACGAAGCGCGCTTTACAACTTTGATCGCCGCTTTAAAAACTTTGTGATAAATAGTGTGGTACGGAAAGTAAGACTTCTGAAGAAAACTAAGTCTACTGATGTATTTAGATATTGTATGGAGGCAAAAGATTTATTTGGATAAAAATTCTATTCGTCTCGTTTAAAGAGATACAAAATATCGGTTATATACGGTATATAGTTGACAAGTAGCAATAAAAAATGGCCTTTGATTGCTTTATGGGAGCTTCTGGTGACAAAGCTATACGAGTCCATATGACAGTCTACTTTGACAACTTCACACATTGTTCATTTGCACGAGCATTAATAGGGGAGCGGGGCGAGAAGTAAATTTGAAGTTACTATTAATAGAGATAGTGAGTAACACTTTTAGCAGAATTCATGAACACTACATAATGTGTATGTGGAAAACTCAATAATGTGTCGGTAAATACATATACGAGTACGTACGATGTACATTATGGGACTACTAAAGATAAGAAACTCTAAGACCTAAAACAAAACATTTTATTTTCGTACAAAACATTTTCCTTTTAGTTTTTGGGTAAGCAAAATATGTAGGTAATATTATCTCACAAAAAGCTTTACTTTCTTTGCGGCATGTTTCGGCACAATTTTTCACGTTTCTTCCATTCAATGTTGTGTTAGTGGTATTAACGATAGTTTTTTTGGAATAAAAGACCCGAAAGCTTAAAAAGAAAATGTTTATATTCTTTTATTTAGGTTTTCTGGTTGGCGAAAATAATACTATCTGACGAAAATCTTTATTTTCCAAATACAGACCCACGAAACAAGCCCAGGTGTAACTCAAGATATTATCTGTGAAATGTTTGGGACAATTTTTCACGTGTCTTTCATTTAACTTTATCTGAGGGATATGTACGATAGTCTACTTAGGATAAAAATCTTTAAGAAAAATATTTTTATTTTCTTATAAGACATTCTCTTTTTAGGTTTTTGAGTAGTGACATTAATATTGTCTATGTTGTCTTAGTGGTATTAACTATAGCCTTCTTAGAATAAAAGACCCGAAACCTTAAAAAGAAAATGTTTATATTCTTTTATTTAGGTTTTCTGGTTGGCGAAAATAATCTATCTGACGAAAATCTTTATTTTCCAAATACAGACCCAGGTGTAACTCAAGATATTATCTGTGAAATATTTGGGACAATTTTTCACGTGTCTTTCATTTAACTTTATCTGAAGGATATGTACGATAGTCTACTTTGGGTAAAAATCTTTAAGAAAAATATTTTTTATTTTCTTATAAGACATTCTCTTTTTAGGTTTTTAAATAGTGACATTAATATTGTCTAACAAAAGGCTTTACTTTTCGAATACAGACCAAAGCAAGCCCAGGTGTTACGTAAAATATTATTATTAGTGGCATATTTTGGCACATTTCATGTTGTCGTACAACGATAGTCTATTTATTATTTTGCTAACCCAATACTAACAAGAAAATGATTATTTTAATGTAAAACATTCTCTTTTAGGTTTTTGGGTTAGCGAAAATAACGACGAGCTCCGTGGCGCAGCGGTCAACACGCCTGCCTGCGACACTGATGGTCCCGGGTTCGATTTCCGATCGTTGAGTTAGTATCCCATAACACAAGTCTTGAACTTTCTTTGGCGCTAGCTCAATAAGTGTGATTTGTCCGTATATATTTATTTTTATTATTCAACAAACGGCTTTCTAAACTTAGACCGAAACAGGACCAGGTGTTACGCTAGATATTATCTGAGAAATGTTTCGGTAAAATTTTCACGTGTGTCCTATTCAACATTATTTTAGCGTCACTAAAACGTAACATTATTATTTATCTACAGAAGAGAAACAGCTCATATTATTTATTTATAAATAATGTATGTACGCAGATCAAAGAAACAATACATACTCATACATACGAGTATATTTTTTCTTTTTAATCTGGACATTTTCAAAATCAAATTTAGTTGTATTTTAATGTTTTCTTATGTTTTCGCGATGGTTACAATTAAATAAAATTCAATTTTGGAATGATTAATTATGTTAAAATCCTCCATTTTCACAGGTATTTGTCCACGGTTCTGGAGATACTCAAAGAGGATAGACGTCAGATAGGCAGCAGGGCGTAAAAACTTTTACCAAATCAAGTCACGATATGTAGGCTGTCAAATAGCGGAGCCTGGGTTCCGAAGTACACAACTGAGAACGCAACCAGGATAAACGCTAGGATAAACAATTGTGACGAATATATATTGTGTCTATAAAGATAAAAAAAATCCGAAAACCTCTAAAGAAAATGTTTGTTTTCTTATAAATATCCTCCTTTTATATTTTTGGATAAGCGAAGATAATATTATCGAACAAAAGGCTTTATTTTCCAAGTACAGACCGCAACAAGCCCAGGTGTTACTCAAAATATTATTTGCGACATTTTTCGGGATAGTTTTTCACATCTCTCCCATTCTTTTATATTTACGTATAAAATATTAAGTATAAAATACCGGAAAACCTAAGAAGAAAATGCTTATCATCATCACTATAACTTCACTCTCATTAGGTATCACTACATCACTACATATTATAAAACAAAGTCCTCCGCCGCGTCTGTCTGTCTGTCTGTTCGCGATAAACTCAAAAACTACTCCACGGATTTTTATACGGTTTTCACCAATAGATAGAGTGATTCACGAGGAAGGTTTTAAGGTATAATACATGCCCGGGCGCAGCCGGGTAGGGCTGCTAGTTTATAAATAAAATATTTTCGCCGCGTTCGTTCGTGATAAACTCAAAAGTACCTACTGCATTAATTTTCATGTGGTTTCTCCTCAACATTTTCTGTTAGGTTTTTCGTCAGCAAAAATAGTATTATTTAACAGACGGCTTTTCAAACTCAGACCAAAACAGGACTAGCAGGCCGATTTGCTAACTCGGTGTACAACGAATTGATAGTCACTTAAGCATCCATTACGGTTTTCATATCTTAAATAAAAATAGTCACTCATACCGAAGCCGTAATGAATATTGAAGTTACCATTAAAATGATGTACACCGTAGTTGTCAAAAGTTAGCAAATAAACCTGCAGGTGTGACGCTATTCAATTTTTCACGTGTCTCTCTTTTCATGTTCTCGCGTCACGAAAATGTAACATTTTTATTTTTCTACACAATAAAAACAATGAGTATTCATTTATTTATTGAATAACTTTGCTAGGGGTTTAAAGCAAACCTTATCTAGCAGTCAACCAACAGGTGATGCCGATGAGTATCAATTATGTATTAATCATTTATGTAGTCATCATCATCATCATTTCGTGTAGGTGACACAGTCAGTCGACCATGCACACCCTGGTGTCAGAGTTCTTCGGAATCGCCTCTCGGCCTCTGACGTGGTTCCTTTAACGACTGCCAGATGGCAACCTGGACCAACGGCTTAACGTGCCTTCCAAAGCTCGGAATCATCTTTCTTATCAGACAATCAGGTGATTCATGCCTGCAATGTCCTAACCAAACTGGAAACAACTTAATAAAGTGTGTTTCCCGTGGGATTCGAACCCACGACCCCCGGGTCAACAAGGCAAACGCCTTAACCACTGGACCACAGAGGCATGTAGTCATAAGTAGATTAATGAAAACCTAATACAAGAAAGAGAGAGAGAGATATTGAGCAGGAGGCCCATTTCCCTCTCCCCTTGGAGAGGGAAAAATAAAAGGCCGGCAACGCTCCTGTGACCCTCCTGATGTTGCATTTGTCCATAGGCAGCGGTGATCACTTACCATCAGGTGACCCGCTTGCTCGTTTGCCGTCCTATGACATAAAAAAAACATGTTCGATTTTGAAATGTCCGCATTAGGTTCAATTAAGAAAATCTAATCAAAAAAATGTTACAAAATGTACTCCATGTCCATATACCAGGCAAAGAATGAATATAAAACTTCTAATTCAGAAGTTTAGGCGTGAAAGCTTTCAAACAAATAAATTACAAGCTGACGTAGTTCACAAATTCACGGTTACTCAAAGCAGTTAGTTATTAAATTAATGATATAAAAACATTCGAAGGTTATTGTTTTGTGGGTAAAATGTAGATTTCGCTGATCAGTTTGTTATAACTAAACCGGTCATCATGAAATTTTATAGACACGTTTTTAGGGTTCCGTAGTAAACAAGGAACCCTTATAGTTTCGCCATGTCTGTCTGTCCGCCTGTCTGTCCGTCTGCGGTTTTATTCAAAGACTATAAGTACTAGAAAGCTGTAATTTGGTATGGGTATGTATAATAATCATGGCAAAAAATTGGTAGAAAAAAATCTTAAATTTTTTTTTGTGATAGCTCCCATACAAGTAAAAAGGGAGTTTTTTTTTTCTATACAAACCCATTGTGTTGGGTATTGTTAAATAGCTCTTTAAAAAATATTGTGAGTTTGAGAACACCATTTTTCGATTTAGGGATTTTTTTTAGGGGTACCTAAGTATCCACCCCAATACGTGAAAAAAATTACAGCAGTAGTATACATACTGACGTTGAAAGGAAAACTATCAGAGCTGTGTACAGAACCCTACGCGTGACCCGACACGCACTTGGCCCGTTTTTTGAGATAAGGCAAAGGACGTAGTGTACATTACCTCCCGAAAATGTTCCCCAGACATCAAGAGGAAACGCGGGCGAAAAGTTGTATTAAACAGACATGTAAAATGTAAAAAAAAATGTACAAACAGAAATGATGTGCAAACAGCTCTCTAAAGTAGCGTGCGGGCTCAAACGGACTGCTATGAAACGCCTCGGGCAGCGGCTTTCGCGGCTTTTAAACTGTATCCACCTTCGCAGAAGCACAGGGGTGACACCACACAAAAAAATAACAACATTCCAACTTTTATCCTAATATCATAAATGTGAAAGTGAGTTTGTTCGTTTGTTACGCTTCCACGCTCCATCTACTGAACCAATCATTATGAAATTTTGCATACACTTAGGTCAGGGTAGCTGAGAAGAACATAAGCTATATACACGCGGGTGAACTCGTGGGGAACAATTAGTATATTATAAATGGGAAAGTACGTTTTTTTTTTGCTTGTTTGTTACTCTTTCATGCCCTATCTACTGAACCGATCATCATAAAAATTTGCATACACGTTGTGTGGAGTACGGATAAGAACATAGGCTACCTTTCATCCCGGAGAAAAGTACTGTTCCAGAGAGATCGATATTAACACGAGCAGAGCCGCGGGCGAATGCTTGTAAAATATAAAAAAAAAACACGAATGCATGCTCTGCAAAGTTTTCCTCTTCGTAGTTAAACTTGATAACGTAACGGGAAGTATGATAAATCTTGAAGACTTCTGTGACCTAGTAGCCATCATACTAAGCTTTCACACCGGAGGTTCCGGTCGGGTTAAGATGGAAAATGATCTTTTCCAGATGGACGTGGGTCTTCATCTATTTCTTTTTTATAGGTAGTTTATCTGTATGTAACTGTTATAAATATATAGGATCGTTAAGTTAGTATCCCATAATACAAGTTGGAATTTACTTTTGGGCTAACTCAAAGCTCAATTAAGTCATGTTTTTGATACATGTAGATAGAATGAGAGGAAATCAATTTTTCAAAAATTTAATTTCACCACTTTTTTGTATCATTACTGTATAGACCCCTGCCAAATTGCAGCGATGGCGAGCTCCGTGGCGCAGCGGTCAACACGCCGGTCTGTGACACGGATGGTCCCGGGTTCGATCCCCGGTCAGGTCAAGATAAAAAAACTATCTTTTTCAGATTGACCTGGGTCTTGGATGTTTATCTATATATGTATTTGTTATAAAATATAGTATCGTTGAGTTTGTATCCCATAACACAAGTCTCGAACTTACTTTGGGGTTAGCTCAATCTGTGTGATAGGTCCGTATATATTTATTTATTTTATTGTAGTATATTTACATATATTTTTCTTTAATCTAGTATCTGATCTAAACCACGAATAGACAGGTAGACGGAAAAAAAGTATATGTATATCAGTGGGTGTAAATAAGAAAGCCATCCATCACATTTGCAGCGTCTCAGAAAACACAGCCCTGCTTTAAATATTCAGTCTCTAGAGCTCAGCCGACTCGACGCGGTATTTACCGCAAAATAGCTTTTTGCTTACTTACACTGATAGCAATACATGACACGCCCATGTGTTACGTTGCGGTTAACAATATGAATTCTTTTTATAAGGACTGATTTAAACATAGAATTGCCATTTTTTAAATTGAATTCGCCAAGCTACATAAAATACTGTGCCTATTATTTTACAAAAATGTAATAAACCGTTTAAATGGGGCTATTGTTGCATTAACGCATTTTTACGCATTATATTAAACGTCTTGTTCCGGTGGTGTCAATCATCAATAAATAGGTTCCTACATCCTAAACAGGAGTACTAAAAGTGTGAAGAGGGCTTAAATTCACGCACTAGACCGGTAACCCGAAATACGAGTACAGTAACGAGACTTAAAATAATACACATCGATTCTTGGGTCAATGTGAGTATGAATTCTTTCTTCATTAAAATGACATGCATTATGCCTAAACGATAACCTTGCTCATAGTTTCCATATTCAAGTCACCAAACTTAAAACTTCAAGTCACTAGTCACTAAACTTAGACACAAATACATAATCTGATTAAAAATACTTGCTCATTTTAATCGAGCTTTATGCTAACAATTCATTCTTTCAGAAGTAACTTAGATGAATCGTGATATCTGAGAATAATGACTTCTTCTATCGTTGCTTCTGGCAACGATAGATAGACGAAGAGTGATTCCGTATAACGTTAGGAGCTTACTTTGATTTATTTTGGAGATTTTTTTGCAGACAGACATATTCGTATACCAACAAACACATTGTTAAAATATTTCTACACAACTAATTAAATAACATCAAAACCACACATTTTTTTAACACACCCAATGTTAAATTATATAGAATCAACTACTAATTGATTGTAAAACATGTAAATGTTAGCGAGCGAGCAACAAGTATAGACCATAACCTTATTTAACCTTGTTTGACAATGTCTTAAGAGTTAGAGTTAGTCATGCTCACTAAAAATGTTCAATCTGGTGGCGGCGTTGTGTGTCGGGTCGTTGAGTTCCCTCTAATATGGTTGAGTTCAGCGATGGCTGATCCACACGTCAACTCGTGAACGGGTGCTGTCAGGGGGGACTGGTCTGCTCGGCCTGAGACTACTTTAAGTATCATATGTTGTTTATTATCTTTACACACTCGATCGTTAACATAAACATGTTCTAAAAATAATAAATCTATGTATATTGAAATTGTAACATGAAAACAGAAAAAAGAAAGAAAGAAAAAGACAATAAGGAATAAATATTCGTAATCATATAAAGCCCTTCAGGCGAGTAGGCGACCAAAACTGTTGATAAGAGTTTCTTTCGGCGTTTCTTCTCTGCAGTGGTCGGTTCCGAAACGCTAGTAGTCTGTAGCTTTTGAACAATTAATAAATACATATTATCTAATAATTTTAAATATGATATGACGTGAAAAAGTGCCTGCAAAGGCCTATTTTCTGAATAAACGTTTTGATTTGATTTGATAAACGGTTATTGCTAAGTCCTGTTTATAAACACAATTATAAAATTACTCTTTTAGCTTGTCGACGCCGCAGGTAACGGAAAGGGTGGCTATTACCTGGGACAAAGAATTGCAATCGCCATCCAACTCGGGAATGCACATACGGCTGCGTATATTTACCTTGTTAGAAAAATTCTACACGTTCCCATCGCCCCAGCGGATTCCAAGTTTAGCATATACAGACGATTACTTCAATCATATTATGTCTAACTTAACTGAAGAGCTCCGTGGCGCAGCGGTCAACACGCCGGCCTGTGACACGGATGGTCCCGGGTTCGATCCCCGGTCAGGTCAAGATGGAAAATGATCTTTTTCAGATTGACCTGGGGTCTTGGATGTTTATCTATATATGTATTTGTTATAAAATATAGTATCGTTGAGTTAGTATCCCATAACACAAGTCTTTCTTAAGAACTTACTTTGGGGCTAGCTCAATCTGTGTGATTTTTCCGTATATATTTATTTATTATTATTATTCTAGTTTCAAATATTTATAATAAAATGGGAAGGCCCCTTCCCAGGCAGTTTTGCAGGTCAAATAATATTCTAAATAATTATATTCATCATCATCATCGTTCCAGTCGCAAGAAGTCCACAGCTGGACAGAGGCTATTTCCATCATGAGGGTTGCCATACCCATGCCGGGGTCCTTAATCTTATCTTTTTCTATAAAAATAGTAAAACGGTTCTCAGAATACATACCTACCAAGTTTCAACTGTGTAGTCTCAATAGTTTTAGAACACAATGGCTGTGACATACGACAAATAGACAGACAGATGGACATGAAGAATCCATAAGACTTCCGTTTTCTGCCATTCGGCTATTGAACCCTAAAAAGTAAGAAGACATCTGAATTCATTACTGGAAAACAAACTGCCATATACGTTACACAAACCGTATGCTAGAATAGTTATGGATACGTTCATTCGTCTTCAGTTATCTGGGATTGCATAATAGAAGCTATTCTGCTCCTAAGCCTCAGAATTACACTAAGCCTACTATCAATTTCAGTTACCTACCACACAGAGATACATCATATCTACCTATAATAGATGATACACAAGCTTTTCCTCTGACTTGCTCCTAACTTAAGAGGTATTAGCTTCGCCACATACGAACACAGAATTAGTTTTGTTTATGAATGAATATATGATTAATGTTTATTGCTAGAAACGTGAAACATTTTTTTTTATTTCAAACATTTAATAAAACTTAGTCTAAAAGGGGTGATTCACCCCGTCAAAGAGTCTACTTTTCCTATAATTCATGCCGAAAATTAAAGAAAGGCAACATTTTCATTCAAATAGCCCTGTTGGTTGAACACTTTTTTAGTGGAATGTATTTTTTTAATTTCAGGCTTTATTCCTACAGGTTGTTCATGGACAGGCTGAATCGCCCTTTTACGAATCGAACAGGGATATATGAATATATTATGCCTTTATTACTTAGAGGGTAGACTAGAGCCTAAAGACATGAGATCCACGGCCAAGTATCGGTCGTTGCAACTTCAAAGATGACACCACCAGGGTAATTTCCAAACTTTACCTTTAGAAGTTCTGGTATTATTGTCGTTAAATTCTCTTACCTGAAACAAAAAGCAAGACGTTAGCTTCGTCATGGTTCTGTAAATAGTAAACTAATCGCAATTTGTTATGCAGATTGCCTACGGATTAGCATAATGGTGTATTTATTCTGAACGTCATAAGTTCTTCGTAAAACCTAATTATTGTTCGTCATTGCGGCTATTACAGATACAAATTCGTTTTTTATGCTGTAAATTATTTATGACATGAGTTAACTCTTAAATAACCGCAGGGCATTTTTTGCCTTGTGCCAAAAAATAACATACCTACCTAATTGAAAAAAAAAAGTTTATCTACTTAGTAGATATGGGTGAAAACGTTACAAACAAATTAGCCTTTACATTTATTATATTAGATGGGTCTTTGAAAAAAGAAAAAAAGAAATTAACCGAAATAAAGGCAAAATTGCTTCCAAAAATTTTTATTAATTTATCAACATATTAATATCAATCTTCGACACTAGTTTTTTCTACACTTAATAATAGAGTCTATCTAGGCTTTATATAATTTAAGTTTTAAGAGGGTGTTTAGGTGAAGTCCAGAATTAAATGTTGATGGATAGCAGCCGCGTCGCTTAATGGCATCATTCCCTATATCTCCCATTTACATTCTCTTGCTACGATTAACTTTGTATTTAATAGACAGACATCAAAGTGTATGTTTGTCCTTATATGTATATTTGTATGTTTGTGCGAGCGTCTGTGTTTCACCCGTTTTGGCCCCAACGGAAGATCAGTGCTGGTGGTTTTTCTTTAAAAACACCCAGTAAATGCTGAGTTGGGACCATTTTGGGAGACTATAATTATAAGTTTTTTTTCTTTTTAGTTTAATTATATTATTCTTTTTTTCCAGGTATTCTGTACTTAACTATGTTTTTTTTATTCTCCCAAATAAAGTATATCTTTATCTTTTTTTATCAAAGTCTCGTGAACAGGGTCCCGTTTTTGCCCTTTGTGTACGCGACCTTAAAAAAGTTGAAAAAAAAGCATAATAAATGTACATAAATTTAACAGTTCATGTACAATGTTTATCTTATAAAAAATGTTACAGCTGTAAATATTATTTTGCGAAGAAAAATCTCAAGTTGTTGATAATGTAAACATGTACAGTAAATAACGACAGAAATATACGGTCGTTACGTTTTATATCGAAACAAGTGCTGAAGCATTTTATGAATATGTCGCTACAAGATATACATAAGTTGTGGATCGTAAAATGCTCATTAGGAAAACTTATTGTACATATATAACTAAGTTTTATAGTCTGTAGTTGTTCAAGTAATAAAACATAAAGATATACCAACGAAAACAAAAACCATTACACTACACAAAAAAAAGGGTTACTAAAAATAGCATATAGCCCGGTTTACACAGGTAAAAGCTGCGCTCAATAGAGCTTCAGCCTTTACACACACCTGTTAAAAAAGAAAAATAATAATACACGCACGAACGCCGAGGCGAGCACATCTAATGGAATTTAAAAATGCATTACTGAATTCTAAATCACTCTCAAAAAGCGATGGCAACAAATTTTTAAGACAATACTTATTTAGCTGCTTTTATCAACTTCAGGGAGGAAAATCAGACTTTATATCACTAAGAACTTATATGACAGAATAATAGATAAATTCATTATGAAAACACGGCTTTACTCACGTTTTTATTACGTCGGATCCATCTACTAGTTAGTTTAGTTTTAGTTGCATTATCTGTAAAGTAAAACGAATAGGTAGTAAAATACGCCTCACTGTGATAAATTTGTTTATTCCTAACTCCAATCGAGGTCAAATCAGTTTAGATTTCACTTTAAAACTGCTAGTACCTGGGAATATATTGCCATAACATAAACAAAAACAAGCGTGAGTAGATTTTTAGTGCACGTGAATGTATACTGAAAAATCTATATACGACTGGAATAAATTGCTTGCTGTTATTGACAGCTTTGCCTGTACCATACAAATATACTACAAATGGATTGAACAAGTCGTATGCCGTTCCCAGATGAGTTAGGACCAATCCAAGTCTTCCGTGGATTTCCTAGAAGACGACTTAGGTAACACAAGCAGCTAAACAAAGCTTATAAACATCAAACAGACCTCTCCAACCTGTCTGGCCAGCGTGGATAGTGTGCCAAATTATCTGGCGGCTCTGGCTAATATATGGCTCTGGTAGTAACATAGAGGGTGGTGCTTCTGCAGTGGAGACTAAAAACGACCTGACGATGACGATGAATAGAAATACACACAAACGCGAGTAAATTATAAAACACGTGAGTTAAACATGTTCTAAAAATCTAAATGCGACTGCAATCAATTGCTCGCCGGTATGTTATTGACAGCTCTGCATGTGCCCTACAAATATACTAAAATTGGATTGAACAAGCCGTATGCCGTTCTCAGCAGAGTAGAATAGGACCACTCCAAGCCTTCCCGTGGATGTCGTGCAAAGCAACTTAGGAAACACAAGTTAAGCAAAGCTTTTAAACATCAAACAGGCCTCTTCAACCTGTTTGGCTAGCGTGAAGAGTGTGGGTCGAATCCTCTAACTTCTCTGGTTAATATATATATATAACTCTGGTAGTACAGAAAGGGTCGTGTTCCTGCAGTGGAGACTAAAAAAGACCTGATTATGATGAATATAAAAATATACAATGTAGATTTTTAGTGCACGTGATTTGAATGTGTTCCGAAAAATCTATATGCGACTGCTATAAATTGCTCGCCGGTATGTTATTGACAGCTCTGCCTGCCTGTGCCTTACAAATATACTAAAAATGAATTGAACTAGCAAAGGTATCGCGCGTCGTTAGCATTTGTTAAAGAAAATACTCGTACCTTCTACAACACCTTGAAAGTGTGTTGTTGAGCGGACAACGACACCTTTAAGGTGTTGTTGTTCGTTCAGGTAGAGTTCACACATCACTTTCGCCAGAAAAATATCGAATTGGTACAAACCGTACATTAGTTCACTGTAGGCTTATATCAATTGCATTCCTTTAAAAACGTTATCGTTTAATGCCGTGTGGTTTCCGGCAAAGTAGAATAGCGACTTAGGAAACACAAACACAAAGCTTATTAGCATCAAAGATACCTCTCCAATCCGTCTGGCCAGCGTGAAGAGTGTATGCCAAATCCTCTGACAACTCTAGTTAATACATGGCTCTGGTAGGTGCTCCTGCAGTGGAGACTAAAACACCTGATGATGTTGAAAATTGTAATCACACTTGACAATAATTTGACATCGCTGAAGCAAGAGACCGATTTTAACAATAATTTTCATTATGAGACCTCTCCAACGCGTCTGGTAAGCGTGGAGAGTGGTAGTACACAAAGGGTCGTGCTCTTGCAGTGGAGACTAAAAAATTGAAATGAAATGATATATATTTATTCACATGAAACATGGTACAAACAAGTATTAAAGATAGGTAATGTAACTTTACATGTTTCGCCAGGGATATGGCTTGTAACTAAATATTATTTGGAATATTTATCATGAGCAACAATATTATTAGTTTGATAAAATTATAATTAAACTACAATATATAAAGTGTCTCTATTATCACATATTAATACTACCTGCCTTTATAGTCTGTGCATACATCATTAACGATATAAGTCAACGACCTAGATAAGGGTCGTCTTCAAACATGATAGACAGGTAAATTGCGGAGGCCTAAGCACCTGCTATTTCATAACCGATTATTCAAGTAGAACGTTTATAAAGAAATATTTTTTATACCTTTAAATTGGTGAGTGTCTTCCATGCTGGTTTGGGAGGAAAAGGAACAACATAGAATATACCAGAGTGCTTTTCTTCCAACTCAGACCGTAAAAGCCGGAGAAGGGATTGGGCGATAATCTAACAACCCATCACAATTTTGATTTCGCTTTCCATCTTAACGCCCACTTGCATGCTAAACGAGGCCTCTGGTTTTTATGACCGCGCAAAGAATAAAGATAATATGTATGTGTATCCTAGTTTTTTATACAATTAAATAGGCAAACGGTCCACCTGATGGAAAGCGGTTACCTTAGCCTATGGACACCTGCAACACCAGGGTTGACGACCCTGAAGAAATCTTTTCACGCACTTTTTAAAGAAGCCGATCTTGTAGTCTCTCGCGAAAACCAAGGCGGGGACTTCGTTCCATAACTCTAGCGTACGTAGAAGAAAGTTCAGTTTAAAAACAGAATTCTCGCAACCCTTTAGGAGTTATAATAATATTAAAACTTACGCGAGATAAATTCATCATGAAAACACGGCTTTACTCACGTTTTATTACGTCGGATCCGCCGACTAGTTTCGGTCTGTTATGAAGACCATCATCGGGGCGAGTGAAGCGTAACCGTAAAAGTGTTTTGAGGTAAGCGTAATCGTCGTTATGCCACCCCTTTCACTCGCCCCGATGATGGTCTTCGTAACAGACCAAAACTAGTCGGCGGATCCGACGTAATAAAACGTGAGTAAAGCCGTGTTTTCATAATGCATTTAGGAGTTAACTAGAAACAAAGTAGAATGCCGAATGTTATCATTCGGGAAACAGTTAGACTAAGAACGTGTTGTAGAGACGCTGTTTATTTTAGGAAACAGTAGTTAGACTTGTCATATTGTCATTTTCAGTTTGTCTAACTATACTAGCATATTGTCAAAACTACTGGCAAGAATTGAAGACACCTCCATGGCACTAGTCAATCTAAAAGTAAACTATCAGGGTCACCACAAAAGAATGAATTTAAGTACAAAGGTAAGCATAAGAGGCGGCGTGTGACGTAGTCTAAGCAGCTAACCCTATTTTTTTAAAACTTTAGAACTCTGTAGAACAGGGGACAGGTGCGGAGACCGGGGAGCGTATATTTTTTTCTGTGAATTATTTAATTAGCTATTTGATTGTGGGGAAGCCATACTCCGGGGGCACCATATTACGGGAACGCCATATTGCGGGAACGCCACATTGCGGGGACGCTATGAGTTACCTTTCTGTACTTTAACTTTGTGTTCATATAAACGATAACTTAAACAAAATTAAAAACACAACAAAAATAGAGACAAAATCTTTAATAAGGGTTAAAATCTTTCTTTACTTACGTAATAAACGTGTTTTGATGTATATGTATACGATTTGTCACAATAAAACTCCATCATTAGTTCGTTCAATACACACAACCTTCGTCACGTTGACACCTCACGGACACCCCATTGATTTGGGGTGAACTTGCTTCAAATGATGGTTGATTAGCTTATTAGAGTAGATGTTTATTTTGTAACGGCTATGTTTATTTATGTAAACACACCCGTAATAAACATAGCCGTAATAAAATTAACATCTACTGCATGCAGTAACATACAATCATTATTTCGTGTAGGTGACACGGTCAGACTTAACGTGCCTCCCGAAGCACGGAATCATCTTTCTTATCAGACAATCAGGTGATTCATGTCTGCAATGTCCTAACCAAACTGGAAACAATTTAAAAAAGTATGCTTCCAGTGGGAATCGAACCCACAACCCCCGGGTCAACAAGGCGAACGCCTTAACCACTGGACCACTGAGGCTGTTGCAGTAAAGACACAATATGAACAGGTGAAAACACGAAGAAAAGGAAAACCAAAGGAGCGATGGATAGATGAAATTAAAAAGATGGCTGGCAGTAACTGGACGGATAAAGCTGAAAATAGAAAAATATGGAAAAAAATGGAGGAGGCCTTAACTCGCTGCGAGGTCCTTAATACTAATAAATAACTTGTAATATTTTAATGCATGACAATTAGTATATTTTATAATTTATTATCTCTTAACTTTCAATTATCTATATTCAGTCATAATAAGTAAATACAATTTCAATAATTTGATTAATGTGACAAATGAAATATAACAGACTGTGTAAATGAACTTATAATATAAATGTAACATTACTTATTGTATATATTAAGGATTAAATGAGGCTATAATAATAATAATAATGAACAGGTGAAATATATACCTAGACCAAAGAATCAATGAAAATAATAAAACGGGTCTTGTTACTTAAGTAATAACCTAAGGTAATAACGTACTTACATTAATTATAGTCAGGGATGTCGTGCCTGTTCGGTGGCTGCAGTAATCATCATCATCAACAGGTCTTTGTTAGTCTCCACTGCAGGAACACGACCCTTTCTGTACTACCAGAGCCATGTATTATAAATGCAAAAGTGAGTTTGTTGGTTTGTTTATTTATTTGTTTGTTTGTTTGTTACGCTTTCACGTCGAAATTTTGCATACACATAGGTTGGGGTACTGAGAAGGACTTAGGCTATATATCACGCGGGCGGTCAGGCCAGGGCAGTCAGAGGATTTGGCCTACACTCTATAATAAATATAGTCTGCAGATATGATGAGAGAAATCTTTTTGATGTATACCTGATGTATTTATAGTGTTATGACATTCAAATGGATATCTGTATTTATAAATATAATAGCTTAAATAAGTTATATATATTTCGTGATCCTGTCCCCCCAACAAATCAAAACTGTATCAAAATTGTTTTGAATGAAGGAATAGTAAAAGACCCAACCTTCATTGAAAACAGTTTTGATAGGCAGCAGTGTCGGATCCAAGATAAGCTAATCTAGTGATTATGGCATAACTCTCCCATGATTGATATCCTCGGGGGAGGCCTATGTCCAGTGGAAGACTTTTTACGGTTGAGATTTTGCGAATACTGCTATTATTTTCTCATAAAATTGTGGATATAGTTTTTTTTTATGTCACTATTTTGATTCCGTTCTCACATACAAGCCCACCAACATGCTAAACGTGGCCTTAAGGTTTTACAAACCTGGGCTTTGTCTACCCCGCAAGGGAGAAAGATGTGATAGTACGTATGTATGTATAGGACGGAAAACGAGCAAGCGGGTCACCTGATTGTAAGTGATCACCGCTGCCGATGGAGTAATGTAACATCAGGGGTATGACAAGAGCGTTGCCGGCCTTTTATTTTTTTCCCTCCCCATGGGGAGGGGGATGGGCCTCCGGCGCTCTCACTCACCAAACAAAGTACAGAAGCTGTAAAGCTACTACTCAAACGTCGATTTTCTGTGAGAGTGTGGTACTTCCCCGGACGAGCCGGCCCATTCATGCTACCAGCAAAAGTGATTTTCACCGGTAGCGTGGCTCTATCACAAAAAGTGAAAAGTGGTAATTTATACATATTATATACGTAAACTACCACTATTTTATGTATTTTATATATACATATATATGAGTGAGCTGTATACATTTGGTCTGATACCCTCTACATGTATAAAGCTCATAACACAAATTGTTTCTTCGGGCTTGTTTTCTGACACCGCGGTGCTTTAAAACTTGGGTACGGAACCCACGAAAACAATTGACTCGACTACAAACAACTTTGCATTGTTAGTGTCCCCCGTCATGTATAATGTATGGCTGTTCGCGAGCCCAGCGGACCTCTTGGCCTTTTGACTCCAAACTGAATTTTAATTTAACATTCCATTTTACTCGCAAATTTCGTTAGCCGTTTCAGCTTTTTGTAAAACGAAATAGGTCTAGAATTTATTTTAATATGACAATAAGAGGAAAAAGCATCTTTTTATTTTTATTCATCTATGAGAATAGCACTATTTATATACAAGGAACTTGCTGAATAAATTGGTACTGGTAAAATAAACTGGTAACGTAATTAATTGTATATATTATTCATGTATAAAGGTAATATTAATGAAACTCATAAAGAAAATTTATCGAGAAATGATAGCTAAGCCAATTTCAGCTCCCGTCAATTCTCATTTTGTAACGTTCACGACGAAAATGCAAAAAAATTAATATGCTCTAACCCGAAAAAATATGTACCATGTTATATATCCCAATCCCAACTAATATGATAAATGTAAAAGTGAGTTTGTTTATTGGTTTCTTACGCTTTCACGCCCTATCGACTGAACCAATCATCATGAAATTTAGCATACACGTTTTCTGGCGTACGGAGAAGGCCATAGGCTTTTTAAGCGGAGCTGTCGGCGGAAGCTAGTATATTTATATTTGTTCGTTTTTAAATAATCATAATCGGCCTTATCATCAAACGTTGACTAATGTTATTACTAAGTTTAATCCATTGGCCACCTAAAACAAAAAGACAATGACAACTGAGAAAACGTCGTGACAAGTGTTGACTTATTTTGGTGTGATTGCTTTAAACCACGTACTTAAGTTGATCTCGTTATAAAATAAGACGGTATATTGTCAAGACATAATAATGGATAGCTCAAGAGCTATTCATAATAATTTCACGAATTATATGTCGTTAGAAATGTCATGCTTGATGCTCCGCTGGTTTCTTCAGTCCGCCGCTAAATTCAATATGGCGCCCGCTAAAGAGCGGTGTGTTCTTTACTTTAAAGTTTTTCACTTGTTGTTAGAGTTGTGTTATCAAATGGAAGGTATTTTATTTAGCATTAACACCAGCCTGTGACGGATGGTCCCAGGTTCGATCCCCGGTCAGGTCAAGATAAAAATTGTCTTTTTCAGATTGACCTGGGTCTTGGATGTTTATTTATTTATGTATTTGTTATAAAATATAGTATCGTTGAGTTAGTATCCCATGACACAAGTCTTACTCAAAAACTTACTTTGTGGCTAGCTCAATCTGGGTGATTTGTCCGTATATATTTATATTTATTTAATCAATAAAGGTTCAAAATATTTTCCTAAATATAAAGTAGGTAATCGGATATTAATCTTTTAACTTTATGATGTTGTACCGAGGATTTTGTATTGGTTTATTAAACGCCAGCCTATTTGGTGCAAACACCAACATACGACACGGGTGGATCCGGGTTCAATCCACGGCCAGATCATTATGGAAAACGATCTTTTTCAGATTGACCGCTGGGTCTTAAATGTCTATCTATGTAAGTATCTATTATAAAATAAATGAATAAGTATATTCTACGACACAAATTCACAACTATGTGGCTAGCTTAATTTGTGAGATCTGTCCCAAAAAAAGTTAAGTGTTGTTTTTAATCACCTGAAAAGTGATAATCATAATTTGTCAATGGACACAAACTGCTTTAAATTTCAAAAAACTTCGGCGACTGTAAAAAGTATCAGAAATATTCTGGATGTATGACTAACCACACAAATGTCCTATTGATAGAGCAGCACCTGCATATACAAGACATATCAAAACAAAGTTCAATATCAACTTCAGCTGAGTTAGTAAGATAATCGCATCAAAGGGTGAATGGCCTATTTTGTAACTTATATAGAAAGAAGAAAAAAAATTGTTTAATAGTTAAATTTATCATGTGACAAATACAATAATTTAAAATAGTTGGTTTTGTATTTAAAATCTGCCAGTTAGCATATGGCAGTGATAACTCGGAAGAATATTAAGTTTATGGTGACAAGCAGTGATGCACACCAATGGCCTTCCGAGAAACCAGACTTCTTTAAGAATTATAAGAATGTGATTGTAAGGACTTGTAGAAATTTTCAACGCAACCCTTAAAAGAGTATAAGGTCACATACCCTTTAAAAGATAAATGCAACCACAACTTAGTAAGGGTGGGAAGTTTGAAGCGGGAGCCAAGTCCGTGGTTTAGGTAATAACAATATGTAAATTATATAATAGAATCCCAGATACAAGACAGACACATTTACCCTTTGATGCGATTGTCTTTCTAATTCAGCTGAAGTTTAACCAAACTTTGTCAATTTCAGTGTTTGACTAATTTAATAGTCGCTACTACAATTTATATCGTATAAAATTTTTTGTCACATTATTAGATTCAATATAAATTTAGAATTACAAGACTTAGAATCTTTGAATAAATAGTAAATATAACACAAACAAAAGATTCAAAAATTCAAAACGTTTATTCAGAAAATAGGCCCTTGCAGGCACTTTTTCACGTCAAATCACATTTAAATTATCTATGAAATATTATGCATTTACTAATTATTGTTCAAAAGCTACAGACTACTAGCATTTCGGAACCAACCACTGCAGAGATATGCCTAAAGAAACTATTTTCAATACTAAGTAAATTGGGGAAGTTTTAGGCAATTTGCTACATCATAGTTAGTAAACTCTTTATTGTACCAAAAAATCCTTAAAAATAACAGAGACAATAATAATTTATAAATGATGCACAAAAGGCGGCCTTATCGCTACTGCAATCTCTTCCAAGAAACCGTAGTGAATAGGAGATTATAAACAAAAACAAAACGTAAATAAGTACTAACATACATAAATAAACATACAGAATTGCATACATACAAATATATTAAATACACGAAAATTAAAAATCCCGAATAAGTAAGAAGATAAACAGCATTTATGAAGATAGGAGATTGACTTCACTTGAGATATAGGTACTATTAGTAGTAGTACCTATCAATCAGGCGTGAAAAATGAAAAAGTAAAAACTTAAAGATAACATACATAATATCACGTCTTTTTCCCTTGCGGGGTAGACAGGGCTTAAGTCCATAAATCCGAAAGGCACATTAAGCATGTTGGTGGGCTTGTAAGTGGAGAATGGAATCAAAATAGTGATAGGTTGCTAGCCGCGTCGCCTATTGACATGATTCCTCACGCCCATTCCCTCGATCGAATTTTACGATCTGCGCGGGAAGAGAAGCAGCTGATACGTTCTACGTTTTTTTTTTCTCCCAGAAAAGCGTGGAAGATTTGAAAGATAACTTGTAATTAAATCACCAGCAACTGTTTTCTCTAAAACTTTGCGAGCGAAGTTAAACTTTGTAACTTGCTTTTTGCTGTGTAAATGTTGAGTGGTGGTAGTTCAGCTCAGTCGTCTGCTCTCGTACTTGCACTATTAAAGTACTTTGAATGCTTCCATTACGAGCTCCGTGGCGCAGCGGTCATCACGCCGGCCTGTGATACGGATGGTCCCGCGCTGGTTCGATCCCCGGTCAGGTTCAGATGAAAAACAATATTTTACAGATTGACCTGGGTCTTGAATGTTTATCTAATGTATTTGTTATAAATATAGTATCGTTGAGTCAGTACCCCATAACACAGTACTTACTTTGGGGCTAGCTTTATCAGTGCGATTGGTCCGTATATATTTATTTATTAATACACGTCCGTTGGTTGGTAGGTTTTCTTGTTATAAGCGTGGTCACTATAATGGCCTACACTGGGTTCAAATATAAGTCATTTAATGCACTTTATACCCACATCCATCATCTAGTAATGGGACACATGGGATAAAAATCTCGTTATTATGATGTTCAGAAGAAGTAATGACAAAAAGTCATCACAGTTCACTCACTTGTTATGTTTGTTATTTCTCATTATTTACGCCGTGTGGTCCCTGGCAGAGTAGAATCGGACCACTCCAAGTCTTCCTATGGATGCCGTAGAAAGCGACTTAGGAAACACAAGCTAACCGATGCTTATAAGCATCAAAGAAAATTCTCCAACCCGTCTGGCCAACGTGGAGATTGTAGGCCAAATCCTCTGATTGCTCTTGCTAATATTTGGCTCTGGTAGTACAGAGAGGGTCGTGCTCCTGTAGTGGAGACTAATAAGACCTGATGATGATGATGATAAATATATTTCTGATACCATGTAATAACTTTATTTTTATCTTTTTGTCGAGCTCCGTGGCGCAGTGGTCAACACGCCAGCCTGCGACACGGAGGTCCCGGGTTCGATCCCCGGCCAGGTCAAGATGGAAAACGATCTTTTTCAGATTGGCCCGGGTCTTGGGTGTTTATCTATATAAGTATATATTATAAAATATAGTATCGTTGAGTTAGTATCCCACGACACAAGTTCACAACTTACTGTGGGGCTAGCTCAATTTGTGTGATATGTCCCTATATATTTATTTATATTTATATTTATCTTTCCCGGTTAAAACTCCGAACGTTTTATTTATTATTTCCTCTGACGTTTACGATGACGAATAACTAAATAAAAGGTTTGTTTAAGTCCTGTAAATATGAATAGTTATGTGTTTAACCAATGACGAAAAATTTTTTTTAAATCTATGGTTTAACCGAACTGTTCAAAGTGTTCAATTAGTTTTAGAGCCGGTATAAACTTATTATAGTAAATACACAAATAATATGTAAATTGGAGATCTAGTCTAGATACCAGACAGTCCCAATCACGTATTCTTTGAAGAAAGTGTTTTACCAACTCGCTAAAGTTTAAATTTAATTTCTTTCTTTTATATCGACTAAGCATACTTCAGACTGCTTGGACTTTATTTAAAAATAAAAATAAAAATCATAACCTAATATTAAATGAAAAATTTTATATCTTGAGTAACGGTAACCTATAATATGAAATAAAAAAACCGGCCAAGTGCGTGTAGGGCCACGCGCGGTGTAGGGTTCCGTAGTTGCGAATGACAACTTTGAGTTCACACTGTTTACACTCGCACCTCACAGTTTAACGACCAAAAAAATCTAACAATGAAAATTGTATGAAATTTTACATTTTCGAGTACATTTTATAAGTTGGTTGCCTATAACTTTTTAGTTTGTACTTAGTTCGCAGCTCTGATAGTTTTTCTATCAACTTCAGTATATATTCTACTGCTGTAATTTTTTTCATGTATCCATATATAACCGTTTAGCAGATAGAGGGGGGGACATTTACCACTAACGAAAATTTTCACTTTAAAACCAAATATTTCGGAAACGAATCCCTAAATCAAAAAATGGTGTTCTCAACCTCACAATATTTTTCAAAGACCTTTTTGACGATACCCCAGACGATGGTTAAGTAGAGAAAAAAAAATTACTCCCCCACGTTACTTGAATGGGAGCTACCATAAAAAAATTTTTTTTTCAAGATTTTTTTCTATCAATTTTTTGCCATGATTAATATACAAACCCATACGAAATTACAGCTTTCTAGTACTTATAGTCTCTGAGTAAAACCGCAGACGGACAGACAGACAGACAGACATGGCGAAACTATAAGGGTTCCTAGTTTACTACGGAACCTTAAAAAGGTGGACATTTTCTATTTATAGGTAAGTTTATTTATAGGTAGGTTTAATTCTTAGTTTATATAAGTTCGTTTTAATATTGTTACTTAATTAGAATTTTTTTTTACACACAAATTATCGGTACTGTTAACAATTTAAAGTAAAAAAGTTAACTTTTAAACAAATCCATCACAATTTTGATTTCGCTTTCCACCATAACGCCCACTAACACGCTAAGCGTTGCCTTTAGGTTTCATGACCTTGGGCTCTGTTTACCCTGCAAGGGATTAAGACGTGATAATGTATATGTAAAGCCTCTGTGGTCCAGTGGTTAAGGCGTTTGCCTTGATGACCCGGTCGTGGTTTCGACGCCCACGGGAAGCATACTTTGTCAAGTTGTTTCCAGTTTGGTTAGGACATTGCAGGTATCAATCACCTGATTGTCTGATAATATAGATGATTCCGTGCTTCGGAAGGCACGTTTAGCCGTTGATCCCGGCTGCCATCTGGTAGTCGTAAAAGGAACCACGTCAGAGGTCGAGAGGCGGTTCCGAAGAACTCTGACACCAGGGTGTGCATGGTCGACTGACCGTGTTACCTACACGAAATGGTGAATGTATATGTAAATAATAATCATGGCATGGCGTCGTCAGGCAAGAAAACAGTGCCGGATGGCATAAATTTGAAACATGTGACTGCGCTACAAAGACAATGGTACATAGTTGCGGCGTTACGACATAGGCAATGTCACAGAGCACGGAATATTGCTCACGCTCTACTATCAACGAAAGTAATAACAATATCGAGTATCAGCCCGCGCCCGGCTGGCAGGCGAAAGTCACATAGGCCTGTCTGTCTGTTCGTGCTCAAAAAAAAAGGTAAAATTGCTCCAATGCGCTGTGATATAGTATTTGACGAGCTCCGTGGCGTTCAACACGCCGGCCTGTAACACGGATGGTCCCGGGTTCGATCCCCGGTCAGGTCAAGATGAAAAATTATCTTTTTCAGATTGACCTGGGTCTTGGATGTTTATCTATATATGTATTTGTAATAAAATATAGTATCGTTGAGTTATGCCATAACACCAGTCTTACTTAAGAACTTACTTTGGGGCTAGCTTAATCTGTGTTATTTGTCCGTATATATTTATTTTATCTTAGTTCCAGTGAAAAGTTTAATAAACAAAATTCGGATGTAACTTATATCACAAGTATGAAAAATAGCAGATTTTTGCATTTCAACAAGTTGAAAAGGCGTTGACGAACTCCGTGGTGCAGCGGTTAACACGGCCGGCCTGTGACACGGATGGTCCCGGTCAGGTCAAGATGGAAAATGATCTTTTTCAGATTGACCTGGGTCTTGGATGTTTATCTATATATGTATTTGTTATAAAATATAGTATAGTTGAGTTAGTATCCCATAACACAAGTCTTTCTTAAGAACTTACTTTGGGGCTAGCTCAATCTGTGTGATTTGTCCGTATATATTTATATTTATAAGGCGTCTCTACTAGTAGCGCGCAAGCAACAGTCACATTTCCTGGTCTGTGGCCCATATGCCATATGTTCCGTGCAGGCTGTGTGACATCGATCCACCTGTGTACACAGTTTAGCACCTCGCCAGAGGTTGTGAATGAATTGTTTCAAGTATCTATGAATACTTTGCTTTACCACTGTAAGAATTTCATACATGATATTCTTGATAACATGATTGGTGGATATTTTTAAGTGAATCATTAAGTGTGTTTCAAAATCTGATACGTGTTGGCCACTTACACACACGAAAAACAAACACTGAGTGCGTTTGATCCATTTTGTGCCTGATGGGATAATGATACACGAAAACTCAAATAAGTCGGGAAACAGTGACTAATTAAAACTAATTTAATTTAATTTGAGTGACGCAGGAAGGGAATTCCATTCCATTTCGCCTCTACCTTCATTATGCGAACCTCAGCAGCTCGATAACGAAGAGGCGTAATGGAATGGAATTCATTCCCACTCCCTTGTTTAAAAGTTACACTTTTTATTCCATATTTTTAGTGAACGTTAATGAACCTATTATATTTTTGAGCAAAACAAGTTTAATAATAAAATATTACTTTTTATAAAGTCCAAGCAATCAGAAGAATTTCAATACTAGTCGATATGAAAGAAAGAAAATTAATATAAACTGGGCCTGAGTTGGGAAGACAATTTCGTCAAAGTTGTACCTTCTGGTATTAGTTCAAGTGCGAAAGTTTAAAAAAATATTAAGTTAAGCAATCTATAATGTCATGGATTTCCAACTTTAAACAACTATTATATCTTTATTTTAAATAAAATTATTTTAATACGGTTTTTATCGCGTTAATTACATTATTTATACACCTAACGTTTCGAGCACTTTACAGTGTTCGTGGTCGCAGGTAGACTTAAATGTGTAACAATCGCGAAAACATAAGAAAACATCTTTTTTTTACTTTTTTTACTTTAGGACTAATTATTCATAAGGCCAATTAGCTTCCATTCCCATTATAAATTGAGGACGTTTTGCTCTTAGAGCATTTCATATTGCAGTCGATGTGCACCCAAGGACATAGCTTCCAAAACCTTCCGATCCGTAAAGTAGCGATTATAAAATTAGTCAAACATCACAGGTGACAAAGTTTTGACAAGACTTTGGCTGAGTTACGAAGATATTTGATGAGACGTGAAAGGGCACGTGACTGAGACTGTCTGATATTGTGGATCTTCCATTTAGATGTCATTAGTACCCAACCTGCAACATTGGCTCCTGCTTCAAACTTCGCTTGCATTATAAGGCTTTTGGCTTTTTGTGATGGGAAAAAATGTTAAACTTGCGACAGGTCACGTGACCGTCAAATTCGTCACATTGAAAATTCGCAAGACGGCGCAGGGTGCTTGGTCAATCTGTAAAAGATCGCTTTCCTTCAACGTGGCCGAGGATCGAAACCAGGTAAAAAACTCGTATCGTAGGCTGTAGTGTTAACTACTGCGCCGTGAAGGTTGTCAAGGAGGTTAGCATTTTACATATATTTCGAAAGATGAATGGGCTTAATAGTAAAAAATCTTTTGAAAATTACTTTGAAAATGTCTGATTAATGATGTGTGTGGTATATTAACTCTGTCTTTAAAAAAATTGTCACTATTAATTCATGCATATGCTATACATATTTTGATGCAAAAAACAAATAATTGCAAAAGTCAAAAAATAATAATTAATCGCCCTAATAACTGTCTGGCGCAAAAGTGCCCGAAACACTAGTTAGATACAGCAATATTTAATTAATCAAACACTACGAGTGACGAAGTTAGTTCAACTTCGTCTGAGTAAGTTAGATAATCTCATGTTATTAGTGCCCAAACCGCGAAATTGGCTCCCGTCTCACAAGATTCAAGTTGGTTGGCTTTTATCTTTTAGAAGGTGAATGAGCCTTATAGTACCTATATGATATTTTGAGAAATACCTTAATAAGAAAGTTTTAAGTTAATTAAAAACTCAATTTAGCCTAATATGGGAATTATTATTGCTAGACCTAATGACATTTTGACTTATAATTGTAGGTAAGTATGATTGCTGGATTGTGTTGGAAGAGACAATTACGAGTTGGATTAAACAAATAGTAATCAAAAAGACATTTTTCTAGCTCTGAATAACGTAAGGTTTGCAATCGCCATCCAACGAGGTAATGCAGCCAGCGTTCTAGGCACTTTGCCACATGGACAAAATTTAATATTAGATTTTTAATTTTATTTTGTATAATTAAGTAGGTATAGTTATAATATTTTATTGTATTTTTATTTTTTAATTTTTAGTTTAGTTAGTAATTTATGTTATAAAAATAATTAGTTGATAGTTAGAATAATATTTATCATATGTATTTTCATATTGTATGTAAATTTAATTAAACAAATAAATATTTTATCATCAAACGTAAGGTCAGAATAATATCAAAAATAGGATTATCAAATAATATTATTAATTTTTGGTGTTATAAGAGATTAAGGAGGTGTGAGGTTAACAAAGCAAATATTACTGACGATAATAGTAGATTGTTGCACTGAGCAGAAAGTAAGTTATTGCTGCACGAGTGTTTATTTGGAGCCCGAGCGCTAGCGAGGGCTCTAAAAAGCACGAGTGCAATTTAACTTACTTAATGCGAGGTGCATAATCTGCTTTTCTTTCAACTACTGCAATTAAAGTAGTTGAAAAATAAAACTGAAGACAGATTACAATAGTTAAAAATTTGTTGTTCACATTCCCGCTTTTTTTCTTTATGGCCAGTATTTTTTTTTAGGCAAGGTAATACACACGTCCCTTTGTTAACTCCATACAGCCGTTAGGTTGGCAAACCTTCTTTATGACAGGTGACAACTATTGTCCACGATTTAAAAAAACTAAACAGTGCAGTAAAGGATTTCCATACATTTTTGCTGCACTAGAGCAGCAAAAATGTATGGAAATCCTTTACTGCACTGTTTAGTTTTTTTTTTTACTTCTAGTGCAGCAAAGTTCCGCTTTGTGCTGGATATGTAGTGCAGTTATGATAAAATTGCAGCGTAGTTGGAAGAAAAATAAATTATTATAAAATTCAGACATATTTTTCAACCACACATGTTTTTGGTAAGAAGAAAGTTTCTTTTCTGCTTGAAGTACCTGAATTCCTAGAAACTTCAAAAGTACATATTTTCACCTTAGATTATATAAAACCTTTCGCATAACGTCAAATTTCACTATATATTTATTAAAGAGTTCACGAATTCGATCAGAGATCGAGCATTGCTATTTAATCTCATAACGCATAAATAAAAGTATTAGCGAGGCTATCACGATGTTTCACTCTCCCTCTTTCCGCTCTAAAGCTCCAATTTTATCTTTGCATTCTGTTAACTGTTCAAAATAACGACCACTTTGCTATTAACGGAAAAAGAATATTTGCTAATAAAAGTCAAAGTTCAGTCTATACTCACAACTTTACTCGAACCTTTAGCTTTGCCGTTTAATAGTCATATCACATAAACGACTCACGGATGTTGGAGTGAGGCCATCGCGATATTTCAAGCTCTTTCCGCTGGACAGTGCCGGTTTTTGCATTGCAATTTGTTCACTGTTCAATATAACGACCATAGCATTAACGACTTCCCTCAGAGATGGAGTGTTGCTATTTATTCTCAAATGGCACAAATAAAAGCAAAAGTGAGGCTATCGCGATATTTCAAGCTCTTTCCGCTTTACAGCGCCGATTTTATCTTCGCATTCTGATAACGACTATGCTATGAACGGGAATAAAAAGTATTTGCAAATAAAAGTTCATTCTATATTCAGAGAGTTCACAACTTCACTCGAACGTCAAGCGTTGCCGGTTACTAGTCATATCACATAAACGACTCAAGAAGGCAGGAGTGAGGCCAACGCCATATTTCAAGCTTTTTCCATTTCACAGCGCTAATATTCACTATTCAAAATAACGACCATGCTATTAACGGAAATAAAAATGATTGCAAATAAAAGTTAAAGTTCATTCTATACTTAGAGAGTTCGCAACTTCATTCGAACCTCGAGCGTTGCCGCTTAATAGTCATACATAGCACATAAACGACTCGTTAATGCAGGAGTGAGGCCATCGTGATATTTCAAGCTCTTTCCACTTCACAGCGCTGATTTTATCATTGCACTCTGTTCACTGTTCAATATAACGACCATACATATAAGGCGTATAAAAAATATTTGCAAATTAAAGTAAAAATTCATTCTATATTCAGAGAGTTCATAACATTACAACTAAACTTAGCCATAAGTAATTATTGACGTCAACAAAATTTTTTTGTTGTTTTGTTTTTCGTATGTGTAAGTGGCCAACACTGGTGTCAGATTTTTCAAGCTGCCTTAAGGCATCTGACATAGCTTAACGACTGCCATCAACGATGACAGCCGGGACCAACGGCTTAACGTGCTTTCCGAAGCACGGAGGAGCTCGAGATATTTTTATGCCACTTTGCGGTCACCCATCTAAGTAGGGACTGCACCAGGGGTTGCTTAACATATGTAAGCGCTCATAGAGCTCACACCCACTGGACCATCGGGCTCCTGGGACAAAAATTTTATGTTGTAAAAATTGTAAACACAAATATGACAATTAGTAAGTGTTCAAAGAACCCTATATTAAATAAACGATTGAATCTTGAATTGCCGCTTAATAGTAATATCACATAAACGACTCATGAAGGCAGGAGTGAGCTAAACGCGATATTTCAAGAATTTTCTACTTCGCAGCGCTAATATCATCATTTGTACTCTGTTTATTGCTGTTCGATATAACGACCTGTCTTTAACGCGTTTAAAAAATATTTGCAAAAAAAAACTTATATGAATGCAGAATTATCGCTGCACTCTGCTCTTATTTGATTGCTGTTCGATATAACGACTTTGTGATTCGCTTAAAAGCTTTGTTATTTCACATAGTATTTTTCTCTATTTTATTACAAATGCCTGAAACTAATTAATACATTCAATAAAATAAAAACCTGTAAATTTACAAACTAAAAAGCCAGGTAAATGGTGGCCCCGTGGAAAAATGCCTGAAAAGGCTAGCAGCATTGCCACGTTGAATGGCAATGCTGATCTTTTGGTCAATATATTGGCCAGCCCTCATCTCTCTCAGCCTAGTCAGGGAAAAACTCAATTATTCGCTTTAAATAAATTCATCATCATCATTTCGTGTAGGTGACACGGCCGCAGTCGACCATGCACACCCTGGTGTCACAGTTCTTCGGAATCGCCTCTCGCCCTCTGACGTGGTTCCTTTAACGACTACCAGATGGCAGCCGGGACCAAGCAACGGCTTAACGGCTTATCAGACAATCAGGTGATTCATGCCTGCAATGTCCTAACCAAATTGGAAACAACTTAACAAAGTATGCTTCCCATGGGACTCAAACCACGACCCAATTAAAATAAATTTGCAAATAAATATCAAAGTTTAGATTAAATAAAAAGAGTTCACCATCACCACTCGCTCCGTCGTTCATGCGTTTAGTAATTCATGCATGAAGGTATGGAGCGGAGTCATCGTGAAATTTCAAGCGGTTTCCGCTTTACAGCGCCGAATTCATCGCTGAACTTCGCTTTTGCTTAATTGCTGTTCGATATAACTATGTGATTTATCGAGATGCCACATACACCCTGCGATTCCGGGTCACCGTCATTGCAACGACTCAGTGTAGCTCCGTCGGGGATTTTCTCTATTTACGTATATATCACTAGTGTATGATGAAAATTCCACTACAAGTATTTGTTCATTTTCTTCATTGGTTACAAAATGTCACCAAAACCAAATTTTTATGTGTCGTTAGTAGTCTATACGATATTAATCTTGGGTTCTACACCTAAATCATTTGCACAATGCAGATGAGTCCGGAGAAAAAAAGGCACAATGCAATTAAAGTATGGAGAGACGTTGGAGCTGCGTTTTAAGTGACTCACATCAGCGAAACTAGCAACACCGTTATTTTATTCTTGGAATATTAAGATGAAATTGAAAAAAATCCGTCCTTACTTGGGTAGAAAATTACTTTTAGTATTTTTACTATAAATTTTCAACAATATCATCATTTCAAATTAAGAGACTCATTATCGACAAAAATGGCCACTTTTGGCAGTACGTAAGTACTGTCGTAGATTTTTAAATTTGATCTTATTTAGAAGCCATCATCATAACTTTTTAGTCTCACTGCAGGAGCACGACCCTTTCTGTAGAGCCATATATTAGTCAGAGCAGTCAAAACTAAAAGACATAAGATGAGGGGTGACGCTAGTTGTCTGGTCTAAGCCCCTCAATGACAGAGCAACGAATAAGACAGATATGCAAAAAAAAAAGATATCTTAATCGACCAATTCCTTCAATCGTCTTTTACGATCTGCGCGGGAACAGAAGTAGCTGGAACATTCTACGTTTTTCCGTTACTCCTAGACCAGCACAGCTGGATTCGATATTGTTAATTTTCAGTACTCTCAAAACTCTCTGTGCAAATAATGGAGCAGTTTGGGCACGACAAAAGGTGAGACATGGTCTAAACTGCACCGCAGTCACACTAATTACGAAAGCTTACCATACTATTGACGAAAGTAATAATGGGCATGTTGACTAAAAATTTTTTCGTGTTGCTATGTAAAGACCTGCCAAAAATAAACACAATAGTGACAGAAATACATTTCTAAACAAAAAACTCCTTCAGATATAAATGTTTTAAAGTCACATGTTTTTAGACGTTAGTTTTTAGACGTGAAAATGCGCCGCTAAATTGCCTACATATTTGTGACGTCACAAGCTTGTATTTTGTATGGGTGGCGTGAGAACTTTGTTTGGGAGCTATATGAAATATTTCGTTTATGGTAATGGTTTCATAATAAAAGTTGCTATAAATTTAGCGGACTACAATACAGTATAACTGTAATTAAAGATTTTCATACTTTAAAATATGGTCCTATTCACCCAACTTAAAGGAAGCTTTAGGATCACTTAACGAATCGATATCAAATTTAAAGTGTTCTTTATGGTGTTTTAAGATAGAAATTAGTATCATAAGAAACAAATTTTATATAATCTTAACATTAGGCAACTACCGTATTAAGCGTGTTAGCCCGCGCCAGGCTAGAAGGCGAAAGTCACATACGGCCTGTCTGTCTGTTCGTGCTCAAAAAAAGATAAAATTGATCCAATGGGCTGTGATATAGTATTTGACGAGCTCCGTGGCGCAGCGGTCAACACGCCTGCCTGCGACGCGGATGGTCTCGGGTTCGATCCCCGGTCAGGTCAAGATGGAAAATGATCTTTTTCAAATTGACCTGGGTCTTGGATGTTTATCTATATAAGTATCTGTTATAAAATATAGTATCGTTGAGTTAGTATCCCATAACACAAGTCTCGAACTTACTTTGGGGCTTGCTCAATCTGTGTGATTTGTCCTTTATTAAAAAAAAAGTACTATAGACAGTTTTAATTATTATGTTTACAAGTGGCAGTGAAGGACAGCACTGCTCTCGACAGCTTATCTGTAATATCAATAGATAAGATTCATTTCAATTTTGGGTTAGCAGTAGTTATCACTGTAATCAAGCCGATAGTGATGTGTAGTAATCATATCTTTACCATGTCAATTATAAACATGACATGCGATAAGCATGTTAGGAAACATGTCAATTTTGTTGTTTAAAGTAGGTTACAGTTGATTCTGGCTAGTGATGTACCGAATAGTATTTGCGGTAAATTTCACGACAGATAGAACAAGAAATTCTCGGGAAACTTTAGGCGCGTTAAGCAATAGACAAAAGCCAAATATTTTATTCATCTTAAGATATTTTAACTATCATTTTGTGAACGTCAATTTTCATTACAATTTGTTTACAATGTTATATTATTATTGACATCAATAACTTACTAAAAGCTAAGTTTACACCGCTTCCAAACCGGAGTGCAGAAGAAACGGCAACAAACTGCACAGCGCATTTTCTCCAAAAGACGTTAATTTACAACCTACTTACAAATAATAGGTGGACTTGAGCTTAAATTGTCATGTAATAATTTAAAATTCAATAAAATATGTCAAATAATAATTTTAAGGTTCAGAACTTTTTAGGTGAACAAAAATCATGGAACTTGCGTCATCGTCACCGAACGCTTTGTACTTTTTGGGTGAACAACTAGTTACTTAATTTTTACTTCTATCGGCAGTCCCCAAAGACTGCCCCTTATGGTTTTTTTTAATTGGTACCTAGCTGGAAGATTAGAAAATTAAAAATAGTAGCAATGACTAAATGGCATGACGCCAAGGTCACTGGCTGCATATTCCTGAGCAGAACGGTAATTTTGCATCAAGTGAAAGGTAAAGCATTTCTCATAATTATGATCTGGTTGAATAAATAAGAAAAATTTATAAATTTATAAAACCGAATTCATTACGGTTCTGATTAATCTCTCTTTTTCAAAAATTACTTAATAAATTTAGATGAAATTTGCATTTTTACTAAGTTAGTCTTTACTCCAACTCCAACTAAAAAGATATTTTTTGATATCCGACTTATTGTTTTTGATACATCTGCGGAAAAATATACAAATCATGAAACGTGGCATACGTGTTAAGTAGCTGATAGATAAAAAGGAGTCTAGGTAGACTGCAAATAAAATATACCAAAAACTGTGCTCTGATGGTTTTTTTACAGTTGTTTAAAAACAGAAAAAAATCCTTCAGACCAAAAATAATGGCATACTCTTGTGAGTTTGTTGTACTCAGATAATTTTAAACATAGGTACAACTGTGTGCTACTATCATCATGTTTTTGGTGCCCTTATCTTTTAACATCTTAGAGCGTCTTGGAGGACATGCTGTTGATAAAATCCATTTGGTTGGCATTCTACCAACTTTTTTAGTCATGCTCAACTCGGTTTCATTTCGTTTTTACTTTTCAGTGGCCACACACTAAGATGATCAAAGACAAGAAAAAGTTTAATTAACAACAAGAAATGCGAGTAAGAAGATTACATAGTATTAGAAGGTAAAAGGTCAAAGGTTTTGCTTAGTCACTATTACACTTAAGTACTCGACCTGTATAGTAATGGTAAGTAATGTTCTTGCCTTTGAGACCTTTCTGACATCAATTCCCGGCCAAGTTATAGTGCTTTTCAGATTGTTCTGAGCCTTAGGCATTGCTCTATATCCTATCCTACCTGAGTGGGAATATTATTTTGTTTGTAACACTTTAACTTTACTAGACATTAGATAGTTACACTTTCATAAATTAATTTGGTGCTCGTACAACCTCTTCGATACTTTGTCTACCTACAAGATCATCATCGGGTCTTTTTAGTCTACACTGTAGAGGATCATCCCTCTCTGTACTACCAGAGCCACTACTTACGTGATACGTGAAAGCAATTTATTTTTGCTGAGTGTGGTTGATTGCCCAAAAAAATGTTGATCGCTGTGATTTGTTTTATCAACTACAAAACCAAGTGCGTGTCGGGCCACGCGCAGTATAGGGTTCCGTAGTTGCGAATGACAACTATGAGTTCACACTTTTTACACTCGCACCTCACAGTTTAACGACCAAAAACATCTAACAATAAAGATTGTATGAAATTTTACATTTTCCAGTACATTTTATAAGTTGGTTGCCTATAACTTTTTAGTTTGCACTTAGTACCCAGCTCTGATAGTTTCCCTTTCAACTTCTGTATATATACTACTGCTGTAATTTTTTTCTCGTATCCATATATAACCGTTTAGCAGATAGAGGGGGGGGGGGGGGGGACACGTATCTCTAACAAAAATTTGCACTTTAAAACCAAATATTTCGGAAACGGATCCCTAAATCGAAAAAAACCTCGCAATATTTTTTAAAGACCTTTTTAACGATACCCCACACGATGGGTAAGTAGAGAAAAAAAAAATTACTCCCCCACTTTACTTGTATGGGAGCTACGCAACAAAAAAAATTTTTTCAAGATTTTTTTCTACGACTTTTTTGCCATTATTAATATACATACTCATACCAAATTACAGCTTTCTAGTACTTATAGTCTCTGAGTAAAACCGCGGACTATAAGGGTTCCTAGTTTACTACGGAACCCTAAAAATGGAGTTATGAACTATTTTATATTCAAAAACTATTTTTAAGCCTACTTACCAAAAAAATATAAAAACAAAAGGAAATACTTTTACGATCACTCGTGGGAAATAAAATATTTCGTTTAGGCCTCGCCAGCTGTCACACGTTTTTATTGAAAAAACATGTGCCGCACAATTCAATGGTATAGAAGATATTGAAATCAAAACTTTTTTGTTGCCTCCAAAACTCGTGGCCTTCTATGAAATTTTATGTCGTGAATGTATGTAGGTAAGTATTCATTCAAAGCGAAATTGATGTCAGCGAAAATAATGAAATCAATTTCGCAGGTGACGAACAATATGGTGGGCTTCTATGAAATTTTATATCGTGAATTAATATAAGTATGGCTTTCACGGAAGATCAGCGTCATGGTAGCCCCATGACAAAATGCTGAGCGGAAGCCATTTTGGTACTATGCGTGTAATTTATAATTGTTATTGTTCTTTTTGTATTTCATGGGTACCAAACAAACAAATTTTCTTTCTTTGTGAATGATGTAGGCAAGTATTTATTCATAGCGAAATTGATGTCAGTGAAAATAATGAAATCAATTTCGCAGGTGACGAACAGTATTGCAAGATTTAAAAAAGATGATCTATCTAGTTGTTAAGTCATCTATTAGTAATTTTCAAAGATGATAAATGTGTCACTTTTTCATCTAGAGTACTAAGTATTTTTTGAAAGGATTATTAATAAAAAAAAAAAAAGAAATTACCTCTAGCGTAAACGATTTGAGTGTAATTTTTTTTCTCACTTATTCGGCTGGAGTGGTCCTATTCTACTCTGCCGGGAACCACAC
This sequence comes from Rhodophaea formosa, assembly GCA_963082605.1. Taxonomy (NCBI): domain Eukaryota; kingdom Metazoa; phylum Arthropoda; class Insecta; order Lepidoptera; family Pyralidae; genus Rhodophaea; species Rhodophaea formosa. Next base: position 22,142,644 of record OY720208.1, read on the forward strand.
AGCCACGTGTGTGGTTTCCGGCAGAGTAGAATAGGACCACTCCAAGTCATCCCGTGGATGTCGTAAAAGGCGACTAAGGAAACACAAGCTAAACAAAGCTTATTAACATCAAAGAGACCTCTCCAACCCGTCTGGCCAGCGTGGAGAGTGTAGGCCAAATCCTCTGACTATTCAGGCTAGTATATAGCTCTGGTAGTGCAGAGAGGGTCGTGCTCCTGCAGTGGAGACTAGAAGGACCTGATGATGATTCGGCTGAGATGTTTCAGAGTAACATTTCTATTGATACTTTAATATAAAGGATAACTGGATACAGACACTTCTTATTAAGAATAATATGGTACTATGTTTACCCTTTTGCACACCAGAAAGTTAATGAATCTCAATTTCTGCAGTTATGTCAATTACATTTCCTTCCATGCTGGTTTTGGAGAAAAAGAAACACATAGAATATACCAGCTGCTTTTCTTCACCGCCGAGGTTCGTCCCTCCTGGGAACCCTTTGGTGATGATTGCCTTACAGGTTGAGGGCACTCTGCCCTCACCTCAAAAAGTCCGGTGAAGTAGCGAAAGCTCACTTGAAGCTAGCTACGTAGTCCATTCAATAAAAATAAAAAAATTGACGTCTGGGGTACTATTTTTGAACATGTGACCACTTGTCATCAAACGATTTTTGTAAAAAAAAACATACATGCATACTATCACGTCTTTTTCCCTTGCGAGGTAGACAGGGCCCAAGGTCATAAAACCTTCAAGCAACGTTTAGCATTGTAGTGGGCCGTAAAGGTGGAAAGCGAAATCAAAGTGGTTGCTAGCCGCTTCGCCTATCAATGTGATGCCTTAGATTTTCGCACAATCCCTTGACCGGCTTTTACGGTCTGCGCGGGAAGAAAAGCAGCTGGTATACTCTATGTTTCTTCTTTTCTCCCAAACCAGCATGAAAAAAAAACACTCGTTTGCGAACGGCGAAATTTCAAAAATCGTACCCCAGATCTCCGACTACAGAGATCGCCTGTTCGAATATTCAACAGCCCTTTGTCTCTGACCCTACTTGCTACTTCACTATGCTAATTTGTGACGTCAGTTGTTTGTATTTGCCTGATTTTAAAGGCAATGTTTGATTTTGAAGGGAATTTTCAAGGAAATTAATTCGTTTGATCGATTCGGTAAAACATCTAAGGAATCACGTAATAGACGATGCGGCTAGCAACCCATCACTATTTTGATTCCGCTTTCCACCTTAACGCCCACTAACACGCTAAACGTGGCCTTTAGGTTTTATGACTTTGGGCTCTGTCTACCGCGCAAGGGATAAAGACGTGATAATATGTATGTATGTACATTTATATAACGTACGCTATGATAAAGATAGCGTTCCGTCCCGCAGACCGTAAGCCGCTTAGCCACCGTAGGTTTCAAAAGCCCACGATGGTCCAGTGGGTGTGAGCTCTATGAGCGCTTACGTATGTTAAGCAACCTCTGGTGCAGTCCTTACTTGGATGGGTGACCGCAAGTGGCATAAAAATATCTCGAGCTCCTCCGTGCTTCGGAAGGCACGTTAAGCCGTTGGTCCCGGCTGTCATCGTTGATGGCAGTCGTTAAGCTATGTCAGATGCCTTAATGCAGCTTGAAAAATCTGACACCAGTGTTGGCCACTTACACATACGAAAAACAAAACAAAACAAAGCTTTGTGAAATTAAAACACTTGCCACATGAACCCAACCTGAGAGTGATAGGCTTTTCTTTCATAATCCCAAGTAATTTTATAAATGCGTAAAAAGTTTGTTTGTATGTTTGTTTGTTACGCTTTTTTTTATATATACGGACAAATCAAGATTGAGCTAGCCCCAAAGTAAGTTCTAGACTTGTGTTATGGGATACTAACTTAACGACACTATATTTTATAACAAATACATATATAGATAAACATCCAAGACCCAAGTCAATCTTAAAAAGATCATTTTCCATCTTGACCTGACCAGGGATCGAACCCGGGACCATCCGTGTCGCAGGCCGGCGTGTTGACCGCTGCGCCACGGAGCTTTCATGTCCTATTTCTTCTTCTGTAATATTGATAGTCGATCTTATACAAGTGTATTATGAATAAGCTGCACCACACTCTATGGGTTTTGTTTTTGTTCTTTCTCCTACCCTAAGGTATGAGAAAGAGGTTGGCTGGAAGAAATTGCATATTGTGATAAGTCCGCCTGTGTATCCATTATTTGTATGTTAGCCTTTTATTTCTTTTATTTTAATAATGGTTATAATGGTGCAATAAAGTGTATATTCATTCATTCATTCTCTTCTTATTCTTCTCAACCAATCGTCATGAAATTTTGCATACACGTTGCCTGGGGTACGGAAAAGGACATGGTAACCTTTGATTGCCTTTGATGCCGCGTGGTTCCCGGCAGAGAAAAAAGGACCACTCCAAATCTTCCCGTGGATGTCGTAAAAGGCGACTTAGGAAACTAAAGCTAAACAAAGCTTAAAAACATCAAAGAGACCTCTCCAACCCGTCTGGCCAGCGTGGAGAGTGTAGGCCAAATCCTCTTACTGCTCTGGCAGTACAGAGAGGGTCGTGCTCCTGCAGTGGAGACTAATAAAGACCTGATGATGATGATGAATCTTTGATTCCGGAGGAAAGTATTCGCGCGAACAAACACGCGAGCGAAGTCGCGGGTGAAAGTTAATTAACATAAAAATATATTTTCAAGTCATTCACTGCCTGAAAATGATTAGTGCAAATATCATTGAGCATTGAGCAGTTCTGATAAAGTTTAGGAACAAGGAGGCAAATAAAATCCCTTGGTGCCGGAATCAACTGATGAAGATAATAGTGCAATCATCACAACATATATATTAAATATACTCATTTATCCATTTCATAAAATGTAATCCCTATAAGTTAGGAACGATTGTAATAAATGTAGTTATGACAATTTAAAAAAAAAATAAAAAAAAATAAACAAAAACCAAAGTCAGTTTGCTTAAACTTTTTAATTCATGTTCTCTGTGAAATATTACATTTCAGTAGTTTGTTTTATTTTTTCGTGTGTGTAAGTAGTGAAAATATAAATGTACTTTAAAATTAAATACACCCGGAAGATAGGTTTCTGTCCCGGCAAACCGTAAACTACTTAGCCAACAGTGTCGGCTTCAAAAGCCCAGCTTTGTTAAACCAAAACACTTGTGGCAGGAACCCAACCTGAGATTTCCTGCTTAGTGATTCATGGGAATATGTTTTTGTGCTGTAAGTAAATTTGCTGGTTGAACACTTACCGACCATATGGAGGAGAATCAGCTTATCTATATAAACAACTTTTTCTTGGGATCAATAGTGGGAACTTATAATCGATATTTCCATATTTTATTTCTTTAGCTTTTTTTTCTAAGGAAATGAATCATTGAGAATTATTTTAAACTACTGACTGGGGGAAAATATACATTGTATTAGTTTCCCTATAAATATACAAAGCTAGAAATATATACAATGTATTGAAGTAAATTGCTGAGGTAGCCAAAGCTGACTTCAGCTGCCTAAACATAAGTACCGAGAGACAAAGCGTTATCAATGGCATCTTACAGTACAAGTAGTAGCGACCCTTCAAACAAGAAGCCAATCTAAACTAAAATTCTGAATTATATAGAACTTAACGGGATTTGCATTCTGGGATTCTGTAACAATATCAACTCGATAAAGCCAAACTTGCCGCCTCATCAACTCTTCAATCATGACGTGCTTCGATGGCTCTGCGATAGAGATAGATTACCCATTTATACAATTTATCTATACCTGGATTCAGTTATCTAAACCATGAACCTAGATAGACTCTTAGCCTAAAATTGTGTCCAACGCATAGTCTATGATGCACATACAATATAGCTACCAATTTGACGGATTTTGATGCCATTAATTGACAGGACGCGTGTGATAAGTATTACACAAAGATGTCACGCATTGAAAAATTGGCCAGTTTTTTAAATCACTGAAATTAAGGCATGATAGCATCCAGAGAGATTTAATATGGTTGTCAGTTACTAGTTTTGCTGTAACTTGAAATTGCATAGAGCTTAACTAAATTTTTATTCTGTTACTCTGAAGCAACATCAACCCGATACAGCTAAACTTGCCGCCTCATCAACTCTTCAATCACGACGTGCTTCGATGGCTCTGTGCGATGGTGATAGATTACCCGTTTATACAATACATTTTTATTCGCCTGGATTCGTTTACCTAAACCATGTACCTACTTCTTAACTGTATTGATTCTTCTTAACACGTATACATCAATAAAGCTATTATAGTTTATACTATCTCTTATTTCATCCAATCTTTTGCTCGTAGAGGTTAAAAATAGCCTTTCGAAAGTGTTTGTTACTTGAAACGTGTGTTCATGGTCTACATCTGACCGTAGCAACTTTAATATGGTTGTCTTACTGATTTTGATGACACTTGGAACTGCATAGAGCTTAACTGAATTTACTCGATACAGTCAAACTTGCCGCCTCATCAACTCTTCAGTTACTAATAATAAATAAAATAATAAAATCTCCAAACTGTTTGCTAAGTTGCCTCTAAACTTAACATCTTAGTTAATTCATTATTCATGACATTACTATAGGCCTTATAAAAATGGCTTAATGTAGCTCAAAGAGCTATGGAGAGGGTATGCTCGGTGTTTCTCTGCGAGATCGAATCAGAAACGAGGAGATCCGTCGAAGAACCAAGGTCACCGACATAGCCCAGCGGATTAGCTCTTTAAAGTGGCAGTGGGCAGGACACATAGTGCGAAGAACCGATGGCCGATGGGGCAGAAAGGTTCATGAATGGCGACCACGTACCGGCAAGCACAGCGTTGGACACCCACCGACCAGGTGGTCAGACGACCTGATAAAGGTCGCAGGAAGGCGCTAGATGCAGGCCGCCTCCAACCGGTCATATTGGAAAACCTTAGGGGAGGCCTATGTCCAGCAGTGGACTTTTTGTGGCTGAGATGATGATGATGATGATGTGTATCATGCTATAAAAATTTGGCTACTGTGTATAAAGTCAGCCGGTAAATTTGAAAATGTTGATTAGACTAAACCATTCTTTTTGCATGTAAGCATAAGGGCATAGTGAGTATAGACTCCACACATGCCGGTTTTGCCCGGGAACTGACCAAAACGATTTCGTCAGGAGTTTTAAAAAAATTCTATGGATACGATCACACACGTCCGATTCCGTCCGATCCCTCCGGCAACGGAGCTTCAGTGTCCGGGCTGAAGCTGTAACTTGCACGAGTTTATTGATATTTTCATCACACCTACTCTGAAACGGTGTCAATAAATGCTTGTGGGGTGGACGGTAGTAATTTTAGTAATAATATTACTAGTTTTATTTTAGTTATAATATTACTATAATTACTTTAAAATAACATAACATAACAAAGAAATGGTAGACCTTGGAATATCCACGGCGCGGCTACATCACTGACGAATGTGAACAGACAGCCCCTGACGATACGGATGCACGGTCTCGACACTGTCGCTCTTGCCACGTTCTGGGTACGGCCCTGATGTGTAGGGATAGGCCTTAAACGTCTTGTGAAGTTTACCTTTGACATTAGGTTAACCTTAATAATGCAAGTTTTACCTTTGTTTTCCTCTCGTTTTGTTTCGTACGTGTGTAACTTTGTTCCAGAAATAACCTCTAATCTTTTCGGGAATTAAAGGGACCTAAATTTCTTTGTCGAAGTTTCTAAGATTAAGGTGTTCTTACAGACGTTTAGGTCAGAGGTTACTTGGTCATTCTTGTTCTGATACGTAAGTTTAAGGCCTTTTTTAAGAAGATGTTGAACCGTGTGTTGTTATATTACTAGCTTTTGCCTTCGGCTCCGCTCGCATTTGTGTCGAACCCTCAGAAACTGTAATTTTCTCCGGGATGAAAGGTAGCCTATGTTCTTTACCGTACTCCAGACCAGATGCATGCAAAATTTGATGATGATCAGTTTAGTAGATAGGGCGTGAAATCGTAACAAACAAACTAATATACAAACTAACTAACTTTTGCACTTCAAATGTCAAGTTTCCTTATTTCCTAATATGTTGTACTTTGTGTCTATATATACAAAAAATATATTATGTTAATATGTGGCTGAATTTTGGAATTTTAAATACATTTGTGGTTTTTTTTATTATATTTATGTGCGCATATTAAGGCGAGAACTGAATGAAAATAGTGATGGATTGCTAGCTGCATCGTCTATTGATATGAGCCCTAAGACTTTCGCAAAATTTCTGACTTTTTTTACAATCTGCGCGGGAACAGAAGAATCTGGTACATTTTAGATTTTCAAACTGTTTTATCTTATCAATAATCCCTATACCTTATATTATTTTACAACAAGAGATAAAAGTTTAATCATGTATATTATCAGTAACAAATACATAAGTATTAAATGATGACTAACATAAGCCCGTGATAAACCGATTATTTTGGAGCCAACATCAATCACACCTTAATCTTAAATAGCAGATTTATCCTGTCCACGAGTTAATTGGGGATCAAACAGTTTAGTGCTTGAGGAAATAAATAAACGAAACTGGAAATTTCGCAGCTGTTTAAATATTTCGAGAAATATTATTTATTACATACATATTTCTAATATTTTCGTGATTGTTACATATCATCATCATCAGGTCTTTGTTAATCTCCATTGCAGTAACAGGACCCTCTCTGTACTAGAGCCATATATGAGCCAGAGCAGTCAGAGGATTTGCCCTACATTCTCCACGCTAGCCAGATGGGTTAAAGAGAACTCTTTAATAAATAGGTAATAAATAAATAAATATATGCGGACAAATCACACAGATTGAGCTAGCCCCAAAGTAAGTTCTTAAGCAAGACTTGTGTTATGGGATACTAACTCAACGATACTATATTTTATTAAACATCCAAGACCCAGGTCAATCTGAAAAAGATCATTTTCCATCTTGACCTGACCGGGGATCGAACCCGGGACCATCCGTGTCGCAGGCAGGCGTGTTGACCGCTGCGCCACGGAGCTTTGTTTAGCTCGTGTTTCCTAAGTCACTAAGATCAATTTGGTATACATTTTGCAAATACGAAGTTTAAAATTGATTTATACATATAAGTATAAAGAAACAAATGTGTAGGTGACAAGTATGCAAATGACAAATGAAAAAGTGAGAAAGATGAAATATGTCATAATCTGCCACAAATTCATATTTTTTCAATACATTAGCTTTTAAATATTAATACGGGCAATACCAATAAAACTTGGTAATATTGTATTTGTTGGACCAGGCCTCTTTTTTTTAAACCAATCACACTTGCTCTATTTATTTTATCGTAATCGCAAATTATCGTATGATGAATAAATAAATATATAGGGACATAATATCACACAAATTGAGCTAGCCCCACAGTAAGTTGTGAACTTGTGTCACAAGATTCTAACTCAACGATACTATATTTTATAATATGTACTTATATAGATAAACATCCAAGACCCAGGTCAATATGAAAAAGATCTTTTTCCATCTTGACCTGACCGGGGATCGAACCCGGGACCCCCGTGTCGCAGGCTAGCGTGTTGACCGCTGCGCCACGGATTCTCGTCCTCAGTAAGCTAGCTACGCTACCTCTCGTATATGTAGTCATCTGTTTATTATAAGCAATCGGCCTTGCCTCGTATTTACCTCGATTATAATTATATCAAGTATCCAGCTTACAGTTATTGCATCATAATGTACTATTATCGACTATAGTGATGGAGTAAAACATTATAAAACGGCCAACCGCTGTAATAATACTTCTAAAACGTATTCTTAGCTTTGTTATATGAAAAAGATCGTTAACTGCTTGAAGAAATAAACAAATGGTAATGGTTTCGCAGCTGGCAGCTTGGAACGTGTTTAAGATTTTCCAAGCATTCTCTTTGTCCAGGTAAATGGATATATTTATTATTCTTTTGAATTGATTCTTAAGCAACTCGATTGGATGAACTCTGAATGGTTAACAATTCTGTTTGAGTGTGAAGCTATGATGCGAATATATTTTTTCGAGTACTAGCTATTGCCCGCGGCTTTGCCCGCGTGATCCATAACCTATGTCTTTCTCCGTAGTATGTATATATCTTCGTAGATAAAACGTGAAGAGGTAACAAACAAATATTCAAACTCACTTACGCATTTACAATATTAAGTTGGGATTAGGATAGGGTGGAGTATGGTCCAATAACTAACTAAACTAGTAGTTTGCCGCGAAATTTAAGCACGGGAACATTTATTTAAATATCATATAAAAAGCGGAACTAATTTTGATGTCGAAGAAATTTAAAAATTGCATTGTTGTTACCTAAATTCCTCATTTTAAACTTAATCGGGTTCGAGAAATTTCGCGGATCAAACATAGCACATACATAGTATTATTGCGACAGATATCAATATATCTATCGCAATAATACTATGTATGTGCATAGGTATAAAAGTTATATGCATTCTATTTGTGGATTTATGGAGATGTCGTTGATCTAAAATCTACAAATAGAATGTCACAGTAAAAGGTGTGTGACATGTGTCACATGTCACACGCCCTTTACTGTCACAACTATCACCATAGAATATATTTCCGACAAGCTTTTGTTTTTCTTACTTATCTAATAATAGTGTTGGGGAAAACTCGAGTCCTTGAGTCTACAATTTAGAGCTTAGACTCTTCACATCACAATACTCGACTCACTCATCAAAATGCTGGACTCATAAAGACACTCTCTCTTGTTCAATGAGTGTGAGCCTAGCGAGTTTCCTCGAATTATCATTAGTGCTATTAAGCTAGTAATAAAAGAATCGTGCTCGAGTCTTTATATACTGAGCAGTATTATGGTGTAACGTTTAAGTCTTCAAACTCGACTTTCGTTATACATACACTCAAGTTAGATTTATGAATCGAGTTCTTTACAAGAGTTACAACTCGATACTCACGCTAGGCTCCACTCGCGAATTTTTAGCTTATCGAACCTTGTGAAATTTAGTCGAGTATATAGAAAATGGTCTTGAGAACTTGCTTGCTTGGACCCAAGCTTTTGGTTTATGACTTTGGATAAAACAGAAATTGGTACTAGAAACTAAAAAAAATGTAAATAATATTCAAAAAAAGCACAGCGTAAAAATTGCTTTTATTACCACAAAACTTTCGAAGTTGTGGTAGAGCCACGCTACCGGCGAAAATCTCTTTTGCTGGTAGCATGAATAGGCCGGCTCGTCCGGGGAAGTACCACACTCTCACAGAAAATCAACGTTTGAGTAGTAGCTTTACAGCTTCTATGCTTCGTTCGGTGAGTGAGAGCGCCGGAGGCCCATCCCCCCTTAAAAGGGGGAAAAATAAAAGGCCGGCAACGCTTTTGTCATACCCCTGGTGTTACATTAGTCCATGGGCAGTGGTGATCACTTATCATCAGGTGACCCGCTTGCTCGTTAGCCTTCCTATGATATAAAAAAAAGAAAAAGAAATCCTAGAGAACCAGTGTCTTAAAATAAAATCTTAACAATAGACGTTAATCACTAGCCTAACTCTATTTTCATTGTAGACCGAATAATTAAAACAAGAAAAAAAAGATCGATTGTTTTGGAGCTCGTCCAGAATTTGGACTATATTTGCAAATTGTGTATTTGCTTCGATGAGCTTCGAGATGTATTGTACCGTGTAGTTTCTGCCTTGGAACATGACTAGTACATATTATGTTAGTTTTAGTATTCATATTTACTATCCCAATACAGATTATACTTACAATACTTAGAAATATGAAGTTCTAAGGCTTTATAAGTAGTCATAAAGCGACTACTAATAAAAGATTTAACAAAGTTTTAATAATTAGTTATCAGTGTGACTAGATACAGCATGTAAATTTACCAACGATTTTTCCTTGAAAGGGTAACTCAGCCCAAAAATGAATAACTTATTCTATGGGACCAATAAAACGGGAAAAAAACCGACAGTTTTATACAAATTACCGGACCCTTCGGACACTTTATTGCAAAAATTATTTTTTTGAGTTTTCAGCATTTTTTCCATAGGAAAAGTTGATAATTTTATCGGGCTATCGCACTTATTTAAGGGGAAGTATGTATTTTTCGGGGTCCAGTGATCCAGTTTATTTTTTAGTGCTGCCCCGATTTGGAATTAATCATTTGAAAGAAAACGGATATATTTTTTGAAATTTTGTTCTGTAAAGCCCTATACAGCTGTTTTTGAACCTATGAGCTAAATAGAAATCTCGGAGTAAGAATTTAGACACATCAAAAGTGAAGCATAACTTACGTCACATCAAGTCACATGTGTGCAGCATGTATTTGACATTTGGGAAATTTGACATTTCGTTCGACCGGGGAAAAGTGTAGGGATTTTTGTGCCGATGTGTGCGTGCGCTAGTGTCGCGACACGAGTGTAGGGATTTTTATGTGCGTCACGGTTACATTTTCCAAGGGCATATCCTGATTATTCTTAGATTCATGCGTGTATAATAAACCTACTATTTTATAAACTACTGCCTTCAATTTAAACCGAGAACGTGAAGTTTCCAGATATATTGTATTATTCCTAGCTGTTGGCAATGTTTATTCTTTCTATTGCAAATAATAAACTTTGTGATATTTTAATATTTCATAGTAAATAAATATAGAACACGTATCATCAATCACGATACAAAAGTAATATCTTTTTCTATGTGCTATCATAATGTTTGTTTTCGATAGTTGCAATGATGGTCTCTGTGACGAAGTGGTTAACACGCCAGCCTGCTACATGAGTTAACAGAATTTTTTCCCGTGGCGGGCAATTACTTTCATCATCATCATCATCAGGTCTTTCTAGTCTCCACTGCAGGAGCACGACCCTCTCTTTACTACCAGAGCCATATACTAGCCTGAGTAGTCAGATGATTTGGCCTACACTCTCCACGCTGGCCAGACGGGTTGGAGAGGTCTCTTTGATGTTTATAAGCTTTGTTTAGCTTGTGTTTCTTTAGTCGCCTTTTACGACATCCACGAAATGACTGGGAGTGGTCCTATTCTACTCTGCCGGGAACCAAACGGCAATTACTTTACTGAGGTGTATTTTATGTATACAGGAATTTATCCATTATTCATATACACCCTAGGAGGGTTTGCGTTAGGCAGATGATAGGCCATAAAAGCTATGCCAAATCATATTACAGCATGAATCCAGTCATAATAGCGGACCCCGGGCTCCAACGCATCACAGCTAAGAACGGGTAAGCACTCAGATGAGAGAAAGACAGTAAGATTCAATACAGTTGCAAAATTCACTGATACATTTCTCCTCATGACCCTGAAACATTTTTCTTTGTAAACATATTTAAGATAAAAAATTACCACTTTCAAATTCTGTTTGATTAATATGTATGGAATGTTCCATTCTTTTGTATTCCACTAAATGTTGAAATTCAAACATCGTGTTGTTCTTTTATAAATTCTAATGTGTTGCGAGCTCAGTATAGTATTTTTCCTAGGCAGTTATTGAATAAATTTAATATCTAGCAGTTCTCGGAAAACAGTTTTGTTAGTATCGTGACGTGATATGATTTACATCTGATACTGATTGTGACTAGCATCAAAGTGGAAATATAGGAAAAGTTTGTCTCCGTAATGTCTCCCAAGCGGAGTGCGCTCACGGTAGGCGACAGTAACAAAACTATGGTAAACCATGAAAAAACTTTTTAGTTATCAAAGAGTATTTACGTGGTATTTGAATTCTCTTTGGTCATTGTTTCTCAGTTCGGCCCTTCAGTTAATGCATGCAAATCGCGGCCCATCAGGCATATGAGAGTTTGCTGTCTCTCCAAGCCTTGCGCACCTAGGCAACGCCCAAAGCCGAGGTTCGTCCCTCCTGGGAACACTTTGGTAAAGTTTGCCGTACAGGTTGAGGGCACTCTGCCCTCACCTCAAAAAGTCCGGTGAAGTAGTGAAGTAGCGAAAGCTCATTTGGAGCTAGCTACGTAGTCCATATAAAAAAAAAACTCTTTGGTCATTTGTGGGCATGGATTTCGAAGAGACGGTCGTTGTCTGCGAACTCTTTCATGCAAAAGAAACGTAAAAAAGAATGCTGTGTACACCCTCTTTGGAGTGACAGGTTACTTCACTAAGTAGGTCAAAATCAAAAACTCAAGAACATCGATAATATATATAATCTTTGGTGGATAGGTTGTTTACTGAGGAAAGTTATTGACTTAATTAAAAATTGCTCAGTCTTGTCCGTTGAAATAAATAAATGATTCAGTTTATTTTTTGTTTTCAAGTATAGTCGCGTTTTTAAGTCGGTCAAATTTTCTGTAGCAAAGCTTTTTCCACGTAAAGTAACAATGTTGACACTCGTGCGTCTATTACATAAAATGTCTATGGTTAAAGTTTTGTCGCCGGATTGTTCGCTGGTCGACGGACAAAAAAGTCACGTCACTGTCATGTCGCTTCGTGCGCGCACCTCCATACATCTCCATGGACGGGGTGAAGGAAACAAAAAAGTCACGGTGACAAAAGTCACCGGTACGCGCAGTCCCTTACAGCAGTTATTCTAAGGTTAAACAATTTTTGTGTTTTACCATAGACTAAGCATTCATTGATGAGTCACACAGAATCACAGATTAAAACCTGATGATGATGATAATGATACTTTATATGCTACAGAACGATGTAGGTACGTACATAAAATAGTTTTTTTTTTTCAGGGTGATACCTGCATAAACAAAGCATAAAGAGTTTCTGCGACTGACGCAATATCGTGTTAAAACGTTGGCAACACATCGTCTATAAATTATTTTCCTAGAATTGCCTCACCTTTATATTCACCGGTACATTTGTTAGCTGAAAATTGCATAAAAACCTATGAAACGCTGAAAAACACTGCTCTAACGTTGTTGTTCCCTTGAGTTAAAATGATTTATGAGGACAAACAAAAATAAGTTTAACCATATTAAAGTTGGATTTAGCTCAAGACACTTAAATTTTTTCTTCTAAAACAAACAAAATATTACGAGATTTAAAAAACCCGAATGCTCTTTACTATTTAAGCTTTTGAAGGTTACTTGGAGCTTTGAGACAAACTTAAAGAATCGTATGTATGTGTCGATATCCATTTACAATTCAACGACGTTATAAAGGAATTTACAAACATACAAGATACGCGCCAAGAACATAACCCTTCTTGGCAGTCGGTTCAAAATGTAATTCTAAAATAAGAATGATAGTTATAAAAGGGGCACCTTTCAAAGAATACATCCGAGCCGTCAGAGTCGCTGCGAGGCAGGATGAGTTTGGGTAGCACCATTCCTTTCTTTCGCCGTCCGCGTATACCGGACGGCGGTGTAGGCCACTGCAACTCCGTGATCGCCATGGGGCTATGCGGACTCAGGATAGTCAGGCGCCGTTCTGGAGGAGGCAAGCTTAGCTGTTGTAATGCACGTCTTTCTGTGCTCGCGAACAAACCTCGTCTTTTTTCTGCATTACCCATATCCTCACCAGACAACGCCCGCCGAGCCGGCGCACCTCTCGTCTCCCTGACATCGCGCTCACTCGCTGTCAAGAAAGAACTCCTATGGGTTCGCACTGACGTACAAGAGCTCGCGGGCCGCGCTGGAGACGTATCTTTACTTGGACGGAGACTCTCCATAGAACGAGCGGTTTCAACGCGAGCTGCTACTAAATACTGGCCACTCGTGACGGTCGTGTGTGCGGCTACTTCACACTCCTCTTGGCTCGAGCTCGAAGTGCCGCTCCGCGAAAACGTACTCGCTTTCGACACAAAACTCCTATCGCTATATTGAGCTGTTGAGATGCTCGAGCCAGTATTCGCATCGGCGGATTCCGATGACGCTTGCTGGCGAACATAGCCCTCTTCTAGAGAGGAATGCACGACGCGAGCGTTCAACGAACTAAAAGCAGCAAGATTAGCCCTTCGATTCTTTCTTTCGTCGTCTTCTTCTTCCATTTTTTTTGTATAATTTAAGAGCACTATAACTTTAACCTTTCACAACACTATTCAACACACCATATTCTTACTCAATAACTTTATTGCATTTTCATATTTTAGCTTATCATAAAACGATTAACATAAAATAAGGAACACTGGGCACAGTCTTTATCACTCTTTGAGACACCACACCGCTTCTTAAAAGGGACCTGCAACAAATGGATACAATTTAAAACAATGATCAATAAAGACGTAAATGTTTTAAGAGTGGTTAATGTGCTAAGATCAACCAACTAGCACCACCCCAGGTTTTATTTCTTTTACAACGAAATAAGATAAAGTTGAAAAAATCTACGTAAGTACTTCACTAGTAAATGACTTGTAGTATTTTTTGTATTGCTTTACATTATTTTGCATTTGCTAAATCAAGTCATATACTTATTACCGCCAAAAGCGGCTACTTTTAGTGGTATTGAGATAGATCTCTCAATCTGAAATGATGATATTAATGAAAAGTTCTACTGAAAATACTACAACTAATTTACTAAGGAAGTTCTTACGTAGATTTTCTCAATTCGCTTTTATTTTGGAGTACAAGAATTAAATGACGGGTGTTGCTAGTTTTACTGATGTAAGCCTCATAACAGATATCACTTAGGAATAAAAGTAGGAATGCAACTCGATCAACCGATTTTAAACGTACGTATATTTCCGAAACCTAAAACGTACACCGTTCTACAGAAGTTTTAAATTTGCTAGAACGCGTAATTCCAGATGGTAGCACTAAATGTCAGTTCCATTAACTGTTGTCATTGAAAACATTTCCAAGATCTTAATTTCTTACAATGTTATTGGACATGACGTCTTAGTGTCGCCACCTAGAGTAACGAAATCCAGCAGGCATTTCACCTTAAAACTGTGAAGTTGTTTATATCTATTCATAAATCTCATTAAATTATGACGAATGTTTTTCGTCGTTATTCTTGTTAGATGAAGAAATATTAGTACCACAGGCGTTTAGAAAAACATTTATTATTTTATTACTTCATTCAGTTGGCAGCCTTGGAATCGAGGGCCAGCTGTCCCGCCTGGTTTGCACAGTCTGTCAGCGCCTTCACTTGTTCAGCATTCAGTCCTGTTGCCTTTACTTTAACATCAGCACTCTTTGAGTGCTCTTTGCTCTCGCTACTAGATTCTACCCTCTTCGTCGTTGCATTTCCGAATTCATCAATGAAGGTTTCCTCCTCGAATTCCTCTTCGTAGCTTTCTTGGTACTGTTCACGGAACTCCTGTCTGGCCTGGATTGTGACTCTTTCTGTTGTCTGTTTCTGCTGGATCATCTCATCCATAGTCTTCTTAACGAGCTGCTGACCAGCCTCCAATGTAGTCTTCTGAGACATCTTGATTAGTTTATCTAGAAATATCATTATAAAGCTATCAGGTACTGGTAATTAAAGTGGATTATTATGAGAATAATATGTTTTATGATCAAGTAATAACCTTTATAGTTAGACATTTAATGGCTATTAAATATCTAAATATAGTTTTCTTAGAACTCTCTCAAGAATGACCCTGTATCATTGAGTAAAAGAATCTTAGAAACAAAAGAAATAATAACAACGACATAAATAATTCAGAATAGTGCAAGTAAATTCAGAAATCCGAGTTTGTTAGAAATTGATAGCTGGCTAAACGCCAGAGACAAATGTTTAGACCGAATTTAAATTTATCTAGGGAGAATTCCGACCAATGCGGCTCGGACCATCTTCTCAGAGTCAACAAACGGGTGGAAATAATATGAGAAATGGTGCAAGCTTGTCGCTTACGACATACTGCCGGTGAACTAATTTCATAGTGGTCCTTGTACGAAGGTATGCGATGTCATTTCTTCGTTTTGTAGGGTTGCCAAGACATAAGAAATAGTTTAGTGAGTTTTTAACCTTCTGTTTGCGTTTGATACTATTGTATTGCAATCTCATTTAATTTTTGTACCAATGACATGCCGACAAGTCTAATAATGACGTCTAGTTGTGATATTTAATATTTTATCTTTCATTGGTTGATTATGTATTAGATTATGATTTACATTTACATTATTCGTTATAGTTCTTAAAAGTATTTTTTCATCATAATGTCTTAAAATAAACGCGACTATTGAATCAGTATTTGAATCAAAATAATTGCCTTTAACTACAAAATGAGTATACACTCTAATTTATAAATGCCCTCAACTAATTGTGATTTGAAAGCCAACTAAACCCCGAAATAGAATACCATCAATCAGAAACGTCCCAACAGTTATTTCATAACAACTGTTTGGCAGCCCTGTGCCTAGACAATAGAAATTCTATCTTTTCTTCAGTCTATTAAAAACGTTCCGCATACCTGTCCCGTTCCCGTGACCTATTTGTTTGAGGATATATCTTTGGATTCCATGTTTATTTAGCACTAGTGACAAAGGTGTTTTACAAATTATACATTTTAAGCGATATTCCCGCAATTTTTCCGCGTCTATTATAGTCTGTGTCATCCGCAATTAAATAAGGTTCCTATAGGTTAAAGAATTTTTAAATCCATCCACAAGTTTTGGAGCCTATTCAGTGCAATCAAAAAAATAAATTTTTCTTCTTAATAACGTTGGTATAGATTTCATTTAAGAATTATTTAACGTTCTGAGGCTCGTTATAGAGCTCTGAACAATATAGTAGATATTCTACGATATTAGATATTTCCGATTTGTGCGAATTTTCCCTGCTTTTTGATTATTAAAGTTGATATTTCGTTATGGAAATATTAATATCAATTAAATATATATTACGTTAACGTATGCTCGCGATATAATATGAATTAATATATGACTAAATTTTAGCTGTATATGCTTAGTAATTTGGTGTTGAACTACAATTATATTACAATTAAATACCTTAGAATTGTACATAGTAATTAAGTGAATAGTTTTGTAGTTGGTTTGGGAAGTTTGATAGCTTGACGTTGATGAAGTATTTAGCTTGAATAATTAATTACAATTCATTTAAACAGTATCTAGAAATATTCTTGTTTAATATTAAGACAACAAAGAGCTAGATTCAAACACTAAAATTGCCGTGCGTTTTTCCGTATAGATGCGTCGATAAAAACTACTATGAGTGATTATATAGCGAACGAAAAAGATTTTTTGAAACCGGTCTAGAAGTTTCTACGTTATGCTTGAATAAAAATAGAGTTTCAATTTTTAAAACTTAAGTGATTTGTAGTAATACTCTGAAGATTAATTTAAACCCAGTAAGTAAGAGATTTAAAAAACATGAGCAATTACTTCACTTGAAATGTATATTGACAATGATACCTACGAGAATACGAGTAAATATGTAAAACAAAAAAAATATGTACATAAAAGAAAATAAATAATATATACCTTAGTAATCCAAAAAGAGACAAAATCCTTTCAAGTACAGTAAGCACTTCCAAATTGAAACTTAAAGTTTTCAGGAGTTGTTTCCGTGGCAAAGCTCGCGCGTGGACTGGCTGGCGGGGCGGCGGCGCGGCGCTTTGTTACACAGCTTTGCGTGGGCGGGCGACGCCGTTGCGCACACGCATACAGTCGGCTACGTTTAATTTTACGCGTCTGGAGTCAGTTACAGATTTATTTAGCGGAAAAAATGTAATTTTCTTTGTTCAAAATTACTTTCGAGTTACATTCAACTTTTAAAAACGGTAAAATTAATCAAGTTGATTCTTTGTCACATTATATGCACACAAACTTTAGAAAAAATAGTTAAGAGAACGAATAACCGCCAAACCTGTAAAAGGTTTCAATAAAGTATTTATTTAATGTACAAACACTGAGACGTTTTCAATTTGCTTGATGCCAATTACCTACATATTAGGGGGGAAAAAAGCTTAAAATGATGACTAAAATTATACGCATACTACGAGAACTAAATCATCATCAATACCTTTTTAGGTAACATTTATCAATTTTAATAGTTGTTAGTGTTCGTACTTGTACCTATATTTTGTGTACAAATTATTTGTATCTATTGGTACAGTAAATATAAATGTTTTTAGTTATAACGCTTTTTCCCTATAGGCATATATTACGAGAATTTTATACTACCAACACCAACCAATAAGTAAGTATTATTTGTTCACTAACTGTTTTAATATATGGACCAAAATATAAACTTAGTTCTTATATTACCGCAGGAAACTTCATTATCTCGTCTATGTCATAAGAAAGCGTCACCTATTCGGCGCGGCGTAAGTAACTGATGGAATGGGGCTGACTGTACGCCTCATTCTCACCATGACTTGGCCAAACACCGACCAGTGGCACATCTGCCTTGGCAAATTAACTAACTTACTAATTAATTTGGACGTGTGATACAATGATTGCTATAATAAATAATTGATTCTGAGAACTGGAATGCAATTTTGGTATAATTTAAATGCTTTGATGCTTCCTAGTTATCGTCTAGTCAATAGTGTGATGTCCAGCTCAGTACATCACGAGAGAATACTTTTAAATTTGTTGTTCATCATCATCTTAGCCGCAAGAAATCCACTGCTGGACATAGGCCTCCCTTAAGGATTTCCAATATGACCGGTTGGAAGCGGCCTGCATCCGGCGCCTTCCTGCGAACTTTATCAGGTCGTCCGACCACCTGGTCGGTGGGTGTCCAACGCTGCGCTTGCCGGTACGTGGTCACCATTCAAGAACCTTTCTGCCCCATCGGCCATCGGTTCTATGCGCTATGTGCCCCGCCCACTGCCACTTCAATGAGCTAATCCGCTGGGCTATATCGGTGACCTTAGTTCTTAGATCTATGGATCTCCTCGTTTCTGATTCGATCTCGCAGAGAAACACCGAGCATAGCCCTCTCCATAGCTCTTGAGCGACCTTGAGCTTTCTTATGAGGCCCATAGTAAGGGACCACGTTTCGGACCCGTAAATCATCACTGGTAACACACATTGGTCGAAGACTTTCGACTTAAGGCACTGAGGTATTTTGGACGAGAAGACACTGCGGAGCTTCCCGAACGCTGCCCAGCCGAGTCGGATTCGACACAAGACCTCTTCCTTGAAACTGGAGCTTCCGACCTGGATCAATTGACCCAAGTAAATGTACTGCTCTACAGGTTCAAGGGTGAAGTTTCCAACAATAACTGGTGAAGGCTAGCTCCGAGTCAGCTTTTGTTACTTCACCGGACTTTTTGAGGTAAGAGCAGAGTGCCCTCAACCTGTTAGGCGAACATCACCAAAGGGCCTCCAGGAGGTACGGACTTCGGCTTTAGGCTATGCCTAAGGCTCGGAGAGACAGCAAACTCTAATATGCCTGATGGGCCGTGATTTGTACGATCCAGACTGAGTAGGAAAGAGGAATGATATATTATATTGATATCCATACATACATATAATCACGTCTTTATCCCTTGCGCGATAGACAGAGCCCAAGGTCTTAAACTCAAAGGCCGCGTTTAGCATGTTAGTGGGCGTTAAAGTGGTGGTGGAAAGTGGCATCGAAATAGTGATGGGTTGCTAGCCGCATCGCCTATTGACGTGATTCCTTAGATTTCATCCAATTCCTTGACCGGCTTTTACGGTCTGAGCGGGAAGAAAATCAGCTAGTTTATTCTATGCTTTTCCTTTTGCTCCCAAACCAGCATGGAAGAGTACTAATATCATCATCATCATCATCATCGTCAAATCGGAACAGAGAAGATGGTAACTTCTGTCACTATTAAAGATTTCTAATTGGAAAAATGATAATCTTCAACTGTCCTACCCGTTTGCAGAAGAGACGTGAGTGTTCTTTATTATTTTCGTCGTCAATATGTGACACGTCAACGAACGATGAATTGCTTTGACTGTCAAAGGTGATCTTAAAAGAGATAAACTTGTGCAAATACTGCCAAAGTATGAAAATAGACTTATGCGTCAGCTGACGGGATCAAAAAGCATGACTCGCCGATGTGGGAGCAATAAACATGTTATATGATTTACTAACAAGCGCCCACGACTGCGTCTGCTCGAAACCAGAATATTCACTTATATCTTAGGGTTCTATATAAATCTCGAGATAAAATATACACTAGTTTAAAATTTGTTTTTCCAGAATAAACAAAAAGAATAATGTTCTCGTTCTCGAAGATTTTGGTAGATAAATAAAAACAAGTGATGAAAGACTAAACTTCAAAACGTTTATAAAAAAGCCATTTACGAAGTTAATTTAAGATTTCTTTAAGTACTGCTTTTCTAGTGTCTCTGCATCATCAAAGTTGCAAGACCAGTGCTGAGCAAAAAGCAGCATCTACAATATTATCTGGAACTTGGTCAGTAGTTTAACTTTTATACATATAAGTAGTTTATAAGGTCTAACTAGAATTGTGAGTTGACGTCGCTTGGAGAAAATGCGCTGTGCAGTTTGTTGCCGCTTCTTCTGCACTCCGCTTTGGAAGCGGCCTAAACTTAGCCATAAGTAATTATTGACATCAACAAAATTTTTTTGTTGTAAAAATTGTAAACACAAATATGACAATTAATAAGTGTTCAAAGAAACCTATATTAAATAAACGATTGAATTTGAATTTTGAATTTGAATTTGAACTTCTTAATCGGTGGGTATCCAACCCTCATGTATCATCTTTTTTCATCATAGAGTTTTATAAACTAAATCAAGATCAAAGTATCTCATAAAATAATATATTTACACACTAGTATTTACTTTTACAGTTTTACAATAAAAGAAATAAATAATAATTGGCACCACTCCGCTGACTTATCAAACAGCATCACAGAATTCCCACATTTCCCAGAATCCCACTATGCCCGAATCGTGATCGCGTTTTATTTCCCTAACTTATTCCTACACGCTTTGCTTCTATAGGGTCTCTGCATTATCACAGTTACAAGAAGTCCAGTGCTAGACAAAAACCTGTATCTTAAATATAACAGGGGTTCGTAGTCTAACTGCCTGGTCAATTGGTATCCAACGCTGGTATATTATCTTATTTAATAAATATCAACTCAAGATTAAAGTATCTCATTAAAATAAATTTAAATACTGACAATCACAGCTCTACAATAAAAGAGATGAATAAAATAATACCGTGAACTGTGTAAACTATCTGAACGATTGGTATGCAAAGCCGATGTATCATCTTATTCACATATTTAATAAAGCATCTCATAAAAGCAGAGCTCAGCTCAGCTCCACATACAAGAGTGGTTTTTCTTAAATTGTTAAGCTGATTACAGAGTGTTAACATGACCCTTGACATACCCATAAAGGAATGATTCAGCCCATCAATATTATCAACTTTTGCTATGGGATAAAAGCTGGGAAATAAAAGAAATTGACATTTTCATACAAAAATGTTTTACCACTCGGCCGAAATGTATGGGAAAGTCAAAATTTTTTTCGAGTTGCCAGAATTCACCCTGTGGTAAAGTTGTTTATATTGACAGTCTGAGTCTCCCCTTTAAGGGTATGTCATATTACACTCTGTATATTTGTTAGTTGATAATTGTATTTTTACTAGATGCTTTATTATTTACACCATCCCGTTGACTAATCACACTGCATCACAGAATTCCCACGTTTTCTGGAAGCCCACTTCAATGCCCGAATCGTGACCAGATTTTATTTCCGTAACTAATTCAGCCGAATAACAATCCGTGAGTCATTCCCAAGGAGACGGCATGCTTCATATATCAACGTGATTCAACGATTCGGGAGCCAAAAATAAATGTATTCTTCATAGGCATTTGACAATAGATACAATGGAATGGGCTGCGTAATAGGTGATCTATTTGTTAATCATTAATATCCATACCATGAAATCACGTCTAGGAAAAAACGTAGTAGTGATATATGCACATTATGAAAACGCGCTCTTCTGGCTACGGAGTAGATAGAGTTGCATTATTGAAAGCTGCTATCAGCTTCCATGCTGATCTTTGAGAAAAGAAAAAAAGCAGAATGTACCAGTTGCTTCTCTTCCCACGCAGATCTTAAAAACCGATCAGCGTAAAGGGCAAAATCTGAGAAATCACAACAATTAGGCGATACGGCTAGCAAGCCCTATATATATATTGATTCCATTTTCCACCTATTTTACATATGCTAAATGTGGCCTTTATGTCTTATAGACCTGGACTCTGTCTACCCCGCAAAGGAGAAAGACGTGACAATATGTATGTAAGTATGTATGTACTATAAACTCTTTCGCGCTGGTTTATAAGCAAATAAAAGACAGCCTCCGTAGCGCAGTAAGTAACATGCCAGTCTGCGATACAAGTGGTCCTGGGTTTTATCCCCGGCCAGGCCATGATGGAAAACGACATTTTTTAGATTGGCCTGGGTCTTGGATATTTATCTATGTAAGTATCTATTTTCAAATATACTTTATGTAAGTATCCTACAACACAAGTTCACAACTTACTGTGGGGCTAGTTCAATTTGTGTTATTTGTCGCTATATTTATTTATAACATGGTAGCATGTATGTATGTAGAGAAGAAAGTAGTTCCCGAAACCGGCGAGCATGCATGAAAAGAGTAATGAATGTGTTTGAAGCGAAAGAGGTTCATAAGAATCGTAGCAAGTGGAGATCCATAGTCTCTGCCTATCCCTATGGGAAAGAGGCGTAATAATATGTATGTATGTAGTTAAAAGTATGTCTGTCCCGCAATATAGACGTGATAATCTATCCGCAATATGTTATTCATGGAACTATTAATGAACAAATTACGAGGTACTATGTATTCAAATCGGATAATTACAGTTTTGAGCCTCTAAATACTGAAACAACATCATCACGTTACGCCAAATTACACTAACTGTATGTTTAGTGAGCGTTGTTTTGATAATCACTTTATTTGATGAATAAGCTATTATTTAATAACAGTAAGAGTTATTTTTAAACAATTATTTAATGTATGATGGGTTGAACCTTGGCTCACCAGTGGGCATAAATAAGTGATGGAGAAGACTTTTGCCCAGCAATGGAACAGTTGGAGGTAATTTAAATAAAATTATTTTACTACGGTTTTTATCGCGTTTATTACATTATTTATACACCTAACGTTTCGAGCACTTTACAGTGTTCGTGGTCGCAGGTAGACTAAGTTGACATTTGTCTGTAAGTTGTATTTTATAAGAACTGCAAAATCTACCGCCTAAAATATTTATTGAGAACGTTCCGGATGTACGCAGTATTGGCTCACGGTGTCTGAAGGTCTTGCAGTCTTCTGCTTAGCTTGAGATTTGATTAAATTTATGACTGGATCCCAAGCTGGTGGTTACTGCCAACCATCCTCTCTATTGAAATTAGGATGTTTTTTAATTTCAATAGCCTCACGAAGCATTCTTGGAATGTATCTGTTTTCTTTTGCAAGGACTTGAGGATTATCAAAACGCATATAATGGTTGGGTTTGTCTAGGGCATGTTCACAGACTGCAGACTTCGTTGAGCGCCTATGCTTCATGTCAGCAATATGTTCTTTTATACGGGTACCGATGGTTTATCATACATTGGGCAAACAAAGAGAAGCATCGGTACCCGTTTATTATGTTACTAGCAGCCCTTCACGGGTGCGTCGGGGCGTGAATTATTATAAACCTTCGCCATAAATTACTCTATCTGCTAGTAAACATAAATAAATACATACATATTATCACGTCTTTATCCCTTACGGGGTAGATAGAGCCCACGGTCATAAAACCTAAAGGCCACGTTTAGCGTGTTAGTGGGCGTTACGGTGAAAAGCAGAATCAAAATAGTGATGGGTTGCCAACCGCATCGCCTATTAACGAGATTCCCTGGCCAAAACCCTTGACCGGCTTTTACGGTCTGCGCGGGAAGAATTAATTGTAAATTATAGTATGAATATCTATTCAATGTAGCTCTTAACGCCCTCTGTGTATAGTTGCAGCGCAACTCTAGTATTTATGAAACGCCGTGTAGCGTCAAAAGTTTTAACACCATGGTGGAGTTTGTTGTGGGAAATTAAGGGGTGCAGTTGGAGTCTGCCTTAGACGATTTTGCAAATTAGTTTTAGTGGACTTTATAATATGAAATTGGTGTAGTTTGGTATTATAAATGCTTGTGCTCATCAACAATTTGTGAAATAGTTAAAGTAGACTGTTTTAAGGACTCGTATAGATTTGTCGCTAGAGGCTTTCACTTTGTCATAAAAATTGGCGTATGTTCTTTGACAGCCATCAAAGAGCATACGCCATTCTTGATGTCACTTGTTAAAAACTATACCATACAGCACAGATACTAAGTATCATTACACTGGACATTGGCAGAATCACTGAAATCTCGGTGGAAGCCATAATACAAAAGATGAAAGAGAGAACACCATGGTGTTACGCTACAACTACAACGCAACTACACTAGGAAAACGTTCAAGTTAATCGCTTAATTTGTTGAAAACAAGCTGCAGTTTTAATTAAACTACAAGTTAATTATAAACGGTTATGCCAGTGAAAGTAGTGCGAGAGCAGACTTCAGCGAAACTTAATTAATTCAGATGCAGATTTTTAGGGTTCCATAGTTAGATATACAAAAAAATATTGGACAAGTATTTTAAACAATCCTAACCTAACTAATATTATAAATGCGAAAGTGAGTTTGTTTGTCTGTTTGTTACGCTTTCACGACCAACCTATTGAACCGATCATCATGAAATTTTGCATACACATAGGTTAGGGTACCGAGAAGGACATAGGCTATATATTACGCAGGCGAAGTCGCGGGTAACAGCTAGTAATATTATAGTATCGTAAAGTTAGTATGTTACGACACAAGTTAATGGCTTACTGTGGGGCTAACTCAGTCTGTGTGACCTGTACAAATTAATTTATTTAATTACAAAATTTTTACTCATCTGTGCCAAATCCCAATCCCATCCCAACTAATCCCAATCCCAACTGATATCATAAATGCGAAAGTGAGTTTGTTTGTTTGTTACGCTTTCAAGCCGTATCTACTAAACCAATCATTATGAAATTTTGCATACTCATAGGTTAGGGTACCGAGAAGGACATAGGCTATATAATATTACGCAGGCACAGTCGCGGTTAACAGCTAGTTATTTATAAAGCCCATCATAATACATTTATGTTCGCAGAATAAATCAATTGAAATGAAAGTTTGAGTGAGGACTCGTTGTATCATAGTATTTTAAAAAGTGTACGAATTTGTGACGTCACACGTCTTTTTAACGAGATATTACTTTATCATTTTTTATTCAATTACAAAGAATGACGTGTCCTTTATCTTGTGTTTATCTAACTGGCGGACTACATTTTTTTTTTAAATAGAGCGTATAATTCTTGTATTAAACTGCTGTTAATAGGATATTTCAGTGAACATTTCTACTGACAGGCCTGCCCGTAACAGCTGCACTGCCACGACTACATATAAACTTAGAGAGTGTTTAATGTTTTCTTATGTTTTCGCGATTGTTACACATTCAATAAAATTATTTTAATACGGTTTTTATCGCGTTTATTACATTATTTATACACCTAACGTTTTGAGCACTTTACAGTGTTCGTGGTCGCAGGTAGACTAAGTTGACATTTGTCTAGTATTTTATAAGAACTGCAAAATCTACCGCCTAAAATATTTAATGATAACGTTCCGGATGTACGCAGTATTGGCTCACGGTGTCTGAAGGTCTTGCAGTCTTCTGCTTAGCTTGAGATTTGATTAAATTGATGACTGGATCCCAAGCTGGTGGTAACTGCCAACCATCCTCTCTATTGAGAGATTTTAGAGAGTGTTTGTCAACGTCAATATAACACTATAAATATTTAACACTGAATAGAATTTACGTAATATGTAGTGCGTCCCGACAGAGTTGTGAGTTGTTGAATCTCTTCCATGCAGGTTTGGGGGAAAAGGGAAAAAATTGCTCTGGCTGATTATATGATTCTGGTAGTACAGAGAGGGTCGTGCTCCTGCAGTGGATACAGATTCGATTTTGATGGTGCAAAATTTTTCCGCCGTTGTATAAGACTTGTAGTCTTATACAACGGCGGAAAAATTTGTATAAGAATGACAATTTTTTTCCCAGACAAAAGCATTGTATTGCATCTGTAGATAAAGCTTGCAAATTTATTAGGCCCAATGAATCGATTTATTTATTCTACAAAATACGGATATAAGTTGTATGTAATGTAAATACATTACCACTCAACCGCAGCGATCCGCTCCGTGTAGCATAATATGCAAGCCAGTTAGTATACATTGGTTTAATATGAGAATATTGTTGAGTACAATGGGGAACTTGCATGAAGAGTACATTTTGAAAACTATTTCTGATTATATAAGCATCTAGCTGAAAAATCTGTATAGGACACTTTCAGTCCGATATCCTAAAGGCAGCTTGAAAAATCTGAAACCAGTGTTGGCCACTTACACATACGAAAAACAAACAAACAAGTCCGATATCGATACTTACCGATTAACTTTGGTTAAGATTGGTTAGAAATTCCGTTTCAAAAATATGAAAATTTAAGAAATCTTATATTACTATGAAATAGCTCTTTTAATTTATATCATTTTTTGTTATGGAGCCATTTTCCTAACCGCAATATTTAACATAGCTGACAACAATGTCCTCACAACACGCATACAAATTGCTAAAGGAGTGACGTCACTAGTCAGTTGTTTTTTCTTAGGGACGTTTAGGCGGAGACGAAAAATTGGAATTTTCAAACCCTTATATCTCAAAGAGTTTTTGGGTTGTCGAAATGATTTTTTCACAGTTATTTCTATTTTTACGAGCTCTTTTCATAGAAGAATGAAAAAAATAGTGTGCAAGTTCCGCATTGTCAAATGCTCACGTGCTACGATGATTTAACATAAAATTATGTTCAATCGTATTTGCAAAGCAGAACAGGACTGTCCGGGCCAAATTAACATAATTATATATATATTTAAATCCCGCCAAAACCATACACACACTCTCTCTCTCTCTCTCTCTCTCTCGCACACAATCTATTCTTCCTTTTCGCCTGGCGACCTAACGCAAATTCCGCTTGAGCGCTCGTGAAAAAAAAAACAAAATTATAGTGAAAGAACGATAACTAAAGTGTGAACTCTTTTCGGTAGTGAAGTGTAAGGGCCGAACTCCAAGAAAACCCCAGTGTTCGAGCCAGGTGGACCTGCGCTGGAGAATTCCTGGACCGCGTGTGCAAAGGTTTGAACTCCAACTACTGGCTCCCTCAAGGACCACTCTAAGTCTTCTCGAATTAGAGTGGATGTCGTAGAAGGCGAATTAGGAACACAATCTGAACAAAGCTTACAAACATCAAAGAGACCTCTCCAAACCATTGGCCAACGTGGAGAGTGTAGGCCAAATCCTGATCTAGAGTGGGTTGTGCTCCTGCAGTGTATACTGAAAAGGACCTGATAATGATAATGTATTTACCAAAGTTTACCGATATAATATCCAAAGTCGTATAATTTATAAATACATATATTTTAGCACAAATATAGAAACAAAATGCGCCGTGTGGTTCCAGGCAGAGTAGAATAGGACCACTCCAAGTCATCCCGTGGATGTCGTAAAAGGCGACTTAGGAAACACAAGCTAAACAAAGCTTATTAACATCAAAGAGACCTCTCCAACCCGTCTGGCCAGCGTGGAGAGTGTAGGCCAAATCCTCTGACTACTCAGGCTAGTATGTGGCTCTGGTAGTACAGAGAGGGTCGTGCTCCTGCAGTGGAGACTAGAAAGACCTGATGATGATGATGATGATAGAAACAATGTGAAGTACAGTGGTACCAGATAATTCAACAGTAACTTATCTCATAAGCCCGAACTAAGTATGACTACAGTGCATATGTATTGCGCCTCGCTAAGGCTGCGTTTTCACCATTGCTTCGAGTAATGGTATCGCTACGTTTTGCTAGCTTCGCTTAGCGTAGCCGAGCTAAAAACGCTCTAATGAGAAATGTGTTTTGTGACATTATGACAACGTTTCACTTTAAAAACTCATTACTCATTCAAAGTCAAAGATAATTATTCAAAATTGGAAACATTTTTTTGGACATCATATTTTTCATTCTTATTTATTTCTACTATACTTGCTACGTTAACTACTACGTTACACGCAGTGGTGAACGTAGCAAGTATAGTGCGTGACGTGCCAGTCTAGGGGTACCAGGACACGAAGCGTAACAGGTTTGATTTTCGGCGCAGCCACAAACTTGTATTTCATTATCACGGGTAGGTCTTTTCTACCGATACCCAAGCAACTAGGCAGGAAGCCAGCCAAAAAAACCTACGTCAAAATTATATTACAGCATAAATAATGTTATTGTAGCGGACTTCAGACTTTGACGCATCACAGCTGAGGAATGAGAAGAGGAAGCTATCTGGGAATACTCTCGAACCAAGAAGAAAACTCATTTTCAACACTCATTTCTGAACAGTTCAACGGCTTATTATTTATATCTGGTTCCACGGAAGACCAGCGGTGGTGTTATCACTGCATTAAGCTGAGTGGCACCATTTTGATACTTTAATTATGTAGTTTTTATTCTTGTACTTAAAAAAATATATTTGAAGTATCAAATAAATTATTATTCTATCTTTCTTATTTTCATAAGTACAGCTAGGCTCCGGTAACAGCCCATCAGTGCATCCTTGCACGACTCCGGTACATAGCATATCTTTAGTGGAAATGCAACCTAAGGCATGGTTGGTGTTGGCTATTCCTAAATGAGTTTACACTGAGACGTTATTGGGGTAACTATTGTCTGAGTACTTTGAATTCATGTTCGTAACTTTATCTAATAGTTGGTATATTACTTTAACAGTACCAAGATAAGCTTACCGCGTTCCGTATTTTATTTTACACTCGGTATGGTCTAAAGTTTATATGGCAAGTATGTATACCTAACGTTGTAGTAAAGCGTGTAAAGTATGGTAAATCCACCCCAAAATAAAGTCCTTGTGGACTTCTTAAGCTTTTATGTGCCGTGTTATTCCCAGCAGAGTAGAATAGGACCACTCCAAGTCTTCCCGTGGATGTCGTAGAAGGCGACTTAGAGCAAACAAGCTGAAAAATGCGTATAAACATCAAAGAGACCTCTCTAACCAGTCTGGCCAGCATCATCATCGAAATCCTCTGACTACTCTGGCTTATACTGAGAGAGTCATGCTCCTATAGTAGAGACTAAAAAAAAGACCTGATGATGATGATGAACTTTTTGTGGTTGAGATGAAAATAAGGCTAACTGACTTCTTACAAAACTAACTTACACATAATTTCCTAGCTGTACCGGATTTTACAATATAAAGCACAGAGCTCTATATCTAAAGTGTCTCTATTTCGCTTCTCTAAGTGCACATGTGACTCTCAGCTCTGGTTTGCCGGTATATGACGTCCTATTTCTGTATTCAGAGCGTAAATGAGCTTGAGCTATGTTATTGGGGAAACTTTGGTCGTATTTAAACAGGGTTACTTACAAAAGATCAATAACCTCGCAGCACTAGATAGCTAGCGACGTAAATTAAAACGTTTGTTCTACGACTTTTGTTAACTTGTTACTTTTCTTTTATATAAATATAAGTATTAATTTAAGTAATTAAATTTACTTTTTCCTTAGCGTATCGATTCAGGCAAATTATATTTGTGTTGACTAAAACACTGCTACTGATATAGCGTTATCAGTAGCAGTATAGGTCCTCGCGTGTATTTTCCTAGCTGTACCCAATTTCACAATATGAAGCACAGAGCGCTATATCTAAAGTGTCTCTATTTCGCATAGCTAAGTGCACATGTGGCTAAACTCAGCTGGTTTAGTCGGTAAATGGCGTCCTATTCCTGTATTCAGAGCGTAAATGAGCTTGAGCTGGAATGTTATTGGGGAAACTTTGGTCTTAATAGTAACCCTGTATATTATACTGGGTTACTTGTAAAATACCAATAACAGTACTACAAAACTGACTTCTGATAATTTGTTACTCTTTTTTTTAGGTTAAATAGTACCTATTACTTTTGATAGGTACGGTTATATTGCGTCTGTTACATTATTTTTTCTCAAACATGCTCGGAAATGTAGGCATTACTGTAGTAAAAAGAAGACCGGAAGTTTGTAATTCTTGGCTCATTCATCGCATTGCCGGCCTAGGCCAGGAAATAAGTATGAAAATTACTTCCCGGCCGCTGCTCAAAACTTTTTAATTAATCTATGTAACGTAAATTATGTCACTTGTCATACAGCCAGTTTACTACCACTGCATTTTTAAAAAATGCATATAATACGTGAATATAACTACAATTTCATTAAAATATCGATATGTGATCATACGAAAATATGCTTAATTTTCGTTGCGAGAGAAGAAAACAATAATCTATGATCTATTAAATTTTTTGTGAAAAATATGACTGGGCTCTATGGGCATTGTTTCCTTTGCTGGAATTGACAACTGAAAATAAAAAACTCGGGAGATCTGTTATTTTCACTATACCCGTAGTGATTAACGCCACTGCCGAAAAACTGCCTTTACGGATTTTAGGGCATAGAACACACGTCAATTGACTTTGAATTTATGGCCCCCCATAGAAACTCAAAAGGAATTGTATGGCATTTTTTTCATTTTCACCCTCACTCCATTATTTGTCTATGATCCTTATTGCCTAGAGAAAACATATGGCAGTCGGTCGTCTGATACTAGTAATAATAAGGTAAAAACCCAATATAAATACAGCTGTATATAATAATAATAATTTGAATAAAATATAAAGTATAGTATACATATAATTACACTAAAAAATACATTTTTAGTACGTCAACGTACAATATTTCTACCGCACAATTGGACGTAGTTAAGCAGAAAGGACCTAATCCACATCAAGTCACTTTTGAGTAATGGGCGTTTGAAGTTTCAGCTGTAATTGCTCTAAGAGGAACATTCTTTTTTTTCAAAATGTCTTTTGTTTATTCTAGTAGTCTAATATTGTAATTGTCAACGTAATATAAACATCATTTTTTTCAGTAGGTTTTGAGATATTAAGCAAAATGTGGGTTGAGTCCTTACCAAGAAAAGAAATTTTTAAAGAGGTCGTCAATTTTTTTTATTCCTCAGAAAAAACTCAAGCCACAAAATAATTTATTAAAAATAAAACTAAATAATTATATCACAGGTACAAGTACCATACGAAAATACAAGTTTCATAAAACAAAGTCACACGTCAAGAATATAAAATACAATTATAAAACACAGGTCAATAAAAAAAATACACATAAAACAATTATAGCCCGCCACTGGTCGCTTCCCGTGCAAAGGTACCCAATACGCTGGCAGCATTTCCACGCTGGATCGCTATGGCCATTCTTTGCACGAGAAACGAGCCAGAGCGGGAGTCACCAGTTCTCTCTGATATTCGGTGGCCTATCTCTCGAATTAGACGCTTTGCGTCAGTGCCCCAGGAACCCGTCGTTTCAACCGCGACGGGAACAAAACAATAATGCGGTTCCAAGGCCGCATACTTGATGCGTTTCCTAGCAGCCGCATCCTCTGCGGCCGCCGCCGCTAACCCGATAGTACGGCTAAGGTGGCTGGCCGCCACAGTGCTCACGCACGTAGCATCCCATACCACGCACCTGCCGCGCTTCCATAGGACCAAGGTCAGGCCGTCTGGTCTCTTGCCATCCGACCGACTGAGCACCGGGGGTTCCAACATGCAAGGGACATTGGCAGATATAAACGCCCGGCGGACAATGTCATTAAGTGCGTGGTGTCAGGGAAACCTCCCCAAGCAACGACGACAACTCAGTGCATAATATAAAAAATAAAAAAAATAAAAATAAAGTATATAGGGACATATCACACCGTCGGCCCCCACCATGGATCCGCATGTACACGTATGTGGCGCACATACTCTGCAGCCCAGGCGCAGCGCAACAGCTATCCGCAACGAGTCATCGTTCAACATGGTGCCTAGGTAAGGCGATGGAAGGGCGTGTAACCATGCCCCCGATTCTATCTGCGACACAGCTCTCCTTACTAAGTCTGCCCCTGTGGCGTTGTCCAAAAGATCTTGATGGGTCTTTTTGACACCGACGTCGTCCCAAGCTCGCTGGATGCAGGGTTCGGATAAGCTTGTCGTGCTGGAGTTGCCGACCGACCAGGCAGATATAGCCCCAGAAGAGAGAAGCACAGTGACTAGGTGTGTAACCCCATGCGCCGATGCCAGGAAAGCCGGAAGGCCGACATCAGCCGCACACCTTATCCCAAGCCCCCCAAGCCGCAAAGGTAGAGTCGCCTGATCCCATTGAGGCTAGTTAAGAGACACATTCAAAACTGCCTCTACCACGTTTTTCAAAGTGCCGTCAAAAGCTGATACCTCCTCGGGGCACAGCCAAGTAGGTGTGGTACGCAGCAGGTAATTAATTTTGGGCATTGCGAAACACGAACGCAACAACAATAATGCCACGTGAGCGGGAAGACTCTGCAGACGCTCTCCCGCAAATAGGAGTAGCTGCCTTCGGGATCTGATGGACTCCGGGACTGCCTCGAGAAATATAGGTGAGCCTAGAAGGTTGAGTGAGCTGGCAGACAGTTCCCTGAGAACAGGCAAAATAGCTGCAAATCGTGCAAAATGGTTACTTGGCTCACCACTACAAGCGAAAAACTCGCACTTCGAAGGATTCACCTCCAGCCCTAGCTCCCTAAAGCGAGGAATTAAAGTTTGCAAGTCCTGGTATACTAATTCTGGTTCACCACCAAGGGTGCCGTCATCCAAGTACCATACAGAGAGCACACTTTAACACATACACATAATGACTTTCTGTATGGCCAGGCAGAAGATGAGCGTTCCAAGTGGATCGCCCTGCTGGGCTCCAACATGTGAGAGAAGGAGGCTGTCATCGTAAAATAGGTTTGATGGGGTCTGATACATCTGGTTCAAGAATGGATAGAGAGACGGAGCTTTATCCCCAACTTCCTTCAATAAAACGTCTCTTTCCAGTGTATTGAAGGCGTTGCGGATATCCACTTTAAGCAACACGCAGTTAGAATTATTTGAGTCCGCGGCAAACGTACGAGTGGCATGGATAGCTGCCTCACAACCAAGACGAGTACCAAACCCCAACTGATGTGGGTGTAGATATTCCATCATCTCCTCCTTCACGGCCCGACAGGCTAGTTTTGCAGTAAGTCGTCTAAAAACGCTGCCAACCGCTATTGGTCTTAGGCCGCCGTCCTTTTTATGCAAGGCGCAAAGTTCTTATTACCTCCGTGCCTTAGTCGTGGATAATTTTAAAATTTAATACTAGTATATTTTTAACATATGCATTTGTTACAAATTCTAAATGCGAAAGTCGTTTCAGTTAAAATATAAGTATATGAGTCAATCACTAAATCTTTTTCTTATAAACGACTTAAACCTTCTTGAGTAATTTTAAGTTATTAAGAATTGTTTGAGTGTTTCATATAAAACCGTTTTTCTGAAATAGCCTAAGTGTTTTGAGTCGTTTCTAATAAACAAAAACAGAAGTTTGTTAGCAGTAAACCTAAAACACAGAAACAACCCAAATTGTTTAAGTCGTTTCAGTGATTTTTAAAGATTAAATTGTTAGGCAACATTTAATTCTCAGAAAGAACCCAAACTGTTTGAGTTTTATCTGATAAATTATCTTTAAGAATACGTACATAGAAATTGCATTACTCAGAAACAATTCAAGCAGGTTGGGTTCGTTCAGCAAATTTTTTCTTCGTGCTCTTCATACATGTGGGATGAGTCGGGGTAGTAACAAAAATAGTTTCCATACACATTTCGAAAATAAAGTCTTCACTGTATGATAGATTCGACCCTCAGGAGTACGATGGCATACTTAACTCAATTTCGACCAAACTGTGGGTTAGGTCCTTTCTGCTTAACTACGTCCTACGGGCTGTCATTTTTTATTCGGTTCCCGGTGTGTTTTAAACCAGTATTGCATCATCGGGCTTGTCAAATCTTCACTAATAACTCTGAGCATGCTGTTACCAGAATTACGCAATCGGTCCCAAAACGATGATATACGTGTCCTGATAATAGCAAAGAAGTCGGGCATCCTCGCCTCGGCAAACATGGCCGACGCGCTGCAGTAGCGAGGAAGCTTCATGAGGATGCGGTATGCATCATTATACTGCACCCTCATGGTGCTGAGGGACGCCCTCTTATGCCTATACCATAGTTGACAAGTATATAAGCACTGACAATATGCTCTGAAGAGGGTGTCCTTCACTTCCCGACTACATCTAGCAAAACGGCGCGCAAGCATGTTACACCGAACCGACAATGCCCGCCTTTCTCGCTCGATATCAAGATCGTCCTTGCGGTCGCCGGTAACAATATGGCCGAGGTACTTAAAGCTGTCTACAACCCGTACTGCTGAGCCATTCAAAAATACCTGAGGCACCCTCTCTGGACTCTTACCCGCCTTAAAAACAAGCATCTCTGTTTTTGACACATTATATTTCAATCCATGAGAGCTAGCGTAACTCTCACAGATTGCCAGTAAGTCAGTAAGTCCACTGATTGATGGGCTGAGGAGCACCATATCATCAGCATAGCTGAGGTTATTAAAGCATACCCCATCTATATGACAACCAATTTTGGTGTCCCTCAGCGCACCAATCAACCCGTCTATATAAGCGTTAAAGAGATCCGGAGAGGTAACCCCACCTTGGCGCACACCGCATTCCAACCTGTAGGCATTGGACGTCGCGTCACCCCATCTTACGTAGTTAGTTTGGCCACTATACCAGTGCGTCAACAGCCGAATGATTGATTCCCGGACTCCTAAACAACGCAATTTGCTCCAAAGAATTTTATAATTCACCAGATCAAAAGCACTGCTCAGGTCCAGAAAACAAGCATAAACTGGCGTATCTCGATTAACATAATAATCTACTGCATATTTCAAACTGACAATCGCCGAGTCTGTTGACACACCGGGTCGGAAGCCAAACTGTGCCTCCTCAATGTCCAAGTTTCTCAGCAGCTCAGGCTGTAGCAGCCGTTCCAACACTTTTCCCAAAATAGTTCCTAGCGAAATAGGTCGGTAATTGGCCGACGAACTTAAGTCTCCTGTCCTATTCTTGACTATAGGTACGACTACAGTTCGCATAAGAGGATCGGGAAGATATGAGTATTTTAAACATAAGTTGTAAAATATACATAGTCTAGACCATAGTGACACACCCGCATACAGAACGTGCTCTATACTCAAGTCGTCATGACCAGGAGACTTGCCCCTCTTCATAGAACGTACCACCTTGACAACATCGTCGACAGTAAACTGCATGACTGGTTCTTCAGAGACCAGATGAGCACCCTGTCCCGACGGAGGTGGCCGCGCGGGCATTGGGACCTTTTCAAATTTAGAGACAAATAAGTCTGCTATCTCCTCTGGCTGTTGCACGCCGTCCACAGAGACAGGTAAGCTTTGTCTTATTTGTAATTTTTTTGTTGCATTCCAAAATTTCGGAAATTTTTTCTCTTTCCTGTGCATTGCCAAAATATCCATCTTAATCATTTCTTCATTTCTAATACACCATTTAACCTTATTCTTAAACGTTTTTCTACTGCTTACCATGCTATAATATGTGTCACCTGTGGTCGGCTTGCCAGCCGTCAACCAAACATCATAGCAAAGTCGGGCAGCCTTGTGACTTTCTTGAACGTGGAGGTTCCATCCAGTCAAAGGCACCCTTCCCTTTTTACCAAAGGACCGCAAGGACGAGCTTGTAATAGCCCCTAATTGTAATGTCTTAATAATCTCACTATACAGATCGTCAATCAATTTAAAATAGTAGTCGCCACTCGAGCTCAAATTATTATCATGTATTATGTCCTTATATTTAATGTCAGTTTTTAAAATATAATTCTTACAATACTCATAATACTTATCTATTTGTCTAGCATCCCTGCTTCCCCACCGTATTTTATGGCGTTCATTATTATTAATCTCAAGCGCATGAGTCCCGCTCGCGGTCGAGTCACTACAAATTTCCAGTTGACATACTATACGTAGTGGTATGTGATCTGATGTGTAAACACCGTACAAAACTTTAACGGACTTAACAGTTTTGCGGGCAGCAGAAGTAGTCACACAGTGGTCCAACCACGAGCAAGTACCATGCGCTTTACTCTCAAAAGTATGAGTGCCAGATGCAATCCCTAACATATCAACATCCACGCAAAATAATTTTTGTTCCGTACAAAAAGCCATAAGTTCTTTTCCAAAGTTTGCCGTGGGATCCGCATTAAAATCTCCCAGGATGTACACAAGAGGCACGTCATACTCCTCAATTAAGGCATGCATTCGGGATAAGCAGTTTGTAAATTCAGGTAGGTTGTCAGACTTATCAGTTGGCATATAAACGTTAAATACAATAAAAGGTTGACTACCATTTTTTATTAATATAGCCATAATTCTATCACTTACACAGTCAATGATTGACACGTTGGGAAACCTAGACTTTCGCCACAATAAGGATATGCCGCCGTAAGGGCGTCCTCTTATAACACCTTTCGATGTATCCACCGCAGACCTACTTACACTGCCAAAGTTACGGTCGATAGTGTCAACCAAACAGAGATCATGTGGCATAAGCCAAGTTTCCTGCAGTGCCACTATGTCCGCGGCACTACACAAGTCTCTCACTTGTTGTAAAGACGTTTTAATGCTCTGACAATTAAAGGTTATCATATTAATATTATTGGTTGTACTATCCATATTAATTAGATTTATTAACATTTACGAAACGTTCTTTAAATCGTCGGAATATCAAATTCTTTGGCCAAAAATCGGTACTAAGAAAGGTTTCTAGATTTTGCTTCCCAACTATAACTTTAAAAGACCTAAATTCTAACTCTTTGCGCTGTGGCAATAACTGAACATCGACTGCTTCTGATCCCATTGCCTGTATGTGCTCCTTGACGTCCTCAACCGTGCATGATTTCTGCAAGCGCGATAAATAAATAGCTTCAGGCAGTTGCGCTGGCAGTAGTTTGCTCGAACCCGTCGCAGTACCACACTTATTGATATTACGTAACTGTCGTTTTTTCTTGTTAACAACGCGCGTAAACCCGTCACTGTCAACTCTCGTCTCGTCGCGCATAAGATTCAACTTCGATGGCTCCGTCGCAGGACGATCGCAGCGGCTAACTATCGACCGGTATGTCGGTGGAGAAATAATTGTTTCTGTCGAATCGGTGCGTTGTCGCATCCTTGGTGGCGGGGAACATATATTTTTGTTATGCTGTTTACTCGTCTCAGTATTTTGCTTCACTTTAACCCTTGAGTTTTCATTCGATTGAATATTTTGCGTATTTCGCACGTCTTTGACAGCATCAGTTGCAAGACTTGACCTAACATCGGAAATTATACTTTTCTTCAGAATATCAATTTCTGTTTTTGAGACCGATTCGTTACAAAGTTTTTGAACATCGGATTTCAAAACAAGGATATCCTTCAAAAAACGAGTCACATCAACATGGTCAAAACAAAGCGGTGGCAAACGTTCGAGTGCCTTGGCCACGTACGTAGGCTGAATCTCGCTAGCGGTTTCCCTAAGAACTTTAAGGACATCCTTAATATTTTTTTTCCTTTTATCTTCACCCTTCCTCTGTATATTTCGAGTGCCTTCGGCAACAGAAAGTGCATTCATCAGGTGGGCCTTCCCAGTTTCCACTTCATCATCCGTAAAATTGGAGTCACAAACTAACACCATGGAGACATCGTCCATAATTTTAATTTTGTTCTGACAAAATGCCAAGAACTCGTTAATAACAATTAGATCCGACATTATTTACGGGTTGCTATCTATCGGTTGAGGTTAGGCTCAGGTAGCAACTGGCGCACGCGCATGCATCGCGGCTCACGAGCGACGACTCCGTAATAGTATCTTCTTCGTAGTTTGTGATTAACGCTTTGCAGTAATTGATTGACATTGATTGTTTTCGGTAAATATGTGCAAAGTTGGTTATTTATTCGAAATGAAACGGTTCAAAATGAGTTTTAGTGATGAAAGCAACACTGCAATGGATTTTAAGTACCTACTTCGCCTAATTTGAAACTTGAAAGTGGAAAAATTACTACCGGCAAATACCTAGTAAGGGGAAATATTTAAGGCATGTAAGTTTATGTGTAACTTTAAGTTAAATTTCCTCACATTTATTGAGAAAATCTCTATACTTTCCTCGCCGGGAAAGGGATTGCCGGACTCGTAACTATTGTCAAGGCCTCGCTGACGCTCGGCCTTGAAAACTATACTCGTCCGGCAATCCCTTACTTCCCGGCCTCTGCAGTAATGTACTATTACAGCTGCTGTTATCATTCATCAAGCATTACCAAGATCGCTTTAGCATAATAAAGCTCATCATCATCAAAATCAAATTAAAATCAAAACGTTTATTCAGAAAATAGGCCTTTGCAGGCACTTTTTCACGTCATATCATATTTAAAATGATCGAATTAGATAATATGTATTTATTAATAATAATTGTTCAAAAGCTACAGACTACTAGCGTCATCATCAGGACTTTGTTAGTCTCCACTGCCGGAGCACGACTCTCTCTTTACTACTAGAGCTGTATATTAGCCACAGCAGTCAGAGGATTTGGTCTACACTCTCCACGCTGGCCAGACGGGTTGGAGAGGTCTCTTGATGTTTATAAGCTTTGTTAAGCTTGTGTTTCCTAAGTCGCCTTGTACGACATCCACGGGAAGACTTGGAGTGGTCCTATTCTACTCTGCCGGGAACCACACGGCAACCAGGAACCACACGGCAAATAAAAGCTTATATTAATTACTAATTGTCAACAAGATACAATCTGAATAAAGAGATATACAGGTCTTAGAAGTAACAAAAAAAATGTTTATGGACGCCAATGGTAACTCAAGTAATAACAAAACCTAGCTACGATATTGACTTGTATATTTAAATGTTCGTTAGTTTGGATGTTTTGTTCCTCTCAATTGCCAAACGGCATGAACGGGATTTTTTAATAATAATAATATCGTTTATTTCAGACATTGGTCCATATTACAAACTTATACAACAAATGTCACATTGAGAATTAAAACTGTCTCACCACTTAAATTATAGCTCTGTTTACATGTGAAAATCAAATTAAAGTTGCAACTAAATTAGGAAACAAAACATTATCTCTAAATAAGTATTTATTGCTTTGATACAATGAGTCTGCCCGTGATACCCTGCTGCACCCATTTCTTAATTATAGGTGAATCAAAATACCTATCCGCAATAGTTCTCAGAATAGTGTTGCCACCATTTTACATTGATGACTTAAAGTTTAAGATATTTCTACTCCAAATTAGGTTTTTGAAAAATGTACGAGTAAGGAAAAAAATGTATGACTGCCAAAAAGTATAATGCGACTAGAAACAGATAAAGTTGGATAAGGAATGTGTGCCATAATTATATTTGATACAACTTTTGGAGGAAACTCGTAATTTGTTAGAAAACGTATTATTACTTTTTCCGTCACTTGCATATATGTATGTATATTGTATATCTTGCGAGCTATTCATGTAAATGCATTTATGTTTATGGAGTGTTGAAAATAGGTACTTTTGGAAAATATTTCAATGAATTTATGTAAGTTAATTGGAATTGTAATGTGAATGTGAGATGGTTTGGGAGAAAGAAAAAACATAGAATATACCAGCTGTTTTTTTCCCGTGCAGTCCGTTAAAGCCTGTCATGGGATTGGGCTAAGGAATCACGTCAATAGACGATGCGGCTAGCAACCCATCACTATTTTGATTCCACTTTTCACTTTACCGCCCACTGACACGCTAAACGTGGCCTTTAGGTTTTTTGACCTTGGGCCCTGTCTACCCCGCAAGGGAAAAAGACGTGATAATATGTATGTATGAATGTACTATTTATGTAATATATATTCACGTTTATAGAATGTTGAGATGTAAAGATACTTTTTGAAGATACTTCAATGAACTTATGTGTATTGGAATGTAACGTGAGATGGTTTGGGAGATAAGAAAAAACATAGAATATACCAGCTGTTTTTCTGCCCGCACCGTAAAAGCCTGTCAAGGGATTTGGAGGAAAATTTAAGGAATCACGTTAATGTGATGTGACTATCAACCTATCACTATTATGATTCCGCTTTCCACCTTTACGCCCACTAACATGCTATACGTGGCCTTTGGCTCTTAATAAAAGTCAAAATTGAATAGAAAAAAGAAAAACCAGGAAAATAAAGAAAACTTCTTCAGGCGAGTAGGCGACCAATACTGTTGAAAAGAGATTTTTTTTACGTTTCTTCACTGCAGTGGTCGGTTCAAGTACAAGCTTTAGAACAACAATTAATTTAATACATATTATTTAATAAAATCATTTTGAATGTGATTTGACGTGAAGAAGTGCAAAATCTTTTTTTGATTTTGATAAGTTAAAAGTAATAACTCAATTGAGTGTTTTTTTTAAAAGCCCGATGCCTTAATGGGCGTGAGCATTATAAGCGCTTCTACATGTTAAGCATCCCCGGGCACAGTCCCCACTTGGATGGGCGACCGCAAGTGGCATAAAAGTATCTCGAGCTAGGAACCCTTATAGTTTCGCCATGTCTGTCTGTCTGTCCATCCGCGGATTTACTCAGAGACTATAAGTACTAGAAAACTGTAATTTGGTATGGGTATGTAGAAAAAATAGGGAAAAAAAATTTTTTTTGGGTCGCTCCCATACAAATAAAGAGGGAGTAATATTTTTTTTTGTCTATACAAACTCATTGTGTTAGTAATGTTAAATAAGTCTTTAAAAATATTGTGAGGTTGCGAACATCATTTATCGATTTAGGGATCCGTTTCCGAAATATTTGGTTTTAAAGTGCAAGTTTTTGTTAGAGGTAAGTGTGCCCTCTATCTCCTAAACGGTTATATATGGATACGTGAAAAAAATTACAGCAGTAGTATATATACTGAAATTGACAAGAAAACTATCAATCAACTTATAAAACGTACTCGAAAATACTCGCGTGGCCCGACACGCACTTGGCCGGTTTTTACTATTTACAGTAAGTATCTGTGTATAAATCAAATTGACATTTTATTAAAAATCTTTTTATTATGCTGAAGCAATCTTGGTTATGATCTTGGCTCATTATTCTAGGTTTTGTAGCCTTGTGTACTGCTAATTTAACCCGAGATTTCATTTCGATAAGACACGACTCTTTACCGACTCTGAATTAAATAAAGGTAACAGGTGAAGTAAATTTGTAAAAAGTGTAAACTCATTGTATTTGGGTACTTCAGCTGGATCTTATTTATGTAGTTACCGTGGGAAAAAATGTCAGTTAATACGAGAAACCCTCTTAACTATGTTGTTTAAAATTAATTTAGTAACTTTTTACATGTAAATTGATACTATCCAGTGACAAATTACTAAACAGACAAAAATTTACTGTGAAAAGATGCACACAATTTAACTTTTTTATGAAAGAAAACTATGTTAATAAGCTTTTGCGCTCGAGCATGTATTGTTCCTATAAATCTTTCTCATAAACTACTCTATTTATTTGTATAAGCCGCATGAAAATCCGTGCAGTAGTTTTTGCGTTTATCGCGAACAGACAGACAAATGCGGCAGAGGACTTTGTTTTATAATATGTTGTGAAGTGATAACTAGTGATAAAGGCATTTCCTAAGATTACGGAGCGTAATTTGATCATAAATCTCTCATCCTATTATTGTAATAAATCAAGTAATGAATAAAACGTTTGAATTCCTTTCCACAGCCTCTCTGGTCAAGGCGATAGAAATACGCAAAATTTGCCAAAAGATCAATATTTAAACCTGCTGTTCAAAGTTCCTTTTCTTGCTACCCCATTTAAAATAAATTATGTAAAAGGAAACTGAAAGGTAAATAGTAAAGGAAAGGAAAAACACAAGCTAAACAAAGCTTATTAACATCAAAGAGACCTCTCCAACCCGTCTGGCCAGCGTGGAGGGTGTAGGCCAAATCCTCTAACTAATCAGGCAAGTATATGGCTCTGGTAGTACAGAGAGGGTCGTGCTCCTGCAGTGGAGACTAGAAAGACCTGATGATGATGATGAAACTAAAAGGTAATTTAAAATTTGTTAACTTTCCAACTATTTTATGAACTACTTATTACAACTCAAAACGGTGATCGTGTAGCTTAATTTAGCATATTCTCCAAAAGTGGCTGGTTTTTTATACGGAGTTTTGCAGAACAAAATTTTTTTAATACCTTAATATTCTTTCAAATGATTCATTTTGAACAAGGGCGGCACTTGACCTCGAAAAGTTCTGTGCTTTGTAAGCGAAAGCTCAAAATAAGTTGTGCCAAGCGGCATTTAGTGTACTTAGAGCTCAGTCCTCAACGACTTAATTATTTGGCTTCTTAAATATTTAAGAGAAAGAAAGAACAAATATGGCCAAAGATCTGCGAACCTTAAGGTACATTTTTACTTATAAAGGACTTGTTGTTTTCCGCGCCTTCATTCACGTGGATTTCTGTCTTATCACGCAATTTATCCAGGGCCGGAAAATTTCAGGTTGTTACGGGAAACATGCTCAGATGCCAGAGAGATCAAAGTATGGAAATGTTAAATTTTGATTAGAGTGCTGCTCATTGGTCCAATGCTGGGAGCATTGAACCCCTTGAAAAGTTGTTCATTTTAATAAGCTTACTCATCCCATTAAGTGAATGTCAGTAACACCCTGTATAAGTAGAAATTTAAATAATCTGACATTTCCGACGAATAAATGGAAACCCAATAACGGACAGTCGTTAAAGCACCAATCAGTGATTGGTTCAAAGCATTTGGCAAACACGATACCAACGGAAACACAATGGCAGGTTAATTTGAAACAAAACCGCAACAAAGTATATTTACGTCAATAAATACATATCAAAATGTGGATGTTCTATATCGATAAT
The DNA here is from genome assembly GCA_963082605.1 of Rhodophaea formosa. Taxonomy (NCBI): domain Eukaryota; kingdom Metazoa; phylum Arthropoda; class Insecta; order Lepidoptera; family Pyralidae; genus Rhodophaea; species Rhodophaea formosa. The sequence goes on from OY720208.1 coordinate 22,185,604, forward strand.
AGGAAATAAATTGAATGTGTTTATATTTATATGTGCTAAAATATTACCTATACTTTTTGTTTGCGTTGAAAAGGTTTCGAATCTACGGAACTGATTTTCAAAATTCTTTGACCTATAGAAATTTATTTTATTTGCGAGCGACATAGGATACTTTTGACATGTGGCTCCCGGCAGAGTAGAATAGGACTACTCCAAGTCTTCCGTGGATGTCGTAGAAGGCGACTTAGGAAACACAAGCTAAACAAAGCTCACAAACATCAAGGAAAGAAGGCCAAATCCTCGGACTTGTCTGGCTAATATATGGCTCTAGTAGTACAGAGAGTGTCGTGCTCCTGCAGTGGAAAATAAAAAGACCTGATGATGATGACCTTATACAACCTAACCCATAAGACCCAAAGGCCACGTTAAGTGTATAGGTAGAAAACAGAATCTAAATAGTGATGGATGCTAGCCGCAAAACCTATTAGGTAAAATATAATCCTTATTTATTCGCCCATTCCTTTGAATCATATACACTAAAAAAATAAATAAGATAAGATATAAAGCTAAAGTAAAGCTTTCCAGACCGGAATATTCCTCAATTCTCACTGAACCTAACCTGATTTATTTTACACGTGCAAAAGAAATATAAATAATTTCGGCCTTAGTAATGTATTGAGGAAAAAACTATAAATTTTCACATCGTACTAACACTGAGTCTTGTTAAGGACGTACCAAAGTGGTAAAATAATATTTAAGTATCATGGTTAGTCCGCCGTGTGGTTCCCGGCAGAGTAGAATAGGACCACTCCAAGTCATTCCGTGGATGTCGTAAAAGGCGACTAAGGAAACACAAGCTAAACAAAGCTTATTAACATCAAAGAGACCTCTCCAACCCGTCTGGCCAGCGTGGAGAGTGTAGGCCAAATCCTCTGACTACTCAGGCTAGTATATAGCTCTTGTAGTACAGAGAGGGTCGTGCTCCTGCAGTGGAGACTAGAAAGACCTGATGATGATGATGATGATCATGGTTAGTCCATGATATTGAAAACAATAATATTGCACCCACAAGTGTGTTATGAGGATTGTAAGTTTAAGGGGCCACACTAGGCACAGTAGCGACGCCAATCATTTTATTCCTAATACTTTACAAATAGAAAGAAATTCAAGAATGTAAATCATATTAGCCTTAGTAAATAACCTAAAGTATTTTTGGAATCATGTTTTAATGTTATGAGAATCTGTCATTAAGAAAAATAGTGATTACCGCCAAAAACGGCTGTTTCTGGCGGTAATCTGATTCTCATAATTCTCACTGATTCTGATAATATTAAACATGATTCAAAAAATACTTCAGGTTATTTACTTAGGCTTATATGATTAACATGAATTTCTTTCTATTTGTAAAGTATTAGGAATAAAATGATTGGCGTCGCTACTGTGCCTAGTGTGCGGCCTTAATGACACCTTCATTAAGGCCGCACACTAGGCACAGTAGCGACACGGCTCGTATTTTTGATCTTAGATTTTTGATCATAGGTAAAGTTGTTCATATTGATGATCTGAGTCGCCCTCTAATAGATCGGGCAGATTTTAACATATTGTATATCATCCATATTTTACATCCACACAAGGCACGAGTATGTCGGTGTCATATATCTTTATAACATGGTCATTTTCTCTATACGACCATAGTAAAACTTTTATACACTTTAGTAAAAACAAGTCACAAAACATAACGACCTGCGAAAGTCTAACGACTGTGACTAAGACATAGAAATGAGAACTAGGTCATGAAATACATTCTAGGGTGAATCGTTTAAGTTTAGTTTATACAGGCAGTCAGTCTACTATAATAGTGTAATATATTAGGAATTTTTTTCGTGTTGCGGAAAGATCTAACAAAAATAAACTCAATAGTGGAAAAAATACATTTTGTATTGTTTCCGGGAAAGATCCCGGTCAGGAAAACATGATAGAAAACCATCTTTTTCAGATTGGCCTGGGTCTTTGATGTGTATCAATATAAGTATCTATAGTTCAATATTTATAATGTATCGCTGGGGTAGTTAGTATCCTACGACACAAGTTCATAACTTACTGTGGGGCTACGTTCATTTTGTGCTTATCAATATATTTGTTTAATTATTTATAGAAAAATATCTGCTAAGCTTTTAAGGGTTCCGCACCTCAAAAGTTGAAAAAATCCCTATTGTAAGATTACTCAGTTATCCATCTATTAAGATCCTTATTCTTGAAAGCTAAAATATGTGCAAATGAAAGCGATAGCCATAGCTTTCAAGAAAAAGAATCTTAATAGGTAGACTACTGAGTAATATATAAGTATATATCGCAAATTTTAGTCCTTAAATTTGGCATGAAGCAACGTTTTACAGAATAATTTATGAGAAAATTTCGTAGAGTTTAGTACGGAACCCTTAGTGCGTGATTCCGAGTGTCGCATATAGCCAGTTTTGTTCTAATACCTAAATGGTTTCAGAAGTCGTGAGCTTTCTAAAGTGGCAATACCGTAACCGAGTGAGACTGTTTCAAAGCCCCAATAATAATAATAATAATAATAATAAAGTTCTTTATTGTCTTAAGAATTACAATTTTGGGACATAGGTTGGGCCTTTCTTTTAAGTTAAATAAACCTGTGTTAGAAAGACCCGCTCTTAAATAACAAAACATGGTTATGTTTAGACAATAAAAATTACTTACATAAAAAGAAAAGTTTTGACATGCACATACGCGCTTAAGCACAATGAGCGTACACACTAGCTAATTAGAGTATATGTGTTTACAATTGGTGGTTATGGTATTGACATGTACACTTATAAAAATGATGAAAATATAGTGTTAATTAATTGTACATAAAAGTGATTCGATGTCTTCATATGTTTGAGATTTTAACCAGTTATTAATTAGTGTTTTACATTTACGATTATTTAGAGGGTATATATTTAATTTTTTATTTATTAGGTTATATAAATGAGAGGATAAATGTATAAATTGTTTTTTTGCGAATGCTGTTTTAATTATACTTACTGGGGCTACCACATGATTCCTACGCCTATTTAGGAGATGGGGATTAAAAATCAATGATTTATGAACTTTCAATACGGTGTTCAACACAAACAGTTTTCTAACAGTCAAAACGTCACTCAATGAATATAGAGTCTCTGTCGGAAAACGGTAAGGTTTGAAGTGAATCACCTTAAGCAAAGCTCTCTGTGCTCTTTCCAATTTCCAATGCGGTTGAATTATTTGCCGCCGGTAGTAATGTATGAGCTGCTTTGTCATTCATGACTTCTTCAATTTAGTGCTGGGTACCGTGGCGGGGTGGTAGATTAAAATGAATAGGACGATTAATATTAATGTAGAAAGTTCCTATTTAAACAGGATGGTTCAGAACAACCTGGCAATATTTTTATATAATTATAAAGCCACGAGAAGAAAAGGTGAATAAAATCATTTAAAGAAAAAAATACATTTTAAAGCGAATCTCAATCGATTCTGTTTTCCTACCCTTAGGGCTGGATTTGTTTTTCTAAATTTATATTGGACCAACTTCGGAGCATGGGTCCCCTACGTGAGCATACCCTTCCCAATAAAAAAATAATATCGAAATTGGATCACTCTGTAGTTATGAATGGATATACATAGGTAATATATACGCGTCAACTTAAAACCACATCCGCTTTTTAGTCGATTGAAAAAAGGAAAAATAAAAAAAAAATAACCTTCCATCAAAATTTTCCAGTTTCTATCAAAAGTCTAGATATTTTTTTCATATTCAACCTTTTTTAACAATTTTTACATTAAGAATCATGCAGACTAAGGGTATCTTGTCTAGCGGTAATTTTGAGATTACATGGAAAGATAAAACTTTAATCAAGCAAACCAAGCGCTTGGAATGAACTGAAGCTCAATAGAGCAAACTTATAGTTTAAAAACCGGCCAAGTGCGTGTCGGGCCACGCGCAGTGTAGGGTTCTGTAGTTGCAAATGACAACTTTGAGTTCACACTGTTCACACTCGCACATCACAGTTTCACGACCAAAAACATGTAACAATGAAAATGTATGAAATGAAATGAAATGAAATGAAATGAAATGAAATGAAATGAAATGAAATGAAATGAAATTTTATTCAAATTTGGATATCATGTATCGCTTTTTGAACGTCATATTTTTTTTTTTTAATTTGCAAGATCGAAAAAACTACTAGCGTTTCGGAAAGACCACTGCTGAGAAGAATACGCCGAAAGAAACTCAGTCCAGTTTTGGTCCCTACATGCCTGAAGGGCTATGCTTATACACAAGTATTTGTAACAATTTATAAAATTATATTAATTAATTATGTACATTTATTCATTAAAAATAATATTATTACTCCCATGTAGATTTATCTTTAAGGTAGTCGTTAATACAATAGTATGCCTTTTTAAGTAATTGATTTTTAATAGCAGTTTTAAACTTAACTAATGGCAGAGCTAATATTTCTGTAGGAATTTTATTATAGAAGCGTATACCGAGGCCCAAAAAAGAATTCATTGTTTTCTGTAATCGCAAAGCTGGCGTAGCTAATTTATTTTTATTTCTCATATTCCTGCTGTGGTTATCACTATTTTTCTTATATAAATGAAGATTGTGACGAACAAACATAATATTTGCAAATATGTATTGCGAGGGGAATGTCAATATATTTATCTCTTTAAACAATTCTCTAAGTGATTCTCTAGCACCTAATTTATATATAGACCTGATAGCGCGTTTTTGAAGGACGAAAATGGTATTAACTTCAGCTGAGTTACCCCACAGTAATATCCCATATGACATGACACTATGGAAGTAACTGAAGTACACTAAGCGCGCAGTATCAACGTCAGTCAGCTGTCTTATTCTTCTAACTGCATAAGCCGCAGAGCTAAGTTTACCCGATAAGGTTGTGATATGGGCACCCCATTGAAGCCCGGAGTCAACTGTCATCCCAAGAAATGTTGTTTTGTCAACCAAATCTATCGTTTCGTTATCGATCATTATGCGTGTTGGTACTTTTGTAACATTCGGTAAGCAAAATTTAATACATTTCGTCTTTTTAGCGTTCAGCAACAAGTTATTTGCGGTAAACCACTCTAACACTTGGGCTAATGTACTATTGACCACGTCAAAATTGTCCGTTGTCCTATCGATAGGGAAAACAAGAGATGTATCATCGGCAAATAGTACAGCCTTACACGTGTTAACATAATATGGCAGATCATTAATATATATTAGAAACAACAAAGGCCCTAGTATAGAGCCCTGGGGTACACCCATCTTAACAGATGATCCGACAGACATAACCCTATCTACACTAACTTTTTGAATACGGCTACTCAAATAAGATTTGATTAAATAAAGAGCTTTACCTTTAATCCCATAGTGTTCTAGTTTGAATATAAGGGTATTGTGGTCGACACAATCAAATGCTTTGGTAAGATCACAAAAAACACCAATGGCATTCTGTTTATTCTCCCAAGCATCATATATATGTTTTAAAAGCGCAACCCCCGCGTCTGTAGTTGATCGACCCTTTGTAAATCCATACTGTTCACCATGAAAGAGTCCGTTTCTATTGAAAAAAGATAATAACTGATTAAAAATTAACTTTTCAAATATTTTACTCAAAGCTGGCAGAATAGAAATAGGACGGTAATTTGTTGGATCAGTTTTATCACCCGATTTGTACAATGGTATAACTTTACTCAATTTCATTAAATCAGGAAAAGTCCCCGTATCGACACATTTATTAAAAATAGACGCTAAATAAGGAGCTATTATATCTATAATATTACTAATAACCGATACTGAGATATCCCATATATCCCCAGTTTTCTTATTATTTAAACTCCTAAAAGTATCAATGATTTTTTGTGATGTTACGTGTTCAAATATTAAATGACTGTTACATTCTGGTATACAACTACTTAATAACTTTTTAGATTCCTCAGATGATGAATGTAGGGAGGCAGTGGTATTTACAGGAATATTTGTAAAGAAGTCTTCAAAATATTGAGTAATGTCTTCGCTAGTACTGAGGACCTTATTATTAATTTTTAATTCAATTGGAATATCACGTTTTTTCGTTTTTCCTGTTTCTGTGTTAATAATTTTCCATGTTGTTTTCACTTTATTATTAGAATTAATAATAGTTTGTCTAGTAAATATTGACTTTGCGCATGCACATACCCTTTTAAAAACCTTTGAATAAGTTCTTACAAATTTAACAAAATCGGGATTCTGATTGTGAGCTTTCATAGCAAGTAATTCATATAACCTATTCCTACTGATGTAAATGCCTGGAGTAGCCCATTCACTAAATTTTTTACGATTACGTTTAGTGCTAGTTTTTATTTTGAACGCATTGTTAAATTCTGATTCAATAACGTCAAACATTTTTTTATACAGTATATCCGGATCATCTCTAGTTTCCTCCATAAGAGGAATTTTTTGTGTTACTTTATCTTTAAATACTTTGATTTTGTCTTTTGTAATCGATCTATAGGTAATTTGTGATGAATCTACTTCGACGTGGTTTGTGAATTTTACTAACTGACCAAAGTGATCAGAAGTAAGATTTTTTATGATGGCTTTGTCAACAGCAATGCAGTTACAGAAAACATTATCTATGCACGTTGCAGAGTCACCTTCAACTCTCGTTGGCTCCAGAAATAGATTAATTAAATCGAACGATTTAAATAAATTTAAAAATCTTACACTTTCAGTAGTTGTAACTAATAAGTCTACATTAAAGTCGCCACATATTATGATGTTTTTGCGACTACAACACAATTTCCTTAAAACGTCTTCAATCACTAGTTCTAATGTATTATAATCTGAATTAGGAGGGCTGTATACACATACTATAACACAATTCTCTAGCTCAATACATGCTAATTCAACACTACACTCAATTGAAAGACTTACAATATCTTTACGTTCTTTATATTTCACATCATTTTGCGTTAGGATTAAACTGCCTCCTTTCTCTTTTGTCTTTCTGGTGTATGAGCTAGCCGTAGAGTAGTTTTGAATATTAAATTGTAGTTGATGCGACTGCATAAAATGTTCGGTCAGGCAAACTACATGTAAATTTTTACTGTTTATAAATAATTCTAACTCTAAAAGTTTGCTAGTCAGGCCTTGGATATTCTGATGAATAATATTTAATTCTTTGGTCTTGACTATTGTCTTGTTTTTTAGTTTAAATTACACTTAGTATTACTTATTCTAGGTCCAATTATATTTTTAGGATTATTTTTCATGTCATGTTCAGATATTTCAGTTGTATAATTTACAACACAATTTAGTATATTATAAGCTACGACTGTAGCAATTTGTCGCTTACAACTAAATGGAAGATACATAGTATCTTGTGTCATCTTAAATCTATATATAAATTTATTAATATCTAAATAAAAAATAAAATCGCTATGACGACAAGTCATATTGTACAATTGTACATTCAATTCATGTATATGTCTATTTCTAACATTGTCAAAAGATTCCGAATACGGAAAGGCACTTATCATAAATTTGCAGTTAGTTTTTAAATTTAAACTAATCAATTTGTCTACATTTTGCTTTAAGTTCCTCTTTGTAACACAAGAACTGTCACCACACAAAATTAGTACTGCTGTGTCTTCATTTATGTTATCAGTATTTATACTGTTTATTAAATATGAATAAGAGGCCCCGGGTGTACATGTATTTAAAACTGTACAGTTGTTGTGAATATGGTTACAAATTATGCTACTAAAGCCCTGACCTAACTCATCGGAATAAACTAACAGTTTATCACAACATATTTTTTTATTCACACTACTATTAATAGTACCTATTCTCGAGAGCATACTTGTATCACACTCTTTTATGAGAAGCTCCTGAGATATTTCAGGTTGCTTGGTGATAACCTCCGGGGACACAGCGAGAGGGACATGCTGCTCAATAATATGGTGGACTAACTCAACTGGTTTTTTAATTGTCGAAATATGTTCATTGAGTTGTTTCTGAGATATTTTATAATTTTTAGACAAAGTTTTTAAAGACTGATGTAATTCAGCTATTTGTGACTGTAGTTCATGTATCTCAGTATCATAAATGCGGCTAGCCATGTAAAGATCATCTTCACATGATTTAAATTGATTATATAGACATAATTTTTCCTTACGTAACTGAGTCAAAGATTTTAATGATTTTTGTTTAGAAATAACCTTTTTGGTACGCTTTATCATTTTGTTAATTTTCACATACTTTTTTATTTTATTATGAGAGGTTAATATAAAATATTGTGACTGTGGAGTAGTTGCAGGTATTTCCACGACCGGACCCGGGCCACATTCCATGAGTTCACTGTAAAGATGCAGGGTGTCATTGCATAATTTTTCTTCTTTCTGTTTCTCTATTTCTAGGGCAGATTTTTGTGCCTCATACAAGCTATACTCTAACTCTGAAATGCGACTAAGGGCCCGTTCATGTACCATACTGCATTCTGTGGTTCGTGCTAGACATTCTTTTAATTTATTGTAATGTATAAAATTGTATGTAATGTATGAAATTTCACATTTTCGAGTACATTTTATAAGTTGGTTGCCTATAACTTTTTAGTTTGTACTTAGAACTCAGCTCTGATAGTTTTCCTTTCAACTTCAGTATATATACTACAGCTGTAATTTTTTTCACGTATCCATATATAACGGTTTAGTAGATAGCACACACTTACCTCTAACAAAAATTTTTACTTTAAAACCAAATATTTCGGAAACCGATCCCTAAATCAAAAAATGGTGTTCTCAACCTCACAATATTTTTTGAAGACCTATCTAACAATTCCAAACACGATGGGTTTGTATAGAAAAAAAAAATATAATTTCAACATACCAAATTTCAGCTTTCTAATACATATAGCCTCTGAGTATAACTGCGGACGGACAGACAGACAGACATGGCGAAACTATAAGGGTTCCTCCTTACTACGGAACCCTAAAAATCTGAGATTTTGAAGTTACGTAATTTCGTCGGTATGTTTAAATTTGCATTTTGAAATGGAAAAGTTTATTTTATGTGAACCGATTTTGAGATTACCTCGCTTTTCGACGGTTTGGTAGAACAATCTCATTTTGTGAAATATGAAATCTATTTAACACGATAAAGATAGCCGTCGGATAGCCTGGTATAAGGTCGTAGGCTAAAGCCTTAAATAAGTTAAATGTAAATATTATTTAGGAAAACAGAATGGATGAATTCGTCATTTAAATTAAATTGAATAACTAGTTAGTCAAGAAACCGAGCTACAGAATTTGCATGACAAAACGATACACCTCACTTTTAATAGAAAGCTATTTAAGGCCGCACACTAGGCACAGTAGCGACGCCAATCATTTAATTCCTAATACTTTACAAATAGAAAGAAATTCAAGAATGTAAATCATATAAGCACTAGTAAATAACTTGAAGTATTTTTGGAATCATGTTGTAATAATTATTATGAGAATGATTACCTCCAAAAACGTAATCTGATTCTCATAATTCTCACTGATTCTGATAATATTAAACATGATTCCAAAAATACTTCACGTTATTTACTAGTGCTTATATGATTTACATTCTTGAATTTCTTTCTATTTGTAAAGTATTAGGAATAAAATGATTGGCGTCGCTACTGTGCCTAGGGTGCGCCCTTAAGTGAAATAATAATAATAATAAAATTAATTTATTTCATCTCATACAATGTTCGTAAGATTAAAAGCAATGCTTAGGATCTAATTACAATTATTACAATTTAATTGTATGAGAAGCTGGTGCCAGAAGTAGGCTTATAAAAACCTGTAGTACAGGTCACCAGGTTCCCATCTCCCGTAATTATTGACATTGCCAATCAACATTACCTATAATTTACATTTGGTTTGTATGAAATATTAAAAATATACCCAAATTGTAGACATATTGACAAAATCATTTTAAAATTATGTTCATGCAAAATTTTAATAAACGAGCTAATCAAGTATAATAGTAGTAAATATAATAGAGAAATATAATTATTTTCAAATTCCGTTTTGTAACAAAAAAGAATGCCTATATCGCCTTTTGTTATAAAATTTTCATTGGGAATCAAAAAATCTTTCATAGGTAAAAGATAATCATTCGTAATTTAACACGATAGAGCAATCTAATCGGTTGAAATGTTAAATCTTTTTCACACGACATAGATAACGAATGAATAGACACAAAAGGTCGCTAAGGCTTACGAAGGTCACTCAAGATAGGCATCGTCAGGGACGGAAGCCGGTGCCTTGCATGCATAATCGTACCATACTGCATGCTGCTATCTTTTCATGTGTCTTTGAATGTACTTACGATAAAGCAATATTTTATAGTGACTTAATGAGTGTTGAAAATATAATTGAAATAATATGAGAATTTTGAGATTGAAGCAGATACATACTTAGTGACCATCAAAGTTGACATTGGGAATGGCTGAAATTCATTTACTTTGTAATTGAATTAAATGATCAATACTCCGGTGTTTCTTAATAAAAACGAAGAAAAAAACTTTAATCAAAGTGAACCAAGTTAACGGTTATTGCTCGTACAAGATAGAGCAATCTAATGCACGACATAGATAGCGAATGAATAGACACGCACAAGGTTGCTAAGGCTTCGGAAGGTTGCTCAAGATAGGCATCGTCAGGGACGGATCCCGGGCCTCGCGACCATTACTGTACATACTGCGCTTCGATCTTTTTTTGCCTGCGTGAGGCCAAAAGTTTTCATTTCGTATGGGCATTGTGGCATATTGGCTTCTTGATAATGTACTTCTTACTTCCTACGGCGCTACAACCCCTTTATGGGTCTTGGCCTCTTCCACAAGTTTCTTCCACCTGTTACGTACGCTCCTTTGCCTCTTTCTTCCAGTTTCTATATTTTCTTGATAATGTATCTGTTTTAAATTTATTTAACAACAGTGATTTACACTGTAGGATTGAAGATTGGCTTAGTTCTTTGTCTAAAAGCAAATACCTACATCTTTTTTCGCTAAACGAGACTTTTAAATGAAATGTGCTTGGGTTTTGTGATTATGAATCTGTGTGTACCTAATGTAAAGAGGCATCGATGGGGACAAAACCTTCCGTGCTGCATTGTACCATTTACTAACTGTAGGACAAAGGTCACGTTCCGTAAATACATCTTCATAATAGGGGGTAACCGCTTTTGCTAACCGTGACCTTTGCATCGATAGAATAGGCTTTGTCTACTCTGTAACGGATTAAGATATGAAATCTGCATTTGTTTTTACCTATTATTGCTAATAGAGATAGGCATCGCCAAGGACGGAAGCTCTTTTGCTTAAATATACTTTTCTAGTTTACTAAGCCCTAGGGCAAAGGTCACGTTCCGTAAATACATCTTTATAATAGACAGTAGCCGCTTTCGGTAACCGTGACCATTGCATCAATGGCATTAAGCTCTGTCTACTTGAGGGTTAATTATAGGTATCTGTTTTTACCTACTTTGGCTAACAGAGATAGGCATCGCCAAGAACGGAAGCTCTCGTACTTAACCTTTTTTTACACTAAGTCCTTTGAAAAAGATCACATAAATACATCTTCACAATAGACGGTAACCGTGACCTGTGGGTCGATAGCATTTAGTTCTGCATCATGAAATCTGCATTTGTGTTTACCTAGGTTTTCATAGCAGAGATAGGCATCACCAAGGATGGAAAGTTTCGTGCTTTATTGTACTTTGCAATAAAACCTAGGACAAAGGTCACGTTCTGTAAATACATCTTCAAAATAGACAGTAACCGCTTTCGCTAACGGTAACCTTTGGATCTGATTACATTAGGCTTTGTCTACCCCATTACGGATAAAGATATGAAATCTGTATCTGTTTTACCTAATTTTGCATAACAGAGATTGCTCGCCAGGATTGAAAACTCGCGTGCTGCATTGAAAAAAGGCACTAAGCCCCAGGACAATAGGTCTGAGCACACAAGTCATGTTCATACATCTTCATAGTATACTATAACCGCTTTCTCTAGCAGTGTCATTTGGATCGATAGCATTAGGCTCTGCCTACTCAGTAATAGATTAAAACATGAAATCTGTATTGTTATAACCTAATTTTGCATAACAGAGATAGCTCGTCAGGGACGGAAGCTTGCGTGCTGCATTGTACAATGCACAAAGCCCTAGGACAAAAAACTATAATCACAAAGTCATTTATAATAGACGGTAACTGCTTTTAAGTTTCACGAATTTACAATATAATACCTACATACAGTAAGTGTAAGGGTTAAGCAAGAAATCTGTATCTGTTTTAACCTAATTTTGCATAACAGAGATAGCTCGCCAGGGACGGAAGCTTGCGTGCTGCATTGTTTAATGCACTAAGCCCTAGGACAAAGGTCACGCTCCGTAAATACGTCTTTGTAATAGACGATAACCGCTTTTACTTACGGCAAATTTACATTATAATAGGGTAAACCATCCAGTAACTGGCCATTTAAGGCAAAATTAGTCATTAAATTGCCCATAACTCTTACAATTCTTAATATATTAAATTTTTTTCGACAGGTATAGATTTCAAATGAAATGAGCGTTTGAATCACATGAGAAAGTAACAAACCTATGTTATTATTCGATATTTAATTAATTTTTGAAAAAATAAAACCATGTATCGCTAGTTACTGGCCACTAAATTCTAGTAACTGACCGCCTTGAAGCCAGTTACTAGCCAGTTCACTAGCCACTAATTTAATTTGATTAAACTAATATAAAATTAAGCTTTTCTGATGCTTATCAAGCAGTTGCCTGATTCCCTATTAATTAAATATAAAATGAAACAATAAAACAATTATAAACATGTAATAAAAGACGATATATCAAAAAAACAAATTGAAACATAACAAATCTTCTTAAAATAAGTTTAACAGGAACATTATTCAGTCTGTAATAGGAACATCGTAAGTAGTTTCATTAAAATAACTTAATCTAAAAAGCCATTTTTCTTTGCTTCTTCTTGAAACAATTTAAAACATTCCTCAGTTGAAGAGCCAGAAGTATTAACTTGGTAGCAGAAGTGGCAAACAAATTCATCACCTTCTTCTTCTGGAATATGAATTTTATGGTTAGCTGGAATGCAACTGAGATGGAATGTTTTATCACACATCCCACATTCCAATCCACTTTTATTATTTATGCTTCGGCAACATCCAGCACATATTTCTCCTGTGTTAATATAAACTTGGTTTAGCACTGAATCGGAGATTTCATCATTAAATGTCTCATTTTTCTGAGTTTCGACTTCCTGTAATGTATTTTTACTTAGCTTAGTTTTTTTACCAACTCCTTTATTCTTTCTATTTTCTGTCGAGCTTTTCTTTTCTTCTCTTAATCTTTTTTTGTTCTCTTTCTCTTCTTGAATCTGTTTTTTCTTTTCTTCTTTCTCTTTCATCAATCTTAGGTATTCATCGGATGTTAAAGCGTAAGGGATCCTTTCGATTTGTCTTTTTCCTTTGCGTTGAGGAGAAGCTGGCCACATTCTTCGTTTTAAATATTCCGACAAGGGCTCATCGCATGTGACAGTTATTTTTGCCTTATTGGCTTCTTTTGAAGTTGAAGGTTGGGGTTCGGTAACATCATCTTTAGGTAGATTACCTTCTTCTGGCTTCTGCCACTCTCCAGTAAACTCATCAAGAAATAGGTTTGTTTCTTCATTTTTTTCTGGTGTTTTACCTACTTTCGTTTCTATGCTGTACCCTAAAAACTTTTTCCATAAACAATAAATTAACTGAGACTCTTGATTTTCGAAACTTTGGTCACGTGCGCATGCTGATTCAAAACTCTTGATCCTATCTTCTCCAACAATAGCTTCAAAGTCATGAAATGTCAGTGTCGTAGTCGTAGGAACTACCACAGATGCATCAGCGTCAGCAGAATATCTACGTCCACGCGAACCCAAACACTTCTCATAATTAATAGCGTCAGGATTCAATGGGAACAATCCTGTAGTACGAAAGCCATTAATAGCTATTGATGGATCAGTACACGAATTAACTACTTTTTCAAGTAAGGGTGCGAAATTTAGTTTATTGAGCACTTCGCCATTGTCATTTTCTGCATACCAAAGTCTCAAATGTTTTTTCCAACCAGATTTCAAAGGTTTGAACGAAGCCACATCTGCAGGCTGAAGAATACGCGTTGCATTGGGATATAACGCAATGAGATGTATTTTGAGTGACTTGCATAACTCTGAAACTTCTTTGGTTAGATGAGTCTTGTGACCATCGACATACAAAATTACGGGAAATTCAACTCTGGCGGCAATCAAATCATTGTAAAACACATTGCTTATGTATTCATAGAATACTGGTGCAGTCATCCACCCGTTTTCACTGCGACCAATACCCCATCCCCGTGGTACGGAATCTTTTACTTTATCGGGGATTCGCAGATATGGATAAATTATCATGGGTACACATGTCCGGCCAGAAGCAGAAAAAGCAAACATTACCGTTAAGTTTTCTTTTGGGGAAGCTTTTTCGATAAAATAAACGTTCTTGGCTCCTTTCTGTGAAATAACTTTTCCTGTTTTAGGGCATATTTGAAAACATGTTTCATCCGCATTGTATACGCGAGTGGGGTCTTTAATAACCTCGGTTAAACCTTCGTCCTCAAAGTACTGTGCTATCTCCGAAAACCACTTCCTTATGTCCGCTTCCGATACACAAGCACTTGCCTTCGTAACACCTTCAGCAGTTCTTGTAGCTAAGATAGGATGACGTTTCATAAAAGATGAAAACCATTTGTCTCCAGGCCGACCATCTTTAAAAGGATTAGGGCGCGGATTCTCCTTCAGATAATTTTGAACAGAGTCCAATATATCTTCTTTCTTCCTAGGAAACCCACGTGAACTTAAGCTAATTATATAGTCTACTAAAACCTTTTCCTCTTCAAATGAAAGAACGGAATCTGGTCCTGATTTAAATTTTGTATTTGGGTGAGCAATTTTATAGACGATGCTGGTTCTTGGTACTCCGAATGTTTTAGCGGCTAACCGGATTGAACCTTGTTTATTTTTGACAAATTCTATTGCTTTATCAATGCTTTCCTTACTGTACTGTCGTTTCTTCATATTGGAAAGCCTGCAAAAAAATAATAGAATTTAATTTCCAGTAACTGGCCTGTATGAAATCTAGAAACTGGCCACCCATGTCAGTTATTGGCAAACCTTGATAGTTTTATGCAGATTTTTGCTACAATAAACAAGACCCTATGAACTTTGCTTTAGGATGATTTTTTGATTGAAAACTCACATCCCATGATTTTGCCAGTAACTGACATAGGTGGCCAGTTTCAGAAAAAAAAGCATTTTTGTATTCCAGTAACTAGCCGCCTCTGTCTCAGTCTTTAATATACAATATACAGTAAAAATCTAACAAATACTAAAAGAGGCAACTAATAACGATACTAATTAACAATATTTTGACTTTGAACAATCGCGTTTTGTATATAAAAACAATTTTCAAATCCAAAGCTTACCTTATCGCTTCCTTAACGCACAAGTGTTTTCTAAAAACTGTCCACCGGCACTGAAGTTACCGTAATAATCAATGTCCATCTAGTGGCAAAATCTGAAACGTCTAAGTGTGAAGTGAGAGTTAATGAACTAAATAATGAATTGGACGATCGCTAGATGGCATCACTTGTCTTGAATGCTTATTATATTAAATTGAAGTTTGGCCTGGCCAGTTAATGGAAACATGGCAGTTAATGGTTGGTTTACCCTACCTCCTTTTACTTACGGCAAATTTACATTATAATACCTCCATCAAGTAAGTATAAGGGATTAAGCAATAAATCTGTATATGTTACCTAATTTTGCTTAACAGAAAAAAACATTACTAAGGACGGAAACTTACGTGCTGCATTGTATAATGCACTAAGCCCTAGAACAAATGCCACGTTCCGTAAATACATCTTCATAATAGACGGTAACCGCTTTTGCCGTCAGCGAATTTACCTTCCTCCATTTACCTATAACGAAACTTTTCGTTTATCTTTTAATTGCTTTATTTGTTTCGGATTTTTACCTGTGGCTGTTTACTTTAGATACAAGCATCAGGTGCGGTGTAATTAAGAATGAAAAACTCGGTTTTTGGTCTTTGATACAATTTTTACTTTTAAAAATTTAATTTTCGACTTCGTTCATGCTATCAAATACATAAACTATCGTAATAGACTGCCAGCCTCATACCAAAATATAAGATGAAATTAGGGCCTGCTATACGGTAGGCGGCATAGTAAGAAGACGGTGCTCTGCTCAGAATTATTTTCTAATCGTCACTTTAGACGGCGTTAACCCGCGTTAGCCTAAACTTGCTGCAGTTGCGATATAATTGACAAATATAATGCCAAAAACATTATTTTCTTTTAAATTAGATATATATATTTTTAATACATACATATTATCACGCCTTCCATGGGGTAGGCAAAGACTATGGATCTCCACTTGCTACGATCCTTACAAAACTCTTTCGTTTCATCCACATTCATTACTCTTTTCATGCATGCACGCCAGTTTCGGGTTTTTTTTCTGCATTTATTATTATTATGGTAAATACAAGTTGTGACGCTACCAGTGGTGTCATATGTGTAACTGTCAGTTAAAATCGTACGAATAAAGGTGCTCCCACACAACAGTTGTATATCGTTATAAAACAATGTGTAACAACGATAACATTCTATATTTTCATACATTATCAAGAATGTTATTGTGTTACACATTGTTTTATACCGTTATATAGCTGCTGTGTTGGGAGCACCATTATAGGTTGGGACCACATACATGGGCCCAAGTAAACAAAGACGATATTACCATGCATTTTTTCTTCAATTTGTTTTAAAATGCATATTCAGGAATGCTCCAGTATATTCCGATTCATTCGTATCAGAATTAATGGACTCGCTTGTTAAAATGGCGGGAAGCAGTATAAATTGCTAAGCTTTTTGTTCTCAATGCCCTTGTACCTACAATATCGGCAACCGTACGGTATTCCGTCGATAAAATCGCATTTCAAGGCGAAATATGGCGTGTAGAACACAGTTTCATGTGTTACTACCAAGAAACTTTCGCTATAGCTTTAATTTTCTCTATAATTTGGGCAATATTTCCCATAAGGTGACCTTAAAACACGCACTTATTTCGTTTCATTGAACCGTTATTTATTTTATAGAACGTATACTTAGCCTTCGAAATAATCGTTAATGACGTTTAGTTAAGCATCTATGAAAGGGAATATATTTTCTCTAAAGGCACATTAAAATACACTAGAATTAAACTAGAAGCCTACCCCGGCTGCACCTGAGCATGTATTTTAATTATAAACCTTCCTCATGAATCACTATCTAGATAGTGTTCACTATCTAGACTAGATAAAAGCGATAATCAAAACCCCATCCCAAACCCAGCTAATCCCCACTATCCTAATCCTAACTATCCTAACTATCCTAACTATCCTAACTATCCTAACTATCCTAACTATCCTAACTATCCTAACTATCCTAACTATCCTAACTATCCTAACTATCCTAACTATCCTAACTATCCTAACTATCCTAACTATCCTAACTATCCTAACTATCCTAACTATCCTAACTATCCTAACTATCCTAACTATCCTAACTATCCTAACTATCCTAACTATCCTAACTATCCTAACTATCCTAACTATCCTAACTATCCTAACTATCCTAACTATCCTAACTATCCTAACTATCCTAACTATCCTAACTATCCTAACTATCCTAACTATCCTAACTATCCTAACTATCCTAACTATCCTAACTATCCTAACTATCCCAACTATCCTAACTTCCAAACTAATATTATAAATGCGAAAGTGAGTTTGTTTGCTTGTTACGCTTTCGCGCCGTTTCTACTGAACCGATCATCATGAAATTTTGCATACATATAGGTTAGGGTACTGAGAAGGGCATAGGCTATATATCACGCGGGCGGAGCCGCGGGCGAAAGCTAGTCCCAACTAATATTATAAATGCGAAAGTGAGTTTGTTTGTTTTTTTTGTTTGTTACGCTTTCACGTTCTAGCTACTGAACCGATAATCATGAATTTTTTTATACACATAGGTTAGGGTACTGAGAAAGATATCAGCTATATATCACGCGGGCGAAGCCGCGGGTAACAGCTAGTATTATAAATGCGGAACTGAGTTTGTTTGTTGGTTACGCTTTCATGCCCTATCTACTGAACCGTTCATCATGAAATTATGCACACACGTTGTTTGGAGTACAGATAAGGACATAGGCTGCCTTTCATACTACTGTTCCCGTGGGATTGACACTAACATGAGCGCAGCCGCAAGTGAAAGCTAGTTATAAATATAAACATTTTTAATAAATGTAATAGTATTTGAAAGGATTACATTCCGCCAAGAGGTTCAGATGTCTTCTTATTGTTAATCCAGTTAAATGCGACAGAAGTTGCTCGGTAACTTATAACCGTTAATTAAAAGTTGCTAATCTTTTCCCTCCTCCGACTTTTAGCAAATTATACGAAAACTTTATTGCCAATCCCTCGGGATCAGTACTTTCTCTGGGATAAAAGGTAGCCTATGTTCTTCTGTGTATTACAAAAAACGTGCATGCAAAATTTCATGATGATAGGTTCAGTAGATACGGCGTGAAAGCGTCACAAACAAAAAAACAAAAAAATCTCACTCGCATTATATCGCGGCTTCGCCCGCGTAATATATAGCCTATGTCCTTCTCGGTACCCTAACCTACGCGTATGCAAAATTTCATGATAATCGGTTAAGTAGATTCGGTGTGAAAGCGTAACAAACAAACAAACTCACTTTCGCATTTATAATATTAGTTCGGACTAGCTGTTATCCGCGGCTTCACCCGCGTGATATAATAGCCTATGTCCTTCTCAGTACCTTAACCTATGTATATGCGTAATTTCATGATGATCGGTTCAGTAGATAGGGCGTAAAAGCGTAACAAACAAACAAATATAACAATTTTAAACTTACTAGTAACACTTAAAAACTTTTACCAATCATTCAGTAGCCTCCAAACTTTGCCACAAATAATATTAATAGTTGATATACAATAGTACATTACTGCAGAGGCCAGGAAGTAAGGGATTGCCGGACGAGTATAGTTTTCAAGGCCGAGCGTCAGCGAGGCCTTGACAATAGTTACGAGTCCGGCAATCCCTTTCCCGCCGAGGAAAGTATAGAGATTTTCTCAATAAATGTGAGGAAATTTAACTTAAAGTTACACATAAACTTACATGCCTTAAATATTTCCCCTTACTAGGTATTTGCCGGTAGTAATTTTTCCACTTTCAAGTTTCAAATTAGGCGAAGTAGGTACTTAAAATCCATTGCAGTGTTGCTTTCATCACTAAAACTCATTTTGAACCGTTTCATTTCGAATAAATAACCAACTTTGCACATATTTACCGAAAACAATCAATGTCAATCAATTACTGCAAAGCGTTAATCACAAACTACGAAGAAGATACTATTACTAGTATCAGACGACCGACTGCCATATGTTTTCTCTAGGCAATAAGGATCATAGACAAATAATGGAGTGAGGGTGAAAATGAAAAAAATGCCATACAATTCCTTTTGAGTTTCTATGGGGGGCCATAAATTCAAAGTCAATTGACGTGTGTTCTATGCCCTAAAATCCGTAAAGGCAGTTTTTCAGCAGTGGCGTTAATCACTACGGGTATAGTGAAAATAACAGATCTCCCGAGTTTTTATTTTCAGTTGTCAATTCCAGCAAAGGAAACAATGCCCATAGAGCCCAGTCATATTTTTCACAAAAAATTTAATAGATCATAGATTATTGTTTTCTTCTCTCGCAACGAAAATTAAGCATATTTTCGTATGATCACATATCGATATTTTAATGAAATTGTAGTTATATTCACGTATTATATGCATTTTTTAAAAATGCAGTGGTAGTAAACTGGCTGTATGACAAGTGACATAATTTACGTTACATAGATTAATTAAAAAGTTTTGAGCAGCGGCCGGGAAGTAATTTTCATACTTATTTCCTGGCCTAGGCCGGCAATGCGATGAATGAGCCAAGAATTACAAACTTCCGGTCTTCTTTTTACTACAGTAATGCCTACATTTCCGAGCATGTTTGAGAAAATTAACTTGGTTTGCTTAATGTTATTATAACCCTATTTAGAAATTTGTGTCAAAGTGGTAAATGGGTTAACAATTTTTATCGACCTAATAAAAATAAAAAAATTAATGATAGGTTATCCTTTATATCCAACTAGAAATTTTCCCGTGACCTTGCCCGCGTAAATTATAGCCTATGTTGCTCGCATATAAATTAGCGTTCAATAGATGAAATAATTTTGATATGGGTCTTGTAGTTTCAGAGCCTAATTTGAAAACAAACAACCATACAAACAATCAAATCTTTCTTCTTTATAAAATATGTGATGATGTATAGATGAAGATTATTATAATTACTTCATTGAAGAAAACTGACGATCGTGAGTAAAGGGAAATTGATTATAGTCCTTCTATAATATGAAGTTTAGAATTTGTATTTTTATTTACTGTTGGAGGATTAACCGGAGTACTTTTAGCTAATTCATCAATTGATATGTCTTCATCAGTCGAGCTCCGTGGCGCAGCGGTCAACACGCTAGCCTGCGACACGGGGGTCCCGGGTTTGATCCCCGGTCAGGTCACTATGGAAAAAGATCTTTTTCATATTGACCTGGGCCTTGGATGTTTATCTATATAAGTATATATTATAAAATATTGTATCGTTGAGTTAGTATCCTGCGACACAAGTTCATAACTTACTGTGGGGCTAGCTCAATTTGTGTGATATGTCCCTATATATTTATTTATTTATATTTATTTCATGATACATATTATGTTGTAGCTGACTTTCATTATGTATTATCTATAGGAGCTGTGGTGTGGGTATTGCGATAAGTAGCCATGCTTTACTTTACTAGTACATTTATTACTAAAGCTTTGAGGGACCATATCGATTTCCAAAAGTAATTAACAAGAACAAAATTGCTCGACGTTCACAAAAAGAGCCAATCGGGACGCTGAAAAACCGTTCATCGATTTTTAATGAAAGCCCTACTGATAGAAGATTGACACATCTGTTAAAAAATAATTTTGAACTTCTATTAATTTTGAATTTAAGAAATGAAAATTATTTAAATTAAATTATTTTAATACGGTTTTTATCGCGTTTATTACATTATTTATACACCTAACGTTTCGAGCACTTTACAGTGTTCGTGGTCGCAGGTAGACTAAGACAAATGTCAACTTAGTCTACCTGCGACCACGAACACTGTAAAGTGCTCGAAACGTTAGGTGTATAAATAATGTAATAAACGCGATAAAAACCGTATTAAAATAATTTTATTTAAATGTGTAACAATCGCGAAAACATAAGAAAACAAAATGAAAATTATATCAAAATAATTTAACACCCAAAACTATTGTTCCATTGTTATATGATAAACAACAATATCCTCGCAACTTAGTCCGCGTAAAACTTCAAACCCCTATGAATTTCTAAAAATACTTTTTAAGTGCTCACTTATAATTCGATACAGGGGTTCCCTTCATGATAAATGAACCCAGTACCAAATTTTAAGTTTTTAAGTACATTAGTTTCGGCTGTATGTTGATATCCCTGTCAGTTAGTCAGTCAGGTATAGACATCCCCGGTTGCATCCTTAATGGTATCCAAGGTAATTGTACATACGTACATACATACTATCATGTCTTTTTCCCTTGCGGGTTAGACAGAGCCCAGGTCTGTAAAACCTTCGGGCCAAGGAAATTGTAAATGAGATTACTGGTTTTTACACAGAGCAGACAGTCGTCTGACCTCTGCAACCTAAAGGGTAGACGAAAACCAATCTTAGGGTAGGTTTAAACTATCGTTAGATAGCGCGCGGGAACTATAGCTGAACCTGAACGTGCCTTCCGAACGCACGGAATGATTTTTCTTTTCGAATAATAAGCCTTCAAGCCTACGATTACCAGACTGGAAATATTTTCACAAAGTATTTAGTCTGGTAATCGCAGTGGGATTCGGACCCATGACCCCAGTATCATTAGGCCAACGCCTTGACCGCTCGACCATAGACAAAGCCAAACTATAAAATATATTGAGCCAATAGTAACTTTAGGCTCTATTATATTACCTCTTCTGAAATTTAAAGTATTTTCTTTGATTTTTTTTTCACTGTCAAGATCAGCTTTTCCTAACTGAAATAAAACTGTTTTTGTAACTTATTTACTTGACTATAGAAGTCTAGAATTATAATGATCACAAACTATGAATAAGACACTTTTACTAGTATATAATGATCTATTAAATAGATGAGAATGGTATGTGCCACATTCTCCTGAAATCAAAATACTTCTATATATCAGTATGTTTTTCTAAGTCCTCAAACCTACCTAGCAATAAAGTAATATAACGTAAGCTTTAAGCCCATCCTGGCTATATAAAATAATCCCTTAAAACATAAATTCATGTGCAAAAACAGGTGAACAGTAGCCGAGCCGGCCTGTGTCCGTTGCATGTCAATTCTGTCAAATTGTCAACATGTCGAGTATTGGAACATTGAAACTGCCAATAATAGATTATTGGATATTCGCGAATCTGAATATGTAACGATCTGGTTATCAGCTGCTTGTCAAACTGTTTCGCTGAGTTATAACTGAACCACAATAAGGTATGTAACGAACAGTGATTAATATTAATTTTTTTTGTTTCATCATTAAGAACTTTCTTACTATTATTGTCACTACAGGGCTTGCCGAGATTAGTTTTGTGATTCGTCTGCTATTTCGACAACATTGCACCTGTCATTTTCACAGACTGACTGAGGAACTTCGGTAGTGTATGTTGAGCTATCGAGTGAATCCGTATCGGTCTACCACCTTTCTTTATTTTTTTATTACACAAGTTTTCACACACAACACTGACGGTGTCCGTTCGGGAATTATTCTCTGAAGAATATATATTTTATTTTAATTTTAGGCCTATTCTGTACCACAGCGGTCACAGGCCTCAAATTCTTCCTCTTAACTCTTGCGATCGAGGGTTTTCTAGAAGCTAATTATTATTAATATTTACTTATCTGTGATAAAATATTTATCCGCTCTTTAATATCATAAAATACTTTATTTTTTTAGGAACTTCACAGTCTTACAGAAAGCCAACTTTACTATACCCTTGAAGGTCTCAGTATACTTCAAGGTGACGTTTGTAATATTTTACAATCTGTTAGTGCTTAATGTTTAAGTAAATTAATGCTCCACAGCAGTGGGTGTATTAGTGTATAAGCCGCCTAATTCCGTATTGCCACATCAATCAAACGTCGGTGTGTTATCGCCTGTGAACCCCAACCTTGTGATTGTAGATATGATGCTATGTAGATGTTATACTTATATATCTTACTTGAATGCTAACTAATGACTGAAGCGGTCACTCCGGTTAATTTATATTAAGAAATATTTTTTACGTTATTTTTGTTCTACCAGAAGGCAAAGGGTAAAAAAAGTAAATGATGGAATGTGGGTACCGTAGCCTGTGAACTCCTTCAACAGTGGGTGCCAATAATAATGCTATTTTATTTTTTTCCTTGAGGTTGACTGGGAGAGAATGCTCATAGCATTAAGTCCGCCAATTGTAACAATTTTTTTGGTACAATAAAGTTTTTTAAATAAATAACTAAACATATCTTACTTGGATTCCAGCTAACGACTGAAACGGTCATATGGGTTAATTTATATTAAGAAATAGGTATTTCAACGTTACTTTTTTATACAACTAAGTAGGCACACAGGCATACGACCTACCTGATGGAAAGCGATTTCTGTAGCCTCTGAACAAATGTGAGGGGTGCCAATAATAATGCCATTTTATCAGTCATAAATTATTTCTTGTATAACCTAAATGCATAGCTGTTGTACAAAATATTCCATTTTTTTTTTGTCTTATTTGTCTGTATAATGCAAAAGGAGAGAAATTTATTCAGTGTCATAATAAAGCTACATCTGAAAATTATAGACATAACATTGGACAAATAGATCTTGTGATTGTAGATGTGATGCTATGTACATGTCATACTTATATATCTTACTTGAAAGCCAGCTAATGAAATGGCCACATAGGGTTATTTATAGTGGGACCTATTTTTATGTTATGTTTTATCGGTCATAAAATATTTCGTTTATAACCTGAATGTTTTGCTTTGTACAAAAAATCCTAACTTATCATTTGAATTCAGGTATGTTTGTATTGTCTCAAAGGGAAATTAATTCAGTGTTATTAAAAGAGCTACATCTGAAAATTATAGACACAACATTGGATACATACATACACTTGTTAAATTACTTCAAATGATGAACAAACATTTTTCTTTTTAGCTTAATTGGTCTGGCTGTATTTTTTCTAGACTTGTAACATTTTTACAAGGCCTAATTAGTCTGTTACTAGGCGAATAATCATAAATTGTTTTATTTTAGACATTATATACCTAGAAACAAATATATAAATACAAAAGGACTCTGTTTGTATATCTATCTCGTCTGCACTAAATGAAATGCAATCTGGTATAGAGATAGTTTGAAGCCCAGGTAAGTACATACAAAATAAATAAATAAATATATAGGGACATATCACACAAATTGAGCTAGCCCCACAGTAAGTTGTGAACTTGTGTCGTGGGATACTAACTCAACGATACTATATTTTATAACATATACTTATATAGATAAACACCCAAGACCCAGGCCAATCTGAAAAAGATCGTTTTCCATCTTGACCTGGCCGGGGATCGAACCCGGGACCTCCGTGTCGCAGGCTGGCGTGTTGACCACTGCGCCACGGAGCTCGACAATACATTTCATTGGTTGATTCCCGAGGAACCAAATTAAAACTTTACATAGAGGCTTTGCTCGCATAAATAGATTTCCCTATTTAATATACTCTCTTTTCGACATTAATAAAAAAAATAGAACTAAAAAATATAAATTCCGACCTATCCTAAACTGTACGATACTAACGAAAAATACAAAAAGAAAACGACAGAAGTGGAAGGCTACGGGTTGGATCCTTTACCTTTTAACACTAACTAACGCTATCATGAAAATAACACTAGTACGTAAAGATGGGAAATTAAAAATACAAAAAGGATTTAAAGAACCTTAAAAAAGATATGTATCTAACCCTTTGCCTGATAACACTAACGAACGTGACCCCAAAAATAACTCCACGAAGGTAAATGAAAGACAAGATAGAGAACAAAAAAGGTTGCATGTCGACGTTAATCTGGTGGGTTACGACGGGCGCGATAAGGACATTGATATCTCCACCCCATCGGCAAAGAAATTACCAGCGCCGTAAATTACTGCGAACGACGCTGCGAAAGCGCCGTTTTGGAGGGAAATATAAATTATTATCATGGATTAGCTATGAGTTATAATTTAAAATAATGTCGTCGAAGTAATAAGTTATCTGAAAATCCAAATCTTCCCGTGGATGTCGTAGAAGGCGACTTAGGAAACCCAAGCTAAACAAAGCTTATAAACATCAAAAAGATCTCTCCAACCCGTCTGGCCAGCGTGGAGAGTGTAGGCCAAATCCTCTGACTGCTCTGGCTAATATATGGCTGTGGTAGTGCAGAGGGGGTCGTGCTCTTGCAGTGGAGACTAAAAGAGACCTGATGGATGGATGCATGGCATAAGTTATCTCAAGTTTATATTGGATACAGTCAGTTTATTATATTTTTAAAATCGACAAACTACTAATGTTAATGTTACCATGAAAATATCAACACGTAGGTAAAATAAAGACAAGATACAGAACAAAAAAGGTTGCATGTCGACATTAATCTGGTGGGTTACGACCATGTTACGACGGACGAGATAAGGACATTGATATCCCATCAGCAAGCGTCGTAAATTACAGTAAACGGTGCTGTGTAATTGCTGTTTTGGAGAAAATTGGGAATTATTGGCATTGTGGTAGTTATAGATTAGGTATGAGTAGAATTTGAAGAAATTGTTATGTCAATATATTATGAAAGTTTAATATAAATACCTCAAATTTAAATTGAATACAGAGAGTTTATTAAATTTATACGACAAAATGTTAACGCTAATGTTACTAAGAAAATAACTCCATGAAGGTTGGTAAATAAAAGACAAGACAGAGAACAAAAAAGGTTGCATGTCGACATTAATCTGGCGGGTTACGACGGGCGCGATAAGGACATTGATATCCCATCAGCAGGCATCGTAAATTACTACAAACAGCGTTGCGAAATAGCTGTTTTGGAGGTAATTGGCAATAATTGGCATTGTGGTGTTTATGGATTAGCTGAATTTAGTAGTTATTTTAATTTTTGGTCCTGGTTTTGATTCCCGGTGCGGGAAAATACAACTTTTTTTTACAAGTATTTGCCCACGGTTTTGGCTTTGCCAAATTATATAATGGAATGATTTCGTAGATGCCCACTAACATGATAAACGTGGACTTTGGGTTTTACGGCCTTGGGCTCTGTCTACCCCGCAAGGGATAAATACGGATTATATGGATGTATTTATGCTCGTAAATTCTGTGGTTTCTCCAAATATACTTACTTGAACGGCTTTACATAATATATGACTATTTTAGTAACGCGATACTCTCGCTCGTCTCGCCCGTGTAATTTTGCCAATACATCTTAGTTACAGTCAGTCTTTGTTACGCAATAGGTTAATCTTGTGAATTTCAGACACTCCAACATTATTGTATTGAAACAAATTATGTAAAATAAAAACTTTGACCAACCTAGACACGAAAATCCTTTTATCTTGTTAATAGCTGGACAGATTTTGTTAAATCATGTCTAAGAACCAACGCCAAATAAAATTACATCCCAAAAAAAGCATCTAAATCTGTTCAACCGTTTAAGAACTATGGTACTGCAGACAGGAACAATACACCCAAGACCCAGCCTAATTCTAAAATATTTTTTTTCCATCGTAACTTGACTGATCATTGAACCCGGGATCCTGAGACTGAAAGGCACTTGTTTACCAGTAGCACTGAGTCACAGAGGTTGTCAAAAGTATAAGACAGAGAGGACTTATAAGATGCAAGACGCGGTCGCCATAAGAGATATATTAATACTTAAACCCACACCGAGTCCAGTCCAAAATAGCCCGTAGCAGGCTGCGGCCTAATTCCGAACACACGACTCACTTCCTGAACTCAGGACATGTTAACGTATTTATCATCGATTTATCGGATTGAACTCTAGATTGC
Source organism: Rhodophaea formosa (assembly GCA_963082605.1). Taxonomy (NCBI): domain Eukaryota; kingdom Metazoa; phylum Arthropoda; class Insecta; order Lepidoptera; family Pyralidae; genus Rhodophaea; species Rhodophaea formosa. Next base: position 22,213,001 of record OY720208.1, read on the forward strand.
TTTAGATTAACCTTTACTGTGATTTCATTACGATGGATTAAGATAATATAAGTGGAGAGGAACAATTTATTATTTTTACCACAATTTTTTTTCATCGTCATCATCAACAGATTGTTTTTAGTCTCCACTGCAGGAGCACGTCCCTCTTTTTACTGTAGCCATATATTAGCCAGAGGATTTGGCCTTCACTCTCCACGCAACTGCACCAAAGCAATTATTGCATGAAAATTGTTATTTATTTTTAAACTGCCTTCCAATTAATTAACTCCGTTAATCTGATTGTGTATTAAATCTTAAAAATCAAAACATGACGAGCTGCAATTTTGCATATTCAGGAAAGTCAGAAGAAAAATACATTAATATGAAGTCATTACACGACATGCTGATTATGGTCACGATTATGATTTAATTATTTAATAAAGCTTTTTTTAAAGTAATAAAGCTTTAAGTAAAGCATCGTCCAGTTAATAAATTTATGATCGATCTATCGGAGCAGGCTCTAGTTAGCTCTCAATTAATTCATCAGCCCACGCCATGTGCTCTAGTGTAGCCAATTAGAATATCATTCCATTACCGTGTAATCCCGATCTATATATAAAAAGCTTGAGTGGAAGAGAGGTAGATTGGCTAGATGGGTCGACAATATTTGAAAAATTTTGAAGTAGATGTTTTTTTGTTCTTCCATATTTTTTATTGTCATCATCAGGTCTTTTTAGGTCTCCACTGCAGGAGCACGACCCTCCCTGTACTACCAGAACCATATATTAGCCAGAACAGTCCTCTGACGAGAGTGTAGGCCAAATCCTCTGATTTGGCCTACACTCTCCACGCTGGCCAGACGGGTTGGAGAGGTCTCTTCGATGTTGATAAGCTTTGTTTAGCTTGTGTTGCCTTAGTCGCCTTCTACGACATCCACGGGAAGACTTGGAGTGGTCCTATTCTATTCTGCCGGGAGCCACACGGCTAATTATTTATATAGATATTGTCAAGTAAAAAGAAGAAAACGTATCAAGACGAGATGTATGTCATGCTTTCGGAATGGCCTGTACATAGCAGTGGAATAAAGAAAGTTCTGGTTGTCGATGATGTTGATGATCATTATCAACGAAGAGGAGCGAAAAACAAAAATTAAGAAGCATTTCCATCCAACCTCTCAATTTAGCCAGCTCTACCTTTCAACGAATGGACATCACCAGGAAGCTTTAGATACACTATCAATGAAAGTAATCTCTTAAGTTAATACGTTATTACTCATTACTTTTTTTACTGTAGCTATTGATCAGATCCTAAAGGTTGGCTGGAAGTGAATGCTATAAGCAGTAAGTCTACCTACTGTTGCTTTTAAGGCTCAAATAAAGTTTTAAATAAATATTTAACAACAAAAATATGTGCAGTTTAAATAATATTTTACTCATAACACATCTCGAATATGTTAACCGAGATCGAGCTACAACTCGGAAAAATGTTATTTATTCATAATTTACAACGAAACATTCACCATAAATAAATATTTGGACATTTACGGATAACCACAACGATCCCGGGAAGGCAGAACCGGCAAATTCAATTGATGGTTGTTTTTTCACATGACCGATTTTGTGCGTCGGGTCGGAGCATGGTATAATAATAATGAGGGGACTAATTACATCAGGAAAGTAAATGGTTTAATTTTCTATTAAACCTTGTACTTTGACTGCATGTCATGTAAAAGCCTTGTTTCTCACTGAAAATGATTACGACTGGCTTTCCTTGGCAATACTTATTAAGAGCGTAGCACTAGCAGTATTTTTTCAATATGGTTTCCATACAAATGTATTTCTCTATTTTCTTGCTGAAAACTGATTCTACAGCCACAATTCTTTTTTCATAAAATCTAGTACTAAAATAGGAATGCCCCTTTTTTTATTTTTTAAAAAAAAACTGTTTTTGTACAATTTTTTTTCTTTTAAACAAGTTTTTAGAAAAATATTAATCATAGGGACATACCTATTTTAGTTATAAATTGTATGTAAAAAGAATTGTGCCTCTAGAAGCAGTTTTCAGCGAGAAAATAGAGAAATACATTTGTATGGAAAACGCACTGCTAGTATACCCTCTTAAGTGAACGAATATAATATCAAAAAACTCACACACCCAACATATTATCGCCAGCTTCTTCAATTTTTATTTTAAATATTGTACTAAATTTTGTTTTCTATGTTACGCTCTCACATCTACCTATTTAATCATCATATAATTTCGTTACACAGACATATTGTCCGGAGATATATATATATACTAAGTAGTTATCGTTCTTGATCTATTAACAATCAACAGGAGCAAGATCAAGGGTGAAAGAATTAAGCTAAAATGTGCTAAAAAAATAACCTATACTGCCTATTTGAACTGTGTGAGCCGGTAACTTTCGGTTAATAGAAATTTTCTAGTAATTGTTCGAAGATTTAGACCAACAATGGTACTGATGAAACTTTTTAGTATCATCAGTCTTATGATGCTGATCAATACAGATCATCGTACTACTGAGCCATTTAGTCTGATTTTATGAACAGTCACCTGCAGAGAATTCTGACGCCCCTACGCACAGATTCTAAATTGTGAGGGGGCCACTTTTCTCTGCTGGCACCTGTACAAAAAAATGGGACACCATATCACCACGGAACCTTGGCCTAGCCGCTCAGGTCAGGTATTGTAAGGTATGTAAATACGAACCTCACGAATAAATAACAAAGATGTATTTAAACATATTGTGTTTTAGAATTACATTGCACGTGAATGACAGGGAATTAAATATTGAATCCATCTAATAGTATCCGCTTGTATGGGTGGTGCTACAGGATTTGGCCAATATCATTGTAAAAATGTGAGTATTTGTTATATGTATACTTGTATGTATGGTGCTATAGGATTTTGCCAATATCAGTGTTAAATGAGTGTATTGCTGCTTATTAATCATCATCATCAGCTCTTTTTTTTCAAATATAAAAGATAAAATTATATACAAGTACCTATTTGGAAACGACGCACTTTACGCAATAAATCAAACCACTCAAAGTTAAAAGTGTAAACATGAAGCTTCACTTAGCATTTCTCCAAAATTAGCAATTATTGAGAAAAAGTTAAGAAAATAATAAGCAAAGTTTCGCGTTCTCACTTTAAATTGCAAACAGTTATAATGGTTATGTAGGGCCTCATATAACAACTTTTAAATTATATATACCTTTTTTTCGTAATAAATGTATTTTTTAAGACAGCACTGGCCCCCGGTATGACTATTTATGGCCCACGAGAATGTTGAAAGATTTATTTAGCGTATAATGTTTTCTTATGTTTTCGCGATTTTTACACATTTAAATAAAATTATTTTAATACCGTTTTTATCGCGTTTATTACATTATTAATTTTATACACATAACGTTTCGAGCACTTTACAGTGTTTGTGGTCGCAGGTAGACTAAGTTGACATTTGTCTAGTATTTTATAAGAACTGCAAAATCTACCGCCTAAAATATTTATTGATAACGTTCCGGATGTACGCAGTATTGGCTCACGGTGTCTGAAGGTCTTTCAGTCTTCTGCTTAGCTTGAGATTTGATTAAATTGATGACTGGATCCCAAGCTGGTGGTAACTGCCAACCATCCTCTCTATTGAAATTAGGATGTTTTTTAATTTCAATAGCCTCACGAAGCAAGAGTGCTCGAAACGTTAGGTAACAAACGCGATAAAAACCGTATTAAAATAATTTCATTTAAATATTTAGCGTATGTCTTATCCTATTTATAAATTATAATATTAATATAGTATCGTTGAGTTAGTATCCTACGACACAAGTTCACTAACTGTAGGGCTAGCATAATCTGCGTAATTTGTCCCTATTTCATTTATTTAATTTATATCCATTTTTTTATGATATGGGACGGCAAATGAGCAAGCGGGTCACCTGATGGTAAGTGATCACCGCTGCCAATGGACAACTGCAACACCAGGAGTGTGACCATGTTGTATAAGTTGTTTCTCTGTGCTACATTATATTCCTGTTTCCATCACCATCATCAGGTCTTTTCTAGTTTCCACTGCAGGAGCACGACCCTCTTTGTACTACCAGAGCCATATTAGACAGAGCAGTCAGAGGATTTAAGCCTACTCTCTCCACGCTGGTCAGACGGGTTGGAGAGGTTTCGTTGATGTTGATAAGCTTTGTTTAGCTTGTGTTTCCTAAGTCGCCTTCTACGACATATACGGAAAGACTGGGAGTGGTCCTATTCTACTCTGCCGGGAACCACACGGCATAATTCAATATTCCTGTTTAATTACTATTCATATTAACTACTATTACTACTTTTTGGATGTTAACAAAAATATTGCCAAAGTAGATGCGACGTTCACATTTCGAAGGCACAAATCACAAAAGTCAACAGAGTGCATCAAGAAATGAGTTCACGTGACTCATCTTGTGTTGTCCGTAAGCATTTGTCAACAAAGTCTCAAATGGCGTCTGTTATACGTTTAGCTATTTATGGTGACTGGAAAACGAGGGTAACAGAAATGGCTGAAATAACTTCAGACAATTTATAACTCTACTTAGGCAATTGTTAGGGGATTCATTATTAAGATATCTTTTTCATATGTTTGAATTATATGAATAACTAGTTGTGGTAGAGCCACGCTACCGGCGAAAATCACTTTAGCTGGTAGCATGAATGGGCCGGCTCGTCCGGGGAAGTACCACACTCTCACAGAAAATCGATGTTTGAGTAGTAGCTTTACAGCTTCTATGCTTAAGAGCGCCGAAGGCCCATCCCCCCTTCGGATGGGCCTTCGGCGCTCTTACTCACCTAACGAAGCATAGATGCTGTAAAGTTCCCCAGAAGGGCCCTCTGGGGAGGGAAAAATAAAAGGCCGGCAATGCTCTTGTCATAACCCTGGTGTTACATTAGTCCATGGGCAGCGGTGATCACTTACCATCAGGTGACCCGCTTGCTCGTTTGCCGTCCTATGACATAAAAAAATATGAATAACTAGTAGGCATCATATGAGAAAAAAAATAGGACATTATAATATTAAAACTATAATTTACTGATTTATTGCTTTCAGTTTTATTGCATTTGTAATTTATTAGAGAGCTATAATAATAATAATATTTATTTATTATTTATTTATTATTATTAAATCAGTTTACATAGTCTTTACAGTTTTCACCAATGCGACAATGCAAGTTTACCTATAACTACTTATAACTAATTGAATTAACATTTCAATGCAATATCTTCGAATTTCATCAAAGTACAAGTAAAAATATCTAGATCCGAGTAATCTTCGCATATTTTATTTAACATGCAAAGAGCCCTAGTAAGCGGTGCTTGATTAAGAACATTTGTCCTACCTTGAGGTACTGCAAATAACTTGTGTCTGCGTGCAATATAATAATAATAAGATGCCTGTAAGCTTGAAAAATACTAGCGTAGGAATCCTCCGAAGAGATTAGATGGAACGGAATCTCTCGTTGAATCAAAGGGCGAAATCCCTATTATCCAGCGTACATCCGGTTGAATTGAGCTTAAGCAGCCAATCACTGAAATCAAAACGTGCTAGACGATAGTCCCTGTAATAAGCCATTCACTGGCTGAAAGGAAATTACTTGGACATTTTCCATGGAAATTTTTCGTATCTAATCAAATAATGTGGGTGGGTATTTACTTTGTAATGTTTTCTAATGTTTTTGGGGTTGTTATTTTTTATTAATTATTAAAAAAAGTCGGCGCGGTATTGCATAGCTTTTATGAAATACTAGACAAATGTCAACTTAGTTTAACTATGTAAGTTAGTATCCCTCTACACAGTGTCTAAATTGACCCTCAACCCTTAAGTGGCTGATTCAGACCAACAATATGAACAACTACTTATTCCTACGGGAACTCTAATTTTTACTTTCCCATACTAAATGCCTAGGCGGCTGAACAATTTTGTATTAAAATCCTTGTGGGAGGCCTATGTTCAGCTGTGGACTTTTAGCGGCTGTGATGAAATAACATACATACTATCACGTCTTTATCCCTTGTTGGGTAGACAGAGACGGAATCAAAATAGTGATGGGTTGCTAGCCGCATCGCCTATCAATGTGATTCCTTAGATTTTTGCCCAATCCCTTGACCGGCTTTTACGGTCAGTGCGGGAAGAAAAGCAGCTGGTATATTCTATGTTTTTTCTTTTCTCCCAAACCTGCATGGAAGAGAAATAACTTAAATAAAAAAACAAAAAAAGGTAAATTTATTGTTAAACAAAAATACTGAAATATTTTTTTCTTCCAACTACGCTGCAATTCTATCATAACTGCACTACATATCCAGCACAAAGCGGAACTTTGCTGCACTTAAAGTAAAAAAAAAAAACTAAACAGTGCAGTAAAGGATTTCCATACATTTTTGCTGCTCTAGTGCAGCAAAAATGTATGGAAATCCTTTACTGCACTGTTTAGTTTTTTTTTAATCGTGGACAATAGTTGTCACCTGTCATAAAGAAGGTAAGCCAACCTAACGGCCGTATGGAGTTAACAAAGGGACGTGTGTATTGCCTTGCCTAAAAAAAATACTGGCCATAAAGAAAAAAAGCGGGAACGTGAACAACAAATTTTTAACAATTGTAATTTGTCTTCAGTTTTATTTTTCAACTACTTTTATTGCAGTAGTTGAAAGAAAAGCAGATTATGCACCTCGCATTAAGTAAGTTAAATTGCACTCGTGCTTTTTAGAGCCCTCGCTGGCGCTCGGGCTCCAAATAAACACTCGTGCAGCAATAACTTACTTTCTGCTCAGTGCAACAATCTACTATTTCCTATTTCAAAAAGAAGAAAAATGAGTCTTCTTTTATTAATTAAACGGGCATTATTACTTCGTTACGAGATCAAACAAAATACAAGGCTGCGACCGAGTTTTTTTATTGTACAATTTATACGTAGTATTTTCCCTTTGCGATGTGGCCCTCCAATAAAAACACAATTTTTATGTTACTTTTTGTTCCATAAAAAATATGAGTTCGTTAGCAGATGTTACTGTTTTGTTTATTATAATGTTAAACGTGGCTTTAACTCTTATGGACCTGGGCTCTGTGGGAAAAGAGATGTGATAGTATATTGGGAAGGGAAGTGACAGTATATACGTTACTCTTTTGATATAGGAGTACAAAAAAAGAAGTTTAAGAAAAAGGGTGGTTAAGGCCGCACTCTAGGCACAGTAGCGACGCCAATCATTTTATTCCTAATACTTTAAAAATAGAAAGAAATTCAAGAATGTAAATTATATAAGCCTAAGTAAATAACCTAAAGTATTTTTGGAATCATGTTTAATATTATCAGAATCAGTGAGAATTATGAGAATCAGATTACCGCCAAAAACGGCTGTTTTTGGCGGTAATTACGTTTTCTCTTAATTACTGATTCTCATAATATTAAAACATTTACATTCTTGAATTTCTTTCTATTTGTAAAGTATTATGAATAAAATGATTGGCGTCGCTACTGTGCCTAGGGTGCCCCCTTAATATTATCACTAGATTGAATGTTTATCTAGTCCATATGTTCTAAACTATCTAAACTCAATATTTTAACGGTGTTATTTTGCATTCCCAATGCTCTTGTGATTATAATCTTGTTTAAATATAGAAATAAGATATGGGGAAAAATTGCCGTGTGGTTCCCGGCAGAGTAGAATAGTCCCACTCCAAGTCTTCCCGTGGATTTCGTAGAAGGCGACTAAGGAAAAACAAGCTGAACAAAGCTTTTAATAACAAAGAGACCTCTCCAACCCGTCTGGCCAGCGTGGAGGGTGTAGGCCAAATCCTCTAACTACTCTGTCTAATATATGGCTCTGGTAGTACAGAGAGGGTCATGCTCCTGCAGTGGAGACTAACAAAGACCTGTTGATGATGAAAAATTCCACGCGGGCAGGATTTGAACCGGCAGTCTTTAGACTGTGTACGTCTAACGCCTCGTGGAACGTCCGCGTGGATGTTTTTCCATATCTTATTTCTTTATTTAAACAACAGTATATCTATAATCCTCTGACTACTCTGGCTAATATATTGCTTTGGTAGTACAGAGAGGGTCGTGCTCCTGCAGTGGAGACTTAAAAAGACCTGATAGATGGATATCTATAATCATTTGATGAAATTTACGTTTTTGGCAATGTGTTAGATACTTGGTAGGTAGGCTAGAGCCTACCACTATACTAGCAGTATTTTTTCAATATGGTTTCCATACAAATATATTTCTCTATTTCTCGCTGAAAACTGATTCTGAGTACTAAAATAGGAATGCCAGTATTTTTTATTTAAAAAACAAACTGCTGTTCTACAATTTTTTTTCTTTTAAACAGATTTTTAGAAAGAAATAAAACATAGGGACATACCTATTTTAGTAATAGATTTTATGTAAAAAGAATTGTGCCTCTAGAAGTAGTTTTCAGCGAGTAAATAGAGAAATACATTTGTATGGAAAACGCACTGCTAGTATACCCTCTTAAAAATGTAGTTATATCTATATAATTACATTTTTTAAGCCTTAAAACAACGTTGATACATTAAAACCTGCCATTACCGGGTTGGTCTAACACTTTTGTATAAAAATATCGATTGTTTTTTTAAGAGCATTGGTCCTACAGGATAATTTGATCATTTTAGGGGTTGATTGATGTTTATCCTAGTATCTCATATATAACCTTTCTTTGGTCTTCGATTAATCAAAAGTACCTTTTAGGAAAATTTTAAATATATCTGTTATGATTATGTACGTATGTTTCATGAGTACAACAGGTGTTCAGACGTAGCGGTGTGCTGTATTACACAAGATAAACAGTGAATGATTCAACGTATGAATTTATAAGATCGGAAAACTACTCAACAATTGATTGTCGCTTATATATTGAGGAGCCCGATGGTCCAGTGGGTGTGAGCTCTAAGAGCGCTTACATATGTTAAGCAACCCCTGGTGCAGTCCCTACTTGGATGGGTGACCGCAAGTGGCATAAAAATATCTCGAGCTCCTCCGTGCTTCGGAAGGCACGTTAAGCCGTTGGTCCCGGCTGTCATCGTTAATGGCAGTCGTTAAGCTATGTCAGATGCCTTAAGGCAGCTTGAAAAATCTGACACCAGTGTTGGCCACTTACACATACGAAAAACAAACAAACAAATTGTCATCTACAATGAAGCGTTTTATTTTTATATAGCAATAAAACTGGCCAAGTGTGAGTTGTAATTGCATGCGATGGCAATTCGTAATATCATCCAAAGTTTCACAAAAAAAAAACAAGTTACATCAAAGACACATAAATTTATAATTGTATTATTAGTATGAAAAATACGGGTCACTCACGTATGAAGTCAGCTACAGGCCGACATGACAAGACCTCCGGATGAGGTTGAAACATGTCGGCTTGTAGCTGACTTCATATGTGAGTGACCCGTATTTTTACATATTAATAATGATTATAATTGTATTTTATTATTTGTTGTAAATAGCGACCTATGTAAAAAATCAAGCCTCTATCTATTACGTACATACATATTATCACGTCTTTTTTACGGGGTAGACAGAGCCTAAAGCCATAACACCGAAACGCTACGTTTAGCATATTGATGGGCTTAAAGGTGAAATACGGAATCAAAATAGTGATGGGTTGCTAGCCGCACCGTCTATTTACATGATCCCTTAGATTTGCACCCATTCCCTTGGTCGGTTTCTCATCCTGCGCGGGAAGAGAAGCAGCTGGTACATTCTACTTTTTTTCTTTTCTCCCAGACCTGCGTGGAAGCATCTATTACGGTTTAATAGAAACAGCCCCGTGGCAGATGGACAGATAGAGACGGGATCTTAGCAACAGCGTTTTGTTTTTACTTATGTGTACAGAACCCTGAAAGATAAATGTTAGTTACTTAATAAATACATATTATCTAAATTGTTTCAGTGTTGAAGTATAAAGGGGTACTTGCCAAACAGACAAAGTTTCTCTTTCATTTATAATAATTTTATTGGTAGGGATAAAAGGCATACCAAAAACACAAATAGTTATCTAATATTTAAAAAAAAACTCAATGTCTATGTTGTCTGAACGCTTACAACAGAAATTGTTATACGCCATTATTGTTATTTGACACACCATAATTTATGTGCATACATTTCTTAGCTCAAGAAAATATTCCGACAATAAAGTTATAATCATAATGGAATATACCTAGCTCCTTTTCTTAGCTGATATTATGAACTCTTTTATTAAGAAAAGTAACTAACGTGTGGTTAATAAGTTTGTTTAAGTATACCATAGACTTGTAAATGAGTTTAGAAGTTATGATGCCATTATAACCATAAAAATAAACTAAGTAGAGTGAAGCCTAAACATTTAAATAGATAGCTATGACTATATTACGATCCTCCTTTATTGTTTAACAATAACTTAGAAATACGCTTAATTATTATAAAATTATCTTTTTATACGCGTATAATACGCTCTTAGGTTTCATTCCTCCAAATGGCCCAACTCTTTGTTTTGTTGATTTGATTCATTGGTATTTAAATAGAGTGTAATCTCAATAGCATCGTGAATGCCTAAGTATAAAATATAACATAATTGTGGTACAATTTATAATATAGTCATCACAAAAACGGCGTCTTAAGTTTATTTTTCTACTCCTGAACTTTTATCTGTCATTTATACGATCAAGAACACAAACATAAGAACATCCATAATAGGTCTATACTCTATTCTCCATAACAGTACGGCACAGCCGTACTATAATGTCGCTAATACGATACGGCTAGCAGCCACAGACTATTAAACCTAGTTTTCGTGATTGCAAAAAAGTTTTTTTTTTTAAGAGTCAAGCGATCATCAATTAAAAAAAGAAAGTAACCATAGACTTTGACATATTTATATTTCCCGCGAGTTAGTTGTCAAACTCAAAATTTACGTTTTACTAGGATTTTGCATTTTTTGAAAGTCGTAGAAAAAATATTGTATGCAACGGTTTATAATTGTGAGTTGACGTCGCTTGGAGAAAATGCGCTGTGCAGTTTGTTGCCGCTTCTTCTGCACTCCGCTTTGGAAGCGGCCTAAACTTAGCCATAAGTAATTATTGACGTCAACAAAAATTTTTTGTTGTAAAAATTGTAAACGCAAATATGACAATTAATAAGTGTTCAAAGAAACCTATATTAAATAAACGATTGAATCTTGAATCTTGAATCTTAAAAGGCTCGTGGCGCCTCTAATAGCGATACTAGCTCGCTTCGCCCCCCCTGTTATAAAACCGTTGCATTAAAATACTATTATGTATCAACCTCATAATGAGAAAATAAAAGCAATATTCATGCCAATAATTTGATATGAGGTTGGAAGACTAAACGTTAGTATTACAGCAACAACTGTCATATTTTGTCCACTAACAGTTTAAGACTGACTAACTGACATATAATTTATCAACGCACAGCCGAAACTACCGTACCTGAAATTTAGTACAGGGGTTCCTTTTATGATGTAAGTAAGAACAACGAAAGATTTTTTTTTAAATCTAAGTGATAGGGAGGAACAGTTTAAAAAGCAAGGGAAGTCGTGTGCAAAATTCTTGTATTAAAAAAATCGTTATTTATAAACAAAACATTCGAGATTGCAAACAAACACAGTGAGTACATTAAGTAATTTCAGCAATCCCAACCCTACTTATTTGCTTTATTTATTTCCTCAAGTAACGAAAATTGTATCCTCTACTTAGTGTGTATTTATGGAAATGACAATAATGGTGCCACTTTTGTAAGGGATGAGAAGTAATAAGGAAAAGAGAAAATATTCATTTCAACAATTACATCGCACAAAAAATCTGAAATGAAGGGATGAAGGTGCAAACAAATAAAAGTATACGGAAAACATCATTAGTTGTCTATAAAACTACTTACATAATATCACGTCTATTCCTTTGCGGGGCAGACAGAGCCCAGGTTCATGAAACCTAGTCACGTTTAGCGAGTAGGTAAGTGGGTATTGAGGATGGAAAGTGGAATCAATAGAGATGATAGTAAATTGATTAAGATAATTTTCCAGATGTTTTTTTTTTCTAAAACCATTTAGAGGTAAAACCCTCAATTAACAATATTGTCGATGTTACAGATTGGAAGGATTCCTGAGATGTTGCTTTTTGTGACGTAATTTGCAGACGCATTTTTCTTCCTCAAAATTAACCCTGTTTATTCCAGACTGACCTTACTATTGAAGTGCGTGACGCTACAACGTCATGCAAACATGTTTTGGCGAGGCCGAAGTATCGCCCGGTTTTGTTTATCGCCGAAACTCAATCACAGAAGAATAGATACTTATATCTTGGACAAATCAGTGAACGATATCGCAAGAACTGCTCATAAATCATATAAGGTAGGTAAAGGAGTCGTATAAGGTACCCAATGATTATGCAAATAGTGAATCCACTCTACCTTTCTGTAAACGACGACCCAAGACTTGAGTTTTTTTTATCGAATTAACATAACTCAAAGATGACTAGCCGCGTGGGATAACAATCCGAAAACTTTTGGTCACCTGCTCTATTTAACCCTTAACCATCCTAATTCTAAGCCTTTTACTATATACATAATTAAACCTGATTATAATTCATACTTATATTATAAAGCTGAAGAGTCTATGTTTGTTTGGATGACCGCTCTAATAACAGAAACTACTTAACCGATTTCAAAAATTCTTTCACCAACATACGTTACGTATGTACCACAGGCGAAGCTGGAGTAGACTGGTTCTGACTAGAATATACACGACTAACCGGTCAGGTCATGATGGAAAACGATCGTTCAGATTGATCTGGGTCTTGGATGTTCATCTTCATAAGTATCTATTTTAAAATATAGTATCAAAGGGTTAGTATCACATGACACAAGTTCACAACTAATGTGGGGCTAGCTCAATTTGTGTGATTTACAAAAAACAAAGAATTTTCTTTCACTGGCAGCATCTGATGGGTGACGATAATCGCCATACGACATAAATCAAACGCCGCGCGGGATATCAACCAGAAAACGTCCGGTCTCCTGCTCTAGTCAACCTCATACCATCCCGTTCCTTACCCCTTAAATAAAGACATAATAAAAATGTATTTATAGAATATGCACTACTAAGGGTTAGATCATGATGTAAAACGATCTTTTCAGATTGGCCTGAGTCTTGGATGTTTATCTATATAAGTATATTTTATAAAATAAAGTATCCTTGAGCAAGTATCCCACGACACAAAGATTTCGAAACTTAAGACTAAGGTGCTAAAATGACAGTAGTGCTACAATGAAAATAGTGCTACAGTGAACATATTGCTAAAACGACCATATTGTCACTATAATGCTAAAATGACCAGTTCACAACTTACTGTAGGGCCAGCTCAATTTGTGTAATTGTCCCTGTACATTATTTAACCGCTATCGTGCATCTAGAATCATCTAAAAGTACTAATATTTTGGAAAGACAATACGAAACCGAAGTGAGTGACCACTAAAATATTAATACAATGCATGTACGTCCGTACGTCATGTCAGGTATACGGATTACGGCTCCAGATCTGTCCACTCTGAATTTCATGATTGCGTTAAAAGCCCGTATACATTACCATAGCTTTTGCTGAATAAATTTCAGGTAACGGTCCAAGTTATATCGTTATTCCAATCTCTTCTCGTAGGATTTTAAACAACTTTTATTATTTTCCTCGCGGTTTATTTGTAACTTTGAATGTATCTAAATTAATATGAATTATGCAATTATTTAAAGAATTGTATGCATCAGACCTGTCTATATAAGCACTTTACAAATAAACTTTTATATGTTTTGGTTAAATAAAATAATAAACTGATTCATAAAACTTATTCCAATTGGCTAGTTTCCTTGGTAAAAATAATAAGATTAAAATTAGTCCGTCAGATAATTAAAAAATATTAGTCACGTATTTTTCTTTCGTCCAAAACAAAAAATGATACCGATATATTGTGTCAAAGTCCCAAAGGACTTTGTTTATTGTCACAGGCTGAGTCGCCCCTTTAAGGAACGAACAAGGTTTCATTAACAAATTGTGGACGTGAGTACTAAAATACTCGATAAAACGATGAAAATGAAGCCTTTTAATGAATATTCGTCAACGGGCAATTCATTACCATGCACTTTTCATTAAGCATTCCGTCAACGGGATTAATTGTTACAATGCACACATTGTTCCTGATTGAGTTATTTTAAAATACTGAATAATTGTATTATGAACTATTTAATGTTACTGTTTGTTTTACCCGACTGACCCAAAGTACGGTATGTTATTCGCGCATAGGCGCATCCTCTCTGTATTACTGGAGCCATATATATTAGCCAGAGCAGTCAGAGGATTTGGCCTACACTCTCCACGCTGGCCAGACGAGTTGGATAGGTCTCTTTTATGTTTTAAGTTTTGTTTAGCTTGTGTTTCCTAAGTCGCCTTCTACGACATGCACGGATATACTTGGAGTGGTCCTATTCTACTCTGCCGGGAACCACACGGCCTTTATACGTATGTACTTTAAATTGTATTATCATTATCTCATTCGGACGAAGTATAGGTACTCCTGGACATAGGCCTTCCCTAATGATTTCCAATACGACTAGTTGGAAGCAATACCATACAAAAATTGTTTATTGCACCATATAAAAGATACAATGGGTACTTAAAAGTACTTATGTTAAATGTATGTACAATTAGGCGGCCATAAAGCAAATTAGGCGGAATAAGACTGCACCCAGCGTCTTCCTGCGACCTTGATGTTATGTATGTTAGTATGTCTGTTACTCGCTTCTTGTAGCCAAAACGTCTTGACCGATTTTGAAGTCAATAGATTCGAATTCTTCCCCGGAGTGTCATAGGTTGTGTAACGTCAGCAAAAAAATAATATGGCGGATGTATTCCAAACCAACGTTTGGGTATAGATTCTATCCGTACCTACATCTATATGCAAATGTTGGTTGGATGATTTGGTTTTTAAAATATGCCACTAAAGATACAAGACTTGTTACTGAAACTACAAGCATCCGGCTTGTAGTTACATAAAGTAACATGTCTCTCAAGCATTATTTTTTTTCAACGAATATGTTTAAAACATAATTTTGAGGTTTTTATGTATTACCTTAACAATTATGCCGGAACCCAGAAACGAATCCCAACTTATTTTATAAATGTGAAAGTGAGTTTATTTATTTGTTTGTTACGCTTTCACGCCCTATCTACCGAACCACACATCATGAAATTACATACACGTTGTCTGGAGGGGTCTTTCCGGTTACGTCCTACTTTTTCATCCCAGTTTTGTAAAATTCCGCTTTCATACCAAAACCTTTTCCGAGGACATAGGCTTTTCATCCCGGAGAAAAGTATTGTTCCCGAGGGATTGACACTAACGCGAACGGAGCCGCGGGCAAAAGTTAGTATTTATACATATTAAAGGCTAGCATTTCGTCATATCATGCAAAATTCATTATCCTTAAGAGAGAGACAATGAACTATGTAAGCAATGGCCAACTACTCAGGAACTGAAATAGTTTTGCCAACAAATTGTTAGTATGACTCTTCACTACATCATGATATCGATAAAGTTAGCCTTGCTATGTTAGACACAAAGTTCAACCATTTGGATGTAATATTATTAATGTCGTCAAAAACAATTCTAGTAAAAAAAAAAAACAAGTCTCGCAATAAGTTTTTCTACCGTTCAATCTTTGATTATATATCAAAGCGTTCAAAGTTGTGAGATATATGTATTTTTTTTTATTCGTTTCTTTGTATCAGCCCACAGAATATAACAATAAATACAGGCCCATAGAATGTATACCTTATCCTTACATACATATAAAATAATTTTAAATCCTAAAATACTACGGTAATGTAAAAGCCTGTTGGTTAATGTTTTAAATAAATAGAATGACTTACTAATAGAATTACTAACATAAATTCATGTAAAAATAAAGGAGAACTGAGGAGTACCCGAAACCGGCGAGCAGGCATGACAAGACTAATAAATGTAGATGAAACGAAAGAAGTTTTTAAGGAACGTAGCAAGTGGAAATCCATGGTCTTTGCCTACCCCTATGTGAAAGGGAAAGAGGCGATAATATGTCTGTATAAATACATGTCACTAACCTTAAAAACATAAAATATACATGTGAAGCCATAAGTTTTACTTACTGCTCGCAGATCATTAGTGTACTAAATAACTTATACATAAATGATAAGGCAATCTGTATTCACTTACTAAGATTAACACATGTTTCCAAAAAGCAGAATAGAAAAGCCATCATTTTTACTTTTAGCAGATCATTAGTATACTTAATAACTGATTCATAGATAATAAGGCAATCTGTTTGCTTACTAACACACACACCACACAACAATAAACACATGTTCCCTAAGAATTTTGATAATATACCTATTTAGTTTCTTTTTTGTGTGTGTTTATTAAATTTTTTTGTTAATAGTACCAACATATGCGGTCAATATTTCTATTGTTGTTTTTTTTGTGTTTTTTTTTTTGTATTGTTTGTTATGTGTTATGCATTGTATTAGGTGCTACAGGCATTGGAGCGTCATTGATGTCACAAAACGTGATGGCTGATTCTGAAATCACTGAAATCAGTGCTGGTCAATTTTTGTACAGCGAAACACTGAGCCGCCATTTATTGTAGTGCTCATTAATCGTAGTATTGTTCATTTTCCATTTGTGTGTGTGTGTGTGTGTGTGTGTGTGTGTGTGTGTGTGTGTGTGTGTGTGTGTGTGTGTGTGTGTGTGTGTGTGTGTGTGTGTGTGTGTGTATCACAATAAATACTATTTCATTTAATTTTCCAAAAAACAGAATAGGGAAGCTTTAATTTTTACTTTCAGCAGATCATAAGTATACTAAATCCTAACTTCCTAACTAATATTATAAATGTGAAAGTGAGTTTGTTTGTTTATTTGTTTGTTTGTTACGCTTTCACGCAGTATCTACGGGACCGATCATGATGAAACTTTGCATACACATAGGTTAGGGTACTGAGAAGGACATAGGCTACATCTCACGCGGGCGGATCCGCGGGTAACAGCTAGTAACTAATAAATACATGATAATCAATCTGTATTTCAACATTCCAAATTACTGAATACGTACAAAGACGCAGTGAGCTCGTAAACACATTAATATTTAAATAGGCGAATACATCCACTTGACTCTGCCTTTGTTCAAAAAGGTCAGGTAATTTAACAAAATGAGGTAACTTACGAAAATTAGGTAATAAAGGTAATAACGAAGTGAATAATAATGCAAAGTTAATACCCTTCTTTGTGCTTTTCAATCAGGTAATAATGAGATTACCATTCGTGTCAAAATTAGACAAGTTACGTTAAAAAAAAAAGAAAAAAAAAACAATTCCCAATATGAAAACCTTCTGTTTCGTAATCGGCTGGTCCAAATTTGATTAAATATGTTTAAGAATAATTGCTATTAAAATCTGCTTTTGAATAAAAAAGGCTCTTGACAGACAGACGGATGGACATCGAATCGATCTAATATGGCTCCTAATCTTTTTAGGGTTCCTTACCTTGAAAGATAAAAATCTTTTGAGGTAAGGAACCCTAAAAAGATTCATTCAAATCCATGCACCTGTTTTAGAACATCAGCGTCACAGAAGGACCCACCACGCATAAAGCTCAAAATTATAGGTAACACATTTCTTTTTGCATCGGAGGTGACAAAAAGAAGTTAAGTGTCTTTTATGTACAATTTCATAATAACAGTTTAACTTATATACTTTATTAGGAGTTCCTACAGACTATGAAGTAGAACTAGCCGTGTAGTTCCCGGCAAAGTAGAATGTAGAATAGAACCACTCCAAGTTTTCCCGTGAATGTCATAGGCGACTTAGGGAACATAAGCTAAATAAAGTTAATAAACATCGAAGAGACCTCACCAATCCGTCTGACCAGCGTGGAGAGTGTAGGGCAAATCCTCTGACTGCTATGGCTAATATATGGCTCTAGTAGTACAGAGAGGATCGTGCTTCTGCAGTGAAGACAAAAAATACCTGATTATGATAACGTAGAAAAAAACTGAACTTTACCCATTTTTGTGATGCCGTAAATAAATACTTATATTGTTTTATCTATGGAAAGGGACTTGTTTTGGGACCAGCTTTCACAAACAAAACTTATTGCTAATAGCATCGCGTTTTGAACATTTTATTTGGCTACGTAAATCGTAATTTAAAAGTCACTCTTCGTAATTTTGCTCACAAAATATAAATGAAAAAACTCTTATGTTTCACAAAAAATTCACCACATACCGTTTGTGTTTATCCAACCAATTTTAATTCAATTTAAGTTTGCGTAGAATACGATAGACATTTTTAAATTAAAAAGTTTTTCTTTGAGCGAAATGTCTACTTATTATCACGCAGATTTTTTGTTCATAAAGGTTGTTATTAGTTAATAAAGTGATATCTGTGGCTTAGTGACACTGCCAGTGGCTTTGACTTCGAAGCCCCAGGGTCAATCCCCAGTCAGGTCATGATGGAAAAAGATTTTTTTTAGATTGGCATGGGTCTGAGATTTTTAACTTTATTTGTATCAATTATAAAATAGAATCGTTGAGTAAGTATCCTACGACACACATTCACAACTTACTGTGGGGCTATCTCAATCTGGGTGAGTTGTCCCTACATATTCATTCTAATACAATACTAGAAGTTTTTACGGATTTCTTTGCGTCATTTGAATGATTATTTATTAATTTAGACCTTGTTTGAACCTCTAACAATGTCTTTGTAACACCACGATGAACGGTAGTAGGTAGTAAAGACATAAAAGCAAATCATAAAATATAACTTACTTTTGGAATTATAATTGTAGCCAGAATCCACACTCGTTGAAATAACAAACTATTGTAGAATAAACTAACGTACATTTTTAGCTCTTTGAAGTGATTTCAAACAGCCTATGCCTGTGATGCAAACGTTCAAAGTCCCGTGTTTCAATAGGTGCTCACAAAATTTGACCCGTATTGTTTTCATGTCATTGTTTTGACTACGCAATACACAGAGCAAGGAATTTCAAGGAGCGGTTGTACTGTCTCACAGAGCAATGAATTTTAATGCTGCTTGTGTGTAAGCTTAACTATAACTACTTGGTCTATGAGACAGTAAAACCGCTCCTTAGTTTCCTGCCAACAACGGCGTGATAGAGCGATTAATAGAACTTTCATTGTCTAGTAAAATGCATAATTAATCAGTGATTAAAAGTATTTAGCAAAGAAGCACCATCAATTGTTATTCCTGGGATTCTATTCAGACATTTATTATGTAAAACATGTAGGTCAATTAAAATCAACAACGTATTAGCATTTACATCAGCTAGCTTGCAATTTTCCAACGAACTTACTAGAAGAGATACTTCGTGTCATTTACTGTTTTGACAAGACAGTAACTACAGCCGCTCCTACACATCAAACCACCAACGGCGACAGCGTTTAACAGTTTACGATGCATCAACTTTTATCGCCAATAAATAAACGTCTTGTCTCCACTGGACGCATATTTTTAGAACTGTAAGAGTTTCTTATACTGGGTCATGAGGAATCACTGCTAGAGCAAATATGTCTTTTTACATTGTAAGTTCTTAAGGGTGAGCTTCTCTGATGATTATAATATTAGTTTCATTTGCTATTAATGTTGACCTTATGACATTAAAACTTCGAGTGTAATGTTGTGTTTACGGACTCGACCTCTTTTTTACATTGATTACAATTGCTCAGTTAATTTTATGTTAATCACAAATATATGTATTGAAATACGTCGTATGGTGCTCGTATTCAAGAAGCTGGCTATTATAGTCATCGGGTTATTATAAGCACTCGGCTTCGCCACAAGACAAAGACATAGGTTCGTGCTTATAAACACCTCGAATATAATATCCAGCTTTCCATACTTACATCATAGTGTACTATTAAACGACTGCCTCAAACAGAAGAGTTATGTTATTAAGGTACTTGTATATTATCATATCCAGGTATTTTTTTTGTTTTATTGTTTTATGTACAGATTTGGATGTATGAGGTCTAACTATAATCCCTTCATCATCCTGAGTGAAATAAAGGTCTATCGGTTTATAATTTTTTTCCTGGTATCTCTTGTTTTTAACGTTCTATTAAAAAACTTGTAACTTTATTCAAAAACATAAGTAAAAATTATTATAATTGTAAAACTATTTGGCAGATACGGTTCCAGTAGGCTGACATTTTACAACTACACAATAGTACCTATGTAAATATTTTTTTTTAGATAAAGAACTCTTTTTTCATTAGATACGTGCTGGTCAACGTGGTCAACATTAGAGACCTTGTCACCTAACGACAAAGAAACTTAACACGGAAATCTTTTTAAATGCTCATTTTTTTGCTATTATAAATCTTACTTTTTGCTTGCGGTTTGTATAAGTAGGAATCCCTTAAATCTGTTTTGTTTTGTTTTGTTTGTTTGTTTCGCTTTCACGCCGTATCTACTGAACAGATCATCATGAAATTTTGCATACACATAGGTTAGGGTACCGAAAAGGACATAGGCTATATATTACGCGGGCGAAGCCGCGGGTAACAGCTAGTTAAATAATATATCGTCAAAGAGGAATCCCTGCACCACCTAGGCTAAGTTTTTTTTTCAACTCTTACACCATCTTGTACATCCTTGACTATGTTTTTTCTGCTACTTATACTATCTGTACTTTTTCCTTTTGAGGAGAAGCCTGGTGTCCTGTAAGACAGGTTCCTTTGGATTAGCTCATCATAGCTCAGGCACTGATTTTAATTACCAACAAATTTTTAATCAATTGTCTTCCTGACATCTTACATTGGTCTGGAAGAAAAGAAAAAACGTAGAATGTGTTAGCTGCTTTTCTTCCCGCGCAGATCGTAAAAGCTGATCGAGGGAATGAGTGTGAGGAATTATGTAAATAGGCGATGCGGCTAGCAACCCATCACTATTTTGATTTCATTCTCCACCTACAAGCTAACCAACATGCTAAACATGGCATTTAGGTTATATAGACCCCTCTATTTACCCTGTAAGGGAAAAATACGTCATAGTATTTATGTATGCACTACCATTTAAATGAACAATATGCTAAAAGAAAATTTAAATAAGAAGCAAATTAAGCTGCACCCATTAATATATTTTCAGCGTGAACTAAATACCCACTCACCTGTCCAAGTTCTCGCGAAATCATGAAAAACGCGCGCCTTCGCTTCTTCGGCGACTGTTAAGCTTTTTGAAATTTACGAGGTAATTTTAATCATGATTTAGGAGAGTCGCCGGACGGTTTAAGCTTGTCAAACATCTGAACTCAAATATACACATAGCTACGTAACACATACATACTTGTTCATCCAAGCGTATTCCCGGTTGGATGCTCAGCAGTAACTGTAACGCTGTAGAGCTCGGGGTTAGCTACCTATACCAGAGCATCAACCATGAGTTAATACATTTCATTTACGAGAGTAGTATACGGTAACGTTTTAATAACCCTCGTAGTTTACTTTGTCCACCATGAGTAAAATATACTAGAATAATCCGCGAATCTCGTAATAAAAAACGACTCAAGGTTGAATGTAAACGAATACGAGCCTGTGCATATATAAGACATTTTCTGCGGTATCAGTACCATGAGTTACAAAACTGACCCTCGTTTTCTATCAATTAAGATAATAGTTAACTATATTAGGAGCCATCGAATAGTATAATTTACATCGAATTATTTACTACTCACGTATGTAAACTCATGGTTGACTCTCAGGTGATACGATTGAGTGAGCGACTGTCGCCTGACCCACGCAACCCATGGGGTATACCAAAATCAATCCTAGGACAGTTTTATACAAACACAAGATGGCGTTCGAGACTACTTAATATCACCACTTAAATCTTTACGGGGCAGACAGAGTCTAAGGTCGTAAGACCGAAAGGCCACGTTTAGCTCGTGACTGTACATTTACAGTACATTGATGACTTGACACATTCCACCGACGAAGTGATAATTTGACCTACTTTTGAAGAAAAGAATCGTGACTTTATATCGTAATATGGAAAGGTCAATTTTTGTATATTCCTTCACGAATAAAATCTAGATAAAAATAAATATATTTAAGATCCTAATAACGAGCCCTTTTATATGAAGAAAAAAATAATCCTGATTAGTCATCCGAAAATTAACATCATTTAAAAATATATTTACTTTGCTCATCTGTATTTGAGTCATAGAATTACACGTCCTATAAATTTCACCTGATATGGTCCAGCAGATGCAAATAAGCTGTGACAGACGGACGGATAGACAAAGGGTTCCGTTTTTTAAATTTATTGTACGGTACAATTACAATTAAAAAAAAAAATGTGGAGGGTCCACAGGTTTTGTTTTCTAAATCCTTAAGTTTTGATTTCATATTGTAACAGTCTTAACAAAAACGCTATCAGTGTAACTATGATGATATTGTAGAGTAATATTTCTTGGATATTCCCATTCGTGGTCGTAATCGAGTGTCAGTGATAAATCGAGATCGCCGGTGGTTCTTTGATATTCGATAAGTATTCAAATTATCGGCAAATCGATAGGCCACTATCAAGTAGTTGGGTTAAGGGTGATATTGCTGGCTTGCTTCAAATGTTTTAGAATATAATGTGATGACTAAGTATATTTACCAATACAATACTTATTGATATAGTCAATACGTGTCTTTATCCCTTATCATCAGACAGATAGAGCATAAACCTATCAGCCCTCAGTCCGTCAAAAAGAACAACTTTTCCTTCGGGATCAAAGACGGGAACTCAAAAAATTACATTATCATACAAATGTATGAAAAATTTTCTACGATTCGCTATTTTAATTCACGTTTCCAAGTATGAGCATAGTCGATACATGAACGAAATATATTATTAGGTACCTATAAGTCATTTAAGAATATGTTTATATATGGGCAGATAGATGTGGTAGAAGGTAATGCTATGCCTTAATTGGATCCACGATTATAAGCACCTAAGTTTAGGATGCATCCAGGAATGATTCTACATGCTTTAATGCAGCTTACTAATTTGATTACTCATGTAAGCTTAATATTATAGAGAGTATTGGTTAGGTGAACCTTAACTTAATACATAGGTAATAGAGAAAGTCTTTTCAAT
Source organism: Rhodophaea formosa (assembly GCA_963082605.1). NCBI lineage: Eukaryota > Metazoa > Arthropoda > Insecta > Lepidoptera > Pyralidae > Rhodophaea > Rhodophaea formosa. Next base: position 22,236,243 of record OY720208.1, read on the forward strand.
AGTTTAAAACATAGAAAATCATAATAACTCACAGTACATGATATTTACCAACATCGGAGTTGTAGCGAAGAATAGAATTGGTGACGTAGGATCCTCACAAATCGCAACAATACAAGACAAAACACAGGATCGTGATAGGGCCGGGCATTCTACAAATTGGGTGTTACCGACTCCCAAACCTTTGATACTAAACAATGATAACACTGCTACCTTTTACTCACATATAAAGAAGATTCACAATGACCATCCGTGGAAATCACCAGAACATAAAATTTGTGTTGCTGTTGCGGAGAATTTTATCGAGTTTTTCTATGACAGGCCTATATCTCACTTCGTTGCCATATGTATCCTTAATTATCCTTGTTCCAGACACGTTACGAGTTAATAGGTTATAATTTTCTATTTTCTTACCCATTTTTTAGTTGCCAAAGTTAAGCCTTTAACTTTACCTGTAAAAATGTCTATGAAGTTCTAGAATTTTACATATCATGGACTATTCCAATATATTAGCTGTAATAACTTTGAATTCAGCTGATTCGTTGTCTGTTAATATTCGTGACGTCAATTTACGCCAAACTCTTTGATCTTTGCTCACCTTTAACATTAGCTATTTTACATATTCTTGTACCTTCTTAACGTTCGCTAAATATGTTTAGCTGGTGTGATGTCTGCTTTTTCTCATTTGAGTTTAATCCTAGTTTAATATATTGCAGCATCTTTGGAGATAATAGTAGTGGGTGTAACGTTCAATAACATTTTGATTACCACGTGATGTGCCATTAACTCTGATAAGAATAGAGAAGTGGGCTCATCTCAAGGCTCAGATGATAAGGTGCTTATCTTTTGCGTTCACGGGAATAATCTTTGTTAGTTTTGGCTTTATTTATGATAAGTTTTATGTCATATTTTGTTGTATTTCTCTTCGGTTGCCATCCAATTCGTAATTTTGTCTTCCTATTATCTCTTCATAGGAGATTTTTTTTTGCAAAGATTTTTCTTTATGATTGCCACTTATCTCCCGCTGCTGGAGAAATACATTACCATCTTTTCATCCATGGTATTTGATGCAAGAGACTAGGGATATAAATCAATGCATGGTGTCATCCCAGATTGACATTTTTCCTTATCTCTTGGTACTCGGTATTCCGCAAAGAATTAGATTTAGATAGTTTTAGACTTGTTTTAAATTGTTAGCGATTTGTAAGGTTTTCCAACTCTTCCATCCATGAGTTGGTAATTTATGGTAAACTTCAGGAGTTGTAAATTTATGCATGGTTTCGCATTGCTTATTTTCTGTTGGAAAACATTTCTTTCCGGTCACAATCCAGTTCGAAATATAGTCGTTTTCCGGGTCGCGACTCCATATTGAATGGTTGAACAGTCTGAACGCCGATTAATCTTGTTGTAAAAGCCAATTTCGTTTTATGGATTCGCGACAATTTACTGCCGGTACAATGCAATCTTTATGATTTCAATAATTGCCGTAAAAACGTAATGAGAATACGAAAAACAAATCGAACGTAATATATTACGCTATCGATATCGTGTAACGTTACATGACAATAACGGAAAGATGTTCCAACAATTATGTCATGAACTGTTACAACAACATCTGTCCGCACTACAAAAATATAATTAAACACTTGAAATTTTTGTTCCTATTCCAAATGAGCGTTGAAGTTTAAAATTAGTTGCTAATAAGCTTCCGGTTTTTCGAGTTGCATTTCTGTAATCCTTGTTAAGGTACACTAGGGGGCACTGTTTACCTGCGGCAGGGTTCGCGGGAGCGGGAGCGTTCGCGGGCGGCTCGGGCCGCAGCTAGCGCGTGTGGCCGCCTATGCCAACCGACTGTGACTGCCGCCGCTGCCGCCGCTACGGCAGCACGGCCCCGGCCTGCGCTTATCGGCAACGCTACCACGATGCACTCCACCAAGATAACGATTTTAAACCAGACTATAGTACAGACGAGGGAACCCCTGTTAATTGGGGAGCTATTACATCAATTACCATTACCTGATAATTTAAGTGTGAAGAGCATTTGTTTGATAACAAAGATTGTTTTATTTAGGTAGAATCGTGCAACGCTTGACTATTTTAGGTATACATGAAAATGTAGTTACATGTATTTTTTTTTAACAGTTAACGTCGGGTTTACGACAAGATAACGGTTTTAAACCAGTCTAGAGTACAGACGAAGGAACCCCGGTTGATTGAGGAGCAACTGAATTACTACTTACCTGATAATTTAAGTATGAAGAGCATTTGTTTGATAACAAAGATTGTTTTATACAGGGTGGAATCAAATTGGTTAGCATACGCAAAAAAATTACACGTAGAAACATGTCTTGCGGCAACATTAAATCGCTGGTTGTGTATCGGTCTAAAGTTTTGCGTAAATTTTACCGACCGATTGATTTAATACTGTCTAAATGAATTAATTTTTTGGTGTTTTTGGAAATTCAGTCCTGTTTTAATTTTTGATTTTTATCTTAAGTAATAGCCTCTTTCAAAGCGTTTAAGGTAGTTATTAAGATTTTCTTAAATTTAATATATGTGTAATCTAGACACGCGGCGGCGTGTCAAGCCAAAGTTCAAGCAAAGGAACTGGCTAACCAGCGTCGAGTGTAATATTACACGAACCACTTGGTGCCACTTTTGACCCTTCTATTACTCAAAACCTCTTTAACGTAAACACATTAAACTACGTGTATTTAATTATGTCTATGAGGACATCTAGAAGCTTGCTTTATGCTTGGCTGTGGGCTTCGCCGCAAAAAGAATTGAGATCTAAATGAGTGCCAAGTTCTATGGTAGGTAGTAAGTTAGATTTGACTTTGCCAGTTTTTAACAGAATTAAAAAATATAATGTTGAATAACTTTATAAAATGGCTGGTGTATCGAAAACTGGCTCAATTCTTTTTGCGGCAAAGCCCACAGCCAAGCATAATTTTTATATTGAACTTGGCTTTCCTTTTTTACATTATGTTTTTGGTGGGATTTTAAATTACTCGAGAGTAGTCTTAAATTACTATCAATCATAAGTATAGTCTATATTTAAAAGGATGCCAATGAATTAAAAAACACTCTGTATAGGTAGGAACGTGCAACGCGTGACTGTTTTATACATGATGTATTATTTTAAACAGTTACTTTTGTTTGTTTTACGTGTGTGTAAGTGGCCAACACTAGTGTCAGATTTTTCAAGCTGCCTAAAGGCATCTGACATAGCTTAACGACTGCTATCAACGATGACAGCCGGGGCCAGCGGCTTAACGTGCCTTCTGAAGCACGGAGGAGCTCGAGATATTTTTATGCCATTTGCGGTCACCCATCCAAGTGGGTACTACGCCCAGGGTTGCTTTACATGCGGAAGCGCTTATACTGCTCACATCCACTAGGCCATCGGGCTCCAGTTACTGCCCGTCATTTACAGCGAGATTTTAAACCTCTGAGCTAGGTATATCGTAACCCTAAATGGAATACAGAATATCAAGAAAAGGTAAAAACCTGAAAAGAAATTGACGTTTCATCGAAATTCGCCTAGCCGTGACTTTGTATGGGAAACCTAATTTATTTTTTCGTTTATTGCCTTTTTTCTTTCCCAGGAAGACATTTTTTTCCTTTTTTTAGCTCAAAATGCAACATAGATAATTATTGATTAGTTAACTTGTTTTTGTTTCTAAGTATTATATTTTTTATGCAATTATTTATCACTGACTTTATCCATTTAGTTACGAAAAATAGAAAGCAAGTGTGTATCAGCGGAATTTACCTAAATAATACATATTACAAGCGTCCATGTAATATTAAATTTCCTGCGTTCTCACATTAACCACGTAAAAAATTGCTCGGCTTTTTTTTAGCCTGCTTTTGTGTTCCACTGCTGGGCAAAGGCCTCCCCTTCTTTTCCCCACTGATCCCTGTCCAAAGTAACTTGCTGCCAACCTTTCAAGAACCTTTCGATTTCATCGCGCCATCTCGTCTTCGGTCAACCCCTATGCCCAGGTCCATCAGGAAGCCACATGGTTACTTTTCGGGCCCATCTATCTGTATCGGCAAAAAAAAAAATACATACGACATTAAGATTAAATTTCTAATGGAGGGCATTAATTAAAACTCAATTGACTTGTGTTCAATCTATGCTCTAATATACATTTAGGCAGTTTTTTACTAGTGCTGTGACCGTGACACACAGAATTGTACAAAGCAAACACGTAGTTCACAAGTCTTGGGTTTAAGTTGTTTGCTGCGTCAAGAGTTTTGCGTGGTGCCAAAACTATACAGATTTAATTCGAGCTCCGTAGTGCAGTGGTTGATACCCCAGCCTGAGACACGAGGGGTTCCAGGTTCGATCCCCGGCCATGTCGTGATTAGAAACGATCTCTTTCAGATTGGCTTTGATTTAAGATGTTTATACATATAAGTATTTATCATAAAAAATCGTATCGTTGAGTTTGTATCTCACGACACAAGTTCACAACTTACTGTGGGGCTAACTCTATTTGTGAGATATATTCCTATATCATTTATAAAAATAAAACTTCTATAGGTGCGATGAACATTAAAAACGACATTGAACTCGCAACACCCTTAAATATATATAATTATTTTCCTTTAAATTTTAATACTTCCTGAGGACTAAAAAATACAAACGTAATTGTTTAAATTTTCCCTTATATCGGCACTCCCGAAGTACCACTTTATTTTTTATTTTAACATGGAGGGCGCATTCTATGTTTTCTCGGTCACCACCTGTAGGTGCATAATTAATAAACTCATGTAATTAATTAAAACGCAGGATTTGTAGAGCTGCATAAAAACGTGGTAGGTACTTTCTTACCAACCGATTTCAAAAAGGAAGGATCTCAATAAGTCTGCATGTTTGTTATGCCATGACTCTTTCATTAGTTAACTGTATTTAATAGTTCTTATATATTTAAATAAAATTATTTTAATACCGTTTTTATCGCGTTTATAACATTATTTATACAGTTCTTATATAATTGGACAATTTGTTTTTACCCGTGGCTCTGCTGTCGTTTAAGTCGGTCCCTCGAGAACACTTAAGGCAGCCTATGTCCTCTTCTGTAAAAATATTATAGATTACTATAAAATAAAATTTGTTGGACGCCTAACCCAATGACAAAACCGTTATAAGACATAAATATAAAGAACTAAAAAACACTGGACAAAAGTCATACAAACTTTTATTTCAGTCTCAGCAAGAAAGACCGAGAAAGGCTATTTGATCGATTGATGGACTAATCGGATAACAACATGTCGGGTGGAGCTTTCACTAAAGGATTCTGTTTTATATATTACTAGCTGACCCGGCAAACTTCGTACTGCCTAACAGCATATCGAGTTTTCATTGTTTTTAAGATGTATTCTGCTATTCGGGGCGGAGACAAATCCAACGAATCAATAACCATGAAAATTGGTTCAGCAGATCTCGAGTTATAAGTGTTGTAACAAACCCGTCTTTGTTTTATATATATAGATTTAATATGTATTTTTTCCGCGACTTATATCCGCGCAGATGACTTAAGACTGCTTGAATAATTGGACACTAGTGTTGGCCACTTACACATGCGGAAAAAAGCAAAAAAAAATTGACTATATACTCTCTAGACGCTATCTAGAGAGTATATACTTAGTATTTTTTTTATAGTCGAAGTTTTTGCATGCATTTATTTCAATGATTAAAAACAGGCCAATGTTTCAATCCTTGTGTGCTTGACAGCTTTCTGTTATCACACGCATCCTGTCAATTTATGCACTAAAAATCCGACATATTAGTAACTGTGTGTATGCGTGACTTACTATGGGTTGGATACTTAGGTACTAGTTTTTTCTACACTTTTAGGCTAATAGAGTTTGTCTAGGTTTTATGTAACATAACCTGAGAGCAAAACGTGTTTAAAGAATAAGCATTACTTCAACCATGGAGTGACGGTGCTTATCTGACGATAAAAAATCAATTCATAATTTTTTGTGGCAATTCGCTCATAATAACATCTTTCACCTAAAATATATTTTTGAAGTAACTTAATATTAAAAAACATAATTTTCACAAGTAGTTAGTTATAAGCTGATTATTAATACATTAAACGTATTTTGGACTAATAGTTTACTGTCAACACGGCAAGCGGCCGTAGGGCATTGATAACCAACAAGAGTACATTTATTGGTCAATCAGAAAAATACCATTTTCCATATTGACCTGACCGGGCATCCAACCTGTGCCCTGCAGTGTAAAAGACTGCCCGCCTAAGCCACTAGAGGTCGTTAACTTACTTTCTGTATTTAAATATTTATGTTTTAACATGGAGTCATGGTGATCTGACGATTAAACATGCTCAAAGTTAAAAAGCTCAGGCATATTTTTTTCAATTCGCTCTTAATAAAATCTTGTCACATAAAATATATTTTTGAAGTAACTTAATATTAAAAAACTTAATTACACAATAAGGTTTAACTATATAACTTAGTTTTATTAGCAGGATTGTTAATACAATAAACGTATCTCTGAATGATAGTTTACTTTCAACACGGCAAGCGGCCGTAGGGCATTCGTTATCAACAAGGGTCTATTTGGCAAGTCTGTTGGCCCTCGCAAAAGTGGTCTGCAAACAATAACAAGATCAGCTACCCTTCTCTTTATTGCTGGACAAATACAGAATTATTTTTAAGGAATCCGTGGTACTAATATTTAAAAGAACATTGTTTTAGGCTCCTAATTGTTTTTTTTTTTTTTCAAATTAATATCATTTATAGAGACAAATCATACATGAGTGACCCTCACCGTGAGATGTAAATTTGTTTCATGGGATATTTATTCAAAGATACAATATTTTATAATACATACAAGTACACATAAACTACTAAAACACTGGCTAATCCGAACCTGATCGTTTTCATGATTGAACTTGGGATCCTACGATTTAAAAGTACTGGCAGTACAGATAAGCCACAGAAGTCGTCAGCAAACGTGGTCATTATTTTAATCTACTAAAACCTTTAAGACTAAAATTTTCTTAGTTCTGGCATGTATTTTCTGTGTCTATCACATCGTATTAAGTTCTATACAGATTTCAATCTCTCATATTACCATTAAAATCTTGCGGATAAAGATATAAAAGTAATTAATTTAATATATATTCATTTTAAATTTTACCATACTTATATACCCCCAACTAAACTAATAATTACCCAAATAAAATTAAAGTTTAAAATTTATTATTCTAGTAAAATTATAACTCGTATTTAACCATAACCCCCTAATTTTAATATAGTTACAGCTATCTACCATGAGGTCTTTTATTTTACGCCTTCACGAACAAGCCGCACTTCGAACACTAATAATGGCAGGGCCGCTATATAAGGCGAGAGGTGTGAGACAAATGAAACAATCAAAAATAACTGACGTATTGATACACAAAAAGTGTCACAAAAGAATGTACGTATGTAGTCGACATACGTTGAATGCTTAGGTTGACTGTAATACACCGCAAACCAGAGCAACACTGCCTTTATTATTTTAGGCATTTTTCTATTAAAAAAACTTTCATGAAGTTTCTTCAGTCTGGTGTCTGCGAATGATTTTGAAATTAACTCTTGTCAGAAAGTTTTGATTCCTTTTTTATTTCAAATTAACGAGATTGAACTCAATTTTAATGTATTCATATAAATCGGAATGGATTTATTTAATCCAGTTCGAATAAAAAAATGGTAATTAAATTAAATTAATTGGTAAAAACAATATAAAACCTGAAAATACTTTTTAATACAGTATAAATGCCAACCTTAATAAATGAATACAAATAAAATGGATGACATTGCAAAAAATAGATGATTCATCTAAATCTGATTTGATAAACGAAACAAGTACTTTGATTAAAAACGATTTTTATTATTTTCGCTATGAATATTTTTTTAAATTATTTAAATTTTTTGATTTTCCAACGAGACGAGCAAGCGCAAAGCATCTTTGTTTCAGCTCGGACTCAAATTAAAGTCCATCTGAGTGAATAAAAATATGCCTGAAAACAAATCTGTGTTATCGTACCAGTTTTTCCAAAAATATTCAATAGTAAAGTACTGAAAGAATAATAATAAAAACAGAATAAAATTTGGTTGTAAAACGAACGAGATAAAATGATTTTACGAAAATAGGTCTATTTCACTCGTGAAAACACTATTTTACATGGCAAATGTATACATGATATAGACTTTGACGTCACTAGTCCATATCGGACATCTCTTTCTTATTTAAACTTTAAAGTATCACATCTTCGTCTCTAATTAAGATATTTTAAAGTTCTTTCATATTTTTTTACTTATAAAAAACTTACGTGCATATTCTCTTTGCGTGTGCCACCCTGGACCTCATTGTTGCTTTCCATCAGGCGAGTAACAAACGTACTCAATTTGTTTAATAAAAAAAATTCATATAATATTCATGAACTCTGACATTTTGACACTCTTTTTTGGGCAGTTGAGTCAAAAATGTTTTATTATGTAAGTCATATATTATATTTATTAAATAAATGCAGAGTAACTTAATATACTTACTTTAGTTTTTACGTCACGTAGCAAAGTAACTCGCATGCGGCCCAGCGAGACGCCCAATATTATTTCACAAATTCTCTCCGTAAAATGCGATATTTAGGATTCTATAAACGAGCATTGTTTTATGTTACGAAATTGAATAAAGGGTATGAGCAGAATAGAGGGTACGACGGGTTCGGGGGGAACAGGGGCGTGTAAACAATATGAACGCTTTGTTTGTTTTTCGTGTGTGTAAGTGACCAACCAAAGGCTTCCGACCACCTGTCTTCAGAGAGTGAACATAGCCAGAAAACCTCCAGGCAACCTGTAAAAACGAGTGGCAACCGAAAATATTGAAGGCAAAAGATCCAGAGGCCGTAGTCCAATATGATGGACCGACTAAGTTAAAGACCACGATGTCTAATGCTCTACAATAAGCGAAAGATCGAAATAAATGGAGATAGATAGTAACAAAGATAGCTCAAGTGCATCGCGACGTTTCAGCAGTGAGCAAACAACTGAAGGAGCAGGAGGAAGTGACTAACACTGGTGTTAAATTTTTGAGCTGTGTAAACACATCTGTTACACGGCCAGGATCAATGGCTTTTCATACCTTCCCAAGCACGGAGGTGTCACTTATGGTCAATAATGGTCATGTATCCTAATGTCGACCTTGCCCAGGGTTGCGCCTAATATTATTTCACCAATTTTCAATTACGAGGCCATAAAATGCGCTATAAAGAATTCCTTAACACGAGCATTGTTTTATGTTACGAAATTGAATAAACGGTATGGGTGGATAAAGGGTACGGAAGGAAAGAGTAGCGTATAAACAGAATGTACGCTTTGTTTCTTTTGTGTTTGTGAGTGACCAACACTGGTGTTAGATTTATAAATTACCTCTGTTCTGTTCATCTGTCTGTTTGATAGCCAGGAGCAATGGCTTATTGTACCTTCTTTTGCATGGAAGTGCCAATTATAGTAACCAGTCCTAATAAAGAACACGCCTGGGGTTGCTTTTCATGTGTGCAATTACCATCTTCATAATATTGCACGCCCTGATGTTGACCTAGATTAAAAACCATATTATTTCATGTTTCTGGTATAACTGTGTTAAGAAATGAAACAAGAATCTTTGACATTGCTGTTATGTATAGTGGCTATATTAAACAGTAAATTACAAGTAGCAAATTCAAAGGAATTGAGTTAAACAACGCCCGAATAATATAAGTTCTCAAGCAAGAGGTCGTACCGACTCTGATAAATTGTAATCAAAACGACGTTTTTAGTTTTTATTATTCGTGTGTAAGAACGAAAAAGTATTTAGGATCAATTTAAAGAAAAAATGTTTAATGTAACAATGAGACAAATTGAACAAAGGATGTGACTAAACCCAGTGAGCCAGAAAACAGTTACTAAGGTGTGCAGTCATACGCAACGGGTCTCGCACGTATGCTGGGAGGGGACTGTGACCAACCAAACGAAGTAAGAAAACATCGATTTTATGCATTCTGATCCATTCTAATTCAATCAAGAGTAACATAGCGTTACTCTTTTAGTAACACTATGTTACTTTTAATTGAATTAATGCACTCAACGGGGGAAGCGAAGTAAGAAAACATCGATCTTTTTGAATTCTAATCCTAATTACAAGTAGTAATTGTTACTAAAGGCAAAGAAAATTAGTGGAATTCTCAAAGAGTTTTTCAATAATATTATTTTTGTTGTTGTAGAAGGGAAAAAATTCAACATTTTCATACAAATTTCCCGGCTGGCTGAATGAAGAATTTTGTATAGAAATTTTATTTTCTTTTTCGTATTTTCAGCTTTAGTCCTAGAGTAACAGTTGATCACTGGCTCCTTTAAGAGTCAGGCAGGGTAATAAAACCCTATATATTACAAATAGTTGTGCCATTATGGTTTAAAATATCATTATTTGATGTAACGATGAGACAGGGTGAGATGAGAGTCAGTGAGCAATACGGTAAGCACTCATATGCAAAGTTTTTCATCCCCTTACGCGCGTACCGAACGAAGCTATAACAGAGCAGATATGTCTTTTTTTAAGGACTATGTAGCTAGCTCCAAGTGAGCTTTTACTACTTCACCGAACTTTCGAGGTGAGGGCAAACTGCCCTCAGCCTGTAAGGCGAACATCACCAAAGGTCACGAAGAACAAAGGTTGGCTTTGGGCGTTGCCAGTGTGCGAAAGGCTCAGAAAGACAGCAAACTCTCAAATACCTGATGGTCCACGATTTCCATGCATAGCATGAAAGGCCGAACTGAGATACAATCATAAAGCCTTTGGAGAGCAGCAACTCTCATGTTTTGCCGTATGGGCCGAAGGAATATTTAGTCGCTCGCGCCCCCCGACCTTAAAACTCCTCTGTGGAAGCTGCGAACCATTTGTAGAAACTTTCCGCCATTTAGACTGCGAAGTGGCTACTTTTCAATCTAAACCCGAATGGAGAAAGTACTCGAAATGACGATGTTAAAGTTCAAACTTTACTTACTTAGCAATTCGTGACCGGAAAAACCACAGCCGTTCCAATTAAATTGTTCAATCAATTAAAGTTATTATAAATTCAATTTCTAACTAATACGAAAGTAAGTTTGTATATTTTTTTATCTACAGCTAAACCAACTTTAAATTCTCTAAAGTTTCTGAAATAGCATATTGTCATCATTAATACAACCAGTGTTATTGTAACCATAATAACATCAAAATGTTTATTATAATGTTGTACTAAAATTAATTATGAAACTACAATTTCCAAAAAAAATAACGTTCTGTTGCACGCGCATTTTACTACCACAGCTCCGTGATTTAAAAAAAAAAACCAAAAATCCGCCATTTTTGTTCGATGTTAGTATTGCAAAAAAGAATATTACTTTAGTCAAGGGTGTAGATAAAATCTTATTTACAAGTGTACATTTTTAGGTATTAAAACATTCATGTGATACTATATCACACTTCACTTCGCCTCATGTGATAAACCCACATTCGTGTTTTAATACCCCTAAATATGCTAGAGTTGCATAAATAACTACTATAACGCTTTCACGTCTCAGACTCACGGACAGAATGTTTATGACAATGCATTTTCCATTTTATCATGTACTAACACGGGAAACACCACTGAAACTTTTGTCATTATTGTAGCATTTGGCATAAATTTTGTTGGAGTTACGAAGAAAAACATAGATTCATAGATTGGGATAAATCCGCCATTTTGCATATTATCTTTAAATAGCTTTTAAGTAATTTTCTTTGCTTGTATGTATTTAAGGTGTATGTTATTTTATTTTAGAATGTACAAACAAAAATAGATTCAAATAGAACAAAAAGCTCTGTTATTATGGGACTTACATAACCACCAGCGGATCCGTGGCCCGAAGTGTCTTACATAGTCATGTATCATGAAGAAATCTTGCACCCAAAAATCGCCAAAAACTCTAAAACTCAGACAAAAAAATATATTCCCTATATATGACCGAGCGGCTGAATAGTTTTATACGGAAATGACAATTTTATTTTTTTAATTGAGTTTTCAGCGTTGCTCATAGCGATCGTATGACTCACCCCGTTAAGGTGATGTTACCTCTTTTTTAATGCGATCAAAATTTCGCCAAGCGCAGCCAGTTTTATTATACTGCCTACTTAATAATCTGTAACTTTTGTTATAGCTCCTTGCCACCTTATCTTTACTGCAGTGAAAGATCCCATGCCCATATAACATCTTAAACTGACCTCAAATCTCTATTGCGTCTAAAAATAATACATTTATCATTCTTACGAGAATATCTACGACTTTAATATATATCAGACAGAAGGTCTTCGGAGAACGATTTGTTTTGGGGACCAGTGAGACCCGTGGGGCTGATTGGTTGGACCCCATAGACGCATTCCTTAAAATCATTGTTTAATGTTACACGGGAAGTAACAAAATAACGAGACCTAGTAAACAGAAAGAGCTTGATAGCCCCGTGGGCTATTCTATTAGCATTTTTATATGTTAAGGAACCCTAGATATGTTTAGTGTTTACCCCTCGGATTGGTGACTATATTAATCATCAGGTTCTTTTTAGACTACACTGCAGGAGCTCGACCCTCTCTGTACTACCAAGTCAGATAGTGGCCAGAGCAAAGAGAATTTGGCCTACACTCTCCACGCTGGCCAGACGAGTTGGAGAGGTCTTTAATGTTTGGAAGCTTTGTTTAGCTTGTATTTCCTAAGTCGCCTTCTACGACATCCACGGCAAGAGTTGGAGTGGTCCTATTCTTCTCTGCCTCTATATATTAATTAAATTGAACTGTATAATATGTTACAAGAAATGGGCGTCCAAGCACCTGTCTATATTTTATTTTTAACTAGCAGTTACCCGCGACTTCGTCCGCGGTGACTTCAGGTTTGAAATGCGGATATTATAAAATATGACGCTACAAAGCGGTAAACTAAACATATACTCCGATTTACCCCCTTAGGGGTTTAATTTCGGGAAACTATTAAAAATGTTACTCATTATTTTTACCGTTCTCAATTCACACGAAATTTCATACAAATATGTCCAAGGAATAAAAAGTTTCATATAAACTTTAATCCTCTATTTAACCCCCTTAGGGGAGTGACTTTTGAAAAATCCTTCCTTAGTGGATGCTTACGTCATAAGAGGAATACGTAAGGAAAATTTCAAATTTCTAGCTCTAAGGGTTTGGCCTGCGCGTGATCTTTGATAATTGCCCATTTTTTAAAGTATTAAAATGAATATAGTATGTTATCCTTAATATAAAGACATATGCCATCGCGGACTTTTCTGTAGGCCTAAATAAGATACACAATTCCACCATACATTGTTTTGTTATATCTCAAAGGGTTTAGACAGCGTTTTCGTTGAAAGCTCCCAAACGGCTCATTTTTTTACGACACCTCCCAACAAATATCGTTGGTATATACAAAAATGTATATAAAATGTATACAAAAATGTATTTTCATGCGGTTTTCTCCGATGGATAGCGTGGTTCGCTATCCATTGGAGAAAACCGCATGAAAATCGGTTCGGTAGTTTTGGAGTTTATCGCGAACAGACAGACAGACAGACAGACAGACAGACGCGGCGGGGGACTTTGTTTTATAATATGTAGTGATAGTGATAGTGATATTATATTCGTTACATATATCTAAGCAAGGTGTCTTTTATTTGAAATAAAAATACTGTGACCAAACTGCATCATTTAAATCTATTCCTTCGCACTAGTTAAAGATATCCTGGTTATTCTAGTAACGGTTCTGGTCGAGTATAGACTAATGAACGTAGGTACATGCTTATTAAGTCACGAAATGTACACGTAGCGTTGTCCCTTGCACAATTATATATACTAAAATTACGAAGGAGCACACGAAATACCTAATTATGTATTCCGTACGCATCTTTACCTCTTCATAATGATATGGTAATGTTTTGAGAGACTGCGAGGGTAATTGATAAAAATAATTATTTTCATTAGGATAAAGAAAAAGAAGTGGTAAATAAAAAAAACTGCATGCGTGGAATGGTGGCAAGAATATTGGCTGCGTTTCTACATCATCATCATCATCATCAGGTCTTTCTAGTCTCCACTGCAGGAGCACGACCCTCTCTGTGCTACCAGAGCCATATACTTGCCTGAGTAGTCAGAGGATTTGGCCTACACTCTCCACGCTGGCCAGACGGGTTGGAGAGGTCTCTTTGATGTTAATAAGCTTTGTTTAGCTTGTGTTTCCTTAGTTGCCTTTTACGACATCCTCAGGATGACTTGGAGTTCTACGTTGGATACCTATGCTATGAAAAAAGAAATAGAGTACCTCTCTATTTCTTCCTTACATACATACATATTATCACGTCTTTATCCCTTGCAGGGTAGACAGAACCCAAGGTCATAAAACCTACAGGCCACGTTTAGCATCGTAGTGGGCTTAAAGGTGGAAAGCGGAATCAAAATAGTAAAAGCGGAATTTCTTTCTTCTTATCTAATAAGTTTTTTCTTGAAAATAAAAACTCTTTGAATATAGAAACCCCTAAACTCGTGATTGTAAAATACCCACAAAATAAAAAGAAATCCGGACTCGCGCACGTACGTTAGTACGTACGTGCGCGAGTCCGGATTATCTATAGAAAGTGGAGGATTGAACAAAAAGACAGCAACACAATCACATATATTTTATAATTTATTTAAAAAAAAAAAATTTAAGATATGAGACTGCAAACGAGTAAGCGTGTCACCTGATGGTAAGTAATAACCCCTGCCCATGGACAACTGCAACAGTTGGAGTGTTACAAGTGCGTTGGCGGCTTTTTTTAGCAGCATCAAAAATACATCATGTGTAAAATATCAACTATAATAATAATAATAAGCTAGCTATCATGGTTCATGAGATATATGTTAGACGGACGGACGGACATCGAAGTGTTAGTAATCTATCTATCAGCCAGTGATGTCCACAGCTGGACATAGGCCTCCCCCATAAATCGCCACAAATTGCGATCCTGTGCATATTGAGTCCACTGACTCCCGGCGAACTTATAAGGTCGTCCGTCCACCTGGTCGGGGGTCGTCCCAAACTGCGCTTTCCTATTCGTGGCCGCCACTCCAGGACTTTAATGCCCCAACGGCCATCCGTCCTCCGGGCTATATGTCCAGCCCATTGCCACTTTAAACGAGCAATCCTGCGAGCTAAGTCTGTTACTGTGGTTCTGCTGCGGATGTCCTCATTTCTGATTCTATCGCGCAGTGAAACTCCCAGCATAGCTATCTCCATTGCACGTTGAGTAACTCTGAGCCGTCTAATTAGTCCCATTGTGAACGACCACGTCTCGGATCCATAAGTCATCACTGGCAACACGCACTGTTCGAAGACTTTTGTCTTCAGGCAATGAGGAATGTTGGACGAAGTGTTAGTAATCTGGGTTTGTTTTAATTCTTTAAGTACGGAACCCTAGAAAGGATATCTTGTGCAAAGTTTGAACGAGTCAGATATTTTAGCATCTAGAAACTTTCTTCAATTGTTAAAATCTCAAGAAAAATCGATTTGCAAGACAAGAGAATGGAGTTTTTAAAAGTTTGATTGCTTGAGTTTGGAAGTGATTCAGTAATTTAGTAAAGATTTGGTACAGAGAGCACTGGTTACATATTTAACCGACTTCAAAGAAAGGAGGTTATCAATTCAACCCGTACATGTATGTAGTATTGTCAATTTTGTATATGTTAGTCTTTACCAGCTCTAAATACGTGTGTCAAACTTTATAAGTGTATGTATGTATATTAGTATGTTTCTCCAAGCATATCTCAAAAACTATAAGTCCAACCTAGTAAACAGTACAAGGTTCATACAAATTGGTTAAGTAGTTTTTAAGATTGACAGTTAAGTGTGTCACTAGGAAAAACAGAAGTCGATTATTATTATTTAAATAAAATTATTTTAATACGGTTTTTATCGCGCTTATTACATTATTTATACACCTAACGTTTCGAGCACTTTACAGTGTTCGTGGTCGCAGGTAGACTAAGTTGACATTTGTCTAGTATTGTATCGATTATTATTATTTTATAACTACTTGTTTATTTTTTAATAACAATTCTAAAGCGTTTACATTTACGAATAGTTATCTTATTATTACTTAGACGTTATTTTAGATTTATTTTATTTTTATAACATATGTACTTTTATTTTTCTCCCAAATAAAGTTTATCAATTTGTGTGATACAAATTGATAAAGATATATAAAACTTTATGTAATTTTATTTTATATAACTTTATTTGGTATTACTTAATATAACTTACTTTGTTGTAAAAGGTAATTGAAAATTTAAAGGTAAGTTGTTTTTAACAAATCTCCAGACAACTTTACAGGAAAACCGTCCGTGTTTGAGCCGATCGTTTGTTTGAGCTCGGAACCAATTAAATCAACAAATCCAGGGCTATACGACTTGAACAGTAAAATTATTTACAAAGAGAAGCCTTCGGCCGGGCAATGACGTCACCGTTTCTAAAGATAACAATTAAATGGGTCACTCATATAATCAGTCGTGGCAGAACCACTGACAACCATTGTTTAATCATCATCATCAGGTCTTTTCTAGTCTCCACTGCAGGAGCACGACCCTCTCTGACTGCCAGAGCTATATATATATTAGCCAGAGTAGTCAAAGGATTTGGCCTACACTCTCCACGCTGGCCAGACGGGTTGGAGAGGTCTCTTTGATGTTTAATAAGCTTTGTTTAGCTTGTATTTCCTAAGTCGCCTTCTACGACATCCACGGGAAGACTTGGAGTGGCCCTATTCTATTCCGCCGGGAACCACACGGCATCATCCATCACCATTCCATCACCATCACCATTGTTTAATAAAAAACCTTAAATGAAATCTTTAATTATAAAACTTATTTTAAATAGTTATTTGCAAATTCAAAATGTAACATATTTAAAATTTATTGACTATCCCAACCAATATTATAAAGATGAAAGTGAGTTTGTTTGTTTATTTGTTTGTTTGTTACGCTTTTACACCGTATCTACTGAAACGATCATCATTAAATTTTGCATACATATAGGTTAGGGTATTGAAAAGGACATAGGCTATATATTACGTGGGCGAAGCCGCGGGTAACAGCTAGTTATTATGTAAAATACAAATATTGTACGTCTTTTAAGATAGGTCACAGTGAAACATTTTAAGATCCCTAGTAACCAGTGTTCCACAATAAATTGATTTGATTTTGAACCACAAACTTTTTTTTACTAAAGTAAAGAGGGATTAATATTTTTTTTCTATACAAACCCATCGTGTTGGGTATCGTTAAATAGGTCTTTGAAAAATATAGTGAGATTGAGAACACCTTTTTAGGGTTCCGTAGTAAACTAGGAACCCTTATAGTTTCGCCATGTCTGTCTGTCTGTCTGTCTGTCTGTCTGTCTGTCTGTCTGTCTGTCCGTCCGCGGTTTTACTCAGAGACCATAAGTACTAGAAAGCTGTAATTTGGTATGAGTATGAATATTAATCATGGCAAAAAAGTCGTAGAAAAAAATCTTGAAAAAAAATTTTTTTTTGGGTATCTCCCATACAAGTAAAGTTGGGGAGTCATTTTTTTTTCTCTACTTACCCATCTTGTGGGGTATCGTTAAAAAGGTCTTTGAAAAATATTGTGAGGTTGAGAACACCATTTTTCGATTTAGGGATCCGTTTCCGAAATATTTCGTTTTAAAGTGCAAATTTTTGTTAGAGGTACGTGTCCCCCCCCTCTATCTCCTAAACGGTTATATATAGATACGTGAAAAAAATTACAGCAGTAGTATATATACTGAAGTTGAAAGGAAAACTATCAGAGCTAAGTACTAAGTACAAACTAAAAAGTTATAGGCAACCAACTTATAAAATGTACTGGAAAATGTAAAATTTCATACAATCTTTATTGTTAGATGTTTTTGGTCGTTAAATTGTGAGGTGCGAGTGTAAACAGTGTGAACTCAAAGTTGTCATTCGCAACTACGGAACCCTATACTGCGCGTGGCCCGACACGCACTTGGCCGGTTTTTTCAATTTAGGGATCCGTTTCCGATATATTTGGTTTTAAAGTGCAAATTTTTGTTAGAGGTAAGGTACCCTCTTTATCTGCTAAACGATTATATATGGATACGTAAAAAAAATTACAGCAGTAGTATATACACAGAAGTGGAAAGGAAAACTATTAGAGCTAAGTATTTAGTACGAAACAAAAAGTTATAGACACCCAACTTATCAAATGTACTCAAAAATGTAAAATTTCATACAATTTTCATTGTTAGATGTTTGTGGTCGTTAAACTATGAGGTGCGAGTGTTTACAGTGTGAACTCAAAGTTGTCATTCGCAACTACAGAACCCTACATTGCGCGTGGCCCGACACGCACTTGGCCGGTTTTTTTATTTGACATTGTAATTTCTGTAATTTTATTTGTAAAACTGATTTCAATATTCAATAGTACCTACCTCATAAATTCGAATAATTCTTTTAAAATTAACGCAACTATTGACAACTTTAATATTGTATATAATAGGTTAGTTATAAAAGTCATATTAAATTTATAATTTGAGTTTTATATATAATGAAATTATTTAATCGTTTTTACTCAGAAATGAGACTTCGCAACACCCTGCCTGGGTCCATGTACTCACTAACGCTATATTCTACCAATATAGAAATACGCATGAAACACATTACCTCTTCTTCTGGGTGGGTTAGTCGGGTAAACATCCTTCGAATCCGTCATATTCTCGTAATACCCATGTATTGTTTGATATTTAATACGTACCCTTTTGCGGTCCTTTTGTTATTTTGGATACGAAATTCTTCTTTTGTACTGGTGCTTATTATTCAAACTTTACAAATACAGTATTTCTTTTTGTTCTGTTTTTGTAGGAAGAAAATACTATTAGTAGTTGTAACTAAATACTAAATAGACTAAACAACACCCATACATACGGTACGGGTACACGGTAAAGAGCACAACATATTTTAGAAAAAAAAAATTTGCTCTCAGTAATTGTTTGAACGCGGCATAGTTAATACTACCAATATAAGGCTTAATTAAACACACTGGAATCGACTATTGTCATTACACCTCTCCAACTAGTTTGGCCAGCGAGGAGAGTATAGGCCGAATGCTCTGACTGCTCTGGCTAATTATATGGCCCTTGTAGTACAGAAAGGGTCATGCTTCTACAGTGGAGGCTAAAAAAACCGATGATGATGATGATTTACCGTGTCGAATCTTAGTTAAATATAACCCCTATATGATTTCGGCCCTTGCATTGTTATGTTGGGGTCTTAAGAGTCTCCTGGAAGCGCATGTCTCCATACAAACGGAAAAAGGGAATTGTGGCAATATTTGATAATTTTAAGGCAAAATTAAGCATCCAATCAATTTATCTCATTATAATCTACGTACGTTCCTATACAGTTTGGTTAATTTATCAAATGTTTGAGAATTATACGCATCTCAAGATTTCCATACAAATTTGAAAAGGCTTGTAATTCACAAATCATTGGTATTTTAACTAAGCTGTATAGGAACGTACGTGGATTATAATGATATTAATTGATTAAATGCTTAATTTTACACCTGTCGGTTAAAATTAACACGTTTAATACGGCACAATAATACAAAATTGATAAAAATATACAAGAAAAACAAAAGAGCAACAATAGCGTTTTTCTCGCGCGGACCTAAGAAAAATTCTATATTTGAAAATTGGCGGGAGCGGGCGTCGCCACAGACAATAAATCAGTTTCCTAAAAAGTAGACCATAAACATAGTGCCACGCTCCTATTTCTTTTTAAAATAAAAAGATAAAACAGTATTTAATCTTACGCTATTTACAAAATTTACAAGAAATATTTACAACTAAACCAGAGCGCGTTGCTAACAACGGCTATGCATAAAATTAAACTAAAGAACTCGGAAAGACCAGAAAGTAAAAATAAAAATAGTTCAATCTCACAAAGAAGCGACAATAAACAAGTTTGTATCTTGGCGAGCTGCTAAGATGCTCATTAATTCTTTTAAACTCCTTCGAGAGTACAATTTTATTCTCAGCGCAGCTTAATAAAAGCTTACAGCTACTCAAAGTGTCATCTGCTGTAAGCTCGAAAGTTAGGTAAATACTGAAATAAATTATAATAAGTCTTTGCAAAGTTTCATTTAAAATGAACTTAAAATATTCGGGTAAGGATTAAACTTGTGATTTTGAGTTTGTTTGTATCTAGAGAGTATTGAAATCTATATATAAGTAGAAAACAAAGTTAGATTTGTTAAACACTTAACTTGAGAACGGCCAGACAGATTTTCATGACTTTGATTTTTTAGTTTTGATATCAGCCGAATAGCAGATTTAGTATAAAACAAAAAAAAATTAAAAATAGCGAAACGAAATTCGCCAGGACAGCTTGTATACTTGTTAAAAAAGCTGAATATTTTTTAACTTACATATTACGAACTTTCCGAATAAACTTTCCGATTACTAAACGTAATTATAATAAATCATTAAATAGTGTATTTGAAATTTTAATTTGCCAACCAAAATAAAATCCAAATTTTCTAATTTCAAAATACAAATCCCATTTGTTTTAAATTAGGCTCCAATGGATTTAAATAAAACGTAATAGAAGTTACGATTTTATAAGAAGTAATAAGACGTGTATAATTGTATCATAATGACCTTTGTGATGTACCTCTACAAGTACATTTTCCATCGAAGTAGGTTTTTGTGGAATAAGAATTCTTGTGGGATTAGTGTCCAATAAAAGTAACGTCATAATTTAGTGTGGCGCTCATACATATAAACCAAATTCATCATTATCATCATCAGCAGGTCTTTGTTAAGTCTCCACTGCTAAGGAGCTTGATCCTCTCTGTACTACCATAGAGCCATATATTAGCCAGAGCAGTCAGAGGACATGGCCTTGGAGAGGTCTCCTTGATGTTTAGCTTGGGTAAAAGCATTGTTTAGCTTGAGTTTCTAAGTCACCTTCTACGACATCCACGGGAACACTTGGAGTGGCCCTGTTCTACTTTACAGGGAACCACACGGCGTTAAACCAAGTTATTGGGTACTATTTCCACCCAAATAGGGTAGAATTGATTGCTTATTTCGTTGTTACGTAGGGTTAATCTAGCGTGTGGAGATACAAGCGATTTCAATTGACGATTAATTGAATTTCAATATTATTAGCGTATAGAGGCGTATTTTGGTTCTCTGTTAGGGTAATAAGGAGCTTTAGTGGAGGTCAAGTGATCATGGGGATGTGGGATCGAATTTAACGTAACGTATCCGATTCCTCTGATTATGTGGCCTTTAGAAGTACCATGTAGGCGGTCTAGCCTAAATAACCAAGAAGGTTAAGCGTGATTAGGTGCTGCAATTGCTGTCTTACAGAAAGATGTGGGTCCGAATGTTATATTACACAACATGATTCATTCATGTTATTGAAATTCCATATAATAAGCGTAGAAGTGGTATAGATTGATTATGGATAATCAGGAGCTGTAGTCGTGGTCGTGTAGTATGTGAGACATGTGGTTCGAATCTCAAGCAATAAGTATGTCTTGTTTTTGATATTGTATTTCAATTTGGTATTGATAGCGATTCTGCACAGCTTATGACATGTCAAACAGTATAAGACGGCTATCAATACCACTCGTTGATATACTAATGCGCTAAGAAACGCTATTTAGTTCAAACGATGGTACCTATGTACCTATTGGTTTGTACCTAATTGAACAAGCTTACTTAAAGCTCAGTTCGTTATAAACGTAGATCAAGCAGCACGTTTTTATTTATTCTTAAACACCCAGGAGAGAACACTCAAGAAGGGGTCCATATCAACCTTATGGCCCGAACATATGTATACAAATGGCGTAGGGGCGAAACAGGGATTTCCTATCAATGTTTTAAGAGGGAGCTAATAATGATTAATTAAAATGCCTACACAAGTATCACGTATTAATAAAATTTTCAGAGGTCGTAGAATGATCCAAATTAATTTTAAAATATACTCAGATTTCAATTCTGTGTCTTTCAGATGCAAACGTGCAACTATATATTGTACAACAGTCATTTTTGATGTATAAAATAAAAAATGCTTAAGTGTCGTGACCTAAAATCCGTTTAACTGGTGTAAAAATGGACTTACCTCAGAAGTGGCGCCACTCAATATCACGGTGAAGTAATTAATGCGAGCCGGAGATTAATATCACACTTACCTGCAACAAAAATCAGGATTTATTAGAAAAGGTTATATTTGGATGTTACTTCACAATGTATACGCAAAATCTCAAAGTATAAAATTATTAAATTAAAAAACCGGCCAAGTGCGTGTCGGGCCACGCGCAGTGTAGTGTTCCGTAGTTGCGAATGACAACTTTGAGTTCACACTATTCACACTCGCACCTTACAGTTTAACGACCAAAAACATCTAACAATGAAAATAGTATGAAATTTTACAGTTTATAAGTTGTTTGCCTATAACTTTTTAGTTTGTACTTAATACTCACTCAGCTCTGATAGTTTTCCTTTCAACTTTTTCCCATGGTCTATAATGCAAACCACGGAAGTATAATCGTAGTACTTATATCTCCATTATGTAATGTACTATCACTGCACTACTAATGATGTAAGGACATGTATTTACATCAGGGATGGTATAAATGCAATGCCCTTGAATTCTTTATGTTACAGGGACCTTACAGTGGTCAAGGTCCAACAAGGGGCGGGTGAGCCTATAGTCATGGCCGCGGCTTACCTGCCATATGAGAAAAAGGAGCCAGGCTCGTCGGAACTCGACACGCTTGTGCGGTATGTCGAGGAGAAGAAACTGGAAATCATAATAGGGTGTGATGCTAATGCCCACAACGTAATGTGGGGAAGCACCGACACGAACGACAGAGGGGTGAAGTTAGCTGAATACCTGGTAAGCTCACCTTTATTTATTTGTAACAAAGGTAATAAACCTACCTTCGTAACTGCCACGAGGAAGGAGGTCATTGATATTACGGTGGCCTGTAAAAAGGCTTTAAACAAAATTCAAGATTGGCATGTATCGGATGAGATCTCCTTATCAGATCACAGATACATCTGCTTTAGGTACAGGAGCAATAATACTGCCAAACTACAAACTGTTCTTAAAAGAAACCCCAGGCACACTGACTGGGTTTCCTACAGAGAATTGCTAAAGGTCGAATTAGGAGCTCCAGGGTCTAGGCTGAACTCTGTAGTTGACCTGGAACTTGAAGCTCAGCGTATAACAGATGGCATCAAAAATGCTTGGATGGATAGCTGCCCCGAACGTAAACCTAGGATCCTAAAAGATCCTTGGTGGACGCCAGAAGTGGCAAAGATGCGAATGGAGACAAGAAGACTCTTTAATGAAGCTAAAGCCAAAAAGGACTTTAGTGACTATCATAAGGCTCTCACCGAATATAGCAAAGCGGTGAGAAAGGCAAAAAGTTCTGCCTGGAGGAATCAGTGCGAATCTATCAGTGCAATGCCTGAAGGAATGAGACTGGCCAAGGCTATGTCCGTCACAAAGGCAAACCCATTATCGACTGTGAAGGATGAGAATGGTTTGCAAACTGAATCTGGATTAGAAACATTAAAGGTGATGTTTAAAACACACTTCCCTGGGTGTATTGAGACGGATTTGGATCGAGCAGATCAGGCGGATCTAAATCTTGATAATCTTAAATCTTGGGAGGTCAGAACCTTTAAAAGAGACTGGGATATGGCTAAGAAAGTCGTTGATGAACAGAGGCTAAAATGGGCCGTGGGAACCTTACAACCATACAAGGCACCTGGCCCAGATGGCATCTACCCAGTTTTATTACAACAAGGAATCTCCATACTGAGTCCTCACCTTTGTAGGCTGTTTAGGGCCTGCATTGCGTTTGGATACATTCCAGAAACATGGAGATTAGTAAAAGTTGCTTTTATCCCGAAACCAGGGAAAGCGACATATGATGAAGCAAAAGCTTTTAGACCCATTAGTCTTCAGTCCTTTGTGTTGAAGACTCTGGAGAAAATGGTGGATAGATACATAAGGGATGGTCCGCTGAAGAAGCATCCACTACATGCAATGCAATGTGCCTATCAGCCGGGCAAGTCTACAGAGACAGCTCTGCATTGGGTAGTAAGTCAGGCTGAAAAGGCATTGGAGAACAAAGAGCTATGTCTGGGAGCCTTCCTTGATGTGGAGGGAGCTTTTGACCAGACCACTTTCGATTCTATTGGCAGAGCGGCTGTAGAGAATGGAATACCAAGAACTCTCTGCAGATGGATAGAAAACATGCTTAAAGGAAGGATAATTCATTCAGAGTTATTAGGAGATGAATTATCGGCGGTAACGACGAAAGGTTGCCCACAAGGAGGAGTCCTATCACCAACTCTTTGGAGTCTAGTGGTAGACTCCCTGATAGTGTCTTTGAATAAAGGCCCGGTCACTGCGGTTGGATACGCGGATGACATAGTAATACTTATCAACGGGAAAGTTCCCGACACGGTGAAAGGGATTATGAATAAAGCTTTAAGGGAGGTACAGGAGTGGTGTACTATGAACCACCTAAGTATCAACCCGAGCAAAACAACAGTTGTCCCTTTCACAAGGCTCCGGAAATTGACGGCCTTGAGCAAACTCAAAATGAATGGCGTTGCGCTCAATTTGTCAAATGAATGTTTTCTTATGTTTTCGCGATTGTTACACATTTAAATAAAATTATTTTAATACGGTTTTTATCGCGTTTATTACATTATTTATACACCTAACGTTTCGAGCACTTTACAGTGTTCGTGGTCGCAGGTAGACTAAGTTGACATTTGTCTAGTATTTTATAAGAACTGCAAAATCTACCGCCTAAAATATTTATTGATAACGTTCCGGATGTACGCAGTATTGGCTCACGGTGTCTGAAGGTCTTGCAGTCTTCTGCTTAGCTTGAGATTTGATTAAATTGATGACTGGATCCCAAGCTGGTGGTAACTGCCAACCATACTCTCTATTGAAATTAGGATGTTTTTTAATTTCAATAGCCTCACGAAGCATTCTTGGAATGTATCTGTTTTCTTTTGCAAGGACTTGAGGATTATCAAAACGCATATAGTGGTTGGGTTTGTCTAGGGCATGTTCACAGACTGCAGACCATTGTCGCCGACATATTTATGGAAGACCTTGAGGAGAAGGCTCTTTCATCCACCCTGGCTATGCCGAAGATGTTCAAACGGTACGTAGATGATACTTTCGTTGTTCTCCCAAAAACTCAAGTATCTTTATTACTAAACCATCTAAATTCAATTAATAACAAAATTAAATTCACCTTAGAAACTGAGACAAATAATTCATTAGCTTTTCTTGACATTTTAATAATTAGAAATCCTGATAATACTATTAGTCATACTGTGTATAGAAAGCCTACCCATAACGACAAATATCTCAATGGCAAATCCCATCATCATCCATGTCAGTTGGCTACCGTTGGTAAATCTTTGTTTCAGAGAGCACATGGCATCTGTGACACCCACCACCTCAAGGAGGAGCTTCAACGAGTAAAATCGGTTTTAAGAAGCAACAACCTCAACCTCCCAAAAACACATCACAGAAGCCGCCCAAAGCCTCACACAGTTGATCGCTTTCCTGCTATCTTACCATATGTAAAGGGAGTTACAGACAAAATTGGTAATATACTTAAGCGTGCTTCAATCAAGACCTATTACAAGCCGCACAAGAAAATAAACCAACTTTTAAGACCTGTCAAATCTAATATCCCGTTACAAGATGCTGGAGTTTATAAAATTGACTGTGAGTGTGGTTTATCATACATTGGGCAAACAAAGAGAAGCATCGGTACCCGTATAAAAGAACATATTGCTGACATGAAGCATAGGCGCTCAACGAAGTCTGCAGTCTGTGAACATGCCCTAGACAAACCCAACCACTATATGCGTTTTGATAATCCTCAAGTCCTTGCAAAAGAAAACAGATACATTCCAAGAATGCTTCGTGAGGCTATTGAAATTAAAAAACATCCTAATTTCAATAGAGAGGATGGTTGGCAGTTACCACCAGCTTGGGATCCAGTCATCAATTTAATCAAATCTCAAGCTAAGCAGAAGACTGCAAGACCTTCAGACACCGTGAGCCAATACTGCGTACATCCGGAACGTTATCAATAAATATTTTAGGCGGTAGATTTTGCAGTTCTTACAAAATACTAGACAAATGTCAACTTAGTCTACCTGCGACCACGAACACTGTAAAGTGCTCGAAACGTTAGGTGTATAAATAATGTAATAAACGCGATAAAAACCGTATTAAAATAATTTTATTTAAATTGTCAAATGAAGTCAAATATCTAGGAGTTACGTTAGACAAAGAACTGACATGGAATACACATGTTAACAATAGTATCATAAAGGCCACTAGAGTATTTGGAATGTGTCGAAATACCTATGGCAAAACATGGGGCCTAAAGCCGTATATACTACGTTGGATATATGAGATGATGGTAAGGCCCATCCTGACCTACGGAGCACTGGTATGGTGGCCGAAGGTAAAACAAGCAACGTGTATTAATGCACTGAAGAAAATACAAAGAATAGCATGTTGTGCTATTACTGGGGCATTCACTACAACACCAACGGCATCTATGGAAATGATCCTTGGGTTGCCACCCTTACATATATATATAAAAGGCGAAGCCTGCAAGGCATTATATAGACTGTCTTCGACTGGTCTGTGGAGCAGGCATGCACCAAGGACAAGGCATACGCAAATTGAGACAACACATGAGCTCGATGGACATGGGAAGTGACAAACAGCTTCCCGTATACAACTTCAAGAAGAACTATAGAGTATATATTTCAACAAGAGACGAATGGAAGGAAGAATTTTGCCTTTCTGAACGAGAATGCTCAATCTGGTACACAGATGGCTCCAAGACCATTCATGGAACAGGTGCGGGCATTTTCTCTAAGAATAAACAACTGTTTCAGAGCATGGGCCAGTTTGCAACCGTATTTCAAGCGGAAACATATGCAGTAACTGTCTGTGCTAAAATGAATCTAGAGAAAAGGTTAAAAAATCACCATATCTATATTCTAAGTGACAGCCAGGCCACTCTCATGGCACTTAACTCTGACAGAATCGATTCTAGATTGGTCTTGGACGGTGTGAATGCCTTAAATCAACTGGGTAGGCACAACAGTCTGAGACTGGTCTGGGTGCCCGGTCACGTCGGGGTTGAGGGCAATGAGTCGGCCGATGAGCTGGCTAGGAAAGGGTCAGATACGCCATACATTGGACCGGAACCTTTCTTAGGCCTATCATACAGCGTAATAACAACTGCAATAAATGCATATGTCGTCAGCAGACACCAAGCCGAATGGAGTAATCTCAGTGGACACGTACACTCCAAGGAGACACTTGGTATCGACAACGCCAGTTGGCACAAAAGGTTCTGTAAATTTAACAGAAAACAGACAAGATTTCTAATGGGAGCCCTGACCGGACACTTCGAAAATAACAGTCATCTCTTCAAATTGAAAATTGTCGGAAGCCCTCTATGTAGGGCATGTGAGGAATCAGAGGAGACGATGAGACACATCTTGTGCTACTGCGACTCTTTGGCTGGTAAGCGTTTGGACCTTTTCGGATCGGCGTATCCTGATCTAGAGGACTACAGGCACTACGCACCAGGTGATATCCTGAAGCTTATGCAGTCCTTCTTCGGGAATCACCGTGTGAGTGAGTAAGGTATGGGGTAAGTACAAAATAACCCAAAGGTTAGACGTGCTTCCGATTTATAATCGGCCCCAATGAAGATAAGATAAGATATATCTCCATGATGCAAACACATAGCTACCAATTGGCCGGATTTTGATGGCATTAATTGACAGGACGCGTGTGCTTACAAAAGATGTCACGCACATAAGCATTGAAAAATTGGCCAGGTTTTTAATTATTCAAATAAAGGCATGGCGGCGTCTAGAGAGTATATACTCAAAGGATCAGCCATACCTAAATGAATAATAAATGTATACGGATAAATCACAAAGATTGAGCTAGCGTAAGATCGAGACTTGTGTTATGGGATACTAACTCAACGGTACTATATTTTTAACTAAATATCTATCGGTATCGGTAATTTATTTGTTTTACTATAACTAAAACTTGAAGCTGTTTAGATAACTATATAAAACAAACACTAACAATGACAACTAACTAAATGTAAGATATATTTAGTATTACTTTAAATAATTAATATCGCGCAGGTCATAGTTGGCCTACACTCTCCACGCTGGCCAGACGGGGTGTAGAGGTCTCTTTTTATAAGCTTTTTTTTTTTTGTGCTTCCTAAGTCACCTTATACGACAGCCACGGGAAGACTTGGAGTGGTCCTATTCTACTCGCAGAGTTGTCATGTCAATTCTAAAAACTCGCATGTATTTTATACATCTTATCTTATCTTGAAGATTTATTTCAAAGTAATAATGTAAAAATAGGTATAAATATAAGCCAAGTAATCAGTTCCTCTGAATTAATTATAGCTTCGTGCAGATAATAAGCTTGCACATATACATGATGTTTACTGAGTTCTGACAAGCTTTGGAGCTTTCCGTTCGAAGCCTTATTGCTTGTCGGATTTTGATATAAATGTATTCGACAATGTTCTTAGATAACACTATTACTTTTTAATTAGTACGAATTTTAGAGGGTGACTCAGAATAGTCTATATTTCCAATGGGATCAATGCTGCAAACTCGAAAAAAGATATAATTCATTCTAACTTCTTTGGCCAGTTGGACAATTTTTATAAAGCTTTCGAAAAAAAAAATATTGGCCCTATAAAAAAAGTTGACCATTTAGAAGGACTGAGTCACTCATTAAGGGGACACACGAGTCCAGTGCTGCCCCATTTGAAATTAATATTTAAAAGAAAACGTAGAAATCATTTGAAATGTTGTTCTACCAGGCCCTATATGACCTTTCAAACAAATTTATGATCTACTGTTTACTTTAAAGTGTGAACGTGAAGTTTTACTTTGTGTCTTTGAAGTGTCTGTTTATGGCAAAAACGCTAAGGAAAGCTTCAATTTCTCACTTTTAATTTAATTTTTAGGGTTATCTAGGCCACCGTCGCACCAAATTTGTGGTGGTTTTTACGTTTTCTTTCAAATAATTAATTTTGAATTTGGGGCAGCACTGGACTCATATGTTTATCCCCTTAAAGTGTGTATTTTAATTAAAAAGTAATAGTGTGTACTTTTATTAGCTTGAACTTAAAAGAAAAGATAGTATTTTATATCGACTCATTATTTTGGTTAGGTCTATCTTAAGTTTTTAACCTTAAAGGATGCTGCTTTATTTGCCTAAACACTTCCTGATAAGTTTTGAAATATATCTTTTTATGAAAATCTTCACGGGGAAAACTGTTGTCATGGCATGACGCACGTGGCAAGTCTATAGACAGAACAAAATATTCCTCTGAAAATCCGACTTCTCAACCTCTAGAAAATTTGATAGATAACACGGTAGGCAAATAAACATTTGATCGTAATATCTAATATCCGAGTCAAGAGCTCCCGGCTTTGTTCAATCAACAAATATATCATGCATGCTTTGTTTTTCAAATCATATCAGGTACACAGACATGAAAAAAAAATGGAGAGGTCTCTTTGATGTTTATAAGCTTTGTTTAGCTTGAGTTTCCTAAGTCGCCTTTTACGACATCCACGGGAAGATTTGGAGTGGTCCTATTCTTCTCTGCCGGGAAACACACGGCTAATATATAATATTATATAAACGGCTATAATATTGAATACTCTATGTCAAAACTAGTGTTGTGAATGAAAACTTTCGATTTAACTTAAAAGGATCTACGAGTCCAATGCTGCAAGTTCAAATAAAATCATTTGAAAGAAAATAAGTGGTTATTTAAAAATTTTGTTTAATTATAGACTAAGATAACCCTTAAAAGTATGACATGAAATACTGTTTACAGCATAGTTAGCGTTTTCGCCAAAAGTAGTTATTTGGACAAAAAAAGCTTCATGTTTACATTGTAAACAGTACTTTTTAAAATACTTTGAAGAGTTATCTACGGCTATAATGGAACAAAATTATAATAATTTGATCTCGTTCGTCGATCGTTCTCGTCGTCGATCGGCAGCACTAGACTCATGGATTACCTGCCCTGGCCTTCGACCATGGCCTTTCGGTTTCATGAACTTGGGCTCTATATATATATATTTGTTATTGCTATGCTATGCAAAAATATGTCGTGTAACGCAAATTGCATTTGTAAATATTGTCTGTCATATGCAAATCTCGCCAGGCATGGTAATGATATTTTCAATAGATGTTTTCGTTCAAAGAAGCAAGGCCGAACTGCAGTAGCCAATCGCATTTGCATCCGAAAGGTGTCTTGTTGAAAATAATTGGAAGATACCGTAAAATGTATTCGGTTTGGTGCTAAGTTTAAATTATTATATTTAAAACGTATTTCGAAATTCGCGCTTTTAAAACCTTTTTGGAGTCATAAAAAAGTGATATTGCTGTACTGATGCACCAGCAAAGGATGTATGAAAGAATAACCATATCGCTTGAGTTTCAGCGTCCAAATAAATAAGTATGAAAACTCATATCTGTTGGGTTATCTGTCGGGTATTGTTGAAAATAATTGGAAGGAACCGTAAAATTAATCTATTGGGTTTGGTGCGGTGTTCAAATTATTTATTTTTCAAATATGCTTGGAAATTTGCATAAACATCTCAAATCTGTATTGTACTTTAAAAATAACCTTTGAAATCAGTGAGTCACTACCGCTTCTTACAATTAACAAGCTTTAAAATAAGAAAAATATAACTAATAGTATGTACAGAAAAAAAATAAGTACATAATTGAACATAGCAGAAAATCAACTTTGTAAATCCTCAAGCGAAATAATAAAATACCTGGAAGGAATGTGAACGAGCACGATGACACAGTGTAATCGTTATTAGCGCTTATGCATATCAAGCAACCCGTGTAAGTTCCATGTGGTGACCTCAAGGGGCATAAAGTATTTCCAGGAGTGCTATTTTTGAACGCGTGACTCACTAAAACGCAAGTCGTGCACGACTACAAGTCACACTCGTCTTCCAAGTCATGAAATACCATTTTGCCAATTTTTTGAAACTATCCTTTAAACTGTAGTGCTGCCAACCTTCAACGAAAAATATTTCATTTCTTCTTATTTCACGCAGAATTTTTCAAAAACTTTTTTAAGGTTATTAAGGATTTTTAAAATGTTTAAGAAGTGTAGCGTCAAACGGAATGTAAAATCATGACAGATGAACTTCAAATGACAGGAAGTCACTTTGACGTAAAGGCGTTCGTCGCCTGAGGAAACGAGCGGTCTAAACCGCTCGTTGCAATCACTCGTCAACTACCGATTCAAAAATGAGTCTCTTTGGAAACACTCGCGTCAACCACTTGTTTAGTGAGTCATGCGTTCAAAAATAGCACTCCAGCTCCTTTGTGCTTCTGCAGGCACGTTAAATCGTACATCTCAGTTGTCATCATTGATGGCAGTTGTCAAGCTTTAGTTGTCGTTAGTGTTGCCGAACTATCGATTGTTCCACTATCGATAGTTGACCTCGAAAATCAGTTAGGATATCGATAGGACTATCGATAGTATCGATACTATCGACAGTATCGATAGGTCAAATAGTGGTAATACTATTGATGATTTGCAATAGTATTGATAGTATCGATAGTATTAATCCTTGATAGTCGCTATGCTATCGATACTATCGATAGTATCGATAGCATAGTGCAAATCATCAATAGTATTACCACTATTTGATCTATCGATACTATCGATAATACCGATAGTATCGATACTATCGATAGCCCTATCGATATTCCCACTATTGCCGCAGTATCGATAGACTATCGATATTCTATCGATAGTGGCCTATCGATCGGCAACACTAGTTGTCGTGCGGTTCCCGGCAGGGTGGAATGGGACCACTCCAAGTCTTCCCGTCGATGTCGCAGAAGACGACTTAGGAACTTGTGTTTCCTAAGCCGCCTTCTGTGACATCGACGGGAAGACTTGGAGTGGTTCTATTCTACTCTGCCGGGACACGGACACGGCTAGTTCTACTTCATAGTCTGTAGGAACTCCTAAACAAAGCTTATAAACATCAATGAGACCTTTCTAACCTGTCTGGCCAGCATGGAGAGTGTAGGCCAAGTCCTCTGACTGCTCTGGCAGAGCCACATCTCTGGTAGTACAGAGAGGGTCATGCTTCTGCAGTGGAAACTATAAAAGACCTAATGATGATAATGATGATGTTTAACTATATCAGACTTATCAAGCTATGAATCTGACACTAGTGTTAGCCAAGTAAACTCATCAAAAACATGTTGTTTATTGTTAGTTACAGTACGACGCATATTGCATTAAATCCACTCGGCAAATCCGCAAACGAAATTTGTGTTTGTAATAATAAACTTTACAGCAATGTTAATAAGGCAAGGCAAAATCCCCGTGTTTTGTGTTTGAACGTGGAAAATTCATTTAATTTTCGTGTTCACTGTACAAAAGAAAAAACTTTTTCGTCCGGCGGTTGGTGAATTGTGGCTGAGATTACAAAGCGCGCCTTAGGGCCCTTTTACACATTGCGACTTTCTTGCGAATTTAATAGCCTGCAAATGTATCGTAACACCAGTAGTAATAAGTATTTGTATCGATTCTTACGCGTGTTTGTATAGATTCTGACGAGATTCAAATTAAAATTGTTTCATGCGAATTCTTAGCACTGTGGATCGACGAAATACTAAACGTAATGTTTCGTTGCGTATGTATCAAAAAATTTGTGCCTAGTGACTGATTCGCTACAGTATCGCTGCGAAATGTCGTTATGTGTACGAGCCTTAAAATACAACTTTCAAACTTTTCGACTTAATTTTAAGGTGGCTAAATGTGTTTTACTAAAATTGGTAACTGCTTCGAATTTTTTTACCGTAAAATATTGTACCTGTTTGGTATGTATTTGCTTTTGTAAACAGAATATTTTTACTTTTTTACTATTTAAAAATCCTAAGCAATTGAATATTTATAACGTTTTTATTATGATTCTTCTTAGTAAGTCGACATTCATCTAATGATTTAGGTATTGTAGTATAGAACAACTTAAACTACATTTGGTGGTAGCATTGTACGGTTGTTCGTTCAGCTAATTATATAAATTTTGCTAGTTAGACTATAGGGTGTGTACTATGGTACACCAAGTGCATTAATCAAGGTGAAGTTTTAGTTCATTGACAACACTAAATTGCTGGTTGTGTCCCGGCCTAAATTACTTGTTTTGTGTAACGTCGCTGACCGACTAATTTGATACTGATTTAATGAGTATGTTTTCTGGTGTTTTGGTAATTAAGTCCTGTTTTAATTGTTGGTTTTTCATCTAAAGTAATAGATTTCATTAAAGCGATTGAGTTATTTTTGTAAAAAGTTTAGTTCAATGTGTTTTTTTTTAATTTGAATTTACCTAATATTTAACCATGTGTTTCATAAAAATACCAATACCAAAGACATTATATTTTTAAAAGGATGCCAATGATAGTTATTTGTATAGTTAATTGAAGGACCAAAGGCATTACAAATTGACAAATACTCTATATTTAAGTAAACATATTATCATAATGTAGGGGTAGGGGTAGGGTAGGCAACCAGTATATGCTCGGATGAGTTAGGGTGAACTCAGATAAAAGTCACAAAAGAAGCTCGGGAGAAGTCACGGACAAAGCCTACTAGTTTTCAACTAATTTTAATTGGCCTCAGACAAACAATACACCTCACCAAACAAAGCCAAGTTTCAGCATAAATCATTTCTTAATTGGGTTGCACTAATTTCCCACAGCACAAGTTTAAAACCCTGCGAAAATGTGACTGTACCAGCAGTGTAGTTTTTGGCAGTATGTAGTGAATGGATGGATAGATTAATCACAAAATATGCATGGGATAATTCATGGAGAAAATATACTGGGAATAGTAAGTAACCTATATAGATTTATTCGCATTACAGTATTCTTGGAAGAAACCCGAGAAGGGATAGTCACAAAAGATATACAGATAAATCTACAGGTTAATCCTGAAAGTAATAAACTAGTTTTAATTGGCCTCATAATATATACCATACTCTGCACCAAACGCAGCCAAGTTCAGCGTAAATCATGTCATAATTAGGTTGTACTCAGTTCACACGGCAAGTTTATAGCCTTCCGGAAATGAATATGTATCGTACAGTGCAGTTGAGCAGGCTAGGCAATATTACAATGGAAATTCAGAAACTGGATGTTTAGTTTTGGCTTAGCTGACTGAATTTAATTAGATGTTCATTATTAAACGACGCTTATGAATTTTATAACTTACGAGAAACCTATCCCGTCTTATTATAAAACAAGGACTAAGTTCATTACTTCATTTTAACCATTATCTGACTAAATAAGTCGACACATATCACTTTGACGTTTTATTAGAAGTCATTGTCAATTATTTTTGGTCTGATAATGGTTGAAACTAGGTACTAAAGTTAGTGCTCGTTATATAAAAGTAAAAAAAAAGTAAAAAAATCCTTTATTTTCTCCAACAATCGTACAGATGAAATACAAAAAGGGTACATAGCTACAGTTTATGTTGCCAACACCGATTGAAGGAGAGGTTATATAATAAAACAGTTCGTGATTGGGCTCATTAGATTTTAGAGTAGAGCAAGCACTTTAGAGTGATGTTTCAAAATAAAGGAAATTATTTGCCGTTATCCTAAATACTAATATATGCCGTGTGGTTCCCGGCAGAGTAAAATAGGACCACTCCAAGTCTTCCCTTGGATTTCAGCCCGTCAATTAGAACACCTTTTCTTTTGGGATCAGATTGTATGGGAATGTCAATTTAAGTAAGTAAGTGAGTAAATACACTTTATTGTACCATGTCATATAAAAACGAAAAATAAAATACACAAAAAGATACAAATTTGTACAATTGGCTGCCTTATCGCCTAAGCAATCTCTTAGAGGTTACTATTGGGTGACAGAAAAACAAAAACAAAAGTAAGTGGTGCCTAAAGGATTAAAAAGATGTGACATAAAAATAAAGCTATATTATGCAGTAAAATATATAAAATTAGTAAAGAAACTATTGAATATAACAAATAACTATTATTTTATATATATATATATATATATCGAGCACGTAGTAGGCACTTTATTCAACGCGAACGGCCCTCTTACTTACATATTTTTTTTTAAATTCCCGGCATCGGTCAGTATCTTACCGAGCATAATTAATGTTATGGTGCAATAATATAATATTCGTAAAGGCATTCCACGCAGGGGAGAGATGCTCATCGATTTTGTACAGACTGTTTCGCAATTTAGCAAACTAGACCTGGAATAAGCTTGGATTAATAATTTACCAAACGATTCGATCGTTCTGGGAGAAAGGGAGTGCTATGAGTTCAATTTCCGCTTAGCTCCCAACGGAGGTATACTACCGAATTTACTTTTTTAGGAATGTTTTATCAATATTTAAAGTTAATCTACGCAGTATTGGATTATTTAGACCGAGTTGTCTATTTAAGTATTAGCCTACGAATCAACTTAAGTTTGTTTGTAGCCTCGAGTTTGTTTGTTCAACGAGTTTTGACTTAACTGAGAATTTTAAATAAAAATGATTTTTCAGGTTTTCAATTGTTCATCTCGTACGAAAGAAAAACGTAACTCCCGCGCGCATGCTTTGTGCGAAGAGTTGTTAACAGAAAACTAGAAAATTAAGTTAATATTTATATTTGTATAAAAGTTAAATCTGCCAAATTGACAGAAGATGTAGTATGTAGTAGAACAAACGTTGTTGTTAAAGACGACCGCTATCGAATTTAACGAGGTTGCTGGTGTTTTAAAAGTAACCCTGTATGTATACGAGAAGATAATAGAATACGAGTAGGTATATTCAGTGGCACAATTTGGAACTGCGAGCGTACTACACGGTAAGATGTATTCTATCATTTTCAGCGTTAACACATTTAGCCGATTATTTAGATAGACAATGAATGATTTGTTAAGGCGCTTACACCAGCCAACTAGCGCCACCCTTGGTTTTATTTCAATTACTACTAAATAAGATCAAATTGTCAAAATCGACGTAAGTACTTCACTAGTAAATTACTTCTAGTATTTTATGTATTACTTTTCATTATTTTGCATTAGGTAAATCAAGAGAACTAAGCATTACTGCCAAAAACGGCCTCTTTTGGCGGTAATGATTAATTCTCACAATCTGAAATGCTGATGTCGATGAAAAGTCCTACATAAAATACTACAAGTCATTTATTTAGGAAGTACTTACGTATATTTTTTCAATTTGTTCTTATTTCGGAGAACAGGAATTAAATAACGGGTGTCGCTAGTTTCGGTGGTGTAAGCCTCTTAAGTAGGATGATATCCTGTGGTGTAAAGTATTATCTAACCCATTCAATCAGAGAAGGCTAAGGACAGAGACACTTGGAGAAATAAAGGGGAGGCTTTTGCCCAGCAGTGGGACATAATAAGCTAATAAAAAAAATAAAAAAAAATCAATCGCCTTTAAAATTTTATACCTAATCATCATCATTATCTCAGTCATAAGAAGTCTACTGCTGGACATAGACCAAGGATTTCCAATACGACCGGTTGGAAGCTTATAATACCTAATAAAAGTATTAAAAAAAGTCAATAAAATATATCTTTAATTGCCAACTGAGAATCAGTTACTTGCATGAATAGTAGATTTTGAAAAGTGTATCCTATTATGCAAGCATGTAGTTAAAAATACGGTTCATCATCATCAGGTCTTTGTCAGTCTCCACTGCAGGAGCACGACCCTTTTTGTACGACCAGATCCATATATTAGCCAGAGCAGTCAGGGGATAAAAAGGTTAAGGGCCGTATTTTTGTCTACAAAACCTTTACCGGAAGCAGACTGATTGATAAAAAAAATAGGACTCAAGTAAAATTAATACAATAAAAACAACCACTGTTAGTATAAATTTACAATTAAATTTAATCCACAGAGCAACGTAGTTCAAAGTATTAACAGCTTAATGTAAAATCAATAGGGGCCTAAAGCCAAATCCCCAGCACCTGGTTTCAACTCCATTTCAATTCAGAAGCTACCAATAGCTTAATAAATATTTTTGGTATTCTGTTGGGGCAATGATTTAAATTTATAAGAGTTACTTGCATATCATTATGGTAACCCGGCTTTACTCACGTTTTATTTCGTCGCGAAAAACCGGGTTTCGATAATGATTGTATCTCGCGTAAGTTTTGATATTATTATATTACTAATATTATATTCAAAAACGTTCTTTCTGAAACACCAAGAAGTGGAGTACCTTTCTACACATATTTGAACGTGTTGAGTTAGAATCCATAGACCATATACCTTTGGACGGACAGTCATATTTATCGTTAAAAAAATGTGAAATTGGTGATTATTAACGTTCTAATATTAAAATTAAATGTCATTTTTTTAAATAAAATAAATAATTTGCATAATAGTATTTATTTACAACAACAATTAGAACCTAGGCAAGGTTTTCGTATTCAGAAAAAATAACTTATCACGCGAGTGCTATCTTAATCTGATTTGTGTAACACGATATGTCTGCTATAAGTAGATACTTCAGTAATTAAGATATTTCCATATAAATTGCAGAACATACATCTACGTAACGTAAAAATAATTTACGTACATGTATGGAGATTAATTTATATCAATAATGTTTATATATCTACTTTCCTAAATATTCCATAAGACAGTCATAATATTACTTCGGGGCTAGCTCAATCTGTGTGATTTGTCCGTATATATTTATTTATTTATTATTATTATATGGCAACACACTCGGGGGAAACCCCGTACGGTTGCAGTATTTGTCATCGAAGGTTTAGGCATACAGGCCAGTTGAGGTAATAACTTATAATCTAAAAGAACTATCAAAATTGCCTCGAGTATGATAGGTTTATTTTATTATTTGGGTGTGATTTTGATTGGCGTAACATATGTACATAGTTTTAACATAGATACATACATATTATCACAACTTTATCCCTTGCGGGTAGACAAAGCCCAAAGCATGTGGTCCCAACGCCTTAATCGTACGATTTGTTCTCAGAGACTAACATAGATGGCGCTACTCATTGCTACACAATATTGTATCTTCCGTATTATGAGAATATAAAAGCATTATTCACAAAATATATCTTACTAAAAATCGAAACAATATTTTGGGCATAATATTTTAAAATGACACCGTATATTAAGTAAGTTAAAGGCTAACGCAGATTACCGCTATCTAGTATCGAGTAGCAAGTAACTCTCCTGCGTCATACATTCGCCTGCTTTTCGCAACCTTAATTTGGTCCAATATTTTTATATGAGGTGGGCAGTCTATTACGTTAGTATTATATTGTCTTTGCCCAAAGTCATAAAACCCAAAGGCAAGGTTTAGCGTGTTAGTGGGCGTAAGGACGCAACCGAGAAGTCGCTCAGATAAAGATCAGAGAAGAGGATTGTACATCTCAAGCTTTTCTGTACATCCTTCCGTACATCCTTATCCTTACATATTATAAAATAACCGCCTCTGTAGTCTAGTAGTTAAGGCGTTTGCTTTACTGACCCGGGGGTCGTGGGTTCGATTCCCACGGGAAGCATACTTTGTTGTTTCCAGTTTGGTTAGGACAATGCAGGCATGTATCACCTGATTGTCTGATAAGACAAATGATTCCGTGCTTCGGAAGGCATGTTAAGCCGGTGGTCCCGACTGCCAGCTGGTAGTCGTTAAAGGAACCACGTCAGAGGCTGAGAGGCGGTTCCAAAGAACTCTGACACCAGGATGTGCATGGTCGACTGACCCTATCACCTACTCGAAATGATGATGATTAAATAAAGTCAATTCCGTTATCTGTCCGCTTAAATCTTTTTTTAACTACTCAACGGATTGTATTTATTTATTTACGCTTCATTGTACACATACAAAAATGTAAGAGTATAAAAAGGTGCACTTAATGCTAAACAGCATTCTCTAACAGTCGAACCTTTGGGTTGATCAGAGAGTTTGATGTGGGTGTATAATATGCATATTTCATATTATACACCCACATATACACGTATTAAAAAGAGTGATTCATGAGAAAGGTTTATAATTATCATAAATTCCAGGGCGCAGCCGTGGAGGGCCTCATATCCTAATCCTAATACTAATCCTATCCTATCCTAACTAATATTATAAATGCGAAAGTGAGTTTGTTTGTTTGTTTATTTGTTTGTTTGTTACGCTTTTACGCCGTATCTACTGAACCGATCATCATGAAATTTTGCATACACATAGGTTAGGGTACCGAGAAGGACATAGGCTATAAATCACGCGGGCGAAGTCGCGGGTAACAGCTAGTTTCTTAATAAAGGAATTCTTTTCTGAGCGTAATTTTTAAATAATATTAGAAACAGACTTATAATTTTGGTTGCATTAGATAATTTCATAAACAACAAAATAGGTGTCTTAACTCCATCACAACAGATATTGGTATGTTTCAGATTTTTATCTTTTTGTCGGAAGATCCCAAATCCAGGGAAAAAGGGAAATCGTCGTTACATTACGTGATATCCTAATAACGTGGGAGAATCCAGAATTCTTTTCTGAGAGTTATTTTAAAATATTAGAAACAGACTAACAATTTTAGTTGCTTAAAACAATCTCATAAACAACAAAATAGGTATCTCAACTCCAAAACTCCAACAGAAATAAGTACTGTATTGTACTCAAATAGCCGGGTTGCAGGCACTAGGCTGAATACAGTTTATTATCTGTGCCGACCATAGAGGCCGGTCACTCTTGGACGCCGCTTCTGTCTTCCATTTTGTTGTTGTTAATGTCTGTACTAGAAACTTATAATAAAATCACAATTAATAAATTTGTGCGAGTTTTAAAGATATAACAAGTACCTATATTAATTTTTCAGATTTTGACCTACTTGTCGGAAAATCCCTAATCTCGGGTAAAAAGGGAAAGCGTCGTTACATCACGTGATATCCTAATAGCGAAGGAGATAGAATCTGATGGAACAGGAATTTTTCAATCTTGCCCCTCCGGACGTAAATAAGTGAGTTTGGTTTCGTTGACCTGTAGCTGGGAATAATATTTTGGTATACCATCCGTTGTATAAACAAAGTTCCACGCTTGTCTGGGAGTAAAGAAAAAACATAAAATGTACCAGCTGCTTCTCTGCCCGCGCAGATCGTAAAAGCCGACCAAAGAAATGGGCCAAAATCTAAAGAATCTTGATAAAAGGCGGTGCGGTTAGCAACTCATCACTATTTTGATTCCGTTTTCCATCTCCACGCCCACCAACATGCTTAACGTGGCTTTAGGTCTTATAGACCTGAGCTCTGTCTTCCCCGCAAGGGAAAAAGACGTGACAATATGTATGTATAAACAAAATAGCTGAAAGGTTTTAAGTTTAATCACTTTAGTAGTATGATTAAGCAGGTGTGACATCTTCAACTGTCTGTCTCGCCCAACCTCCCGAGCTGCTTTCTCATCCTCAATCAAACTGAGCATGTAGTATTAAAAAATATATATAAATAAATAAATATATACGGACAGATCACACAGATTGAGCTAACCCCAAAGTAAA
This sequence comes from Rhodophaea formosa, assembly GCA_963082605.1. Taxonomy (NCBI): domain Eukaryota; kingdom Metazoa; phylum Arthropoda; class Insecta; order Lepidoptera; family Pyralidae; genus Rhodophaea; species Rhodophaea formosa. The sequence goes on from OY720208.1 coordinate 22,277,079, forward strand.
TTCTTAAGTAAGACTTGTGTTATGGGATATTAACTCAACGATACTATATTTTATAACAAATACATATATAGATAAACATCCAAGACCCAGGTCAATCTGAAAAAGATCGTTTTTCATCTTTACCTGACCGGGGATCGAATCCGGGACCATCAGTGTCACAGGCCAACGTGTTGACCGCTGCGCCACGGAGCTCGTATATTCCAAATAACACTATGCCGTTCCCCGTTTTGTCAACAGCTTCAGAACCGAGGTAAGACAAACAAATTGCGTTCGCCAAGCCTGGTGAGATGGCTTAACCCATGGAAATCCTTCGGGGCGGCTTCTGTTCAGCTGTGGACTTGTTAGGGCTGAGATGATGATCATGTCCATTCTTCAATCACTCACTCTTCACACACACTCCAGCCCACTCAAAGAAGGGGGACACCTAATAAGTGCTGGTTTGATGTTGTTATAAGGATGATAATCAAGCTCCGTTGCGCAGCGGTCAACACGCCGTTCTGTGACACGGATGGTCCCGGGTTCGATCCCCGGTCAGGTCAAGATGAAAAATGATCTTTTTCAGATTGACCTGGGTCTTGGATGTTTATCTATATATGTTTGTTATAAAGTATAGTATCGTTGAGTTAGTATCCTATGACACAAGTCTTACTTAAGAACTTACTTTGGGGCTAGCTCAATCTGTGTGATTTGTCCGTATATAAAAAAATAATAATAATATGCGTCTCATACTCACTTCAGAGAGAATATCCATTCAAAGATTCGTTCCCATTTTATTAACTATCTTTATTTCGTTATTTCAATTTTGTACAATATTTTTACAGGGTGTAATAAAACAACTCGAGTGACTGTGATCAACCAACAACTAAACTTTTATTCGGCAAAAACACAATGACATACAGAGTGGTACAAATATCTGTCACAAGGTGGCGCTACTTGTATCAATATTTTGATATTTACAACACTCCCACTCAAAATATTGATTACCAAAATGAACTATAAAAATAACTAAACTTTAACAATGCCTAAAGTATTCAAATGTTTGTAATGTTTGACAGAACCTAAGCTCTTAGTGAGCAGATCTGCAGGCATTTCTGATGTACACAAATAATCAACACTAACAATGTTTTCATTTATCATATCTCTACAATAGTGATATCTGACATCAATATGCTTAGTTTTATTATGGAACACAGGATTTACTAATAATTTCTGTGCACTCATGCTATCATTATATATAGTTATCTTATACAATTTCTGAGTTACTTCATATTGCAAGTTTCTTAGGTACACTGCCTCTTTGCAGGCCTCTGAAATTGACACATATTCAGCTTCTGTGCTAGATAATGCAATACATTTTTGTTTGCTACAGCTCCAAGATATAACAGAACCTGACAAAATATAACAGAAACCTGAGTATGATTTTCTATCATTAATATCGTTGCACCAGTCTGAATCCACATATCCTTCAATATTAATATTTTTTTCTTTACAATATTTCAAACCTAACTCTTTTGTTTTCTTTAAATACCTTAATACCCTTTTTGCATACTGCCACTGCTCTTCAGTGTTACAATTATTAAACTGGCTCAAATATGACACTGCAAAAGCAATATCAGGACGAGTAAGAACAACTAAGTACATTAGGCTGCCGATGAGTTGCTGATAAGGATTCACACTTTTACAATTATTCTCTTTTTTACTTTTTAAATTTTCTTCCATCGGAGTATTAACTGTTTTACAGTCTATCATATTGAACTTAGACAGCAATTTATCAACATATTTTTCTTGACTTAAAGTAACAGTACAATTTTGCTTATCAAAACTAACTGACATCCCTAGACATTCTTTTACAATCCCTAAGTCTTTTAATTCAAAATTCTGACTTAACATGCTTTTAAGATGAGAAGTTTCAGCACTGTCATTAGAAAAAACAAAAAAATCATCGACATACAATGTTACAATGGTTTTACTACTACCAACATTTTTTATATATAAACATGGCTCTATTTTAGACTTAATATAACCATCAGCTAGCATACAAGCATCTACCTTCTTATGCCATGCTCTGGATGCCTGTTTAAGACCATATATAGCCTTGTTTAATTTAAGAACCCTTTTATCATCTATCCCAGCATAACCTATAGGTTTTTGCATATATATAGTCTCAGACAGATCCCCATTCAAGAAGGCCGTCTTTACATCAAGGTGAGTCACATCTAGATTCAATTGCACTGATAATGCAAATAATAATCTAAGTGTTGTATGCCGTACTACTGGGGAAAATGTTTCACTGTAGTCTACACCATACCTTTGAGAACACCCCTTAGCCACTAGTCTGGCTCGATAACGTACATTATTTTCAGAATCACACTTCTTTTTTAGGACCCACTTGCACTTCACTATATTTGCACTAAAAGGAATATCAACTTCTTCCCAAGCATTGTTATCTTCAAAACTTTTCAGCTCTTCTTTGATAGCTTGTTCCCAATGCTCCTTTTCTGGTCCCTGCAGTGCCTCTTCCAAAGTCAACTCATCATTGAGCGATTTACTATATTCTTCAGTACACATAAGTCCATATCTGTCAGGTTGTTGTCTCTGCCGCTTAGGCAATGCTCTCACAATCATGTCTTCTTCAGAACTCAAGGACTCTTCTGGTACATAGGTTTCATCCATGTCATTACTTTCCAATGAAACAAATGAATTCTCTCTACTGCTATCTGATGGATCTCCCACTGAACACTGTGATGAACTGCTTTCTTTTTGTTTATCACCTATCTTCTGGATTTCAACCACATTCACTTCACACAATTTGTTTTCTTCTATAAATATCACATCTCGACTAGTTGTGATGACTTGTGTTGAAGGATTGTATATTCTGTATCCTTTCACTTCCTCAGAATAGCCAACAAATATGCACTGTTCAGATTTTTTATCCCATTTACATCTCTTTTCTTTAGGTATATGTTTCATCACTGTACTACCAAAGATTCTTAAATGACTGAGGTTTGGTTTTAATCCTGTCCATACTTCATATGGAGTGCGGTTGTTCAATCCAGTTTTCACAATTCGGTTCTGTAAGAAAACAGCAGTGTTAACGGCTTCTGCCCAGAACTCTTTCCCTAGTTTAGCATCAAATAAGAGGCATCTAGCCTTTTCTACGATACTCCGGTTCATTCGTTCACAAAGTCCATTTTGTTCCGGCGTGTACGGATTTGTTTTCTGATGAATGATACCAGATTTCTTCAAAAAACTATCAAAGTTCCTATTGCAAAATTCTCTGCCGTTATCACTTCTCAAAATTTTAATTCTTTTTGACGTTGAATTCTCGACTTTAGCTTTATAATCCATAAAGTTCTGTAAAGCCTCATCCTTACTTTTCAAAAAATAAACATATGTCATTCTACTATGATCATCAACAAAAATCACAAAATACCTGGATCCTCCCAGAGATGTATTCTCCATCGGTCCACAAACGTCGCAGTGTACTACTGCCAGCAGCTCTGTACTCCTGTTCCCTTCACTGGCAAAAGGTAACCTACTTTGCTTGCCTTCGCAGCACACAATGCAGTTGGACTTGTTGATGTTGGCCGTCTCAGAGAGGTGCACTCCTTCCACAGCATTCTGCATTCTATTCATGTTATAACTGTTAACATGTCCCAATCTACGGTGCCAAACTTCGGGAGACTCAGCCACTGCTGCCACCATAACAGTAGAAGTATTTAATCTGTATACTCCATTCACAAGTGAAGCAGTAGCTACCAGAGTGTCCTGTTTATTAAATATTTCACATCTTTTGCTTGTAAAATGCACTTTGTTGCCTTGTTTCAACAGTTGGCTCACTGACAACAAATTAGTAGATAACTGAGGGACACATAAAACTTTTTCAACGGTTATGTTATAATCACACTCTTCAGTTGATGTTTTTATGTTCACATTTCCGCAACACACCACGGGGACTTTAGTCTGATCGGCAACCATAATATCTTTGGTAAATCCAGAGTAGCACACATCAATCATCCAATTTTCATTACTTGTTAAATGTGAACTGGCACCTGAATCGATGTACCAGTCACTCTTGTCAAATGTTCCATTAAAAAACACGGCACTAAAAGCATTACTCATTTTAGTTTTATTTTCTGAACATTGGATGTTCTTTGACAATTTTTTCGCATTTGTACACTGGTTGCGATAGTGGCCATATTGTTTACAACCATAACATTTGACGTTTGGTTTTCCTTTGACTTTGACAGATGTTGACACTTGTGCAGCCCCGCCATCTTTATTGACCATAGATTGATTGCGGAAACATGCAAATGCATTATTGACATCACTATCTTCCGGTTCCATGTCCATCAACTTCCCTTTAATGGCGTCGGTTGTTATCACCATACCAGAATGTTCAATGGCCATTATCATAGGCATATATTTTTCAGACAAACCAGCCAACATGATAGAACCAATCCACTCGTCGTTTATGCCAAATCCCGTTCCTTGTAGCTTCTGACCAGCTTCAACAATTTGCGTTACATACGACGTCATTGATGTGCAATTTTCCAATCGAATTGATATTAGATTTCTCAGGAGGCTAATTTTTCTTGTAAACCCCGAGTCATCGAACAGCATTTTTATTTTGTCCCATAATTCTTTCGAAGTTCTGACGTTTTTGATGTGAACGTAAAGAGCCGGGTCTATTGTTAAAATCAGCTTGGCTTTCGTTTTCGCATCATCTGCAGCTGCTGGCGCCTGACCGGTCTCGGGTTTGATACACGCGACCATTCCTTCTAATACCAGAAAATTCTCTGCTGCGAAACACCACTCACTATAGTTCTGGGCCCATAACCTGTAATAAAACAACTCGAGTGACTGTGATCAACCAACAACTAAACTTTTATTCGGCAAAAACACAATGACATACAGAGTGGTACAAATATCTGTCACAAGGTGGCGCTACTTGTATCAATATTTTGATATTTACAACACAGGGGACTACCCAATACAATACTGTACATAATTTTCGTAACTAAGTACGAATAGTGTCGTCTTTGTGAATTCCGTCAACGAACAGTTAAAAATGTCAATCTTATTAGCAACTTTGTTAAGAACTCGTAACGATTGGACAATTGGCGTTTGTTTTAACATATTTGTTCGCGCGCTCGGTATTGCGAACAGAGGAGGTTGCCGCCGTCTCCGCACGTACCGATCTGGTACGCGGAGCACCAACCACCTCAGCACGGCCTGGTTGCTCACGCGGCCTCTGAGCATGTTAAATAAATACGTGGCCAAGTCAGACCTCGTCTGACCTCAAGCTTATTGTACCCCACCATACCGAGGACGAACAAAGTTGGGTACGACAGAGGATATAACAGTTACACTCCATATAACATTACACTTTATTGCTTCTACTTCTTATCCATGAATGTATAGATCATCTCACGGTGATGTATTGATAGATAAATAGTGTATGGTGTATGAGAGACATTTTGTAGCCAAACTGTTGTCGAGGAAGATTCATAGTTTTGACCAACATTAATCATCATGTGGCAAGCAGCCATATTTTAAAATAAATAGACAGCACACATTTGCTCGAAAACAATCGTACACGAAATAATGCATTTTGTTGAACATATTTACAGATTGCCAAAATTTATTTACCGACGACATTATTTATGTTAAATATGTTGTCAAACAGATTAAAGTAATTTCTAAGATTTATTTACTTTTCAATGAACTGTTTTAAAAGAAAGAAAAAGTAAAGTCTCCACTTTGTATATAAAAGAAACCCAACATGAAATAGGTACTTATCTAATTTTTTAAAATAGGTACCTAAAGTGACAAGTAGCAATATTTCAAAAAATTACAACAAGAAGAATACGTATACCATATTAGTTTTTTACTGACGTTACATAGCCCATGAAACTCCAGGAAAAAATACAAACATACTGACACACCACATTTCAAAATCGTTCAAGCCGTTTTGGCTACAGGAAGCGACAATAAATAATTAATATCTACGGACAAATCACACAGGTTGAGCTAGCCCCAAAGTAAGTTCTTAAGTAAGACTTGTGTAATGGGATACTAACTCAACGATACTATATTTTTATAACAAATACATATATAGATAAACATGCAAGATCCAGGTCAATCTGATAAAGATCATTTTCCATCTTGACCTGACCGGGGATCGAACCCGGGACCATCCGTGTCACAGGCCGGCGTGTTGACCGCTGCGCCACGGAGCTCGTCATAATAAATCGTTTATTTTTCTCTTCACAATACTAGCAAAATGATACAATAAATGCTTATCACTAGTGTATAGATAGGAGTTTCGCTTATCCAATTGTGAAGAGGCTAGCTCCTGAAATAAGAACTGTCTGTCGGTAGTCGGTAGGTCCTGAGGAACCTGTGCCACAGGTAGCTAGGCCGCTCCCGCCAATGAGACAATAAGGGATATAAGTACCTACTAGTATTTAAAGTGTGAAACATATCTATCCAATATTGTGAGATAAAATACTGAATGTTAACTAGAAGTTAAGGAAGAGGACATAAGAAGTTATAGGGTTGTGTGTGGTTATAGATGTCAATTAGGTGTATTATACAATGGATCAGACATGCATACATATACACACGCGTGAAAAACGTTACGCTCTTTCTGTGTGGGTAAATCGGGTAAAAAATATTTATTAAATGTTAGTTTACTCTCACGTGACCTTTATTTTAAACGTACAAAAAAACTACGAACCAATGTTTTTGTTCGGTCCGAAAAAATAGGGCACCATTTCTTCTAATATTTTCTATTCCACAAATTGGCAATTTTGCGGATCGCCACGCTTTCGATTTCAAAAGCAGTCCATAAAATATGCATTACACACTCTACATTCTAATTGGACTGATGGTGTGATGATTATACAATGTGGTTGGTATTGAGCTAATGATAATTTAAATTCTCAACATGAATAGAAAACCTTTGGTTTAGAGAACAAGCTTGAAATTGGCAAACAATTATAATCAGCTAATCAATACACTTAGGTACTCAGCTTACTATGGAAAAGTTCATTAATTTTTCTCGATTTAGACTTGGTAGCAGCAACTTGCCCAGCAACGGAATGCACCAAGAAGGCTGCAGATAGAGACATGTGGAGAAAAATCGCAAGAGCAGCGGCCATGGACGAACAACCCAATCCATAATCACGACCACTCTGTCAAGAGTGTACGACTAAGAAGAAGAGAAGCTCAATACCAAAAACATTGTATAAGAGATTATTTGTAAGCTGTTAAATTGGTTTTTCACCGTGTGGTTCCCGGTAAAGTAGAATGGCCAACTTCATGTCTTCCCGTGGATGTCGTTGAAGGCGACTTCAAAAGCTATACAATGCTTATAAACATCAAAAAGACCGTGTAGCCAGCGTGGATAGTATAGGTTAAATTCTCTGACTGCTCTAGCTTATATATAGCTCTGGTAATACAGAGAGGGTCATGCTTCTGCAGTGGAGAAAAAGAGACCTGATAATGATGATGGTTAAATTGGTTTCAAACATAAAGTGATCGTTTTAAATTACTCATTTTCTCATATTGATATAATGACATGAGGTTCTGTGGACTTAGAGACCTCGTGAGTCTTATGACAAGTATTCCGCCTTCAAAACTGTTAAATAATTCCAAACAAAATCACACAAGTTCCTGGCCAACTAATTTTAGATGTCAACCAAAGCGAGACGATTCAGCGCACGCCAGTCGGTGTGTCTGCGCCATCAGCGGCATGCGACGGCACGGCCGGTCTATATCCGGCAGGGCATCGTGCCAACGAGCGCTTATCAGCGTCACCTGAACATGCCTGAACAACTGACGCATCGTTCCGTCGTCACGTATGGCTACAGAGCTCATAGAGTCTAAAGAGTTACTATAGAGTTACATATGCAGCGTGTAAATAAATCCTTGAAGTTTTCTTAACACTCTCACCGCCATACGGGCCGCCGGCGGGTCGTATGTTTTCGAGTACGGCACGCCATCTATATGTTACACTTAGCGAGACTAGCAGGCCATAAGGGCCGCCGGCGTACCGTATCTTTCGCGCCAAATTGTAATAAAAATTCAGTTATGATTTAAAACAATTGACAAGTCTGTCACGCCACACGTAATAACCAAACGTCAGCCCGCCGGCCGCCCGCACGGCTTGTAACAGTCGCATTTTCGCGCGCTTTATGTGGAAATATATTGCTTTCTTGTGCATTTTGGGAATTGTACGTACCTTTTATCATCATGTCGGACTCTGAGGATGACCCAGACTACCAGCCGTCCACAGAACAACAATCGGAGAGCGAGAGTACGTGTTCTAAAGAAAGTTTGTCTGAAGATATCTCTAGAAGAAGGTTTGACAAGTACACAGGCATGTAAAGTTACTAAAAAGGTTAATACCGTATGCCTAATTTGTCCGTCCAATCCAAGTGTGTGTTCCGAATGCTTTGCCAACATCCATATTTCTATTATTAGGGAATAATTGTCTTATTTCATGAATAAAAACTAATTTTCTTTTATTTCAAACTGTTTTTTTGTGTCTGTAATTAACCCCCTACAAATCCCCTAAATTTTAATATACAGCTATGGTTTTTTTTTTGGAATGAAGGTATTGAAGTAAACTTTTAATCTGGTAGCTTTATTTTTCTCTAACTGCAGGCCACGCGGTACAAAATTGATATGAAATTACGAGATCGAAGCGGACCGCATGGCGTGCTAGTAAAAATAAACAGTAAGCCCGCCAGCGGCCCGTATGGCCTGCTAGACTCGTTACGGAATTTTCTCCTTGGCCTGCTCGGGTAGACAGAGTTGCGGCCGCCGGCGGGTCGTACGGCCTGCTGCACTAAAAAAAAATGTATAATGGTGGCGGTGAGAGTGTTAAAGAGGTCACTATGTCCGTCAATATGAAGGACTTTTTCTGTCGGACCAATGTTAGGAACTCAATGTTTCTTTAACTTTCTTTAATATTCTTATATTTATGTTCACATACTAAAGTTTTGTATGGAAATAACGATTTTTTTGTTACAAGTCCTGATCTCATAGAAAAAGTTGTTTGTATTGACGGTCTGAGTTACCCTTTTAAGGAAATGGTGATGGTCAATTTCCGCTCTGTTTAGTCTAAGATAGGAACCGGAGTTTAAAAAGACGGTATTTTATTCCAGGACTAGCAGCCCTTCCCAGCTGCGCCCGGGCATATGTTATACCTATAAACCTTCCTCAAGAATCACTCTATCTATTAATATAAACCAAATAAAAATCAGCGCAGTAGTTTTTGAGTTTATCGCGAACAGAAAGACAGACGTGGCGGAGGACTTTGTCATGATTATTACTAGCAAAGCTTCTGACTGCTGGCATTTCTAACAAAAAAAGAAAGCATTGAAATCGCTCGGTGCCCAGTCAGTCTCTTTGAATTTCAGATTAAACGTTTTTATATAGTTCGTGAAAGCCGATGACTGGCGTAAAGAGGCTTACACTCCGCAGAGTAAAAGAGCTTTTAACGATGATGATATGGAGTTATGTTCTTTTTAAGGGTTAAAACGTTGGTTTTCAACTCAAAGAATGTATTTAGGATTTGTGCAAAACATATTTTTTAGTAGGGAATAGTAGCACAACTCAAAATAATCTGTGTTTTAATAAAAATAATGATATTTATAGTGTGGAGATCTAGTCTGTTAAAATTAAACTGTAGAGAGCCGAAGGGATTTGAAGTAAAATCGATTTTTAAATAAATTTGAAAGTATTCTTCACACCTTTTAGTTTCCTTACTATTTTGAACATTATATAAAACGTCTGTAGGAAAACGGTATATTTGCGTTAATTTCCGATTTTGCATTTTATTATGTAAAAAAAGCTTAAAAAAAATTGTTTTATATTTGGAAGATTGCTCTGCTTAATTCTACGCATAACTTCAAGGGCTTTTCCACAGGTGGCATTAAAATAAAATAAATTATTATAAATGTTACCGGCCAAACTCAGTTTCCCTGTCCTGAAATCTCCTGAATAAACTAGTTTGGCTTAGGATGAACTGTTTACGTAATCTACACCCCAAAAGCAACCTGCGATCAATATTTCACCATAAATAATCAGTTTTTAGGAATACTTCCATGCTGGTTTGGTAGAAATAAAAAACATAGAATATAGCAGCTGCTTTACTTCCCGCGCAGACTTTAAAAGCCCGTCATGGGATTCGTTATTATTCTAAAAAATCGTTAAAGGCGATGCGGCTAGCAACCCATCACTATTTTGATCCACCTTTACGTCCACTAACACGCTTAACTTGGCCTCTAGATTTAATGACAATATTTCGCTCTGTCTATTCCGCGAGGGATAAAGACGTGACTATGAGTATGTTTGTATGCACGTCTAGGAATATCTTGCCGCTGAATACAGCAAGCGGTTGAATATATTCTCCTTTTGCTTTTCGAGGAAATAAAAATAAAAGTATCTGACTTTCTTAAACATAATTCAATGAGCAGCCGACCTCCCCAGCGCACCGTCTCAAAGGAGCGCTCGCTAAACTCCGCCATTTTAATTTCACCTTAAATTAATTTCTTGGCTAAATATCCCGTATTAATATTTCATTCCGCGTTAAAATAAAATGTTAATCATTTGCATTATAAATTACTTATTCTGTTAAGTAAGACTAGTATGTGAATGTAACTCTCATTGCGTTCATCCTTAACAAAAACCTGCTAACTTCAATATGATTTTGAACCTCTAAGCCATATTTAAATGTTGACTAATCTTTGCTTGCTATTACAGAGCCCTGTTTAGGCAAGTCCGACTCCCACTTGGCCCCTTTTTGTTCAAAATTATGATTTAGAAATTTCAAAGCAATTTCAAGGTATCAAAATAACTCTGTGTTTACTCGTATTTTGCATCAGATGAGTTAGTATTTTAATGAAATAGCTAAATAATTTTGGTAGCTAAATAATTCTCCTGCTTTTTGAGGAAAGAAAAATAAAAGTATCCGACTTTCTTAAACATAATTCAATAAGCAGCCGACCCCCCAGCGCACCGTCTTAAAGGAGCGCTCGCTAAACTCCGCCATTTTAATTTCACCTTAAATTAATTTCTTGGCTAAATATCCCGTGTTAATATTTCATTCCGTGTTGAGATGTTAATCATTTGCACGATAAACTACTTATTCTGTTTACTAAGACTATTATGTGGATGTGACTCTTGCTGCGAGTATTTTAATGCCTACAACGTGGTTTAGAACCTCTGAGCTATATTCAAATGACAAAATTTAATCACAGAATTGCAAAAAAAGGTGCACATTCACGAAAAAAAAATTCTCAAAGAAATTTGCCCGCCTGGCCGGTGACTTTGTCTGAGAGGACAAATTTTTATCGTTTCGTTACCAGTTTTGTTTGAAATTCTGATTTCCAGATTTCAATACATTTATGAGACTCAAAACCAGGCTATATACTCATATTTTGCATCAGATGAATTGTATCTTAATGAAATTGCCGTCACTATATAATGTTGGTATATAGCTAAATGATTTTCCTGCTCTCTGAGGAGATAAATTAATGTATATATTTTGACTTTCTTAATCATAATGCAATAATTAGCTTATCTCCCGACCGCTTCGTTTCAAAAGAGCTCTGTACCCATTCTCCGCCATTTAAAATCTACCTTTAATGAATTTCTTATCCGGATATTATGTCTTTTTATTTTATACCAGTAGTTATGCATGTTGAGATGTTAATCGTCTGCGTTAGTACCTATTCTATGTTTATGTTTAATAAAGACATATTATTATTCGTGTCCAATCCTTCTTTTCAAACCTACAATTTGACGTCTTTGCAACCTCTGTGGCTCATGCCTTTAAATTGCAGTGTCCCGGGACACTGCAATTTTGACCCCGGGGTCAATCCCTGGCCATAGGTATCATGATTGAAAACGATCTCTTTTAGATTGGAAGGGAAGGTTACACCAAGTGTACAAAAGCATCGAAAAAAATAAAATTAAATATTCAAAAATATACTAGTTTTAAATTGGTGCTGTGAACTGCGATAACAGCCTTTGGGCGGCTAATAGCCAATTAGAGGGCCGCTTTCACTAAAATAAAACCCAAACCTTTGCGTTTAAAATGTTATGAAAACGTTTGCTTGCTCACTATGACGCATTCATTCAAAACCCTCCTTGGTTCAATAGGAGTAGATGTTTTTAGCGTATCATATACACCGCGCTGTAACCTTGCATATTCTTGCACGTTCTTACTGAACAACTTTTCTCATGGTACATAGGCCGAAATATGAAGAACAAATTGGAATTATAATTAGATCAGCTGAGCTTTGTACCTATATGGGAATCCCACTTCTTTTTCATATTTCGACCTATGTTCTTTGGAGAAAGTTGTTCAGTAAGATCAGTGTAGGGACTAGGGACATTTGTGAAATATAAATATAAATAAAATAAATATATAGGGACATATCACACAAATTGATCTAGCCCCACAGTAAGGTGTGAACTTGTGTCGTGGGATACTAACTCAATGAGATACTATATTTTATAATATGTACTTATATAGATAAACATCCAAGACCCAGGTCAATCTGAAAAAGATTGACCTGACCGGGGATCGAACCCGGGACCTCCGTGTCGCAGGCTGGCGTGTTGACCACTGCGCCACGGAGCTCGGGTTACAGATTTACACGGTAATAAACTCTAAAAATATCGACTCCCCTTGATACAAGGAGGATTTGGGGCTTGCGTCGTAGTGTATAGTGGTATTACAAAGATTTGCTCAGTTTTGCACGGTGTATTTATGAACCAAACGTAAATACTTATTTGAGTCTATCAATTCTACCAATCCCATCCCAACTAATATTATAAATGCGAAAGTGAGTTTCTGTGTTTATTTGTTTGTTTGTTTGTGACGCTTTCACGCCGTATCTACTGAACTGATCATCATGAAATTTTGCACACACATAGGTTAGGTAGTACAGAGAGGGCCGTGCTCCTGCAGTGGAGACTAAAAAAGACCTGATGGATGGATGGATGGATAGGTTAGGGTACCGAAAAGGACATAGACTATAAATTACGCGGGCGAAGCGGGTAGCAGCTAGTAGTTTCTACACACTTGAACCAGTTTGGATGTTTAAAGTATGGTTAGATAGCATACTTACATCGTCTATAGGTTAATTCTTGGTAAGGTTGACACCTTTTTGTATTCTTTAAAAGAACCCTTTTTAGTATTTCGTTCCCAAAGATTGACAACGTGACCCTTTTCTTTTTGCTCATGAATCCGTCTGTATGTCTGTCTGGTATAGGATCGTATCTTTTGAACTAAATACGTAGCAGATACCAGCCATTAAGAGGGCCTCCCGTTTAAAGAAAACCAACGGTTATTTGAAAAATGTTATCAAAACTCGATATGATAGGGAATTCATCCAGAAGCCCTTCTTTAAAGGTTCCGTAATTGAGAGAATAAACTCGGCCTAAATTTATTCTTTACGTATCAAAATCGACGTACAATGTACGTGTAATTTTGAGGAATAGTGTATTTTTTTATAAAATATAGTATCGTTGAGTTAGTATCCCATAACACAAGTCTTGCTTAAGAACTTACTTTGGGGCTAGCTCAATCTGTGTGATTTGTCCGTATATATATTTATATTTATGTGCATTGTACTCTCATAAAAATAGAACTACCTACACCTGTAATTTTTTTATCTCTAGTATAAGTATTAGGTACAAAACTTGAGATTTTTCAACAAGCATTGGTATGTTATTAGAAATGCTGACGGTAAGGTCCTTTTATTTTTATTTTGTTATAGGTACCTGTTCTACCACTCTAAGAATCAAAATTTAAACACTATAAAGTAATGCAGACCCCGATTTTATCAAATGACCTAAATTTTCAGCGAAGATTTCCTTTCAGGCGAATCTGATTCACACTTGGACCCGTTTTCTTTCGTTTCTTCAGTTTACAGAAATCCATTAAGGTGTAAAACTTAAATGCTTCTGCAAATCCGTAAAAGGAGCCCCTCTGAAGATGGACGGGCCTCATAAATAATTCATTTTTCAATGGTATTATTTGCTCACAAAAAAGTTCTTAAATCTAAAGTTCAGGTATCTAATATGATGTTTAAAGTTTTCAGATCCTTTATATACTCCGTGGTTAGATTGCACATAAACATTTTTGTGGGGCAACTGAGCACCTTTATGAATAAATTTATGTATTTTATTAAAGTTTTATAACAGTTAGTAGTACTGTAATAATTTTAAGAAATACCAGGAATAAGTAAAATTATTCATGGGATGAATAATATGGTGGGAGTGGTCATTGAGCAACCGAAAAACTTGATTTTATACTTTTTGAAAATTAACAAATTATTCTTTGTGAAATGTAAATTACAATTAGAAATGTACGAGGCAGTAGCATTTTTCTTTTTAAATTGTAGATCAGAGAACCAGTTACATTGCAAACATCATCACACTGCCATCTCTGCCAGGAAGACGGAACTAAAACATTGCACTGAAAACCTCACCTAGTTTCAGAGCCAACCACGGTCCACCCACGCCTCCGCCGCACAGCACGCATTTCAGCCGTGACGACGCGGTCGCGCGTTCGGCGGTGCCGACTCGCGCTCGCCGCCACCGCAGTGGCGCCCTCATCAGTCTCGGCGATCGGCAGCATCGTTGGGGTTCGTATCGAAGTCCAATCAATTGCTTGTATTGGTCTGTAGATGTCGTTGTTCAAGTTGTGTCACATTTTCTATGTTTCTTTGGAGTCTTTTCGTAAAAGAAGACCAAAATTATGCCTTTATAAAATCATCGCGTCGTCGTCTTTACGAAATAGGTGTTATAAAATTTGTTTTACTGAAATGAATGATATAAATGTTTTAGCAAGGATATCAGAGCAATATCCCCAAAACACGAGGATGCAAATGTTTGGGATTCATAAAGGTACGAGGAGACATAATAGTAATTTTTTATTCAAATGTGCAGCGCAGCCTTTTAGTAGGTACAATACGTTAGTGAAACCCTGTCTGATCCTCAAATGGGCGACTTAGCCCGCCAATATGGACAACTTTTCGCTGGAATATCGAAAAATAGTTGGACAAGTCCCATACAAAAGTATACTCGCATTGATATACCTACCTTTGCTGATTCTTTCTTTTCTTTTCAAGATTATACATGGCAAGTTCTCTAGAAACATGTAAAGTAACAAATTCAACTTAAATGATTCTGCTCGTTGTTTTATTCAACAAGGGCCGGGGTAACAACGGAGGTATTCCCAAATCGCATGTATGTCTTCGAAGTGAAACGGTTTATATCGACGGTCATTCATGAATGGCTGAAAGCTTATACTGAATATTCAAAGTGCAAGAGGGTGCATTATCGCACTCTCATCCCAACTTAATATTATAAATGCAAAACTGAGTATGTATATTTGTTTGTTCATTTACTTTTCACGCTTTATCTGCTAAACCAATCTTCTTTAAATTTGGAATACACGAGAAGGACATAGGCTATATATCACGCGGACGAAGCGGCGGGTAACAGCTAGTAATTTATATTTTTTTGTTCTCACAAAATAATTATATCGTCACAAATATTGAAAGAAAAAAACGATTAAATTCTTGGTATATTTAAATAAGGCTTCATCGGTAAGATTTTTCTCAATCATTATAAAAATAAATTTCATGTCTATTTATTGATGTACATTATTTATTTTTTCTTAGCTGCTATGTCCCACTGCTGGGCAAAGGCCTCACATTATAAAATAGCAAAATAAACACTACATCTTTTTCATGCTACTCCCTAAAAATACTTGCCCATGTTCGAAGATCACATGTCGGATCTCAAAATACAAAATAAGCTTTATGCCATAGTCTTAGCCCGATTTTTTGATTAAATCGATGTGTTTACACTATACAATACATAAATTCTCAATTCATAGCTAAATATTTATGCTTATCCAATTTCTACATTGAGATCGGCAGCATAAAAAGACGTTATGGCAGTATAAACGGTTTAAGATTTATTAAAAATGTACGTAGGTACTTAAGTTAGAGTCGCCTGTACCCGCATGTCTCCATACAAACGGAAATAAGGATTGTGGCAATCACAGAACTATATCAAGATAGAAGGAAGAAGTGTACGTACCTCGCGTGGAAAAATTAAGCCTCAATGGCTCAAATGTTCGGCGCGAAGCTCAGTCGGCGAGCGACCGCAGTCCGCGTGCGACGTCAAGTTCTTAAAACAAAATGACTCGTAGTTCGGTAATTAACTGTGCAAACAACACCAATAAAGGTGGAGCGGGAGATCAAGGTATTTCCTTTCATTGGTTAGTATTATTTGTTCTAAAATATCCGTAAATATTTAAAAAACGTTTATTTTGTTGCTCCGTATTACTTTTACCACAATAATAATACAGCGATTATGTATCAAATGCTAGTTTTCCATTGCGTGTTTAATTTTACGAGCCAGACTTGAGATCCATTCAAAACCAGCAATGTAAAAGTAAGCTTTTCAAATTGTTGAGTAGCGTCCAAGGTCAATTTATCAGTTTGTCTGTCAAAAATAAGAATAGTGATGTGCACTGCAATTTTCTTACTCGATTATATATATCGATTTTGAAAGCAGATTAACTGATAATTTGAATAATTTCTTTTTTATTTATTTAGCTTTCCGTAGTAAAAAGCAAATATTACTAAACACTGATTTTATAGGTTATATAATTTAAGCAACAGAAAGTGACTGCAGTGGAGACTAAAAAAGACCTGATGGATGGATGGATGGATGGAAGCAACAGGCCGTAAAAATGGTTTCCTACAAAAAACAGCCGGATTTCTTCTAAATATTTCCACGAAGACGCCTATACTGCCCCATCAAAGAAACGACGAATAATTAGCACAGCTTATCCGACTATTGATGTAGTGATAATGTCAAATGATGAAAAGGTACAAATACATAAGTCTAGGTAATTTTTTTTCTTTTTATGGTCTTCTAATAAAAGCTTGTTTTTAAAAATGGTTTTAATTTATTCTTATTATTTATTTTGTTTCTTAATTGTCGCACACTTCACTCCCTTTCCCTCTTTAATTAACTATGCAAAGTCTCGAACTCTGCTTTACCCCATTCCACTCCACTCTTTACCTAAATAACCTAGTTCCCTCATAAGATAATACTCCTGGCATTAGGTGTTCGGAATTTCAGCTGGATATCTGCCGTAAGCTAATCTGATAATTAGTTTAGGTAATTATCAGTTAGTCTGCCGACAGATAAACAGATGTTTTAACGGTGACCTACCATAAACAAGAATAGGTTATGTACGAATTTTAAAACACCGAAAACGTTTCGTAATTTTTTTATTTTCCATTCAGTTCCATTTGACCGAAAATCCAATTGCTATATTGTTGAAATTCCGATTTTTGATAGTTATTTTTTTGGAAGCTATATGGTTTGTATTGCAACCCTACGTTAATATACTATACTACTATTGCTATATGTCTCAAAATTAGCCTTTGCTACACTCCAATAATATTACTTTTACTACTAATCTCAATTTGTCGACTGTAAGTAGTTATTGAAAATCGGTGTGAATAATAATATGGAAAAAGTTACTTCTATCTTTAATATTTCTAGAAAAGGAAATTATTCTTACCAAAAGTCATACCAAAATAAAATTAAATGTTTTGATTTCCGGCCGACAGTTTTTCTAAAAGATAATCATCATTCCGTGTAGGTGACACGGTCAGTCGACCATGCACATCCTAGTGTCAGAGTTCTTCGGAACCGCCTCTCGGCCTCTGACATGGTTCCTTTAACGACTACCAGATAGCAGCCGGAACCAACGGCTTTACGTGCCTTCCGAAGCACCGGAATCATCTCTTATCAGACAATCAGGTGATTCATGCCTGCAATGTCCTAACCAAACTGGAAACAACTTAACAAAGTATGCTTCCCGTGGGAATCGAACCACGACCCCCGGGTCAACAAGGCAAACGCCTTAACCACTGGACCACGGTGGCTGTTGAAAAAGACTGTTCTAAAAGATGAAAAATATGTTTATTAAGTTTATAGAAGTAGAAAATATGGTAAAGAAGTCATTTGGAATTTAAAACTTCGTCGTCCCGTTTTCAGCAATCTTAAATTCGAAGAGAAAAAAATCTTGTTTGTGATAGGTTACCGATTAGATTAAGTAATTATCAATTTGTCTGTCGGTCAAATAAAGTTTGCTTATCGATATTTTGAATCGATTAATATTAACCTGGAATATTTTTTGTAAATAATTGAGTGACAATTAGGTAAAAATAAATAGGTATAAAGGAGAAAATCTACTACCACTACATAAACTGTTAGAAATAGATATGTACTATACTATATATGTTGTACCAAAGAAACTAAAGTTATTGATAGCTGATTCCAAACTTACCTACTTATGTAGATTAACATCAATTCAATCTTAACAGAATTGTATGTTTTCCTTATTAACTTGACGGGGGATCGAACCCGGGCGGGGCGGTTCCACTGCGCCACAGAGGTCGTCGATATCGTAATTAGATAGGAAGAAATTGTTTGGGTACCACGAATAAAGTAAAGTATACTTAATTCTTTTCACTACAAATATGTAGATCGATATTTTAGACTTCGCTGCGCAGCGCGTACACAACCTCCCGCTTCCAGATTTTGTTGGTACCGCGGGCGGGGTGGGACGAGGGCGATATTCTAAGGTATTATCGGTATTTCGTTTTTAATCGATGGCTTGAAATCGTTTTCGCGCGGCTTATATTTCCCATCACTAAATTATACTCGTGACGTCAAAATACCTACGCAAAATGTTACACGCTCGGTGTCGATACAAATCGACGAGCATTTTTCTTCTATCTTGATATAGTTCTGTGGTGGCAATATTTGTCAATTTTAGGGTAAAATTAAGTATCCAATCAATAAATCTCATTATAATCTACGTACGTTCCCATACAGTTTGGTTAAATTATCAATAGTTTGAGAATTACACGCCTCTCAAGATTTCCATACAAATTTGAAAAAGCTTGTAATTCTCAAACCATTGGTATTTTAATCAAGCTGTATAGGAACGTACGTAGATTATAATGAGATTAATTGATTAAATGTTAATTTTACTCCAAAATTATCAAATATTGCCACAATTCCCTGTTTCCGTTTGTATGGAGACATGCGCGTCCAGGATTATGTTATTTTTTTTATTACCATCCTTGGCGTAAGTAATGTTCTAAGTAATTTAAACCAATTTTCCTTGATCACGGCTACAAGTAATGAATGTATTTAATAGTGAGATGACACCTAATTCCGGACTCACCTTTCACACAGTTTTTGTATCTCCTTCGTCCGCAATTCTTAGGAAACCTTCAGATGATATGAAGATCAGTGTTATAATAAAAAAAGGATCAATACATTCACAGGGCAGAAAGATTCTTGAATGAAGACCACGTACCGGCAATTGCAGCGTTGGACATCCACCGACCAGGTGGTCAGACGACCAGATAAAGGTTGCAGGAAGGCGCTGGATACAGGCCGCTTTCAACCGGTCGCATTGGAAATCCTTGGGAGGCCTCTGTCCAACAGTGGAGTTCCTGTGGCTGATATGATGATGATGATTCACATTGCACATTTTAGAGTCAATAATATCCCGTATATTCCTGTAAAATTCATTCACAGGTAGGAAGGTATGACGTCATATCATGCTCACAATAATTTCAATTTCATGATGCCTGCTCTTTTATTCAACGAGCGACAAACGGTGTTATTCCCAAATCGCATTATGTTGTCTTCAAGGTGAAATGGTTTAATTCAGTGGCCGAGGTTGGTCGAAAGGCTTAAACTGAATATTCTACATCACTATCAAATTAATGGTTAGCTCTTGTTACTTATTCGTAGGTTAGATACCTTTTGGCTACCGATACAAAGGCATGGCTTCATCACTCGTAACCCAAACATAAACAATAATCATTAAAAATACTATGTGTTAATGTTTATTTTAGGCCTGGCATAAGGCCTGACAAAATTAATACATTTTCCTTTTGGAACTAAAAAAATATATTGACAAATTCACACAAATATATATTTAAATGGATTTTAAGATTTCAAACGTTTATTTAATAAAGGTTTCTTAAAACACTTATAAATTGTCATATTTGATTTTACAGCTTTCACAACAAAAAAATTGTTGACGTCAGTAATTTACTTATGGCTAAGTTTAGGCCGCTTTCAAAGCAGAGTGCAGAAGAAGCGGCAACAAACCAAAAAGCGCATTTTCTCCAAGCGACACGTCAACACACAATTTTAGTTACCTTTATAAATTACTTGCTGGAAATGTTGAAATAATTGAGATTTGCAGTATTTACAGCAGCATGAATGCAATTTTCATTATTTCAAAACGCATTTGATTGATGTATATGCAAATAACATTCTGCACAAATCAATAAAATCTGAATATTACATTCAACCAGACTTAATATTCAAAGTCAAAGTAGAGGTTGAATATTTTGTATTCGTTTTCTTATTTGCATGTTATGACTCAAATTTGACTTGGCGTCTATCACGAAGATAGATAGGGCGAAACAATTTGTGAAATACCATGTCACCAAGTTGCTTTTCAAACTTATTATTAGGGCCCTATAGGAACCTAAGAAATGCACACTCCAGTCACGTGTGTGAGGAAAGGGATTGAAGGAAAAAATGAACAAGTTTTGAGCATGATTTATAACCATGCTAGTAAGGAGCATGATTCTGTCCCACACACAAACACACGTGCTTAAAAAGCACGTGTGTTCGTGTGTGGTTTTAAAAAACAAAACATCGATATTAAGTAAAAATAAATTCATCTCAGAAAAAAATTACTGATTTTTTCACAACGCAATATCGAGTAAGCAAACATGATTGTTTCTCGTTGAAATATTGTTTCCGACGGCGCTAAGAAGGCGAGTGGTTTAAAAATAACAACTTAGAATTTCGTGGAGTAGTTTCATCTTTGTGATCTCTAAACGGGATATTCTACTCACTGCATATTAAATTGAAAGAAAACCCTCTAGTTTATTAAATTTGTAGAAAAATACCCGCCATAAAGACAACGAAGATTAGTAACTTTTCTTTGTCTTTAAGGCGGGTATTTTAAAATTGGTAGTACTAACTGAGTACCAATTTGATGCTCTATACCATTTTAGTAAACTCGTAACTATAAACCAGGCGATAAATGACACATCGTAGGTATCTACCATCGTACCTAACTATTCTAAAATTTATTTCAGATAAAATTTACTGAATTTTTCGCAACGCTATATCGAGCAACAAACAATATTATTTCCGACGACGCGAAGAAAGCGAAAGATTTAAAAATAACAACTTAGACTTTCGTGGAAGTAGTTTCATCTCCGCGATCTGGAAATGGGATATTCAGTTCACCACATATTAAATTGAAAGCAACCCCTGTAGTTTATTCAATTTGTAGAAAATTACTAAAAAAAAATAAGGACAAAGAAGAGTTACTGACTACTAATTCGAGGTTATATACCATTTTGGTAAACTTGTATATATAAACCAGACAATAAATATAACATCGTTCCTTCCATCGAACCTAAATATTCTAAAATTCATCTCAGACAAAATTCACTGAATTTTTCGCAACACAATATCGAGTAAGCAAACATGATTGTTTCTCGTTGAAATATATTCCGACAGCGCTAAGAAGGCGAGTGGTTTAAAAATAACAACTTAGAATTTCGTGGAGTAGTGTCATCTTTGTGATCTAGAAATGTGTTATTCAGTTAACCGCATATTAAATTGAAAGAAACCTCTCTAGTTTATTCAATTTGTAGAAAAATTCTCTCCATATAGACACGGGAAGAGTTACTGGTAATGAACACTGACTACAAATTCGAGATTCTATACTTGTTTAGTAAACTTGTGAATACGATTTGTAATAAGTGTTAGATGCCACGCACATATCTCGTTCTATACTAAACGTATACATGTGAAGGCAAATCTGAACATGCATTAGTAGAGTGCGAGACAATGTAGAATGGTCGCAGTGATGTAAGATGGCAAGTGGTAGAGTAGCTTGCCTACTATACTACTATTGATAGAATAACTGGTATTCTATCAATTTCTAGTACAGTAATGTAAAAATATGCCCAATATCAAACAATAGTTGAACGAAAGATAGAGGGAAAACAAGGGAGAGAAGAACCACGGAGATGGTTTATCGATCAGATCAAAAATAAATAAAATGCGAAAACCTTAAAAGAAATAAAAAAAACTAGCCAATAGGGAAATCTGAAAATCACTCCACTGACAAGAGCCTGGCTCTTAAATAAGAAGCAGTTAATAAAATTACATATTTTGGTGGCCCATGAGGGGAACCCGGCGAAATACCAAAATTCAAGCATCGAAATAGTCAAGTACGACGGCACGGCAGTTGGTCACCGAAGTCACTAAATTTCATCAGTGGAGGTATAAGGAGCAGCATAGGAGCATCCAAATAAATCAATCCGGTCATTGAAGCAGCTAAAGTTTCGAACCAGCAGCGGATTCTAAGAGATAAGTGTTCCAAATTCATCTCCTATTGTGCCTACCTACCTACATCCTACAATAAAAATATCTTATCCAATTCCGTGCTATATAGTGTGGTCAATACGTGTTCATTCTATTGTTGTTTGATAATCAGATTCGTTATTAACGATTTAACACAAATATCACGAACAATACTTGCTCATAACAGCAAATTCCCGTGAAATTCCCACAACAGCCAGTGATAATTTTCTATCTATAATAATATCAACTTAAACAGTAAATTTTGATTGATTTAACGATAAATTTAACTAGGTAATAATATTTTTGTATTGTATATCTACTTTCTTACATATTACAAAACAAGGTCCGCGTGCCGCGTCTGTCTGTCTGTCTGGTAGCGGTAAACTCGAAAACTATTATACAGATTTTCGTGCAGTTCTCACTAGTGGACAGAGTACTGTGATCCGCGATGAGGGTTTAGGTGTATAGTTTAAGCTGATACTACCCGTGCGACACTAGACAGGGCGAGTCGCTAGTGGATAAACAAAACATTTCATATACCTAGTTTGGTGGCCCATACATACATACTTTAATAACATTAAGAATAAACCTATCGCGCCGATTGCTTCGCTGTGCTGATTATTTCGCCGACTATTCCAGCTGTTCCCTCGGGTCGCGCGTCGCGTCAGGACCTGATCGGCCGGCGAGTCACTCAGCTCGGCCCTGAGAGAGCAGAGTCCGTGCTGAGGAGTACCAGCGTGGCGAGGAGCGTGAGCCATTTATTTTATTTTCTTACGAAATTTCTCGTTACGATTTACATTGAATTTAAGTTCTAGTAGTTTTGAGTTCCTTAATTTACATTAATTATGCCTAATACGCCACCCGACGCTGACAAAAACGTAGCGAAAGAATTAACATTACGGGAATTAAATATAAAACGTAGTTCAGTAAAGGGTCAGATAACAAAATTTAAGTCTTTTCTTTTCAATGTAAGCCGGAACAAAGAATTGTCGAGTCTCGAGCTGGCCGAGTTATCTGTCAAACTGAGTAGGTTCGAGGCTCTATCATTGCGATTTGATGACTTGCAATCTCAGATTGAGGTTTTAAATTCTGAAAATTTACATCGCGAAATAGATGAACGGGAGAGTATTGAGCATGAGTTTGTTGTGAACATCGCTGCGTCAAAACAAATTATTGATGATTACAATAAGGAATCTCAACCGCGGCACGAGTCATCTTTTCATGAAGCGAGTGCTCATTATACTTCCGAACACAACGAAACTTGTAATGTTGGATTTAAATTGCCGCAAATTCAAATTTCGAAATTTAATGGCACATATTTTCACTGGCTAGAATTTCACGATACATTCGAAAGCCTCATTCATAAAAACAGTCGCATTTCGGAAATTCATAAATTCCATTACCTTGTTTCTTACTTGGAAGGAGACGCAGCCCGTATAATATCCAACCTAGAAATATCATCAGCTAATTATTCAGAAGCGTGGAAGCTTCTTTGTGATCGTTATAACAATAAGCGCTTATTAACGAATCATCATTTAAGTTCGTTATTAAATGTACAGCCGCTTTCACGTGAGTCTGAGAAGTCACTGCGTTTTCTGGTTGACCATATGACAAAAAATTTGCGCGCCTTGTCCAGCTTAGGCCAACCTACGGATAAGTGGGACATGTTGCTCATTTTCATGTTTTCGTCGAAATTAGATAGCCAAACTTTAACTAAATGGGAGGAATATCGTAACACGCTCGAAGATATACCCAATTTGAGTAATTTTAAACAGTTTTTAATTAATCGTGCCGATGTGCTGGAGGCTATAAATAGAAATAACTACGACAATACTACTTCAAATAAAAAAACTCCAACATCAATACGGAGTTCTCAGTCACAAAATACACAAAATAAAAATACTAAATTTACATCTTACACTAAATCATTTGCTAGTACACATTCAGAGCGGACAAACGTATTTGTATGTATTATCTGTGGAGATAACCACAAAATTTATGATTGTCCAGTTTTTAAGGCTAAGAGTGTACAAAATAGATTAGACGATGTTAAAAGGTTTAAGTTATGCTCTAACTGCCTGCGTCAAGGACATCCACTTAATGAATGTCGGATGGGATCGTGCCGTGAATGCAAAAAACGCCATAACACGCTGCTTCACGATCCTGCAACGATCAACAAGGCGTCAGTCACTACAGAGCCCAATATCATGGTAAACTACTCCACAGAAAATCAGCAGCAGGTGCTTTTGTCTACAGCTATTATAAAAATTTGCAATCCGGTCACAGGTGTATCAACGAAGGTTCGCGCGCTCCTAGATTCTGGGAGCCAATCTTCGTTTATTTCTACGTCACTCAAAAACCAGTTAGCACTAAACTCAACTCGTATAGATAATTTAAGGGTTATAGGAATAGGTAACAGCAACTGTAATAAGGTGACTGAATCATGCATTATCCAAATGAATTCTATAAATACACCATTTAGCATTCAGTTGTCTTGCTTTGTACTAAATGAATTAACTAGTGAAATGCCCAGGGCTCGTATTGATATTAAAACATTGCAATTGCCTTCCTCTATAATTCTGGCAGATCCTACCTTCTATCAGCCTTCCAAAGTCGATGTTTTATACGGGGCTGATTTATTTTGGGACATTTTAGTGGCGGAACAAAGAAACCTAGGTCCCAATCTTCCTAGATTACATAATTCTAAATTTGGCTGGTTGATTTCTGGCCCCATACACATAAGGAACAACCATAATTCCATACAATGTCATCACGCATCTGTTTTACAAAATGCAGACGATGACATTCATAAAATGCTTCCTATATTTTGGAGCCTCGAGGAAGTTCCCTATAAGGCTAAATTAAGCGATAAAGATAAATATTGCGAAAAACATTTTTTACTAAATACTACAAGGTTAGAAAATGGTAGGTTCCGTGTGAAGCTGCCCTTAATAGATGCACCCGATTGCTTAGGTGATACTTACGCAATGGCTAAAAAGCGTTTTCTTCATTTGGAGAAGCGATTCAAGCGAAACCCAGCTCTTAAAACGGAGTACTCAAAATTTATCAATGAATACGAAATGTTAGGACATCTGTCAAAATCTAAGGTAAGGCCAGATACATGCTACTTCTTATGTCATCACGCTGTTCTCAAAGAAACCAGCGAGTCAACTAAATTGAGAGTAGTTTTTGACGGATCGGCTCCATCTTCCTCCGGATATTCTCTTAATGACATACTAATGTCAGGGCCCAATATACAAGACTCCCTTTTCTCCATATTGGTTAGAGCTCGACAGCATAAATACCTACTGACAGGAGACATAGAAAAGATGTACCGTCAGATAGAGGTCACTGAACCTGATCGTGATTTACAATTGATATTGTGGAGAGAAAAGGAGTCTGAACCCATCAAAATACTAAAATTGAATACTCTCACTTACGGAACAGCAAGTGCGAGCTATTTAAGTACTAGATGCGTCTATCAATTGGGGGAAGAATGCGAGGACGAATTGATCAAAAATATAATAAAATCAGACTTTTTCGTAGATGACTTGATAACTGGTTGTAACGACGAAATTCAATTGCGTTACATTCAAAATAAAATATCTAAAGTACTTAGTTCTGGATGTTTTAACTTACGAAAATACAAAAGTAACTTACCGAATCTGCTTCAGGATTCCAATGTGGCAAATAATCAGAACAGCTTAGTATTTAGCGAATCTTCTAGTACTCTAGGTTTAGGCTGGAATCCAGCTGACGATACCCTGCATTTTCCAACTAAAGATATTCCACAAAATACAGTTGTTACTAAAAGATTTATTTTATCTCAATCATTTAAAATTTTCGATCCATTGGGGATTCTCAGCCCATTCATAATTATACCAAAAATGATTCTTCAACAGTTGTGGGTAAACAAATTAGATTGGGATCAGCCAGTTCCAAAGGATATTGAAATGGCATGGAACAACTTTCAGAGCAATGTACCTAGCTTGCATAATTTACGCATACCAAGGCTGAGTCTATGTGACGATGCTGTTGAAATTGAAATGCATTCATTCAGCGATGCTTCACAGCACGCTTATGGCGCATGTGTGTATATGCGATCCATAAATGCAAGAGGTGCAGTCACTGTGAGGTTGCTGTGCGCCAAATCAAAGTATACTCGGAGTAAAATCCGCAAAATATCATATCAAACGTATACTCGGAAACAGTCACTTAACATTTGAGGAAATAGCAACATTGTTTGCACAGGTTGAAGCCATACTAAATAGCCGTCCGTTATACCCTTTATCGTCCTCTCCTAACGACTTTCTCCCGCTGTCTCCTGGGCACTTTCTCATAGGAAGACCGCTAGTATCGCTGCCATCTCCAAATCTACTGAATTGTAAGGAGAATAGCCTAAGAAGATATGAACGCCTGGAGAAACTGCGCCAACACTTTTGGAATAAATGGCAACGGGAATATATAGCTGAATTGCAACAGAGAACTAAGTGGAGAACTAACTGCGAGAAGTTGAAGGTTGGAGACATGGTGCTAATACAGGAAGACAATGTGCCGCCTATGAACTGGCGACTTGGCAGAGTGGCTCGACTATTTTTGGGAGCGATGGAATCTGCCGAGTAGCTGACATCAACACTAGTAAAGGATGCATAAGAAGAGCATTAGTTCGATTGTGCCCGCTGCTGATGGCTGAAGCAGATGACTGATTTGGTTGAAAGTGTCCTTTCAACGGGCGGGAAGATGTTTAAGCCTATATACCTTACACTTATTTTAGACAAGTGATTTGCGTGTGTTAAATTGCTCTTTAATCAGCGTAGGCGCGAGTGCAAGTTGTGTCATTTTTATCTAGAACAATTCACTTCTGTATCGACCGCCGTGTGCGCTCATGTCAATATAACTTGTAAATTGTATTTTGCTAAATTACATCAAGTATTCAAGAAATTTGAGTTTCATTGGCTCCAGTGTGTTAATCGAAGACATATTTTGGACCGCGACCGCGACGATTTAAAATTGATCAATTCGTCCTCGCATTCTTCCCCCAATTGATAGACGCATCTAGTACTTAAATAGCTCGCACTTGCTGTTCCGTAAGTGAGAGTATTCAATTTTAGTACTTTGATGGGTTCAGACTCCTTTTCTCTCCACAATATCAATTGTAAATCACGATCAGGTTCAGTGACCTCTATCTGACGGTACATCTTTTCTATGTCTCCTGTCAGTAGGTATTTATGCTGTCGAGCTCTAACCAATATGGAGAAAAGGGAGTCTTGTATATTGGGCCCTGACATTAGTATGTCATTAAGAGAATATCCGGAGGAAGATGGAGCCGATCCGTCAAAAACTACTCTCAATTTAGTTGACTCGCTGGTTTCTTTGAGAACAGCGTGATGACATAAGAAGTAGCATGTATCTGGCCTTACCTTAGATTTTGACAGATGTCCTAACATTTCGTATTCATTGATAAATTTTGAGTACTCCGTTTTAAGAGCTGGGTTTCGCTTGAATCGCTTCTCCAAATGAAGAAAACGCTTTTTAGCCATTGCGTAAGTATCACTTAAGCAATCGGGTGCATCTATTAAGGGCAGCTTCACACGGAACCTACCATTATCTAACCTTGTAGTATTTAGTAAAAAATGTTTTTCGCAATATTTATCTTTATCGCTTAATTTAGCCTTATAGGGAACTTCCTCGAGGCTCCAAAATATAGGAAGCATTTTATGAATGTCATCGTCTGCATTTTGTAAAACAGATGCGTGATGACATTGTATGGAATTATGGTTGTTCCTTATGTGTATGGGGCCAGAAATCAACCAGCCAAATTTAGAATTATGTAATCTAGGAAGATTGGGACCTAGGTTTCTTTGTTCCGCCACTAAAATGTCCCAAAATAAATCAGCCCCGTATAAAACATCGACTTTGGAAGGCTGATAGAAGGTAGGATCTGCCAGAATTATTGAGGAAGGCAATTGCAATGTTTTAATATCAATACGAGCCCTGGGCATTTCACTAGTTAATTCATTTAGTACAAAGCAAGACAACTGAATGCTAAATGGTGTATTTATAGAATTCATTTGGATAATGCATGATTCAGTCACCTTATTACAGTTGCTGTTACCTATTCCTATAACCCTTAAATTATCTATACGAGTTGAGTTTAGTGCTAACTGGTTTTTGAGTGACGTAGAAATAAACGAAGATTGGCTCCCAGAATCTAGGAGCGCGCGAACCTTCGTTGATACACCTGTGACCGGATTGCAAATTTTTATAATAGCTGTAGACAAAAGCACCTGCTGCTGATTTTCTGTGGAGTAGTTTACCATGATATTGGGCTCTGTAGTGACTGACGCCTTGTTGATCGTTGCAGGATCGTGAAGCAGCGTGTTATGGCGTTTTTTGCATTCACGGCACGATCCCATCCGACATTCATTAAGTGGATGTCCTTGACGCAGGCAGTTAGAGCATAACTTAAACCTTTTAACATCGTCTAATCTATTTTGTACACTCTTAGCCTTAAAAACTGGACAATCATAAATTTTGTGGTTATCTCCACAGATAATACATACAAATACGTTTGTCCGCTCTGAATGTGTACTAGCAAATGATTTAGTGTAAGATGTAAATTTAGTATTTTTATTTTGTGTATTTTGTGACTGAGAACTCCGTATTGATGTTGGAGTTTTTTTATTTGAAGTAGTATTGTCGTAGTTATTTCTATTTATAGCCTCCAGCACATCGGCACGATTAATTAAAAACTGTTTAAAATTACTCAAATTGGGTATATCTTCGAGCGTGTTACGATATTCCTCCCATTTAGTTAAAGTTTGGCTATCTAATTTCGACGAAAACATGAAAATGAGCAACATGTCCCACTTATCCGTAGGTTGGCCTAAGCTGGACAAGGCGCGCAAATTTTTTGTCATATGGTCAACCAGAAAACGCAGTGACTTCTCAGACTCACGTGAAAGCGGCTGTACATTTAATAACGAACTTAAATGATGATTCGTTAATAAGCGCTTATTGTTATAACGATCACAAAGAAGCTTCCACGCTTCTGAATAATTAGCTGATGATATTTCTAGGTTGGATATTATACGGGCTGCGTCTCCTTCCAAGTAAGAAACAAGGTAATGGAATTTATGAATTTCCGAAATGCGACTGTTTTTATGAATGAGGCTTTCGAATGTATCGTGAAATTCTAGCCAGTGAAAATATGTGCCATTAAATTTCGAAATTTGAATTTGCGGCAATTTAAATCCAACATTACAAGTTTCGTTGTGTTCGGAAATATAATGAGCACTCGCTTCATGAAAAGATGACTCGTGCCGCGGTTGAGATTCCTTATTGTAATCATCAATAATTTGTTTTGACGCAGCGATGTTCACAACAAACTCATGCTCAATACTCTCCCGTTCATCTATTTCGCGATGTAAATTTTCAGAATTTAAAACCTCAATCTGAGATTGCAAGTCATCAAATCGCAATGATAGAGCCTCGAACCTACTCAGTTTGACAGATAACTCGGCCAGCTCGAGACTCGACAATTCTTTGTTCCGGCTTACATTGAAAAGAAAAGACTTAAATTTTGTTATCTGACCCTTTACTGAACTACGTTTTATATTTAATTCCCGTAATGTTAATTCTTTCGCTACGTTTTTGTCAGCGTCGGGTGGCGTATTAGGCATAATTAATGTAAATTAAGGAACTCAAAACTACTAGAACTTAAATTCAATGTAAATCGTAACGAGAAATTTCGTAAGAAAATAAAATAAATGGCTCACGCTCCTCGCCACGCTGGTACTCCTCAGCACGGACTCTGCTCTCTCAGGGCCGAGCTGAGTGACTCGCCGGCCGATCAGGTCCTGACGCGACGCGCGACCCGAGGGAACAGCTGGAATAGTCGGCGAAATAATCAGCACAGCGAAGCAATCGGCGCGATAGGTTTATTCTTAACGTTATTAAAGTATGTATGTATGGGCCACCAAACTAGGTATATGAAATGTTTTGTTTATCCACTAGCGACTCGCCCTGTCTAGTGTCGCACGGGTAGTATCAGCTTAAACTATACACCTAAACCCTCATCGCGGATCACAGTACTCTGTCCACTAGTGAGAACTGCACGAAAATCTGTATAATAGTTTTCGAGTTTACCGCTACCAGACAGACAGACAGACGCGGCACGCGGACCTTGTTTTGTAATATGTAAGAAAGTAGATATACAATACAAAAATATTATTACCTAGTTAAATTTATCGTTAAATCAATCAAAATTTACTGTTTAAGTTGATATTATTATAGATAGAAAATTATCACTGGCTGTTGTGGGAATTTCACGGGAATTTGCTGTTATGAGCAAGTATTGTTCGTGATATTTGTGTTAAATCGTTAATAACGAATCTGATTATCAAACAACAATAGAATGAACACGTATTGACCACACTATATAGCACGGAATTGGATAAGATATTTTTATTGTAGGATGTAGGTAGGTAGGCACAATAGGAGATGAATTTGGAACACTTATCTCTTAGAATCCGCTGCTGGTTC
This sequence comes from Rhodophaea formosa, assembly GCA_963082605.1. Lineage (NCBI taxonomy): Eukaryota > Metazoa > Arthropoda > Insecta > Lepidoptera > Pyralidae > Rhodophaea > Rhodophaea formosa. Next base: position 22,308,168 of record OY720208.1, read on the forward strand.
GAAACTTTAGCTGCTTCAATGACCGGATTGATTTATTTGGATGCTCCTATGCTGCTCCTTATACCTCCACTGATGAAATTTAGTGACTTCGGTGACCAACTGCCGTGCCGTCGTACTTGACTATTTCGATGCTTGAATTTTGGTATTTCGCCGGGTTCCCCTCATGGGCCACCAAAATATGTCTTCGATTAACACACTGGAGCCAATGAAACTCAAATTTCTTGAATACTTGATGTAATTTAGCAAAATACAATTTACAAGTTATATTGACATGAGCGCACACGGCGGTCGATACAGAAGTGAATTGTTCTAGATAAAAATGACACAACTTGCACTCGCGCCTACGCTGATTAAAGAGCAATTTAACACACGCAAATCACTTGTCTAAAATAAGTGTAAGGTATATAGGCTTAAACATTTATCAATACTGGTTACATTGGTATATTTTAAAACCATGCCTAGTTAGTACTAAAGGTTTCGGAATACTTTTTAATAGCAAGGCTCTTGGCATGTGGTAATAGTAGTCTTCACGTGGTCAAGACGGTATTAATAAATTACTTTTAATTATCATGTCTTTTAGAACTTTGAGTACAGCAATATTATAATGAATTCAACGTTTGAAACAAAAGCAATTTTCAACAATACGTTGAAAACCACAGGAAACCTCATTGAGTACAAATTGTACTTAATTAAACACATTCAGTCTAAATGTGAAGCCGGCGAACCAAATCCTATCTCTAGCAAATCTCCTAGATTTCACAGGCGTCATTTGCGAAGCCCAGGGATTGAAAAAGATTCGTTCATTTCATGAGATATGCGTTTTCATATCCCATCCTCGTTTCGTTTTACTAGTTTCAGCACTATTTTCCGCACATTCGTATTTTCAGCACTTTTCTTTTCCTTTGTGTTAGCGATATATGAGATTATGACTTAATGATTGAAGTTAAGTGTCATTAATATGACTACTACTACTACTACGGTGTTGTTAATATTCCGGCATGACATGTAGTAAAGAAAGAACATATGTTATTTTAGTCAGATATCACAATGATCACGTCTGTTGGCAGAAATGGGAAGTGATAAACAAAAGTAACCATACCTATAACTTTTGTACAAATCTTCCTTCAGCCATTAAGTCAAAATACACAATTTTACAAATTAAACGCAATTTAGTCTGAAGAGGAAACTAGCGACCTTCTATAGTAAATCTCGCTGGTTTTGCAGGCAACATTTAGCAAAGCCCGGAGATTGAATACGACTCGCTTATTTCGTGAGACATACGTTTTCATACCCCAACCTCGTTTCTTTTCACTAATTTCAGCACTATTTTTCATACACTCGTATTTTCAGCATTTGTTTTTCGTTTTGTGTTAGCGAAATATGAGATTATGACTTAAAGGATGGATGTTAAGTTTCATAGGACTTTGGCCTCAGATCACATCAAATGTGATCTGAGACTTTAGCGTTAATAATATTCCAGCATGACGTGTAGTAAAGAAAGATCATATGTTACCGAAGTCAGGGATAACAATATAAAGAAAAGTAGTCGTACCTGTCATTTTTGTACAAAACTTTCATATGCCATTAAGTGCAAACGACACAATTTTAAAAATTAAACGCAATTTCGTCTTAAAGGGAAGCCAGCAAACTTCTATAGTAAATCTCGCCGATTTTGCAGGCAACATTTAACAAAGCCCGGAGATTTAGTTGTGGTAGAGCCTCGCTACCGGCGAAAATCATTTTGCTAGTAGCATGAATGGGCCGGCTCGTCCGGGGAAGTACCACACTCTCACAGAAAATCGACGTTTGAGTAGTAGCTTTACCGCTACTATGCTTCGTTTGGTGAGTGAGAGAGCCGGAGGCCCATCTCCCTCTCCCCTCTGGGGAGAGTAAAATGAAAGGCCGGCAACGCTCCTGTGACACCTCTGGTGTTGCAGTTGTCCATGGGCAGCGGTGATCACTTCCCATCAGGTGACCCACTTGCTCGTTTGCCGTCCTATGACATATAAAAAAAAAAAAAAAAAAAAAAAAAAAAGATTGAGAAAGATTCGCTTATTTCATGAGACATGCCTTTTCATATCCCAACCACGTTTCTTTTTACTAATTTCAGCACTATTTTCCACACATTCGTATTTTCACCACTTTTCCTTTGTGTTCAAAATATGAGAATATGACTTATAAGATGGATGTAAAGTTTCATTGATAGGACTTAAGTGTTATTATTAAAAAAGCAATAGTACCTATATTTTCGTACAAAAATTCCTTCTGCCATTAAGTCAAAACTAGAAAATTTTACAAATTAAACGCAATTTCGTCTGAAAAGGAAGTCAGCTACCTTCTGGAGTAAATCTCGCCGATTTTGCAGGCAACATTTAGTAAAGCCCAGAGACATACATTTTCATATCCCGACCTCGTTTCTTTTTACTAGTTTCAGCACTATTTCCCACATTTTCTCATATTTTGTGTAAATGACGTGTTCGTCTATTTGTTTTTAGTTTTACGCTTTTGATAAAGAAGATAGTTAGATTAATATATGTACCTAAAAGAACGAAATCAAAAATCAGTGTGTTTTATAAATTTAACCAAAGAAAATTATGAATTTGTCATTATAATTTTCTTATAATAATATCTCAAATAAAGATATACTCAACTCAAAAATTAAGTTCAGTTATCTTCTATCACAAAAAGTTTTGAGATTCAAGATGACTGTCATTACAATAACGACTATCCAAATAAATCAAAAGGTAGCTAAATGGCACTGATAATAAGCTAGTTTCCTAAAAGAATATCTACGTCATAATAAATCGCTTAGTTTTGTAGTAAAAAAATATTTTACTACTTATCTAAAATCCCGTGTTTAAAATCACAGTTTGCTACACTCTTTAGCAAACTTTGACTTCACGAGCCCCACCCCTGAATTTTGATGCACTTTATCTGTTCGATGTATAGTTTATTTGAAAAAATAAATTTATATTAATGTTCCTACGTTGATCCTACTTTCCCTGAGTAAACTAGCCTATAAGTCGTTAATAATTTCGAATCGCGTTTTCAAAGTTTCATATATGGTACAAAGTTTGTTACTGTAATTAAAGTCCGCTGCCTAAACAGACATCCTTTTAAACAATACAATACGTTAAAAACAACACATTGTATTCCACACTGGATCAAATTGTAACTGAAACCCAACTATGTTAATGTCTCTATACAATTCATTCCGGCATCATTATTTTCAAAGAAAATATGGAGAGAAATTCGCAAGTTGTTCGGCAATATTATTTCCTCGTCAAAAAGAAGTTGGTGAAGTGAAAATGTTGCAAAAGTTCCCGTTAGATTGTGCAACTTTCTGAATTTATACTTATTTAATGAAAACAGCACTTTGGTAAACTCTGATGTTATAAGAGCTTTTTATTTTGCTTGTGGTCGTGCAATATTCCTACTTCTACGCACAGCTTCAAACACTTTGTCTTAATATTATGATCAACCACAAAAAGTTTTAATTAAATTAAGGTACACACAACCATAACAAACAATTTTCCAATGACACATTACTAACAAACTTACTTTTTAGGGTTCCGTAGTAAACAAGGAACCCTTATAGTTTCGCCATGTCTGTTTGTCTGTCCGTCCGCTGTTTAACTCAGAGACTATAAGTATTAGAAGCTGTTATTTGGTATGGGTATGTATATTAATCATACCAAAAAAGTGGTAGAAACACATCTTGAAAAAAAATTTTTTCGGTTCTCCCATACAAGTAAAGAGGGATCAAGCAATATTTTTTATTCTTTACAAACCCATCGTGTTAGGTAATGTTAAATAGGTCTTAAAAAAATATTGTGAGGTTGAGAACACCATTTTTCGATTTAGGGATTCGTTTCCGAAATATTTGGTTTTAAAGTGCAAATTTTTGTTACTGGTAAGTGTCCTCCCCTCTATCTGCTAAACGGTTATATATGGATACGTGAAAAAAATTACAGCAGTAGTATATATACTGAAGTTGAATGGAAAACTACCAGAGCTGAGTACTAAGTATAAACTAAAAAGTTATAGGCAGCCAACTGATAAAATGTACTTGAAAATGTAAAATTTCATACAATTTTCATTGTTAGATGTTTTTGGTCGTTAAACTGTGAGGTGCGAGTGTGAACAGTGTGAACTCAAAGTTGTCATTCGCAACTATGGAACCCTACACTGCGTGTGGCCTGACTCGCACTTAGCCGGTTTTAATTGGAATATCCGGTAACCCTAGTTAACGTGAAAGATTATATTTTTCAAGATTAAGTTAAGAAACTCTTAAGTTGGTCTGCGATATTAAAAGTAAGTGAAATGAAAATGTTGCGAAAGTTTCCATTAGTTTGTGCAGCTTTCTACAATTTATTTTTTTTGGGTTCTGTACCTCAGAAAGTAAAAAAGAACCCTTATGGCATCACTCCTTTGACCGTTTTACCTTTTTTTCGGAACGCGTGGATATAACAAGTCGATGTTAAAATATCACATATTTACTTACTAATTAGTTACACTGTTAAAAAATCAAACTCATAAGTATACTCATATGACCGTTAATGCCGCAAATTTGCTCAAAATTTGCATAGACCAACGACTTAAATCACAAGTTAAGGAAAAAATCCGAAAACTGAAAATTTGTAATAATAACTAAAAATAAAAAAAAATGTATGGAACCCTTAGGGCGCAAGTCCGGCTCACACTTGACCGATTTTAAAATGAAAACAGCACTCAGAGGAAAGTTTTAACATTTGTTTTGCTCGTGGCCGCGAAATATTTTCACTTCCGCCTACAGTTTTCAATAGTAACATAAGGCTTAATATAACGTTAAACAAAATAAAACCATAGGTACTATTTCTGTTTCTTAGTCACAATATCGAAAAATTTTCTTCATTGCTCTTTGTCACAATGAAATAAAAGTTGACCTTGTATGCAAATGAGTGATCGGCTGACCTATATTTCTTGAGGTAAGATTTTATTGATTAAACATACCCTTCAATTGGGTAAACATAGTATCATAAGAGCGTATCCTAGCAGTATTTTTTCAGTATGGTTTCCATACAAATGTATCTCTCTATTTTCTCGCTGAAAACTGATTCTAGAGGCACAATTCTTTTTTTTATGAAATCTAGTACTAAAATAGGTATGCCCCTATTTTTCATTTTTTTCTTAAATAACTGTTTTTGTAAAAAAAAATTTTGTTTGTTTTTTAGAAAAAATAAAACATAGGGACATACCTATTTCAGTAAAAGATTTTATGAAAAAATAATTGTGCCTTTAGAAGCAGCTTTTAGCGAGAAAATAGAGAAATGCATTTGTATGGAAAACATACTGCTAGGATACCCTCATAAGGTTTGAAATAATAATTTGTAAATAATTATGGTGATAAAAAGCAATTTTTCTAATAAGCGTAATAAAGAGAACTTTTAATTGACTAATCTTGTAATCGATAGTTCATGGGCTGAATTTTATTAAAATGTGAATGTATGGTTGAAACACGCTTAATAGGGTTACTCGGCCCGATAATAAAGTCAACTAATCCTATAATACTGGATTACAGAAATAAAAAAAAATTGTCCTTAGATAAACTTAGATTAGTATATAATTTTTTTTTGACATATCACACAAATAGAGCTAGCCCCACAGTAAGCTTTGAACTTGTGTCGATATTTATCTATATAAGTATATGTCATAAAATATAGTATCGTTGAGTTAGTATCCTGCGACACAAGTTCACAACTTACTGTGGGGCTAGCTCAATTTGTGTGATATGTCCTTATATATTTATTTATTTATTTTATTCTATCGGTGAGGACCTATAATTGGCTCTATCGTTACTATTTTGTTAGTAATTGTGATATTGTTGTAGCCGTAAAATTATAAAAAGTATGCATTCTCTATTAGCTGATTTTTCACTTCATTTTGGTCACGGAATCCTAAAAGATAACATCACAGTTGATCTAGACAAGGTGAGGTCTTAATTACAAAGAGTGTTGATAAAGATCGGCCATTTATTTATGTGACAATCGAGAGCCGATGGACGCTGATAAGCCTGAGAAAGTGGTCCCAGGGGCATTGTGCGTGAAATTTATTGTAATTTGTATGTTTACCTCGTATACCTATACCTTAGATTATATGTATAAAGCTTGGATAAACTCTATTAGCTTAGAAGCGTAGAAAACACTAGTGTCCAGCTCATAGTCGGTCGCGGACACACACAGCTACCAATTTGACGGATTTTGAGGGCATAAATTGACAGGACGCGTATGATAACACAAAGCTGTCACGCACACAAGCATTGAAAAATTGTCCAGTATTATAATCATTGAAATAAAGGCATAACGGTGTCTAGAGAGTATATAGTTAAAGACTTTTAAACTCATTATGTATGTGACATATTCTTAATTGTCTTTGCTAAGTAAATTTAAGGATATTGCACTTTCGGGTATCGCTGAATGGTTTCGGTGGGAGATCTTAATATCCGGTTGCCAAGAAGGATGTGTTTTATGCGTATCTAGTATGTATATATGTTTGTGTATTTCTTCATAAGATACGAGATATTCTAAACAGTTATATGGACTTTGAAAGTTAGAATATCGTTAACTGTATCGCATTTTTTTTTTATTTTTGAAATAATACTATTTATTAACAACAGAAGATAGAGTTTGTGGTCATAGTAACGTTTTACCGATATTCGTAAAAAAAATCCAAGGATTTCCATTTTACTGCTAACTTAATAAGATGAAACTGATATAAAGATAAATTATCATACTCTATCCCTTGCCCTAACACATTAGAAAGGTCTGGTGAAGACACCTAACCTTTCCAATGTGTTAGGGCAAGGGCTAGTGTTTGATCCTGAAAATCTTTCCGTAATGGGCAAATACATTCGATGCAACAAAGAAAATTAGTCTTTCGATGCAGCATTTAATTTCCATATTTAAATGGAATTAACAAAACAGAGTCGGCTAAAGCCGCCCGTTGGCAGCAGCTCCAATGTCATTCAAGTAGCAAATGTATCATATGTATTAGATTCAATTTCCTTCGTTACGCTATAATAGCGTTCCGACTTGACTCTGTCAGTAGATGACAAAGTTAATTCCATGATGTGTAAAAAGGTATGGAAGTTTGAAAGGGGAATCGATAATTTCTCGAGCGATGTTTAAAAGCTTAGGATAAACTTAGTATTTTTGGACACTTAGTTTCATTAATAAAGAAGCATACTGACAACATAATTTGCAAGTATTAAACTACTCTAGTAACCAATACAACGACGTAATAATACATCGTTACCATAGTAATATTTTATTTCCATCGTGCACAAGCAATAAATTTAATTATTCCCTTGAGTTAATTAGTCGATTTACGTCACACTATCAAGAATTATGTCTGCCAAAGATCTTACGATATTCTTATCACGAGGTTTTTATAAAGGCATAATTTTCTTTTATCTCAAATTATCTGTGAAACGCTTTCATGTGGACCAAAATACACTTTTTGACAGAGTGATTTAATACCTTCAAAAAGGTCGCATATCCTTTGAATTTAAACTGAAACGCACGTCACACAAATCACAAAAACATATCCACATACACTTTAACGAGAATATATTCGTTCACATAACTCAATTATGTTTTCACCGAGTCTAAATTCAGAGCCGTCAATTAATGAGTAGATATATTATTAAAGGGTAGCACTTTCTAATTTAATGTTGTTAAATTCTCGAGACGCGTGGACTGCGCGTCGTGTTGGCGCAGATACTAAGAGAAATTGTGATGACACGTATTCTCTTGGATTTGGTTTAAAATATTGTTGAGATAACTCAACGTCTGTTGTTCTTTGCAAGTTTGCAAGGTTTGACAATTGAAGAGTGGACTGTATTCATTCTGTTGTATGAAGGTTAAGGAGGTTTAGTCTACGAATAAGTAGTATTTAGGTATTGTATATGTTAAAGAGAAATGCCCTGTTCTCAAAAATTCCTTCCAAATAATTTTAGCAAATAATACAGATCGACCTAGTCCCTAGACTAAGCTCACAACATACTTAAAGTTGTGAACTTTTAACGTGGGATACTAAGTTGATATTGCATAATTGATACATAAAAATAAACATCTAAGACCCATTTAATGCAATTTGGTTTTTGCAGGTATATTAGATATCATATTATTTTAAAGTCAGCATTTTAAGACCAGGGGCTCAATTATACATGAGTTGGTAAATAAACTAAATAACTCGATGTTTTCGTGGTCTAGTGGTTAACACGCCAGCCTACCACACGAGCATCGATCCCCGACTAGATCGTGATGGAAAACGATCTTTCCCAAATTGACCTGGGGCTTGGATGTTTAACTATTATAAAATACTAGCTTTTGCCCGCGGCTTCGCTCGCGTTAAAAAGTACAGTTGTTGCGGCTTTACTTTTGTTTAGCGTGTGTAAAAAAATTAGGGCCTACAAAACTTCTTTGTACACTATTGAGATTACTACTATCAAGCCATGGGTAATTGAAAACTTGCTCCAGTCATTAACCACATGTCTGACAATTTCTGAACGCACCTCCATCGCTCTATCTTGTGTTCCGTTCATTAATTAAGTGAGAGAGAGCACGAAACAAACATGCATCATCACCAACAATAACTTCTCCATTAACGTTCAGATTTTCTTAAGTCATTTAAAAAAACTCTACCCGACAAAACCTATACTTAAACCAAACGAAAACAAAACAAATGCCAAATACAAAGCACAGTCTATAACCAAAACTACTAAACCGAAACAAAGCAAATGCAATCCAAAATGTCAAGAAAAAAAAACAGCCAAAATCGTCAAATATAATACGTCATCAAATATAATACGCTAGAAATATTTATATTTATATTATACATAGTATGTACTATTAGATACGGCGGCCACTTATCATCGGGTATTGTCGTAGCTCAGTGAAAACACAACGATAGCGGTTTAAAATTGACAAAGTTTCATACAAAATTTTATCCCCTATTTTATCCCCTTGGGGGTAGAATTGATCAAAATCCTTTCTTAGCGGACGCCTACGTCATAACATCTACCTGCATGCCAAATTTCAGCCCGATCCGTCCAGTGGTTTTGGCTGTGCGTTGATAGATCACTATGTCAGTCAGTCAGTCACCTTTGAGTTTTATATATTTAGATAGATACTATAGTTGAGTTAGTATCCTACGATACAAGTTCACAGGGCTAGTTGAATTTGTATGATTAGTAATATTTTTTTCTCAATCATAAGAAATTAACTTAACGAATTTTTTGATAGGAATAGTAGTTTAACAAATTACATACAAATTAATATATATGTATATAGATCTGTATCATGTATGTACAAACACAAAGATAATAAGAAAAAAGATAAAATTGCAATTGAGTAGGTAGTAAAAAACGTTTTGATTACAAAACCTCCACATAAAATTTTACCGCAGCGAGGCGCGGCTATGGCGTACTGAATCTTTACTGCACTTTAACTAATATTAACTTTAGCCGTAAATGAAACTAAGTAAGTGACACCTAATGTTTACAAGCTTTTATTATGCAATTTAAATGTACCTTTATTTTTATAATGTGCCTTTGTGCCAACTTTGTTTTCTGCCATATTATAATTTGCATTTCCTATTTGGTGCAATAAAGTATATTCCATTCTATTTTATTCTGTGTACTTTGTATCTTTATTCGGATCAAATTTTGCAAATTTATTTTGAAAGTTCCTTCAGTCAAAAAACTCATACCCTTCTTTTGCTTAAAAAATATTTTCAATAGACAGCAGCGTTTTGGAACCAAGATAAGCTTAACAAACTGTGCTTACCAAACCATCTGCCAAGAGTGAATATGACACACCCAATGATGGAAATATGAGGAAAGGTCCAGCAGTGGATTTTTGGCACTGAGATGATGATGATGATCTGATGCGTTAACTATTTTAATGTTGATGTATCAGCAACATTAAAATGGTTAACGCTTTCAGTAGTTACGGAAGGAGCTAAAGAAATATAATTTATAGAAATATACATCTTCAAATTTTCATTCAAAAGCTAATCCACTGGATTAAGCAGTAAAGCGTGCAGTTTGAACGCCTATTTATATAACTCAATTGAGGAGAATTTCTCAAGAACAATGTTTGATTAAGTCTTAAGGGCGAAGGGAGGGTAGAGTATTGCAAGAATTAATCCTACTCAACAGAGAAAGGCAGTTTGTGAGTTTGGATGATAGATAGATTATAAGTTTATTGTAATACAGACGCCCTGTGGTTCCCGGCAGAGTAGAATAGGACCATTCCAAGTCATCCCGTGGATGTCATAAAAGGCGACTAAGGAAATACAAGCTAAACAAAGCTTATTAACATCAAAGAGGCCTCTCCAACCCGTCTGGCCAGCGTGGAGAGTGTAGGCCAAATTCTCTGACTACTCAGGCTAGTATATGGGTCTGGTAGTACAGAGAGGGTCATGTTCCTGAGTGGAGACTAGAAAGACCTGATGATGATGAATACAGACGCCATCAAAAACAGAACTTACAAAAACCAAGTCTCGCAATTAACATCTTCTACCGTAAAAAATTGTGAGATTCATGTAATACCAAGTCGGTTAAATGATTCAATTCATACGTTAGGGACCTTCTGTCGTAAGTTTTAACGTAATTTGCTTACCTAACAACATCTTATAGACCATATTAATATCAAAAATCTTTCATATTTTAATTTAATAGAATGACTTAGTCATCGCATGAAAACACAATGTATCTCACAAGTAAATATATATACATTGCAATAAATTAGATTGCTTAATGGCCTGAATTGCTTGGATTCGCTTGCTAACATCGTTATCGCTATCGAACATCACTTCACCTTACCCGATGTCATGCCCAATTCCATTTCAGTTCCGTTACACGTTCTAGCATCTTTTACTCTCGTTCTTTGTCTCTTTTACTTATTAGGAACTCTATCTTGAAGTTTGATGCCAAGCATGGCCTCCATCTCTTTGTGCAACTCTGATATAAGATATTATCTAAATCAAGTGACGCGCGATTATCATTCTTATATCATCTCAGCCGCAAGAAGTCCACTGCTGGACACAGGCCTCCCCTAAGGATTTCCAATATGACCGGTTGGAAGCGGCCTGCATCCAGCGCCTTCCTGCGACCTTTATCAGGTCGTCCGACCACCTGGTCGGTGGGTGTCCAACGCTGCGCTTGCCGGTACGTGGTCGCCATTCAAGAACCTTTCTGCCCCATCGGCCATCGGTTCTACGCGCTATGTGCCCCGCCCACTGCCACATCAAAGAGCTAATCCGCTGAGCTATATCGGTGACCTTAGTTCTTCTACGGATTTCCTCGTTTCTGATTCGATCTCGCAGAGAAACACCGAGCATAGCCCTCTCCATAGTTTTTTGAGCGACCTTAGCTTTCTTATGAGGCCCATAGTAAGGGACCACGTTTCACATTCTTATATTCCGAGTTGTTATTTATCTTATTTATTACATATTCGCGACTAGTTAATATTAAAAAAAACTAGTTAAAAATAATAAATACTTAACACTGACTTATTTTCGCGTTACCTCAATCTCACGTGACATATACTACCATTATATTTAATTCTTGACTTTTATTCTGTAACACTTTAAATTTTGATGGACTTTATTTTATGTTTTTTACCGTTTTATCTACCGAATTTCATGCATACCTAATTTGTAATTAATAAATCGCCGCACCCAAATTGGGTACATGTCAAACTGCAAATTATATTTTTGTTATCTTTATGCTGTACATGTGAGTGAATAAATGAATAATATGAATATTGTGCAAAAATATTAAATGCAAAAATATTTATAAGTACCTTCGTATTCTTACGTAGGTTGGTAATTATCGAATAAGTCATCAGTAATTTTGTGGGAAGTCAAGGGGTGCAGTTCGGGTCTACCTTGGACGATTTTGCAAATTGATTTTGGTGGTCTTTATAATATGAAATTGGTGTAGTTTGGTGTTATAAATGCTCGTGCTCGTGAACAATTTGTGAAATAGTTAAAGTGGACTGTTATATGGACTCGTATAGACTTGTCACCATAACCTCCCGACCACGAGGCATCAAAGAACATACGCCATCTTTGATGCTACTTATTAGAACTTTACCGTACAACACCGATACTTAGTATCTCAATTTACTGGACATTGGCAGAATCACTGAAGTCTCGGTGGAGGCCGTTTTATAAAACAGAAGAAGAAGAAGAAGAGCTAGCCATCTGTTATAAATATGATATATTTATAGATGCCTAAAATATTCCAGTATTTTGAGTCCATAATATATCGAGCTCCACACGAGCGATTTACGGCCATTAGGTTGTTAATAAAAATGCATTCGCGAATCGTGTAAAAATATTGAATGCTAAAACAGTTATACTTACACAGTTCGGTTAATATAGAATTTGTTACAAGTAATTTATATTTTGACCAAGACCTAGCCATCTGTAATAAATATGAAAACTGAAAACGCTTCTATATATAGAGGCACGTGCGGTTATCGGTCATTAGGTTATTAATTATCGAAAATTTCACTAATAATTTATTATTTTGACCAAGAGCTGTAATAAATCCTAATTCTAACTAATATTATAAATGCGAAAGTGAGTTTGTTTGTTTGTTTGTTACGCTTTTACGCCGTATCTACTGAACCGATCATCATGAAATTTTGCATGCACATAGGTTAGGGTACCGAGAAGGACATAGGCTATAAATTACGCGGGCGAAGCCGCGGGTAACAGCTAGTATGATATATCTTAAGATATGTATGGATGTCTAGAAACACTCGTTTATTTAAGAGTCCATAATAAATCGAGTCACGTACGGTTATCCACCATTAAGTTATTAATATTGCAAGATATAATTACATGCAACCGCAAAACGTATTTTAAAAAATATAATTATCAAACTGTGTTATTATAAATAAAAAAATATATTTGTATTTACGCAGTAAGATAATTAGGTATCGAAAATTTTTCAAATAATTAATTTTTTTGACATAGAGCCAGCCATCTGTAATAAGTATAATATATTTAAAGACGTTTAAAAATATTTAAATTCCATAATAAATCAAGTCACGTGCGGTTATCGGCCATTAGGTTATTAATATTGCAAGATATAATTACAAGCAACCGCAAAACGTATTTAAAAAAATATAATTATAAAACTGCGTTATTAAAAATAAAAAAATATATTTGTATTTACGCAGGAAGATAATTAGGTATCGAAAATTTTACAAATAATTTATTATTTTGACATAGAGCCAGCCATCTGTAATAAGTATGATATATTTAAAGACGTTTAAAAATATTTAAATTCCATAATAAATCAAGTCACGTGCGGTTATCGGCCATTAGGTTATTAATATTGCAAGATATAATAATAACGCACCGCAACGTGTTTACGTACGGCCGTCGACGGAAATAGCCGTGGCAGAGATTCAAATATGTCGCGCTGTCCTAAACCTCAACCAAGAGACTCTTACTGTCAAGAACAGATGCTGCAGTGCTTAAATAATTATTATATTATAAGGTAAGGATATATGCAACGTGCACTAAAATATACAGCGTGTAATTGACTTTCAACTTACCCTTAAAGTCGTGACTCAGCTCGTCAATATACACCACTTTTACCATTAGGTCAATTAAATAAATAAAATAAAAAGCCTTTATTTATTTCTAAGTAACAAATAACTAGACGCAGATACAAAAGCATAAACTTGTTATTTTTATTTTTCTTAAGATAGAAGAGCACAAAAAGCATCAATAAAAAGAATTAAAAGTATATAATATTTAGTAATTAAATGAAAAGTATATGTAAATAGAAAAAATAACTTAGATCCCCTTTTTAAGTAAAGGCCCATAGAGTGCTACTTGTCCCTATCTTGGGCTACGTGCATCCAGTTTTTTCCTGCAACTTGCACGATTTCATCTTCCCATCTCTGTCTCGGGTGTCCTTGCGGACCTTTCCAATACGTCAGTTATGGGAACTCAAAAAAATTTCGGAACCTCCACTCATTGGTCATGAGTCAGTTAACGCTGTGTATAGCCGTTAATTCCCAGGTTACTTAAAAAAAATTAAAGCAAACACCATCGGGCGTAAAGAGTTAAATCGAGGTCGAGTATATCTACGTAAGACATATAAATTTCAGACTCTATATGTCAAAAAATAAAAATGGGTCGTAATGACACAAGTCATGGACGGATATAATTTTTTGCGTTTTAGCGTCCCACATTTGCAGCGTCAGTTTCCAGTCATCTATCCCAGGTAATAGTTTGCCAGCGACTCAATATATCATAGTATGCTCGTAATTTTTTTATTTGCTTAGTATAATTCTTAATAACCACAGTAAAAAAACTGAAAGAACTTTTAAAATATCTTAATTAACGACGAAGATGTGAAACTTTAAAGTTTAAATAAGTCAAAGTAAAGTAAAGTTTAAAAAAGTAAGTGACGTCATAGTCTATGTCATGCATACATTTGCCATATAAAATTGTGTTTTCGCGAGTGAGATAGATATATTTTCGTAAAATCATTTTATCTCGTTCGTTTTTCAACCACATTTTATTCTGTTTTCACTTTCAGTACTTTACTATTAAATATTTTTGGATAAACTGGTAAGATAACAGATATTTTTTTCATGCATATTCCCTATTATGAATCCCAGTTGTCGCACCATCTTCACTGTTCTGACACATTTTCAGCAGGTATCCGGTTACCACACATTATCCAGTATGGCTCACTTTACAGCAGACGAGGGACACGTCTTCCGCAAGTGCGAGGAAAAGAGCCGTGTTCCTCTTAAACAGATATCAGTTAATCAGTAAATTTGGACCTTCCACGCTGGTCTTGGAACAAAGAAAAAAACATGGAATGTGCCAGCTGCTTCTCTTCCCGCGTAGATCGTAAAAGCCGATCGAGGGAATGGGCGTGAGGAATCATGTCAATAGGCTCTGAAGAACTGTTTGAGATGATGCCTACGGCTACATTCTATCATCGCACCTCACGCCATCGACAGGGGGTTCATCCTCATACCTTAAATCCTAAATGGTCACGTACAGTACGCTTTGACAGGAACTTTCTTCCACGTACGCTAAAGTTATGGAATGAACTCCCTGCTATGGTTTTTCCGAGAGACTACAGTATGGGATTCTTCAAAAAGGGCGTGAAAAGATTTCTTCAGGGTCGGCAACGCGCGTGTGACACCTCTGGTGTTGCAGACGTCCATAGGCTACGGTAACCGCTTTCCATCAGGTGGGCCGTATGCCTGTTTGCCAACTTAGTTGTATAAAAAAAAAAGGCGATGCGGCTAGCAACCCATCACTTTTAATTCCATTCTCTACCTAAAAACCCACCAACATGCTAAACGTGGCCTTTAGGTTTTATAGACCAGGGCTCTGCCTACCCCGCAAGGGAGAAAGTCGTGATTGTATGTATAGTAGTAAATTTGGATAATAAATCGAGAGAGGATCTTTCTGACTCATGCTCACAAAATCTTTATACAATGAACAAGAGATACAATCTGCTCTACAAATACTTAAGATCTACTCTACTTATTTTTTATTTCGTGTAGGTGTCACGGTCAGTCGACCATGCACACCCTGGTGTCAGAGTTCTTCGGAACCGCCTCTCAGCCTCTGACGTGGTTCTTTTAACGACTACCAGATGGCAGCCGGGACCAACGGCTTAACGTGCCTTCTGAAGCACGGAATCATCTTTATTATCAGAATCCGTGGGAATCGAACCTACCGTCCCTGGTTCATCAGGCAAACGCCTTAACCACTGGACCACGGAGGCTGTCGTCTACTCTACTTATCGAGTAAGATATAGTAAAAAGTTTCATTATTTTTTTTATTTTAGTGAATAAATTTTATTGATGATGGGGATGAAATTAAAATACAAAATAAAAATGGGCAAATTCCCAGACATATTATCCGAACTGACAGTCTACGGTGACTCAATAGCCAACTTTTTGCCGTTTCATAAAACTCAACAACTTCTCAGGTGAAGACATGTGCCAAATGCATTTTGACAAATGGGTTCGAAAATAGAATGATTTCGTCGATATTATTTTTTAGTAACTTGATCTTAATACAGCAGTAAAAAGAATTTTTGCTAATTTTTAAAACATTTTGACGCGAAAACAATTTATTGCGGGCTGCCTGCAAGCTCATCATTATGCTAAAAGTGTTATTTTGATTGTATTTTTCTAACTGTAAATTCGGAACTCATATCGATATTTTTCCATACTAAAAAGAGTTCGGTAATGCATTTAAAACAATCTCCCTTTATTTTTCTAAGCAGACGTTCAGTACAGATACAATAGCTCGATACGAGCTCCGTGGCGCAGCGGTCAACACGCCTGCCTGCGACACGGATGTTCCCGGGTTCGATCCCCGGTCAAGTCAAGATGGAAAATGACCTTTTTAGATTGACCTGGGTCTTGGATGTTTATCTATTTAAGTATCTATTATAAAATGTATGATCGTTGAGTTCGTATTCTATAATAAAAGTCTCGAACTTAATTTGGAGCTAGCTTAATCTGTGTGATTTTTCCGTATAAATTTATTTATTTAATAGCTGATGAAAAAGAAACCATACAGTACCAAAAATTTACAGTTACAGTTAACTCAAGGCAAGATTCTATTGATAACTTACTCATCCAAATCTTTTCAAGCACTTAAAAGTTTAAGTAAAATAAAGAAACTCGCATTACTATAAAGTTAAATACCTACATATATCCAAATTTTTCGTGCCGATTTGTAGTACCCCGAAAAAATGTATTTCACATTCCTATATGTACAGACAAAGAAAAAAAGTAATGTACAAATTTAGTAAAAAAACCGTAATTATTTTGCATACTGTAGAGGGTTTTTTTTTACAAAATTTGTAAGTTACTTTTTTCTGTCTGTATAAGACCGTGTGGAGTGACTTACTATATCTTTCTTATAATAACGAGTGGTCAGAAAATACATCGCTCAACAGACGTGTCTCCGACACAGTCTTAGAATAGAAGGCAATGACCTCAACCCTAATCCGCTGTTCTTTAGCAGAAAGCATATAATCACTACGGTTTTAGGGTTCCGTACCTAAAGAGTAAAAACGGGGCGCTATTCTCGAGACTTTGATGTTCGTCTGTCTGTCTGTCACCAGGCTGTATATCATGAACCGGGATAGCTAAGAGTTGAAATTTTCACAGATGATGTATTTCTGTTGCCGCTATAACAACAAATACTAAAAACAGAATAAAATAAATATTTAAGGGGTGCCATACAACAAACATGATTTTTGTGACGTGTTTCAACAATAGTCTAATATTGTATAAAATAATGAACCCTTCCTGCGCGAGTCCGACTCGCACTTGGCCGATTTTATTTCTGTTGCTGGCTCCGAAAATTGCTGTCATTTCGTGCAATCATAGACGGTTTGTAAGTTTTTAACTTTAATACGTGACTCCTCAAAGGAGTTTGGGCATCATTAAAGACAATACACTCCTTTGACTGAAGACTACAAAGTCTTTAACATCCTGCAAAGAGTTTGAAATGGGATAGCTTTGTGTGGTTAAATACTGTCTGTGATTATCAAAATGCGAGGGACGACGTGATTAAACATGGTGACAATTCGAGTATTAGACATCAAAAGTCGGAAAATATTATTATATTATATTACGACACCGTGACATCCAAAAAACCAGCCAAGTGCGTGTCGGGTCGGGCCACGCGCAGTGTAGGGTTCCGTAGTTGCTAATGACTACTTTGAGTTTACACTGTTCACACTCGCACCTCACAGTTTAACAACCAAAAACATCTAACAATGAAAACTGTATGAAATTTTACATTATCGAGTATATTTTATAGTACTCAGCTATGATAGTTTTCCTTTCAACTTCAGTATATATACTACTGCTGTTTTTTTTTTCACGTATCTATATATAACCCTTTAGCAGATAGAGGGGGGGGACACTTACCTCTAACAAAAATTTGCACTTTAAAACCAAATATATCGGAAACTAATTTCTAAATCGTAAAATGGTGTTCTGAATCTCACAATATTTTTTAAGACCTATTCAACAATACCCAACACGATGGGTTTATATAGAAAAAATAATATTTCTCCCTCTCTACTTGTATGGGAGCTACCATAAAAAAAAAATTGACTATTTTTTTTCTACTACTTTTTTTGTATGATTAATATGTGTACCCATACCAAATTACAGCTTTCTAGTACTTATAGTCTTTGAGTAAAACCGCGGACGGACAAACAGACGGACAGATAGACAGACATAGCAAAACTATAAGGGTTCCTAGTTTACTACGGAACCCTAAAAAGGCAAAAGTCTCTGCTTCAGTGATGCGAAAGTGAGTTTGTTTGTTTGTTACGCTTTCACGCCGTATCTACTGAACCGATCATCATGAAATATGGCATACACATAGGTAAGGAAACTGAGAAGGACATATGCTATATCAGGCGGGTAACAGCTTGTTATAAATAAATCGTCATCAGGTCTTTTTAGTATCCACTGCAGGAGCACGACCCTCTCTGCACTACCTGATCCATATATTAGCCAGAACAGTCAGAGGATTTGTCCTACAGTCTTCATCCTGGCCAGACGGGTTGGAGAGGCCTCTGTGATGTTTATAAGCTTTGTTTAGCTTGTGTTCCTAGGTCGCCTTCTACGACATCCACGGGAAGAGTTGGAGTGGTCCTATTCTACTCTGCCGGGAACCATACGGAAAATAAATAAATATATAGGGACACTTCTCACAAATTGAGCTAGTTCCACAGTAAATTATTAATGTATGTCGTGTGAGAGCAGTAATTAATGTCTCTTAACATTATTAAGTTACCCCCACTTGAAGATATTGAAGAGAGCCGGAAATGAGTACTCCACTTACCTGAAACAAAAAAATACGATAAATTAGAAAAGCTTATCCCTTTTTTATTTTATTTGTTATATTATAACTATATTATACTCTCTTTACGCTGGACGGCTTCCATTGCGCAGTAGTAAAGTACACTAGCCTACTACACCGAGGGTATTGAGTTCGAATTAAGTCGCGGGAAATATATATACTATATTTTGTTTTCAGCAATTAGTCAGGCAGGCGGTTGGCTGAAAAACTTTGTTAAATCATATAACTGAGAGAGAGAGAGAGAGAGAGGAGAGAGGGACGAAAAGAGACAGAGAGATGAGAGAGGAGAAAGAAGATGGAAAGGGAAAGGGACAAAAAGAGTTATCCTTATCCAGTCAGCTTAGTTCACACGTTTCCATGTCCCATAATTCACAATTTACAAACGAAATTGCCCAAAACCACTTAATGTCAATTAAAAATAAAAACAAATTGTTCAAACTAAAATCACTGTCAAGATAAGTGATTGACGTTCGAAAATAAAAATTAAATTTTCTCGTAAAAATATTATCCGTTTGAAGAAATACATTTTGAAATTTCCAGAATGTAAGCTGAACATTTAATTACAGAATAGAGCTACTCGAAACCACCTGGAAGGAAATTGTTGGGAAGTAAATACCTACATTCTGCGCCAACAAAATTTGGCAGCTCAGTTTTCATTCTTACTTTGGGAGTAAACAATTATGAAGTTACTTGTACTCGTATATCTACATTTCCGTTCTCTCTTAACTTCTTCTATTTGCGTTTTTAGTTTTTGATCGACCATCGTAATGGCTGTCAGCAATAGTAGAAATAGCAATTTCTCCATTGATAAATTAGCCGTTTTTTAGGGTTCCGTAGTAAACTAGGAACCCTTGTAGTTTCGCCATGTCTGTCTGTCCGTCTGCGGTTGTACTCAGAGACAATAAGTACTAGAAAGCTGTAATTTGGTATGGGTATGTATATTAATCATGGCAAAAAAGTGGTAGAAAAAAATCTTGAAAAATTTTTTTTTTGGTAGCTCCCATACAAGTAAAGTGGGGGAGTAATTTTTTTTCTCTACTTACCCATCGTGTGGGGTATCGTTAAATAGGTCTTTAAAAAATATTGTGACGTTGGGAACACAATTTTTCGATTTAGGGATCCATTTCCGAAATATTTGGTTTTAAAGTGCAAATTTTTGTTAGAGGTACGTGTCCCCCCCCCCCTCTATCTACTAAACGGATATATATGGATACGGGAAAAAAATTACAGCAGTAGTATATATACTGAAGTTGAAAGGAAAACTATCAGAGCTGAGTACTAAGTACAAACTAAAAAGTTATAGGCAACCAACTTATAAAATGTATCCGAAAATTTAAAATTTTATACATTTTCATTGTTACATGTTTTTGTTGTTAAACTGTGATGTGCGAGTGTGAACAGTGTGAACTCAAAGTTGTCATTCGCAGCTACGGAACCCTACACTGTGCGTGGCCCGACACGCATTTGGCCGGTTTTTTAATCATTGAAATAAAGGTATGTATACAGTCAAAATAATTGACCTAGCTACTACGTATAAGTACTTATTCGTAGCCTAGCAAGAAGGTTCTCCGTTTCAGCTTAGGCAAAATGTTTCCAACAGTCTGTCCTGTAGTTCTACTTAACAGGTCGTTTTTCTCAATCGATTCTCGTAATATTTGTAATCAACATTAGAATTTTAAAAAAAGTAACGTTTGTGATCAATTTCAATAATTACAAATCTTTACTTTACAGTTTTTGTCAAAATTTCATGACATTAAAATAAAACTATGGCTGGTGTATTTTTAATGGAAGGGCGTCTAAATGGACCGTATTTTGTGTCAATATTTGACTGCATCGGTTGCCAAATGTGTGTTACATGTGGCAGGACTGATAAAAATTCAGAGGTCTGCAGTTGAATAATGCTGACAGTGAAAACACAGCTAATCGTGTTGACACTGGTAGTAAACTTTATGATGGATCGTACATCGTACTCAAAACGCTCACAAAAATTACATTTAACGTCTGGCGTTCTTTTGTTATTTTTAAATGTATCACGTAGGATGTGTGACAAGCAGTAAAAATTCTGAAATACATGTATTTTCTTTTTATAAACCTGATTTTGTGTCCCACTGCTGGGTAAAGGCCTGTTCATACTTCTTTCACTAATCCTTATTTGTTTGATTTGAAAACAAATAGGGACGCATAATTGGAACCACATTGAAACTTTCTTCAAATTTTACCTGAAGAAATGTGGAGCCTGGGCCTATGGTGATAAATTGAAAATGATTGAGGGCGCTGACATACTGAGCCAACAATAATGAAAGAATAGATAAAAGCTGGGAACAAGAAGAGCTCGTATCAAGCCGTGCTTTTTTTTGGAAAAAAAGAGATATTGTTTTATTAGTATCGCAAAATTTAGCAAATCTCTCTTTTTCCAAAAGAAAGCACGGTTCCTAAGACACATTTCTTTATCTCTAGTCTTCTTATAACCCATTTTTTAGGGTTCCGTACAAAAGTTGAAAAACGGAACCCTTATAGGATCACTCGAGCGTCTGTCTGTCCGTCCGTCCGTCTGTCACAGCCGCTTTTCTCCGAATCTACTAAACCAAATTAGATGAAATTTGGTAAGATAGTGTAATCCTATGACCCAAACACGGATGTGCAAAGTAAATAAAGATTTTTTTGAAATAAGGGTCATTTTGAGGGGCCCAATTACAAAATTAAAAAAAAAAGTTTTGCAAACCTTACTGTGTCATATACCAAATGAAAGGGCTCATTATGAGGATCTCAAAAATATATTTTTTTGTTCGGGTAAAATCAATACTTTTGATTTTATTCACGAAAGAAGGCAAAAATTGACCATTCCCCCCCCCTGATCTCCGAAACTACTGGGCCGAAAATTTTGAAAAAAATACAAAATATAGTTCATTCCTTGAAGATTACAGGAAAAATAATAAGAATTCTATCACTTGAAAATGAAGTGGTAAACTCACAATAATAAGTTCATCTAGGGAAATAGTTCACTGAAACACCACTAGATGGCGCTAGTCAATTGAATAAAACATTTTTTGGACATTGTGTGTGTGTTCACGAAGCATATTGTACGGAACCCTCATTGCGCGAGTTTGACTCACACTTGGCCGGTTTTTATTTACTCACTAGACACTTTGCAAGGCAAACACCTCTCCTTTATTTTATACTTCAGGGCACGGATTAGCGATGTTTAAATAGATATCCAACACCCTCTAGCACAGTTTCATCTAGTAACTTAAGCAATCATTTAGGAACTTAAAACTTCTAAGTGAAATTTATGAGTCACAGTATGAGAATCATTTTGGTACTTTATACACTGTGTAAATCTGTAACCTTGCCATATTCACAGACGTACCTCTACTAATAAACTATACTTAACAACTTTCACTACGGAATATCAACATCATCATCAACAGCCTTCTGCATCCCACTGCTGAGTATAGGCCTCTCTCAATGCACGCCATCCATTTTGATCTTGTGCCTTACGTAGCCAGTTTCGACCTTCGATTTTCCTAACATCATCAACCCACCTAGCTCTCGGACGACCACTACGGAATATACTTAGGTCGAAATACAAAGAGAATGGACTTGTCAGACTAAATCGATTAGCTGATTAACAGTTTTGTATGGAAACTCCATTTTTCTTTCATATTTCGGTCCATGTTCCTCAGGAAAGTTGTTCAGTATGGTCACTAGAGGTACGTCCGAGAATATGGCAAGGTTTACACGATATATACTCTGGTGAATCAAAAAATATAAAAATTAAGACTTGAAATTAAGAAACTTACTATTCAACGCCTATTACGAATCATAGTAGTGCGACTATATTCAAATATACCTTTTAATTGCTATGCTAAAATATATGAGTTCTCTTGAACTATCGTTTGGAGAAAAGTAACCAAATCCCTAATATATTCAAAAGGCGGCAATCCATCGTGCCTTACACAAACCAATCCATACATACAGAGTAAACACCGACGACTTAATTCACTTACCTGGGCAAAACCCGTTCTGGCCTGTTTTACGACTTCGCCTTCAGTATTGTTTCGTATTTCGACCAATTTTGTTAGTGCACGCCTTAGGTTATATAAAGTCTGGATAGACAGTTTTAGCCAAAACGCGTAGAAAAAAAATTGTGTCCAGCTCATAGACTACGATGGAAACACAGAGCTACCAATTTGATAAAATAACATAATATCATATTAAAAATAAAAATAATAAGAATGAAAAAAACGTTCAAAAAGAGATACAATTATCCAATTTTGAATAAAAATCTTTGACTTTGACTTTGACTAACCTGACATGGCACATGTACTTAACACAAAGCTATCACGCACACAAGCACTAAAAATTGGCCAGTTTTATAATCATTTCAATAAAGTCATGACACCCAAGTATAATATAGTCAAAGGTGCATACCGAGTTTTCAAATACCTATGTAGTGAAAAACTAAATTTGATTTGGATCCTGTGATACTAATCTCCTAATTCTACAAGATGATTCCTCTCATCACATTTAGGTAACCATCTCAGGAGACCTACTGTGGTTTACGTTTCTTTTGAATATAGTTTGCTGTAGTATAGATTGTCGTGTGGAATACCTTTTTTTCGCGTCTCGAATATTGTTTCGTATTACGACTAAGTTTCTACTCTGTATTATGTAGATTAGGTAGATACTCGAAAATTTACTCAAATTATTCAGGGTTATTTTGTAGATATCTTAAAATTGTAGGTAAATTTGTTCTTTTATACAAAAAGGAATCTTTTTAAACATAATATTTTTTTAACATACTATTAATACGTCATGTCGGCTAATAGGTTATCTTCTGATTATAAAAACCAAGCAAAAATACTTTGTGATATTAAACGATACCCCAGTAATATATTAAGCTCAATAACATGAGAATAAAGAACTACCCTTGACGAATACTAAACGACGAAACTGACTATAAAACACTACTGCTGATCCTACCTGGACAAGGCATACAAATATTGAGACAACACATGAGCTCGATAGGTTGTTGGACATGGGAAGTGATAAACTCCTCCCCGTATACAACTTCAAAAGGAACTACAAGGTATACATCCCAACAAGGAATGAATGGAAGGGAGAATTTTGCCCTTCTGAACGAAAATGCTCAATCTGGTACACAGATGGCTCAAAGACCAATCAAGGGACAGGAGCGGGCATTTTCTCCGAGAACAAACAACTGTTTCAGAGCATGGGTCAGTTCGCTACCGTATTTCAAGCGGAAACATATGCGATAACTGTTTGTGCTAAAATGAATTTGGATAAAGGGTTGAAAAATCATCATATCTACATTCTAAGTGACAGCCAGGCGACTCTCACGGCACTTAGCTCTGACAGAATCGTATCCGGATTGGTCTTGGATGGTGTGAATGCCTTAAATCAACTGGGCAGGCACAACATTCTGAGACTGGTTTGGGTGCCGGGTCACGTCGGGGTTGAGGGCAATGAGAGGGCTGATGAGCTGGCAAGGAGAGGATCGAATATACCACACATAGGGCCCGAACCTTTCTTAGGCCTTTCATACAACACAGTAACAACTGCAATAAATGCACATGTCGACAGCAGACATCAACGTGAATGGACTAACCTGAGTGGACACACACACTCGAAGGAGACACTTGGTATGGACAACGCTAGGTGGTATAAAAGGATCTGCAAATATAGCAGAAAACAGTCAAGGATTCTTATGGGAGCCCTGACCGGTCATTTTGAGAACAACAGTCATCTATTCAAAATGAAAATCGTCGAAAGCCCACTATGTAGGGTATGTGAGGAATCGGAGGAAACAATGAGACACATTTTGTGTCGCTGTGACTCGTTGGCTGGTAAGCGGTTGGACCTCTTTGGATCAGCTTATCCTGATCTGGAGGACTACAGGCACTACGCACCAGGTGATATTCTGAAGCTCATGCAGTCCTTCTTCAGGAATCACCGTGTGGGTGAGTAAGGTATGGGGTAAGTACAAAATAACCCAAAGGTTAGACGTGCTTCCGATTTATAATCGGCCCCAATTAAGATAAGATAAGATAAGATCCTACCTACTATCCAAAAAAAATTAGGATGAGGCAAAAAAATTAAAACACAGTAAAGTACATAATTTTAAAATCCGATATATTGTAAATAAAAAACAAAAATATAATAACTCTCTACATACTTGTTACACGACTGAAACCTAAAAGCTATCAACCGATTAAAATCGTTAAAACGCGGTAACTCGATGAACATCGTTAAAATAGGTCTCGCTGAAATCGAAAAGAGAGAGGCTTTATATCAGCTCCATCTTGCATATGAGTTATAACAATTTAAAATCTGTATAAAGGGGTCATGCTTATCTGCCCTCAACTGTACTTACATGACGGAAATCTAAAAACTTTCATCCGTATAAAAGCGTTTAAACAAGGTAACTCAATGAACATTGTTAAATCAACTCTCACTGACATCGAGAAGAGGGAGGCTATATATCAGCTCCACCCTGCATACGAGTTATTAAGTTAAAACAACATGTCTAAAAAGAAAAAAAAACAAATTATATGAAGGCTCCACACGTACACTTTAAAATCTGTTTAAAGGGGGCCATGTTTATGTAGAACAGTACAGATGGCTTATATTGTTTTAATACCATAACTAAGTTACTACAACTCTTTATGATTGTGTCTACATGACGGAAATCTAAAAGCTTTCACCCGTATAAAATTGTTAGAACAAGGTAACTCAATGAACATTGTTAAATTTACTCTCGCTTACATCGAGAAGAGAGAAGCTACTCGTATATATCAACTTCGCCCTGAATGCGAGTTATTCAGTTAAAGCAATAATTTGTTAAAAATACAATTATATGAAGAGACGTACATGAGCCCCTTACAATTTAAAATATGTTTAAATGGGGTCGTGTTCATCTACAAGAACTGTACAGATGGCGTACATTGTTTTTATACCGTAACAAAGTTACTGTAACTCTTTATGACTGAACCTACATGACAGAAATCTGAGAGCTTTCATCCGTATAAAATCATTAAAACACGGTAACTCAATGAACATTGTTAAATTAACTCTCGCTGACATCGAGAAGAGAGAAACTACTCGTATACTGTTAACTATCACCTCCGCCCTGAATGCGAGTTATTCAGTTAAAGCAATAATTTGTTAAAAATACAATTATGTGAAGACACGTACATGAGCCCCTTACAATTTAAAATTTGTTTAAAGGGGGTCGTGTTCATCTACAAGAACTTCACAGATGGCGTAGGTACATTGTTTTAATACCGTAACAAAGTTACTGTAACTCTTTATGACTGAACCTACATGACAGAAATCTGAGAGCTTTCATCCGTATAAAATCGTTAAAACACGGTAACTCAATGAACATTGTTAAATATGCTCTCGCTGACATCAAGAAGGGGAGGCTATATATCAGCTCCATCCCTGCATACGAGTAATTCAGTTACTGCAGCATTGACGGCTAACATTGTTTTAACACCGTTATAAAGTTACATTACTCTTCATATCCGTGATATAGTATTACTACTTCCTGTCTATTATACTTTTAACGTAAATAGTTTGAGACTGAATTAATTTTATAGCTCAGTCTCCAAGTCATCGTCTTATAGTTGGGTTTCGGTTTGTAAAGTGAAAATAGACCACGCTAAGTTTGATGAAATGAGATCTAAAGTCAGTAGGTCGATGACTTCTGAAGAACTGCTCTTGGATACGAACTTCAATGGTCAACATGGAAATGCCTAAATCAGCTTCGTTTTGTGTATGGACGCTGGACGCTGCTGCTACATTTTTCAGATGTAAGCACATGGTATTCCATTTTAGACCTTATGATATTTATTGACGTAACATTTGCCGATGTGCCATCATCATCATCATCAGGTTTTTTTAGTCTCCACTGCAGGAGCATGACCCTCTCTGTACTACTAGAGCCATATATTAGCCAGAGTAGACAGAGGATTTGGCCTACACTCTCCACGCTGGCCAGACGGCTTGTAAAGGTAACTGATGTGTACGATATATTAATGGTCGTAACTGCACGTTGAAAATTTGAATTTCTCTACGAAATACGCTATTTTGTACAATGTAATTTCATGCCTGACCCCCACCGGAAAACTTTCGCAGCACACGAGTATATTCGTAAATATTTTACTCCCACGAGTAGTTTAGAAACTTAAACTCAACAAGAATGTGACTGCGGTGCTGAGCTTGTTAGAAATATTATCCTTAACTTGTTATGAAAAGACAATAATTGTATATATCTATACCTTCTAATCTATACTAATAATAAAAACAGTAGAGATTTGTTTGTTTGTTTGTTTGTTTACATTGCATAGGCTCCGAAACTACTGGGCCGATTTAAACAAAAACTCACCGTTGGATAGGTACGTTATCCCTGAGTGACATAGGCTATGAGGAGCCCGATGGTCCAGTGGGTGTGAGCTCTATGAGCGCTTACGTATGTTAAGCAACCCCTGGTGCAGTCCCTACTTGGATGGGTGACCGCAAGTGGCATAAAAATATCTCGAGCTCCTCCGTGCTTCGGAAGGCACGTTAAGCCGTTGGTCCCGGCTGTCATCGCTGATGGCAGTCGTTAAGCTATGTCAGATGCCTTAAGGCAGCTTGAAAAATCTGATACCAGTGTTGGCCACTTACACACACGAAAAACAAACAATAGGCTATGTATGTACCAAGCGCGAAGCTTGGGCGGACAGCTAGTAATAAATAAGGTACGTTCTAGTTTTTCAGTTTTCTCGGACCGATATAAACGAATGAATGAAATATACTTCATTGCATCACAATAAGAGGATACTTATAAAAGAATATATTATTCTCTATTAAGTACAAAAGGCGACTTTATCGCTTTTAGCAATCTCTTCCAGACAATCTTTGAAGAGCCGTAGACATTATGGACATGGACATGGAACATAGGCAGGTGGCGTAGAAAATTAATGGACCGACCTTCATTTCGTACCTTTATTTCTTTGTAAATATAACTCTTGATACCTTCATTTTGTATTTGTTTTGTTATCAATATTATCTAACATAACTAGAACTATCTACTTGATAACTAATCATTTATTAATAAATATAAATAAATAAATATATATATATATACGGACAAATCACACAGATTGAGCTAGCCCCAAAGTAAGTTCTTAAGTAAGACTTGTGTTATGGGATACTAACTCAACGATAGTATATTTTATAACAAATACATATATAGATAAACATCCAAGACCCAGGTCAATCTGAAAAAGATCGTTTTCCATCATGACTTGACCGGGGATTGAACCCGGGACCCCCGTGTCGCAGGCTGGCGTGGTAACCGCTGCGCCACGGAGCTCGTCAGCAATATGCTTGGGGTTCCTTGACTGTCAAACTTCTTAAACGTCTATGTTGTACATCTATTTTAAGGAAACACTATAAACTTGTCTACTACACCTGTATCTGCCAGAAATTGCCTTAAGTTTGTTTTTGAAACTCTTTTATTGCAAGTTTATAGTACATAAGCATTTAAAATTACTTTTATGTTAAAGTACTTCCCAAATGACAGAATATTATTATAATTTAACTTAAGTAGGAATAGTTTTAAAGTATACATTATGGTCCCAGACTATATAATATAAACTAATATGAAATAAAGATGACATTATGTAAAAACTCACGTATTATTTTGTAGAGACTGCCGACTAACTCTGACTAAAATATTAAGTAAATAAAGTGCCAAAAGGCGAGATTCTCATTATTATACAAATTATTGTGACCTTTTATTCCTGCCATGAGCTGTGAAATTAGACTAATTTTGTTATCATGTTTACTTTTATGCCAACGGAATAAATAATAAATCTCTTGTCAGAAATCAGAGCATTAATTTTGTATATAAATTATTCCAAGCACTTATTCGATGTAATTAACCTTTAGGCTTCTTTCTGAATTACATATTTATGATTTTTATATTATTTTGATACGAATCTCAGTATTAACGTTATTCGGATAAAATAAAACAACAATATATTAATATTCCAGTCAGTGATATATGAAGAACTACTAAAAACTTCTAAGATTATTTATTTCTTCAACATGTGTAATTATATAGTTTTTTATATAATTGCCTTAATTTTTGTTTAAACTAAGCACAGTAAGTATACAATTAGCGATCTTAATTTGTCTTATTTTTTTTTATTTCTTTAATAAAACCTTTTGTGATTTTTTTTTTATTTGAAAATCTTCATCCTGTGTTTAGTATTTGTAACCACAAATACACAGTACATAGCGCGAAGAACCGATGGCCGATGGGGCGGAAGGGTTCTCGAATGGCGACCACGTACCGGCAAGCGCAGCGTTGGACACCCACCGACCAGGTGGTCAGACGACCTGATAAAGGTCGCAGGAAGGCGCTGGATGCAGGCCGCTTTTAACCGGTCATATTGGAAATCCTTAGGGGAGGCCTGTGTCCAGCAGTGGACTTCTTGTGGCTGAGATGATGATGATGAGATGATGAACCACAAATACTAAACACAGGATGAAAAATTTCGCGGCAAAAAGCGGCAACATAAATGTACCATCTGTAAGAATTTCAACAGTCTATATATTACGGCTTATGAGCCTAGTGACAGACAGACGGACATCGAGGTCTCAATAATGAGGTCTCATTTTTACCCTTTGGGCACGGGACCCTAAAAGAGAGCTTATTATTTTTATTTCGTCTAAGCTCACTAAGTACAGAATTAGCTTTTCTCCATTTCTTATTTTCTTTATTAAATAAATACAGAATTAGCGTTCTCAATGTGGCTTACAATCTGTCTGAGTGGCCACCATAATCCTCCCAGCGATTTGTTTACGCCGGCAGATGAAATCCCCTCATTTGTACTGCCCTTCTTCACGGCCATGCGACCGACACCAGGCCAGAGTATCGGTTGGGTACATGTTTTTCTTACTAAGTAGAAACTAGGAACAAATCAGGGTTTTCAGAAATCCAGGTGGCGACATTTTGTCGAGAGGTATTTTTGACAGCTGTTGTCAAAATTCACCTGGATCCAAGGGCATGGATTTAATCCTTATTAAGTCCATGATGAAGCGAAACAAACAAAGTTGCACTTCATGATTTGGAATATATGAATGTTATTAACTGTACTTTATTGGAAAAAGTTAACATATTTTTAGATTTTAAACACTCTCATGCTTTTTTAAGTGAAAACTTTTATAGCGCTGTGCACTTTTTGTGATGGGGAAAAAATGTTAAACTCGCGACAGGTCACGTGACCGACAGATTCGTTTCGTAGTCGTAAGACGGTGCAGGGCGCTTGCACGAATGTGAGTGTGTGTTTGTGTTACCGCGTGCTATGCACATCTAGGTATGGATATTGACTTCTGATAGGAAAAGTATTAAATTATGAGTGATAGTATTTAAGTTTTTACTTCTGCCAGCACTCCCGGAGTGCAACCCGTTGTCGATTTTTTATATATATTTTTTTCTTCGGTCGGAATCGGTTGATAATGCAACCTCTAAAGAACAGGTGAATGAATGAATGAACAACATGTTCGTACTAGACTAGCCAGATCAAAGTTTCCTCAAAAAGTACCTACAAAATTTAATCATCCAAAGTATTAAGCATTGAGAGAAACAACCCCTTTAAGTTGAGTTTACTGCTGGAGTTCGGTGATAAAACTCAAACGCTTCGCTCTTTACTAAAGGCTGAAAATTAACTTCACTTGCTTTAGACAAATTGCACTCATCACAGAAAATGCCGTTAATAAAACTGTATTCACATTTACAATGTCTTTTATTGCAGTGAGATTTGATTGTTGTTTTTTTTTTTTGTGTTTGTAAGTGGCCAAAATTGCTTCCAGATTTTTCTAGCTGCCTAAAGAAAAGACTTCTGACTTAACGACTGCCACAAATGATGACAACCAGGACCAATGGGTGAACGTACCTTCCAAAGCTTTTTATGCCACTTGTGGTCACCCATCCCAGGTGGAGCGTTTTGCTTTACATGCGTTAACGCTTATACCTACTGGTGAACGTACCTTCCAAAGCATGAAATATTTTTATGCCACTTGTGGTCACCCATCCCAGGTGGAGCGTGTTGCTTTACATACGTTAACGCTTATGCCTACTGATATTAAGTACTATGCCATTGAGCTCCTCAATGTGATATAGTTGCTGTTGAGGTAACAGATAACGTATATTAGACCTACTCTGTGACGCAGTGGTTAACACGCCAGATTGCTGCACGAGGGGCACCAGGTTTAATTCCCGGCGCGGAAAAAACTTGTTCTTCATTTTCATAGGTATTTGTCTGTGGATCTGGAGCTAGGTTAGGTTAACAAAAAAGAATAATACGACTGTCTGTAAATAACATTGTAGCCTATGTAACTTGGGAGTATATGGAGGTTTAGGCATTCTAACTATACCTTATACGTCCGAGGCATTAAGAAGTTATGGCATACATACACACATAGGTAAATGAAATCGAAATACAATACATTCATTGTATAGAAGTGGTGTAAATATACATAAGTACCTGATTATTTTCGCTACTATTAATTCAATTTGTGGTGAATTACATAATTTGAACGCTTGATCAACAAAAATAATTAAGATCAAATCAATAATACTAATTAACGGCGTTAATTAATGACAGTTCGATTCTCTTATTAATGGAGGCATATTGGTATTTCCACGTTTTAAAGAATTCATTAAAATACTTCGTAAATTTTTATTTCGACCACTATTGAGTCATTCTTGTTACCCGATTCTGGGTTAGTGTTAAGGCTGCACACTAGGCACAGTAGCGACGCAAATCATTTTATTCCTAATACTTTACAAATAGAAAGAAATTCAAAAATGTAAGTCATATACTCGTAAGCCTTAGTAAATAACCTGAAGTATTTTTGGAATCATGTTTAATATTATCAAAATCAGCGAGAATTATGAGAATCAGATTACCGCCAAAAACGGCTGTTTTTGGCGGTAATCACTATTTCTCTTAATGACTGATTCTCATAATATTAAAACATGATTCCAAAAATACTTCAGGTTATTTACTAAGGCTTATATGATTTACAGTCTTGGATTTCTTTAATTTGTAAAGTATTAGGAATAAAATGATTGGCGTAACTACTGTGCCTAGTGTGCCCCCTTAGTAATTTAGTAACAGTTCTAATGGAGTCTTTTTAGACGGACTTTTTAGGGTTCCATAGCGAAATAAAAGATTTCTTTTTGTTCTGTATTTATACATACATACTAACACGTCTTTTTCCCTGGCGGGTAGACAGAGCCCAGGAGTGCCATTTTTGAGTACTTATTATTTGAATTGTCGACTGACCGTGTCACCTACACGAAATGATGATTGTTAATTAAAAACATTAACGAATTATTCATCCATTCATCCATCAGGTCTTTTTTAGTCTCCACTGCAGGAGCTCCGTCTACCACAGCAATACATTAGCCAAAGTAGTCAGAGGATTTGGCCTATTTTGCCTAAACGAATTATCATAAAAATATAAAAATTGCACACAAACATTGATGATTTGACTTTGTAGAAATTATTAATTTTTGCTTTTTTGCGTTTTCACTGGTGAAATATATTATATTATAAGCTGACCTCAAGTGTACCCTACCCCACCGGCCGCGGTGGCTATAAATATCTGGTTGGAACCGTCAACGGGCCCATTTGCTGCCCGACAGTGCTACGATGCACATCTACGGTTCTTGGTGAAATCTTCCTTTTATGTTTTATTATTTTTGCAAGCTATTAATAATTAATTGTTTTAGTGTAAAAAATCATTATTTCGTTTGTTATTTTCTATTTTCAAATTATAACGTTTTTGTTGGTTATCGTGTTGTTTTTTTTTAAGAATTCCTCTACTGATTGCTAAAATCAGAAGTGGGATAAAGGACGCATTTGCCCACTAGTTCAAAATTTCATTTATTACTGGCTTGCACATTTTCTTTTGCTTTTTATTGTTTTGTTGTGTGTGTTTAAAATGGTGCGAACAAAATCGCGTACCCGCAAACGAAATTATAAACGGCGTAATTCACGGGATAGTAGTGATTGTTCGCGACGTGACAGGAGTGATCGGCGTCGTCGAGATTCGCGTAGTGTTTCACGTAGTTCGAGTGACCGGCGATATCGTCGAAATGATAGGCGGAGTGTTTCAAGTGTTTCGAGTCCGGATCGCTATAGGAGTGCATCGCGTAGCCAGACCCGTGTTAGCCGACATGATAAGAAGCGCTTTCGATCGCGAAGTAGGAAAAACCGTGTGTCACGCAGTGTTTCACGTCGGACCTCGCGACATTGTCATGATGATAATAGGTCCCGGTCCCGTTTACCTGTCGCGTCTCGTCAGTCACACGACCCCCTTCGGGAACAGCTTCCCGTGGATAGGTCAAGTACTCCACCGTTACCGCCATACTTTGAGCCTACGCGTGCGTGTCACTCTAGTGAGTCGGTGATTCCGGTTTCTGAGGCATCCACCCTCGCACATGCTTTGATGGAGGCAATCAAGAGTGTTCAGCCTATGAAATCGCAGCACTATTATGTGTCCAATTTTGACCCATCCTTGCATAACATTGAAGCATGGTGTGAAGAAGTGGATCGCGCCAGAGACACGAATGGTTGGA
Source organism: Rhodophaea formosa (assembly GCA_963082605.1). Taxonomy (NCBI): domain Eukaryota; kingdom Metazoa; phylum Arthropoda; class Insecta; order Lepidoptera; family Pyralidae; genus Rhodophaea; species Rhodophaea formosa. The sequence continues at coordinate 22,341,775 of OY720208.1, forward strand.
GTGATCAGGAATGTTTGTCGCGCGTTGCCTCGTGCCTTAAAGGAGATGCGAAAGTATGGCTGAGTGAGTGGGTGACGAATGACAGAACGTGGTCGAACTTTAAAAAGGAGTTTAAGTCACTTTGCCCTAATAAATTGGACTACGCAAATATTTTGTTCAGTGCCATGAACGCGACTTCAGATAAATATTCAACGTACGCTGAATATGCTCGCCGAACTTTATTACGGCTCCGAGTAGTCCAAGGTATTAGTGACGAGTTGCGAACTCTTATTGTCATTCGCGGTATAGACAACGCCCAAGTCCGAGCAGCTGCTGCTAATGCAGATCTGACTCTCGAAAACCTCGTGTCATTCTTGTCTATATACACGAAGCCTAGCCGGGGGAAGCATGATAGTGTTGCTTTTGGCAGTAGTAAGAAACAATCTTCTCAGAAGTCACGTTTCGACACAAAATGTTTTACTTGCGGTCGCCGTGGCCATGTTAGTCGTGAGTGCAATGTTTCTAAAGCTAAGGAACCCTCCAGCACACAACCTTCTACTGCTAGAACGAATAGCAGTACGGTTTCTTGTACATTTTGCAAAAAGCAGGGACATACCGAGGAAAACTGCTTTTCAAAAGCTCGATCAGAAAATCGTAATCCTCGGAACATTAACTTTTGCTCCCATCATACAGATGTAAATAAGGACATAGTTACGGCAGTTGTAAGTGGAGTACCAGTCGATGTCTTAATCGATAGCGGTGCCCTTGGTGTGTCACTCATTTCCTCTGACGTGCTTAAATACGTTACTTGCCAACCCAAGCCGAAACGTTGTGTGCTGAAGGGCATTAGTGAGAAGGAAATAATTGCCACCTCGTACGTTACCCTTACGGTAGAATTTTGCAACATATCAATCGAGGTCGATTTAGTGGTAGTCCCGTCTAAGTTTATGAACTGGCCGATCGTAATAGGTACCGATGTACTTAACCGAGATGGAATAACTTACGTACGAACGAAGGACAGTCAGTACCGTAGTCATTCTTCTAAGACTCATGTTCAAATAAATTCGATATGTTCCGATGACGACCTAAAAGTCAACACACCGCTTCTCGGTGATGAGTTAAAGGCGCTTATGTCTGTGATACGAGAGTTTGCAGATTATTTAATTGCGGGCACGGCCGCGACTACTGTAAAAACTGGTGAAATGGAAATAAAACTCACCAGCGATGCCCCGGTGGTTTACCGTCCTTACAAACTCTCTTATCAAGAAAAGCTGAAAGTTAGGGAAATCACTAATGACCTTTTGGAGAAAGGGGTTATTAGGCGATCTAAATCGGAGTACGCGAGTCCAATCATACTTGTTAAGAAACGCGATGGGTCGGACAGGCTTTGTGTTGACTTTAGAGGTTTAAATCGAATAACGGTTAAGGATCGATACCCGCTTCCACTTATTGATGATCACATAGATAGGCTAGGTGGCTATACGTACTTTTCAAGCCTTGATATGGCGACTGGTTTTCACCAGATCCCTCTTAAAGAGAGTAGTATTCATCTTACTGGGTTTGTTACGACGGAAGATCATTTTGAGTACGTAAAAATGCCTTATGGTCTTGCAAACTCGCCAATTGTCTACCAGCGTATAATTAATGACACATTGCGTGATCACATAAATGAAGGCAACGTACGTACGTAGATGACGTACTTATTCTCAGCAATACTGTAAATGACGGAATTGTACTGTTACGCAGGGTGTTAGCTACTCTAACTCGAGCAGGTTTCTCTATAAACCTCCGTAAATGCTCGTTCCTTGTTACCGAGGTTGAAAACTTGGGCAGGGTTGTGAGTAGAGGTCAGGTTAGGCCGAGTCCTCGAAAGGTAGAAGCCCTTGCTCTTACGTCACCACCGGAAAACGTAAAACAAGTCCGTCAACTTCTCGGCTTGGCGGGTTATTTCAGACGGTACATTAGGGATTACGCTTCAAAAACCGCTCCTATTGCTCATTTAACTCGCAAAAATGTCCGTTTTAATTGGTCGGAAGAATGCGAGGCTATTCGTCAAGATTTAATTAAACAACTGACGAACGAGCCGGTCCTCGCTATCTTCAATCCCAGTCTTCCAACTGAAGTCCATACGGACGCAAGCAGCGCAGGTTATGGAGCAATCCTCCTGCAGGTACATCCCGATGGTAAGAAACACGTCGTGGCATATTTCAGTCGAGTGACTCAAGGAGCCGAGAGTAAGTATCACTCGTACGAGCTCGAGACACTCGCACGCAGTAGTGAAAGCTCTTCAAAACTTTCGCCACTATCTGGTAGGTCTTAAGTTTCTTGTTGTCACGGACTGCAACGCTCTTAAGTCGACGGAGCGAAAAAAAGACTTGTTACCAAGGGTCGCCCGCTGGTGGATCTATCTCCAAGACTTCGAGTTCACCATCGAGTACAGAAAGGGAGTGCTGATGCCGCACGCGGACTATTTAAGCCGCAATCCAGTTTCCAGCATCAATCAGATAAGTAGACCTGGTAACTGGGCTCAAATTGCTCAAGCGGCCGACAATGAAACTCAAAATCTTGTCCAGAAGCTCCAGGATGGTGTACTCGACTCAACTCAATATGTAGTTCAGGGTGATGTCTTGTATTACAAGTACACGCCGGTGGGTGAACAACCACGGTTACTGTGCTACATTCCAAAGGGTCATCGTCTTAGCCTTCTAAGAATATTTCATGATGAGCACGAACATATCGGCTCAGAAAAAACACTGGACCTAATATTAAAGCACTTCTGGTTCCCCGGGCTCAAACAATTTGTCTGTAAGTACGTGGCTCACTGTTTAGTGTGCATTTCCCATAAGCGAGTGCCACGAGCCCCGCTTCAGAACATTACCTCATGGGAAAAACCAGATATCCCGTTTACCACAGTGCATGTGGATGCCCTGGGCCCCTTTCCAGCATCGAATGGATACAAGTTCGTACTCTTGATTGTAGACGCCTTCTCTAAATTTTGTCTTTTATACCCGATGGCCAGACAAGATGCTGTGGAGTTAAAACGTGTCATCATGGGAGCAGTCTCACTGTTCGGGGTGCCCAAACTTATGGTTACGGACAAAGGACGTATGTTCGAATCTAGTGAGTTTGTAAAATGGATTAATGATCTGGGGTGTGAACTGCATTACATAACTCCTGAAATGCACCACGCCAATGGGCAAGTCGAGCGATACGTCAGAACGGTCCTCAATATGTTACGCATACAGGTAAACTATAAGGGTACATCTTGGCCTGACACTCTCTGGAAGCTGCAACTGGTATTGAACATCACAAAGCAGAAGACGACACAAGCTTCCCCGTTGTCTCTACTCATAGGGACTGAGGCTACTACTCCTATCATCCGTGCGCTGGTACGTGATGTGGCCGTGGAGGGATCGTCGCCTAATCGAGAGGCCCTACGTGAAATCACCAGGACCCGATCACGCCAGTTGTTGAAAGACAACCAGGCCAAGCAGGACACTTATGTCAATAAACAGCGCTGTCAACCTCGATCATTCAATATTGATGATCATGTGTTCGTAATTAAATTTTCTCAGTCGACAGGGAAACTAGATTCCGGTATGCGCGGGCCATATAAGGTGGTCAGGGCGCTGCCGAGTGGGCGCTATGAGCTACGCTTGCTAAGCGGTGGCTATGGCAAAACGACGCAGGCTGCGGCACAATACATGGTGCCGTGGCGTGGCGAGTGGTGCCCCGAGACGTGCGCTGCATTCTTTGACAGTAAGTGGCGCCCATTGACGTTTGTCGTCTCTTGGGTAAGGGTGTGGGTGTGGGTGCGGGTGCTAGTATCCCTAGTCACTCTGGCGTTCGTCGCCCTTGGCGTTTGTCGCTGAACCCTGGCGTTTGTCGCCCTTGGCGTTTGTCGCTGCACCCTGGCGTTTGTCGCCCTTGGCGTTTGTCGATGCACCCTGGCGTTTGTCGCCTCATAGGTGGTTCGTAATGAATGCACCTATGGCCTGTAACGTCTGTCGTCAGGCAGGACGCGTTTGTCGCGTTGACTCGACACGATAAGGACGACGGTAATAGCGCTGGATGGTAACAAAAAAACAAATAACTTTCCTAAAGTTATTTAATGGCCAAATTGGTTTGTATTCATACGAGACGTCTCCTATTTAGATTTAAAGTGATGTATACGAGGTTAAGTTTGCGCCTTCGATCACTTATAAAGTAACTCATATGTGATCGGAGGATACATCCCAAAATTACGAGTGTACTTTGTGTGACTTGGATTTATTAGACGATGAATAAATTAACTGAATGTAAACGAATGGCGAATAATGAGCAGTTGTGTAAGGTGGAATGCATTTTGTCCTCTAGTCCGAACTATTTGTGTGTGATACAATGTGCTTTCAGATGGTGACAATGATGATGGCACTCCTGCTGCAGCATCAGCTCCAGTGGCTGGACCCTCGATGCCTTCACTGGGTGTAAACCTGGAGGGCGACACACCAGCTTTGGCCAGGGTTCAACCTGGCGGGATCAACGAGAGCCTGGATGTCGAGGACGACATGCGGTCAGGAGAGGCCGTATAAGCTGACCTCAAGTGTACCCTACCCCACCGGCCGCGGTGGCTATAAATATCTGGTTGGAACCGTCAACGGGCCCATTTGCTGCCCGACAGTGCTACGATGCACATCTACGGTTCTTGGTGAAATCTTCCTTTTATGTTTTATTATTTTTGCAAGCTATTAATAATTAATTGTTTTAGTGTAAAAAATCATTATTTCGTTTGTTATTTTCTATTTTCAAATTATAACGTTTTTGTTGGTTATCGTGTTGTTTTTTTTTAAGAATTCCTCTTCTGATTGCTAAAAATATACTTAAAGCATTACAGTACGCACTCAACTATAGAACTTTATTATTTAACTAATTGTACCTTTGAGCCGAGTACTATTCAATGTGGCATTTTTATTTAGAAATATAATATAGTAATATGTAATAGTTGTGAAGTAATATGATTTTCTCGCACAACAAATCTTATATTTCGTTTACAAAAGGTAATAACTTAATGCTTAGAATAGGGTGTATGCACGTAATTTTTTTATTTGCTTAGTATAATCCTTAATAACCACAGCAAAAAAATATGAAAGAACTTTTAAAATATCTTAATTAACGACGAAGATGTGAAACTTTAAAGTTTGAATAAGAAAGAGAAGTCCGATATGGACTAGTGACGTCATAGTCTATGTCATGCATACATTTGCCATACAAAATAGTGTTTTCGCGAGTGAGATAGACATATTTTCGTAAAATCATTTTAGCTCGTTCGTTTTTCTACTAAATTTTATTCTGCTTTCACTTTCAGTACTTTACTATTGAATATTTTTTGATAAACTGGTAAGATATTATATATGTATATAACAGATATTTTTTTCATTCATATTCCCTATTGACTACCAGTTTCACCTTAGGGATGTGGTGAAAAGATGATAGAATATCTTAGAAGAATTGCATATAAACAAAAGGTTACTCTGAAAATCTGATCATTCTGATCATCTGAGCCGTACCATCTGGACTGAAAACATCGTATCAGTAATTGGCTATTTCCGATTTTCCGAATTGATCCATTTCCTGGCGAACGGCTTGAATTGATCTGCTATTTTTTACGCAGGAATATTTAGATTGAAAGGTTTTAGCATTTTTATTTATTCAATACCAAACTGCCGTAAATCTTTTGTTTTTACACGTAGTTTCTCCTTAATACCGGTTTTGAACTTAAAAAAACATACTGCTTAGGCTGTTGATATCATTTATTTATCAGTCTGTGTATATCATGATCTATAAAAAGGAATTATAACTATGAATAAAGTGATAATGTTTCGAAAGTGTGAAATCTTAAAAATCAACCTCTATCGTTAGTAACAAAATACTTTTATTAGACTTTTCCCGTGACGATGTCTGCGTAATAAATCCTAATCCTTAACCTAATCCTAACTAATATTATAAATGCGAAACTGAGTTAGTTTGTTGCGCTTTCACGCCCTATCTACTGAACCGATCATCATAAAATTTTGCATACACATAGGTTAGGGTACTGAGAAGGACATAGGCTATATATTAAGCAGGCGAAGGCGCGGGTAACAGCTAGTATTCTATATACTTTACAAAATCAGACAATAATATTCTAACATATTATCGAAATTCATCCAATATTGTTTGCGCGAAGAGACAAACTTTTCTTGTTATAATATTAGTAGAAAGAATCGCAGAATAACTTTTATTTATTCACAACAGCAAATATTTAATAAGAAACTTACATTTCTGTCTGACGTTATACACTCAGATTGTGATAAACAATGTCAAAGTCAACTTTATGGTTCATATTGTGGCCAAAATAGTGAGTCACAAACTACGTTACAAAAAATCCGCGATAAACAATGTCAAAGTCAAATTTATGGCATCATGTTGTGGCGAGAAAAGAAACGATTGTTTTGTGTTTGTTTGTTTTTCGTATGTGTAAGTGGCCAACACTGGTGTCAGATTTTTCAAGCTGCCTTAAGGCATCTGACATAGCTTAACGACTACCATCAACGATGACAGCCGGGACCTACAGTTTAACGTGCCTTCCGAAGCACGGATAAAAGAAACGATGAAATATCTGTAACGATTGCAAAGTAAAGAAATAAGAGATTCCGCTCATTTCTTTTCGATCCCGCCCTGAGACCGGAAAAAGTTAAGATTTATTGCTCTTCAATGAAATTTGTCTCAACTTTTTCTTTTATAGCAATTAATGGAATGCGTTGCTCTAAATTTTTTGTAAAACATTAAATATGCATTTATGATTTAATGCTTCCCACTGAAATTTGTCTAACTGAACTTTTTGCTTTTTATAGCTATTAATGAAATGAATTGCTCTTAATTTTGGGTAATGTATAAGAAATATTTTCAGTCAATTGTATAATTTTTTAATTCCTTGTGCTTTAGTATGATTTTTCAACTTATACATTACAATTAACTTACAATGCTCCCATATGTAGAATTCATAGAAAAGCCCAAGTTTGCTTAACAGAATAAAGTAAAGTTATGCTTATACTAATGATAATGTAACTCAAAAGTGTGATACTTAGTTTTTTTTTAATTTACTACAAAATCTAGGAAAGATACGTTTTCTTATTTTCCATTCACAGAACAGTCTAGATCAAGATTTACCACAATCACATCACCAATTTTTTCAATATTTGTTGTATAGTTTTAAGTGTATAAAATGTAAGCAATCTTGATATATATTTTTATTGAAATATACACATTTTTTTAATCAATGTATTTACATTTTATTTGAATTTCGTAAAATAACATTTACTTTTACATTGAATTGTTAATGTGTTAAGATTTTGATGTAAAAAGTGTAAATTACAACAAATAAGAAGGACTATAGTTACGTTTAAATTTTCATTCAAAGGTCATTTGTATTAATATAGGTACTCAGTTACACAGTACGTTACAAAAGGTCTGCGATAAACAATGTCAAAGTCAGACAAATGGCTCGCAGTTCATATTGTGGCGAGACAAGTAACGATGAAATATCTGTAACAATTTCGAATCAAAGAAATCTACTCCGCCCCCTTTTTCTTTCCATTTCCACCCTGAGACTACAAAATTTAAGATTTAATGCTCTTTTATAAAATTCGTCTGACTTAACTTTTAACTTTTTGAAGCAATCAAATGGAATTTGTCGCTGTGCATTTTGTGGAAATAATAAGAGGTATTTTCAGTAACTTGTATCAATTCTGAGTCCTATACACTGTGACAAAACAAAACAAATACTCCTATATGTAGAATTTACAGATAAGCTTTAGTTCTCTTAACAACTTGAAGTAAAAATCATGCTTGTACTTAGAAAAATGATTTTCACAAAAGTATTATGAAGGATTATTTAATTTATGTACGTGAACGTAAGTTAGAAATAATATATTCGCAGAAAAGTCTTGATTTACTACAACAGCAAATACAGGGTGGAATCGAATTCGTGAGCATACGTCAAAAAAAATTACACGTAAAAACAGTTCCTGCGTCAACATTAAATAGCTGGTTGTGTATCGGCCTAAAGTCACTTGTTTTGTGTAAATTTCACCGACCAATTGATTTATTACTGTTTAAATGAATTAATTTTTCAGTGTTTTTGGACATTCAGTCCTGTTTAAATTTTTGGTTTTTACCTAAAGTAATTGCCTCTTTCAAAGCATTTGAGGTAGTTATTGAGTTTTTCTTAAATTTAAATAATGTGTAATTTTAATTTACTCGAAAATAGTCTTAAATTACTTTCAATCATGGGTATAGTCTATATTTAAAAGGATGCCAATGAATTAAAAAAAATAGTTTCAATTATATACAGTACTAGCAGCCCTACCCGGCTGCGCCCGGGCATGTATTATACCTTAAAACCTTCCTCGTGAATCACTCTATCTATTGGTGAAAACCGTATGAAAATCCGTGGAGTTGTTTTTGAGTTTATCGCGAACAGACAGACAGACAGACAGACAGACAGACAGACAGACGCGGCGGAGGACTTTGTTTTATAATATGTAGTGATAATTGAAACTATTTACCTTCATGTGTATTTATATACATAGTGAGAAACTTCGTTACTAAAAGTCTGCGATAAACAATGTCAAAGTAGGATTAATGGCTCGCAGTTCATATTTTGGCTAGAAAAGTAACGACGAAATATATCTAACGATGGCGAAATAAAGTCAGAAAATCGGCCCTGCGGCCCATTTCTTTCCAAACCCGCGTGGGACAGCAAAAAGTTAAGATTTATTGTTCTTCAATGAAATTTGTCTCAACTTTTTCTTTTCATAGCAATTATTGTAATACTTTGCTCTCCATTTTGAGTTTACAATAAAAGGTGTTTTAATGTTCTTCGTCGTGTGAATGCATGTTGTTCTGACAAATATCTTTTAACTGAAGCTGTGCGTTATGAATGATCTTATGAAGGATGTGCATGTCACCCGCAGGCCTGCAGATAAATTAACTTTCTAATCTGTAGTATTTTACCGAACCAAATTAATGCAAACAAACAATCAAGTCTTCCTTTTTACTATATATTTGTAAAAAGTTTATGAATATATTTTCTCCAACAATCTAACTACAGTTCACCATAGTGAAAATAAATTGTTTAAAAAAAAATATCGTCAGTTCACATTGAAGGAGCCTGATGAAATGAAACAAGGGCCTGTGTTGCAAATAGTCGCAATGCTCCAAACCTCTCGCCTCTGGATAAACAATATGTTAGTTACACGTATCATATTGGGATTGTTTCCCGTTCGTGATGTGTACATTGTTGAGGATAGTAAAGATGATCTTATCTTCGTCTGAACGCCCCTCCATTATTACCATTGCCATACACCGCATACTAAATAGACTGATATACATAATACACGTATTAGTGTTTTCCTTCATCAATCGCTCGGCATGTTAACCAACTTGTGTATTCCTGGAATAAAAATCACTGCTGGAGGGATATTCATTTATAGAATAGGCAGTCTTTTCAGGGATACAGCCTTGAGCTTTCTTCTTCCTCGCCTTATCCCCATACCTACCCCGCATTCCCTTATATCCGATCTGACATATTTTTTTCACGTCTCTTTTGACCTTCCTCGTCCTCTACGTTCTTCTACTTCTAAAAGAGCCATTCTTTTTGCCAGATGTTCGGCATGTCTCCTCTCCATAATATGACCATATCATGTTGAGCTTATAAAACTACAAAATTAAGATCCAAAACAATCACACTTTGCATTAGATCAATCCATATAGTCCACTATATATAATCTGCAAGTAAACGAAGAACAATTGACCATAATTTACAAAAAATCGCTTTCTACTATCAAACAATCAATCAATCTTCAATTCACTGGTCCGGCAAAATCAGTTCTTTTGAAATCCCACTCGGGAATCCTAACCCTCAAGACAATATCGGGCTGCGAATGGCAGTCACAAAATTGTCTCTATAATGTAGAACAAAACATTCCCAGAGAAAGCGACCAATGGAAACAGAACAAAAACAACCGAAGACAGTGATCTTGTAATAATAGCGAGGTTGGTCGAGATGAGTGGTGATGCGACGCTTTTGTTGTGGTAATGTCCACGACGCTACGCTGTTACAGACTTATGAATATTCAGTTGTATTGTTTTAGAGACACACATTATTGTAGTATCTAATTGAGAACTACGAGCCACAGTTGTCATTACATCACGTCTATTAGTCAATATTAACAATAACTATACTTGTAAGTATAAATTTTAAACGTATCGATAGGTTGGTCTACTTTTCAGAATATAAAATTCAATAGAAAAGGGTCAAACGTTTACCTTGTTTTGATAATTTTCGAAGAAACACCCTGATCTCTGACATAAATTACTATCTTATATCCAAAGGTCATAAAATACAAACATTTTGAAGGTATCTAAATTTCTTTCAGAATAAAACATCCACAGAGAAAGCGACAAATGGCGACAAAACAAAAACAGCCGAAGACACTGATCTTGTAATAATAGCGAGGTTGGTCGAGATGAGTGGTGATGCGACGCTTTTGTTGTGGTAATGTCCACGACGCTACGCTGTTACAGACTTATGAATATTCAGTTGTATTGTTTTAGAGACACACATTGTTGTAGTATCTAATTGAGAACTACGAGCCACAGTTGTCATTACATCACGTCTATTAGTCAATATTAACAATAACTATACTTGTAAGTATAAATTTTAAACGTATCGATAGGTTGGTCTACTTTTCAGAATATAAAATTCAATAGAAAAGGGTCAAACGTTTACATTATTTTGATAATTTTCGAAGAAACACCCTGATCTCTGACATAAATTACTATCTTATATCCAAAGGTCATAAAATACAAACATTTTGAAGGTATCTAAATTTTTTTCAGAATAAAACATCCACAGAGAAAGCGACAAATGGAAACAGAACAAAAACAGCCGAAGACAGTGATCTTGTAATAATAGCGAGGTTTGTCGAGATGAGTGGTGATGCGACGCTTTTGTTGTGGTAATGTCCACGACGCTTCGCTGTTACAGACTTATGAATATTCAGTTGTATTGTTTTAGAGACACACATTGTTGTAGTATCTAATTGAGAACTACGAGCCACAGTTGTCATTACATCACGTCTATTAGTCGATATTAACGATAACTATACTTGTAAGTATGAATTTTAAACGTATTGATAGGTTAGTCTACTGTTCAGAATATTAAATTCATTAGAAAAGGGTCAAACGTTTACATTGTTTTGATAATTTTCGAAGAAACACCCTGATCTATGACATAAATTTCTATCTTATATCCAAAGGTCATAAAATACAAACATTTTGAGGGTATCTAAATTTCTTTCAGAATAAAACATCCACAGAGAAAGCGACAAATGGAAACAGAACAAAAACAACCGAAGACAGTGATCTTGTAATAATAGCGAGGTTGGTCGAGATGAGTGGTGACGCGACGCTTTTGTTGTGGTAATGTCCACGACGCTACGCTGTTACAGACTTATGAATATTCAGTTGTATTGTTTTAGAGACACACATTGTTGTAGTATCTAATTGAGATCCACGAGTCACAGTCGTCGTTATATCACATCTATTAGTCGATATTAACGATAATTATAAGTACGCATATTGTACATATCGATAAGTTGTTGAAGTGTCCTCTCATCAGAGACTGAATTAGGAAGATGTAATAATTAATGTAATATATAGGTATAATGAAGACTTTGCCCCTTTTGTCAATCTTCCTAAACCATTTAATAGATCATCGATATATCGTTTGTGGTGAAGGACTTTTTAACCATTAGACGGGCAACTGAGGATGAGATCCCCGACCATTGTTGCTTCTGTAATTGTCGACTTACTTCTATGAAAAGGGCTGCAGTATCAAGGTTTAACTTACCCACATATCCAAGAGTGTCTCCGTCGCGGGATGGAGGCCAGCGTCAGGGCGAAGGGCGGCAGCGCGGCGGGGGGGTCGTCCTGTTCATCTTGCGCGGGCGCACCACTGACGCGTACCTCGGGCACGCGAAGCTGGTGCCTACCGCTCATCACTATACCAGCACTACACCCATTGCTTAAACACTATTTCATCAGCTAACGTGGTAAGACGTAATTTTAAAGCTCTTTGGACCTGAAAAAGAAATTTGGCGTCACCTACCTATACATACATAGCGTGATAACTGATTTTGGAATGTGTTGTTAAATGCTGTCTTGCTTTATTTAAGCCACTGTATTTTTTTATAAACGCACGATTTTTTAACCTGATATAATTGGTGTTATATTTAAGTTGTCAACATTTATATAACGATAGTAGGCTATAAATAAAAGTTAAGTTATAAGTTCGGCGGCAGCGGCTATAGTCGCGCATCACTTCACTATCAATGCATAGTATTTAAAAAGACTGTCTGTCTGTTCGCGATAAACTCAAAAACTGCTGCACGGATTTCCAGACAATTTTCACCACTAGATAGATTGATTTAAAACATGCTCGGGCGCAGCCGGGGAGAGCTACTAGTTTTGTATAAAATGACAGTGACAATTGTCGCGTCAAGTCACTTTCATCAAACATTTTACCAACTTTCATTTTATGCATAATCCGGGGTACTTGCCACAAAAACTTTAAGGTTTAAAGTATTATCTGATATACTCTTATTAAAACATAAGATTTTTGAGAAATAATCCACACAGCAGGACTCGAAATGCAGTCTCTGCTCTTTGCACGAGTCACAAACAAACTTTACCGTACAAAGTGTATAAACTGCTGCTTCAAATCCTGTCCACGTGGATATTTTTCCCATTTATAACTTATTTCTTTTTAAGAGTTTAAAGTTTAGCTGTGTGCGGACGAAGTCACGGGACAAAGCTATTATCTTTATTGGTCACAGCTAGCGAGACGCTCGGCTTTGTAGGGGAAGCCCCGCGCGACATCCGCTTAAGGTGTTAAACGTAAGAAGATTTAGTTTAATGTCTCTAACCATTGGCAGTTTTCTCTTACAAAACAGTATTTACTGAAGCCCCACAAAACTCGTGTTGAATGAGATTGGAAGATGTTTTCTTTGGGAAGTTTTTGAGATTGAATTCGAATGAAATGCCTCATTGAAAAACTTTCCAGGTTATTTATTTGATCTCAATAATAGATGGATATAGGTATTCACTTTATTGATATCGAACAATCATACAAAAAATAATGTGTTTGATCGTTTAAAAACTTCGAAAAAGTTTTGATTTAGAACTTAATTTAGTAATATTCATAATGTTTATGACAATAATTCATTACCTTCAATTGACTGATTTACAAAGATTTCTGGTAAAAGATGTTACTCGTATTTATCGAATATTTTGTGATAATGCTATTGCCGTCATGGCTGCCACAGTATCAACAATATAATAGATTCCAATATGCAATTTTCTAACCTTGATATAAAGGAAAGAAAAATCATGGAAAGAAAACAACAAACAGTTTCGTAAAACGCATTGGCAAAAAGAGAGAGCTATGGCGAGAGCTATGCTCGGATTTTTTCTATGAGATCGAATCAGAAACGCGGAGATCCGTAGAAGAACAAAGGTCACTGACATAGACCAGCGGATTAGCACTTTTAAGTGGCAATGGGCGGGGCACATAGCGAGAATAACCCACGGCCGATGGGCCAGAAATGTTATTAAATGGTGACTAACGTACCGGCAAGCACAGCGTTGGACACCCACCAACCAGGTTGTCGGACGACCTGATAAAGGTCGCAGGAAGGTGGTGCATGCAGGCCGCTTCCAACTGGTCGTATTGGAAATCCTTGGGGGAGGTCTATGTCCAGCAGTGGACTTCTGTGGCTGAAATGATAATGATGATGAATAGGCAAAAACCAGTCGAGGGAATAAACTGTTATCCAGTGGATGCTGCTATTATCCCGTGACTTTCCTACCATAACGCTTAACAAAACGCGACCTTGAGAAATGAACGCGTAGAATCTTCGAGCAACACGGCTTCTGTCGGAAGGCGTGTTGCTCGAAGGGTAGAATGGACGGTAGAGTTATTATTTTGCTACAAGTTAGTATCATATTAAGTACTCCAGCGTGCTTAAGGCTTAAGGTATAAGTGTATAAATAATGTAATAAACGTGACAAAACCATATCAAAAGTAATTTTATTTAAATTCTTAAAAGATAGACTTAATAAGATGTATTGCGTGATGAGTTGGAAACTCTTTTTTTATCAAGAATCTTTTAAGATATCATCATCATCATTATCATCATCAGGTCTTTCTATAAGATATACCGCGTGCGAATAGGTGTGAGAATCAAAACAAAGCTTGAGTCACAGTTTGTGGTTATGAATCGTAAGGCATAGCCGAATATTGCCGTGGGTGTCGTGCGGCCCAAATGATTGTCCCATTTGTTGGCGGCCTGCCTAATACCTGTCGCGACCTGCACACAAGGCCGCCGTATCTCACTCACGACGACATCAAAGTTAATTCCGTTACAGAAGTGTCGTCTGACCTATTATTATAGGAACAATCTATTTCTTCTTATGAATGATACACAAACAAACAAAATACATAGGGACTTAAGCTTTTTGCAGTATATTCATAGAAAGTTGGTATTCCGCTCGTAGCAATAAAGGAAGGTAGGTGTACGACTTGGCTTAGTTTTCACTTAGATTAGTGGACAAACAAAGTACCAGCGCTCACGCATGAAAAGTGACTTAGGCATAGTTTCGACTGAAATTGATGACTTTGATATTAAACACTTCGTCTCAGCTTTTATCATTAGATCCTTTAGAATGAGAGACTTGAACAAATGATAACAAAGCTTGAGTCATAGCATTCAATTTACAGGAGAAAGTGGAATTGCCGAATATTCTCGAGCGTTGCGTGCGTCCCGAACTCCCGAATAATAACCCCATCTGTTGGCGGCCTGCCTAATACCTGTCGCAACCTGCTCACAAGGCCGCCGTATCTCACTCACGACGACATTAAAGTTAATTCCGTTACAAAACTGTAGTTTGACCTATAATGTAAAAATAATGAGAATACTCCATTTCTTCTTATAAATGTCATCCATAACAAAGGGACTAAAGAGATTAAATTCATGACTTTATCAGTTCGTTTTAGCTATTATCATTAGATCCTTTAGGTGTCGTGCGTCCCATAAGATATTCCCATCTGTTAGCGGCCTGCCTAATACCTGTCGCGACCTGCACACAAGGCCGCCGTATCTCACTCACGACGACATCAAAGGTAATTCCGTGAATTTCGTTTTGTTTCTTTATTTTTTCTTCGGAAAATTAAGTTAATATGGAGGTAAAAAATAAAGTACTAATGGTATTAGGTAAGGTACCTATCTTGAGATTGATTCCATTATTTTTTTTTGTTTCTAAAATTAGGTAGCTTCATGATTCACGGATCAAGATCGGTACGATAACCAATAAAATGCATAGTTTATTCGAAATTGTTATTTTTCAGGTAAATGTTATTCCTGTGGACTGTTTATTACGAGTGAATTTAATTTATACTAGGTGACCATTAACATCGATGCCCCTTGAACCATCTAATCAGCTCATCAAAATGAACAACTTTCCTATGCAACCAATACTGGGATATCAAAAAAACGACATTTCCACAAAAAAGTTTTCGGACAGATCGGCAATTTGTAAGAAAAGTGGAGAATTTTTTGAGTTTCCAGCGTTGGTCCCATGAGACAAGTTGTTCATTTTGAAGGGCTAATTTTATGGTATGAGGAACAACGGTGTTTCCAATTACACACTTATGTTATAATATTAAGGTATTAGTGTGGAAACACTCAGCTGCAACAAAATCAGCTGGATATTAAACCTGCACTTATAAGTGATCCGGCTTAATATCCAGCGTCGATGCATGCTTCATCACAGCTCCAACTTAAGGCTGCCTGCCCAAGAAAGTTAAAATAATCGTTATTGATTTTAAGAAAAGCAATACAAATACGGCAAAGTAACGAAAAGTCTAAAAAAAATATTTAAAAAAAATCATGTAAGGCACTATTACATTGTTTTTGTGCACTTTACTCGTGGTTCCCTAAACTATATACATAGGAACATTATGTATTTAAATACAAACAAACATGCATACATTTCTCCTTAGCTTTGTTTTAGTGAAGTAAATAAATGTGCGAACGTTCTATACTCGTATAAGATTATAACTTGTTTTCACTGGATACACAAAGAAATGTGTGTTTTTCATTACTCCAGAGCAGAGCCGGAAATAATAATTGCCGTTCGTATTTGTTCACATACAATTCTACCAAATAAATAAAATATTTTCCGAGAAGCAACTGCCCTAGTTTGGCATCATTTTATAAATTATTCGAGCATCAATAAGTTGAAAATATCAAACGAAAAATATTGAAAAAAAAAATGTTAAGTATAAAGTTTTTTTGTGGTAGAGCCACGCTACCGGCAAAAATCACTTCAGCTGGTAGCATGAATGGGCCGGCTCGTCGAATCGAGAAAATCGACGTTTGAGTAGTAGTTTTACAGCTTCTATGCTTCGTTCGGTGAGTGAGAGAGCCGGAGGCCCATCCCCCCTCCCCTCTGGGGAGGGAAAACAAAAGGCCGGCGACGCAAGCGGGTCACCTGATGGTAAGTGATCACCGCTACCCATGGACTAATGTAACACCAGGGGTATGACAAGAATACCCCTGGTGTTACATTAGTCCATGGGTAGCGGTGATCACTTACCATCAGGTGACCCGCTTGCTCGTTTGCCGTCCTCTGACATAAAAAAAAAGTCCAATTATCTGATAGGTCAATTTAATGTATTATGCGTGGATAGGTAAGATTTTACTCTTAGATTACGGAACCCTAAAAGCGATATTAAAATTAGATTAATGAGATTTTCCATCTTTCATTTTTTTAAGATGTGTGTGGCAGAGAAACCAAATAAATTAATATATACGGACAAATCACACAGATTCAGCTAGCCCCAAAGTAAGTTCTAAGTAAGACTTGTGTTATGGGATACTAAACGATACTATATTTTATAATAAATACATTTATAGTTATACATCCAAGACCCAGGTCAATCTGAAAAAGATCATTTTTCATCTTGACCTGACCGGGGATCGAACCCGGGACCATCCGCGCCACAGGCCGGCGTGTTGACCGCTGCGCCACGGAGCTCGTCAGGCAATAAAGATACGATACAATTGAAAGATAAATTTCAATTTCAAAAATTATTAATCTTTGAATTGTTTTTTTTATATCATAGGACGGCAAACGAGCAAGCGGGTCACCTGATGGTAAGTGATCACCGCTGCCCATGGATAACTGCAACACCAGGGTGTCACAGGAGCGTTGCCGGCCTTTTATTTCTCCCTCCCCAGAGGAGAGCAGGAGATGGGTTTCCGGCTCTCTTACTCACCGAACGAAGCATAGCAGCGGTAAAGCTACTACACAAACGTCGATTTTCTGTGAGAGTGTGGTACTTCCCTGGACGAGCCGGCCCATTCATGCTACTAGCAAACGTGATTTTCGCCGGTAGCGAGGCTCTACCACAACATTGTATCTTTATTGCATGAAAATAAGTTATACCTATACTATTCTTTTAGTTTCATCATCATCAGGTCTTTTTAGTCTCCACTGCAGGAGCACGACCCCCTCTGCACTACCAGAGCCATATACTAGCCTGAGCAGAGGATTTGGCCTACACTCTCCACGCTTTTTTAGTTTAGGTATAACTTATTTTGTTTCTGAACAATTGTTATTTGTTGAAACATACAGTTGTAAAATCAGATTTTTCTTTACCTTAACCTTTACTTTTCCTACGTAACATCGCTGTACAAAAATTAAAAATCTTTGTCAAAAGGCCTCTTACAAGTTCGTAACTGTAAGTAGACATTACGCTTAATTGAGGATGAAGCAACCGGCACTCGGATTATGTTAAAGACGAGATTAAGTAAAGATTCTCAAAAATTTGAAGGAATTTAGAGATTTTAGGCGAAAAATTTCCACACGGCCTTATGAGTTATTCCGGTCTGATCTTCCAAACGGATCCACTGTTAATTATAATAACTTTTCTCCGGTCTGATGAATATGTTGCAGAGAAATGATGAAACCAGGGAGTTATAAAGATAAATCGTGTTGCAATTTTATCATCCTGCGTGATTTGATCAAGTCTCTAAGCGATTTGATTAAATCCCTGGTTTTATCATTTCCCCGCGACAAATATACAGATCTGTGGGTCGGATCTACTATTAAACTGCAATAGTCCAGTCTGATCTCCTGGCTTTTCTTCATGGGTAACTACAGTCAAGAGAAAAACAACTTAATAAACTTAATAAATAAAAAAAATAATCAATTTTCTAGTTGTAACTGTACAATTTTTTTGTTACTGACTGTACCAAAAATATTGTTAGGTATCCGATCGGAAAAAAATATTTCAACATTATTTCTGATACTTTCGATTGGGGATAAAAAATAATTAAAATAAAATTGATCCACTAGGGTATCTGATTTTGGGGATCCGACCAAAATAACTCGGTCTTGTGGAGGTCGTGCGGGAAAGTACGTAAATTCTGAAAATGTTAGGCTACGTCTATATATCACAAGTTTCAGTGTCGCATAAATCATATATTTACGACACCTTGGCAGGCATAGTTTGAAGGCTACACTAAATTTTACCTATGCTTGTATCTTTTTACCCGACCGACCCTCGGAGAAGGGTAAGGTTTTTCATGGGTATGTATGTATGTAACTATATAAATTGTTAAATGTTAAATGCCACGTGGTTCAAAGCAGAGTGGAATAGGACCAATCAAAGTCTTCTGTTGATATCGCAAAGGTGACTTAGGAAACAAGCTAAACAAAGCTTGTAAACATCAAAGAGACCTCTTCAACCCGTATGGCTGGCCAGCGTGAAGAGTGTAGGCCAAATGCTCTGACTGCTCTGGCTAATATATGGCTCTGGTAGTACAAAGAGGGACATGCTCCTGCAGTGGAGACTAAACTGATGATGTGTGTACGTGAGTATCGTTGATAAACCATACATAGACAGCTACTTATACTCGTTACTCTTTACGTTACAAGTAGGTTTGAGAGTTTGGTGTTCTTGGAGAGGTTTCTTTGATGTTTATATGTATAAGCTATATTTAGTACGAGTCCCTATGTCACCTTCTACGACATCCACGGGAAGACTTCCAGTGGTCCTATTCTATTCTGCCGGTAACCACACGGCCATATTGTTCACAGCTATCTAAAAACCTAGAAGCTAATCGTGCAAAGCTAGCCATAAGCCATACTAAACATAAGGTAACCGCAAACATAAAAGCATTTTGGGATCTTACAATATGCTCACAGTTCCTAAAACCTTACCGTGCGTCAATGAAAGTATCAATTCAATCAAATGCCTGTCACATTTCTTCAGGGTCAACGGGACATGAGATATTTTTGTGAGAAATGGGTCGGCGTGTTCGGAAATGTGGTTGGAATATTTTCTTTACAACACCTTTGACGGGAAAATATTTTGCGGGGAGCTTGGTACCTGCTTGGTACACGTAAGTGCGTTTATATTTGCGGCCTTTTTAATGTATGCCTTATGTTATGAGTTAGACTGGGAGTAAAATAACACTTATTTTCGTATATTATTGGCTATTACTACTGCCTGAGTTTAAGGAGAGCAAAGACATTTTAACTTTGCCTAGGAATGAACGTTTTGTCAACAGAAGTACGGATGAGTTTGACGGCAAAACCTTTCGGAATCTTACAATAAGCCCACAGTTCCTAAAATCTTCCCGCGCGTCAATGAAAGTATCAATTCAATCAAATGCCTGTCACATTTCTTCAGGGTCAACGGGACATGAGATATTTTTGTGAGAAATGGGTCGGCGTGTTCGGAAATGTGGTTGGAATATTTTCTTTTACAACACCTTTGACGGGAAAATATTTTGCGGGGAGCTCGGTACCTGCATGGTACGCGTAGTGCGTTCATATTTGCGGCCTTTTTAGGGTTCCGTAGTAAACTAGGAACCCTTATAGTTTCGCCATGTCTGTCTGTCTGTCTGTCTGTCCGTCCGCGGTTTTACTCAGAGACTATAAGTACTAGAAAGCTGTAATTTGGTATCGGTATGTATATTAATTATGGCAAAAAAGTGGTAGAAAAAAATCTTGAAAAAAAAATATTTAATGTAGCTCCCATACAAGTAAAATGGGGGAGTAATTTTTTCTTCTCTACTTATCCATCGTGTGTGGTATCGTTAAAAAGGTCTTTGAAAAATATTGTGAGGTTGAGAACACTATTTTTCGATTTAGGGATCCGTTCGAAATATTTGGTTTTAAAGTGCAAATTTTTGCTAGACGTATGTGTCCCCTCTATCTGCTCAACGGTTATATATAGATACGTGAAAAAAATTACAGCAGTAGTATATATACTGAAGTTGATAAGAAAACTATCAGAGCTGAGTACTAAGTACAAACTAAAAAGTTATAGGCAACTAACTTATAAAATGTACTGGAAAATTTAAAATTTCATACAATTTTCCTTGTTAGATGTTTTTGGTCGTTAAACTGTGAGGTGCGAGTGTGAACTTAAAGTTGTCATTCGCAACTACGGAACCCTACACTGCGCGTGGCCCGACACGCACTTGGCCCGTTTATTATTGTGTGCCTTATGCTATGAGTTGGATTGGGAGTAAAATAACACTTTATTTTCGTACTATAGGTATTAGTGGCTATTATTCCTGGCAACAACATTTTAACTTAGGCAAGAAATAAGTATACGCCTTAACTTCAGAAGCACGGACGAGTTCTCTATTGTAGATTAAGTAAAAGTCAATAGTTGTAGTAGTGGGTATAAACATAAAAATATTGCAAACATGACATAGGCTACCACTACGGCTACCAGTAGTAACTACTTCGTCATCATGCTTAGCGTGACCTCATAGTTTACGGCCTTTATCTCCGTCTCATCATCATCATCATCAGGTCTTTATTAGTCTCCACTGCAGGAGCACGACCCTCTCTGTACTGCCAGAGCAGTCAGAGGATTTGGCCTACACTCTCCACGCTGGCTAGACGGGTTGGAGAGGTCTCTTTGATGTTTATAAGCTTTGTTTAGCTTGAGTTTCCTAAGTCGCCTTTTACAACATCCACGGGAAGATTTGGAGTGGTCCTATTCTTCTCTGCCGGGAACCACACGGCATCTCTACCTATCCCCGTCTACTACATCTCTGCCTATACTATTATTATAAAAAGGAAAATTTTGGTTGTTTGATTCCATTGAATATGCTCCTAAACTACTTAACCGATATTCAAAATTCTTCCACCCTTAAAAGGCTAATTCATCTGCGGGTGACAAGGGCTATAATTTCTTCGAATAAAGTCGTCGATATTGTTATTTTAGCAATTAGCAAATAAAACAATTTATCGAACAAAACCTACTTATAGTAAGTAAAATGTATTATTTCAAAGGCATTAAAATCAACGTTGCGATTGGAAAATTGTCAAAACGCCAATCTGCAGCCGACGGCAGACGCGACATGTCATCGGCAGTAATGATCATTCGGCCAGCGCCGAAATGACCTGAATATTCAACAGTTGATGACAGAATTACGATAAGTACTACATAAATAGGGACCTAAGTATGTAAAGTAGGTAAGTTTCAGTTTGGGGAAAGAATTAAAGCTTCCTAATAGGCGTTTTACTGCGTTTTACTTTAGGTCTATTTATGTTATGTCTCATTATCAAATAATATTAATACCTAAACCTACACAAAGCACTTACATAAATAAAAAGTATTACACAACTTTTAATAAACCACAGTTTTCATTTTCATCTCACGTTGTAATTTTTTTTTTATATCACTGAATAAAGATTTTTCTATTCTATTCTACTTTGAAAATTCTACTTAATAATTTCGCGAAAATCAAAACGTCTGAAACTTCTGAAAATATATAACTTCGTTGCTTCGTTGATACATAATTACGTTGAGATATTCCTTGAAATTGTCACATACGACCGCTGAAACGCCTGATGGCTTAGCATCGCAAACATTTTTAGCTGCGTGCGTGCCCCTCGGCTGTCAGGCGCGGGCACGCAAAGGTCGCCTCGCGATCTCCGATTAATCGCACTACATGAGCCTGCCCTACCCTCTTTTATTGCGTCTCTTACCTTGCCACGCTGCCCCAGAACAACTGAACAGTGTTAAGGTCAATGGCGCTAGCAACGTGCCACCCTCCCTCATAATTCAGAAAGAAAGGTCATTAAAACAAGGGGCGAGCTTAGCGCTATTAAAAGATTATAACTCGATTTACTTAATTTGACGGCATTTGAGACCGTTTCCGTGTTTTGTTTCCATTGTAACTTCGTTTAAAGGGCTTTTTTTACCTACCTGTGTAATCCGACACTAGGACACATTTAATTTTAAAGTATTAACATGTTGGATCTACAACAATATTTAATTTTGGCAAAACCTAATAAATAGTCATGCATAAATACATGATAGATCGGCCCACTCCAAGATTTTTTAGGCTATCCACTTGCGAAACATATTTTTAATAATCTTTATACCGAAATATATGTTAGTACAAGTAGGTACCTTTTAGCACAGTTATAATTATTTTATATCTGACTCGTCTAAATTCTCATTACATCTGCTTTAAATTATGTAATCAAAGGACACCAAGAAGATTCACGTCAATTATACATTAGATCAATTAGATACATAACTAAATGACATAATCAAGACTAACTGCCACTTGTAAACACACCGATCCAGTTATTGTAAGGTCGTGTGTTTGATATTTTAAGAGATAAAACCTTGTCATTACGTGCAACATGGTTATAATTAGTGTTTATGAAGAAAAAAATATAAGAAGAAAAAAATTAAGCTAAAAGAAAAAATATATATCTTTATACACTAGCATAGAGGGTTACTTGTAAAACACCAACAACCTCGCCATTTTAAATAACTAACATCTTAATTTTACGGGAACCAAGATGGGATCCTGAAAAAAAATAATACATTTTCATGCAAAAGTGTTCGGCCGACCTAGCAATTCGTCTGCTAATAGCAATATTTTTTTTTTCAAATTCTACCATTTGTCCTATGAGGCAAAGTTATTTATTTTAATGGGCTGGTATGATGATTTGAGGAAAAATGGTGTTTTTCCATATACCTTTCATGTAATAGTGTACACTAGTGTATACTGCAGGCGATTTCCTAAGAACGTATTTCACCGAAAGTCATGGTCTCATTATAAACCTACATAATGTTTTCAAAAACGCTATCTATTATTTCAGACCGAGTAATCTGTAAACCGTGCCGTGTGGTCCCCGGCAGAGTAGAATAGGACCACTCCAAGTCTTCCCGCGGATGTCGTAAAAGGCGACTTAGGGAACATAAGCTTAACAAAGCTTTAAAATATCATTGACACCTCTCCAACCCGTCTGGCCAGCGTGGAGAGTGTAGGCCAAATCCTCTGACTGCCCTGGCTTATATACGGCTCTGATAGTCAGAGAGGGTCGTGCTCCTGCAGTAGAGACTGAAAAAAACCTGATGATGATGATGATGATGATGATGAATCTGTAAACCACACCACTAAATTCCACCTACAACACACGCAAAGTGTAAGTATGGATTTTCCGTATACACTAAACAAATTAACTCATATACAAACAAAGTAGATAGGTGTGTGTATCCGTAACGTGTGATTTAATTTGATTAAGCGGTGTAATGGACTAACTCGGATATAGTTAACCGACGATATATGATTGTTATTCTTACTGGAATCGACAATTTCAAAACGCAATATAAAAAAAAAATAGTTAATTTCAGATTTAAACACAATTAAATTAACGTGTTTGTAGAAGAAATGTAAAGTCTAGTATAGTATGTACTTAAGTTATTAAATATTTAAGTAAAAATGGGGTGTGTCTCCAGTGCCCTTACAGTGGAGCCTTAAAAAGACTGAAGATGATGATTATGAAGTAAAAATTAAACAAATAAATAAATTAAAAGTTTCTCACATATACTCGTAGAAGAAAAAAATAAGTTGTTTCGTGCAAAACCAAACTATCAAATGATATTCGAAACATACTCGCACCAAAAACTCGAGATTACAAGATAGCAATATAACGAGGCAAAATTATCCAATGACATTTTCGTTTCACAAATCCATAAATACGCCAGCGATTATGGCTTGCTCCAACACCGTATTTTAAGTTGTTTCTTCAGGGCTTCCTCAACCACAATAATGTCAATTGTTAGATTTCAATAGAAGCCAAAACGTCCTTCGACTTATGGCGTGTTTTTAGTAGTAGTGAGAATATAAATCTAAATTTGAAACTTGAACGACACCTTCAATAGAGAAAATTTTGCACTAACCACTCAGAATAAGGGAGTAAACCCCGATTAATTAAAAATAATCTTAACTAATGATAATCATAAATCTCAGACTGTCATTGTCTTGGTAGGTAATCTCTGTGACAGAATGAGACTTGAGAACGATTCTAGTAAAGCATCTAAGATGCCTTACAGTATTCGGCTGTAAATCTCCTCTAGACAGTTTTATATCACCAACCTTGTTAAAATCCAGCCATAGAAGTGGCGAGGCCATGGTGCGCTGACGTCAGTCCGCCACAAGAGCCCTTATTTTATTTTATTACCTGCTGAAGCACAACCAAACTACTTTGATAGCTAACTATATCATCCAAATAGTATGGTCTTTGTAGATTTGTTTCAATAATTGTTGTTTTTTGATTAGAAAATAATGCTTATTTTATCTCATCTCATATTATCTAAAGCTCTTTCTTTCTCTCTTTCTCTCAAACACTACATACACGAATGGCTTCTGTTCTGTCACATATTTAACTTCGGCGTTTTAAATCATATGTTATCAATAAGAAACCGAAAAGCAAATAACTTGTGATTATGGCTGCGTATGCGTATAGACTTTCTATGCCCCTTCCAGACAGCTGTTACATCTTCAGTCTTGTTATAATCCAGCGATAGAAGTGGCGAGGCCATGGTGCGCTGACGTCAGCCCGCCACAAGAGCCCTTATTTTATTTTATTACCTGCTGAAGCACCACCGCACGCCAAGCGTACTTTGATTGCCAAACATTACATCCAACTAGCATGGTGTTTGTCGATTTGTTTCTATTTTCTGTTTGTTTATTAGAATATAGGAGACGCTTTTTTTTTCCATCTCAATGATTTAATACTCTTTTCTCAAACATCATGTACGCTAATAGCTTTGGTCTCATAATTAACTATAGCACTTTAAATCTTATGTTGGAAACCACGTAACAAATTACTGGAGGTTATGGCTAAGTAAAGATTATCTATACTATGCCTCTTCCAGACAGAAGTTACATCTACAATCTTGTTATATACTCGTAATCCAGCCATAGAAGTGGCGAGCCCATGGTGCGCTGACGTCAGCCCGCCACAAGAGCCCTTATTTTATTTTATTGCCTGCTAGAGTACCACCATCTATCACCGGAGTATCTACTTTGAAAGCACACTATCATCCAATTAGCATTGCCTCCGTGGTCCAGTGGTAAGGTATTTGCCTTGTTGACCCGGGGGTCGTGGGTTCGATTCCCACGGGAAGCATGCTTTGTAAAGTTGTTTCCAGTTTGGTTAGGACATTGCAGGCATGAATCACCTGATTGTCTGATAATAAAGATGATTCCGTGCTTTGGAAGGCACGTTAAGCCGTTGGTCCTGGCTGTCATCTGGCAGTCGTTAAAGGAACCACGTCGGAGGCCGAGTGGCGGTTCCGAAGAACTCTGACACCAGGGTGTGCATGGTCGACTGACCTTGTCACCTACACGAAATGATGATGATCCAATTAGCATTATGTTTAAAGTCTTTAAAGTTAAAATTCTTTCTCATTTCAATGCTTTAAAGTTCTTCTTGAACGCCACATCCGCGGATATTGACTTGGCGCTTAAAATCTTATGTTAGAAACCGCATTGCAAATAATTTGTGATATTAGGCTGATTATAGATTGTTTATGCCTCTTTCAGACCGCTGTTCTATAATTCAGCCATAGTAGTGGCGAGCCCATGGTGCGCTGACATCAGCCCGCTACAAGAACCCTTGTTTTGTTTTATTGCCTGCCGGAGCACCACCATGCGCCGCACGTATTTTGATAGCCAACTATATCATCCAATTAGCATGGTATTGGTAGATTTATATCAGTACTAGCTGTTACCCGCGGCTTCGCCCGCGTAATATATAGCGTATGTCCTTCTCGGTACCCTACATATGTGTATACAAAATTTCATGATGATCGGTTCAGTCACAGAACACAGAAAGACATACGACATTTCAGATACGGCGTGAAAGCGTAACAAACAAATACACAAACAAACAAACAAACTCACTTTCGCATTTATAATATTAGTTAAGATTAGGATTCCGTTCTTACATTAGAATATAACACATAATTTATCTCATCTCATCTCAAACAACTATGGCGTTTGAATCTTATATTAGAAACCGCATATTACGCATAAACCGCAATTACTTGCAATTACGGCGGGGTAAAGAATCTCTATGCTTCGTCCAGACAGCTGTTACGTCTTCAATCTGGTACCCATGGTGCGTTGACGTCAGCCCTCGTTTTGTTTTACTGCCTGCTGGAGTACCACCATGCGTCGCACGTACTTTGATAGCCAACCATATCATCCAATTAGCATTGATACTAGTTGTATTGTTTCGCCATTTGTGGCTAAGTGCTTTCGTTAGTTAAGTAAATGGTAGTGCCTATTTTTTACCGACTTCAAAAAAAGGAGGAGGTTCTCAATTCGTCATAATCTTAATTTTTTAATGTATGTTCCCCGATTTCTCGAAGATGCCTGGACCGATTTAAGACATTCTTTTTTGTTCGATAGGTAATACTTTACAGATGGTCCCATTAAATTTTTACCGAAATATGACGAGCACTTTTGAAAAAATACACAAAAACAAAAAAAAATTTTACAAGTATGCGGTTCGGTTTACACTTTTTAAATTTTATTCTTACGCTTATTTAAATATATATTGATAGGCATGAAGTCGGTTTTTGTTTTTTGTTAAAAATATCATAAATTAAATTGAGTTTTCTCGTAATCTGATCTCTTCTTTGTTTGAAACAGAATATTTTTTTGTTTGATTGGCGGACTATGCCCCCCAAACCCGACAATAGAACGACGAATACCACTAGGTATTGTCTCGTCATTTGTGGCTAAATGCCTTCGTGTAATTAAGTAAATATAATGCCTATTTTATTATTTTTTTGTATACTACTTTCTTCTTTGATGATGATTTTGATAAGTTTATACTTATAGCCGACTAGTTGACATTAACCCTGTATCCTTTAGTTTTCTCATAAGATAATTAATACGAAAGCCGGAGTGGTCCTTAATCGAAAAGAAATCTAGGTTGGATCTGTTTTATATTGAGAGCATTTGACCCCTATCTTATCTCCCCAATCTAGCTTGATGAAAAGCAACGAGGTAATCTAGGGTAGTACACGCAGACTCAAATAATAAAATAAATATAAATAAATAAATATATAGGGACATATCACACAAATTGAGCTAGCCCCACAGTAAGTTGTGAACTTGTGTCGTGGGATACTAACTCAACGATACTATATTTTATAACATATACTTATATAGATAAACATCCAAGATCCAGGCCAATTTGAAAAAGATCGTTTTCCATCTTGACCTGGCCGGGGATCGAACCCGGGCCTCCGTGTCGCAGGCTGGCGTGTTGACCACTGCGCCACGGAGCTCGACATCATGTTTATTTACTCTTGCATTGAAAATACTAAACTTGCCTTTAAGAAATAGGTTTTAAGGGATATGATAAAAAACTGATTTTTAGTTCCATATAGATGAAGTAATGGCCAAAACCTAGCTTACTATTTACAGCCTCCGTGGCACATGGTTAATACGCCAGCCTGCGGCATAACGTGCCTTGGTTCGATCCCCGACCAGCAGGCCGATTTGCTAACTCGGTGTACAACGATTTGATTGTCACTTTAGCATCCATTACGGTTTTTATATCTTAAATAAAAATAGTCATTCATACAGAAGCCGTAATGAATATTGAAGTTACCATGAAAATGATGTACACCGTAGCTGTCAAAAGTTAGTAAATAGGCCTGCAGGTCATGATGGAAAACGATCTTTTTCAAATTGGCCTGGTTCTTGGATGTTTATCTAAATAAGAATCTACTATAAAATATAGTATCGTTACTTGTACTATTATGTATTCTGTGGTATCGTTGAGTTAGTATCTTACGACACAAGTTCACTACTTCTTGTGAAGCTAGCTCAATCTGTGTGATCTGTCCCTATATATTTATTTATTTAGTATTTATGTCTTCTTCGTATATCTAATCACCAATTTTCGGTTGACTGTACGTACACACCTCATAAACTATTTCCATTTCGTCATGTTCTTCATTAGATAATACTATCGCGTGTCCACGCGTCATTATCGGATTAATTAACAAGAAATCAATGATCTTATCGAACTTTGGACATGTTAGCAGTTATGAAAATGTGTTAGTTGATAAACTATGTTTACGTCGATCGTCTTAGAAAACGTATGAAAATGCATGAAAACATTAAATGTAACCAAAAAATATTGAATTATTTGTTTGTTTTTCATGTTACATTTTTATAGATCCGTATTCAAAGGATAGAAAAGATATTACTGAGCCTTTAATGTCTGTCCGTCTGTTTGGATGTCACGTGTCACCAGGCTGTATCTTATGAACCGCGATAGCGAGACGGATGAAAATCTTCACAATGTGTTTCAATGGTCGCTGTAACAAGAAGTACTAAAAAAAGAATAGAATAATTTTTAAGGTAGCCTCCCATGCAAGAAACTTGATTTTTATGCCGTTTTGTGCTCTACAGTATAACTTTGTAAAGATAATAGTATGAACCCTTTGTGCGCTAGTCGGACTCACACTTGATGATTTTTTGCACATATTCACAAAATTGCCAATCATACTGATTTTAAGTTTAGTGTGTTTGTATTTTTGTTTTTTTTTTGTTTGTTACCTCATCATACTTTATTTACTCAAAAAATCTTTTTAAAATTGGGCATACACATAGGTTAAGGTACTGAGAAGGACATAGGGTAACTTTAGTCGAATTAACGACACGGCAAATTTAAACGTCAAAATTATACGCGAGCGAACCTGCGGGTTAGAGCTAGTTCAAGCATATTTTTTTAAATTGTGTGTACATAATATTTAAGTTGCACTAGTGTAAAAATTATTAATAACGCTATCAGTAGTAAAAGAGCCTCTAACAGGATGGTGTTTGGACAATGGAACATTTTGTTTATCAATAGCCGACGTGCCTTCAATATAAACGATCGTATTAATATCTAGGCAGCGATGAGAATAAAAACACCACTCGAACATCTCTTGAGAAGATCATTATACTAAATGGTATTATTCCGGGTCCATGCCATATCGAATAACATATAATGGACTATGAAATGATAGCACCTAATATCGAATTGTCAAAAGATTGAACATTCATCTAATCGAATGTTTTATACATCAAGACACAGATGATCGAATATTATACTAACCTATCGAACGTTCAAAATATATAATGTTCAAAATATATCAAAGTTAATCTAAAATCACTAAAAAAGGATTTTTAGAAATTCTACTCCTAAAGGGGCAACTAAGTCGTAGAAAAATTAAAGTTCAATAAAAATCCGCGGATAGTCAGTATGAAAGAGATAAAACCAATAAATCTTAGCAACTGTCTTATGTTGGCAGGGACTACAGCTTAGCATGCTTTCCGAAACACGGAAGAGCTTGAGCTCCTCTATATTTCAGAAGGCAAGTTAAGCCTCCTTCTCGAGGAGGAGGAGCTACAATTTTTAAAAACATCCTGAACTATCACAAGGTAACGGCTCAGAGCAATGCCACTTCAACTAGATAAACTAACGACTCCATTGTTCCAACAGAAACTTGTCTTTTTTTCCCACAATACGTTATGTAAAATTGGCTCATTGTGACGTCTACCATTCCCACCATCACACCGAACATTGGTCTTTGATCCCGTAAGGCTATTTTTGTTTACACGTACTTTTTAGTAGTACGAATGGAAAGAAAATGTTTGTGCGTGATATGTGGAGGTCAAACGCGATTATACGAAGTGATTGAAACATCAAACGCTTCATAGAAATAACTACGAAACAGAGGTCGCCGTTAAAAATGCTGGCTGCAAAGTTGAATAGTATGATTTTTATTTCATTACGAACAAAAATTTCTCCGCGAATTTATCCGCGTAAATTATAGTCTTTGTAACCTGCAGATAGGTAAGCTTTCTTTTAGTGAAAGAATTTTGAAAATCGGTCCAGTTGTTTCGGAACGAATTCAATGCAACAGAGACACATTTAATCAAATATTTTCTCTATATAATATTAGTATAATGGAGAAGAAAACAAAGATATCTTTTTTTTATGTCATAGGACGGCAAACGAGCAAGCGGGTCACCTGATGGGAAGTGATCACCGCTGCCCATGGACAACTGCAGCACCGGGAGTGTCACAGGAGCGTTGCCGGCCTTTTATTTTTTCCTCCCCAGAGGGGAGAGGGAGATGGGCCTCCGGCTCTCTCACTCACCGAACGAAGCATAGCAGCGGTAAAGCTACTACTCAAACGTCGACTTTCTGTGAGAGTGTGGTACTTCCCCAGACGAGCCGGCCCCTTCATGCTACTAGCAAAAGTGATTTTCGCCGGTAGCGAGGCTCTACCACAACTAAACCTATACTATAACATAGTAAATTCAATAATTAACTGACTGTATTTGATAGATTTTATAGATCAAATTTAAAAAAAGGTAGAAAGAGTGGAGGCAAGCAATTTTGTATAGTTTTTCAAAACGAAAATAATTAATTATGTCTTCAAGATCGCTTGGCGCCTGTCCGCCTATTGATAGATCACGTTTTTAATTTCCTTTGGGATAACTGACCATAAGTCTGTGCGTGACTGCTTAGTAAGATAAAAATAAGAATTAAGTAAGTATATTACACGGTACATTGCCGTGTGGTTCCCGACAGAGTAGAATAGGACCACTCCAAGTCTTCCCGTCGATGTCGTACAAGGCGACTTAGGAAACACAAGCTTAACAAAGCTTATAAACATCAAGTGACCTCTCCAACCCGTCTGGCCAGCGTGGAGAGTGTAGGCCAAATCCTCTGACTGCTGTAGCTAATATACAGCTCTGGTAGTATGGAGAGGGTCGTGCTCCTGCAGTGGAGACTAACAAAGACTTGATGATGATTACACGGTACATTGCCGTGTGGTTCCCGGCAGAGTAGAATAGGACCACTCCAAGTCTTCCCGTGGATGTCGTAGAAGGAAACAAGCTAAACAATGCTATAAACATCAAAGAGACTTCTCCGACCCGTCTGGCCAGCTTGGAGAGTGTAGATCAATCCCTCTGATTGCTCTGACTAACATAGTACATAACAGAGAGGGTAGTGCTCCTATAGTGGAGTTGAGACTAAACAAAAACCTGTAGATGATGATATTACACGGTATTATTCTTTGTTACGCGATATGACATTTTTAGGGTTCGGTAGTAAACTAGAAACCCTTATAGTTTCGCCATGTCTGTCTGTCTGCCTGTCTGTCCGTCCGCGGTTTTACTCAGAGACTATAAGTACTAGAAAGCTGAAATTTGGTAAGGGTATGTAAATTATTCATGTCAAAAAAGTGGTAGAAGAAAATCTAGGTAGCTCCCATACAAGTAAAGAGGGAGTAATATTTTTTTTCTATACAAACCCATTGTGTTGGGTATTGTTAGATAGGTCTTTAAAAAATATTGTGATGTTGAGAAAACCATTTTTCGATTTAGGGATCTGTTTCAGAAATATTTGGTTTTAAAGTGCAAATTTTTGTTAGAGGTAAGTGTCCCCCTCCTCTATCTACTAAACGGTTATATATGGATACGTGAAAAGATTACAAAAGTAGTATATATACTGAAGTTGAAAGGAAAACTATCAGAGCTGAGTACTGAGTACAAACTAAAAAGTTATAGGCAACCAACTTATAAACTGTACTCGAAAATGGTAAATTTCATACATTTTCATTGTTACATGTTTTTGGTCGTTAAACTGTGATGTGCGAGTGTGAACAGTGTGAACTCAAAGTTGTCATTCGCAACTACACTTGGCCGGTTTTTTAAATTAACTTTAGTGGCACTATTTCAATCACGTGCATAAAACATGCAAAATATATCAAAACTTGAATGACTGACAATGAATATAGAGTAATAATTTTTGTATTTAGATGATTGCCCAATAAAGAGGTGCTATGTTTTCAGATTTTATATACGTATGTAGAAATAATAAATTCATATTTTAACTTTTTAAAGACTGCTGGAAATAATAAAGGTTTCTCAAAATCGCTTGTATTATTAAATGCCTGAACCCATTTGGATGCGTAAAGCATCGTTAAAATTATTGACACTGGATAATTTGTTTGGCAAGGCTGTCGTGTTATTATTTTTCTTCTAAAATTGTACCTAGTAGTTAAATTACGACTTAATTATTATGCAATTTAACGATCTATTATCTATCAAACAACAAAATGTTAAGACAAAACAGTTGCAATCCAGTCTCATTTATGCTTTGTAAATCACAATTAAAACACGACACGCAAAAGTAATTGTCCCACAAGTGCCACAAGTGCCTACGTCACAATGATAAGGAAAAGCCAGGGCGGCCATTAAAAGAAAATGACTTTTTAACTTCAACTTTGATGGAGATTAAAATATTTTATTGCTTTAGAGATATTTCTGGGAATTCGTTTATGGAGCAATGAACCGACGGTATTAAGAATAATGTTAAATTTTATGAAATTACAATAGTCGCTTGATATTGTATAATATTATGTAATATAAGTAAATAAGTTCAATTCAATCTATTTAGATCACAAGTACCTAACTGCTTTTAATACAGGCTACCTAGATAAAAAAATTGTAAGTAAATACTTATGGATCAAGTATTGTATCTATCCATAATATTGTGATCCATTTTGAAAGGATTCTGACAAAGAACAAT
The DNA here is from genome assembly GCA_963082605.1 of Rhodophaea formosa. Lineage (NCBI taxonomy): Eukaryota > Metazoa > Arthropoda > Insecta > Lepidoptera > Pyralidae > Rhodophaea > Rhodophaea formosa. Next base: position 22,374,850 of record OY720208.1, read on the forward strand.
CCTTAAAGATTGCATCGAAAGTATTGATGTCAGAGTCAAAATATAGTGCAGCTTTTAACATAAATGCAAAAAGAGGAGATCTTATACGTTTGTTTTTCGTATGTGGAAGTGGCCAACACTGGTGTCAGATTTTTCAAGCTGCCTTAAGGCATCTGACATAGCTTAACGTGACAGCCGGGACCAACGGCTTAACGTGCCTTCCAAAGCACGGAGGAGCTCGAGATATTTTTATGCCACTTGCGGTCACCCATCCAAGTAGGGACTGCACCAGAGGTTGCTTAACATATGAAAGCGCTCATAGAGCTCACACCCACTGGACCATCGGGTTCCTCGTCGTCATCTTATACGTGAGATGAGAGGACGATGACAGGTACAAATAAACACAAGAAAAGTGTATAAATTCGATATTTTAGACTTGCAGAACACAAAACCCATAAAAAAGACATAAATACAGTACCTTACCTTTAGATATTTAATATAGTGCAATCAAGATAAATGATGTTGTATTTGTATGTAGAAATGATAATATAGTACTTTATGCAACGGTTTTATAATAGGGGTCTTAAAAGGCTCGTGGCGCCGTAAACTGTTGCATACAATATTTTTTCAACGACTTTCAAAAAAATGCTAAACTAGTAAAACATAAATTTTAATTTTGACAACTAACTCGCGGATAATGTTCACACGACAAAATTTTGTGTCTACTTATACGGTTACCTTTTCTTTTTAATTAATGTTCGCTGGACTCTTAAAAAAACTATGAAATAAGTTTTTCTTAAGTTGGCAGCAATGCATTTAGTTCAAAAAAACTTCTTTTACAATCACGAAATCTAGGTTTAATAGTCTGTGGCTGCTAGCTGTATCGTTATGTTATAAATCAGAGAGAATCATACTTATTATGGATGTTCTTATGTTTGTGTTCTTGACCATATAAATGACAGATTACAGTAACAGGTGTAGAAAAATGAAATTATAAATAATAAATAATAATAAATAATAAATATATATGGACATATCACACAAATCGAGCCAGCCCCACAGTAAGTTGTGAACTTGTGTCGCAGGATACTAACGCAACGATACTATATTTTATAATATATACTTATATAGATAAACATCCAAGACCCAGGCCAATCTGAAAAAGATCATTTTCCATCTTGACCTGACCGGGGATCGAACCCGGGACGTCGCAGGCTAGCGTGTTGACCGCTGCGCCACGGACAACGCCAATTATGTACAATTAGATGGCTTTATCACTATAAGCAATCTCATCCAGTCAAGTTCAGGCAACCTATCAACAGCTGGAGAAAAAAGCAGAATAGATGGACAGGTGGCGCAGATGTTTTATGGCATTTATAGCTTGTTTGTTGTTTTTCGTATGTGTAAGTGGCCAACACTGGTGTCAGATTTTTCAAGCTGCCTTAAGGCATCTGACATAGCTTAAGGACTGCCATCAACGATAACAGCCGGGACCAACGGCTTAACGTGGCTTCCGAAGCATGGAGGAGCTCGAGATATTTTTATGCTACTTGCGGTCACCCATCCAAGTAGGGACTACACCAGGGGTTTCGTTACATACGTAAGCGCTCATAGAGCTCACACCCACTGGACCATCGGGCTTATAGCTATGATGACCATAGATATTATGATTTTACAGGAATAGATGTCTCATGATAAAGCCATCGTTAGATGGCTGTAGATTTACTCCTAGCTAACCAGACTCACACGAATGAGTTTTAGCGCGAAAAGCATAGTAAAGCATTTATTTGAAAGATAAAAATACAATCTCAACAAATGCAATATAAATGCTTAAAGTCTTTGACTGAATGTAACTTGACCCTTAACATTCCTATAAAGGTAACTTAGACCGTTAATAGGAACTACTTTTTCCATGTGACCAAGGTTGGGAACGCGAATTTTTTTTTACTTTCCTGTATTAAGGGTACGCTAGTCAGGTGTTTCGCCATACAAATTCTGTAGGGTGATGACTCCGTTGTTCGGTATCGTCTGTTTAAAGTTTTTAATTTTATCGATTTGTATTGTCGTTATCTATGCTTGTATGGAATCATAATTGTAAAATTATAAGTACTTTAAAAGGTTTGAGTCTCAGAACATTCCGTTTCAACACGTAATTTTAACGCAACTTTGGGCACAATTAAATACCAGGAGTATAAAATCTCTAAAACAAAATTCATACAAGCATAGTTTGGTTATTAAAAAATTTAAATAACTTTACTTTTAAATGAAACATTCAGCTTTTTTATCACAAGAACACTTCTCTCGAACGCATACTCGCGAATTTTTAGACGACGAAGATTTAGATTTTCAACAATATTTGTGTTTGCACACACTAGACTGTAGTTCCGATGTGCTTATACATCGGTGTAAATAGTTCCGCACTGTTCAAAACCGAGTCTATCCCTTTCTCAGCGAAATAGCACGCAAATTAGCCACGTGCGCCGACGAGTTCGAGTTCCGAACTAGCTCATCCTTAATTGCGCGGGCGGGTAAACACTTTTGTATGAAAATGTCGATTTTTTTTAGATCCCAGCTATGATTCCATAGTAAAAGTTTTTCACATTGACAGGTTTATTCACTGAGGGTCAATTTTAACGCTGTATATGCACTACTCGTCATAAAGAACTACTGTTTGCATCGAAGGCGGGGTTGTGACGTCACTTGTTTGTTATTATGTTGAAATTCACAATACGTCGTGACGTAACGAGGTTCAAGTTTAAGGTCAGAGGAAGACACACAGTCACGTAGACAGTTTGGTTTTGGCGGATATATATTGTCTTTAATAAGTATTGTGAAACTATAACGGATTTATGTTGATAAAATATGGGCCAGGAGCCTTAAAACCAGTGGGAAAAGAGTCCGGCGGGACAAATTATGTGGGACGACAGACTGTTTGGATGTTGCGAAAACGTATTGTGTTTACTTGTTGTAAAGCTATTTTTAACTGATCTACGTCGAAAAGATATAAGTGGTACTTAGTAGATCCACAAACCCAAAAACCAGTGGGACAGACTCTCGTGAACCGAAATTGGTGGGATGACGGATTGCTTGGGTTTGGCGAAAACGTATTGTCTGGCTTTACTGGATATTGTAAAACCGTCATCGTGGAGTAGCCTGAGCAGTCAGAGGATTAGGCCTACACTCTCCACGCTGGCCATTGTAAAACCATAACGGATTTATTTCGATAACATGTTAGGATTTAGTAGAGGGGCTACGAGCCCAAAACTCCAACCAAAAACCAATTTAGTCTCGTGGGACTAAATTGGTGGGATGACGGATTGATTGGGTTCGGAGAAAATGTAATCATTTATTGTCTCAACAAGATATTGGAAAACATTAACTGATCTATGTCGATAAGATGTAAGAAGAACTTAGTTGTGGGATCACAATCCCCCAAAAAATCAAACCATTAGTCCGGTGGGACAAAATTGGTGGGACGACGTAGATATTGCGGAAACGTATTGCTTTTACTAATTTTGTATAACTTTACACATTGTTCACGAGTACAAACATTTATAACACTAAACTACACTAATATCATATAAATCAATTTAAAAACGATAGCTCATCTGATGAATTGCTTAGTTGAGGCAAACGATCGCATTGTGGTGGGCAAACTTTGTCGAAGAATAGTGTAAATTATAGCCATTTTGACTCAAGAAAGAATTTGCAAAAACATCTAAGGCAAACTCCAATCGAACCCCTTGACTTCCGACCAAAAAACTCATTATAATTTTTAAGTTGACTCCATGGCACCTTGTCATGTTTAACAAAAACAAGGTTTTTAAGTCTAGACACCTTATGATTTGAATATAATTTTTAGAAAAATATGATTTAAATATTATTAATTTTTAGAAAAGCGTATGTAAAACTTTTGGGACTGCACTGTACAATGTTGAAGTGGACTTCATTGCCAGACTGGTTACACTAGATTGTATTGTAATATTCAAGTAACATGAAATATAAAGTTCTCTCACAAACAAGTGACAATTAAGATAAAAATTACATAAGAGCTGTGAAATACTGAGTAATGTTGTAGATAAAATTAAAAAATAACTGTACTAATTAGTACCTAAATGGTACTATAAAGTTTTATTCCAAGGCTAAGGGATAAATAGATTTGGCACCTACTGAGCCAAAGGATTAGTTTGGCTACCCAGGCAGGCAAATAACGCTATAGCATCCTAGAGGTGTCTTTTAGGGTCCGATAATAAGAGGGATCTGAATCTCATATTTCCATACAAACGGAAAAAGGGAATTGTGGCAATATTTGATAACTTTGGTATAAAATTAAGCATTCAATGAAATAAATCTCATTATAGTCTACGTACGTTCATATACAGCTTGGTAAAGTTATCAATAGTTTGAGAATTATATATAAGCCGATCAATATTTCTATACAAATGTGGGTGTTAAGATAATTATATCAATTTGATATATTCTCTAGTCCAGACCCTGTTCTTATCATATTCTTTGGACGAGTAACATAATATTTAGGTACTAGATAAGTGGTTAATTTTCTGTTCTTGTTACCTCATATACAGTTATTGAGAAGCATTACCATTAATGGTAATATCCTTATTACATTCAAACTGTACTCGTACATAGAACAACAATTAACCTATACGAGAGGGTACAAAGTTCTACTACAGAAATGTTTGTGTAATGGTGTGATAATATTAAATTACCTATGTGCAATCTGAGGTGCTGTGTGATTAAATTTACACATTACCTCATACAGTAGGCCTATTTGTTAACTTTTTTTTTTACTTTTGACAAATAAGTGCGGTGTATAACGATTTGATTGCCACTTCAACATTTTATGCATAGGGCAGTTTTTTTTTAAATATCTATTCTACTTAAAAGTTTATATGTAAAAAAACTAAATACTCAGTTACATACAAAATTACACTTCATGTTGGTCGCAATTTAAATTTCATGAGTAAATATTGTAACAAAGATATATAAATGCAAAACCAACCTTACTCGAATGCCATTAAATCGAATTTCGAAAACTGACTGAAGTAGTTAAAACCATTCGGAATTCAAAATTCAAATTTATACGGAGAAAAATATGGGTTAGTAATATGCACCCAAAAGTCTAGTGGGAGTTTTTGGCGGGAATTTTAGCGGATTACACGGTGTTTGTTTTGGATTGTTGTGCAAATTGTTTCTAGTGGACTTTATAATGTGAAATCGGTGGAATTTAGTGTTATAAAGGCCCATGTTCAAGAACAATGTGTGGGATAATTAAAATAAACAGTCATGGTGCAGCTGTAGTGAGATTTATATAGCGGGCTGGTGGTTGTCCGCCTTGCTTCGTTGGCTATGAATTCGTGAAGGATTGTCGCCAGGGGCTCCATAGAATCAACGAAATGAATTTACACCATCATTTCGTTGAGAACAAGAAAAAGCGCGGGAAACTTCTTACTTGATACTGGCTAAATACGTTATGCGTAAAAGCAATAACAAAAAAAAGTCTAGTGCATATTTGGAAAGACGCCTTTTAGTGTTACACCGTAGAAAAGACCGAGACAAGTAAAGGTACTTATAAAAAAATATTCAATTAAAAATAAAAGAGAGTAATTAAAACGAAGACAAAAGTAGCTAATGAACTCATTGATTTATTAATCAGTAATGCACACACCATAAACAACCAATTAAGAGTTTCAATGCACGCGGTAGTCAAATGTGAAGCAAAAAGTACAAAAAGAGCAATAAAAACGAGGGCAATGCCCTCAGCACACACACGTTATAACTGAAGTAACTATAGGTACGTACATGCCATGAGAATGCGTACATTTCAAATTGTTTTCTATAGGTACTCTCGACCGTACCGTAAAAAATACAACAATCGAATCAACTATTATATGGTATTATTAGCCATGCTCTATTTTTAACACATTACACGCGGTAAGAAAAATAATAAGTTTAAATGATAAAAAAATTGTTGATAACATATGGCGTATTTGTTGGTGCCTTCCTGTTTATTTGTTTTAAAGAGACAAAAACATCTGATTAATACGTTCGCTTGCTTGACATTTGTGTTAAAAACCGCTTTGGATTTTATGTAAACATCACCAACACTTAATGAAAATCAGTGTCAAAAGCTAGTCATAAATTAAAAAAAAAACACATTTAAATGAAAACAATAGGAAAGCTGATAAATAATGAACATGAAAATATAGTCAATCGACACAAAAAGAAGAAGAAGAATGAACATTACCGTGATAAAGGTGCGGATACACACACATGTTATTTAGTAGCATGCGTCCGTCCTAGAGTTCGTGCAACTTACTAGTACGTGTGAGCAGCCATGGATAATAATAATAAACATGCTTCTCAGTGGCATGCTCAAAAATCAATCGTGGGTCGATTCTAATTAAGCATGCTACCTGAGGCGAAAGTGGTTGGGAAGGGTATTCATTGAGTAATATCGCAAACAATCTTGCTTATCTTAACCACGTGTGTGCAGTTCGTGTGCGGACCACAAACATTCATGTAAGTAGCATACTAAAACTTACATCTTGCAACTTCAACTACTTCGCTAAATGACGTTCAGTCAAGACGTTAAACGTTAAATTCAAGAACTGACGAGTTGTCAGGTCCTTGAATTCAGTCATTCATTCAATGAACGAACTAGTCATTCAATCAAATTGCAGATTCTACCAGATGACTGCGACATATACATAGCTTAACATTCAGGCTAATTTTAGACCTTACACCGGGACCAGGACTAACGTTTTAACGTATCGTCCGAAGAGATCAAAAGAGAGAGAAGTTAAAGAAATTTTTATGCCATTTGAAGTAACACATCTCAGTGGAGACCACTCCTGGGGCTGCTTAACATGCGTATGGGTTAATAACAAATATACCTGCCGGTCATCAAGCTCTTATAAACGGTGGCATTCGTGCAAATTCATGTGCAGTCGACTATACTCGGACCTCTCTTAGAAATATCTTCGCACGGTTACCACAATAACTTTTTATACGAGTGTATTGCACTCAGTTGGAAGTTAAATTAAGATTTGCCATAGCTAATAATATGGCTACTATATGGCTCTGGTAGTACAGAGAGGGTTGTACTACTGCAGTGGAGACTAAAAAAGACCTAGGTAATGACGATGATAGCTAAATATAGCGGTTTTTAATTTCAGATATTGTATGATAATATTGATATTGTCATACGTTTTTGTTAGAAATTAATACGTAAGAAGTAATTATACGGACATTTACAAACTGACCGGGCGGCTGTTTTTTTAAATGGAATTTTGTTTTGGAGTTTCTAGTATCGGTCCCATTAGAAAAATTGCTCCTATTAACGGGCTGAATTACCCCTTTAAGGGTCCTAAGCGATCAAAATTACGCCATGTATGTGAGATGGTTTGGCACATTGAAGTCAATTGTTATCACTTATCATCCTATCTACCTAATAAATACCTATCAAATACCTATTACAAATGCGAAAGTGAGTTTGTTTGTTTATTCGTTATCGCTTTATCTACTGAACCAATCTTTTTAAAATTTGGCATACACATAGGTTAGGGTACTGAAAGGGACATAGGGTACATTTCATCCTGAAAAACTCCTATTCCATTATATAAAAGACGCCGAAGCCGTAGGTAGAAGCTTGTCCCACAAAGGAATAACAGCAAAAAATGAGACATAATGGAAGTGGAAGAATCAAGCACTAAATTATCGGCCAGTTTCGTACGACAAGTGCCAATATTTGTTCGGGATAACATGGGAAGTGTTGTTCTCGCACCTTTCCAAACAGCGGGGTTCGTTCACACACGTTTATGTTCGCGATAAAGTGGCACTCTTGAACTGCTTGCGTTTCGCTTTAATAACGACTGTACAGTTTTTGTTTGGCTTTTATGCAGAATCATGATATGATGAAATGTTTTTATTTTATCTGCTATTACATCATTTTTTACAGGTTTTTAAGTAAGTATAAAAAAAAGAAATGCCTTTTTTTTTGAGTTTCCAGCATGACCTGAAACACAATTTTAATGGTCTAAAGCAATAAAAATTACGACTTGTATCTGTCTGATGGTCGAGCATATTAAAGTTAGTAATAGTGACGAGCTCCGTGGCGCAGCGGTCAATACGCCGGCCTGCGACACGGATGGTCCCGGGTTCGATCCCCGGTCAGGTCAAGATGGAAAATGAGCTGTTTCAGATTGACCTGGGTCTTGGATGTTTATTTATATAAGTATCTATTAATTATAAATAAACATCCAATTTTTATTTATATTTAGTTATTCGTTATTCTATACAAAACAGCAAAATAAGTGAACGAATCAAACATTGTATTATAGTCCAGTTTCGCACGACAAGTGCCAATATTTGTTCAGGATAACATGGAAAGTGTTGTTCTCGCGCCTTTCCAAACAGCGGGGTTCGTTCACACACGTTTATGTTCGCGATAAAGTGGCACTCTGGAACTGCTTGCGTTTCGCTTTAATAACGACTGTACGATTTTTATTCGGCTTGTATGCAGAATGTAATATTCCACCGACAAAAACAAAGTTCTTAAATATATGATGATGATTTATGCAGAATGCCGATAAATTGATATGTTTATATTTTAAGCGTTTATATTTGACGAGCTCCGTGGCGCAGCGGTCATCACGCCTGCCTGCGACACGGATGGTCCCGGGTTCGATCCCCGGTCAGGTCAAGATGGAAAACGATCTTTTTCAGATTGACCTGGGTCTTGGATGTTTATCTATACATGTATTTGTTATAAAATATAGTATCGTTGAGTTAGTATCCCATAACACAAGTCTTTCATAAGAACTTACTTTGGGGCTAGCTCAATCTGTGTAATTTGTCCGTATAGGTATATTTATTTATTTATATTTAAGCAGTAGTAATGCTATTGCATCATAAGGGTTCTGTAGCTGAATGGCAAAAACATAATCCTTGTGGATTCGTCATGCTGTCTGTCCCTTAGTTACGAGCATTTTATTCTAATGAAAATATTGAGATTAGACAGTTTAATCTTTTTAGGTAGATATATTCTATAAACTGTTACAAAAATAAAAGATGTAGGCGCTCCCTATACATGTAACAGAACTATGCTAATGCTGCCCTTTGGCGGCAGAACATTGCAGTATTATCTCATATTATTTTCTACGTTTTTAGGCTTATAGAGTCTATTTATGCTTTTTTTTACATACAGGTCCCACTGCTAGGCAAAAGCCTCCCTTTTTTGTTTCCACCTTCCTCCTAAACTAAGTCATAAGTAAATAACTGACGTCAACAAACATTTTTGTTGTAAATATTTAATCACAAGTATGACAATTAATAAGTGTTCAAAGAAACCTACTTATATTAAATAAACGATTGAATCTTGAATCTCTATCTAGGTTTTATAAAATCTTAAACTTTGACATTACTTTTAGGGTTCCTTGTTTACTACAGATCCCTAAAAAAAGGTGATGACCTCCACGGTACAAAGTATCTGGCCATTTGTTTGCATTTTACGACTTTCTCGCTGGGAAGAGGAGCAGCTGGCACCTTCGACGGTTTTATGTTTCTTAGACTAGAATGAACTAAAACTTCTCTCTCGTATTTAAGAGCTCCTGTTGGCAACATTGTACTAAAGTTATTTAACATGTTAGCCTACAATCCCAACTGCCCGACTAATATTATAAATGCAGAAGTGAGTTTGTTTGTGAGCTTTCACGCCCTATCTTCTAAACCGATCATCATGAAATTTGCATACACGTTGCCTAGAGTACGGAGAAGGACATAGGCTATCTATCATCCCGGAGAAAAGTACTATTTCCGAGGGAACAATATTAACGCGAGTAGGCCGTGGGCAAAAGCTAGTTAGGTCATAAAATTGAGTGCAAGTGACCGATATTTTTTACATTAAGAATAGAGTTCCTCCTTGCGAATTTAATGCATGTTATATAATAATCCTAACTATTATTATAAATGCGAAAGTGAATTTGTTTGTTTGTTTATTTGTTTGTTTGTTACGCTTTCACGCCCTACCTACTGAACCGATCATCATGAAATTTTGTATACACATAGGTTATGGTACTGAGAAGGACATAGGCTATATATCACGCGGGCGAAGCCGCGGGTAACAGCTAGCAGTTTTATAAGTAGCACTTTTAGGACATCTAAGTAATCACGTTAATGGGCAATGCGGCTAACAACCCATCAGTTTGTTTATTCCGACCACACGACCTATACGCCCGCTAACACGCCAAACGTGGCCTTTGACCCTAGCTTATGTCTTTGCCTACCACGTAAAATATAGAAATGTACTATGTACGTATGTAGTAATGCGCTTTATATTTTTGACGAGCTCCGTGGCGCAGCGGTCAACACGCCTGCCTGCGACACGGATGGTCCCGAGTTCGATCCCCGGTCAGGTCAAGATGGAAAATGATCTTTTTCAGATTCAAATTCAAATTCAATCGTTTATTTAATATAGGTTTCTTTGAACACTTATTAATTGTCATATTTGTGTTTACAATTTTTACAACAAAAAATTTTGTTGACGTCAATAATTACTTATGGCTAAGTTTAGGCCGCTTCCAAAGCGGAGTGCAGAAGAAGCGGCAACAAACTGCACAGCGCATTTTCTCCAAGCGACGTCAACTCACAATTCTAGTTAGACCTTATAAACTACTTAGGTATATATATGTGGACTGAGTGTGCATTGTTTTAATTAAATGTCATGATAAAAATTGAATTGGAAAAAATTTATGTCGTCATTGAAATGTTAAATAGGTAAAATTTAAATAGCAAAATGTCAAATTGTTGAAATTAAATAAAAATGTCATATTATAAAATATTATGTACCGAACGTACCAAACGTAATATTTCTGTGCATACAGAATTACGAGGCGTCTGCGCCAAGCTCAAGCCAAATATTGCTATCAGTAAGGTAATCTTCAGTCCTGTAATATGCCTTTTTACATAATAATCGTTTCACATAACTTTTGAATTTATTATCAGGCATATCAAGGACTGACTTTGGCAATTTGTTATAATAGCGTATACAGTTCCCCATGAACGAATCACTAACTCTGCTTAGCCGAAACTGCGGAAGAAATAATCTATGATTGTTACGCAAGGGTCTATCAATTAAATCACTTACTTTCTTAAACTTAGAAATATTTTTTCTTGCGTACATTATATTGTCAAATATATACTGTGAGGCTACAGTTAAAATATTTATGTCCTTAAACAACTCTCTGAGTGAGTCCCTCGATCCTAAGCCGTAAATGGCACGAATTGCCCTTTTTTGTAAAATAAAAATAGTTTTAATGTCGGCTGCCTTTCCCCACAGAAGTAATCCATATGACATTAAGCTATGAAAATAACTAAAGTATACGAGCCTAGCAGTTGCCTCATCTGTCAATTGTCTTATCCTCCTCACAGCATATGCTGCAGAACTAAGCCTATTGGAAAGTTTAGAAATATGGGCACCCCATTGTAGTTTACAGTCGATTGTGATCCCTAGGAAGGTAGTATCATTTACAAAACCTAGTTTTTGACCGTCTACTAGAATATCAACGTTGGTCTGCCTCACGTTCGGGAGAGTAAATTTAATGCATTGGGTCTTAAGAGCATTTAGCAATAAATTATTGGCTGAAAACCAGTAAGAAATTTTAGTCAAAATGTTATTTGCTGCGACAGCGTCTTCGCTTTGTCGATCTAACTTGAATATAAGAGACGTGTCATCAGCAAACAACACAATGCCCGCTTCATTCTCAACCATGTAAGGCAGGTCATTGATATAAGCTAGAAAAAGAAATGGTCCTAAGATCGATCCTTGGGGCACGCCAATTTTTAAATTAGTACCATTTGACTTGACACCGTTAATTTCTACAGTCTGAGGCCTATTTTTTAAATACGATTCAATCAAATCTAAAGATTTATTTTCAAACCCGTACTGACTGAGTTTGAGCAAAAGTGTTTGATGATCAACGCAATCAAATGCTTTAGACAGATCACAAAATACTCCAATAGCATCTTGTGAACCCTCCCATGCATCGTAAATATGAGTAATCAGTGCTACTCCTGCATCGGTGGTCGATTTTCCGCCAGTGAATCCGAATTGTTGGCTATGGAAAAGGTTGTTAGTTTTAAAGTAAAGTTGCATTTGGTTGAGCATTATCTTTTCAAACACTTTGCTCAAAACTGGCAGTATAGAAATAGGCCTATAATTTCCAGGGTCTGTTTTTTCTCCTTTCTTAAATAATGGTATTAGCTTACTAACTTTCATTAAATTAGGAAATATGCCTTCATCAATGCATTCATTAAATATAAAAGCCAAATCAGCGGCAATAACATTTATAATATGACTCACTACAGTAACAGACATACCCCAGTAATCTTCAGATTTTTTTGAGTTTAGCTGTTTGAATGCATCGATTATGTCACTGGGGTTAATATGATTAAATTTAAATTTGGAACTACAAGGGGGTATATTATTTTTTAGTAGCTCCTTAGAACGCTTTGGACAAGAGTTAGTATTGGATGTTATTTTTAAAGGAGTGTTGGTAAAAAAATCCTCAAATGTATTTGCTATATCTTTAGTTGAGGTATTAATCTTATCTCCGCATTTAATTTTAGTAATGTTGTCTCTAGGTTTAATTTTACCGGTTTCCTTATTTATGACGCTCCAGGTTTCCTTAATTTTGTTTTGAGCGCTATTTATTTTCCTATTAATGTGATTGGCTTTTGCTTGTTTACAAACTCTTTTAAATATTTTGGAATAATTTCGAACATACTCAATAAAAGTTATTTCAAAATTATATTGCTTCTGGGCATACAGATCAAATAACTTATTTCTACTTGTATAAATACCAGAGGTAGCCCATTCACTGAAAGTTAATTTATTACGAAACTTGACTTGTTTTTGTTTCAATGATTTTACATATTCAGAAGAGACCATATTAAATAATGTGTTATAGTGGTCATCTGGGTTGATTCCTGTGTACATAACCGAACATAATTTGTTTTCTATATTGCTTTTGAGTTTACATAAACTTTTAGAAGTAATAGGCCTACACAAAACTATGTCCTCATTTATTGTTTTAATCTCTTTGACAAAAGATGTGAATTGGCCAGTATGATCTGAAGGCAATTTATTAATAATAGATTTACTTAAATAACCATTTTCACAAAAAAAAATATCTAGACAAGTTGCAGATGTGGCGGTGATCCGAGTTGGTTCACAAAATACATTAACTAAATTATAACTTAGAAATAAATTCAAGAATTGAATACTTTTTGGAGTCTGTTTTAGTATGTCTATGTTAAAGTCACCGCATACAATTAAATTTTTCTTACTGTTTGATGCAACTTTTAGAACTTGATCCATTATTTTGAGAAAACCCTTAAAATCGCTATTGGGTGGACTGTATACGCAGATAATAATATGATCCTCTAGCTCGGCACAGGCTACCTCAGCACACCGCTCAACAGAAAGTCTGACAATGTCTTTCCTTTCTTTACAGCGAAGACCATTTTTTGTGAAAATCATCGTACCACCTCTTTCAGCAGACTTTCTGTTAACGCAGCTGACAATTGCATAATTGTTTAGGCTAAACATCATCTCACTCTCTTTAAGCCAATGTTCAGTCAAACATAAAATGTCCACATTTGATTCTTCTAAAAACAATTCTACAATTAATTCTTTGCCGGAAAGGCCTTGCATATTTTGATGCACAATTCTAAGTTCCTGAGGCTTTTCCGTTGTCTTAGTCTTTAGTTTAAATCTACTGTTAAGTGTACAGAGTTACCATTACACAATCTTGGCAAATCTGTAGGTATCTTATAACTAATATTTTGTTTACAATGTAAACTCGTCCAAAAATTAATAGTATAAACTACTAATGTAGCAACCTTATGTCTAAAAAACCTTGAAAGATAGATATTATCTTTTGTCGAATAACATTCACTAATAAAATTATTAGTGCCAAAAAATACTAATTTATTGCTGTGACGACATGTCAATGTATGAATTAATTTATTCAAGTAATGAATGTTATTATTTCTTGATGGGGGCTGGCAACTTACATATGGGAATGCACAAATAATAATTTTATAAACATTTAAATTTTTAAGGCCATCTATACCGTTAATAATTTCTTTTTTAGATAATTTGTAACAGTTTCCGATAAGTAACACAATAGTAGTATTACAGTTCATGGGAGTTATTTTTACTTTATCAATTATTTGAGTGTAGGTTGCATTAGGGAGGCAATAATTAATATAAGAGTTCTCTAAATACCTACTGAATATAGTACCCATACCGCGACCTACACTGTCAGAAAAAATTATAGTATTACTGGGGGGGTCATTTGTGCCGGCACAACTAGACACTGTCTCAAGCAAATTACCGTCACAAGGAGAGAGCACAGGCATGGATTCATTGATGGTGGATTGGTTATTCTGACCACAAGTACATTGTTTCAGTAATGAATCAAGGGCTTCTTGATTGGCTCTGCCATCTTCGATCAATTTATCCACTGCCAACAAGTGTTCGGTATTTTGCTTTCGAGCTAGGTCATACTTAGAGAATAATTTTGAATAATCTTTCTCTAGTTTATCAATACAAGACTGGAGTCTACTTTTGTCGACACGGTATGCCTCCCGACTTTCCGCCAATTGTTTGTTACATAAATCTACTTGTGATTGCAGTTTATCATAACTTAAACTACTAGCCTTTAACAAACATGATTTCCTTAAATTATTTTGTAATTTTACATTGGTTTTCTTAATAGTTTTATTTAATTTTAAATGTTTTTTAATTTTATTGTGACTAATATTTGATTTTGACTTATTTAAGTTAATATTACATGAGGATGTGTCATTGGTTAAATCAATCAGTAAGGAATTAGTTGAGGGAAGCACAGGGGCAGTATCAATGAGCTCGTCAAAGAGGTTGGACACCTCCATTGACTGACGCGACTGAGCATCTTGCTCGTATTTATTAATTTGCCTATATGCTTCTCCCAGCTCTTTTTCTAATTCGGAGTTCCGTCTAAGCGTTTGCTCAAACGTTTCACCGCATTGGCGGAAAGAATCTATTTCTAATGTTAGTTGGCTCAGCTTTTCATTTAATGCATCGCTAGTAATGAGACTCTCTGAGAGCTTTTGGTCAAGGGTAATGTTTTTTATACGCATAGATTCGTATTCCCGGTCGTTTTCGTCCCTTTCCAATAATAGTTTCTCCACATCTGCTTTCTCCGCCTTGAGTTGAAGAAGGGCCTCTTTCAGCTGCATCTCCAGTTGACGAACAGTCCCGGCGCGGGTTGTGGTGGACATATTTACAGAAAGAAAATTAAGTAGGGACGAAAACAATCGTTAGTAATGTAAAATTATTAAGCAAAACCAACCAACGACCTAATCTGACCTACCTACCTACATGTAGAAAAAATAAATTTCTTTGAAGAAACTTGCGTGTTAATAATGTAGTAAGGCGTGTAATAACACGAGATATAGCACTTAAAGGACGTGTTGGAGTGTAATATGTACGAAAGGAGTGTAAATTGCACCTTTCTTACCTTTTGAACTGATGTAAACAAATAAAACCGGTAACCTACCAAACGTCAACTTTTAGCACTATTTTCACAATAACTTCACAATAATTGAACACGCAAATAACTTCAAACACATTTACTATATTGATTTTATGTAATTTATGTATATTTACAATAATTGGCCTGTTTATTATTTTAATTTAACAAAATTAAATACGGAGCTATGATTTTGACAAGTGAGCTCCAGATTGACCTGGGTCTTGGATGTTTATTTATATAAGTATCACTACATATCACTACATATTATAAAACGAAGTCCTCCGCCGCGTCTGTCTGTCTGTCTGTCTGTTCGTGATAAACTCAAAAACTACTCCACGGATTTTCATACGGTTTTCACCAATAGATAGAGTGATTCAAGAGGAAGGTTTTTAGGTATAATACATGCCCGGGCGCAGCCGGGTAGGGCTGCTAGTCTATTATAAAATATAGTATCGTTGAGTTAGTATCCCATAACACAAGTCTCGAACTTACTTTGGGGCTAGCTCAATCTGTGTGATTGGTCCGTATATATTTATTTATTTATTTATATTTATTTAAACCAAGAATCTTATTTAAGTAAGAAGCTTTTGAAAATACACTTTTCCTATTCATTCACTCATATCTAGGGTTGTCAGGCGTCCGGATAAAGCTGACACAGTTATACTATTTTACGTGTACGTACAAATAATTAATTTCTTTCTGTTTATTTCTTTAATAACTTTTTGTGCCAAAAAAAGCAAGCTATAAACGTGTATGTTTGTCCGGCTTCGGTAACGCTTTTTAAACTTGACCATTATTATGACTATTGAAAGAATTTATGATGATTTTATAGTAACAAACTCCAGCCTGATTTAAATCGTGTTAAATACTACAACTAAAATATAAAGGGACTCCGGCTTTTTACCCAAATGTCCGGTTTAATTGGCTACTCTGTCCGAGTTTTCACTTTAAAACCTGGCAACCCTACACTCATCAGATCTAGAGCACGCGTCCCCATCACAACAGAGAATGCACAATGGCTGAAGAATGCTCTTCATGCACTGAATCACGATTCATTTAACAAAGCGTGAGAGTGAGGGACATTAAACAATTAGTTGTGTTATGAGAAAGGAGATACAATAGCCTTGTCAGCAACTGTTACGCCTCAGTTGTCTAGAAATATACTATAGGTACTCATAAATATTTACAACTAGTGGATTACGTGTACTAACCGTGAGATTACCGACAGAGTATAATAGGACCACCACAAGTCTTCCCGTAGGTGTCGTAGAAGGCGACTTAACACAAGCTAAACTAAGCTTATAAACATCAAAGAGACCTCTCCAAGCCGTCTGGTGAGCGTAGGAAGTGTAGGCCAAATCCTCTTACTGCTTTGGCTCTAATAGTACAGAGGTAGTCATACTACTGCAGTGGAGACTAAAAAGGACCTGATGGTGATGATGATATTGATGATAACTCATAATTCATCAACTTCAAACCAATGGATCACGAAAAAGGTCCGGCGAAACGTTGATTCTGACTATCAAAATTAGATGACAGTCGTTAAGCTATATCGGATACTTTCATCATAAACATCATCATTATCAGCTGTACACAATCAACTGATTGGTAGCCTCCATAAGTTTTCACCAGCCTTCTCAACAACAAAAGGCTAGTTTTACGTCAAAATAATAACATTAAAATTAGTTCTTCAGATAATTAAAAAAATATAGGACACGTATGTTGTCTTATGTCAATTATTTAAACAACACAACATACAGAAAAACGCCGAGGAACTTGATGTCACTCTAGCCTCACAAGATTTTCTGCTGGCACAAACGGCATTAGACATGTTAAAGAAAACGAACGACTTATCTAGCCTTGAAAATGGACTCCTGATGAGTCCGAAACTATAGTCGGCAAACCCGACAAAGTAGCACGTGAGTGACCCGTTTTTAGGGTTCCGTAGTAAACTAGGAACCCTTATAGTTTCGCCATGTCTGTCTGTCTGTCTGTCTGTCTGTCTGTCTGTCCGTCCGCGGTTTTACTCAGAGACTATAAGTACTAGAAAGCTGTAATTTGGTACAGGTACCTATGTATATTAATCATGGCAAAAAAGTCGTAGAAAAAAATCTTGAAAAAAAACTTTTTTTTGGGTAGCTCCCATACAAGTAAAGTGGGGGAGTAATTTTTTTTTCTCTACTTACCCATCGTGTGGGGTATCGTTAAAAAGGTCTTTGAAAAATATTGTGAGGTTGAGAACACCATTTTTCGATTTAGGGATCCTTTTCCAAAATATTTGGTTTTGAAGTGCAAATTTTTGTTAGAGGTACGTGTCCCCCCCCTCTATCTGCTAAACGGTTATATATAGATACGTGAAAAAAATTACAGCAGTAGTATATATACTGAAATTGAAAGGAAAACTATCAGAGCTGGGTACTTAGTACAAACTAAAAAGTTATAGGCAACCAACTTATAAAATGTACTGGAAAATGTAAAATTTCATACAATCTTTATTGTTAGATGTTTTTGGTCGTTAAACTGTGAGGTGCGAGTGTAAATAGTGTGAACTCAAAGTTGTCATTCGCAACTACGGAACCCTATACTGCGCGTGGCCCGACACGCACTTGGCCGGGTTTTTAAATATAATGTATTTATCTCACGTTAGTTTCAATGTCATATACTTATCTAGAAGCTAAAAATAGTAAAAAAAAAAACATTGTGCACTGCATTTTGACGCCTAGATCTAAAAGCTAAATATCAGCAAAAAAAAAGGTTTTTATACTGATATTGTTTAGCTTCTGGAATCTCTGGAATATAGGTTTAATAATAAATCTTTATTGAAATATTCGTTTTTTTTTTTTACAAACATTGTTTACAGGAAATCTCTGGGCTCCACACTAGGATTCCCTGTGTCGTGGATACCCAGTCTCTTTCGCAAAGATGATTTTAAATACGTACACTATGTAATAATTTTAATTTATATAATAATACTTATTCAAATTACACATGCAAAATATTACAATGTGTAGTGTAGTGTAGTGTAGTGTAGTGTAGTGTGTAGTGTAGTGTAGTGTAGTGTGGTGTAGTGTAGTGTAGTGCAGTGTAGTGTAGTGTAGTGTAGTGTAGTGCAGTGTAGTGATAAATGTTGTGGTATGGTGTATTATGCCAAGAATGTCTCTGTCTCATCATACCCAAGTGTAAGAAGCCAGGTGATCAGGCTCTTTTTACAAATGCGTCGCGTGGTTGCAGCTATTTTTAACTTGCGATTTATTTTTGTATATATAAATGGTCCCATGAACAATTGAGATCTTTTGCCAAAACTGGTTTTTACTGGAGGAGTTTGCCAAATGGCTATTCTTTTTTTCAGCTTTGGGTCACCCGAAACGAAGGCTGTTCTGTGGAAGGATAGGACTACATTGAGGATGTATAATTGCCGAACTGAGAGTACCTTACACTCATCATATAGGAGTTTGGAAGGGTGTCGAAAAGGCTTTCCGTATGCTATCTTGAGGATTGCACGCTGGCAACGTTCAAGTCTCAGGAGTAGTGTTTTACAAGCGCTTCCCCATATGGGAATGCAGTATGAAACAATTGATTGACACAAGGTGTAATAAGTTGTTTTAATAGGTTCATATTCCCAATCCATTATGAAACATAGTGGACAAACAAGATGCCTTGCTGACCAGCAGATACATGTAATTTAATGCATCTATCCCTACATTTGCCACCTTGGGTGTCACGAGCCTACGTAATAACCATTTGTGTACAGTCAACCTTCGTAATATAATCGTCCTAACGTAAGCTTTAAAGTCAATTTCTAAATATAAAATGAAAGAATAAGAGATGCGACACCATTTAAAAAGTCTTTCGTTTCAGATTATAAGAAGTCTAGAATAACTAGTCTTAATTAATTTATTTTTCCTTTATTTAAAAACATTATTATCCCCAAAATAATAAGAGCTTAATATCTTATAATATCTTGACCGCTATATGT
This sequence comes from Rhodophaea formosa, assembly GCA_963082605.1. Taxonomy (NCBI): domain Eukaryota; kingdom Metazoa; phylum Arthropoda; class Insecta; order Lepidoptera; family Pyralidae; genus Rhodophaea; species Rhodophaea formosa. Next base: position 22,394,404 of record OY720208.1, read on the forward strand.
ATGTTTGTAAGTTTGTCTGAATCACCATAGCTCTACAACGGGAACAGATAACGATGCGGTTTTTTATTTCAAAGCAGGTCCAACAACCATGGCCAAATTGCCGTGGTTTTTAGACATATTTTATCAAAATCAGTTCAGCCTTTGACAAGATGGACGGAATTTAGTGTAGGGGTTTGCTTTAAATTTTATGCCCCAATAATACACTATTATTGTAATTGATTTGTGAATGCAAAAAAAATATTGGTTCATTATTTATAATAATCTGTGAAGCTATCCATCTATACCTCTCTTTATTTATGTTGAAAGGGACACGAAAGAAACATTACGAGAGTCCACGAAAACGTGCTCAGGGTAAGGGTGCCTATTTAAACGAGCGAATAACACCCTTAGCCGACCGAAATTATTGGCAGGCAAAAAGGGTAGTGCTCCAAATAAATATAAATAAATTTGTTTGATAAGTAACTTTGTCACGGCCAAATAGTATTGCTAAATGGAGAAGGGTATTGTTCTATGGATAGATTCGAATGGAAGATCATAAATGATTTGTATTTATATGAATAAAACCCTATCCGACCCTTAAACCGGCGACATAGACCATCAATATGAACAAGTTTTCATGGGTCATAGGCTGGAAATTCGCAAAATAAAAAACTTTGGCACTCCGAAAATGCCGATAAAATTGAAAACTGGAAAAATTATACGTGTATTTTTTGAATCGTCAGGAAATATTGTATTCTACAGGAAACACCTTTAGATATATAGAAATAGGTGTAACGGTGTCGCGAGTCACGGGTTCATTGGTTTTTTTTCCATCTCAAAAACGCCTAACGCGCCTAAAACAGTTTTCACTTAAATAATGATATTTCCAAACAAGTGGACAGCCAGCTGGCAATTTGTATGAAAATTTTGTTTATTCTTTTTTCTAAAGATAATATAAGTATGCAATAATAGCAAGCTAAATTAATCGAAAACTAAAACCCGATTACCGCCCTGATACTATCACAATCACAACTAACATCGCTGTGAATACTAACTGATATCAATTGGCAATAGATACTTCTATATCTCGAGTGCTAAGTATATAATGTTAGTTAATACGATAACACATCAATGAAATCCTTTGTTCTGGAAATAGACAGGTAAATGTCGAGTTCCGTGGCGCAGCGGTCAACACGCCTGCCTGCGACACGGAGGTCCCGGGTTCGATCCCCGGACAGGTCAAGATGGAAAATGATCTTTTTCAGATTGACCTGGGTCTTGGATGTTTATCTATATATGTAATCTATTATAAAATATAGTATCGTTGATTTAGTATCCCATAACACAAGTCTCGAACTTACTTTGGGGCTAGCTCAATCTGTGTGATTTGTCCGTATATATTTATTTTATAAAAAAGAAACAAATTATGTACATATGGGTGTGTTGTGTATGTTATTAATGAAATTAATTACATAATTGAAAATTTTCGAAAGCCCGCAATGTAGGGTATATGAAGAATCGGAGGAGACAAAAGAAATAAGATATTGGACAAAAAATCCACGCGAGCAGGCTTTGAACTGGCAGTCCTCACTCTTTGTACGAGTACTGCGTTACCAAATAGGCCACCGCGCTTCATACCCTGCACGTCGAGTTTCTCTATCATATCCTATTTCCCTTACACGCATATTGCTTGCGTCACCTAACACTACCTCACTATTACAAGTGTGATGACTGATTAAACCCATTTTACAATGACGTTGAAAATCAGTTGAAATGTAGGAAGCCATACAGTAGTTTATAAGTGTTTTTATGCATTCACTATAAAATATTTCTATTATCTTATATTAATAAAATTATTTTAATACGGCAAGCTAAGCAGAAGACTGCAAGATCTTCAGACACCGTGAGCCAATACTGCGTACATACGGAACGTTATCAATAAATATTGCAGGCGGTAGATTTTGCAGTTCTTGTTAAATACTAGACAAATGTCAACTTAGTCTACCTGTGACCACGAACACTGTAAAGTGCTCGAAACGTTAGGTGTTTAAATAATGTAATAAACGCGATAAAAACCGTATTAAAATAATTTTATTTAAATGTATAACAATCGCGAAAACATAAGAAAACATTATAATCTTATATTTTTTCCCATAACTTATTCCTCTATTTTTAATAAGAATATAATAAAATAGTATTGAAACACTTATAAACTATTTGAATGTTTTGTTTTATCAATATCGCTGTAGCCTGTACGAAAACAACAACACTGCAATGTTTGTATGTGTGGACTGTGGATCGCAGTCTGTTTGCTTAGCGATATCGATTCGAACAAACAAACATACTGTAATCCAACGAAGGAACGACAGAATACCGTTTTTAGGATTCCGTGTTGATTTTTCGAAGTACTTATGTGCGGTTTCAATTATGATAAATGCGGACAAAACAGCAAATTATATTAAAATTAAGTAATTGAATGCGAGATACTGATTTTAAGGATTGGTATTTATTCCACTACATGTGCATGTTAGTTATACAAATCGTGAGAATTTCCATACGATGTATATAGTTTTTAGGTTTTTGTCTTGTGTCGTTCCATTCTATCTAAAAAATGGTTAGAGTAGTACACAAGTACAGTGCCCGGCAAATAAGTTGACCTAAGTGTGAGTAGGACACCGCAATACATTGCCACTGATTAATATAGGTGTGTCTCGCTCACACTTAGTTCAACTTATACGCCGCGTGTTACAGAAGTGCTACTTCAAAGTACGACACGTGCTTATACAATTTTTTGATTTATAAACACACGTAGCACTACCGCGCGCGGCAAGGACACTACCAATTGAGATGCCACCCATTAATACACGCTTTACACATGTTATTATTATTAAGCCCTGTTGCTGGATTGTGTGTCCAGCGTGTCTCGTGACACATAAGCCTCTTTCAGCATCTTCCAGTTATACACATTTACGGAACTGCTAATAAATAAGCACCAGTCGAGCTTGACATTTTTTTTATAGAATAATTTACAGTAAAGCGTCGATTATCCGAACATCGCTCAACCGAACAACTTCTTATCCGAACTTTTGCGACGGAACTCCTACTGAAAAATAAGACTCGCTCTTAACCAATTTTTTAATTTATTTACTAACACACGTCGCACGCAAGGACACTACCAATTAAGATGCTACCCATTAATACACGTCATGTTATTATTAAGCACTGTTGCTGGATTGTGTGTCCAGCGTGTCTCGTGACGTGACACATGGGCCTCTTTCAGCATTTTTCTCTTATACCTGTATAACATGACTGTCGACATACCCTTAAAGGGGTGAGCCAGCTCTTCAATATGAACAACTTTTGCTATGTGATCAATGCTGGGAACTCAAAAAAAAAATCGTCAATTTCACACAAAAAAAATTTGCCATCCGGGTGAAATGTATGGGAAAGCAAACATTTTTTTCGAGTTCCCAGCGTTGACCCCATAGGAAAAGTTGTTCATATTGACGGTGTCACTCACCCCTTTAAGGATATGTCTAGGGTCATGTTACACCCTGTACACATGTACGGAATTCCTACTAAAAAGTGCGACTTAACCAATTTTTTGATATATTTACAAACACACGTAGCACGCACGTCGCTCGCAAGGACACTACCAATTGAGATGCTACCGTTGTGATGATAATTTATGCCATATAAAGTACGGTTTGCGTATGTCCGTATTGAATTGCGTGTGATTTAAATTGAATTGATCTAAATTTTCCGTTGTGATCTGAGTTTGTAATCTACTTCAAGAATACTGAACAAAGTAATTGATTATTAATTGGGAAGCCCGATTGCCCTGAGGGCGTGAACATTATTAGCGCTTCCACATGTTAAGCAATCCTGGGCCAGGAATCGAATCCGGTGCACCCGTATCACAAGCTAGCCTACTATGCTGTCGCAATCCCAAAAGTAATGTTATAAATGAAATGTACGTAGATTCAAGATTCAATATTATTTGAACACTTATTAATTGACATACTTGTGTTAACAATTTATACAGCAAAAAATTTTTGTTGATGTCAATCATTTACTTGTGGCTAAGTTTAGGTCGCTTCCAAAGCGGAGTGCAGCAACAAACTGCACAGCGCCTTTTCTTCAAGCGAGCGACGTCAACTCACAATTTTAGTTAACCTTTGTAGTAAAGGAACCTAGGGACCACGTCTGGACTCTGGTTTGAGTTTCTTTTGCGTATTCTTCTCACCATGGGTATTCTGAAACACTAGTAGTTTTTCGATTTTGCATATAAAAAAAATAATACGAAAGAAAAAGAGGTTCAAAAAGAGATACATGTGTCTAAATTAGCATAAATATCGTTGACTTCGACTTGACTTTTACGTTGCCATGACTCAAATTGAATTCCGTATACCCTGAAAAGAATATGTCGCCTGTTTTATTATAGGTCCGTAAATTTGCTTATAAATTGGGTTTGGGAGGAATCGGGAGGCGCCATGGATGTTAATTTGATATCCGATTGGAAAGAGTAGACGTAAAAGGAATATTGAATTAGTAGTTACGTTTTTTCTAGAGAAAGTTGTTGTACTTGAGAAAGTTGTGGCTCTGGAGTACAGAGAGGGTCGTGCTCCTTCAGTGAAGACTAACAAAGACCTAATGATGATGTTGATGAATCCGTCGTGTCGCCATCCTTAATATTCCTTAACACACCCTAAAACTCTTATAGAATCACCAATGGTTAGTACCAATAGTATGGGGATAGTATACTTACTTTTCTATATGACCCACTGTGCTACTATAGTACTTTCGTAGTTATGCCATAAAAATAACTTTAAAACAAAATAAATATTTTATTCATTTCACTTTAAGTCAACGGGCCCGTATACGAGTTCAGAACTCAGTCGCCGTGACGGGCCGTGACCCCAGTATGAAATGCGGTAATTAACTCTTATCTTGATTTGTGAACCTGCACACGAACAAGTGGGAACTTTGAAATGAAATGAAATGAGCTTTATTGCTTTAAACATGGTAACAAATGGTGTTGTTATATTACAGAACCCAGTTTTATACAATACTGTTTATGGATATAATATTCTTCTATGCTGGTAAGGGAGAAAACGAAAAGCTGCTTCTCTTTCCACACAGATCGTAAAAGCTAATCAAAGGAATGGTGATGAGGCTAGCAACCCATCACCATTTAGAAGTTTTTCACCTACATGCCCATCAACACGCTGAATATATCCTTTGGGTCTTATGACTTTGGGCTCTGTCTACCCTGTAAGGGAATCGCACGTGATAATATGTATGTATATGTATTTTTTCATTTTCGGCATAACCAAGATTTTCAATATTGACGGACTTACTTTCCCCTTAAAATATAAAACACAGTTTAATATACATAATGCAGAGTACTTCCGTATTTATTACAATGTAACTTATATATATATAAATATAATAACAAAATAATATAATAAATAAATATAATAACTTAAAAATATTTGTTCACTTCACTTTAAGTTCAACCGGCCCGCATACGGGTTCAGAACTCAGTGGCCGTGACGGGCCGTGAACCCAGTATGAAATGCGGTAATTAACTCTTATCTTGATTTGTGAACCTGCACACGAACAAGTGGGAACTTCACGTTACAAAGACCAGTTTTATACAATGCATTGGATATATCCTCCATGCTGGTTAGGGAGACAAGGAAAAACATACATAATATACCAGCTGCTTTTCTTCCCACCCAGACCGAAAAAAGCCGGTCAAAGGATTGGGCAAAAATCTAAGGAATTACGTTATAGGCGATGCGGCTAGCAAACCATCACTATTTTTAATTCCATTTTCCACCTTAACGCTTACTAACACGCTAAACGTGGCTTTTGATTTTATGACGTTGCGCTCCGTCTACCCCGCAAGCAATAAAGACGTGATAATATGTATGTATATATGTTCCAGACCAGCATGAAAGTAAAACTGACTGACGTCAAAAAAATAAACAAATAACAATAACCCCGACACTGTCAAATGTTTAACCGTTTAAGGCACGGTCAGCAATTCAGATAAAAAATGACAATATTTTATTAAACTTTGAAATGGATGGCAATCATATATTTCACGAAATTCTCATTTGCTGATGTTGAGGGGAACAGTCTATCGAGTGAATACTCGTAAGTTATTAAAACGATGTTTGAATATTTGGGGGTAATGCCACCATTTGAAATAAAGTGTTAGACAGAAAATTGAGGTTTGTACATTTGGAGGAGTGCCCCCAATATGCAAAATACTAACTACTTAACTACGAGTAATAACAATATTAAATCTCAGGCAGAGATTGTTTGTGCTAGGTTATCTAGACAGTGACAGAACAAGACGGAGAACGATTTTAGTTAAGTTGCATTGAGAATTTAGGAGGGAGTTTGTGGTGGGAAGTCAAGGGGTGCAGTTGGGGTCTACCTTGGACGATTTTGCAAATTGATTTTGGTGGACTTTATAATATGAAATTGGTGTAGTTTGGTGATATAAATGCTCGTGCTTATGGAACAATTTTTGAAATAGTTAAAGTGGACTGTTATATGGACTCGTATAGACTTGTCACCATAACCTCCCGACCACGAGGCATCAAAGAACATACGCCATCTTTGATGCTACTTGTTACAACTTTACCTTACCGTACAATTACACCGATACTTAGTATCTCAATTTACTGGACATTGGCAGAATCACTGAAATCTCGGTGGAAGCCATTTTATAAAACAGAAGAAGAAGAAGAGAATTAAGAGTAGTCATTCAAAAATGGCAGAATAAATATGAAAAACACGCATTCTATAAGCAGTGCAATCCGTGCAATGTTAACACAATAAAACACAGATGTAACATAAAAGAAGGTTGAAAAGTATTGAAATTCTAAACTGAAAATCTTGGTAACCATTTCCAAGCACAGTTTATGTAAAATTCAAAATTCCTGGAAGCGTAAACAATTTGAATGTGTATCAAAATTCCGCTTTGTTATTCATAAGAGCGCCGCGCGTCCACATTGGATTGCGTTAGAGGCGAGGACCGTGTCTCCGCGACAATTCTATCAAAATGAAACTACTTTATGCTACGGAAAATAATGTGTATGAAGAAGGATACATACATATTATTACGTCTTTATCTTTTACGGGCTAGAAAGAGCCTAATGTCATAAGACCGAAAGGCCACGTTTAGCATGTTGATGTTGACGCTGCGCCTATTTACATGATTCCTTAGATTTGCGCCCATTCCCTCGGCTGGTTTTTACGGCCTGCGCGGAAAGAGAAGCAGCTGCTGGTACATTCTACGTTTTTGCTCTTCTCCCGGGGGAGGAAAATTATAACATTAATATTATTTAAATGTATAACAATCGAAAACACATAAGAAAACATTAAGGTTTAAGAGTATTTAAATTCTAAGCTGCAAAACTTAGAAAGCAGTCCCAAGCACCGTCAATGTAAAATTCAAAATTCCTGGTAGCGTAAACAATTTGAATGTGAATCAAAATTCCGCTTTGTTATTCATAAGAGCGCCGCGCGTCCATATTGGATTGCGTTAGAGGCGAGGACCGTGTCTCCGCGACAATTCTATCAAAATGAAACTACTTTATGCTACGGAAAATAATGTGTATGAAGAAGGATACATACATATTATTACGTCTTTATCTTTTACGGGCTAGAAAGAGCCTAATGTCATAAGACCGAAAGCCCACGTTTAGCATGTTGATGTTGACGCTGCGCCTATTTACATGATTCCTTAGATTTGCGCCCATTCCCTCGGCTGGTTTTTACGGCCTGCGCGGAAAGAGAAGCAGCTGCTGGTACATTCTACGTTTTTGCTCTTCTCCCGGGGGAGGAAAATTATAACATTAATATTATTTAAATGTATAACAATCGAAAACACATAAGAAAACATTAAGGTTTAAGAGTATTTAAATTCTAAGCTGCAAAACTTAGAAAGCAGTCCCAAGCACCGTCAATGTAAAATTCAAAATTCCTGGTAGCGTAAACAATTTGAATGTGAATCAAAATTCCGCTTTGTTATTCATAAGAGCGCCGCGCGTCCATATTGGATTGCGTTAGAGGCGAGGACCGTGTCTCCGCGACAATTCTATCAAAATGAAACTACTTTATGCTACGGAAAATAATGTGTATGAAGAAGGATACATACATATTATTACGTCTTTATCTTTTACGGGCTAGAAAGAGCCTAATGTCATAAGACCGAAAGGCCACGTTTAGCATGTTGATGTTGACGCTGCGCCTATTTACATGATTCCTTAGATTTGCGCCCATTCCCTCGGCTGGTTTTTACGGCCTGCGCGGAAAGAGAAGCAGCTGCTGGTACATTCTACGTTTTTGCTCTTCTCCCGGGGGAGGAAAATTATAACATTAATATTATTTAAATGTATAACAATCGAAAACACATAAGAAAACATTAAGGTTTAAGAGTATTTAAATTCTAAGCTGCAAAACTTAGAAAGCAGTCCCAAGCACCGTCAATGTAAAATTCAAAATTCCTGGTAGCGTAAACAATTTGAATGTGAATCAAAATTCCGCTTTGTTATTCATAAGAGCGCCGCGCGTCCATATTGGATTGCGTTAGAGGCGAGGACCGTGTCTCCGCGACAATTCTATCAAAATGAAACTACTCTGCATGCTACAGAAATAATGTGGATGAAAAGGGATACATCTTAATCTTAACTAATATTATAAATGCGAAAGTGAGTTTGTTTGTTTATTTGTTTGTTTGTTACGCTTTCAGGCCGTATCTACCGAACCAATCATCTTGAAATGTTGCATATACATAGGTAAGGGGACTTAGAAGGACATAGGCTATATATCACGCGGGTGCGACCTCACCCGCGTGATATATAGCCTATGTCCTCCTAGGTAACAGCTAGTTTTGTATAAATTTTAGTCTTGAAGACATTTTCGTATATGCCTATGTAATAATATTATACTTGTTGCCTGAAAAATAGACTACCAGAAAAGTACTTCTAATCAACAAACTAGACTTTTAAAGTTTGTTGATTAGAATAACTATTTTAGGGTATGAATCGACGAACATAGTTCACTTAAATGGTTTTTAAATAGAATTACAATGCTCGGTATATTATTTAAATATGTGATGAAAAAGAATTCGCCTCAGGTAGGATACGAACCCACGAGTCTTAGGTCTGCGCCCTAAGTGTGTTACCAACTACACCACCGTGACTTCGAATCACCGCGTCGAATTCTCTCATCACATATTACCCCGTAGGGTATAACGCATTCAAAGCATGCGTATTTCTTCAATACTACCCACTATTTAGCAGTGTGGTATTCTACTTCATTCATATCAGATGAATAGTAAGGTGATTAAATTGAAGAAAGCTTTTACTCACTTAAATGGTTTTTAAATAGCATTACAATGCTCGGTATATTATTAAAATTGAAAATATGTGATGAAAAAGAATTCGCCTCAGGTAGGATTCGAACCCACGAGTCTAAGGTCTGCGCCCTAAGTGTGTTACCAACTACACCACCGTGACTTTGAATCACCGCGTCGAATTCTCTCATCACATATTACCCTGTAGGGTATAACGCATTCAAAGCATGCGTATTTCTTCAATACTACCCACTATTTAGTAGTGTGGTATTCTGCTTCATTCATATCAGATGAATAGTAAGTTGATTAAATTGAAGAAAGCTCTTACTCACTTCAATTCAACCCTCAGAGGGTGAAAAAGGGTTTTAAAGTTTGTATGGGGAAACAAGATTAGTAAAACTATTTTATTCGAAACTTCACAGGAGGACTCTTATCAATAAATGAATAAAGAAGGGTTTCAAGCTCTTTCAGAAATCAACCCCTAAAAGGAGAAAAAGGGATGATAAATTCTGAAAATCAACATAGGTATCGTTAATGGTTTATCGGGTCGCTGATTGCGGACGAAGTCGCGGGCGAAATCTAGTTCAATATTAAATTCAATACGAATACATTGTATAGTGTTCTTTGGAATTTCCAACTACTTTAATGAAGTATTATTGCTTCAATCAATATTAATCCATTTTTATACCTACCGCCTTTGTTTTCCTATTTTGTGGTGTAAACGGTTTCTTCGCACGATATCCAGTTACATTTAACCTCGCCTATCAAGGTAAGTATTGGATGACAGTTGACTCATACAATTGCAAGTTAAGTACGTTGATAATCGCAATGTCTGTGTTGATAAGGAATGTAAACAAACGATTGTATTTGTAATTTTGTTGCGATATCGTTTTAATTCCTAAAACCTTCATTTAAAGTTGTATGTTTATGTGAGTCTGAGGAATAACGTAAAAAGGGATGGGATATGGTAGAGAAATTTGGACGTGTGGGATTGATCCGCGGTGGCCGAATTAGTAAGGCTCAAAAATAGACAAAGACGTAGATTTATGTACTGCCCGCCGGTAATCTTTTCCCATCTCTCATTTCTTAACTTAACAAGAATAGTATTGGGAATTAAAAAAAAAAACACCCGTAGAAATTAGCAAATATTTCAGTAATTTGTAAGTTTATTCTTTCAGTAATTCTTTGTTTCTAAAATCTGTAACATCGAAAATATTTTTATTTGTGCATTTAGCTCGAAATGGTTTTGATTCAGCCAGTCAAAGGAAAATTTAGCTAAGCAAATTGAATTATGTCTTCTACATGACGGCAAATATTTCGATGACATGAAAATATAATAAAAACAAATTTAATTCGATGACTCAGCTGACTGTACCGAATTCAAATTTTAGAATTCGTTTGCAATTAAAATTTAAAGTATTTCAATTTTACGTAATTAATTTTTTTAATTTTAAGTATTAAAATAATTTAATATCGGTATTTGTTCCGACTAGAAAATAATTTAAAAAATACAGTAATACCGTTAGAGTAATACCATTATACCATTAGTATTCGTTCGTGGTATTGGAATAAATCTTTGAAACCAAGCTTGCCAGCGCACATACCTCCGAAAGAGAAATCTGTTCTTGAGAATTATAGTATCTATTATGTAGTAGGCAAATGTTATATTTTAGAGTATTCTAAAGCTTGTAATGAAACCGAATTTAAATTTTACCTATATTCCAAAAAGCACAGTAAGGAAAACCTATTGAACATATAAATCACAAACATCACCATCATCGGGTCTTTTTGATCTCCACTGCAGGAGCACGACACTTGACTACCAAAGCAATATATAAGGCAGTCAGAGGAATCAGGCTACACTCTCCGCACTGACCATGCCGGTTGGAGAGGTCTCTTCTATGTTAATAAGCTTTGTTTAGCTTGAGTTTCCTAATTCGCCTCCTACGACATCCACGGGAAGACTTGGAGTGGTCCTATTATACTCTGCCGGGAAACGGTAAAGCTGCAATATTAAGCAATGAAATATGTATTTCGGTTATTGTGCGAATGAAGTTAAACAAAGAAGTGCAGGAAAACAAGTTGACGCTCTGAAAAGGCCGAGAACTGAATTATACATGGCTTCATTCATAAACATTCATGTCGTCACCAGTTTATAGGATAATGTAATCGGACATTAAATCATCAAAATCAAAGATCAGAACGGAGGTATTTTTGTCGTGAGTTCTATTGAAGTTACTAGTTGGGTTCTATCGATATGTAAAGAGCTCATATAGGTGGATTATGACGCCACTAGTCTTCTGTTCTTCTTATAGCAATGTCTATTAAACCTTTTATACTTATTAGTAGTAGTATTATTGCTGTGTAGTTCCCGGCAGAGTAGAATAGGACCACTCCAAGTCATCCCGTGGATGTCGTAAAAGGCGACTAAGGAAACACAAGCTAAACAAAGCTTATTAACATCAAAGATACCTCTCCAACCCGTCTGGCCAGCGTGGAGAGTGTAGGCCAAATCCTCTGACTACTCTGGCTAGTATATGGCTCTGGTAGTACAGAGAGGGTCGTGCTCCTGCAGTGGAGACTAGAAAGACCTGATGATGATGATGATGAGTAGTAGTAATTGTTATATGTTTGGAACGTGTAAGTTTAAAAAAAAGTATTGTACATTCCCTGACCAAGCCGTTGAGGACTGCTGATAAGGAATAAAAATGTGATTACTTTGTTGTTGTTTATACTATCAGATTAGTGGGTAGCGTCAAAGACAATATAATACTAACATATAAACTGCCCACCTCATACAAAAATATTGGACCAAATTAAGGTGGCGAAAAGGAGTCGTACGTGTGGCCAAGTATGGCGGTGCAGACTACCGCCATCTAGTATCGACTGGCTGATTTAATCTGCGTTAGCCTCAAACTTACTAAAACTGAGGTGTAGTTTCAAAATAAGAGCCAAGAATATTGTTCTAATACTTTATAAGATAATGTTGTGTAGCAATTAGTAGCGCCCTCTATGCGAGTCTCTGAGAACAAATCGTACGACTAAGACGTTGGGACCACATAGTATCTATCAGAGGGTCGCTATACTACTTCTAAAGTATAGCAAGCGTAAAAGCTTTTAGCAATAATTCCATCTTGACCATATTTTATGCATTACAATATTCTTAATGTAAATTTCTTCTTGAAAGAAATATAGTCGGGTGACACAGGCAATGATTACTATGTGTGTACATATGTTTGTATTATCAGAAGAGTGGGTAGCGGCTTTCAGAGGGACGTTATACTACTTCTGAAAGAGTGCAAACTTGAAAGTTTTTTGCGATTATTCCATCTTGAACATATTTTATGCGTTACAATATTCTAAATGTAATTTTTTCAACAAAAAAATAGAGTCAGGTAACACAGCCAATGATTACTATGTGTGTATGTTCATATGTTTGTATTATCAGAGTTGTAGGTAGTGTCTATCAGAGGGACGCTATACTACTTCTGAAAGAGTGCGAACTTAAAACCTTTTAGCGATTATTCCATCTTGAACATATTTCATGCGTTACAATATTCTAAATGTAATTTTTTCTAGAAAAAAATAGAGTCGGGTAACACAGCCAATGATTACTATGTGTGTACATATGTTTGTATTATGAGAATAGTAGGTAGTGGCTGTCAGAGGGACGTTAAACTACTTCTAAGGTATGGCGAACGTAACAGCTTCTAGTGATTATTCCATCTTGAACATATTTTATGCGTTCCTCAGCATTCCAAATGTAAATTCCTTCTTGAAAGAAATAGAGTCGGGTAACGCAGCAGCAATTTCCCTAAATCAAGTCACGGTCCTCGCGTAATTGTCCCATATAGCGAGGCCTTAATGAAAGCCTTTGTTGTCGGCCGTGGTGGTTTATCGTGCAAGTTCGTTTGTTTTGAATTTGTCAAATTAGAGGGAAGTAAAATTTATTAACAGAGATAACAGCAGTACTATTTTTTATGACATCGAATCTTGGATCATTATATTGTATTTTACGGACTAAGCCCTTGTTTTTACACTAAACAATTACGCAATTTATTTAATGGCAAATGTACTATTGCCAAACGTATGATACTCGTGCTCAGTAAGCTAGCTATGATAGTCATCGGTTTATTATAAGCACTTGGATTACGAAAAACACGCTTTTCCATGCTGGTTTGGCAGATAAGATAAAACATAGAATTTACCAGCTGCTTTCCGCCCAGATCGTAAAAACTGATCGAAGGAATCGAATATCGAAGTTATCATGTTAATAGGTGATGCGGCTAGCAACCCATCACAATTTTGATTCCTAAGGCTTCTAAGGACTGCTCGGGAAGAGAAGAATCTGGTAAATTCTAAAGTCGTTTTTATGTTATCCCAGACCAGCACTGAAGAAAATAACAAAGTATAAAAATATTTTATCTAGACAAGAACGTTAAAATCTACATCATTACTTTCACTTTATAAGCATAACGTTTCAACTTTATGAGTGCTAAAATATGATCCTAACTTAAAAGCTATAAATTTAACAAAAGAGTTTCTCTTACATAACACTTTTACAGCTTTTATATATCTTATCATACTCAATTGGAACGCTGCTGTACAATTTCGTTTCTCCTTTTTAATAATTTATGAAAACTGTTGCCTGAATTTTACCAGGGGTTTCAATTATTACATATACTTTTATAATATTTAAAACCTAGGCTCATAAATGGAAAAAAAACATTAACTATGACTATTTTTATCCGTCTGACCCACCCAGAAGGTAATGTTTGTCGCGAGTATGTAAAAATTCTTTCACTCATACATAGCTTATTTATATCTTGGTGACATAAGCTATAATTTACGCGGACGAAGTCACAGGGGAATTGCTAGTAGGCTACTGTCAAAAAAGCTGAAGGATTTTAATAATCCACTTGTTGGTAGAAACAAGGAGTAATTTGCCATTGCCAGCTTCATGTCTCTACTTACTAGAGAATACATTATTTTAAAGGTTCCCATCTTGATGTTTTCTAACATTAAAAACGTGCAGTGGTCGTTAAATGCTGATGCGATGCTGTTTGGTTCCCGGCAGAGTTCATTAGGAGCCGTCCAATTCTTCCCCTGGATGTCGTAGTAGAGGCTGTCCACTTGGGAAATACAAGTTAAATAAAGCTTAAAAACATTAAAGAGACGCCTCTAACACGTCTGGCTGGTGAGGAGAGTGTAGGCCACATCCTCTGACTTCACTGGCTAAATATGGCTCTGGAGGACTAAAAGCATGTAAGTCAAATTGAATTTATTTTAAGTTAAGTTATTGTATTTGTTTTAAGTTAGTAATAAAATATTTTCAAACACATCTTCTGACTTCACTGGCTAAATATGGCTCTGGAGGACTAAAAGCATGTAAGTCAAATTGAATTTATTTTAAGTTAAGTTATTGTATTTGTTTTAAGTTAGTAATAAAATATTTTCAAACACATCTTCTGACTTCACTGGCTAAATATGGCTCTGGAGGACTAAAAGCATGTAAGTCAAATTGAATTTATTTTAAGTTAAGTTATTGTATTTGTTTTAAGTTAGTAATAAAATATTTTCAAACACATCTTCTGACTTCACTGGCTAAATATGGCTCTGGAGGACTAAAAGCATGTAAGTCAAATTGAATTTATTTTAAGTTAAGTTATTGTATTTGTTTTAAGTTAGTAATAAGATATTTTCAAATATTTTAGTTTCATTATAAAATGTGTAACAATCGCGAATACATTAGAAAACATTTTGGGAAAATGTTTAACATTTCTGATAAAACTTTTTGATGTGAACCTTAAAAAAGCAGACGCTACAAAATTATTTCTCAGTCGATTTTATCACAAGGTGAAAATTCTGTCAGTTTCGAGTCTGGGTCTGCTACCCGAGGGCGGATTACTGAAATCCTTGAAGGCGAGGATGCAAAATACCGACGTCACAGAAGTAGGGTACTCATGGGTTCACAAGTTTTGTTCAAACGTCAGTAATATATCTATGGAATCGATCGTTATAGGTCTATAGAACAGTCTCTAGTCTAGTAGTTAAAGAAACTAGATGGCTGAAAATGTGTGAAACTAGTAGTGACTAACTGGTAGAAAGTTTTTAAACAGTAACCACATATTTGTATCGTGCATCGTTGCACTTCCTCTACGAACTAAATGATCAAACACATTTTCTGCTCACTTTAGTAGATTTGCTAGAGCTGCGACTAGCTTGCTGTATCACTTTAAACTACGTGTAATTTGCAATAAAAATATACTATCCAATATATCCTGTTCCAATCCCAACATCCCTTCTCACTTCTTACGGTCAGTTTGTGCTTAATTTGATTTAAAGCTTTAGCTGTCAATTTCACTTTGACAAAAAAAAAACTTAGTATGAGCTTAAGCTGATATTTCGACAAAATTTCAGCCATCATTGTCTCAGGAATAGCGAGCAATGTCATCGGATCGGACTAAGTGACATGTTAAACTTAAAAACAAATAACTATGCTAGTTTCCTCTGTCAAAATCATAATACTAAAATTAGTCCGTCAGTTAGATAATAAAAAAAATATTGGACTTTGTTTTGTTTTAATGAAATAAAAATAAGGCGCGTCAAAGTTCGTGATATCTCAGTTCGCTAAAAAGTGTACCGGACAGTGACATCACCCAAAATTTTAACGAGCTATATCTTTGAAATTTGTATGATTGATAAAAGAAAAATACGTGTCACGTGCTTTTTGATTATTTTACTTACGGACTAATTATATTTTGTAGGAAACTAGCTTAGTGATTAGTCTGAATACTGATAATAATACTTCTGTAGCTTCTTTAGTTTGCATCGTAGGGGCGCTCCAGATTATAGCCGCACACTACGTGACTTGCTCTTTTATTGCAGCCATCGGTTATAGGTTTAGGCTCGGATAACTTCTCTATAGCAAATTAAGTTCGAAAAATACTTTACGAATCACGTCTTCTCAATATTTCATGGTTATATCACAAAGCTTCAATAAGTGGAATAAAAATTTGCAAGATCAAATAAAGCGTTCTGTGAAATAGAGACTATTGTACTTTTCTTTACGTTTGTTCTTATTAGTTTTCAACTTATTTACAAAGTTTTTAGACTGTCATTCTCTTGACTATAATCGAAATAGAAACTAAATGTTCTTTGTTTTAGTGAGAATTTTTATTAGTTCATCGTCATCATTTCGTGTAGGTGCCACGGTCAGTCGACCATGCACACCCTGGTGTCAGAGTTCTTCGGAACCGCCTCTCGGCCTGACGTGGATCCTTTAACGACTACCAGGTGGCAGCCGGGACCACTGGCTTAACGTGCCTTCCGAAGCACGGATCTTTTTATCAGACAATCAGGTGATTCATGCCTGCAATGTCCTAGCCAAATTGGAAACAACAAAGTATGCTTCCCGTGGGAATCGAACCACGACCCCCGGGTTGACAAGGCAAACGCCTTAACCACTGGACCACGGAGGCAGTTAAAATTTTATTTTTATTAATTATATACCACAGACGTACATGTACAATAGATATCACATCCGGTGACACGTGCTCCAGCAAGCTTAAATCGAGAGATCATCGTACATGGTAGTAGATGCAGTGTTAGTTAACCAGACTATCATTAAAATGTTTTAAGTTAATCGAAGAAAATAATATAATAAACTGAACTGATGTTAAAACCCTTTCCAACGTTGCTTTGACGTATCTGAAAAACCATCATTTCAATACATGAGTAAATGTAAAAAATAATTTAAAAAGTTTTTAAGCTAACTGCAGCATGAACATCAGCAAAATTTTACTATCACGTAACGCCTAGTGTGTTTAGTTGCTTGATGTGAGTTAATTACGTTAATTAGTTCGTCCTAAGTATTTTTCAATTTCGATATATATTTTTTTATTTTCTATTACGTAAGGAGCCGTGAAGATATAACTCCGTTTTTAACATTCGGTTGTGAAACCCTGAAAATGCAATATGACAACCGAATTCAGATGAGGCAAATTTAGGTCGGCGAGAAAAGTAGGACGACTGATCTTTATACAATGATTGCTTGCGTCATGTCATGCATGTAGTTATTGGAAATCAGGGTGCTGTTAAGTATATACAGCGACCACGGAACGCATGTACAGATAACAAAGGAAATATGTATTGTTATTATCTTCATCATCATTTGAGCTGCAAGAAGTCCATTGCTGGACATTATATTTCTATAATAACCTACCACAAGGGGAAGTACCACACTCACACAGAAAATCGACGTTTGAGTAGTAGCTTTACTTCTTCTACGCTTCGTTCGGTGAGTGAGAGAGCCGGAGGGCCATTCCCTCTGAGGAAAAAACCGGCCAAGTGCGTGTCGGGCCACGCGCAGTGTAGGGTTCCGTAGTTGCGAATGACAACTATGAGTTCACACTGTTTACACTCGCACCTCACTGTTTAACGACCAAAAACATCTAAAAATGAAGATTGTATGAAATTTTACATTTTCCAGTACATTTTATAAGTTGGTTGCCTATAACTTTTTAGTTTGCACTTAATACCCAGCTCTGATAGTTTTCCTTTCAACTTCAGTATATATACTACTACTGTAATTTTTTTCACGAATCCATATATAACCGTTTAGCAGATAGAGGGGGGGACACGTACCTCTAACAAAAATTTGCACTTTAAAACCAAATATTTCGGAAACGGATCCCTAAATCGAAAAATGGTGTTCTCAACTTCACAATATTTTTCAGAGACCTTTTTAACAATACCCCACACGATGGGTAAGTAGAGAAAAAAAATTACTCCCCCACTTTACTTGTATTTTTCTACTACTTTTTTGCCATGATTAATATACATAAATATAAGTTAGGAATATGCAAATTCATACTCGTACGTACATAAAAAGTAGATTTTTCTAATACGTTCGTTCGTTTGTACAAACACAATCAAAAAGAAATGAAATCGCCAAAATTACGGCACGCTGTCCAAATGAAAAGCGGTAGGAAAACACGCGGCCCTCGTATTGGATTTCTGGGGTGCTATTTTTGAACAAGCAAGTCCCCCAACTCAAGACGTATAATCACTATCACTACATTATATAAAACTAAGTCTGCTTGTTAGCGATAAACTCAAAAACTAGTGCTCGGATTTCTAGGCGGTTTTCACTAAAAATCTAAAAAAAATCACGTTCCATAAACCGCTCATTTAACAAAAAGAAATTAAAGTATCTATTGTCGTCACAAAATCCCTATGTCTTGTTAAAGGTTGGATCGATTTTCATTGCACATATCTAAGAACCACGGTTCAAGTTTCAACCCTGTAGTCCTAATAGTTTTACAATAAAATGGCTGTAACATACGAATAGACATTCAGACAGACCTCCTTCATTTTTTGCTATTCGGCTACAGAACTCTAAGAATAGTTTGAGTTCCTTGTATGGGGAGATTACTATGTCCCTTAATATTTTACTTTTATTTGTAAAAAATCGTAAAGCTGTTCACAGAATACATCTGCCTACCGACCAAGTTTCGACTGTTTAGGTTTAATAGTTTTGAAATAAATAGTTGTGAGTGACATTCAAACAGACAGACATGACGAGTTGATAAATATTTCTTTGAGTTTTTGGTGGGAAGTCAAGGGGTACAGTTGTCGTTTGCCTTAGCAAAAGCTTTTGCAAATTGATTTAAGTGGGCTTTATAATATAAAATTGGTGTAGTTTGGTGTAATAAATGCTCGTGCTCGTGAACAATTTGTGAAATAATTAAAGTAGACTGTTAAATGAACTCGTATAGATTTGTCATCAGAAGCTCCTACGAGGCTACCAAAGAACTTACGCCATCTTTGATGCCACATACCGTACTACACCGATACTTAAATATCTCATTTTACTGGACATTGGCAGAATCGCTGAAATCTCGGTGGAAGCCATAATTTAAAAGAAGAAAGAAAGAAATATTTCTTTTTTCACCACTTTGCTACGGAAGCCTAAATATCGCTTTTCCAGTTAAAGTTACAGTGCTTATTCAAAAATAGACCACCAGCACGTAACGTATCTGGAAATACGCGGCGTTGCGTTGCGGCCACGAAAATTATGTTTGGTCCAAGAGGCACGCGGCAAAAACCTGTCCTCTTTTATGGCTACGGTCGGGTTCCAGACTGTTTGCTATAGTTTTATCTATGGTGTTAGTCATATTGCCGACTCGTAGTATTAATTTGATCCACCCATAATTTCTTTCCCATTTCTCGCCTCCATCTCTATACTTTTTCCTATAAAAGACTTTTTCCCAACCTAATAGTTAAAATCAGTTGGTGTGCCGACAACGATAAAAAAAACGAGTTGAAACATTCCATGCACGACCTTCGAGCGTGTAAATCTACGCATGTTTCCCGTCATAACAAGAATCACTCCACAACATTTTACGTTCTACTTCAGACAGTAAATAATCGCTTTTTATTATACCAAACCAACCTGACAAGAACGATTTGAGAAAAATGTGTTGAAACAGTCCATGCACTGCCTACGAGTATCAAAACTTCTAAGTCTATCAACATTTTTACGTTCTACATCAGACAGTAAATAAAAAATCTTGGAATCTTAATTTGACCCACTTCCCAGTCTTCGATTAGGATGAAATTTTGCACACGCTCTGAGTTCTGATGGCAATACATGACGAGCGTGCTAAAAGCGTGTTTTTTAGTTTTTTAAACTAATTATATATAATTATTATACCAAACCCACTTCATAAGAATAATATAAAATAGTCCATGCTTTGCCTACGACCATCCAAAACTACGAATCTTATCTCTTTGAACAAGATTCTCACTTTATCAATATTCTTAACTTCTAGTTCAAACAGTAAATAAACGGTTTTTATTATACCAAACCAACCTGACAAGAATGATTTGAGAGAAATGAGTTGAAACAGTCCATACACTGGCTTCGAGCATCCAAAACTACGCATCTCAATCCTTTCCAACAAGATTCTCACTCAATCAACATTTTTATATTTAGGGTAATGTAAAGCGACGTGCGCTGAAATTTTACTAAGATGTTGCTTTTTTGTCGATTTATTGAGCGTGCCTACGATATTTATGGGACACATTAAGTTGGATTTATTTGCTCGGATTAGTAGACGACGATGCAGGTTGTACCCGAATTTTGTGGAGCCGCTCCGGTTTCAGATTACGCCCGATCCGAATCCGTGAAAATACCGTCCGGCACTGCCGAAAAACTGTCAATATGGATATTAGTTCAATTGAGTTTGAATTTGTAGCCTCCAATAAAAATTAAAACTTACTTGTATGACGTTTAATTATCTTTTCAATACATTTGCTAATAATACGGTTCTTATGACATCGAAATCTGTATCGTAATGATGTATTTACGGCACTTGTGCTTTTTACTTTACACCAATCACAACCGCTCAATCTGTGTTCTGTGCGCTCAATAGTCCAATCAGATGCAAAATTTAAACATTACCCTCATTCTTATATTTAATAAATTGCCTAGAGAAAATTTATGTCTTATCTAGGCAATACAGACCATAGACTGCCTTATGGCAGTCGGTCGTCTGACATTAGTTATAGTATCTTCCTAGTATTGTACGATCCGGTGTTTTTGTAGAACTTTTTTTTTAGTTTACGTAGTAAATTCGATTTCTGTCATCAGATTTTTTCACTTCGTGATCAATGGATCTCCATTTTGGAGAAAATTGATCAGAGTCTGGAACTCTGAACTCTGGTCTGCATGCGAGCAGAGGTAGCGGGGCGAGCAGTGTATTTTGCGTTAGTCATATGATGCCAAATGGGTTCATCATATATTTAGCAAATATGTAAACGACGCATACAAAATGGTAGCTCTGAGTTACATGAGTTTGTCCGTTTGTTACTTGTTGCGTCAGTCTTCAAAACCCATGACCACGGATTTATTTAATTTATTTATGAGCCAGTCAAAAAGATTGGTCCATAAAAGCACAAAATGCAAGAGCATGGAAAACTGAAAGGGCCTTTGCCCAGCTGTGGGATCTACCAGGCCTGTAAATAACTTATATCGTATTTAATTAATATTGGTAGCATTGTAAAACTTATAGATACAAATTTGATCAGAGATGGTGCGTTAAGCCATTCCAATTTCGGTCAGAAATTTCTACATCGGTATGTCACGGATTTGAATCGGACGTAGTATGAAAGCGCTCTTAGGGATTCGATGTCCATTAATCTGAATCAAACATAATTATTTTGTATTTGAAGGGAGAAGTCTCATTCGAGTGACCCTTTTCAATGTGGCAAACATGGTAAATTTACATTACATATGGTATCTTATCAATGTAATACCTACTCTGATAAAATCCCAAGAAACACACTCCAGTTTTTTTTTTGTTTGAGAGTTGTTCGTTAATCACGCTTTAACCACTGAATAACACAGGAGATAACCTGGCACAGGACAAGAGTAAAATAATTATACAATATCTAATGTTAATTTTAGGGTTCCGTACCCAAAGAATAATAACGGGACCCTATTACTAAAACTTCACTATCCGCCTGTGCGTGCATCCGTCTGTCTGTCAGCAGGCTACTCATGAACCGTGATAGCTAGACTAACTAAAAACATACAACAAAATATTCGCCGCCTTTTGCTCGATGGTCTAAGGTTGATAGATAATGGCTATGGAACTCTTCTTGCGCGAGACGAACTCGCACTTGCCCGATTTTTTTGAATAATTTTAACTTTAAAATACGTTCAATGGCTCAACCTGATAAACCTATTTTTTATTTATACCTTTATTAATATATACACAGTGTAAAATGACCCTCAAATGTTTTTTTTTTAATTTTTCTTATCCTATTTACACAGGCGAACAAACACTTGTATGACAATGTCGTTTTTTTTTTTGGTTCTCAGCATTGATCCCATAGGAAAAGTTGTTCATATTGATGGGCTGTGTTATCCCTTTAAGGGTATGTAGAAGTCAATTTACTCTGTATCTAAACTTGTACAAGCGAACAGAGTTGCAGGCTATAGTCAGTGTTCAAACATGTGGCCACAAAGGATAAGCAAACGAATATTTTTATTTTTTCTCTCATTTGTTTTAGGGTGTCGTTAACGTTAGGGCCGCCATCTTGGCTTTTATGATAGCTAATAAGTAACATACGAGATCAAGAAAACGTGCGCGCTATTTGGATATAAAAGAGTAATTTCTTTGTTATGTGTAGTAAACATTCGGCTGTCTAGTTATTTTGATGATGATTTCGATTATTAGCCCAATCCCAACTGATTATTATAAATGCGACACTGAGTATTTAAATTTGTTTGTTTGTTACCTCTTCACGCTTTATATACTGTACCAATCTTTTTGAAATTTGGCATATACGTGGATTAAACTACAGAAAATGGCTCAACCTGATGAACCTAATTTTTTATTCACACCTATTTTACTAAAAACACAAAAGCGAACAGAGTCGCAGGCTATAGCCAGTATCGAAACATGTGGCCACAAAGGATAAGTACACGGATATTTTTATTTTTTCTCTCATTTGTTTAAGGGTGTCGTTAACGTTAGCGCCGCACATCTCAGCTTTTATGATAGCTAATAAGTAACATACGAGATTAGGAAAACGTGTGCGCTATTTGGATATAAAAGAGTAATTTCTTTGTTATGTGTAGTAAACATTCGGCTGTCTAGTTATTTTGATGATGATTTCGATTATTAGCCCAATCCCAACTGATTATTATAAATGCGACAATGAGTATGTCTATTAGTTTGTTTGTTACCTCTTCACGCTTTATATACTGTACCAATCTTTTTGAAATTTGGCATATACGTGGATTAAACTACAGAAAATTGGCTCAAGCTGATGAATCTAATTTTTTATTCATATCTGTTTTACTAAAAACACAAAAGCGAACAGCGTCGCGGGCTATAGCCAGTATTGAAACATGTGACCACAAAGGATAAGTAAACGGATATTTTTATTTTTTCTCTCATTTGTTTTAGGGTGTCGTTAACGTTAGCGCCGCACATCTCAGCTTTTATGATAGCTAATAAGTAACATACGAGATCAGGAAAACGTGTGCGCTATTTGGATATAAAAGAGTAATTTCTTTGTTATGTGAAGTAAACATTCGGCTGTCTAGTTTTTTTGATGATGATTTCGATTATTAGCCTAATCCCAACTGATTATTATAAATGCGACAGTGAGTATGTATATTAGTTTGTTTGTTACCTCTTCACGCTTTATGTACTGAACCAATCTTTTTGAAATTTGGCATATACGTGGATTAAACTGCAGAAAATGGCTCAACCTGATGAACCTAATTTTTTATTCATAGCTATTTACTAAAAACACAAAAGCGAACAGAGTCGCGGGCTATAGCCAGTATTCAAACATGTGGCCTGTGGCCACAAAGGATAAGTAAACGGATATTTTTATTTTTTCTTTCATTTGTTTTAGGATGTCGTTATCGTTAGGGCGCACATCTTGGCTTTTATGATAGCTAATAAGTAACATACGGGAACAGGAAAACGTGCGCGCTATTTTGATATAAAAAGAGTTATTTCCAATTCCGAAAACTCAAAAAAAAAAAATAATTGACCACACAAATTGACCGAGCGGTTGAATATTTTTATATAGAAATATCAATTTTTATTTTGAGTTTTCAGCATTGATTCCATAGATAAAGTTGTTCATACTAATGGGCTGTGTCATCACTGGGTATTATGTAGAAGTCAATGTACTCTATATCTTAACTTGTACAAGCGAACAGAGTCGAGGGCTATAGCCAGTGTTCAAACATGTGGCCACAAAGGATAAGCAAACGGATATTTTTATTTTTTCTCTCATTTGTTTAAGGGTGTCGTTAACGTTAGGGCCGCCATCTTGGCTTTTATGATAGCTACTAAGTAACATACGAGATCATGAAAACGTGCGCGCTATTTGGATATAAAAGAGTAATTTTTTTGTTATGTGTAGTATAAACATTTGCTGTCTAGTTATTTTGATGATGATTTCGATAATTAGCCCAATCCCAACTGATTATTATAAATGCGACACTGAGTATGTATATTAGTTTGTTTGTTACCTCTTCACGCTTTATATATTGAACCAATCTTTTTGAAATTTGGCATATATGTGGATTAAACTACAGAAAATGGCTCAACCTGATGAACCTAATTTTTTATTCATACCTTTTTTACTTAAAACACAAAAGCGAACAGAGTCGCGGGCTATAGCCAGTATCGAAACATGTGGCCACAAAGGATAAGTACACGGATATTTTATTTTTTTCTCTCATTTGTTTTAGGGTGTCGTTAACGTTAGGGCCGCCAACTTGGCTTTTATGATAGCTAATAAATAACATACGAGATCAGAAAAACGTGCGCGCTATTTGGATATAAAAAGAGTAATTTTTTTATTATGTGTAGTAAACATTTGGCTGTCTAATTATTTTGTTATTTTGATGATGATGTATAATCGCTTTAGTTTCAGACAAATATTGTTTCATTATCTATACTAATATTATAACGCGCTAATACCAGGAACTAGTGGACCAATTTAAAAAAAAAATATTTTACCCTTGTATAGGTTATCCCTGAGTGCCATAGGCTGGGTATGTACCACGGGCAAAGCCGGGGCGATTGCTAGTTCTAAGTAACGTTTTATAATAACAACTGCTATGTTATCATATATTTCTATTGCAATAAGTGTTTACTTATAATTCTAGATAATGCAACATGTACGTACAGTGTGTAAAAATAATTTCGACATTTTCATACCGGACCGGCCAAATATAAAATTGGGATGTTGATTCTTATTGAGTTTTCAGCATTGGTTGTTCATTTTGATGGACTGAGTCATGCGTTGAAAGGAATGTCGTTGATTTATTAACACGTATTTTTGTTAAAATTTTAATACAAATAAAATGCAATAACTGGAGCGGTTTACCTTTCTGAGATAGGTTAAAACCAGTTAAAACTTTAGAATAAGAAATCATTCGACATTACCTACGCTTAAAACAGCCACCTCAAAACATCAAAGAAGGTGCATTTCATCATATGCTCGAATAATATTTTTTCCGTATACTTAATCTTGCTGACGATGCTATATTGCTTGATTGACACTTGAACGCCAACAGAGAGTGTCTGATTATAAATCCCTAGGGCGCTCAGGCTTTGTCTACCCTTTTACGGATAAAGACGTGCCTGATAATTTGTGCAATTTAAGTATGTATCAAGTAAGGGAATAAATACATCAGAAAAGCTGGTTCCCTTTCTGAGCTAGGTTAAAACAGAAAAAAAAATATAATTCAGCATTAAATATGTATATGACAAGAAATATTTTTACCGTTTACGTAATCTTGCTGACGATGTTATGTGGCTTGCCTGACACTTGACCGCTAACAGAGAGTGTGATTTTATGTATTAATAAATGAATAAAACAAGTAGTTTTTTTACCAATCCAACCACAGATATGACTCTAATAATGTTACTTAGGACATTCCCAAAAACACATTTTTGTGAGTAACTAATCTCGCGAACCATTCTCAGTCGTCTGATTAGTATTCGGCCGCCAGTAGCGTGTTTGATGAGAAATCCCTAAAGCGCTGTGAGATCGACGACTGCGCTTCGAATTTATTAAAAGCAAAATAGTCTAAGAATGTATTAATAAATGAATAAAACAAGTAGTTTTTTACCAATCAAACCACAGATATGACTCCAATAATGTTACTTTTTTGCGATAGTTAGTAACTAATCTCGCGAACCATTCTCAGTCGTCTGATTAGTACTCGGCCGCCAGTAGCGTGTTTGATGAGAAATCCCTGAAGCGCTGTGAGATGCACGACCAAGATTATTGGCACTTCGAATTGATCAAAAGCAAAATCGATGCGCCAACATTGATGCATATAATAATTAATAGTTCTTCTTGTTTTTGTCTTTGCGGTATGCAAAAGTTTAGAAAAAATTACTTAAAAATATTTAAAACAGTTTTCTAACCAATAACCTTCAGATATGGGTCAAATAATATTACTAGGTACATTCCCGAAAACGTATCTTTTTCCGATGGTAATCTCGCCAACGATGCTAAATCGTCTGATTGACATTCAGCCCCCAGCAACGAATGTCTGAAGAGTGATGAATAATCCCTAAGGCGCTGTAAGATGGGCGACCGCGATAATCTATACCTCAGATCCATAAAAGCAAAGTCGAGTAACCGAAGTAAGAAATTTTGTTCACGCGCTAACTACATATATTTGTAGGACGAGATTTTGAGGTTTTTTTCACTATGTAATCTCATCAACGACGCTGAGTCGACACTCGACCGCCAGCAGCTAATAAAAGACTAAAAATTTATTAATAAAAAATCAAGTTGTTTTCTAACAACTAACCCACAAATCTAGACTCCAATAATATAACTTGGGTATACATTCCTCAAAACGTATCTTTTTCCGATGGTGATCTTGCCAACGATGCTGATCTGATTGACACTCAGCCCCCAGCAACGAATGTCTGGATGAATAATCCCTAAGGGCTATAATATGGGCAAATGCGATAATATGCACCTCCGAAACATGAAAACCAAAAGAATGACCGAAGTAAGAAATGTGACACATCATGTTTGAAGATGAGTTTCTTTTCAGTCAGATTTATAATTTTAAGAACGCTTTACAAATGCTTTTCTAGTCTTAATCAATATATTTTAACCAAGGCACGTTTTAATTCATATAACTATATCAGCGACCTAAAAACACAATTTGTAGTCACCCAAAATAGTCACACTAACTATTTTTCCGTAGGTAATCATCGTCAATACGCTGAATCGACACTCGACTGCCAGCAGCGAGTTAGGTACATTTAAAATCCATGGAAAATTAAAACAAACGAGCCAAGTAAAATTTTTCTTTTTACTTTGTTCATTGGTTATCTCGCCGTCAATGCAAAATACTCTGTTAGAATCAAACATATCGGGATATTTACCGTGATTATTGTGGTTATTAAAAAGTTACAAAATACTCTGTCATCTTTAAAGCGCTGTAAGAAAGACACCCGCGATAATCTGTATATTAAAATTTGAAGTCTGCTGCGTGAATTTAAAGAAAATGCTGTTTACGCAGCAGATTTAAAATCCTCATACTGATATCTGATTAGGACAGCCATTCATGAAAGCAAAATTGAACGAATGTTGTGAGATCGTTCTATAAAGGTACGCACATTATGACGGGCCGAAAAATTTCTCGTGTGTATTACACGAGACATAAATACATACGAGCGATTCAAACGGATTATTGCGCTGCGAATTTTTGCGATGCGGTCCGTCATAATGTGCGCGTACCTTTCTTTAGTGATTCCGTTCAAGCTGTAGACTTCAACGATGGCAAAATTCTCATCCAATCATGTAGCCGGTTGAATTTCCAGTTGTGGTAATTCAGGTTTGAACCCAAGGCTCCGTAAATTACTCTATTAGGTAATTTGGCAACAATTTTAAGGTAAATTATCTTAGACAAACCCTTGACACCAACACTTCAGCATAGAAGCCGCCTTGAACTACCAATTTGGTCCTACAAATAGTATGCCACGGCAGATTTTTTTTTAAAGCTGTGATGTAGGGAATTAGCACTTTTATATTCACGACTCCGGGTTTGTTTAGTCTCCATTCTGAATAAATAAATATAAACGGACAAATCACATAGATTGAGCTAGCCCCAAAGTAAGTTTGAGACTTATGTTATGAGATACTAGCTCAACGATACTATATTTTATAACAAATACATATATAGATAAATCCAAGAACCAGGTCAATCTAAAAAAGATCATTTTCCATCTTGACCTGACCGGGATCGAACCCGGGACCATCCGTGTCGCAGGCTGGCATGATGACCGCTGCGCCACGGAGCTCGTAATGTAAATTGCTTCGTCAATAGCTGTCATTTTATGTGGTCACAAAAATGATACAGTTAAAGTATGGAATCCGATTTGTATGTTTTTAGGATTCTGAAGCCAAAGGACCCGGACCCTATCAATGACTTCCATGTCCGTCTGTCTGTCACCAGGCTATATCTCATGAATCATGATAGCTAGACAATACTAAAATTTTCACAGATGATGCTTTTCTATTACCACTATAATAATAAAGACTAAAAAATAAAAAAATGATTCGGACAAAAAAAATCGGACAGTTCGGAGGCTCCATAACACTTGATTGGTTAAATTGGTTAAATAATATAGTATGTACATATAAATATTTGTGTATATTGGTATTGATATTTCTATTAATATATTAATATAAGTATATATTTTGTATTTGTGTACGTATATTGTTTACTATAAATCATTATGTTTAAGATAAATTGGTAATGTATAATGAACTCTATCGCACCACCCAAACTGATTTTTTTCTGATTGGTCCAATGGTTGACTGGCAGAGAATGCCATATGGCATTAAGTCCACCTTTTGTACATTTATTTTTTTAAGTTGTGCAATAAAGTATAAAATAAATAAATAAATAATGTGACTTAAGTCCGACTCGCACTTGGAAGATTTTTTGTTGACTGGTATTTTCTTTTTCGCCTCATGCGACCGTGTTCTTTTCCAGGTCATTTATATGTTACTTAATATACCCTGTGAAATATTGATCGTTTTGGATGTCAAAAAGAATTTCAAATACCCAGCATTGACTCAAAAGAAATGTTGTTCAAACGGGCTAAATCGCCCCTTAGAAGGTCTAAACATATTTCACCGTATATTACACACAGCTCAAACCACTAAACGAGTCTCGCTGAAATCATTGCATCTTATATGACCAGATTATGTCGTGTGGTTCTCGTCAGAGTGGAATAAGAACACTCCAAGTCTTCCCGTGGTTGTTATAGAAGGCAACTTAGGAAACACAAGCTAAACAAAGCTTATAGACATCAAAGAGACCTCTCCAACTTGTTTGGCCACCGTGCAGAGTGTAGGCCAAATCCTCTGACTGCTCTGGCTGAGTAATTCCACAACTCGTCCCTCATGCCTACGGCGCATTTGGGACGAATTGCAGAAAATCAAAATTAATAAAAATTTCGTTCTGCAATTCGTCCCATATTTATAAATGGTACCTACATTCAGTAGAAAAAATGTTAGTGTAGAAATAATAAACATTGAATTTATCAAACCAAGGATAAAATTTAGTAAACAGTAGTTCATAAAATAATTTGAAGGGTTATCGAGGGTGTTGCAGAGATTTTTTTTAAATGAAATCTTCGTTTTTTTTTAAATGTATTATTTCAAATATGCAGCAGGCAGCACTGGACCCCGTAAAATCTCTGGTAGTATAAAGAGGGTCGTGCTCATTATTATTATTCATCTCTAGTGAAGGCTAAAAAAGTCCTGATGATGATGAAATATGTAACATAATTAATATTAATCATTTTGGATGTCCAAAAGAATTTCAAGTTCCCAGCATTGATCCAAAAGAAAAGTTGTTCAAACTGACGGACTGAATCACCCCTTTAGAAGGTCTAAGACGATCCATATTTCACCGTATATATATTAAGTATGGCACACAAGTATCAACTGAGTTATGACAGTCTGTATTTGCACAAGGCAAGATTAATTACAGGGCTACCATCTGCAGTAATCAAATTAACATACATTGAGATAATGCGTCATTAATTGAGGCTTGATCAATGTAACTGATCGATGTACTTGTATTATATAAACTAGGGGTAATGTACAATATAGTAAGGAAATCAGTCATGATCCGTTACGGAGTAGACAGCGTCAAAGTAATCAGAGATGTGGTAGCTTACCTATTGCAGAGTAAGTTTTATATAAACCTAATACATACCTAATTATAGTTATCTAAGTTTGTATATAAAAGACAGTCGTTACTGACTGACTATTTTCTATCTTCATCAGGTCTTTTTGACTCTCCACTGCAGGAGCATGACCCTCTCTGTACTACCAGAAATATATATTAGCCAGAGAATTTGGCCTAAACTCTCCACGCCGGCCAGACGGATTGGAGAGGTCTCTGATTTTTATAAGATTTGTTTAGCTTGTGTTCCCTAAGTCGCCTTTCACGACATCCACGGGAAGATATGGAGTGGTCCTATCTACTCTTCTGGGAACCAAAAGGCTACTAGTATTGGACTATTCTCTACAATATGATCTATGTACACATAGCTCAAACCACACCAAAAATTATGGCATCCTATATAACTGGATTTAGCAGAAGACAACGATTAAAGGGTGAATAAGCTGATATTACTAGTATTTCAAATTAGATGTTATTTTAATTTGAGAAACAAGCAGAAAACTGGCACAAAAGCAGCGGCTACCGCCTACTCGCAATCCAATACAAGCAATTTTGTCTCATTATTTTAATTAGTTTTAAATTTCGACTGCGCTGGTATTTCAATCTTAAATATTTACAGGTTCAAATATTGCGTGTAAATTAACAACCTTAAGAGCGTATCCTAGCAGTATTTTTTCAATATAGTTTCCATACAAATCTATCTATTCTCTATTTTCTCGCTGAAAACTGCTTCTAGAGGCACAATTCTTTTTTCATTAAAATCTTTTAATAAAATATGTATGGCTATATGACTTATTTATTTGAAAAAAAAATTGTAAAAAAAAATTTATAACAATTTTTTAGATATTATAATAGAGAAATACATTTGTATGGAAAACATACTGCTAGGATACGCTCTTAATTCCCTTGAAGAAATGACTTAGCCCGTCATTAAGTACAACTTATCCTAGGGGACCAATGTTGGAACTTTTTTTTTGCATTTTCATACTTGCCGGGATGGTTGAACATACTTGTATTAAAATGTTGAGTTTTTTTGGAGTAACCAGCATTGATGACATAGGAAAAGTTGAAGAGCTGTATGAGGGTTTTTTTAAAATTAAAACTAACATGAGATTAGCATTTTTAAAATATGTAATAACTAACTGGTTACTCACTCACGTAAATAGCTACTGACCGACATGTTTCGAACTTATCCGGAAGTCTTCCTCAGGACGAATTTGAACTGAGACGATTTCGTCTCAATCCGCACTTAAGTCAAAATATTATTTTATTTTTTGTTTCCTGATAGAGTTCCTTACAATCCGCGTGACACATTATTTGTAATAAATAATTTTTTGGGCAGGCCTTAGCTTTTATTTTTTTGTGAAAAATTTCATTAAATAAATAAATATATACGGACAAATCACACAGATTGAGCTAGCCCCAAAGTAAGTTCGAGACTTGTGTTATGGGATACTAACTCAACGATACTATATTTTATAATAGATAATACTTATATAGACAAACATCCAAGACCCAGGTCAATCTGAAAAGATCATTTTCCATCTTGACCTGACCCGGGATCGAACTCGGGACCATCCGTGTCACAGGCAGGCGTGTTGACCGCTGCGCTACGGAGCTCGTTGAAAACATACATTTTAGACTCGTTCCAAGTTTTACTGATACGTAATACACTTTTTCATCTCACCTACCCTTAAACAGTGTCATTAAATGCAAGCAAAGTGGGCTGGATGGTCGCTATTATGACCGCGGGCTATAAGATTGGATACAAATTCCATAAAACCCGAGAGCGCGTTAAGTATTTTTTTAAATTTAATAGGGCACTATACCATGCATACGTGTCAAATCTTCTACATCCAAAAAGTTTTCAAGTCGTATATTCAAATTTGGAATTTCTAGTGAACCCGATAAAAAAGAAATAAAGTATACTGCGAGATTTTTGTCCTTAATTCAAATTTGGAATTGTTAAAGGCCGTGGTGGCTGGCTGTTTGTATTCATCGATCTTTGACTTCCACTTTTTGGATAAAATGTTTTCATTATCTGTGGAATCCTCGGATACATTACCTACTTACTTTAGTTTGCCGCTATATATTTTTAGGCAAAATATTTATAAGTTATCGTAATCTTTATAATTTGCATGGAATACATTCCCTATGATAAATTAATAGATGGTCAATAATGATGATATAAGTAATATAATCAGCCAGCTTGACAACGCATAAATATTAATTTTCAAGGTAAACTATATTCATACTATACAATTTTAACCAATATAATATGAAAAATATATTTTTTTACTCGACTATTTACTCGGTGAGATGAAAAACATTGTGTGTATCACGGCCGGTATTAGACATTACAAACTCGGACTACTAAAAGCACTCGGCTTCGCCTCGTGCTTATTAGTAGTCGCTCGTTTGATGCAATGTCTTCTATACCGCCCTTGGTACACAATGTACTATTGTTATATCTTCAAACAGAACATTCTATTAAAGCACTTCTACTTCCGCCAACAATGTACCAAAACTCGTATCAAATGTTCTAAAGATTTCAAAGGAACATCGGGACGGAAACGGTTTTAAAACTTTATTAAACTTTCACACTTACAAAGAAAACGTCGTTCTCTTTTACGACGGCACCTGCAGACTAAATCTTACGGTGCTTTAGTCAACTCAACCCATCTAAACTTATCCCGCGGTATGAGATGACCTTTTCCCGTTTATGGTTAGGTTTCTTTCTTCCTATAAATTATGGCTTCCCCCGAGGTTTCAGTGATTCTGCCAAGGTCCAGTATAATGAGATACTAAGTATCGGTATTGTACAGTATGTGGCATCAAAGATGGCGTAAGTTTTGTGGTAGCCTCGTAGGTGCTTCTGGTGACAAATCTATACGAGTCCATCTAACTATTACACAAATTGTTTTCGAGCACGAGCATTTATAACACTAAACTACACCAATTTCGTATTATAAAGTCCACTTAAATCAATTTGCAAAATTGTCTAAAGCAAACGACCAATGTACCCCTTGACTTCTCACCAAAAACTCCTTATGGTTAGTTATTAAAATGGATTTTGAACTTTACATACCCTTTGACACTCTGGGGAAAAATACGAATCCAATAACGTTATGACAACACCACCTTACACTTTAAAATCGGTCCAGCCTTTTAGGTTACAGGAAGTAAAAAAAACCGGCCAAGTGCGTGTCGAGCCACGCGCAGTGTAGGGTTCCGTAGTTGCGAATGACAACTTTGAGTTCACACTATTCACACTCGCACCTTACAGTTTAACGACCAAAAACATCTAACAATGAAAATAGTATGAAATTTTACAGTTTATAAGTTGGTTGCCTATAACTTTTTAGTTTGTACTTACTACTCAGCTCTGATAGTTTTCCTTTCAACTTCAGTATATATGCTACTGCTGTAATTTTTTTCACGTATCTATATATAACCGTTTAGCAGATAGAGGGGGGGGACACTTACCTCTAACAAAAATTCGCACTTTAAAACCAAATATTTCGGAAACGGAGCCCTTAATCAAAAAATGGTGTTCTCAACCTCACAATATTTTTGAAAGATCTATTTAACGATACCCCACACAATAGGTAAATAGAGAAAAAAAAATTACTCCCTCACTTTACTTGTATGGGAGCTACACTAAAAAAAATTTTTTTTCAAGATTTTATTCTCCCACTTTTTTGCCATGATTAATATACATACCCATACCAAATTACAGCTTTCTAGTACTTATAGTCTCTGCGTAAAACCGCGGACGGACAGACAGACAGACAGACAGACAGACAGACAGACAGACAGACAGACAGACAGACATGGCGAAACTATAAGGGTTCCTTGTTTACTACGGAACCCTAAAAAGGAACAGACATTTACTTATTTACTTACATAGATACAGGCAAAAAACATTTCCCCTTCTTATAGGTGGGCCAGTCGGGTAAACATTAGAATTAAACATTTCGCGATATTTACCGTGATTATTGTGGTTACCACAACCGCAATAATCACGGTAAATATCCCGAAATGTTTAATTCTAATGTTGATAACCGTGAAAGTTTAAAAATTTACATCAGTCGGGTAAAAATTAGTAATTTAATGTTTATATAATCAGTGCGCTCGTTGATGTCTTTCTGTGTGAAAATCTAGATATACGCTGTGTTAGCCAATTGAAAATATTTTGTACTCCCTTCGTTATTACTCATAATATTATGGTAATATGAGAATTGCTATTGAATGATATTATCATTATGATAGCTTAACCCTTCTCGCTCTCTTGCTTCAATTTATTTTTCGATATACAAATAGATATATACTATAACGGAAGGCTCAGAGAAACTAATATTTTCTTGTTATCTCAATATTATTGTTACTGAAATAAATGTTACGAACGCCAAGTACTCCGGCAGTGGAGACTAAAAAAGACCTGATGATGATAATATTGATGAATGCTATTTAAATGTGCCTATAAATCTACCCTAAGGTTGACTGGAAGAGATTGTTAAAGCAACAATTCCGCCTTTGTACCAAATTTGGTTATTTTTTGTGTATTAATTTTATTTATTATTTAGTGCAATAAAAATTTACTCCTCTTCGACAAGCTCCGTGACGCAGCGGTCAATACGCTGGCCTGCGGCACAAATAAACCTGGGTTCGATCCCCGGTTAAGTCAAGATGAAAAATTATCTTTTTCTGATAGACCTGGGTCTTGGATGTTAATGATGTTATGTGTATTTGTTACAAAATAAAGTATCATTAAGTTATTATCCCGTAACACAAGTCTCGAACTTACTTTGGGGCTAGCTCAATCTGTGTTATATGTCTGTAATTAATATATTTATATTTTATACAGACAGAATAAAGTATTTTCTTTCTTTTATCTGACGTTTAAGCAAATCGATGGATACTATCCTTACCTGGTAGTTACTAACATGAATCTTATTAAAATACATGCAATACATGTGCATGGGTTTCTTTTGTATTATAAGCTCGCTCCATCTTAGATATCTTTGCGTCCTAGCTAGATGATGGTCAAAAGGAAACCCATTTCTAATAAAAGGCTCATAAAGCAAATGAGGAAAGCTTCGATAAACAGACGCGAGCAAAACTACTTCCATTAGTACTTCGAAGCTTTTCTCTAATGACACTTTTTGTACTAGACTCCCTGTCATTATTCTTCAGCATGTTTACTTTGTGCTATCGAGGCAACTGGATAAGGTAATTTTCTCGTATTTTCGATGACTTTAAGTAGAGTTCAGTATTGAGAAAGTTAATTAACAGAATCAACACATAGTTATTTGCTTAACAGCCAAGAAATGCGACAAAACAGTTTATTTTAATAAAATAGTCTTAAATGGTATCTACTAAAAGATAATTGATCTTATTTTAATGAAACCTATCAATGTTGTAGTACAAAAACCAGAATCGGATATGGGGTGTAATGTAAAATAAGGCAGACTTTAATGAAAATCCTTTATGATTCAGATTAATTAGTAAAAGAAAGCAAGTGATAAATAAAAGAGGAAAAACGTCGATAAATAAACGAGACTAAAATAATTTCTTTAAAGTATTAATTATACCTCTAATGACACTTTGTGTCCTAGACTCCTTGTCATTATTCTATCATGTTTACTTTTTGTTTGGTATTGAGAAAGTATATTACTAGAATTAACTCATAGTTTTCTGCTAATCAGCCAGTAATGCGACAATACACTAACTACTAAAACTAACTAACTAATAAAAGATAATTGATCGTATTTTAATGAGACCCATTAATATTATAAAAACATTAGAATTAGTATATGGGGGTTGTAAAATAAGTATGTTTTTCGTGAAAAAAACCTATACGATGCAAACGGAAGCAAGTGATAAATAAAACAAGAGAGGAAAAGCCTCAATAAATAGACACGAGCAAAACTACTTCCATTCGTGCTTCGACGCAAATTACCTCTAATGACACTTTTTGTACTGGATTCCTGTCATTATTATTACAGTATATTTACTTTGTGCCATCTAGGAGACTGGATAGTGATTTTCTTGTTCTTTGAATTGGTTCAGTTTAAAACGAGAGATTAACACATAGTTGACTGCCTCCGTGGCGCAGTGGTTAATACACCTCCCTGCGAAAAGATTGGGTCCTAGGTATGATCTCCAACTAGGTCATGATAGAAAACGTAGATAGGATTGGGAGTTTAGGGCGGTGCAGTCAGGATAGGGAGAGAAATATATAATTATACATAGGGACAAATAACACAAATTGAGGCCCTACAGTAAGTTGTGAACTTGTGTCGTACGAGTAGGATTCTAACTCCACAATACATAGTATATTTTTAATAAATTTTACCTTATTACGCATGTCTTTACTTTTTCAAAAGTATTGAGCACATTACTAATTCATTGGAAAAATGAAAAAAAAAATTAAGTATTATAAAATCTTTAACTGTGTTTTTCTGACCCAAATGTTACGAAAAATCACGTTCGACTAAATCATCAACATCACTATGTAAAGAATATATATTATCACTAGCAAACTGCCCCGGCTTTGCCCATGGTATATGCCCATACATAAGGCTGAAAGAATTTTTGAAATCGGTCCCGCAGTTCCTGAGATAACCGCGTTCAACCAAACAAACGCTTCCGCTTTATAATATTAATATACCTAGATATCGTATGAAAATAATTAATTATTTCATTCTAACACAATTTATAATCCATGTTTCTTCCAACGAAGTTGTCTAAATCGAATATTTGTTTACAAGATTGTTAAATTGATTGATAACTTGTTATAAAATACAAAGTGCGCATTTAAATCAACCAGGTAAGTAGGTGAGCGTGACGCAAAAAGTGATGATTGATCATTGAGTATTACAGAATGTGTATATAGATATATTTGCGTGTAGTAACAAACGTAGACAGTTTTTTAGCATAATTTTTTTATGATTATAAAAAGCCTACGTCAACAACACGCATATTTGAAGACTTCTAGTCCATAACTGGTTTGTATTGTTGCTATTTGCGTTTTTAGGGTTCCGTATCAAGTCAATATTCTTTTATTCTATCGGGATAAAATAATATCTAAGCAACTTGCTATAAACCAAGGCTTAAAAAAAAATGTAAGTAAAAATTTGCTCAGTAAAACATGATGATGGCAAAAATATTATATAAATAAAAGGAATTTGGTTGCGCATTTCAAATCAATGGTAAAATATTTTTTTGGACCTAACATTTTTTCACGCAATAATTTCTAATATATTCGCAGTAATTACATAAAAATATACTTTAAATACAGAATTTATCGCGTTTATAACTTATTTTTCTTTAATTTACAGAACTTACAATAATTTTTTTTTTAAATCGATAATGAATACAAATTAGCACAATCAAGTTTGGCATAAAATATAACTGAGAGTCAGTAATAGTAACAAGTTGTTTTTGTTTAAGTTATAGACATACATACTTTGTCCGAGACGACATGCTAAGATCATGTATAATTTGATTAATTTTTTGTTTCCTCTGCCAATAAAAACACAATCACTAGAACCTCTACGTAATATAATATCTCACAAGAAAATTATCGAAATACGGAACCTCTAGCTCAGCAGTTCACTAGTACAAAACTTAATTTATTCTGAAATCAGCTGTTTCTCGTCCATTTTATTTGTCTTGCTATCAACTATGCTTCTTGACGTTATACTGACATACAAACATATTATGGGTCTTTAGTCGTTTCGCACCACAAGCGATTCGATCCGCGGTGCGAATTTCCCAAGAGCCCTTTTAATGGGATCTTAATTTGCCTAGTGAATAGCCACGGTCTGTATCTCTTACGGAGTGGAAAGTGTCTTAACTTTAACCCATGTCCAAAGGCCACGATTAGTGTGTTAGTAGGCTTACGTACGTACACGTAGGTAGTAGGTTAAGCGGTGTGGTTCCCGGCAGAGTAAATTAGGACCACTTCAAGTCTTTCCGTGGATGTCGTAAAAGGCGACTTAGGAAACATAAGTTAAACATAGCTTATAAACATCTCCTCTCCAACCCGTCTGGCCAGCGTGGAGACTGCTCTGGATAATATTGGCTCTGGTAGTACAGAGAAAGTCATTCTCCTACAGTGGAGACTAAAAAAATAAAGACCTGATGATGATAATGACGAACAGGTGAAATGTTTTGGCGTTTTATGTAAATAAGTTTATTGAATTTACCAAGGTCTGCACTCACAGAGAAAAAACGAACTGTAAAACAGCACATGTCTTCTTATTTGACACTAATCAAATTTAAACCACGTGACAAAAAATAATGCGTTTGTTTTGTGGTAGGTCTGGGGCAAAGGCGTGACATTTTTAATTCCATTAGGTTCAAAAAATAACAGACTATGGGAAGTACTCAATAGCTTTTTATACTGCAGTAGCGGTAATATTGGTGCCGTGTAGGTCTCGGCCGTGTGAAATTTTCCCATGGATGTCATAGGCATAGGATTTGGATCGCAAGCTAAACAATGCTTTAAAATCAAAGAGACCTCTCCAACCCATCCGGTCAGCGTGGAGAGTGTAGGCCAAATCCTCTGACTGCTCTGGCTAATGTATAGATGTAATAGTACAGAGAGGGTCGTGCTCCTGCAGTGTAGATTAAAAAAATGATCTGATGATGATTTATAATAGTGACCAACGATGGACAAAATATTGGACGTGAAGCCCAGGGCAGTCTAGCTTTAATTTCTTAAGCATTTGTTCTTCGTAAAATTCACAGGAGTTGCAATTTACTTCACACTTGAAATCTCTCCCCCCCAAAACAGTTGATTGGTCAATTTCTGTAACAACTTCTATAATAGGTAGCTACATGTGAAGAAAAGATGTTTAGAAGGAAAGTTATTTAGATCCATTGTCACAGACACTTGACCATATCTTGTGTTAAATTAGGACGACGGTTGTAATCTGAGGGGTAGACATAGATTGAAATAATAATTGTAGAATTAGCGGGCAATAAAATATTGAGAGGATAATGTATGGGGATAGACCGAAAAAAAAACTAGTTGCTTCCTTCATGGACCCAACAAGTCCTCTGATTTTTGTTTATCCCCTGACTATCTACAAGACCCAGATTCCAAGTACCCAGATCTTACAAAATACCAATGTATAAGAAGCTAGCCTATTCTACTTCTTTATAATTTCTTTATTTCCAAAATATTTTCCTTTACTATGTATGCCGTAGTAAATGTCGTAGTTATGCCCTAGGCTATACTTATGCCATAAAAAGACCTACATATACAAATAGTATTCAACGTCATAACTTTTTATGACATTATAGAATAAAAATTTATTTTAGTGGCAAATAATAAGTTACGAAATTCTCTTTTTAGTTTGACGTCCAGTCGTTTCCATGCAAAATAAATATTGTAAATGTCTCTTGAATTTTGTTAGCCGTTAGCATTAAGTACGTTTATATTTGTATCTAGAGTAATAAAATACAGATATAAAACTCGCGTCATTTTGATATAAATATAATTTAAATATTAAAATATTTTGTAAATCACGTGTTGGCATGTATCCCGTGCAGTTTTATACGAGGTGTCAAAATCTTGAACAATTTTATGAAAAGATGCCGAACTGAAATATACATTAGAAATATGATATGTTAACTTAGTAGCGAATCTTACCGTCAAGGTCATCACTAGATCCGTAAACAAAAACCGGATTGGAGATCGCACATTTTAATTGATTTATGAATATTTATTCTCACTTCGCGATGCAACGATGCATTGCTTAAGCAACCATTTCCTGCTTTACTTACAAAACTAACCGTGGACGTCATACCCGACGTAACATCAACATTAATTACCGGTACGATCAACACACACAGAACCCGAATAAGATTTACTGTCAAGGTTATGCATTTAACAACACATTCGAATAACAACACTGATGCTTACTTCACTGTAACTATAGTAGTTTGGCACCGAAAACCGTGAACTGTCGGCGTTCGGTAATTGCTAATCAGTTATCGGAGTATGTATGTAGGTAGTTGACATCGTAGGCATGTGCCGCTACGGAGGGTGCGCGCCGCAGTAGGCAGCGCGCTCACTCGCGGTTAGGAGAGGACTGAGTAAGTGCGTGCGATCCGCTTGGTCGCGGTCCGCTTACGCTGCCTCCGCAAGCGCGGACGACACCGCACACCGTACTTCAACATATCTTTGCGTTATCCACGCGTACTCTTTCCCAAAACCAGACGGTTCGACAACAAAGGTTTTGTGTTGGGGTGACATTGTATAAATCGCGGGACTTTAACCTAACCGGAGGCGTTTCACCGTGACTGACAGCTACTCGGTTTCTCAATATTGTATAGTGGGTGGAATATCGGTAGCAAGGAAAATGGGATATTTTATTATGTAAATTTCTTTTATATATTTGATAGTATGCAAAATTGGAATGTTGATGTTGTCTTTTATACTTACTTAATATCTACCTTTGACTTTATATTAGACAAACTGCTTCCCACGTAGATTTTAGAATTCACGCCAATTTTCCCGGCCCCAGGACTACCCTCTTAGGACAGAATTTACCTAAAAACATCCTCATACAAACGAGATTTTAAATATCATCATACATTATCAAGATGATTTTAAATGCCTTGGGTAACATTATTTCAATTTTATTACGAAATCAACATAAATTTTAAATAAAAAACCAACTTATCTTACTCACTGACAATATAGCGGATTTTGGTGAAAGAATTTTCAAAATCGGTCAAGTAGTTTATAAATTTATCCATTACAAAAAACACCCAAGTCTTTCCTCTTTATAATGCTTAAACTAGATTCTACCAGTAACTGTGCATGCTTGGTGGAATAACTTGTAAAATGTTTCCATACCCGTATTATTATTATTATTTATAAGTAAGTAAGGTATATTTAAGTAAGTATTAGTTTTATTGCGATTTATAGCTATTTTTTAAATAATATTTTTTGGAATGTTTACACATGTATCTAAAATTCTCAATAGGCATATAAAACGCTGGAAAAATTGACAGTAAAAGTCAGCGTATTGTATAAATTATTAAATTTCAATAGGCACCGGTTTTCAGTCGAAAATAAATAAAAGGAACCGCAGCTGAATTTTAAACGGCCAATCATCCAGAAGCCAGTTAGGTAATGATGGATTATTGACGGTCTGAGGAGCTTTGGGTTCAACCCCTCGCGTGGGCAATACTAATTCTTTATTTTTACAGGTATTTGCCTGCGGTTCTATATATTCCTAAGAAGTGTTGGCGTGTAGCAGGTAGACCGGCAATATAAACTTTTTCTCATCATATTAAAGCACTTATATTATTAAATAATGTACTGACATGTAGTAGTATGCTGACTATAAATAATATCATGTCGGCCTACGAGGCACAGTGGTTAAAACGCTTCCTT
Organism: Rhodophaea formosa; assembly: GCA_963082605.1. Taxonomy (NCBI): domain Eukaryota; kingdom Metazoa; phylum Arthropoda; class Insecta; order Lepidoptera; family Pyralidae; genus Rhodophaea; species Rhodophaea formosa. The sequence goes on from OY720208.1 coordinate 22,435,960, forward strand.
GCGACATGAGAGTTTCTGGGTTCGATCCCCGGCCAGGTGATGACGGAAAACGACCTCCTTATATTGTCCTAGCTGGATCTTGGATGTTTATCTGTATGAGTGTATGTTGTTAAATATAGTATCGGTGAGTTTGTGTCCTACGCCACAAGTTCACAACTTACTGTGGGGCTAGCTCAATTTGTTGTTGTGTCCCTGTATAAATTTATATTTATTATTGTCAGCCGAAAGCCAAATATTTATGTAACACTAAAGATTCAGGACGGGTCTGTCCTAAAATTACACGAAACACTGATCAGGTCAAGGAAAACAGAGATGTCGTCCTAAATATTTAGGTAGGTGATCCTATGAAATTGGATGGAATCATATTGGTTTTCCATATGTAATCTATACTCATTAATTTTATAAAGACGAAAGATATGTTAGAGGAACTCTATGTACCGTGGCATTTTGTTATGAGTAAATAAATAAATATGATTTTTTTTTAATGAAATGTAATGAAATTAATAGTTTTTATTCAAATTTGGATTTCATGTATCACTTTTTGAACGTCATTTTTCTTCCTTGTTATATATTTTTTTATATTAACATAATCGAAAAACTACTAGCGTTTCGGAAAGACCACTGCTGAGACGCCAAAAGAAACTCAGTTTAGTAATAGAATCCGAAACTGCTGAACCGATTTTCAAAATTCTTTCAACTACAGAAAACTAAGTTATTAGGTGACATAGGCTATAATTTACGCAAGCGAAGTCGTGGAAAAACTGTTAGTATTTTATAAAAGAAATTTTCTCGTATCAAATTTCCAAACGTTCTCCAAAATTTCGAGAACGGCACCTCACTAACGATGTAACTGACGAGAATTTAATATCAAAAGCAAAACATGAGGAGAAATTAATTTAAATGTCAACTACACAGCACTTAACTTTTAGAATACTTTTTAATCGAAAATTGATTGTAGCAAGCGAGCATCGAACTTCGTAATCAAATCATTCTCCAAGGGCAAGCTTTTGAAATAATAATTTACAATCAGACATTGGTATGAATTACAAATTGACGTGCTTAGTCGTCGTTACATGAATGTTTGTGAATTCAAGGGCGGGATTCACTGGGCACGGAGAGAATATGACGTCATCGCGTGACAGGACTTCACTATAAAGGAGTGGGGTATTCTCAAAGTTTTAGAAAAATATGGCGAACTATTCATAATTAGCTTTCGGCCGCGGGAGCCGCAGGCTTAAGAAGGTATACTAGCAGTGCGTTTTCCATACAAATGTATTTCTCTATTTTCTAGCTGAAAACTGCTTCTAGAGGCACAATTCTTTTAACATACATTCTATTACTATGTCCCTATGTTTAATTTTTTTTCTAAAACCTGTTTAAAAGAAAAAAAAATTACAAAAACAGTTTTTTTGGAAAAAGTAAAAAGTAAAGGGCATTCCTATTTTAGTACTAGATTTTATGAAAAAAAAATTGTGGCTCTAGAATCAGTTTTCAGCAAGAAAATAGAGAAATACATTTGTATGGAAACAATATTGAAAAAATACTGCTAGTATACGCTCTTAAGCTAATTATGATGCTAGCGTTAGTGCCGATCTATCGGGAATAGTATTTTCGCCAGGATAAAGGATAGCCTATGTCCTTCTCCATACTTCAGACAACGTGTATGCAAAATTTCAAAATGATCAGTTCGGTAGGGCGTGAAAGCGTAACAAACAAATAAAAAAACTCACTTTCGCATTTATAATATTAGTTGGGATAGCATAATATATTTTCAATTTGAACAATTCTTTGCGACTTTGTTTCCTTTCCTTGCAAATAAGCATTAAACTTAACGAGCTCCGTGGCGCAGCGGTCATCACGCCTGCCTGCGACACGGATGGTCCCGGGTTCGATCCCCGGTCAGGTCAAGATAGAAAACGATCTTTTTCAGATTGACCTGGGTCTTGGATGTTTATCTATATATGTATTTGTTATAAAATATAGTATCGTTGAGTTAGTATCCCATAACACAAGTCTTTCATTAGAACTTACTTTGGGGCTAGCTCAATCTGTGTGATTTGTCCGTATATATTTATTTATATATATTTATTTATTTACTTCTACGTCTATCATATATTAGCCATTTCATTTGTGTACAATATTAATGGGCCGCAGCACGATCAACCCACGTAGTTGTCAAAGTAGTCGTCACTCAAACTAAAGAGGTCGTTACTTACTTTGGGGCTAGCTCAATCTGTGTGATTTGTCCGTATATATTTATATTTAATATAGATAAGAATTTAAAGAGATCGGGCGAAAATCTAAGAAATCACATTGATAGGCGATGCGGCTAGCAACCCATCACTATTTTGATTCCGCTTCAGTACCCTAACCTAAAGTGTATGGTAAATTTCATAATGATTGGTTTAGTAAAATTGATAATTTTTAATGAAAAATAATTCGCCACAGGTAGGATGATTGGTTTAGTAGAAAGGGTGTGAAAGCGTAACAAACAAACAAACTCACTTTCGCATTTATAATATTAGTTAGGAAGTTTGGATTTGCTATAAAAATCATACACGTTTAAGAATAAAGTAGTGGTTAAATTGGTTGACAAAAATGTTACTGTTAAGCTTACAACTAATATATACCTATATATTTGTTGATTTGCATGTGGGGTTGCTAATGGGTGGTTTGCTCGCCGTGTGGTTCCCGGTAAAGTAGAATAGAACTACTCCAAGTCATCCCGTGGATGTCGTAAAAGGCGACTAAGGAAACACAAGCTAAACAAAGCTTAATAACATCAAAGAGACTTCTCCAACCCATTTGGCCAGCGTGGAGAGTGTAGGCCAAATCCACTGACTACTCACGCTAGTATATGGCTCTGGTAGTACAGAGAGGGTAGTGCTCCTGCAGTGGAGACTAGAAAGACCTGATGATGATGATGATGATGATTGCTAAATTTAAATAAAGAGACCCACAAAGACAACCTGTAATAGCAAACCCCAAGTATGTATGTAGATAAATATTTTATAATAATCATATCTTTGATTGACTTTTTCAATCTGAGCGGGAGAAGCACATGGAATACTGAACAATTTCTATTAAATAATTCCAATCACGGGGAGAATTCCCCTTTCTAGGGTTCCGTAGCAAGACCAAAGTTTAATTATGTCCATCTGTCTTTGTCCAAAATTTATCAATAATTGCAAGCTGGTTCAGATACGTAAAAAAATTAAGAGCGGTTTATTTACTAAGGGGCATACCTTGGTGCATTCCCTACTTGGATGGGTGACCGCAAGTGGCATAAAAATATCTCGAGCTCCTCCGTGCTTCGGAAGGCACGTAAAGCCGTTGGTCCCGGCTGTCATCGTTGATGGCAGTCGTTAAGCTATGTCAGATGCCTTAAGGCAGCTTGAAAAATCTGACACCAGTGTTGGCCACTTACACATATGAAAAACAAAACAAAACTAAGGGGCATTTCCAAATAATAACAAAGTTACGAGGAAAACTATTACAGCTTTGTAAAGTTAACAAGTCAAAGAGTGATTAATCGATGAACTAAAAAAATGCTGCAACTTCGGTACCCAACACTGCGCGTTGTCAGACACGCACTTAGCTGTTCTTTGAGTGACGAAAGATATCAGTTTACCTCGTAATCACTTTCCTCGTTGTTACATAGGTAGCCCGTTAATATAATTGAAACCTTAGATATTCAAGGGTAAAAGTCAAGGAGCATTGAAGAAACTAAGACGTCATCGTCTGACAGCTGTCTTAGATACGGTAAAGAAAGATAAAGACCCGTGGTAAGGCAACTTAATAATGGATGTTTTAGGGTTGAACAAAACTGCAATAATATGTTAAAGATGTCATGTGTGTTTGAAAACAGAATGCGAATTCTTGAAGAAAGAAGTAATTAGTATAGTAACAGGGAGCCTCCATACATCACGTCTTTATCACTTACGGGTTAGACAGAGACTAATACCATAGGATCCAAAAGCCACGTTTATGTTGGAGTATAACTGTTAAAGGAAGTCAAAATACATAGTGAAATGTACGAGTAGTACGAGCTTTAACTATATTATATGCTCTCTTTACTTCGTCGTGACTTTGATTCAAAAACTAGCAAAATTTTAATGCTTGTGTGCGTGACAGCTTTGCGTTAGCACATGCCTCATGACAACTTATGTCATAAAATCGGTAGCTATGTGTTTGCATCATAGTTTGCATTTATGTCTACGCTTCTAGATTGATAGTCTAACTAGACTTAATATAATCAAAGGTTTAGTAAATAACCTATCACGATGAGTCCGATGCACCTGCATCGCCTATTGACATGATTCTAAAGATTTTTGCCCAATCCTTCAGTCGGCTTTAACAGTATGCGTGAGAAAAGAATCACACTCTCGATTATTCTTTTCCCTCAGACCAGCATAGAACTAATATTATTAATGTGAAAGTAACTTTGGGTGTCTGCATATTACCTTTTCACGTTTCAAGCACTAAATTGATTAAGGATAAATTTGGTAAGCATATAGTCCAAAGCACGGGAACAGACTAGATGCCTATCATACATTTTAATAATTAACCAGTTTCACGCTCGCTAACTGACTGCGTTTTCAATACAATGTATTTCATTTGCTTCCTTACACATGTAATTGAAGAAAAAGGCAAGATGACGTCATCACGAGATGAAGCAGATGACAATCCACTGATAGCTGGAGAAATAGCGGCATATTAACGGAGCAGGGAATCCAGGTCGGCGCGCTCCCCACGTTGCCGGCTAATTAACATCGGCTGAGGCTTGCAGCGTGTAACCTGAGGCCATATTGGCTGCATATTCAATTGGCGAGTAGTAAGTGATAACTTGAGACTGAAATTTAAAGCAAGATAAGTTTATAAGAAGTGAAGGAAAATACTTCAAATTTTCCTCGTTACTGATGCATAATCTACTCTCTTATCTCAAAACTATAGAACCTATTTTAATGAAACTCGCACTGTTGTTCCCTTAGTTGAACTTTTTGCAATCCAAGGGATACAACTTGCTCGGTTGGATTGGGGATGAGAAAGTAGAAGTTTGGGAAGCCGGGCGCGCGTACCTGATGCCATACCTTGTCGAGCCATACCTTGCCTTTGTCGAGCTCCGTGGCGCAGCGGTCAACACGCTAGCCTGCGACACGGGGGTCCCGGGTTCGATCCCCGGTCAGGTCAAGATGGAAAAAGATCTTTTTCATATTGACCTGGGTCTTGGATGTTTATCTATATAAGTATATATTATAAAATATAGTATCGTAAAGTTAGTATCCTGCGACACAAGTTCACAACTTACTGTGGGGCTAGCTCAATTTGTGTGATATGTCCCTATATATTTATTTATTTATTTTATATTTATACCTACAACCACCAGAAAGGCCGTTGAGGATGCGCCTTGACCATATATATACATATACAACGTGTAAAGTGACCCCCAATATATCTTTAAAAATATGCGCCATTTTCTCACAAAAATGTTCAGTCGCCTGGGCTATAATTATGGAGAAGCCAAAAAATTTTTCGAGTTCCCAGCATTGATCCCATAGAAAAAGCTGTTCATATTGACGGCCTGAGACACCCTTTTAAGGTTGCCAAGTTTACGCTGTAATCCTAGTATTTATTTAGATACAATGCAATTTTTTTCTCTCATAAATTCCTGGTTGCATGAGCCCGGGGCTTGCTCTCATATCAGCATTTATTTTTAAAAGAAACTGAAGAATTACGTAAGATAGCATCATTGCAAGAAAGGTCAGAATATGATAGTCTATACATACAATACATACATGTTATGTTTTATGCTGTTCAATAGTTCTACATTTTTACAGCCAATTGGCTGCCTATCTACGCTATATGGAAAAAATAGACTTGTATATATTCACTTAGCGAGTTCAAACGTTAATAAATCAATTGTCTAGCGCAATATACCACAAAGTTATCTGAAATGAATTGTGGTAGACGAAGGTTAGAAAACCTGGCACCTCTCCATATTGAGAAAAAAAGAACCAAATAATATGACGTCGAGTGAATTTTGATATCAAATAACAATGAAAGTGCATATGAGAATATACAATTGTTGTTCGTTTATTTTATTTTTACAATTCTTGCCCTAACCAAACACAATATAATACTAACGTAATAGACTGCCCACCTCATACAAAAATATTAGACCAAATTAAGGTTGCGAAAAGCAGGTGAATGTATGGCACAGGAGAGTTGCTTGCTACTCGATACTAGATGGCGGTAATCTGTGTTAGCCATTAACTTACTAAATATACGGTGTCATTTTGAAATATTATGCCTAAAATATTGTTTTGATTTTTAATAAGATAATTTTGGTGAATAATTTTTTTATATTCTCATAACACGGTAGATACAATGTTGTGTAGTTTCGAGTGGCGTCATCTATGCGAGTCTCTGAGAACAAATCGTACGATTAAGGCGTTGAGACCACATGCCCTAACCTACATTAACAATAAAGTAGGCTTAGATTATATAAAGTCTAGATAGACTCTATAGCCTAAAAGCCTTTTTTATCCCAACTTCCCAACTAATATTATCAATGCGAAAGTGAGTTTGTTTGTTTGTTTATTTGTTTGTTTGTTTGTTACGCTTTCACGCACAGACTACTGAACCGATCATCATGAAATTTTGCATACACATAGGTTAGGGTACTGAGAAGGACATAGGCTATATATCACGCAGGCAAAGCCGCGGGTAACAGCTAGTGTGTCATAAATTGCGTAGTATCAATTTTACGCTAAAACACATTCTTATTAGTCTGGTTAGCTAGCAATGGACCTTCTGCGATCTAACGATGGTTTATTGACACTTAAATTATTTGATTTGAAATTTGATTTGAAAACTTAGCTTGCCTGGGCGCGGGTCTCCAATTGAGACATTTATTCCTGATGAATTTTAATATCTATGATTACATAACATTGAAAGATGTATATATATTACCGGAATTTCCTGTCCATTAGGCTGCCACGGGAATAACCCAAGGAAATGTGTCAGTACGATTGTTAATAAAAATAAATAAATATAAATATATACGGACAAATCACACAGATTGAGCTAGCCCCAAAGTAAGTTCGAGACTTGTGTTATGGGATACCAACTCAACGATACTATATATTATAATAGATACTTATATAGATAAACATCCAAGACCAGGTCAATCTGAAAAAGATCATTTTCCATCTTGACCTGACCGGGGATCGATCCCGGGACCTTCCGTGTCGCAGGCAGGCGTGTTGACCGCTGCGCCACGGATATAACTACAGAATGAACTAAAATAACTTAATTGTTTTTAGATACCTACAAAACTAATTAATAAACCATATGTTATTCCACATTATCCGTCACAAAATTTAAATAGACGGCGTTTAGTAGCCGATCAAGGAAAAAAATATTTGTGGAATCATTTTCTCCCATCAATGTGAGAAGAAAACAATAAAAATGATTCTGTTTACAATTCGTGGTCTTAAGTCATAAAAGTAATTTGTCGATATAAACAACATTTTTGATATGGCAAATACTAGAAACTCAAAAACTTACATTTCCATATAATTAGCTGCTCGATCAATTAGTATGGGCACGCAATTTTTTATTTAGTTTTGGTCCCATATCAAAAGTTCATATCCACGGGCTAAATCACCCATTTAAGAGCCTACATACAAAAACATACAAAAATAAATACATATTATCACATCTTTATCCCTTGCGGGGTAGACACAGCCCAAGGTCGTATACCCAAAGGCCACGTTTAGCGTGTTTGTGGGCGTTAAAGAGGAAAGCGGAATCAAATTAGTGATGGGTTGCAAGCCGCATCGACTATAACGTGGTGCCGTAGATTTTCGCCCAATCCCATGACCGGCTTTTACGGTCTGCGCGTGAAGAAAAGCAGCTGGTATATTCTATGTTTTTAATTTTCTCCCAAACCCGCATGGAAGTATATCTCAGCATATAGTACTTATACTAATAAAACCACGTTTCTGCTTCAGCTAGATTAGATGGGAATCGAGTGGTGTTCGAATGCCACAGGTGATAACGATCGATCTCGGAATAAGTGGATTGTATCGGGATCGAGACACACCAGAGCCATATATTAGCCAGAACAGTCAGAGGATTTGGCCTACACTCTCCATGCTGGCTAGACAGGTTGAAGAGGTCTCTTTGATGTTTACAAGCCTTGTTTAGCTTGTGTTTCCTAAGTCGCCTTCCACGACATCCTCCTTCCTATAATTCTACTCTGCCTGTCTATAGACGTAAAATATTTCATCATCATCATCATCAGGTCTTTTTAGTAAAAATAAAAATAATTTAAATACTTATAACTTACTTTTTGCTTATCGTAAAATATTTGCCAGTACCTACATAATGTCATTCAGCTAGTTTTTATGTAGAAAGGTGTATCCTATTTTCTAACCGATATATAGCATCACTAAGCACAAAAAAGCTTAATTATTATACTATAAAATTTTCGAGAAATGATTGTCGATTATCCATACACAATAATCAACATACAACTTCACAAAGAGTTTTTACATAACTAATTTTAATTCAATGATCCTCGCGTCACAAAAAATAGCGCCATCATACTAACAATATTATCAGAATCATTTATTAAATTTCAGCAAAAAAATATATTCCTTACAACATCTACATTACGGCTGATTAGGCTGCATTTCCACCGAAGTTGTACGAGAGCCTGGAGCGGCATGCATAGATAGCCTCCACTAATGTAATTAGGTATTATTATAGGTGTCTCAAAATGTACGCAAAGTTTGAAGTTAATACATAAACCTGAAAACATAATAACACCAACAAAATTCAGACACATTTATGCTGAATTATCACGGGAAATTCAAAAAGAGTAAAAATATTTTTATTAATATTGGAATAGGCCAGCAAGGCCTTGGAGACCATTTGCCCGATATTTTAACACCAAAAAGGTACACAACCAAACCTATCTTATAGACCAACGTCTGCATTACTGTCAGCCTTCTGGGCACGGGGCAATGATCTACCCGGCCTTTTTATTTTTTAGTTTTTACTTTAGTACAAGAATATCCTAGAATATTTATTATTTAAATTATTTAAAGAATAATCAAATACGTGTGTGACGAGTGCTGGCATCACCACGAATAGTGACGTCAGCACTCGTATCGCACACGTTTTATCGTTTGAAAGCTTCGGTTCCTGGGTTACTATTCTTGAACGTGTGACCATTTCTTCGCACGATTTTGTATGGAAGAACCGCTCATTTGCTTCTTACATTTACGCAATAAAGTATCTTAGCATAGCTCCGTAACATCTTCGGTGGAAATGCAGCCTATCTCGGGGAAACGAAGTCTTGAAACATGGGTGATTTATTTTAGCACTCCAGTGAGAACTTCTGATTAATAACCTAACATTCCACTACCGACGGATAGCTACGCAAATCTTTTTTATATTATAATCCATCTATAATGTAATGTTATGACGCAGGATTTGTTTATTTAGTGATTTAACAAGCATATTTGATACGATTAGTTTAGTTTTTGGTTTTAATTTTGTTATTTATAGTTTTTTTTTGTAGTTGTTTTTTTTATATAAATATATACGGACAAATCACACAGATTGAGCTAGCCCCAAAGTAAGTTCTTAAGCAAGACTTGTGTTATGGGATACGAACACAACGATACTATATTTTATAATAGATACATATATAGATAAACATCCAAGACCCAGGTCAATCTGAAAAAGATCATTTTCCATCTTGACCTGACCGGGGATCGAACCCGAGACCACCGTGTCACAGGCAGGCGTGTTGACCGCTGCGCCACGGAGCTCGTCAAATGGATTTGAACAACTAAATAAATTGTAACAAGTTTGGTGACCTCTATTATCATTATGGCAGGCTGTTACACCGAAGGTCCCGGGTTCAATTCCCGGTCAGGTCATGATAGAATATGATATGATTAAGCCAACATTGACATGCATATTATTATACTTTGTAATTTCATCATCATCATCTTCAGGTCTTTCTAGTCTCCACTGCAGGAGCACGACCCTCTCTGTACTACCAGAGCCATATACTAGCCTGAGTAGTCTGAGGATTTGGCCTACACTCTCCACGCACACACACACTTTGTAATTTATACGGTCCCTATGACATCGAAATTAGGATTGTAATTTATAACAAGCGTAAATACACAGTGACTATATCCAGCTTATCGTACATACTTGCATCATAATTTATATTAAAACCAAGTCGTAAAAATTGCACTCGTAATTTATCCTACAAAGTTGGATACAAAGAACATTTCTCTTTATAAATTTATTTTGCACCCGTAATATATCGGGCTACGTGCTCGTGAAACTGCAAGCGTCAGTACTAGAAGCAATAAAGTCATTTTCGACGTCAGTACTACAAGCAATAAAGTCATTCTCAACTCAACTGTACTGTGTGGCCGTTTGTGAATCAGAGCACATACTGCTTTGCATTTCTTACATACAACGTGTTAATAAAAAAGTCCAAACCTAAAATTAGGTTGTTCAGAATCGAAAGTAGAATCAATTCCACAAATAAATATAAGGATCAAACAAAAAAAAAATATATATTTTCAATTACGCAGTGATCATTTCTGAAATCTAACTTGCGGCGGCACGCGAAACAACAAAGTCGCCTTAGATCGCGCGTAATTACCATAAACTTTTTATTTGCAACAAACACATGTAAACAAATAAAAGATTTACTACAATACTACAAGCAATAAAGTCATACTCACTTAATTGTTATGTGTAGTAGTTTGTAAATTAAAACACTTTACTTTGCATTGGTAACGTAACATGTGCGTAACATACTCGTGTGTAACATATTGAGAGGAATATAATCATCACTACATATTATAAAACAAAGTCCTCAGCGGCCTCTGTCTGTTCGCGATAAACTCAAAAACTACTGCACAGTTTTTAAAATGGTTTTTTCAATAGATAGACTGATTCATGAGAAAGGTTTATGATAAATATGCCCAGGCGCAGCCAGAGAAGGCTGCTAGTTTCAAATAAAATTCGTACAATGTCAACCTGTAGGCTTTCTTGAATTTGCTGTTTTATATTAATAATCCCAACATATCCATATATTTCGTATGAAAAATTAATAAAAATGCTAAATAAAGTTATATTTTAAAGTAACAATAATTCCACACCCCTCTTTTTCGTTGTGACGGAGCTCAGTGCTAGCGTCTCGTATAAAGACGACCCGTATGACCTCGTATTCCTGATAAACAACTCAAACGTAAAGACATATTGTTCAAAAAATTATAAAAAACCTAAATAAAATCATATTTTCTTAGAAAAAATTGTGATCGTAGTAGAAAAAGTAAAAATCTCGGTGACAATAATTCCACATTAAGCCGTCACCCTTCTTTTTCGTTGTGTCGGGGCTTAGTGCTAGCGGGGTCTCGTATAAAGACTTGACCCTTGTCGGCCAACTTTACCGAGTCGTATGAGCTCGTATTTCTGCTGACTTGGGACCATTTAGCTGTAAAAATAGTTTATTTATTTAAACATTTGTGTAGACAAGTATGTGTATATAACAAATCAGCTAAGCGTGAGTCGGACCGTGCTTTCCAAGTTTACTAAGCTGGTTAATTATTCTTGCTGACTATTAACCAGCAGTAATAAATTTACCAATATGAAGACTATAGATTATATCTATTTTATTCGGTGATGAAACCTTGTCTTTTGTTATCTACCTATAAAATTACTTATAATTAAACTGAAAAAGCAAAAATGCTGAATTACAGTAGTCACTTCAGCTGAATAAAATAAGTCATTCAGTATTTTTGTTTGTGTTTCAGTTTCGAATTGTATTGTATTCTTATGTGTTACCAGAATTATGTATGTTTCGAATTATTTCTTATAAATAATATTTTATTAATATAAATCTCGTAATATGCCGTGTGGTTCCCGGCAGAGTAGAATAGGGCCACTCCAAGTCATTCCGTGGATGTCGTAAAAGGCGACTAAGGAAACACAAGCTAAACAAAGCTTATTAACATCACAGAGACATCTCCAACCCGTCTGGCCAGCGTGGAGAGTGTAGGCCAAATCCTCTGACTACTCAGGCTAGTATATGGCTCTGGTAGTACAGAGAGGGTCGTGCTCCTGCAGTGGAGACTAGAAAGACCTGATGATGAATATAAATCTCGATAAAAAAATCTCATTTATATCTTTTTTTTTCCTTGACAGGGAGTAGCGCCAGCAAGATTTCGCATGTGCCCTAAGCCAAGATTGCCAACTATTCCCAAGGATAATATAATACTAACGTAATAGACTGCCCACCTCATACAAAAATATTGGACCAAATTAAGGTTGCGAAAAGCAGGCGAATGTATGGCGCAGGAGAGTTGCTTGCTACTCGATACTAGATGGCGGTAATCAGCCTTTAACTTACTAAATATACGGTGTCATTTTAAAATATTATGCCTAAAATATCGTTTCGATTTTTAATAAGATATATTTTGTGAATTATGTTTTTATATTCTCATAATACGGTAGATACAATGTTGTGCAGTTTCGAGTGGCGCCATCTTTGCGAGTCTTTGAGAACAAATCGTACGATTAAGGCGTTGAGACCACATGACTTTACTGAGCCGGTCCTATATTTCTTGCTGAGTAAGTACCTATTAGCAGTAATAATATTCTTAGAAAAAGAGCAAATAAGTACACTTACCTTAATAATTTGCTTCGGGGAAAAAACCGTATTTTCTTATTAGATTGTAACATAGATTTGTGTTAAACCTTTTATAATATTCGTTTAAGAATATATACTCTTATGCTTGATTTCGATAAGGAATACAAATAATTCAGATCGAAAAGATAATTCTATTAAAAGATAATAATCCCACTTCAAGTACCTACATAGTTAAAAGTACTGTTTTCTTTTCCTTTGTGTTGGGACTTGGGACCTTTCAGGGTGTATTGCCAGCATAGTTTCGCATAAGCCATGTTCGCCAACTTTACTAAGCCGGGTGTATTTCTTGCTAACTACGGAGCTATTAGCAGTAATGATATTCTATCAAAAAGAGCGAATAAGAGCCATATATTAATTTCGGGGGTAAAACCGTGTTTTGTTACTTCACTGTAACATTATTTTTGTGTTACACCTAGTTTAATACTCGTTTTACAAGACTTCGTCATAAGCTTGCTTTTCTGTACTATTTTGATAAGGAAAACAAATAATTCAGATCGAAAAGATAATTCTATTATAAAACAATAACGCCACTTCAAGCACCTCATTTTTCACCAGCAATAGTCCAAAAAGAATTTTCTTAAAAAATCGCTTGTAGAATCGGAGATTATAAAAAAATTGTAGCAATTTAAATCTTATATGTTTTGCATAAGGTTCATGATATTGCTACATATTTATGTCTTCCTAATCTTAATTTTCACCTTTAGGCTATGTATGGACTTTTGCAGGTGACCGTAGCTTCATAGTTAAAAGTTATGATTTCTTTTTCTTTATGTTGGGGTCTGTCGGGGCGTAGTGCCAGCATAGTTTCGCAAGAGCTAAATTGCCAACTTTACTAAGCCGGTCTTATATATTATTCTTGCTGACTACGGACCTTTTGAGCAGTAATAATATTCTTATTAAAGAAGGGCTTAAGAACACTTACCTTATTAATTTAAGTCGAGATAAATCATGCAATTTGTTACTTACCTGAAACAAAAAGGTGATTATTAATTAACATTACAGTCATTAAAGACGTAATTAAAAACGGTATTGTATACTAGTTTTCTAAAATCGAATGGAAATAGGTTTTGTTCGCTATAACCGACATCCATGCAGGCGAAGCTGCAGCTGAAAGCTATTACAAGTATACATTAGTAGGTTTTAACGATTAAAATCTGAACATTATATTGTTATGATATAAAAATTAAATTATATATTTATGTGCCAGACATGGATCAATTAAAAAAAAAAGTGGCAAGTATTATAAGCTAAACAATTTAACCCTGTGGTTGCAACTACCACAAAGGTCGTTATTGAGTCAAGTATCAATCAACCTCATCACTGGTTAGTAAGATTAATACTACAGATTTAATGTACAGATCTATGATTGATACAAATCTATTTTATACAAAACGATAAATTTTCTATCAAGAAGGGAAGGAATTTTACAAGTTGTCCGGTATACCGTATAGAAGCAAAAGAAAATTAAAAAATCAACTCCACACCATACCAATTCCCGGTCTCACAAGTAAATCCTAATAGGATCCTTAAATCAGCCACGGCATTGGAAACATCAGCGGCAATATCAAAACAGTGTGAACGCATTCATACAATGAGCTAAAAAGGAACGCCAATCGATGCCACTTCAGAAAATTGCGTAATTTCTCTTCAACACTTACTATTTGGGACTGTATTGTCGTGATTCACATGTATGTAGTTAGTTAAACATCTAAGTTTTAGAACAATTTTGATTTTACTTCTTCGAATTATTTGCTCCTGTTCTTAAAAGGTAAGAACGTTTGTGTAGCATGCAACTACCCAGAACTATCACCGCACCATCTGCATACCTTTTGAAATATATTTTTTAATAAAATGCACGCAAATCTACAATCATTCGAACCAAAAAAACCTTTATTTAATATAAACCACTTTATTCCAAATTTCAGGGACAATTTGATAGAGTGTAAACGCATTCATACAATGAGCTAAAAAGGAACGCCAATCGATGCCACTTCAGAAAATTGCGTAATTTCTCTTCAACACTTACTATTTGGGACTGTATTGTCGTGATTCACATGTATTTAGTTAGTTAAACATCTAAGTTTTAGAACAATTTTGATTTTACTTGTTCGAATTATTGGCTCCTGTTCTTAAAAGGTAAGAACGTTTGTGTAGCATTCAACTAGCCAGAACTATCACCGCACCATCTGCATACCTACTGAAATATATTTTTTAATAAAACGCACGCAAATCGCCAATCATTCGAACTAAAAGAACCCTAATTTATTAAAAAACACTTTATTCAAAATTTCAGGGATATATGATAGAGTGTGAAGTGTAAACGCATTCATACAATGAGCTAAAAAGGGACGCCAATCTATGCCACTTTAGTAAATTGCGTAATTTCTTTTTAACACTTATCATTTGGAACTGTATTGTCGTGATTCACGTGTTTTTTTATTTAGTTTAACAGCTAAGATCTAGAATAAATTTGATTTAATTTGCTCCTGCTGTTTAAGAGTAAGAACGTTTGTGTCGCAGTCCACCAGCCAAAACTATCACCGAACCATCTGCACACCTAACTTTTGAAATATATTTTTTAATAAAATGCACGCAAATCTACAATCATTCGAACCAAAAGAACCTTTATTTAATATAAACCACTTTATTCGAAATTACAGGGACAATTTCAAAGAGTGTGAACGCATTCATACAATGAGTTAAAAGGGAGCGCCAATCGATGCCACTTCAGAAAATTGCGTAATTTCTCTTCAACACTTACCATTTGGGACTGTATTGTCGTGATTCACATGTATTTTAGTTAAGCAACTAATGTCTGCAACAATTTTTACCCCACTGACCCACCGAGAAGGATAGTAATGTTTTTCGTGCTTATTTATGTATGTATAATGTATATATCATGTCATCTTATGTAAGTATGTCTGTTCCATTGTTGCATTCTATAGCTCAAATGGTTTGACTGATTTTGACGTGTGATATTGTATTAGATTCGTATTCTTCCCCGGAGTTTTATTGTGACATATTTCTCAAAAAGGCAGTCGGATTTTTTGTTTCTTTAATAATTTATTTGTGGTTGAACTTGTTTGGATCCATCTACTATCAAAATATATTTTTAAAATAAAAAGCACTCAAAGGCACAATAATTCAAACCCTAACTTAACAAATAACGGTTGATTTGAAAGAGTGTGAATGTGATGTGTCCATACAATGAAAAGAAAAGAAATGCAAAGCAATTCCACTCCTGCAAATTGCGTAACATCTCTCCAACGCTTGCCATTTGGGATAACATTGTGGCGATTCACGTGATTATATGATGTGGGTTTATTGAAGGACATTATTTTGAATGTACACAATAAGTTTGTCATTATTATTATCATTTCGGAATTTACCGTGATTATTTTTGAGATTTGATTGTTTTAGCTGTTGTTTGAGATTTGTCTATTTGACAAACGGACTTTATTAGTTTATCATGTTTAACTTCTGCTTTTGCATTGTTAAACACACGCTTATTGAGTTTTTCTTTCAATTTTTCTTTGAATTGCAAACTTGGTTTTATGTGTAATAGAATAAGTAAAAACTATTTTCTTTTCTTAGGACTTCTATCTGGCCAGTGTGGAGAGTGTAGGGCAAATCCTCTGAGTTCTATGGCTAATATATATAACTTTGGTAGCAGAGAGGATATTGTTCATGTTGCGGAGACGTGGTGAAGAACTGATGATGATGATGATAGCAGTTAACGTTTATAAGTAGCATAGTTACACTCGCTATAAACATGCCATGCATGTTTAAAGTGTGTAGGTACCTATAGCCAGATTATACATCTGAGACTGGGTCCCGATGAGCCACATTGTCTGTCAGACAGCTGTCTAACGTTTTTTTGTACACACATATTTTGGATTTCAACCAGTTCTTTTTTTTTATTGTATTTTGTGTTTTTTTTTTAGTAAAAGTTGTAATCTGTTTTGTGTGTTAATAAATAAAATAAAATAAAAAATAACGACAGCCCAGTTTTTATTTTCACAATGATCCGATTCCAACCATCACGGGGTTGCTTCGAAACAATAGAAATTTATTGTCATGCAATAGATAGGCAATTATAAAAACTAATCGGCCAAGTGCAAGTTGGACTCGCGCACGAAGGGTTCTGCACCATTATCTATACAACATTAGATAATAGAGCAAAAAAGGGGCAAAAAAAGTACGTTTGGTGTATTGGAGTTTATTTTTACGGTTTTTTTTATTTGTTGTTATAGCGGCTACAGAAATACATCATCTTTGCAAATTTAACTGTCTAGCTATCACGGATGATGAGATATAGCCTGGTGAGAGACAAATAGACGGACGGACGGACAGTAAAGCCTTAGTAATGGGGCCCCGTTTTTACCCTTTGGGTATGGAACTCTAACAATAAAGCACTTTAACAACATTGTCTCTCTCACTGTCACGAATGTGACACTTAGTTGTTTTTATTTTTTATCCCTAACGCAAAAGAGAGATGTGTTATAAGTTTAAAGTGTCTGTCTGTGTATCTGTCTGTAGTCGGGAAGCTGTCTGTAGTGGGGTAGTTTTTTTTTTGTGTCATAGATAATTTTATCGTGTGTGTTCTTAGCCATGTTTCATGAAAATCTGTTCAGCCGTTTAAAGATCATAAGCTCTTTTCTAGTTGATGATCCCTCATCAACTAGATTCCAAATTTCGAATCGATCGGACGTATGTATTCCCATACGTACGTCCGATCGATTCGAAATTTCGAACTGTGTTACTTCAATGATATTCAAAGTATCGAGGTTTTTAAATTTTTAAATTTTACTTTGTTTTTCTTCTTAATTGTTAGTGTTTTTACCACAGGTTTTTACTAACCCTTTGTTTTTTCTTTATTTTCATGTAAATAGTTGAACATGTACATGGCGAAATTTTGATCGCTTTGGAATCTTAAAAAAGAGATTAAGTCTGTCGATATGAACAAATTTCATAGAGTTTCCAGCATTGATCCCATTGAAAAAGCTGTTCATATCGACGGGCTGAATCGCCTCTTTACTTTATACCCATAAAGTGATCAAAATTGCGTCAAGTAAAGATCATATGCCGTGTGCTGCCGGCAGTGTAAGAATAGGACCACTCCAAGTCTTCCCGTGGATGTAATAGAAGGCGACGTAGGAAACACAAGCTAAACAAAGCTTACAAACTTAAAAGAGACTTCTCCAACCCGTCTGGCCAGCGTGGAGAGTGTAGGCCAAATCCTCTCTGACTGCTCTGGCTAATATATGGCTCTGGTGGTACGGAGAGGGTCGTGCTCCTACAGTGGAGACTGACTGTCAACTGGTCAACTGACTGTGTCGCCTACACGAAATGATGATGATAAGTGGAGACTAAAAAAATCCGATGATGATGATGAAAGATAATATTACAGAGTAGCAAAACAAATTGATACAGACTCCAACTCAATCTTCGCACATAATGTGGGGCGCGAAATAGTACTTTCCCAGTGGTTCTGATTTGAATGTTAAGTGGCGGAGAGAATTTATGTTTTGTACTACAAGTATATTTGCATTCAAAACAAACTCATCGGAATTCTGCGCTGGCTCCTTACCTCTAAATAATACAAGAAAATTGCGTAATAATTAAGTACATTATTACGCAATTTTCTTGTATTATTTTAAATTTTCAATTTTATTAACAAGATCTTTTGTTTAATAAGCGAAATTAGCGCCACCTAGCAGGTAATTCTTTTAATCAAAACAGATTTACAAAAATTAATAGTAAATTACTTGTACTATTTTGGTAATTTTATTCATTGCTACTCGCGATTCGTTTTTCTCACAATTTATCACAGGAATATAAATGAAATTAAAAGAAATACAATGAAATAATTATAGGTTTCTTTGTCATCTTAAAAATCTTTAAATGTGTACCTTCAAAGCATTCAATACTAAATTTGGCGATTGAACCACTTTTTAGGGTTCCGTAGTAAACTAGGAACCCTTATAGTTTCGCTATGTCTGTCTGTCTGTCCGTCCGCGGTTTTACTCAGAGACTATAAGTACTAGAAAGCTGTAATTTGGTATGAGTGTGTATATTAATCATGGCAAAAAAGTCGTAGAAAAAAAACTTGAAAAAAAAATTTTTTTGGGTAGCTCCCATTCAAGTTCAGTGGGGGAGTAATTTGGGATCCGTTTCCGAAATATTTGGTTTTAAAGTGCAAAATTTTGTTAGAGGTACGTGTCCCCCCCCCCCCCCCTCTATCTGCTAAACGGTTATATATGGATACGTGAAAAAAATTACAGCAGTAGTATATATACTGAAGTTGAAAGGAAAACTATCAGAGCTGGGTACTAAGTGCAAACTAAAAAGTTATGGGCAACCAACTTATCTTGTAAAATGTACTGGAAAATGTAAAATTTCATACAATCTTCATTGTTAGATGTTTTTGGTCGTTAAACTGTGGGGTGCGAGTGTAAACAGTGTGAACTCAAAGTTGTCATTAGCAAATACGGCACCCTACACTGCGCGTGGCCCGACACTCACTTGGCCGCTTTTTTATATAAAATATATATTATGTGGTTTCAGTTCCTTTTACGAGGAATGTTTTGTTTTTACTTATAATCAATACTCATATTTTTCTTAACTTCATCAAAGGTAAATAGATAATAATTACCAACGTTGATGTTTTAAAGCGATTAGGCAAGAAAGTGGAACTTGTTAGGACCATTAAAACAAGAAAGGTCGCATATCTTGGTCTCATTTTAAGAAACCCACAGTATCGTCTACTTCCGACCATTGTGATGGGAAAAATTGCCGGAAAGCGAAGAGTGGGAGGACGCAAAATGTCATGGCTAAAAAACATACGCCAGTGGACTGGCATTAAATCAGTTGAACAACTGTTCAGACTCGCCATGGACAAGGCGCATTTTAAGGAGCTGACGGCCAACCTTCAGTGACGAAGTGGCACCTAAAGAAGAAGAAGATAGATAATAAATAAATATTACAATAACATGTTTTGTATAAAGGGAACCCATTTTAAGGTATAACGCGGCGAAAATACACGTCTAGAAAATAGAAAATAGTCTGTCTAGATCTAAAACGTACAAAATCCCCCGACGATCATACGTCCCAATTCAGAACGCATTTTACAAAATGAAGGTGAATACGAGATTGGGTCTTAAGGGTACGCTAGTCAGGTGTTTCGCCATACAAATTCTGTAGGATGATGACTCCGTTGTTCGGTATCGTCTGTTTAAAGTTTTTAATTCTATCTATTTGTATTGTCGTTATCTATGCTTGTATGGAATCATAATTGTAAAATTTAAAAGTTATGAGTCTCAGAACATTCCGTTTCAACACGTAATTTTAATGCAACTTTGGGCACAATTAAATACCGGAAGGAGTATAAAATCTCTAAAACAAATTCATACAAGCATAGTTTGGTTATTAAAAAAATTAAATAACTTTACTTTTAATTAAAACATTCAGCTTTTTTATCACAAGAACACTTCTCCCAAACGCATACTCGCGAATTTTTAGACGACGAAGATTTAGATTTTCAACAATATTTGTGTTTGCACACACTAGACTGTATCAGTGTTAATAGTTCCGCACTGTTCAAAACCGAGTCTATCCCTTTCTCAGCGAATTCGCACGAAAATTAGCCACGTGCGCTGACGAGTTCGAGTTCCGGACTAGCGCATCCTTAAGCTTTATGAGTACGTCTCTAGCGTAAAATAAAAAGCAATAAGGTGTTCTTTAACGTTAGATTTTTCGAGCTACATAAACTTATTTGATATTTCGACGAGCTCCGTGGCGCAGCGGTTAACACGCCGGCCTGTGACACGGATGGTCCCGGGTTCGATCCCCGGTCAGGTCAAGATGGAAAATGATCTTTTTCAGATTGACCTGGGTCTTGGATGTTTATCTATATATGTATTTGTTATAAAATATAGTATCGTTGAGTTGGTATCCCATAACACAAGTCTTTCTTAAGAACTTACTTTGGGGCTAGCTCAATCTGTGTGATTTGTCCGTATATATTTATATATTTATTTATATTTATATTTTCAATACTACAGAAATCTATGTTGTGTGGTTCGCGGCGAGTAGAATAGGACCACTTGCAAGTCTTCCCATGGATGAAGAACTGATGATCTTCATACGACTGAACACTTGTCCTATTCTGATGAATATCTGTTCAGCCGTTTGAAGATCAAATAGCTGAACACATTTTCATGAAACATGGCTTAGAACACTCGGGATAAAATATCTATGTCACAAAAAAAAAACTAAACTAAAATCGTCCATCCGTTTGGGAGCTACAATACCACAGACAGACACGTTAAAATCATAATACCACTCACTTTTTGCGTGCGTCAGGGGTTAAAAAAAACACTAATCTCGTCAAATCCACTAGATTAGGTAGTGGATCCCGGGCCCTGAAGCGACATAGCTGAGGGTGCAACCGGAAAATCGCTCAGATGATGATGATCCTGAAATCTAACATTGTAACTTGGTGTTACAAACGTAAATAAATAATAAATAAATATATACGGACAAATCACACAGATTGAGCTAGCCCCAAAGTAAGTTCTTATGTAAGACTTGTGTTATGGGATACTAACTCAACGATACTATATTTTATAACAAATACATATATAGATAAACATCCAAGACCCAGGTCAATCTGAAAAAGATCATTTTTCATCTTGACCTGACCGGGGATCGAACCCGGGACCATCCGTGTCACAGACCGGCGTGTTGACCGCTGCGCCACGGAGCTCGTAAAATATACTCGTATAAGCCGAGATAAACTAAATGGTGATAATGGCGATGACTGATAAAAACATCTCTTTTCGCGGATAGATGCCCATTTCTCATTTGGAATGGCTGAACATTTGTGGAGCAATAAAAGGTTATTACCATGTTATTACCTACAAGACCGTAATGCCGATTTGAGGCGCCTCTTTTGACAGTTTCGGTCAGCTATTTTTTAAATGACAAGAGATTGAAACAAAAACATATAATGTTTTCTTATGTTTTCGCGATTATTACACATTTAAATAAAATTATTTTATACGGTTCTTATCGCGTGTATTACAATATTTTTACACCTAACGTTTTGAGCACTTTACAGTGTTCGTGGTCGTAGGTAGACTAAGTTGACATTTGTCTAGTACATAAAGCTCGAAACGTTAGGTGTAAAAATATTGTAATAAACGCGATAAAAACCGTATACTTAAAATAATTTTACAAAAACATATGTTTCATATTATAACCACCTTTCAAGTTACTTGATAACACGGTTTTGGATTTGAACTACCTATGTAAATAGTATGCGAATTTTTTTCCATCATCATCAGGTCTTTTTTATTCTCCACTGCAAGAGCATGACCCTATCTGTACTACATGAGCTATATATTGGCCAGAGCAGTCAGAGAATTTCTCCACGCTGGCCAGACGGGTTGGAGGGGTCTATTTGATGTTTATAAGCTTTGATAACTTGTATTTCCTAAAGAAAGTTCCTTCTAAGACATACATGCGAAGACTTCCCGATGACCTAAAACTGTTAAATTTTGATCGAAGCAAGGTATAATATGCCTCTATACAAGACTAGAATATTTTTTTATAAACATTTCGTAAAACTGTCTATAAAAAAATAATAAAATGAGAAAAACTTGAACGTAAAAACGTCAGTAGTTTTCTGAAAATGCGTGGCGTAACCACTCGTTTCAATCGTTCGAATAGACCGATTCAAACCAACAATATAACCTTCCTTCGTTACGTGACTCGATATTTTTTGGAATCTGACTATTTGGCTTGATTTATTTGGGCTTCCAATTGCGACCGAATTATCGAAACACCTTTTTTTTTCTTCTGCGATAGCGATTGGCAAGCAGTGTTAGTTAAATTTCAAAATCTATACTAAAATTATAAATCTGAAGAGTTTGTTTGTTTGAACGCGATAATCTCAGGAACTACTGAACCGATTTCAAAAATTATTTCGCCGTTGGATAGGTACTTTACTTGAGTGACATAGGCTATGTATGTACTACAGGTGACGCCGGGGCAGACTGTAAGTCCCAACTAATAATTATAAATGCGAAAGTGAGTTTATTTGTTTATTTTTCACGCCGAATCTACTGAACCGATTATCATGTAATTTTGCATACACATAGGTTAGGGTACCGAGAAGGACATAGGCTATATATTACGCGAGGGAAGCCGCGGGTTACAGCTAGTATAATATAATAGTCAAATTTTGACCCTCAAATAAGTGGCGACCCTTATACCTATGAACCACACTCTGTGTCGGAGTAAAAGTCGCGTATTGTGCAGCTGGTTGGGCATATTGGATAAAAACAGCTTTTTAATACGAATGGGGCGTACAAAAGTGAGAATTCTTACACACGCTGGGGTTAAAAAATATTTATTTCCAAAAGAAATCTATTTCTTCCCAAAATGTGAATGTGTCAAATTGAAGTCAAATCACATTTTTCGGTGTGCTTTCCCTAGATTTAAAAAAAATGCGCAACAATCTGTGGGGACCGCCGATAGAAGTGAAAACTAAGTATCGATCTATTAATCAAACATTTATTAGTAATGACTTGTTGCTAACGTTCGGTGATGATGACGTGAGTCCCATTATTATTGTTCACCGAATAAGTACCACACGCGCCTTATCACATTAACACCTTATTGTACATGTATTTTGGCAAATAAATGTTTCTGATTTCTGATTTCACTTCAATCATAAGTTATGGCCACTATCCCAATCCCAACTAATCCCAACTAATATTACAAATGCGAAAGTGAGTTTGTTGTTTGTAAACGTATTTCAGGGCCTATCTACTCGATTATCATGAAATTTTACATACACGTTGTCTGGAATACGGAAAAAGACATAGGCTTTTCTCCGGGATGAAAAGTAATCCCGGAGAAAAGTACTGTTCTCGAGGGATTGACACTAACGCGAGTGGAGTCGCGGGCGAAAGCTAGTTGCTCCATACGTTGTTTTTTTTTCTAATCCGTAACTACGTGCAACCCCAATCTAAATCGATTTAGCAGAGATAAAATAAATTCTTCAGCTCATTTTACATTTAAGCAAATTTTGCAGGACATTTTTAACCCTCCAGCTGTTACGTCACGGGAAATGTAGGTCAATACCGGGACCTAAGCAGGACTGGACAAAAATCAGCGCAATCCACTAATCGAGCAAAGCATATTTGATCGATTACTTTGGGGTCTAGTGCTGCCACCATTTGAAATAGATCGTTAGACAGAAAATGGAATTATCATTGGAAAATTTTTATTCTTCGAGGCCATAGACAGACATTCCTTTCAACTATATTATGAGCTACTTTTTAAAGTTTGTAATTGGCCACTTAGACTCACGAAAAACAAACAAATAACCATTTAAAGTGTGAACGTAAAGCTTTATTTAGCGTTTTCGCTAAAAGTGTCCGTTTTTTGACAAAAACGCTAAGAAAAGCTTCGCACTTGCACTTTAATCTACAAATATACAGTAATTAGACAAATGTCAACTTAGCCTACCTGCAACCATGAACAGACTATGTATTAGTGTTCAAAAGGGTAGGTTTATATATAACTAATGTAATAAACGCGATAAAACCGTATAATAAGTAATTTTATTTGAATGTGTTCCAATCGCGAAAACATTAGAAAACATTTTATTGCCCAGTTTATTTTAATAGCAGTGACAATAAATTATTTAGCTCATTTCACAGTATAGACCGATTCTGCGGGACATTCCTAACCCTCCCAGCTGTTACGTCACGGGGAATTTGGGTCAATGCCGGGACCTAGGTAGGGCTCGACCAAAATCTGCGCCATCAACCGACTGAACTAAGCTCAGGTATTTAAAGTGTGATCGGGGATGCATAAATTTTAAGAAGGATATTTAGCTTTTCTTAGAGATTTTGTCAAAAAAGGCCAATTTTGACTGTTTATAAGTAGTAGTGTAGTGTATGTAAGCCGATTCTGAGGGGCATTCCTAACCCTCCTAGCTGTTACATCTCGGGAAATATGGGTCAATACCGAGACCTAAACAGGGCTGGACCAAAATCTGCGCAATCTACTGATTGAAATAAGCATAAGGGTTTAAAGTGTGATTAGTTGCTGATTTGGGAGAAAAGAAAATACAGTAAATATACCAGCTGCTTGTCTTCCCGCGTAGACTGTAAAAGCCGGTCAAGGGATTGGGCGAAAATCTAAAAAATCAGGTCAATAGGCGATGCGGCTAGTAACCTATCACTAGTTTGATTCCCTTTTCCAACTTGACCTAACGTCCACTAACACGCTTATCGTAGCCTTTGGGTTTTACAACCTTAGGCTCTGTCTACCTCGCAAGGTATACAGACGTGATAATATGTATGTATATTGTATCGATCACTTTGCTAATGGCGCAAGAATATGCAAAACTATACCCAGCAATTTTATGTCCGCCCATAAATCAGATGAAATTAAAAAAAATATATAGTGGCACTCCGGGAGTGCCGATACAAGCAGACTGAACACTTGAACAATTACGTGTTTTTTTATTTTTAGAAATATTATATTTTGCATGAAATACTTTTATATGTAAGTATATTATACACAGTTTTTAGGTAACGGTGTAGCGAGTTCAATGGTTTTTTCTCGTCTCAAAAATGCCCATCGCGTCTACAGAAGTTCTTACTTCAAAAATCTAATGCCTTACTGCACCAGACAACATTCAATTGTAGCGTAGGGTCCATTAAGAGTGCTCCTTGGCCATTTCGACTATGTTTAACCACTATAAAAATGGGCAAACATAAAGCACAAGGACTTTTTTCTAAAGTTTATAGTGTTTTAGAAAAAAAGAACCGCGTACATCAATTTTTATTGAAAATACCCATTAACAACGTAACTTTTTGGCTTAGAGTCACGCAATTTTTATCTTCAATACAATACCAATCAACCTACAAACTGTCCTGAGGAATTTTTATTGTAAAGATTATTCTTCTTTTTAATATTAAATTTATGTTATTTAATATTTTGAATGCGCGCGGGTGACGGGCGGCCAGTCGACCGCTGACTTTCTGACGGGGAACTTAGGTTCAAAACTCTGCCCATATCCTGAAGGTCATTAGCGCATGTACGACCCTTAAGTTGCTCCGATTAAAAATATTTTACAAGCAGCAACAATTTATACATTGTTGCCCAATAAGAGCTAATTAGACCCGTTGTCTCATAACCAGAGCCATATGTTAGCCAGAGCAGTCACAAGATTTGGCCTGCACTATCCACGCTGGTCAGACAAGTTGGAGAGATTTCTGTGATGTTTACAAGCTTTGTGCAGCTTACATTATTATGTTCCCTCAGTTCCCTTCTACGATATCCACGGGAAGACTTGGAGTGATCCTATTCTACTCTGCCGGGAACCACACGGCTAAACTATTTAGTGAAACTTACATGTTGTCATTCTGGTATGCTTATAGGCTAATATTTTTTGTATGAGATTGGCAGTCGATATCTTCTTTGATTCAGCGTAGCAGCAGTCATTTTGTTTAGCACAGAGTAGTTTGTGCTATAAGCTATTTGAAAGATATTAGCAAATTCAAGATTAATCACTTCTTAGGATGCTAAACATGCGTAAACAATATTGATTATAAATACTTTAGGGTCTCCCTAATATTTACATAATCCATCGAATATTGAGGCAAGCAGAATTCAAGTGTGATTGATCACTCTTATGTTTGAGTAAGCTTTCACGATGAACAGAAAATATTATAAAGTTTGTATACTTTTTCTTTACTTTTCAATTTCAGTTTGTCTCTGATTTTTAAGCCGTACCAACTCATTTGATATAGTACGATTGCTTATCCGCTGAGCTATGTTACCTACAAAACCAATTACTATTTTGTTTTATTTTATAGGTATTATAATGTTTATAAACTCCTGTTTGAACACTGCGATAATCTACGACATTAAATTCTCCGTTATAGATTCTGCACCAGTCTCTCAGACTGCTCATCAACAGTTACGTTCCAGAAAAATAACCATCATCAGGTCCTTTATAGCCTCCGATACAGGACTACGATTTGTTTTTTCATTTATTAACATTTAAAGGATCTTACAAAACATTTTTTTTTTGCTTGGCTTAGCGAAACCACTACGGTTTAAAATTATACTAAGATTAAGTTTAGGTCAAGTTATAAATATATACTTGAGGGGTTTGGCCTACACTCTCCACGCTGTCCAGACAGGTTGCAGAGGGCTCTTTGATGTTTATAAGCATTGTTTAGCTAGTGTTTCCTAAGTAGCCTTCTACGACATCGACAGGAAGACTTGGAGAGGTTATTTTCTACTCTGCTAAGAACCAAACGGCACAAAAAATCTATGTCACCAAATCAAGGTTTATGTTTATCCCTCAGAAACAACTTTTTCACAAAAATTCCCGAAAAATATCTTATCCGGTCTTTGTACTCCAGGCAACGTGCACAGAAAATTTCATCTATTAAAAGTTTGTAAAAAGAAAATCTATGGATAGACCCACATGAAAGTATTCAATCCACACAAGTAAATAATAGTCCTGTCAATATTAATAATTTTGTATTTAATTAAAATTAACGTACTATGTTCTCAGCTACAGTGTACTTGGTGTATAATTCGGCGAGCGAGCTCTGTGGCGCAGCGGTCAACACGCCTGCCTGCGACACGGATGGTCCCGGGTTCGATCCCCGGTCAGGTCAAGATGGAAAATAACCTTTTTAGATTGACCTGGGTCTTGGATGTATATCTATGTAAGTATCTATTATAAAAATATAGTATCGTTGAGTTAGTATCCCATAACACAAGTCTAGAACTTACTTTGGGGCTAGCTCAATCTGTGTGATTTGTCCGTATATATTTATTTATAATTAGGTTATTACCCGCATCGCCTACAACGTGATTCCTTATATTTTCGCCAAATCCCTTGACCGGATTATACACTGCGCGGGAAGATAAAGCAGCTGATATATTTATCTATGTGATTCCTTTTCTCCCAAACAAACATGAACTACCGGACCGATTTTCAAAATTCTTACACCTGTAGAAAACCAGTTTATCTGCGAGTGACATAGGCTATAATCTACGCGGACAAAGTCGCTAGGAAATTGTCTTTAAATAAATACGGTTGTCCCAAAATCTGCGCAGCTCGCGATCATTGAAGTAAGCACAATTCGAGTGTGATTGATTGCTCTCGCTTAAACATAAACCGATGATTTATTTAGGCTTTTATGCTATAAGGACAATTTTTATGGCCTGATTAATTTGGGTTCGTTTAAAGAAACGTTTATAGCTTTACTTATAATATAAGAGGACAGAAAAATAAAGTTAGTAAAAGGAGAAAAAAATGTCAGCAATTTCGATTTATAATATAGTCTTACTTAACAGTAGAATTTTAAATCTTATTAAAAAAAATAACATTTGCCGAAATACCTACTGTATTGGTAACGTTTTCCCTCGAAATAAAGGTCATTGGGCACCTTAGTATGAAATCTATACCCACGACCTACAGAAAAAAAAATAGAGTAGGAAGTTTAGATAAACATCTCTAGTTTACGAATTTATATGTCGCAAATGGGAATCAGGCCAAAATATGAAGAAGTAAAATAATATATTAAGGTTAATTTTATTAAGTTTTCGGACATTTTTATCGGTTTCTTGTTAGAACCAAGGATTTAAAAATTAAATAAAAACGTAAGTTTTTATGTTTTATTTGATATGATCAACGTCTATAGGAATAATTGTATTGTCTAAAAACCCCGCAGGCGCGTCTATTTGCTCTTGATGTCTGGCCCAAGACAAAAAATATACAGTGCTGGCTATGATTATGATATTATGATACGTATGATCTAGCGATCCTTAAATGCTCACTGAATACTGATTTATCATTCATCTTTTAATTTTTATTTTTATGGTTAAAAAAATAACTACATAAAATTAATAGTTGTTTAATACTTAACAATTTCACTTAATTCAATCTGTTTTGCCCGATGACAAAAATGCTTACCACTTCTATGCTTTTATTTAAAGTTAGGCCCATAAGTAATAGTTTTTTTTAGTAAAAATTTCAATTTTGCCACTATGTGGTACATCGTTAATTTCTGCCCCGTCGCATTACTAGTAAGTTAATCGATACAAACATGGCCAACAAATGTTCATTGAAAAAATCTACACTATACTTACTTCGATCCAGTATAAAAAATTAGATAACGCAGTCACATATGAAAATTACACTTCATGCTAGTGTTTTAAACCTTCATCAATTCAAAATCAACCTCACCGAGATGCCATAAAGTCGAATTTCTAGAGCAGACCGTGTCCGTGACCGGCGCACGAAATTAAAAATTCAAATTAAGACAGAAAATGTGCACCTAAATGCCTAGTGGGTACATATTTGGTTAGGACCTCAAACATTTATTACTTATATCAGACTACCGACTGTTTTATGTTTTCTGTAGGCATTAATAGATACCATAGATAAATATTGGAGTGAAGGTAAAGATGATTAAAAGTAATACAATGGAGTATGAATTTGTATAGGGGATACAAATTCAAACGCAACGACGCGTATTCTATGCTAATAAAGGCAGTTTTTCGGCAGTGGTTGGGACGCTTTTTTACTGCTTGTTTTTCATACTTGATTAATATTAGGAAAAATATAGTATTGAAGTCTTGTGAATGTAAAACTGCGAAGTCTATAAATCTCATGAAAATCGAAGATCATATAATTATCAGGATCTCAATATTTGTTTGAAGTGTTGACAGACACAACTCAATCAAGTTAAAAATAGATCTTGCTGACAATCTAACAAACAAATTGTAAACGAAATGTAAAGTCAAATTATTCATAGAATCTTGTTTACCAATTTTGCCTGTCCTTCGCTCTCATGTTTAGTTGATTTGGTTTCTGACAGGCCATAGACAAAAGCACTCATGTCGGTCTTTAACGTGTACTAATTGTGCAATTTTCTTCCCATTTAGTGTTTATGGTTACTGACACTTATTGGATCATTAGTACGCTTGCTTAGTAAATAAGGCAATGACACGAGATTAGCATACCTAATGGTTCTTTGAAGTCAAACCTATTATGCCAGTACTCTTGTACTTTATTTAGAGAACTATGAAGGTTTGTTTCTAAACCCATGTATTGCTAAGCGAAGTACTGCTATTTTGGTACAAAACCCTAATGGGTTTGCTTAAAATAGGATACAATACAGAACTTATTAGATGCAAAGAACGTCAGAAAAACAGCCCAAATTAGGTTGTTTTTTTTTTTGGTGTAAGTGGCCAATACCGGTGTCTGATTTTTCAAGCTACCTTTAAGCACCGGTCCCCGGGCTTTTAGGTGTTACCGGGAATACGTTTGGATGATAATGGTGACTCACTAAACCAGCTGATGGCTGATTGGAGGAGCCCGATGGCCTAGTGGGCGTGAGCATTATTAGCGCTTCCGCAGGTTAAGCAACCTCGGGCGCAGTCTCCACTTGGATGGGTGTCCGCAAGTGG
The DNA here is from genome assembly GCA_963082605.1 of Rhodophaea formosa. Classification (NCBI taxonomy): domain Eukaryota; kingdom Metazoa; phylum Arthropoda; class Insecta; order Lepidoptera; family Pyralidae; genus Rhodophaea; species Rhodophaea formosa. The sequence goes on from OY720208.1 coordinate 22,466,234, forward strand.
CATAAAAATATCTCGAGCTCCTCCGTGCTTCGGGGGGCACGTAAAGCCGTAGGTCCCAGCTGTCATCATTGATGGCATTCGTTAAGCTATGTCAGATGCCTTTAGGCAGCTCAAAAAATCTGACACTAGTGTTGGCCACTTAACACACGAAAAATATATGAAAAAACTGGACCAAGTATTTCATAAAACCATTGAGGTAAGGAAATTTAATACATCATACAATCCAAAGCTTAACACAATAAAAACCTAGAAAGAGTTTCATCAGATATTTTAACATCTGTTATCCAACTTCCCTGTATACTAAGATTATGGTATTATTTTTCCTTTGTTTAAATATTTACCCCAAAAATTGTTTACTAAATGAGAAATGTACGACAGATAATGTATCCCGTTTATAAAAATGATAGATAATGTACTCATACAATGATAATAAAGAGGGGAAAGCAAGGGTAGGATATACATCATAAAAGAGTTATGGGAGCATACTCCCGGGATGTCGGCAGCTATACAGGATGATTCTGAACAACCTTGGAATATTTTGATGTCAGAATCAAAATGCCTAGCAGAAAATAGGGTCTATTAAGGATGGCATGAAAACAGGTAAAAAAACACAAAAAAAGTATGGTCCGTCCAAACATATTTACCAATCAATCAGCTGGTCAAAATTTCTATGAAAATACTTTTTTTTTTGTTAGCCGTTTATGTCCCACAGCTGGACAAAGGCCTCCCCTAGTTGTTTCCACACATCCCTTTCCTTTGACATTATCTTCCAATCCTGAAAATCTATGTTTTTTTTTTATTTATTGCATTTTTCTTGCATTATTGTATTCTATCAGGGATTCTGTTTTCATCGTGAAAATATTGCCAGGTTATTCAGGATCACCTGTATGTGGCTGACGTGGACAAAACCCATAAAATTTCACAGACGAGCAAAAATCTTCCATCTTTTTTTCTACTCCATGACATTACATTAGTTTTTGTGTTGCTCGATAAATTGATAATATATGAATACTAAGCCTAAGGATAATTAAATATTATTAACATTCAAATTTTATCAAATTTAATTTAACGGGTATTTTAAGAAATAACACGTTTAAATAAGCAAAACATATCAAACTTAGTTTTTCTACTTTACATAATCAATAACGGTACCGACAAATGACCGGGCGGTGGCTGTAGCCTCATTCATACTGGGCATAACTAGTGTAAAGTAACGGAAGACATTACGACTCGAAAAGAAGAAGAAGCTAAGATTATTGCTTGACATTATTATTGGCCCGTGTGGTTCCCGACTTAATAGAATAGGACCACTTGTCTTGCTTAGGAGTCGCCTGGACGCGCATGTCTCGATACAAACGGAAAAAGGGAATGGTGGCAATATTTGATAATTTTGGAGTACAATTAAGCATCAATCAATTAATCTTCTTATAATCTACGTACACGTACGTACGTTCTTATAACCGAGAGACATGGAGAGTACTCCACCGACAAGAACACAGTTCTTAAATTATAGATAGATAAATAGAATCTACGTACGTTCCTATACAGTTTGGTTAAATTATCAATAGATTGAGAATTGTACGCCTCTCAAGATTACAAATTTAAAATGGCTTGTAATTCTCAAACCATTGGTATTTTAACCAAGCTGTATAGGAAAGTACGTAGATTATAATGAGATTAATTGATTTAATCCTTAATTTTACTCCAAAATTATCAACTAGTGTCACAATTCCCTTTTTCCGTTTGTATGGAGACATGCGCTTCCAGGCGACTCTTAAGTCTTATCGTGGATGCTGTAGAAAGCGACTTAGGAAACACAAGCTAAACTAAGCAAAAAAACATCAAAGAAACCTCTCCAACCCGTCTGGTCAGTGTGGAAAATGTAGGCAAAATGTTCTGACTACTCTGGCTAATATATGGCTCTGGTAGAATAGAGAGGGTCAGGATTACTTGCACTGGAGACTCAGGGTCAGGTGGGGTTTCTCTACAAACAATTTGTTGTCTTGTTTGTGTTGACTGCGGTGCCGATCAGACCATGTCTCACCTTCTGTCGTGCCCAAACTGCCCCATTACTTGCACCGTACAGGATTTTAATGAAGCCAACGACAGGGCTATCAGCGTGGCCAAATACTGGTCGAAAGATATTAAATAGAATGAAACCATTTCGACTCGATAAGAAGACTGGAGATTAGAGAGAGAAAAAATATCTGATGATGATTGTTGACCCCTTATACTCCGCGAAATAAAAGCAGATCGTAAAAGCCAATCGAGGGAATGGGTGTCAGGAATCATGTCAATAGGCGATACGGCTAGCAACCCATCACTAGTTTGATTCCGTTCTCAACTACAAGCCCACCAACATGCTAAACTTAGCCCGAAAGTTTTACAGACCTGGGCTTTGTCTACCCCGCAAGGGAAAAAGACGTAATAGTATGTATAAAAGCAATAGACGCATTTTAAAACACGACGCTGGTGGCATTAAACGCGGATGCGGAAACATTCGCAACATTTGCATAACCAAATCAACTTGTTGCGGATATCACGCTACACACACATTCCATTTATGGTATAACCCTAATGTTATTAATTCTGCACGCATTCGCAAAAAAGGATATTTTAATGATTCAAAATATATTGCATTACTGCCTTTGTTATTCATACCATTTTGTCTTCGGGTAAACAGTTTATATAGTATAGCCGTGTGGTCCCTAGCCGTGTGGGCCCCGGCAGAGAAGAATAGGACCACTCTAAATCTTCCCGTGGATGTCGTAAAAGGCGACTTAGGAAACTCAAGCTAAACAAAGCTTATAAACATCAAAGAGACCTCTCCAACCCGTCTGGCCAGCGTGGAGAGTGTGGGCCAAATCCTCTGATTGCTTTGGCAGTACAGAGAGGGAGGTACTGCAGTGGAGACTAATAAGGACCTGATGATGATGATGAAACAGTTATTCAGTCTCTCTCGAGCGTTTTCCCGTTGGGACTTGTCTGGCACTAGTCCTTTTCCGGAACTGTAGATAAATACCTGAAAAATGGAGTATAAATATTTGTCACGACCAGGAATCAAACCCGGTGCCCCTCTTATAGTAGGGTAGAGTGTTAACCGCTGCGTCACGAAGGCCATCCACACTAATTCGCTATCATCAGTTAATTTCCCTTATTATTAAGAAAATGCAATATAAAATCCACTTGACACGCAGTAACACAATACTTTACAAAGCTCTTTCGCGTCAATATCTTCATTTACTTAAATAAAGATCCCTCGGTTAATTTAATATTGAATAAAGAATTACGATTTGAGTTTCATCATCATCAGCTTATAGTCTCTACTCCAAGAACATGACCCTCTGCTTTCATGAACCAGAGCCACATTCTAGCCAGAACCGTCGGAGGATCTCCACGTTGGCAGAACGGGTTGGAGAGGTTGTTAGATGTTTATAAGCTTCGATAGGCTTGTGTTTCCTTAGTCGCCTTCTACGACATCCACGGAAAGACTTGGAGTGGTCCTATTCTACTCTACCGGGAACCACACGACACCTTTGTATTGAATTTGAATTTTGAATTGAATACTTACTTGGTATCGTGAACAAAGTTAAACGAAAGCTATCTACCGATTATATCCTCCGAAGCATAGCGCCGAGTCCACAAGTTTCAAAACAGATGGCAATGTGGACAGAAGTTGCCAAAGTTTCTCATTAAGTTGCATATATATGTACTTTTCAGACAACATAGATTTGTACAAAACTAGAAATGATTGAAAATATATGTTTTTGTTTGTCCGTATTATTGTATACCAGTAGTCCATGTAAACTTCTTGTTATGTAGAAAATGTACATACGTAAACACTCAAAATGTTTCTAAGTACTAAAATATATAAAAAATTAATCAATAATCAAAAATTTCACATTGTTAAATTTATAAAGACTTATTCAAGTATCTAGCTGTAGCTTGATACTTCATTTTGGCTTAGTTTGCAAAGGTTAAAACAGCGTGTAAATAAACCACTGATATTTAATTAAAAGGCCGTCAAAATGAACATCTTCTCCTATGCGACCAATGCTCCATTTCAAACACTTCCTTCCTTCCTTAAAAAGTTGGATAAAAAGATGAAACCAGTACCAACGTAACACATTTTCTTGACGCTAGCAAATAGTGCAGCCAAAGAACACTAATTTCGCATGTCAGCGTAACAAGAAGGAGCCGCAACAAATGCAGCAAAAAGTCCCAGCAAATGCAACTAAAGTAGTTCGCTTACGTAGCCTTAGTCTCTTCTAGCAGAGGTCAACTGTGTAGGAGATTGTTTACATAAAGGGAGATCAAACTATCTGCCGATCTCTGTCGTCATATTTCATCATCACAACCGTATATCATAAAAGTCCAGTACAGGACACAGGCCTCTCCCAAGGATTTCTATCATTGGGCCGAACCCGGGACTTGCGGTGTGTAAGCCTGGCATGATGACCAATAGACCCAGAGGTTGTCAACGGCACATGAGGATGAATATAATTGAAATAATTTTAAAGAAGAGAGGAGACGTGATGTTTTATTCGTAGTCATAAGTGAATTTACACTAACAAGTGGGCAAGCCAAAGTTAATATCTATATCAGAAATAAGTTTAGGGTGAAGAAGCAGCAAGCGCATATAGCAAGAGATTATTCATATAGCAGAAAACTTTTACAAAATTTTTACATCGCTTGCATAGTTTTAACGAGGCGGCACTTCCATCGGAGCACTGTTCGTGACATGGACGAGGGCCAACGCAATTTAATCGTGAGCCGCCGTTTCTCGCCGCTTTTCTCCGAGACCCGGAAGGCCCTCTAAATTGCTGGCGTTACTTGCACTATTTAAATTTACATTGCAGTTCGTCCATATGTTTTTTAAAAATAAAGTATTCATGTTTTGTCACGTCATGACATCCTTAAGTACAATGAGATTACACAAACATATAGGCAAGCAAAGTTAATACCTATACCAAAAATAAGTTCAGGTTGAAAAAGCAGCAAGCGCATTTTTACAAGAGATTTTTCATATAGCAGAACGTCCTCATAAAATTGTTATATCGCTTGCGTAGTTTTAATGAGGCGGCACTTCCATCGGAGCACTGTTCGTGACATGGACGAAGGCCAACGCAATTAAATCGTGAGCCGCCGTTTCTCGCCGCTTTTCTCCGAGACCCGGAAGGCCCTCCAAATTGCTGGCGTTACTTGCACTTTTTTATGTTACATTGTAATTTGTACCTCTGTCTCTTCTCACTTTTATTAATTAAGTATTTTAATGTATAGACTCATGTCATTCTTAGGTAGGAATGGGATTACACAAACAAGTAGACAAGCCAAAGTTAGTACCGATATCAGAAATGAGTTCAAGTTGAAGAAGCAGCAAGCATATTTTGATTGTTCATATAGCAAAAAGAGTTACAACATTTATATATCACTTGCGTAGTGTTAATGAGGTGATACTTCCATCAGAGTAGTGTTCGTGACATGGACGAGGGCCAACGCAATTAAATCGTGAGCCGCTTTCTCGACGCTTTTCTCCGAAACCCGGAAGGCCCTCCAAATTGCTGGCATTACTTGCATTTTTTAGGTTACGTTGCAATTTGTCCCTATGTCTCTTCTGTCTTTTAAAATATAGTATTCATGTTTTGTCATGTCATGTCACTTTTAGATAGGAATCGGACTAAACAAACATATAAACAGGCCAAAGTTAATACCTATATAACAAATAAGTTCAAGTTGAAGAAGAAGCAAGCACATTTTGCATGAGATTGTTCATATAATAAAACTTTTACAAAAGTTTTACATCGCTTGCATAGTTTTAACTTGGCGGCATTTCCATCGGAGCACTGTTCGTGACATGGACGAGGGCCAAAGCAATTAAATCGTGAGCCGCCGTTTCTCACCGTTTTTCTCCGAGACTCGGAAGGCCCTCCGTTACATGCACTTTTTTAGGTTACATTGCAATTTGTCCCTATGTCTCTTCTGACTTTTATAAATATAGTATTATCTTGTCATGTCACCTGTGGCTGTAGTTCGAACTCCTGATCCGTAACGTTTGTTTCATATTCATCACATAGATGGCGCAATTCGTTATTTCAAAACTACTATGCATAATATTATCACGAAATAAAATTTATTCAAATAAAAAATAAATTACATGAAGAAATATTTAACCTGTTTAATCAAACTTACGTTAACCTATCTATTGATTGGGGAAAAAATATAGTAATTACTGCTCTGTAACGCCGCCGCCGCTGCCGCCGTAGTCGCCGCTAACTACACCTAGCCACGTCACCTAGCTCGGTTTCCTTGGAATCTTCCAACACCAGCCTAGAGTCCGTTTAAGAGTCGCTTGGAAGCGCATGTCTCCATACAAACGGAAAAAGGGATTGTGGCAATATTTGATCAATTTTGAGTAAAATTAAGTATCCAATCAATTAATCTCATTATAATCTACGTACGTTCCTATACAATTTGGTTAAGGTTAGGGTACTGAAAAAGACAAGGCGGGCGAAGCCGTAGGTAACAGCTAGTCTACTATCAAGTAAGTATAAAGTACCAGACAGTCTCGAAACTTGAGCTCATAATGTAATTAATTCTGCGTTGTGTCTGAAGCCGTAATATTTGATCTAAGTTGTTTGACATCCCGATAATTAATGGCAATGGCAAATGTAATAACGGGCAAGAACATCACAGAATAGTTATATCATTTCGTACAGGTAGAATGTTATATCACTACACTGACTTGATATATAGAATACAAGTTTGCTAGAATATTTCGGTGTTGACTTCTGTGTGTGTGTGTGCGTGTGTGTGTGTGTGTGTGTGTGTGTGTGTGTGTGTGTGTGTGTGTGTGTGTGTGTGTGTGTGTGTACTTCCACGCTGGTCAGTAAGAAAAGAAAAAACGTAGAATGTACCAGCTGCTTCTCCTCCCGCGCAGATCGTAAAAGCCGACCGACAGAATGGGCCGCAGGAATCATGCGGAGGCGGAGGATCATGCAGGCGATGCGGCTAGCAACCCATCACTATTTTGATTTCGTTCTCATTTACAAGCCCACCGACATGCTAAAGGTTTTACAGACCAGGGCTCTGTCTACCTCAGTATGTATGTATATCATTTCGTACAGACAGAGTGTTATATCACTACACTGACTTGACTATACAGATTACAAGCTTTACCCATGGTTTCGCTCGCGTATAATTTTGCCGTATAAATTTGCAAATCCCAAGGAAATAATAATTTTTTTCGGGGTTAAAGGTACTCTACGTCCTCCTCAGTACCCTAACCTATACGTATGCAAGTTGATTGGTTCAGTAGATAAAGCATGAAGAGGTAATAAATAAATAAATAAACACTCACCGTATTTATAAAATGAGTTGGAATAAGTTTACTAGACTCTACTAGACTACTGCCAGTGTTGACTTCTGTCTGTGGCTCAGTTCAGGCACTTTTGAATTGCTGGATCACGGGTTCGATCCCCGGTCAAGTCATCATAGATTTTTTTTTCAGTTTGGCATGTGTTAGAACTAAATGTATACAAATGTTAAGTCCCTGACTTGGTCTACCTCCATGGCAAGTTTCATCAAAATCCATAAAACTATTGGTGCTCCGTGGCGCAGCGGTCAACACGCTAGCCTGCGACACGGGGGTCCCGGGTTCGATCCCCGGTCAGGTCAAGATGGAAAAACATCTTTTTCATATTGACCTGGGTCTTGGATGTTTATCTATATAAGTATATATTATAAAATATAGTATCGTTGAGTTAGTATCCTGCGACACAAGTTCACAACTTACTATGGGGCTAGCTCAATTTGTGTGATATGTCCCTATTTATTTATTTATTATTTATTGGGTCATGATCCATTAACTCTCCAAGTCTCCATAAATTAATCAATTAATTACCTGTCTTTTTTTTTACTAAAGCTATTTGAACACATTTGAAGAACAACATCAATTTATAAAAATCGGATTCTTTTATTGAAGAGAAATCGCCCAGACTTCTGAATTACTGCCATCGGAACGGCAGCTGTCGAAATCAATAAATAGACCGTCGTCTCAACGCAATTTTCTGATATATAATATAGTGTTTGGATACATGGATGCGCACTTCATCAGTGAACAAAAATATCCAATTTCTAACATACGGATAGGTATCATATAGAAGTTAATATAGCATTTTAAAAGTTTCAAAATATTAGAAAAAAACAATTGCATGCCATTTGCCATACGACACTGCCAACCGTACTTATTATAGGAATTTTCCTATAATAAGTACGGTTGGCAGTACTTATTATAGGAATTTTCCTATAATTAGTACGGTTGGTAGTGTCGTTCTGAATAGTTTAGACTAATTTTTGCAAAGGTACCTATCAGGATGCACTTTTCTGTTTGGTTATGGCTGGCTGCCACAAATGAAACTTCATACCTTTTGAAAACTCGGTAAAAAATGATAAAAAAAGGTTTTTTTTAACGTATGATTGGTATCTGAACTGAATGTAGTCATCACTGTAGCATATACATACATTTTGGGCATGACCAAGTTTGGGCCAACGCTTCCTGAAAACGTGACAGAAATGGGTCTAAACTACTCGGAAAAATACTAAGTGCTTATAAAAAAATTATACATTTAATTCAATTATATTTTACAAATTTTTAAACTGCCATAACATCTAAACGCTTCCTATCCGAATGTAAGAAACTGTTTATTCTTACATTCGGATAGGAAGCGAGGAAGTTTCCAAACACTATTCTATACATAAGAAAATCGCGTTGGGACGACGGACTAAAAGAAGAAGCATACCAAACGCTATCCCTCTCTGACATTTCACTCAACTTTGAACTTCTGAAGTCAAAGTCCAAGTTGAACCCATTCATAACTCTACATTCCATAAATCTTTTTAACTGATAGTCATTGCAGCTAGAATACTTGTATAATTCAGAATATTGCAACCCTAATCCTAATCCTAACTAATATTATAAATGCGAAAGTGAGTTCGTTTGTTTGTTACGTTTTCACGCCGAATCCACTGAACCGATCATCATGAAATTTTGCATAGACATAGGTAAGGGTACTGAAAAGGACATAGGCTATATACCACGCGGGCGAAGCCGCGAGTTACAGCTAGTATTATAAATGCGAATGTGAGTTTGTTTATTTGTTTGTTACGCTTTCACGCCCAACCTACTGAACCGATCATCATGAAATTTTGCATACACATAGTTTAGGGTACTGAGAAGGACATAGGCTATATATCACGCAGGCGAAGCCGCGGGTAACAGCTAGTCAGTTTATAAAAAAATAAACGTTAATGTCCAACGAATATTTTAGAGTGAAAAAATACACATATAAAGTGTAAATGTTGGCGTAAAATTGACTAATCCGAGGTATGATAACAACGACTGGTTGGTTCGGAGTAAAAACCTAATATGCATGATTTGTTACCTTTATCGCGCTTACCGAATATAATAATTTATTGTCAGCCCATAGCATACAAAAAATCCAGTTGCATTATTCAAAAAATAAAAACTTGATTGTCGTTTTTACGTATGCCACATTAATTTTTTTCTGGCATTACATAGCCTAATACATTATACAATAACATAAAGAATACGCATTTAATGACACCTCAAACTTCGAAATTGGTAGAGCGGTGATCAACATTTCGTGTAGGTGACACGGTCAATCGACTATGCACACCCTGGTGTCAGAGTTCTTCGGAACCGCCTTTCGGCCTCTGACGTGGTTTCTTTAACGACTACCAGATGGCAGCCGGGACCACCGGCTTAGCGTGCCTTCCGAAACACGCACTTTCTTATCAGACAATCAGGTGATTCATGCCAGCAATGTCCTAATCAAACTGGAAACAACTTAACAACGTATGCTTCCCGTGGGAACCCCACGACCCTCGGGTCAACAAGGCAAACGCCTTAACCACTGGACCACGAAGGCAGTTTTAGGCTACAGAGGGTAGAGCGGTAGAGCGGTTTAGGCTACAGAAGGCAACAATGGAACGGATAAAACATGAAAACAGAAAAAAGAAAGAAAAAAACAGAAAGAAAAAGACAATAAGGAATAAATATTCGTAATCATCATAGATATCAGAATATTTACTAGGTAATCATATAAAGCCCTTCAGGCGAGTAAGCGACCAAAACTTTTGATAAGAGTTTCTTTCGGCGTTTCTTCTCTGCAGTGATCGGTTCCGAAACGCTAGTAGTCTGTAGCTTTTGAACAATATATAAATACATATTATCTAATAAGATAATTTTAAATATGATATGACGTGAAAAAGTGCCTGCAAAGGCCTTTTTTCTGAATAAACGTTTTGATTTTTTTTATTTTTGATATACTTACATACCTATGCCCGAAAATTGCACTCCAAGTGAAAACTTTAACATGACCTGCTGATTTTAAAGTCAGATTCGCTCTTGACTGCATTTCTTTACTAGAACTGATTACTATTCTGGCGTCGTATGTTATTGAAAACGAGAAGATGTCCAAAAGTTGAATTCCACTACGTGTTCGCGACACATGTATCATCTGGCGAGAGCGTATAATCTTTATAGTTCTGGTATATAGAGCTTCAGTGTAATACCAGTTGGATAAATAAAAGAAAATGAATTTTCTAGCTATCACAGTTTATGAGATACAGCCTGGTGACAGGTGTATAGACAGCAGACGAACATCAAAGTATGAGACTTTGATGTTCGTAAGGATCCCGTTTTCACCTTTTGGGTACGGTACCCTAAAATGGCTTAGTGCTAGTAGGATTCGTACATCAGGGTCGGGATCAACCACCACCACCGGCAGTTCACGTCTGCAATAGGAAGGTTATGCTTACGTCATATAGCCTATGACAGCCTGGGAAAGATTACGAATATAATGACACAATCGGATAAGCCATTTAGCTAGGAAGCGACAATGGACAAGAATACTTATGTACATACATACAGTATACAAACATACGCAAACAACAAAAAGTCACACATAGGTCAGTCAGGTAATACTCGTACATACAAAAGCGCAAAAAACATTTACCCTTCTTGCGGGTGGGACAAACCCAATAAAGGAAGCACTACGGTCAATTTTATTTATGATTTGTAATAAGAGCTTTCTTTTTCTTTTTTTCTTAGTGATAATGGATTCTTTATTCTGTGAAAGAAATTCCAGTCTCTACCTATCTATTATAGTTCCAAAGATACAGCCCTGTGTTAGACGAACGGACAACGGAAGCTCAGTAATGTGGACCTATCTAATAATTCGTAATATCTACCTATTCACTGATTGGCAACTGTTGGGAACGGAACTCTAATAATAAAGCTATTATTCAGGGGCGCTACAACGATAAAACAGGGCCCCGAGCTACAGGGCCTCGTTGGAAAAGTAATTTATATATTTTATAAAGTAACTCAGTTTTAATCGTCGTTTCGTCAACGTACCTCTCCTGAAAATATAAAAAAAATTATGGTCGTAAATCTATAAACCAAGATGCATCTTAATTTATTAGTGAATTGATACTTAATCTATTAATAGAGTACAATCCTTTACATACACGTATTGTTTTCGTTATATTTTCACTAAGGGATTTACCGCGATAACTTTTGAGTTGAGTCTGATATTTCAACAACATTGTAGCTGCGCTTTTCATTTTCACAGAGTCACTACAGTGTGAACTTGCCTTTTAAAATGCTGAATTTACGTAACATTTAGTATCGACCGCTGCTTACGTAATGCTTACAGTTGGGTGAGCTTCAGCTGTAATATCTATCTATGAGAATGACGGCATTTTGCATTACTATGTAGTAACATGAATTCACATTTCGTCGTTCGGTTGTTGGTTTTCATGCGTGAAAGTGGTCGACACTGATGTAAAACTCTTCAGCTGCCTACGATCATTGGGCATAGCTTAACAACTGCTATATCTCTTTAACCCTCTGTCTTGATACACTCATATTTTTGTAAGCCGTGGCTCTGATTGCCTTATTAGAAATAACAAAGAATGTGATACTGTGTTAACTTGCTGTCTTTTTTAAAGCGCTGAAACTACGTAAAATTTAGGTACGGCTATCGACCGCCGCTTACGTAATGCTTACAGTGAGCGAGCTTCGGCTGTAACTCTATCTATGAGAATGAAGGCATTTGCATCGCTATCTACTGGTTGCATTTCCATTTTGTCGGTATATCTCTCATTGGAGTATTTTCTCGGGTTGTTGTTTTTTTTTTTTTTTTCCTGTGTATAAGTGGCCAGCAATGGTGTGAAATTTTTCAAGCTGCCTATAGTTTTCCGACATAGCTTTATGACTGCTATCTCCCCACTCTTAAACCTCTGTCGATAAACGCATCTCCTTGCAAGTTGTGGCTCCAGTAAGACCCGTTCGAGATACAATTAGATACTCGTACTGTGTAAACTTGCTGACTTTTAAGCGCTGAAGTTACGTAAAATTTATGTAGGGCTTTATCGGCCGCTGCTTACGAAATGCTTTCAGTGAGCGAGTTTCAGATATAACTAGAAGGCATTTGCATTGCCATCTACTGAATGCATTCACATTTCGTCGGCCTGTATCTCATTGGAGTTTTTCTCGAGTTGTTGGTTTTTGTGTGTGTAAGTGGCCAATACTGGCGTAAAATTTTTCAAGCTGCCTAGTGCCATTGGACAAAGCATAAACACGGCCCTCTCTCTTTGACCCTCTGTCTTGATAAATTCATCTACTTGCAAGCTGTAGCTCTGATTGCTCCCTTAGAGATAAGAATGTGATACTGTGTTAACTGGTTGCCTCTTTTAAAGTGCTGAATTTTCGTAAAATTTAGGTAGGGCTATCGACCGCCGCTTACGTAACGCTTACAGTGAGCGAGTTTCAGATGTAACTATCTATGAGAATGAAGGCATTTACATATTCTTGCAAGCTGAGGCTCTGATAGCTCCGTTCGAGATAAGAATCTAATTAGTGTGTTAACTTGCATTTTAAAGCACTGAAACTACGTAACATTGAGGTAGGGAGGGCTATCGACCGCTGCTTACGTAATGCTTACAGTGAGCGAGTTTCAAATGCTATGAGAATGAAGGCATTTACATATTCTTGCAAGCTGAGGCTCTGATAACCCCGTTCGAGATAAGAATCTGATTACTGTGTTAACTTGCCTTTTAAAGCACTGAAACTAAGTAACATTGAGGTAGGGAGGGCTATCGACCGCTGCTTACGTAATGCTTACAGTGAGCGAGTTTCAGATGTAACTATCTATGAGAGAGAAGGCATTTGCATTGCTATCTACTGCTTGCATTTACATTTCGTTGGTCCGTCTCTCAGAACGTGATCTTTTCTCAGCATTTCTGTCTAAAACGCTAAGTAAGCTAACTTCACGTCACTATTAAAACTGTAAACAGTTTCAAAGGCCTCGTCGAACAAAATTTAATTTTTTTTTGTTTTGTTTTTCGTATATGTAAGTGGCCAATACTGATGTCAGATTTTTCAAGCTGCCAAAAGACATCTGACATAGCTTAACGTCTGCCATCAACTATGACAGCTGGGACCAACAACTTCACGTGCTTTCCGGAGCATGGAGGAGCTCGAGATATTTTTATTCCACTTGCGGTCACCCATCCAAGTGGGGACTGCGCCTGGGGTTGCTTAATATGCGGAAGTGCTTATAATGCTCACGTCACAACCACTAGGCCATTGTCCTCTTTGAATGATAATTATCTCCGTTTTCTGTCTAACAATAAATTTCAAATAGATTGGATTGGAGCTATGGATATCCGAAAAATTCACGCTATCCCTTACGAGAGCTGTTAGCAAATTTATGACACATTTTATACCGCCATTAACATAAAATATTTGATAAATATCAACACCTCTAGAATACTAAAAATATGATCAACAGTTAAGTGGATTCCATGAAATGTTTATGCATTTTCGATTTTAAAGTGTATGAATAGATATTCTGTTAGTAGCTCGTTTTCAGTTCAGCAATACACGAAAAATATTTACTCTTCTACGTAGGTGGTTAATGTGAGCTGGTAACGAATAAACATTTGATGTTTGATGAATATCAATAACTGTTGACTAGACGGTTAAAAAAACAAATTTGCTATGCTTAATTTTTCAGTAAGTGACTGAATCTTAAGAGTCGCCTGAAAGCGCATGTCTCCATACAAACGGAAAAAGGGAATTGTAACAATATTTGATAATTTTGGAGTAAAATTAATCATTTTACCAAATTATCTCATTATAATGTACGTACGTTCCTATATAGCTTGGTTAAAATACTAGTGGTTTGAGAATTACAAGCCTTTTAAAATTTGTATGGAAATCTTGAGAGGCGTATAATTCTCAAACATTTGATAATTTAACCAAACTGTATAGGAACGTACGTAGATTATAATGAGATTAATCGATTGGATGCTTAATTTTGCCCAAATATTGCCACAATTCCCTTTTTCCTTTTGTATGGAGACATTTTTAAGACCTTTCGAGATAAACGCTCAAATAAGAATATTGTTGGTTGTCGATGTTTTAGGTTTTAAAAACAAAGGATTAGTGAGATATTCAAGAAATAAATTCCACTTTTTGTAACGTCATTCGTGGACATATTTTTTCTATCTGTAATATATATATTTCATACAAAAAATATTATTTTTATTAATAATAGACAACATACATGATATAATGTTACGAAGAATATAGATTTTCTCCCTTATTACAAAAAAAAAATAAAAAGCGGCAAAGAAAATGACGACATTTGGAAACTATTTAGAATTTAAGTCAAATGCTGAAATAACGAAATTAGTTTCTTAGAATAATGTTTTCTTTCACATTAAAAGATATAATCATGACCTTCATAAAAGTTAGCATGCCCAATTCAACACTAAAGTGGTTTCTTTGAAACATTTATGTACTTTAGTTTAAAATTGAAATAGATATTCTGTTTAAAATTTTGTTGTAAGTTTGCCGATACACGCTTTTTCTCCTTCTTTTGCACTTGGTTAAAAGAGACGGCAACAAATTGTCGTCTTATTTTATGCTGTCATAAATATTAATGTTTAATAAATATCAATAGACTGTGATAAACACATTCAACAGTACAGAGGATTCAATGAAATATTAATGTATTTTTGCGTTAAATTGTATGAATAGTTATTCTGTTAGTAGTTCGTTGTACAAGTAAAGTCGGCGATAGATAGATAGAATAAAAACATTTCCCCTTCTTCCGCAGTTGGTTTAAGAAACCTGGCAACAAACTTGTAGCAAATCGATTGACTTTTGCATAATTTTTTCTTCATGAATGTCAATGAATATCCGTAAACTATGATAAACTAAGATAAAATATTGGGTCCTTACCTATGAAATTGGCGTTTTTTTTCCGCTTGCCATTTTGTTCCTAATGACAATAATTTGCAAAACACATTTTTTTTTATTAAAACTTGAAAGTAGCCTATATTATTTACATTCTGGATGCATTATTTTTTTGTTTTTGTGTATTTAATTATTGGAAAATGCTCATGTAAAGAACTCGTTTCAGGTTTGTCCGGTTTCAATCTAATCAATATTATTTTATTTCTATTATTTTCTAACTTTTTGTAAACTTTAGAATGCTTAAATTAGGCTTAATTTTGTCCGTGACTACTAGAAAAATTTAATTATTGTTGAATTTATCAAACCCGAAATAATCCAAAAAACGTTAGTATGAAAAATTCACTTTGCTCGAAATTCTTTATAGAAAACGCCAATTTCATAGGTTCATAGCACCTAATACCTACATTATGCAAAAAAAGAGTTGGCGTAATAATAGTTATAAAGTTTTAGAATGATTCTCGGTCTACGCAGCTGTTGCATAACAGCGGTATCCAGAGTTTGATTCCCAGCCCACGTTGGATTTTATTATCACCCGTAAAGATAAAAGAAGCAAAAAAATGAAACGTTATCTACGATTACGACTGAAGGATTAACCTTTTGGATTTTTGACGACTCTGCAGGAGTTTTTAGTTGTATTGGTATTTTTGTAAGAACTCTATGAAAGTGTATAAAGATGTTTTTCACTGTTTCACTTTGGCACGTAGAAATAACGGCATACCGACACATTTGTCATTCTATATATTTGTTCTATATATAAGGAATGTAGTCCTTGCCAATATAGAGTAGGCACGTCCAAGTCTCTGTGGTTGTCGTAGATGGCAACTTAGAAAACCCAAGCTAAACAAATATGCCTGAAAGTAAGTGCCTGCCGCGTCTTTGTCGGCTATATATTCCTTCGAACTACCGTTGTACACGCCTTCAAATTTTGCACATGAGCTATGTGCGTGTTACGAATATAAATAAGCATCTATCTCCTTGTATATTATGTCACATGGCACGGAACAATAAGCATTAATCGCAATAAGTATGCGAGCAGGCTCCGCGATTAGTTTATTGGCAATTCATATTTGGCGGGTCATGGAAAATAAATAGCTTCATGTGCGGTCACAAGCTAAACTTATAAAAAGTAGAAAGAAACTATCAAATTATCCTTTTTGTGGTAGACAGAGCCCATGATCCAAAGGCCATCTTTCGCATGTTACTGGACGTAAGGGTGGAAAGCGGAATCAAAATAGTGACAGGTTCCTTTCTGCATCGCCTCTTCTTCCTTTCTACTTATGTGATTATTTAGACTTTTGCCCTATCTCTTGACTGGCTTTAATGGTCTGCGCGGGAAAAAAAGCAGCTGCAGCAGTAACTATATTGTAGAAAATAAGTGTTAAACGAACGAGTGTGGGTGTTTAAACTTACAGACTCAATTTAAGAACCTTAAAAGCTTTACTACAGAGAACAAAAAAGAAGAAATTTTATTTACTGATCTGATTACACATTCTGATAAAATTTGTTTTTCATCAAGAATGTGTTTATATTTTTGTAAATTTATCTAAGTTACTATGTTGGTGATTATAAAAGTTGTAAAAGTATAATACTTCATGAATCTAGGAGTAATATTGACCGGAAGTCACATGTGAAACCAACTTTTTACGTAACATGTGCGAAGTATGTATACTCGTATGAAGATACTATTTTAACATTTGAGAGTTTGAATTTAGAACATAAAAAATAAGGAAAAATTGCAAGCATAAATTAATGTCGATATGTGCGTGGGCTTACGTCGCAACGAATTAGCATGAATTGGTATTTATATGTATATACTTGACTGTTATATAAAGGGCCTATCTTATTATTCTTATATCAATGAACATTATGCAGAAACTAAAATGTTAGCGCGTAAAACTTAAAATATCGCTCAATTCACTACCTCCGTGGTTTCATGGTAAGAGCGTTCGGCCCTCAGCATGGAGGTCGCGGATTCAACTTTCTGTTATTGTTCTAGTTTGTTTAGGACATTACAGGCTCATCGTCTGATAAGAAAGGTAATCCGTGCTACAGAGGGCACGCCAAGCCGTCAGTCCCGGTCACTGTCTTTGACTGTAATGGTAGTTACACAAAAATCCACGCCTATAAAGCGAATTAAAATTCTGTCACAAGGGGTCATCGGCTCATGCTTTAATTCAAAGTGTAACAAGGATATTTTGGCACGTGGCCATAATCGGAACTAAACACTGCCATTGCCGTCATCTTGTAAAGCGTCACTTTAGGAAGATAGCTCAAATTGATATTTGTTCTTTTAATTCCAGTAATAAAACTTAGAATATTTTATTAGCTGGTAGTCCTAAAAGCATTCGTAATTACACACATTTCAATGTCATCCAATTGCTAAGTTATCCTTGTTGAACTATAAGAAACTTATACGACATAATGTCTGATGATGACATTGATGACTCATCATCATCATCATCATCGTCATCATCAGGTCTTTTATAATCTCCACTGCAGGAGCACGCCATCTCTGTACTACCAGAGCCATGTATAAGTACACTTTTATTTTAGCGTTGATCGATTTTGATGAAACTTTTTGCATTTCCATTCCAACTGCTAAAACTTTGTTTCTCGGGTTGGCGTGCGACGTCTGTGCCTCAAACTTTTGTTACCTTCCGAAGTCATTTTATATTTTGTTTTAGTTTTGAAATGTTAAATAGTTTTTAAGTAGCGTTTTCATCAAAATTCAAGAATCAAATATTATTTTAAAAGTTGAGTATTAGCTTTACTTGAAACTATTTTATTATAATCATCGGGTAGTTTAGTATTTATTGCAGGAGCAGGAACATCGTCTCTGTACTACCAGAGCCATAAGCTTATAAACATCAAACAAAGAGACCTCTACATTGTAGAGGTCTCTTTGATTGATGTTTATAAACTTGTATGTTTATAAGCTTATAAGCTTGTATGTTTATAGTTTATAAGATTGGCTTACAAGGGTTGTAGAGTCTACGAACCTTGTAAGCCAATCTTTTGACTGTTCTCTCTAGACCTATTTTATATAACAGCTAAATTCATTATAACTTACCTCTTTGAGTGATGATTTATTAAGGTACCTGTGTGACTAAGATCTGCTTGGAGAAATTTTCCATAGATTAGACCTAGCTAAATAGATATATAAAAAAATTCGGTGCCTAGCTAGATCGATTTTACGCCCGGAAAATTCATCATCATTACCATTCCAGTATCTTTCTTTGATTTTTATCAGGTCGTCCGACCACTTGGAGTTAAACGCTGCGCTTGTTAGTATGTGGTTGCCATTCCAGAACCTTTCTGCCCCATCAGCCATCGGTTCTTCGCGTCCCGAAAATTCCTTTATACTAAATTTTATTGAAATTGTTGGAGCCGTTAAGTAGCATAGGTTACGTCATGTTTGCATGGAACTACCAGGTCCACCTTCCAATATGTGTGTGTAGTTATAGCGCTGAGTAGAAGTCATGCGCGTATGTAATTTTAAGTTCTGGTGTAAGTGTTGTGTTCGTTGCGAATTTCAATAGTTGCTAGTAAATTCAGTTATAATCATATTTTTATAATGAAATAAGATGTGGGTTTTTTTCCCTATATTGTATTTCTTCATTTGATAAGAATATTTCGGAATAGCATTATTAATGTTAAAAAAAATACCTATTGAATTCAGTGATTATCAGACAAAAATTTCTGTGTATTTTTAATATATTTAACACTTTAAAAATATTCCTAATCACATGTTATGACACTCTTAAAATACCTAAGTAATAAAATGAAATATGAACAACGTTTTGGCCGCTTCTCAACTGTAATTGTACGTCAAACGTGAATTTCTTAATGTAGATTCCTGGTAGCGTTTTAAAATAAACAAATGGTCGTGTTATTTACCAGGCGTAACGTTGGTGCGAAAGCGAACGACACATAAACCCGAAATCGATGTAACCGGAGTTATAAACGTGGTTTATGATGTGAGATGACGCGGCAGAGGACTAGGTTTAATGCCTGTGTTAAATGTGTTGGAATAGTTAGAAGACGTGACGAATGGAATAACAAGACTATAGGTCTGGATAGAAATGTCTTATACATTCAATATTTCTCATGCGATTCCCGGCAGAGTAGAATAGGACTACTCCAAGTCTCCCCGTGGATGTCGCAGAAGGCGACTTATGAAACACAAGCTAAACAAAAATAATAAACGTCAAAGAGACCTCTCCAACCCGTATGGCCAGCTTTAACTCATAGGCCAAATCCCCTAAATGCTCTGGTTAAAAGGCTCTGGTAGTACAAAGACGTCATGCTCCTGATGAAAAACGAACTTTTTCATTTTGGCACAGAATTAATAATAGTACTAACGTAATATTGGCCTGCGTCTTGGATGTTGGTTGGGTTTATGTTATAAAATAAACTATCGTTGAGTCAGTCTCCTGCGACGCAAGTTATCCACTAAGTGTGGGGCTAGCTGAATCTGTGTGTCATGTTCCTATATATTTATTTATAACTCTAGTTTGTACGAAACTTGGTGGACATTTCAAAGATGATATACCATGTTAAAAATAGGCATCATCCTAGCAGACAATTACGTACGCATATTAAAAATTTCAATATAAAAATATATATTCTAAGTAAGAATGACGTCAACAAAATTTAGGTATATTCATAAAAATGTATCGGTAATCTTACCGAGCTTATAAATGACCTCGTGAAAGTATTTAAAAGGAGCCGACGTCACCGATATTTGGAGGGTGCGATGCTCCTACAAGATCCTTTGCTTAACTTGACCTTCGATATTGAGCGCCTAAGGGAAGGTTTTTAATATTCCTTAAATATTTTTGACAAAGATACTATTTTGGGATATGAATATAAAAGATTTCACACGCCTTGCCTGCATTTATTGTTTTTTTTTTTTATACAACTAAGTTGGCAAACAGGCATACGGCCCACCTGATGGGAAGCGGTTACCGTAGCCTATGGACGTCTGCAACACCAGAGGTGTCACACGCGCGTTGCCGTATTTGTATATTTGTTGTATTCAAATTATGTTTTTTACTGTCAAAGGGGCCCTGTTTTGCTTTCTGAGTTCGTTAAATGTACTCCATCTTCCACGCTGGTCTGGAAGAAAAGAAAAAACATAGAATGTACCAGATGCTTCTCTTCCCGTGCACATCATAAAAGCTGATCGAGGGAACGGGCGTCAGGAATCATCTCAATAGGCGATGCGGCTAGCAACCCATTACTATTTTGATTCCGTTCTCACCTACAAGCTCACCAAAATGCTAAATGTGGCCTTAAGGTTTTATAGACCTGGGCTCTGTCTACCCCGCAAGGGAAATAGACGTGATAGTATGTATGTATGTATGTTAAATGCACTCGTAAGAAAGTAAAAATGAATAATGTTTGCAAGTAAAAAAAATCTTCGGTTCCGCAGTGCTTCAGAAAGCACGTTTAGTCATTAGTCCTAGCTGATTTGTACATCCTTTGGATCGTCAAGCTAAAGTACCATTAGCAGGTAGCTTCGAAGAAAATTTAAAAAATTACCCTTATATTGGTTAATTACCGAAAATCTACCAACAATTACTATGTAGTAATATTACTACATACTTTTTCTTTGATTAGCCAATATCATATTGTACCATAGTGTTATCGAACTTATCATTCTATCTAGTGGTAACTAACTGACTCTAACCTTACTGATAATTTTGACGTATCGTTACACGCAAACGCTCCCTGTATAATCTCCCGCAATTTCGAGATGTTGACCTGGATCTCACAAGCAACTTGTGTGTCTAGTGAGCTTTGCCGGCGGAGCTTTGGAGCTTTGACTTTGATGAATAAGTAGTTCCCTTGCATCGTCTATGCTAAGCGCTTGTCATTTAGACTTGTTTCTATTCTACATAAGTTTAAAACCGTATTTTTAAGGTAAATAATGCTAACCATGGCTACTACCGCATAAGGGATTAGAGATAGAGATGTCTATGTATGTATAATCAATATCCGCTCCGTGACGAGCTCCGTGGCGCAGCGGTCAACACGCCAGCCTGCGACACGGGGGTCCCGGGTTCGATCCCCGGTCAGGTCATGATGGAAAACGATCTTTTTCAGAATGACCTGGGTCTTGGATGTTTATCTATATAAGTATATGTCATAAAATATAGTATCGTTGAGTTAGTATCCTGCGACACAAGTTCACAACTTACTGTGGGGCTAGCTCAATTTGTGTGATATGTCCTATATATTTATTTATTTATATCTCTAGATAAAACCAAAACCATGACGGTCCCCTATCCGTCAATGGTTTTAGTACTACTTACTATAGGAAAATATCCCTTAGTTTCCTAAATCATTTTTTTTTATAAGTTTTTAGGTAAGTTTTTAAATAAGTCCATCTTATAGATTATCGAAAAATATTAGGTTAGTATTTTTTTCTTTTTCCAATCAAAAAAGGATCATGAAGATAAAGTACATCAAAGTGCAGGAGTGGAGGCTTATGTCACAACAGGCCGGTAAAAAGTGCATCGGTCAGTGTCGTCACGAGGAACTTTAACGAGATCTTTAACAATTTCTGTTTGATTGACAAAAGAAATATACATGTCTAATATTTTTCAATAATCCATCTGATGGACGAATTATTTAAAAAAAAAAATACTTAGTAAACAAGCCTAAAATAGGTTCGCATAGATGGCTGAACGTAAGCAAGGAAAGTAACGATAAGCTCACATAATGCCAACATTATAAAACCTCACGTTTAACCTAAAACCTCCTGACATAAAACAGCCACAAAAATACGAAGTAAAACCAACATTTTGTTACCGACTTTTTCATTCTACTGTTACATTCAGCCCGATTTTTGCGGCGAATGAAGGCGACAATAAACCCGCCCCTAGCGAAAGCAATTTAGGACGTACTTTCTTTTTAATTTGAATTCTTAAGTACAACGGAAGATTTCTATAAGAATATTCAGGGTGCGTATTGAATAATTGAAATCAAGTGTAGTGCCGCTTCTCAATTTTTTTTGATCTCTTGAATCGAGGATGAATATTTTGCAAGAATGGGTACTAACTATGGGTAATGGGTACTAACATTATACATGAATTTGACGAAGTCCAGTACTGCCCGCATTTTAATGAAATTATTTTGAACGAAAACAAAGACATCCCGGACGTCAGTCTGTATATGAGATTAGGATTGCCCTCAAACAGCAAGGCACCAGGCGAGGAAAAAATCACATCAAAGCTTCTGAAAGCGGGCGAAACGCTGGTACTGAAAGTCCTTCAGAGGCTTTTTTTTCCTTCTTCTCGCCTGATATTATAAAACCTCACGTTTAACCTAAAACCTTCTGACATAACAGCCACAACAATACTTCAACAACACTTTCATTCTACGGCTACATTCAGCCCGATTTTTGCGGCGAATGAAGGCGACAATAAACCCGCCCCTAGCGAAAACAATTTAGGACGTACTTTCTTTTTAATTTGAATTCTTAAGTACAACGGAAGATTTCTATAAGATGGAATATTCACGGTGCGATATCTTCTTATATTGAATAATTGAAATCAATTGTAGTACCGCTTCTCAATTTTACCGATTGCTTGAATGAAGGATGAATATTTTTCAAGAATTGGTAGTAAGGGGATACTTGCACACACAATTTTACGGGGTCCATTTAATCATTTTGAATGAAAACAAAAAGAATATGTTAAATTTGTTTTTCGAGGATTAGGTAAACCTTATAGAAAAAAGGAATGTTTTGAGCCCTAAGGCCCTAAGGAGCCCTGAGCAGGAAGGTACGAAGGAAGAAAAAATAAATTTTATCCGAATTGGAAAACATGAACCTCGTTTTGAATCGACCGAATACTTACTAGTTTCGCTTCATAAAAGCGTATAACTGGGTATGTCCTCCCTCATAATATGACACTTTAAAACTCAGTGTTTATCAAAGCTGGGGATGTAACCAAGTAGACGCCTTTTAATGAATCACTTGAATGCATTTGATTCAAAAAATTGCATTTACATTGCTTTCAGCAACGATAAAGTCTAGAGTGGTATTTATTTAAAGTTTATTGCACAAATTAAAACAAAAGTGTACAAATGGTGGACTTAATGCCATATGGCATTCTCTGCCAGTCAACTATCGGACCAAACAAAAAAATTGAGTATGGGCGATAGAGCGAAATTGATTAACTTTAACTATATAATATTAACAGTCAGTATGATACAAATATAATTGAATATATAAATATACACATGCATAAATACAAACATACACATAAGGATGACTTTTTTCTCTTATTTTAAATAGAAATTCAGTGAGAAGAGGAGACTGCCTGAACAAATAATGTGCGAACCGCACGCTTAAAAACACCTCGACTTGGAGCTCTTCTTACAGACTCAGGGAGCGAATTCCAGAGCTGAATGGCTTGGACTTGAAAAGATTTGGCCATGAAATCTGCACGATGACGAGGAGTGGCTAAAACTAAACTGTTTGAAAAACGAAGAGGGCGGGAGTGAGTAGAACTTAGGAGTGGAAATTTAGATTTCAAACTTAAATAATTCCTGAGCAATCTTGCCATGTAATTCCTAAATTGTACGAGTCAAGAAAATAGACGCAGGGAGAGAATTCCATTCCTTAGCAGCCCGCAGAATGAAGGAAGAGGTGAATCTAGAGATGCGCCGAGCTAAGATAAGAAGGAAGGGTTTGTGTCCAACGCTACACTTGCTGACATATATATTCACAAGATATACAATACAATTACATGTACCTCTTTTAGTTCAGTAACTTTTATTAACTTAAGCTAGCTTGTGCTGCTCCCAGATAATTGGCTAAGTAAATACGAGTGTTTTCTAGTTGCACACTATTTACGTTTCCACATTTCAGCAACCGCTGGCTTTAATTAGGTCAAGTGGAATTAGAGTTATTGTAGGTCACCGAAATCTCGTTTAGGTGAGTCATTTAAAACATAAAACAAATGAAGGTGTTCGTATTTTATTGCATGTACACAACTTTTCTCATTTAATGCGCTTTATATAACCCCCTTATAATATTAATGTAAGAGCTTGCGAGGATGCGAATATATTATTTGTTTTGCTCCAAAACTAATGGACCAATTTTCTAAATTCTTTTACCTAAAGATTGTTTATTTATCTCTAGGTGACACTAAGTCGTGCGAAAATTGCAAGTGAGTAATATGAATCCACCATCATCATCATCATCAGGTCTTTTTTAGTCTCCATTGCAGGAGCACCACCCTCTCTGAGTATCATGAACATTTCAATTATCCAGAACAGTCAAAGGATTTGGCCTACACTCTAGCCAGCGTGGAGCTGGCCAGACGGGTTGGAGAGGTCTCATTGATGTTTTGACAAAGCTTTAATAATTAAAGCTTTGTTAAAACACAAGCTAATTATTAGCTTTGTTCCCTAAGTCGCCTTTTACGACATCCACGGGAAGACTTGGAGTGGTCCTATTCTACTCTGCCGGGAACCACACGGCGTAGAATCCAAAATTTCATCTCAAATGGTAAGCCAGCAAGTAAAAAGGCAATAAGTGCTTCAAAATTGACTTTTAAGATTTGACCCTCACAGAAAAGCAAGATACCTAAGTTATTTAACTTGTGAAAATAGAGCGGGGCCCTCTTAACATGGATTTAAATATGGAACCCTAGAAAAATGGAATGTAAAAGTACCTACGTTATGAATAATTATATCGTCTACGTAATATAAACGTAATTTAACTTTCCCATGTTCAAGTATTAATAGCTTAGTGAGCGAGCAAGTGTATTAGGTCGAGTTGATAATAGTTTTAAAACTCGCTTCTGATTGGATAACGTTTGAATGGATTTTAACGTGGTTGCAAGAATTTTCACATCTATAAGGACACGTTACGTAAGCTATACAGAGTGTAAATATACTATCGACAATGCTTGGAAGAGGTTGGCCCCTCAATGTGAACAAATTTTTCCTATGGCCTAATATTATACCATAGCTGGCAACTCTAGGATATATCTCGACTGAGTTTTAAAATAGCTTCTGATTGTATAACTTCTGAATGGAATTTAATGCGGTAGCTAGAATTTACACATCTAAGGACATGTTACGTAAGCTACAGCACAACAATTTCTATGAAATATAATCATCATCATTTCGTGTAGGTGACACGGTTAGTTGACCATGCACACGAATGAAATAAAATGAATAAATTTTTATGTGAAATAAAATAAAACAAAATACATACTTGTCAAAAAACCATTTTATGGCATAGGACGGCAAACGGGCAGCAGCTCACCTGATGGTAAGTGATCACCGCTAACCTTGGACATGGGATAACTGCAATACAACGGTTGTGACAAGAGCGTTACCGGCCTTTTACTTTTCCCTCTCAGGGAGGGGGGACGGGCCTTCGGCTCTCTCACTCACCGAACGAAGCATAGCAGCGGTAAAGTTGAGTAGTATCTTTACCGCTTTACGTCGGTTTTCTGTGAGAGTGTGGTACTTCTCCGGTCGAGCCGGCCTATTCATGCTACTAGCAAATCACATCATTATAATAATATCACATTAAGGGGGCACACTAGGCACAGTAGCGACGCCAATCATTTTATTCCTAATACTTAACAAATAGAAAGAAATTCAAGAATGTAAATCATATAAGCATTGGTAAATAACTTTAAAGTATTTTTGGAGTCATGTTTTAATATTATGAGAATCATTCTCAGTTATTTAAGAGAAAACGTGATTACCGCCAAAAACGGCATTTTTGGCGGTAATCTGATTCTCGTAATTCTCACTGATTCTGATAATATTAAACATGATTCCAAAAATACTTCGGGTTATTTACTAGTGCTTATATGATTTACATTCTTGAATTTCTGTCTATTTGTAAAGTATAAGGAATAAAATGATTGGCGTCGCTACTGTGCCTAGTCTGCCCTCTTAAGGATAATCTAATTCATGCTACTAATATTGATTGACACCATCGTCATTATTTTTTTCCAGCCTGCTGAGTCGGAATCTCATAATATTGAGCAAACCGTTTCATATCTGCTCATGATGTGTATACAAAAATGATAGTAATAAGTTTTATTTTGTGAAAATGGTCATTATTTTATATGGACTGTCTGCTCAATACATATTAAAAAAATATATTGCATAGCAATAAAGTCTACTGATTAATCCTTGGTATGTATAGCATATCGATAAAGAACTATAAAGATTTTACAACCAGTCATTTCAACACTCACACATAAAATCACATATTTTTCCCTTGCGTGGTAGACAGAGTCAAAGTCTATAAAATCTTAGCATACGTTTAGTATTTTGGTGGGCTTATAGGTGGAGAATCAAAATAGTGATGGGTTGCTAGACGCATCGCCCATTGACATGATTCCTCACACCCATTCCCTCGATCGGCTTTGACAATCTGCGCGGGAAGAGAAGCATCTGGTACATTCTACGGCTGCAAAGATATTTTCAAGAGCAGAAAATCCAAAAAAATTAACAAAACAGCCTCTATCTGCTCTAGAAAAATTGAACGAAATAAGTTTTCATTTTACGACAGAGCAGAACTGAAGGCTTTATGTCAGAAAATTTTTAGTCCCGCTGCTAAGAAAATTGACTTTGAAACTAAATTGTGTTTAGCTTTTGTATCAAAAATATCGATTGGCAAAACAATATCGAGTCATTTTAATAACTAGTTTAGTCCATTATTATGAGCAATTTACTTTTAAATGTGTGTTTTTACATGAACAATAAAATATTTTTTGCCTGGTAGGAAGATGTTATATTTAAAGAAAAAAAACTCCCACATATTGCCTTTTCTGACAGTTTACGTTCACCACCATAGGTATTTATTTTTTGCTGGCGTTATATAACCTTTGACACTCCGGGGAAGAATACAAATCTAATGACATCTTCCAGTTCAAAATCGGTTAAACCGTTTAGGTTCCAGGAAGAAACAATGGAAAAGACATACTTACAAAGATAAATACGTGCGAAAAACATTACCTTCTTTCTGGGTGGGTCCGTCGGGTAAAGGTAACTTGAAATTTAAAACACACTTCTTACTTTAATATGAACTTAAGAATAAAAATTTAACTGTGGAAACTTATTAATTTTCAAATAAGATCGTGCTTCCAGTAAATTTCATTGCCCTAGTAGCCTCTTCCTTGGGCATCGCGCCGTAAGGGCTGGCAGCATTTCCGAGTTGAATTGCACGCACGCACTGATGAGTTTTTGTATTACCTTTAATATACTGGTTTTTTATGCAATACCAACGTTAGTCAAAATCTTGAATTTACATGGTAGATTTAATTTTTTTTCAGCAAAAGTTGCTTCTAGATGCCAGTCGGAATCTAATAATTTAATACTTACTAAAACTGCTCATATAAAATTGTAACAAAATAATTACCTGAAACAAAAAACATATTATTAGAAAATTGCACCATATAAAACATTTTCCAAAAAGTATTTGATTGGCACTCAAAAGATTTTTTTGGTTTTTATCAAAATATCACACAGAATCTATCAGTGCGACATCTGTTGGCGAGCGAAGTAAATGGGAAAACTTATTTTCCACTGAAGCTGAGCGCCGCCGCCGACGCGTTAACTCGGGAAAATTCAAGTGAAAACCCGAGCGTAACCTGTGTTCGTAACTTCGCGTATGAACCATAGATGGCGCTGACAGTTTTATCTATAAAAAATGAAACCATTTATAAACATGCAGTAGGTTTTTCTTCTATGCCTAGAAATTAATGATGTACATTGTGAATTATACAGGTTAAGATGTTTATTAGATGTTTTTTAAATATATTTTTCAGTACCTAAATATCATTTTACTTGTATCAAGGAAGCGGTCGATAAAAGTTCAAGAAGATTGATTGACGCGTGGTCAATATAAAGATATTTAAATTTACCACCGAAGTTGTTTTTTAACGTGGCCGATTATTATAGCTATTCATATTTATCTGTTCATATCTGACATTTTTCCGAAAATCAAGCTTAAAGTTTAAGGCCAAAAAACCTCGGTTGATGTTTTAACATTTGAAAAATGAGTTATGTCGTGGTTATGTCTACACACATTGGTAAGATTGCCAGAAAGCAATATAGTATAATATATTTCCTCTGAAGCAAGTACTGCTCAGTGTCCAGTCCAGCTGCAGTATGCTGACCTGTCGATGCAGCGACCATCGATATGAGGTACTTTCGCTACAGTAACCTGTCGATGGAGCGTTGTCGATACAGCGACCATCGATGTAGTGGCTGGCGATATTATCATCTAGACCCATATCAAACCCCATGTCTACCACATTATAGTATTGTAAAATTACGATAGATGCTTAGCATATAATTATATCACTCATTAGAATTCACCAAGTATATTTACATTTGCATCGGTAGGTTCATAGAAGCAATATATTTTTACATCAGCGTATTAAAATAATAATTCTTAGAATAAGTGACTTACTTACAAAACATAGAATTCCTTGTCTTGTTATTTCATTACAAACCTGTCTGGTATTTTAAGAGCTTGTTAGCTGCCCGACAAACATCCCTAATTAAGATCCTTGTTTAAAAAACATGAGCTTTTTATTAAAAATAAATGAGTTCAACCTACTGACATATAATTCTTTTTTTTTGTACAACACTAATTTTAATTAAAATTATTATTTTAAGGGTTTCGTAGTAAACAAGGAACCCTTACAGTTTCACCATGTCCATCTGTCTGTTTGTCTGCGCTTTAAATCTGAGACTATTATTACTAAAAAGCTGTTAATTATTTTAACGTATAATTTGAGTGTGTTTAGTCTCTATTTAACCTGACGGGAAGTAATGATGAGGCATACGATGGTAAACAGACAGGTTTCTAGCCGTATCGCCTTCTGATATAATACCTCACGTTTCCACCATCTGTGAAAATATGAGGAATTATATTTAAAGAAAAGAATTTTCTATTAAGCCGTGGTAAATATATGTAGGACGGTCAATAAATTTTTTTGTTCAACGGTTTTTATGGGACCGTAGCCGAATCGCAAATGGAATCCCTATAGATTCGTATTGTTGAATCTATAGGGGTTCCGTTCCGGACAAACAGACGTTTGTACGGATGAACGTTTGTTTGTCCGGAATGGAAAAACAGACAGATAGTTTTGTTATAAAGTGGCTGTGACATACGGTCACAGCCACTTCATAACGAAACTATTAGGACTGCACTGTTGAAACTTGGTAAGACGAGGAGGTATTCTGTGAACTGCGTTATGATTTAAAATGAAATAAAACAATAAGCGGGGCTACATGGAACTGAAACAAAAAACATAACTGCGTAACAAACGTGCTGCCCATAGTTAGATCTCTAAAAATGAAATATTTTTTTTCTAAAAATAAATCATTTGAAACATAAACTCTTCCACAATGGTAACACTTCAGTACTTCATTGCTTTTGAGTACTTATGTTTTTTTATCAATATTATCATCATCATCTTGGCCACTTTTTTATATTAAATATACAAACAAATTGAGGTAACCCGACAATAAGTTGTGTACTAAACATAAACAACAACTAACATCCCGTGAATGACATACAAGCTAAACAAAGCTTATAAGCATCAAAGATACCTCTTCAAGCCATCGTGGAGAGTGTAGGCCAAGCTAAACAAAGCTTATAAACATCAAAGATACCTCTTTAAGCCAGCGTGGAGAGTGTAGGCCGAATCCTCTGACTGCTCTGGTGCCTAATATATGGCTCTAATAGTACAAAGAGGGTCGTGCTCCTGTAGTGGAGAACCAGACCCTTTGATGATGATGATGATGAATTACAAAACAAAAAGTCTAACTTCCAAACTATTAATGTATATCTTGTATAAATACGTGTCAAACGGCGTGATGCCAAACGCATTTTATACACCGGTCTTTATGACCGCACGTGACGGAATTAATTTTTGCGGAAGAGAATTTTTGATTATAATAAATAAATATATAGGGAAATATCACACAAATTGAGCTAGCCCCACAGTAAGTTGTGAACTTGTGTCGTGGGATACTAACTCAACGATACTATATTTTATAATATATACTTATATAGATAATCATCCAAGACCCAGGCCAATCTGAAAAAGATAGTTTTCCATCTTGACCTGGCCGGGGATCGAACCCGGGACCCCCGTGTCGCAGGCTGGCGTGTTGACCACTGCGCCACGGAGCTCGACGATTAAGGTATACATGATCCTTAGAAATCTATTTAGTCATTCTTTTTTTTAACTTTTTTGATAGGTACTTGTACTTTATTGTGAACTTTGACCTCGCGAACATATATTTAAATATCTCGTGAATTACAGAACTGATTTTGATGCCCATTGAACTTTAAATTGTACTAGTAATACCCACATTATTTTTTAAAATTCTTCGTATTTGGAGCACAGTTCGAGAATTATCGCGGAACAAACATATCTACATACATTCAAAAATATCTTTTCACCCCAACTCGTTTTGAAGAACTTACTCGCTTCGCTCGCTCGACCAAACTATAGGTAGGAGGTAGATACCGCACCAAATAGAAGGACAAACTTAAAATTACAGCAGGTCCTAACTGGAGTAGAGTTGCTAGAGATAGTAAGCAATGACATAATTGGAAAAATGGAAATATTTGGAAAGAATAATGGAAATATTTTATACATATTTTTGGAAAGGCCTTTGCCACGAGGCACACTGAACTCACAAACATACTATGAACAATTACATAAACAAAATTGACATTGGGGTTCCAGTTAAAGGGATTTGATGAACAGATTGGTTTATATTAACCAAAATATTTAATAGGTGTTTTTATGCATTTTCTATTCTGAATACTCTATTAAAAAAAATCTAAATTAAATCAAAACGTTTATTTTTTCACGTCATATCATATGAATAAGAGAGAATTAGAAAAAAACTCCACACGTCGCGAGTCGTTTAAAAACTAAAGAAGGATTCAAAATCTTTCCGCGTGGATTTTTTTGTAAGTTAAACTTAAAATTACTAGTTTTATATAAAAACAGAAAAGTAATTGAGTAATTCAATGTTGTATCAAATACTTTGTTAAATCCTAACTTCATTTTTTTTTTCTTTATTGGAAACCGATTCGATATCACTATGTATTTCCAATAGAACGAATTCGGGGAAAAAATACAGTTAACCGTATTAATCCACTTTGGAGAAATTTCCAATTCTCTTCACAAAAAGATCTAAATTGAATTCCAATCCACCTGAATCTGCTGGCTTTCGAGTAAACCGATAACGTAAACATCTGTAGATAATTGGAAAATCCTAGATACAAATGAAACTAGAAAAAACTTTTCTGCCAAACCAAAATACTAGTATGTAAATCCAGCCAAGTATGGATCAGACGCACTAAGGGTTCCGTACTATATTTAACTAAGTCCATTCAAAATATTGTTTTTAAGGAAATTATTGAAATGTATTTGACGACTTCCGTGGCGCAGCGGTCAATTCGCCAGCCTGTGACATGCATGGGAGGATCCGGGTTCGATTCCCGGTCAGATCAATATGAGAAATGATCTTTTTAGATTAACACGTCTTATATCCAATAATTATATTATTCAATGATTATATTAAACTAGTTGTTACCCGCGGCTTTTCCTGCGTAATATATAGCCTATGTCCTTCTCGGTACCCTAACCTATGTGTATGCAAAATTTCATGATGATCGGTTTAGTAGATACGGCGTGAAAGCGTAACAAACAAACAAATAAACAAACAAACTCACTTTCGCATTTATAATATTAGTTGAGATATGTCATAGAAATTATACAATACGTATTTCTACTTTTCCATTGCTTTTTGCGATTCACCCATTCAAATTTAAAATACTACATTTTCTGTTGACATAATGTCTAATAAAAGAATTTGTGAATTTTATTAACGACACGTGGTGGTATTTTGGGTGGCCGACATAATAAATGATGCCATAAAATAGAATGACGCAAGATTGAGGACAAATCGCTGTAGTTTGGCAACTAAAGGCGAATTTACACCGCCGAAAGTTGTTTAAAATTTAAAACCTTCGATCGATTTAATGAAAATAAATAAATAGTCACGTACAAAAATACCCAATACTTTCACTTTGGTTTAAATTAATTTGGGTGCATAACTGGTGGCGGAAGCACATAAATTAATTTAACTCAAAGAGCATATAAGTTTGAATTCCGCAAAGTGAGGCCTGTATCAATTCCATACCCAATACTTTACTGTGTCCATGATAGACTAGTTTGCTAAATCAAAATAATAAAATTAAAATTAGTTTGTCAGTTAGATAATCAAAAACTTTGGATACATTTTTTTCCTATGTCAATTTTTTTTTTCAATATTTTCATACAAAAGTCACCCGGGCTGTTAGTATGGGATAGTAAAAAAAAAATCAGGTTCCTAGCATTGATCCCATAGATAAAGTTGTTCAAATTGATGGTCTAAGTCACCACTTTCAGGGAATTTTGAGGATTGAAATACACTCTGTATAGATCATAGATATCAGATACCTTGTACCCAATTAAATATATGTATCTAACCTTTCTACATAGAGCATAT
Source organism: Rhodophaea formosa (assembly GCA_963082605.1). Taxonomy (NCBI): domain Eukaryota; kingdom Metazoa; phylum Arthropoda; class Insecta; order Lepidoptera; family Pyralidae; genus Rhodophaea; species Rhodophaea formosa. The sequence continues at coordinate 22,499,157 of OY720208.1, forward strand.
AGGGCAGCCGATGTATTAGGTCCTTACCAATGAAATTGGCGTTTTCTATAGAGAATTTCGAGTAAAAGTTTTTCATACTAACGTTTTTAGTATTATTTCGGTTTTGATAGATTCAACAAATGTGAAGTGTGCATGTATTTACGGACAAATTAAAAAAAAAGACATTCTAAAATTTAAACAAGTACTTAATAGAAATATATATAAACGAGTTATTTCCACGAGCATTTTCCAATAATTTAATTCACAAAAACAAAAAATTTAATGCATGCATAATGTTAATAATATAGGCCACTTTTAAGTTTAAAAAAAATGTGTTTACCTGAATGACAAGCGAGAAAAAAACGGCAATTTCATAGGTAAGGAACTAAGGACCCAATATTAACAAATCGTTAATTGGAAATACTCGAGCGCATTAGTCTTTGCCGTTTACTTTTATTCGTTATCCTGACTGTAGGCTACTGATTTATTAATCTGACGATGATATCAAGTATGAAAGCGCCTTTATGATGATTTAATTTCAGTGGTATTCCGTCCATCCGCTTTTTAATCTCTTTTATCGCGTTAATAATGAACAGACTAATTAATAAAGATTGTTTTTCTTGCGACTAGTATTTTGGTTTAATGAGTATTGTTCAATGAATTTAGATTTATTTGATGCTTGAAAAAATCATTTTTAGCTTAATTAACTTGAAATTGAACTTATACGTATATGAGACACTTATTTACGTGTCCAATATCACGTTTATCTGCATAATATATGCTCTAAATAAATATTCACTTATTTCAAAATCCATACTGGAAAATGTTAGATCTGTTGGTAAGGTGTATAAATATTGTAATAAATGCAATAAAATCGTATTAATAGCAATATATATTTATATATTTATTTCTATTTTATAACAATCGCGAAAATATTCTGCTAGATCTGACTATCGATTTTCATTTAAAGATTTCGAAGATATTACTCACACAAATTCTACCTACCTGAATATGAGTATAATTTTTTAAACATTGCGTTAAAATTTAATTATTTTAGTCAAGTACTTGCAATATCAAGGATTTAATAGGAAAATCTAGTTAACACCGGATATTTGTCCAAGTAAATTGAGTTTGCTGAATAAAGCCAAACCGTTGAAAGAAGCCATTGAACTCAAAGGTCCACCAAACAAAGACCACCTGCACTTGTCATCTGTTTGTGATGCTCTACAGATCACAGAAATAACTCAGATATGTCAATTGGGAGCAAGTAATATTGTTGTCAAGTGTCATAAAGAAAACAATAATATAAGATAAAATGTAAAATATTACTGAAAAAACGTTTTATTTTTGGGTTTTTATGCATAGTTGTTCTCAAACTCAATAGAATAGAATTAAGTATATTTTAAGCGTTTGATAAGGGTATAGGTTATCAGTATACTGAATATGTTAATAGTAATAGTTATAGCTTTAAATGTAAGTAAAATTGTCAATAAGATTGAGTTAAATAACAACATTTTATAACATTAACTGATCCATTACTTTTACCTTATACAGCGTCAACTATTATTAATTCTGTGACAGCGTGTTACTTGACCTTCGACTTCTCTAAAAGGGGTGTGACTCAGACCGTTAATATGGACAACTTTTCCTATGGGACTACTGCTGGGAACTTGAATTTTGTTTTGAGTTTCCAGCTCCTTTTTCATATGGGATCGATATACAAAATGTTATTGCTCTTGACGGTTTGAGTTACCCATTTAAGAGAATGTCGAGGCTCAAGTTACATACTGTATAAGTACACGAAAATATTAAGAAATTCGTCTCTATAAATTGTACTTAACGAAAACGTTGGGAAAAAACTGCTCAGGATAAAAAAGCTCGGACGATAATGATGATTCGTTACTCTGGTATCCATTTATTTAAACTTTATTGCACGGAAATATGTACAAATAGGTGGAGTTAATTTATATATTAATAATAATTGCTCTAACTTCCAATAATAAAATTGGTTTACGTTGTTAATCCTTACGACGGGTTTAACAATGTAAAACCAATTTTGTTCTCAACCAATCAAAATACGGCTTTCTAGCTTAAAGCTCCGAATCAATTAAACAATTTTATACGTTCACAGAATATTGTCTTTTTTCCATGATCTGTCCCTACTCATCAGTCTATCAAGACTCCTGTTTACGGGTTCAAAGGCGCCTCTTAAGGACCTTTTATCCAAGGGCTAAAACCCCTTGAAAATTCAATTATAATTATATTGAATTAAGTCATCGATATGATAAGCTTTGAAGTTAAAATGGAAGCTTTTTTATATTTGTGCTGCTCTTTTACGATTTTCTAGATGATTTGCGACCAATTATATGTTAAGAAACTTTGGGACTGAGCTATACAAGGCTGATATATAAGTAATAAGATATTAAAGTTATATAAAATACTTATGAACATAAATAATTTAGTTTGTTGTTTCTTGGTGTGCTTTTGCCTCGAGACTCGAGAGACATCAGTGATGATGAAATGCTAATGAATAGAATATAGACTCTTTAGAAATAAAAGAGAAAAAATGAAACAGGCAGTTCCAATTCACCAATCAGCTGGTAATATTTTTGTAGGAAGTCTAATATTTTTTCATAAATTTCATTTTTGCAGATATTTATTTACTTATTTAAACTTTATTGCACGGAAATAAGTACAAATAGGTGGACTTAATGCCATAAGACATTCTCTGCCAGTCATACCTTGAGACCAATCCGAGATACATAAATAATGTGTTTCTGATTTCATCACTTAAATATTTCCAAAGAGTTCTGAATTAGCACGTATAAAATAAGTCTGAAATCTAAATATATATAACTCAAAGGTGACTGACTGACTGACATAGTGATCTATCAACGCACAGCCCAAACCACTGGACGGATCGGGCTGAAATTTGGCATGCAGGTAGATGTAGCGGATGCCTACATCATGCATCCGCTAAGAAAGGATTCTACATCTTAACGCGAGCGAAGCCACGGGCAAAAGCTAGTATTGTATAACTTTCATCGAACTCTTGCACTTCAAATCTGGACTGTTCACTGAAATGAAGTCTGCTGAATATTAACATAAATGTGCCTGCAAAACTGAAACGTAAATATTTCGTCCAATTAATGTTAGTGATCATAAGGATGCAACAGTCCTTTGATCTCGGAATTCTAAACCTCGTCGTTGCACCGCTGCACATTGGACTGCAGATGCGGACATCTTAAAGTTTGTTTAATCTCAGATTTAAGATCATTGAAATTATGAAATTAAGTATTTGTTTTTATTATGTTTCACAAGATTTTATGTTGTACGTTTTCAAGTTTGATCTCAGATTTAAGATCATTGAAATGATTAAATTAAATTTTTGATTTAATTATGTTGGTTGTAGCTCTCGGCTTTGAACGTCTTGTTTTATATCAGTACCAAGAAATATTCAAAAAATATTGGACACGGATTTTTTTCGGAAATTCGGCAATAATTAACCTAAACAATTATAAAGATAAAGCAATTTCACATGAACATCTATTATTCAAAAAATACGTCTCGACTCTCGAATCGACTACAAACGATGGATTAAAACCACCCTACTTAAACCATAAACGAAATTTCTTATAATTGATATATTCTTACTCTAAAGTTTTTTATAGACAAAGTTCCTTAGACAGAAGAAGTTAAAATGGCTTACTTCGAAATGTGAAAAGTATGTAACACTAAAAGAAATTTGCATTTAAATGACCTTAGGGATTTTCAAGACCATTGTGACATCCAAAACAAACCAATAAACAATAAAACTTTTCCTATTTGCTAGTGCTAACAGATAACAGAAATATTTTTGACGCAAAAATTGGTATTATGAATGTGTAGGTCCCTAAGTTTTAAGTGTGACAATCTTGGTATTATGAATGTGTAGGTCCCTAAGTTTTAAGTGTAATAATCTTGGTATTATGAATGTGTAGGTCCATAAGTTTTAAGTGTGAAAATCACTTATTTTTACTTCGACGCACTGTGTCATTATTTATTCTATGATTCTACTTTCTTTTAAAAGGTGACTTTTTTCTGTTTAAATATATCCCGAAAACGTGTTACATTTTGGGGCTAAATTGTTGCTTGTTGTTTTCCTATTTTGTGTCAGAATGATTTTAATTCAAATGTAATGTCTTAACTTTTATCCGTTGTTATTACACAAGCAAAGAACAGCAATAGACTGGCTCCAGCGCCGATGAAATTTAAAAATAAATCCATCAACACGATGTGAAGTAAATAATTGGAAATCATAAAAAAATAAAACTTATGCTCCAGAAACTGGAACCCAAACGATCTCCAATTAGGAAGCTTCACAACAGAGGACCTATGTACGGATGAGCGAGAAGAGACCTCTTCTTGTTTTTGATTTCTTTTTTTAAAAGTTACTAGATATAGAGTATACTAGACAAAGTATGGTTGTGAAATGATACAGCGATCTTGTGTATATACTTCGAGTATTGTGTGTATATAAGTATGTATTTTATATTCAATATTATTTATTAATTGATTGTCTAATATTTACATATTAGACATATTTGCTATTAACTGTGCCACCTGTTACTGTTAATTAGTTTATTTTTCATTTTTCTTTAAGGTTGCCTGTAAGAGATTGCTTGAACGATCACCACGCCACGTCTTGTGCTCAACTGTTATTATAAGTTGCATTTCATCATCAGGTCTTTCTAGTCTCCACTGCAGGAGTACGACCCTCTCTGTACTACCAGACCCATATTCTAGCCTGAGTAGTCAGAAGATTTGGTCTACACTCTCCACGCTGGCCAGACGGGTTGGAGAGGTCATTTTGATGTTAATAAGCTTTGTTCAGCTTGTGTTTCCTAAGTCGCTTTTTACGACATCCACGGGATGAATTGGAGTGGTCCTATTCTACTCTGCCGGGAACCACACGGCATAAGGTGCATTTGTTCTCCACTAACTAATGTTTGGTGCAATAAAGTTTTTGTATTGTAATGTACGAAAGGTTGAAACTTACGCGAGCTATATTTTTTTATTAAACAAAACTTTACACACGTATTTTTCTTATAGCTAAAATTAGTATTAAATACGTAAGTAAAACCATTTTGTTTTATATAAAGATACGAAAGATTGTAAACAATTCGTGCTGATATACTAACGAACTAATTTTCTCTTAATAATTTAGGTAGAACAGGCATTCGAATTTTACTCGCGATCTAACTCAGTCTTTTTTCCGATCCAGTTATGTTGAAAATATTATTTTGATGATTATGATCTTTTTCAAACTTTCGCATTTTAAACATTTGTATTGAAAAATCTGCGAAAACCAATAAAAGAAGGTTTCGTGCCAAGTCCTGTTTTGATACATTTTGTTGATTATATCAATCATTTAAGCTTAAATCTAAATTTAATTACTACTTTTTTAAAATCTTTTATTCTAATTTTAACTAGTTGTCGCAAATTTTGGCTGCATAGACTGATCCTATTTTCCCTAAATTATACCGTAAATGTAGCCAATTAAATAGTATTAAATAAAATCGCACTCAAATTTAAGTCGTTAACGACTACAACACCACTGACAGACATACAGATGAAACTTAACAATAACACCCCTTTTTTAATTTCGAGAACGTAACAAATATCTCCACAGTAAGAAACACGGCTAAACAATTGAACACTTTTATACAGAACCCGTTGTATTTTTTAAATGCTATTGATTACTGTCGAGATACGAACACGTTTAGACATAGCATGGTGAGGTTATGACACAAAATGAAAAAGGTCGTCAACGATTCGTGCCGATAAACTAACGAACCACTTTTCTCTACGATCGTATAACAAGATTTTACGCCGTTTTCTAAAGTCTAAGTTTTAAAGGTGCGGATACACATTAAACAAAGACAAAGACAAAAAAGACAAAAAATCATTTATTGCCACAATCAAATCAATGTAACTTTTAAATTAAAAAAGAATATACATTATGGCAAAGGAATGCCTCAGCTTGTGTTAGCTCGGAGCAAAGTCCGTGCATAACGCTGTTTTTCAGGCACCCCTCTCCCTGAGATCGAGTGCGGGAGTGCATGCAATTAGGGGGCTTAAATATAACTATATAAACATTTAGAATTTCTTCTTAAAGATTACAATCGGCTTAATAATATTTCAAGTACAATGCGAAAGTAACAATACAATTAACAATAATATATTTTTTCGAATTACTTAGACCGCTTGAAGGGGTTTGTTTGTTTTTTTTTTTGTGAGTGTGACGTGTTGAGTGTAGAGTGTGGCGTGTAGATTGTGGTGTAAGATTGTGTGTATAGGGATGGGGTTACATTAATTAAAATATTCCGTCAGCTCTAAATCCTTCCAATAGGCACGTTTTAAATTTTCTGCAGCAATTTGTCTTTTTTTCAATGCTGTTTTATATTTAACCTTAAAACTTATTGTGCTATATTTATTTCGCAACGGTGGTGGCAAATCGTTCCATATTTTTGCAGCAGAAAATCTAAAACATGACTTATATCTTGCGGATTTATGTGCAGGAATTCTTAGTAGATTTTGCGTAACTGACCTCAAGTTAAGATTATTACCATTTCTGACCCAACTTAGCTTTTCGAAAAGGTACTCTGGTTTTTTATTCCATATGATTCTTTGTACTGCACACGCATATAATATTTCACGCCTGGCCACCATGTTAAGGATACCTTTCTTATTTAAAAAAGGAGTTATGTGTTCTCTCTTAGAAACATTGAAACAATATCTGATGCAAGAGTTTTGGACTCGCTGAATAGCTGATTCTAAATTTTTATTAAGTCTGTGGCCGTAAACAGAACTACAATAATTGAAACTCGAAAGTATGAGTGAATCAACTAACAATGAACGAAGCTCTTCCTTTAGATACGGTCTTATTTTATACAGCATTTTTAGTTTAAAATAGGCACTTCTGATTTTAGCATTAATATGTTCAGTATATTTTTGTTCCTCATCCAGTATTAAACCTAGATTGCGTGCTGCTGTTACTCGTTCTAGTTCGACATTGTTTATTTTAATTTTATCTTCACAGTCAGCTACTCGTTTTATTTGGTGTTTTGTTCCTAAGATCAACATTCGAGACTTTTTCGGGTTTAATATTAATGAATTGTTTTTTGACCAATTAAATAAACTGTCTAAATCTTTGTTAATGTTCCTTATTGCTTCTTGCATTTTATTTCCTCTGAATGAGTAATAAATTTGTGTATCATCTGCGTACAAGTGTACGTACAACACATGTTACCTAGCAGCATGTTTGTGCTAGTTTTAAGCTCGTGCTATTTTTTTTGCTCCGAGCTCCGTGGCGCAGCGGTCAACACGCTAGCCTGCGACACGGAGGTCCCGGGTTCGATCCCCGGTCAGGTCACTATGGAAAAAGATCTTTTTCATATTGACCTGGGTCTTGGATGTTTATCTATATAAGTATATATTATAAAATATAGTATCGTTGAGTTAGTATCCTGCGACACAAGTTCACAACATACCGTTGGGCTAGCTCAATTTGTGTGATATGTCCCTATATATTTATTAATTTATTTTTATTTATTACCATTTAAAGGATCTTACAAAACATTTTTTTGGAACTTAGCATTGCGAAACCACTAAGGTTTAAAATTATACTAAGATTAAGTTTACGTCAATAATTAACTAGTTATAAGCAAATCAGACAATAAAACGACCTGTAAGTAATTATTCACACTTATATAAATTCAAAGAAAAGAAATAAGAAGAATTGGACATATGAAAATTGACTTAGTAGCACGGTGAAAAACCATGGACAAAAATAATCATGCTACAGGTGGTATATATAAAAATAAACCCGCGATCAATTCCGAGGCCCGTTGGAAGGGGTAAAAGTATGCATTTAGTTTACCGCAAATAGGAGGAGCCCGATGGTCCAGTGGGTGTAGGCTCTATGAGCGCTTACGTATGTTAAGCAACCCCTGGTGCAGTCCCTACTTGGATGGGTGACCGCAAGTGGCATAAAAATATCTCGAGCTCCTCCGTGCTTCGGAAGGCACGTTAAGCCGATGGTCCCGGCTGTCATCGTTGATGCAAGTCGTTAAGCTATGTCAGATGCCTTAAGGCAGCTTGAAAAATCTGACAATAGTGTTGGCCACATACACATACGAAAAACAAAACAAACTGCAAGCAATTACGATTATTAATTTAAGCATCTATGCATTGAGCAAGTGTTGTGCGGGACACAAGCATGCTCATTAATAGCTTGCGTAAAAGCGTGCTCAGTACCAGCATGTGTCATCATCATCATGATCAGATCTTTGTTAGTCTCCACTGCAGGAGCACGACCCCCTCTGTACTACCAGAGCCATCTATTAGCCAGAGTAGTCAGAAGATTTGGCCTACACTCTCCACGCTGGTCTGACGCGGTGGAAAGGTTTCTTTGATGTTTATAAGCTTTGTATAGCTTGGGTTTCCTAAGTCGCCTTCTACGACATCCACGGGAAGACTTGGAGTGGTCCTATTCTACTCTGCCGGGAACCATACGGCGTACTTGCTTCGGATACACATGTATCCGTAGCTTAAAACATGGCTTCTAATTAGAACTGCTTGCTTGTGCACTAGACTGTTTTTTTAGGGTTCTGTAGCATAAGCTTCGTTGTTTCTCTCTGTTTTTCTTGACAACAACTTTCTTCCTCCTTTTTAATCGACTTCAAAAAAGACGATTTACAGTTTGATATTTGAAATTATGGCCGACAAAGATACACACATCTGTATGTGAGATAATCATGGACAAACATACACACACCTGTGTGTGTGTATGTTTGTCCATGATTATCTCGCGTTTGGCTAAATTGATTTTGATGCGGTTTAAAGAAAAGTATTTTTTACATTCTGGAGAAAGTTTGGTATACAATTGATGTTATGAAAGGGATTCCTTTTAAAAAGTAATTATTCTGAAATCTGCATAATTGCAATTCTATACTTCATTTGGGCTTCAGTTCCTAGATTTCAATATTGCTCTGAGGTTCAACGTACATACTATCTCGTCTTTCTACCTTGCAAGGTAGACAGAGCCCAGGGAGTCAATTTTTGAACTAATAGAACCAATCCACCACTCGTTGTGACGTCAGCACTCGGTTCGTATTCACATGTGAATAAAATCAACGAGCGGACCTGTTTTTACGTATTTTTGAACCGTGCGAATGTTTCTATTGCTTAGAGTTACCAGCAAAAAAAAATATTGTTACGGTTGCCAGAATAATTGAATGCACAGCAAAACTAGTAGCTAAAGCTGGGAATACATGTCCGATTTTCAATCCGACAATCGGACGGTGTTGCCATTTTAGGTACAGTGTTTTTAATTCTAGGGGAATTTGATTGTCTTTAGGCAATTGTTTTTCGTAATCTTCTTTCGTAGAAAAACCAGTAAAATACGAACAAGATATACTTTATGTATACTATAGACGAAGTCTTCTCAGTAAATGGCGTAATAAAAATAAAATTACGAATTGTACAAAAGCCTTCTTATTTCTTAATTATGTTTCTGATTTTCTTAATACAGTGAGGCATGTCTAGGGGGGTTTTATTGCAATTCCTTTTAAAATCTTAACTTTTTTTCATGTAGGTGTAAGGAATTTCTTATTTTTTAAAAGGCAACGCTGCAATCGGATCGGAAGCAAATCGGACGTATATTCCCACTTTTTGTAGACAGTTGTGGCAAAAACGCTAGGATCTAAGGACGAGAATTTAAGAAAAAAATAAAAATTTGGTCAAAGTCAAATTCGACATTTTGCAGGCGTAGTCCGTTCCGAGTGCTCTGCGGCGACCATTCGGTAAACTCATTCGAATAATGACTCGAAAATAGAGCCAATTAATATTCACCATGCGGAAACTTGACAACGAGTGGCGGATCGATTCTCTTGGTTGAAAAATTGACTCCCAGGTCCGTAAAACCTTAAGGCCATGTTTAGCATGTTGGTGGATATGAAGGCGAGAACGGAACCAAAATAGTGCTGGGTTGATAGCCGCATCGCACTGACATGCTTTCTAACGCCTATTTCCCCGATCGGCTTTTACAATCTGCTTTTACAATCTTTACAATCTTTGAGGAGCCCGATGGTCCAGTGGGTGTGAGCTCTATAAGCGCTTACGTATGTTAAGCAACCCCTGGTGCAGTCCCTACTTGGATGGGTGAACGCAAGTGGCATAAAAATATCTCAAGCTCCTCCGTGCTTCGGAAGGCACGTTAAGCCGTTGGTCCCGGCTGTCATCGTTGATGGCAGTCGTTAAGCTATGTCAGATGTTAGGCAGCTTGAAAAATCTGACACCAGTGTTGGCCACTTACACATACGAAAAACAAAACAAAACATCTGCGCGGGAAGAGAAGCTGGTACATTCTACGTTTTTCCTTTTCTCCAGGCCAGCATGGAAGATCTCTAAGATTCAAACTCATGCTATATACATTTTGTAGTTACTTACAATAATATGAAACTCTTGGTGCGCAACTACGTTTCTCACTTGGCCAGTTATTTATGTTTTTACTAGCTGTTACCCGCGGCTTCGCCCGCGTTATTTATAGCCTATGTCCTTCTCAATACCCTAACCTATGTGAATGAAAAATTTCATGATGATCGGTTCAGTAGTTACGGCGTGAAAGCGTAACAAACAAACTCATTTTCGCATTTATAATGTTAATACTGGATTGCACAATCATAAATGCTTACGGATAACAAGCAAGAAATTGAAAAGTTTTACAGTTTAAAGTGCACACCGATAAGGTTGCTAAAGCAGAGCAAAAGTTTCAAAGTAGTTACTGCTAAGACCGAGACTAGGGACAAGTGTGTACTAATATTATAAAGGTGAAGAGTTTGTTTGTTTGAACGTGCTAATCTCAGGAACTACTGAAGCGATTTCAAAAATTCTTTCATCGTTGGATAGATACGATATTCCAGAGTGACATTGGCTAGGTACGCCAGCCTCATTCAAAATTATTGGACCAAATTATGGCCTGCTACAAGGTAGGCCGCATAGTTAGGCGACGGCGCTGAAGAGTTCTTTTCCACTCGTCACTAGATGGCAATTTGCGTTTGCGTTAGACTGAATTTGCTAAGTCTCAGATATTCCAACTAATATTATGAATGTGAAAGTGAGTCAGTTTGTTTGTTACGCTTTCACGTTCTATCTACTGAACCGATCATCATAAAATTTGGCAAACACATCGGTTAGGGTACTGAGAAGGACATCGGCTATATATCACGCGGGCGAAGCCGCGGGTAACAGATAGTAATATGTAAATTATATGCCTAAAATACATTTTTCATTCACGAGCTCCGTGGCGCAGAGGTCAACACGCCTGCCTGCGACACGGATGGTCCCGGGTTCGATCCCCGGCCAGGTCAAGATGGAAAATGATCTTTTTCAGATTGACCTGGGTCTTGGATGTTTATCTATATAAGTAGCTATTATAAAATATAGTATCGTTGAGTTAGTATCCCATAACATAAGTCTCGAACTTACTTTGGGGCTAGCTCAATCTGTGTGATTTGTCCGTATATATTTATTTATTATTAAATAAGTCATAGTACGTATTTTGTGAATTATCCTTTTATTTTCTTATTCTATGGCAGAAACAAAACTGTGATGTTTTACAATTTGTGACGCTTCTAATAGGCAACTACCTATAGATATTACCTATGGGCAACTGTCAGAAAAATTCGTGCGAATTTAAGGTTACGACCCTGTGAAGCGAATACGAATAAAGATACATACATATATCTCAAGAAAGTTGACATTGTTCGGATATATCATAAAAACTAGTTGCCTACAAGACAGCCTAGTGTAGGAACTATAGGTAAACTCCAATGTTCGTCCATTCTACTCCCACTAGCTAATGTGTTTTTTTTTATTTTGTGTTTTATTAGATTAGTTTATGTGTGGAGATTAATAAAATATATTATTATTATATCGCATCGTTATCACTAACGGGATAGAAACAGCTTCAGAACAAACCTAACATTTTCGATTTTGCAATATTTTAGAATTGTCCCCTGCGGAAAAGTGTTCAATATTATTGTCATGCCCTTTACAATCATTTCGTTATTTTACACCTTGTATATTATCGTGAAAGAAAAATAGGTACCTTTACTGATATAAAGATATTTTTTAAACTTTTCACATACTGCGCTCAGTTTACCTGAAGCTACAGCTTACAAAAAAAAGTACAAAGCTTCAAACATGAAGCTACTTGCACGGATTTCTAACTTAAAGTTATTTAATAAACAACAAGAGGGTATGAGCGTTAAATGAAAATAACTTTTAGAATATTCCATAGAGAGAAAACTTTACCAAGAATTTCTAATGTTTTAAAATGAAGTAATTTAAATTTGTACGATGTGAAGCTAAATGTTAAAGGCAATAACTTTTTTAAACATATTTTAGTTTTGCTACGGTATTTTCGTTTTGATCTAAGTGCTTGGAAGAGGGGACGATTCTTGACGTCAGACTGTAGTTGCGTGCAAGCAGCTACCTTAAGGCATCTAACATACTCGACGTTGATCAATCATGATAGCTAGGATTTTAATTATTCTAGCTCGAGATATTTTTATGCTAATTGCTACTTTCATGTTTCTTATCCCACTGAAGGCAGCGTCCAGGGTTACTTTACTTTCCTCAGCGCTAATAACTCTTACCCACGCACGCCTACTGGTTCCATAAGTGGGTAACGCTAGTAATGTGTCGTCACATCTTTTTATCTTTATATATTTTTCGAGTCCTTTTTATTTGTCGAGCTCCGTGGCGCAGTGGTCACCACGCCAGCCTGCGACACGGAGGTCCCGGGTTCGATTCCCGGTCAGGTCAAGATGGAAAATGATCTTTTTCAGATTGACCTGGGTCTTGGATGTTTATCTATAAAAGTATATATTATAAAATATAGTATCTCGTTCAGTTAGTATCCCACGACACAAGTTCACAACTTACTGTGGGGCTAGCTCAATTTGTGTGATATGTCCCTATATATTTATTTATTTATTTATCTCTATCTTTCCCTCACTATATCATCCGACCCTATACACCGTTTGCTTATTCCCCACAAAGCTTGAGCCCAGGGTTCTAATAGCGGATTCCGGACAATGATTAAAGTTCTAGATATACTTACAACAGTTTGCATTGCAATGTGATACGGTAACAGTCCTTTCTTTCGCAACACGCACAGATCCACATAGTCTATGGTGTGTATGGATTTGCAAAATTACACTGTATTTGTTTTGATAGACATAGAATATATAGATATAGAAGCACTTAAAAACCATACTTTTTAAATAATGAAAAACAGACCTATTTCATCAAAGCACGTGCTAAGATTTAAACTCAAACGGCATTTTGAATAATACGTTTCAAATGAAAGGGCTCTCGCCTCGATGCAAAGTTTACCAAGCACACAATTACAGACGTGACTCGACTGCTGTGGCCGGATGGATTACACGTAATTGAGGATGTGTGGCTTTCAGGCGACCGCAAATACATGTAAAGTGGATAAAGAGACACGCCTCAAAACTAAGCACGATTTTACTAAACAAAATGTCTGTCCTTTTTAGGGTTCCGTAGTAAACAAGGAACCCTTATAGTTTCGCCATGTCTGTCTGTCCGTCCGCGGTTTTACGCAGAGACTATAAGTTCTAGTAAGCTGTAATTTGGTACGGGTATGTATATTAATCATGCCAAAAAAATTGTAGAAAATTTTTTTTTTGAGTAGCTCCTTTACAAGTAAAGTGGAGGAGTATTTTTTTTCTCTATTTACCCATCATGTGGGGTATCGTTAGATAGGTCTTTCAAAAATATTATAAGGTTGAGAACACCACTTTTCGAGTTAGGGATCCGTTTCCGAAATATTTGGTTTTAAAGTGAAAATTTTTGTTAGAGGTAAGTGTCCCCCCCACCCCCTCCCTTTATCTGCTAAACGGTTATAATATATATAGATACGTAAAAAAAATTACAGAAGAAGTATATATACGGAAACTGAAAGGAAAACTATCAGAGCTGAGTACTAAGTACAAACTAAAAAGTTATGAAATTTTACATTTTCGAGTACATTTTATAAGTTGGTTGCCTTAACCAACTTATAAAATGTACTCGAAAATTTAAAATTTCATACAATTTTCATTGTTAGATGTTTTGGTCGTTAAAATGTGAGGTGCGAGTGTGAACAATGTGAACTCAAAGTTGTCATTCGCAACTACGGAACCTTACACTGCGCGTTGCCCGACACGCACTTGGCCGGTTTTTATGTGTAACATCTTTTCTGGTTAGTCTGCAAATTGTGAAAGGGATTTCATGAAATGCGACAAGAACCTAACGTGTTGGCGCTGCCAACGTGTTATCGCAGTGATAAAGTTGGCTGTCAGATGGCGTGATCCACAACTAAATAATAAAATAAGTGACAGATACTACTAAAAATCGCTTTTTTTTCTTTTTTGCAAGTAATTGACTAATACTAGTGAGAGACAGATTACTAGGATTTTAAATAGTATTTGACAAACAGACAGTGTTTTTAATAGGTTACAAATGAAAAAGCTGGTGGCGATGCAAAGTTTAATAAGCGCAGATTTGAAACGTGACTCTAGGACTCTCGACTGTAGTAGTTGGTCGGATTTCGGATTACTTGTGATTTAGCATCCTAAATCACGATTCACCAGTTATCAGGCTACAAATACTTGTAAAGTGGATAAAGAGATACGCCTATAAAAGAAGCGCTTTTTTGTCTTAGAAGACGAAAACAAGTGTGATTTATTCTGATTTGAAATGCCAAATAAATTTATTTGCTTGCAGTTCTGTCCGCGTTCTACCTACAAAATCGTGTTGGATATATTTTCACTTTTAGAATATCTTGTGTTTATTTACTTGTGTTTACTTGATTTAAAGTTCCGCCCTTAGTAATCTAAACCTAATGCCGTAAATAAAAAAAAACTCTTTTATGATCTATTACTAATAGTAACGTAATGCAGTATCCTAATCACAAACGCATGGGCCCGAAGTAAAGGAAAAATCGCTAAATACGTTTCCAATCCATTGATAATTCTAAATGCAATTTTATTTTATTTATTTATGGTATTTGTCCTTAAAATCCTTTTCAAACACAGACGGACACAAATCTTTATTCTACCAAGACTCTTATAAAACCTTAATTGCAGCTTAGATTTACGACAGCTGTCTCGGCCGATCCACTTGAACAATTAAGCCGTTGTGTGTCCAGTGTGTCCGAGTGAACGGATTCACTTAGACACACCGACTACACAGCTTAGACACCGGGGAATACAACTAAACATTTCATTGTTTAACTTAGTTATGTAACTGACTTTTATCGACATGTGTAGGAGGTATTTAAAATATGAAACGTCAAGACCTACAAGGATATTTCCATTTATAATATATATTATATCGCATAAAACATTAAAATATATATATATTTTTTAATTATGGCTGTTGATGCGTTCTTTCTTTGAAATTTATAGATAATAAATCTGAATGCATCTGAAGCTTAATGCTTTTCAATTTTAAGATTAGTTTATTAACATAGGAATTTTTCGGACGCATTAATATGCAAAATGATTTGACTTTCAAATAAATGCTCAAGACGTGTGTATCGAATAAAGAAACTTGTGAATAGAAAGCATGGGAAATAGATTATTATATTTCGAAACTGTTTCAAATATGATTTTAAAGGATTATAATATTATCAGGACAGTGCGCTGACCTTTCAGTGATAACGGTGCATTCAGCGTCTTCTATTCTCAATGGCATTCGAATGATTTCAAAACGTACTCAAAGAAATCTATCACAGCAGAGCTATTTCAATTTGCATCAGATTTCGTATACAACTGAGCTTGCTTTTATATGAATAAAGTCCAGCGATGTATTGTTAGACGTACGTAGGATAGTATAACATAGATAGCTGAGTATAACAAAACCACTTTTGCTATGGAATCAATGTTGGGAATTAAAAAAAAAATTGACATTTTCATAAAAGAAATGTTTTGCCGCCATGGCTAAAAATTTTGGGACAGTAAAAAAAAATCGACTTCGCAGCATTGGCTCCATTAGAAAAGTTGTTCATATTGGGGTTCCCGGCAGAGTAGAATAAGACCACTCCAAGTCCTCCCGTGGATGTCGTAAAAGGCGACTAAGGAAACAAAGCTAAAGAAAGCTTATTAACATCAAAGAGACCTCTCCAACCCGTCTGGCCAGCGTGGAGAGTGTAGGCCAAGTCCTCTGACTACTCAGGCTAGTATATGGCTCTGGTAGTACAGAGAGGGTCATGCCCCTGCAGGGGAGACTAGAAAGACCTAATGATGATGATGATGATTGGGGTTATATTACAACTGTAGATAGAAATTAAAGTATTTTAAAAGCCAAGATCCAGTAGCCACTTCACAACACTTAAAACATTTAACTACGTAAAATAGGAAACTGAATTTCATCTTTTCAAACAGTAGGTTTGGTTATACTTTATACCTTGATTTTCAATCGGGCAGAAATATATATATAATTAAATAATTTTGAGATATCACTTCCATGGTGGTCTGGGAGTAAAGTAAAAACGTTGAATGTACTGCTTATCATCCCGCATAGACAGTTAAAGCTGGTCAAGGTAATGAACTTGGTGGTGGAACTTTGCTGCGGCTAGCAACCCATCAATATCTAAATTCCATTTATCACCTTCTCGCCCACCAATACATTAAATGTGGCCTTTAGGGATTATGACCTTGAGCTCTGTCTACCCCGTAAGGAAAACAGACGTGATAATGCGTTTGTAATATATGTCTAGAGACAGATTTATTTATAATTCTCATAAATGGTAAAATAAACCGTTCTTTCTCATAAATCTTCTATAATCCTTCAAAGTTTCGAAAAGCCAATAAATCATATTTCTTACGCAGAATAGTGTGTCAATTTTTCCTCGTTTCAGGATATTAAAAGCCTTTGGCTTCAACAAATTTTGGATTACGTCCCAACCCAACTCCACAGGTGAACAAAAACTCCATGGGCAAAGTGAGGATTATATGTAAGTGCGGACTATCCCAAACAAAACAAATTTGCTCTTGTTTTCTTGGCTATTGCTTTTTGGCAACAGTATTAAAAAACCGGCCAAGTGCATGTCGTGCCACGCGCAGTGTAGGGTTCCGTAGTTGCGGACGACAAGTTTGAGTTCACACTGTTCACACTCGCACCTCACAATTTACCGACCAAAAACATCAAACAATCAAAATTGTATGAAATTTTACATTTTTGAGTACATTTTATAAGTTGGTTGCCTATAACTTTTGAGTTTGTACTTAGTACTCAGCTCTGATAGTTTTCCTTTCAACTTCAGTATATATACTACTGCTGTAATTTTTTTCACGTATCCTAATATAACCGTTTAGCAGATAGAGGGGGACACACACATACATCTAACAAAAATTTGCAATTTCGGAAACGGATCCCTAAATCGAAAAGTGGTGTTCTCAACCTCACAATATTTTTAAAGACCTATTTAATGATACTCCACACGATGGGTAAGAAGAGAAAAAAAATTACTCCACCACTTTACTTGTATGAGAGCTAAAAAAATTTTTTTTCAAGATTTTTTTCTACCACTTTTTTGGCATGATTAATGTACATACCCATACCAAATTACAGCTTTCTAGTACTTATAGTCTCTGAGTAAAACCGCGGACGGACAGACAGACAGACAGACATGACGAAACTATAAGGGTTCCTAGTTTACTACGGAACCCTAAAAAGGGACATAACTACTATGCCGAGGATGCATATATGCATATTATCAAGTCTTTATCCCTTGCGGGGTAGACAGAGCCCAGTTCATAAGACCAAAAGGCCATATTTAGCGTCGTAGTGGGCGTAAAGGTAAGGAAAGCGGAATCAAAGTAGCCGAAATAGGATAAATAACATGCCGAGGATATCGAGTGTAATTCGATTCCATTGAAAGTTTTAAGAGGCTCTCGAGCATAAATGTCATCATATTTTTCAAAGAAAAGTTAACCCCAAATATTCAAAATAATAGTGACAATCTTTAATCTAGACTGTCTTTGTCTAAGCTAAGTTATCTAGATTGTGACAGGACGTGATTTGAGAACGATTTCAGGCATCTTCCTTTGTGAATTCGAGCGCAATTTTCCTACAAAGTCTCTCTTTTAAGAGCGTATCCTAGCAGTATGTTTTCCATACAAATGTATTCAACAAATGTATTTAGAAGAAATGTATTGTTTTATTATTTTCTGAAACTGTTTTCATAAAAAACAAATATTAACAGGTTTTTAGAGAAAAATAAAACATCATCATCATCATCATCAGGTCTTTCTTAGTCTCCACTGCAGGAGCAAGACCCTCTCTGTACTACCAGAGTCAAATATTAGCCTGAGCAGTCAGAGGATATAGCCCATACTCTCCACACTGGCCAGACGGGTTGGTGAAATCTGTTTGATGTTTCTAAGCTTTGTTTAGCTTGTGTTTCCTAAGTCGCCTTCTACGACATCTACGGGAAGACTTGGAGTGGTCCTATTCTACTCTGCCGGGGGCCACAAGGCGGAAAATAAAACATATTGTTATAACTATTTTAGTACTAGATTTTATGAAAAAAGAATTTTGCTTCTTAAAGCAGTTTTCAGCGAGAAAATAGAGGAATACATTATGAAAAACATACTGAAAATATACTGCTAAGATACGCCCTAAAGATTTCAAGCTTATTAATTTAAGTGTATAGAGGATGTTAGTATGAACAATCTTATCCTTTAACCAACTAACCCAGAGAAGTTGGGATATGAGACATACGTCTTAAACCCCAACCTCACAGGTGAAAAATAACTCGATCGACACTGGAAGGATAGAAGTAATGGCGGTCTGTCACTCACGAAACAAATTCAATTCAAACTACTAAGCAGAGGACATCGAGTATACCTACCAAGCTGACAGTTTGACGCCTGCTTGAAAATATTGTGGTTTAGGAAATTTATTCCAATTCCATTTCCTAATTTGATATTTTTTTCGTATATTTCGTATTTTCGATATTTGTGAACATGTATGTTTGTCGTAAAGTTACAAAATATCTATTCAAATATTTAAATCAATATACTTTATTTAAATAAGAGTCAACTATGTTACAGATAGTCTAAGAGTTCTAAATCCAAAATTGAATTTATAACGCTACCATATGCTCTGGTATTATTTAAGTAGCTAGCTGTAACCCGCGGCTTCGCCCGCGTGGAATATAGCCTATATCCTTTTCGATACCCTTACCTATGTGTATGCAAAATTTAATGATGATCGCTTCAGTAGATTCGGCGGGAAAGCGTAACAAACAAACAAACAAACTCACTTTCGCATTTATAATATTAGTTCAGATTAGATACGGCAAACGAGCAAGCGTATCACCTGAAAGTAAATTATAACCGCTGCCTATAGACAACTGCAAAACCAGTTACAACAGCGTTGTCGGCCTTTATTTTTTCCTCCCCAGAGGGGGAGGGGGATTGCACAACAAAGGCCATAAATCTCAAATCTCTTAAAAGTTGCATATCTACATGAATCTAAGAATGATTAGGATAAGAAAAACAACAGTGACGCAAGTACTAATGTATGCAAACGTATCGCGACACAGGCTCCTAGATTTTCTTTGTTCGAAGTTCAAACTCTTTCAAATGTTAAATTAGTACCTACGATGCACACATTTAACGTAAAACGTCGGCATCACTAGTGACTTACTTCTAGTGCATATTATTCCTAGGTCCATACCTATTAAAACAGTTAATATAAAACAACATATGTTCACGCTCAATTACGGCTATTTTCCTTTCAAAAATTCTAAAATCAGGGCTGTAAAACTTAAATTAACTTTCCGATGTTACCCGAACGTATCAATCACGGCGTGTCATAAAAAAGTAGAATAGTGTGTTTGTTTATGACAACACTAGCGGTTACCGCGTGTTTACGCTACTAAAAGCCGAATATTGTGAGCGAGTCGTAAACAGCGACGCGCATTGTTCTATTTATGCTGAGGCACGCCTGCTCGAGAGCTCTAAAAACGTAATGGAAACAGTTCATTTTATTACTATATTGATTCTAATTGGTATGTAGGTTAGTCACTTAAATACTTTATTATAGTGATTTTGTGTGATAAGCAAATAATGCATTACTTCAGTGCTATATTGAGAACCTTAAGAGCGTATCCTACTCATAGCAGACAGAGACCTAGCAAAAACTGACATTATAAAAAAACAGTTTTATTAGAAAAAAATACCTATTTTAGTACTAGATTTTATGAAAAAAGAATTTTACTTCTAGAAGCAGTTTTCAGCGAGAAAATAGAGGAATATATTTGTATGGAAAAATATTGAAGTAATACTGCTAGGATACGCCCTTAAGCTGCCAGTAAGTAGATAATCTCACTGAAAATTAATTGGAACAGGATTAATTAATATATCTTAATTTAATTACAAGCAAAGTAACTTGAATATTAACAGTCCGTTAAAAAAGGTTTAAAACATGCATTTAATTCACAAAAAAATATGTACTTATTCAATCAACGGTACCACCGCCTCTTGATACGCTGTTCTGTATCAAGGGCCGTAAAAATAATTAGAAAAAAAATACACTTTTCTCGTATGAAATGTGATAAAAGGCGTCTTTAGTAGTGGTGACACATAATTTTATCTACTGACCTCAACCTAATAGCACATTTAAAAGTCTTAGTACAATAAATAACTATCCGAACAAAAGACTTTAAATTCATACGTGGACGAACCAACATCAATACTTTGACTGATTCCAAACAAACACTCCTCGATATCGAAATATCTCACGGAGCAAGATATATCTCCCCCGTCGATCAAATCTGAAAATTGGATCGGAATAAATTGCCTAAACCACGATGTTTTCAAGCACGCGTCAAGCTGTCAGTTGGTACATTCGATATCCTCGGTATGTAGTTTGGATTGAATTTGTTTCGTGAGTGACAGACCATCATTGCTTTTAATCTCTTCAGTCTCCGATGCCAACCGCGTTTTTATTACCTGACTGACTCACCCAGAAAGAGGGTTATGTTTTTGACTCAAACTCACTTCGATCAAATCAATGTTTTAAATGACTCAAAACAATTTTTAAGAATAACGGTATATCACACGAAGTTGTTAATTAATTAAATAAGTCTATCTTTCCCTTCAATCCAATATGAAGCTTAGTTATATCAATGTTTTGACCATACACTCCTCAATACCGGTATATCTCACGGAGTAAGATATATATCACCTCCTTCGATCAAATCTAAATACTGGATAATTTAAGCGTCATGTTCAGATCGGAATAAATTGCTTTCAATTAGTACACTCGATATCCTCGGTATGTAGTTTGTATTGAATTTGTTTCGTGAGTGACGGACCATCATTGCTTTTAATCTCTTCAGTCTCCGATGCCAACCACGTTTTATTACATGACTGACTCACCCAGAAAGAGGGTTGTGTCTTTGACTCAAACTCACTTCTATCAAATCAATGTTTTAAATGACTCAAAACAATTTTTAAGAATAACGGTATATCACATGAAGTTCTTAATTGATTAAATAAGTCTATCTTTCCCTTCTATCAAATCTGAACCTTAGCTATATCAATGTTTTGACCATACACACCTCAAAATCGGTATATCTCACGAAGTAAGATATACATCACCCCCTTCGATCAAATCTGAATATCGGATAATAAATATTGATCGGATCGGAATAAATTGCCTAAACCACGATGTTTTCTAGCACGCGTCAAGCTGTCATTTGGTACACTCGATATCTTCGGTATGTAGTTCGGATTGAATTTGTTTCGTGAGTGACAGACCATCATTGCTTTTAATCTCGTCAGTCTCTGATGCCAGCCGCGTTTTTATTACCTGACTGACTCACCCAGAAAGAGGGTTATGTTTTTCACTTAAACTCACTTCGATCTAATTTGAAACTAGGCCAATATCAATGTTTTGATTAATTCTAAACACTCTTCAATTTAATATCGAAATATCACACAAAGGCCTTAATAAATTTGAAGTGTGAGTGGTCATAAGATTTGTATTCTTCCCAGGAGTGTCATGGCTATGTGACGTTGGCAAAAAATCAATATGGCGGACGTGAATTGTCAACTACGGCAGTCGAGCCGTTTATTTTTTTAATAACGGAACTTTTTCTCTCGTGGAGTTGGGTTGAGTGGAATCGAATTTGAAAAAAAAACCGGACGAACTTTTGTTAAGTTTCCAAATTGCGCTTATAACATCTTAAGTTACACGCAGTATTATGCATAAAAAATTATAATAATGTATGTTTCATTGTGAACTATTAAGTATGATTATTAAAACTTAAGTATGATTAAAAAACCAAAATGTTCAAGAATCTAATCAGACTCAATTTCTTGGGATAATGCTTGACGATAAATGTACATGGGAAACCCATATTACTAAAACCTGTAATAAAATGAATTCCTTCTCTTACGCATTGTGGCGGCTAACCAAGTTAAGTAGTAGAGAAGTGGCCACGCAAGCGTACCATGGTTACGTAGGTTCTGTGCTTCGTTATGGTATCCTACTTTGGGGGAACTCTTGTCATATAGATCGAGTCCTAAGAGCTCAAAAACAATGCATTAGAGCCTTATGTAATGCCAATCCCTCAACATCTTGTAAGCCATTATTTAAGGACTTAAAAATTCTTCCAGTTCCGTGTTTATATATATTTGAAATATGTGTTTTCGTCAAGAGTAATTTAAATTTATTCAAAACACGGAGTGAAACATACAAGTATAGTTGTAGGCATCCGAACAGACTTAAATTGTTACCAATGACTACAGTAGTAAACAGCAATAATAGTTATCAAATGGCCATCAGGATTTTTAATAGACTCGGCGAAGAATTATTAATGATAATAATAATATAATTATAATGCGGCAGCAGCCGCGGCAGAAAGCCTCAAGAGGCGCAAATATGTTAGTATTGGGAATAGCTACATATTTGAGCCTTTTGGGGTTGAAACCATGGGTCCGTGGGGTCCATCAGCCCATCGTCTCTTTGACTTTTTGTCAAAGAGGCTTATCGAGGTATCACGTGACCAAAGGGCTGGCAATTACTTGGCACAAAGGATAACGCACGTTACCGCGAGGTGATGGTTTGCAGGGACTATATAATTTGTAAATATTTTAATTAATTTTAAGTAGTTATAATTATTATTATTCATTTAGATACATTGCTAATAAATCTGCTAATTAATATATTAAAAAAAAAGCGAAGATATAAAATCTTTGCTTTTGAACGCATTCAAAAGGAAATTAAAATGCTGGCTTATTAGTTGCTGTTTTTACTCTGTTGACGAATATTTCAATTTCTTTTAACCAAATGTAATCTGAAATATATATGTGTGTTTGTAATTGTTTTAAACAAATATGACGAGATTTTTTAAAATGTGTTATTGACATAAAAGCTTTATTAAATTACATTAGTTATTTATTAAAAAACAATATGTAATAATAACAATTTATATATTTTTGCATGCCAGTGTCTGGTTAAATGTGACTTTTACCATAACATGTATGTATTTGTACCACATTTAATGCAAAATAAAAGAATTTGAATTTGAATTAATTTAAAGTTCATAATAAAAGTAAAGCACTGCTTCCTTCTCTAGACATAATTGTAATAACGAATAGTTTTATTTATTTATTTATTTTATTTATTTATTCATTCACTTACTCTATCTTTACAGTATTACCCAATGCAATAGAGTAGGTAGTTAATTGCTTAAATTACATGTTAACACTTCTTCTTACATTATCCGAGTAACATAATTCATATGTCATGGCTTTTGTGAATTCAGTCAAGCTACTATTGAACAGGTCTATATTACTAGCTACCCCATTCAGAGCTCTTAGCGCCCTAGTGATTGTCGCTTGTTTTAACAAATTCGTTAAAACGAAACATTTCATGCAGGTGACACGGTCATACGACCATGCACACCCAGGGTGTGCATGGTCGTATGACCAGGGCCTGGTGTCAGAGTTCTTCGGAACCGCCTCTCGGCCTCTGACGTGGTTCCTTTTAACGACTACCAGATGGCAGCCGGGACCAATTTGGGATTGTATATAAATGACTTACAATATGTGCATTGATATCTGTTTTTATCATTAAAAATGCATGGTTAGTTTCATTCAAAATTCGATTCAATGGAAGTAGCTACCTATTGTTATAGATTTTCAGTGTGTACGTACTGAATGAAAGCACTCGAATTCCATTGGGAATAGAAAACGTTGAATGCATCGGTATCACTCCCTGATAACAGGATAATCTTTTCAAATAATTTTGCAGCAGTTTTGGACTGAAAGTAGACAATGATATTGTAATATGTTTACTATGAGATCGACGAGCTCCGTGGCGCAGCGGTCACCACGCCGGCCTGTGACACGGATGGTCCCGGGTTCGATCCCCGGTCAGGTCAAGATGGAAAATGATCTTTTTTATATTGACCTGGGTATTGGATGTTTATCTATATATGTATTTGTTATAAAATATAGTATCGTTGCGTTAGTATCCCATAATACAAGTCTTTCTTAAGAACTTACTTTGGGGCTAGCTCAATCTGTGTGATTTGTCCGTATATATTTATTTATTTATATTTATAAGAGAACTGTTTTGAACTTTTGCTTTATTTGATTGTTAAATATCACTTAGAAGAGCAAAATTTCGTCTGAGAAAAACTGATTTCTGTTTTCTTTTATAAATGAGTTTTTTGTAATAATCATGATGACAACGTTTGTCTCGGGTTCAAATGCCATTGAAAAGCATACTTTGTGAAAGTTCTTTCCATTCTGTTTTGGGAGCTTCTGTGACAAATCTATAGGAGTCCGTATATAGCCAATATCTATATTAGTGCTAAAATGAACGTGATAAATAGCTGTTTGTTGTTTTGTTGTTTTTCGTATGTGTAAGTGGCCAACACTGGTGTCAGATTTTTCAAGCTGCCTTAAGGCATCTGACATAGCTTAACGACTGCCATCAACAATGACAGCCGGGACCAACGGCTTAGCGTGCCTTCCGAAGCACGGAGGAGCTCGAGATATTTTTATGCCACTTGCGGTCACCCATCCAAGTAGGGACTGCACCAGGGGTTGCTTAACATACGTAAGCGCTCATAGAGCTCACACCCACTGGACCATCGGGCTCCTCATAAATAGCTTACTTACTAAATAGCAAGTGTCAAAATATGCTTTCCCAGCGTATCTCACGGTCCTCGCCCGGTCGCCTCAGTTAGGGTTGCCTAAGACGATATAATACTAACGTATTCACTGCCCACCTCAAAATAATATTGGACCAAAATAGGCTTTAATTTGGCTGTTATATACAATGTAGGCGGCAAAGTTACGCGACAGCTCTGCAGAGTTCTTTTCCACTCGAAATAATTTATAAATAGCTCAAAATATTGTTCTCATTCAAATATGACATCTATTTCATAAAAGTGATTTTATTTTTATTATGTAGTGGATATAAACTAGTAAACCTATCAGTTAATAATTATTCATTTTTCGAAAATTATTATTTGACATCTCTCATTGAATTTTAAATTATTATTTGACATATTTAATTGAATTTTAAATTATCACACGACAATGTAAGCTCACGTCCACATATTAGTTCTAAGAAGGTACTTGTATGTAGTAGATTGTAAGTTGACGTCATTTGGAGAAAATGCGTTGTGCAGTTTGTTGCGCTTCTTCTGCACTCCGCCTTGGAAGTGGTGTAAACTTAGCTTATTGACGTCAACAATAACATAACATTGTAAACCAATTGTTAGTGTAAAGTGACGTTCACCAAATGATATTTAAAATATCTTAAGATTAATAAAAATTTTGACTATTGACTATAGTGGCACCATCTTTGTAAGCCTGTGGGAACAAATCTTAGAAATTAGAGGTTAGGACCGCATGGCGTTGCATAAGCTTTAATCATAGATATCAGAATATTGTGGCTTTAATACTCCCTGGAAACTTCTTAATTTATAAATGTGCATAGGAGCATTTCCTGTTGGCAAAATATTAATAAAGCGTAGATTACGCTTTAAACTAATGGATTTATTTAGCAAGACAGCTTGTAAATGCAAAATTGAAAATAAGAGAGGTTAAAAAAATGCAAATTTTTTATACGTTACACAGATTTCTTAAACATAAATTAACAAATTTAAAAATCATATCGTTACTAATTGTTTTGCTTTGTTATCATAAAATTTTGGCTTTTGTGTAGCTTAGTGAAGTAGCTTAATTAACTACAATGAAAATTAACTACAAGGATTATTTAACGATTATAAAATACGTCTAAAACGTTTCTGTTTTTACAATTTTCCTTCTTGTCCTTTATTAGCCGTCATGATAGACATGATAGAGAAAGATACGGATACACCACAGAAAATCCGTAAAGTAGGGCTGTTTTATATGCTTATCACTATATGAACACGCTGAATTGTCATTGGATAATTTTTAACATGCAGCAACATTAACTGACACATGGTTGCTCAATAACAGACATATGGATAAAATGCATAAGAAGTTTATTTGTAGTCACAAATTTATAATAATTTGACATAATTTACAAGACTTAGGTAAATATTTGTAAGAATTGCACCCAACACCTCAGTGTACTCCGCTAATTACTCTTTTTCATTTTCCACTCATTCGCTGCCAACCCTACAGTCTCGACAAAAGTGCCGACGCGCTGAATCCGAAATTCTGACATCAAAACATTTACTGCGTCTTGTTTTTGTTTTCTGCTTTAATTAAACGCTAAGCGATGACGTCAGCTGACTGCCAAATTTATAAGGTTCTCATTAAAATTTTACGACTACAAATTATGTTTAAAGTAAGTTGAAGATAATAATAACATGTTTATGCTTAGACCTTTGATTAAATAAAGTCTAGACAGCTCTATTAGCCTAAAAGCGTAGAAAAAAATGTGTCCACCTTTTAGACAATGATGCAAACAAATAACTTGAGGCTACCGATAAATTGACATGACGCGTATGCTAACAAAAAGCTGCCACGCACACAAGCATCAAAATATAGAATTTGATCATTATGATAAACATACGAGCAATGTGGTTCCCGGCAGAGTAGACAAGGACCACCCCAAGTCTTCCCGTGAATGTCGTAGAAGGCGACTTAGAAAACACGAGCTGAACAAAGTTTATCAAAGTCAAAAAGACCTCTCCAGCCCGTTTCGCCAGCGTAGAGAGTGAAGGCCTAACCTTTTGACTGATCTGGTAGTACAGGGAGGGTCGTGATTAAAAAAGACCTGATGATGATGATAAAAACATGACGAAGTCTAGTCTCGAATACATAGTCAAAGGCAAAAAATACTTTCTAATTATTCGATATTTCTCATTACTAGAAACGTAGACAAACAATCGTTACAAGACAAGAATAAAGAAAGTAGAGCATAATGTTCAATGTATGGTATTATACGGATCTCATTGGGTTCAGCGATGCGTCGCCTGTTCATTCAGAGCGAGCGTCGACGGAACGAGTAGCAGTCTCTACTGGAATATAATGGACTGTGTTCTTGTTTAGGGTTCCGTTCGCAATGGGTGTGTACCCCTGAAGACCCTTACTGACCCTCCGATTCTGTCCGTCTGTCTGTCTCTATTGAACTGTAATATTTTTTACGGAATGTGTATATCTTTTGCTACTAGAACTAAAAACAAACACAAAATAAAAATTTTATACTACAGGACACCATAAAAGGAACTTATTTTTTTGTTGATGCGAGTATTCCTCAATTATGCCAAATTTGCTGTGTATTTACAACCGAGACGTCAAGAACAGATACACAGATAATAAAGAAAAATAATGTACAAGCAAGAGATATATATACAAAATAAAAGTCAACCGTATGTGCGATATATATAATAACATAAACCGCGATTCGGAGGACTTAGACATATTTAACCTTAGCTTAAATGTCTTTAAACAAAGAGTGCTGAATCTTATTAAGGATTAAAAATCACATTGTGTTTTTTGTAACTACGTATTTTGTTTAGCTTATTTGAAATTTAGTGTAAATGTTGTGTATACCTATTATTGGTGTTTGCATAAGTACTAGATTTTGTGAGTGATGAGATTTAATGTTGTTTGTAAATACTGTTGGTGTACCTAATAAATAAATAAATGAAAGTGTTCTTCTTAGAACCCTGATGATGAAAGTGTTCTTCTGTTCAAAGCACGAAGGTTTAGCGTGCGACGACAACGACCTCACAAGAAATGCAGCATAGAAGCCGTGTTATGCGTCTTTATACATCAGAGTCCATATCGTAGTGATTATATGCACAAACGATATAATAAGCGTGTTTATTAAAATAAAGAAAATAATAAATGGTGAAAACATTCCGACGACTTGAACCTGCGCGCATTAAGCCCCGGGCGCCGGGGCTTGAAGCGCGGTGGCGTTGGCAACGCATAGATCGTACTGAGATCTAGACGCAGGTTCAAGTCCTGCCCGCGTGGAATTTTTTCACCATTTCTTATTGTCTTTATTTTAATAATATAATGAGTATGTTTTTTTTTGTTAAGATTAATACGGAACCATTAGTGTGTGCAACTCGCCCTTATCCGATTTTATTTTCATATCGATTACCGCGTGGATTAGAAACGGAATTGAGTACCTATTGGTTCTATTCCGTTCGTTACGTGAAAGATCGTAAGTATACAATTTGGGCTATCCTTTAGGAACCTTTTAGGTATCATGCTAATTTACAATAGTTAATTGTCTAAAAGCCTTATATTGAATTTAATAAATATGTACGAACAAATCACACAGATTGAGCTGACCCAAAGTACTCGTAAGTTCGAAACTTGTGGGGATACTAAATCAACGATATTATACTTTCTACTACCAAACTACTGTACAGATTTCGATAAGACGATACAAATGGTACGGTAATTTTGGAGCAATATAAAAAGAAACTAATTGGGAAGTTTACCACTCCAAATAAAATAAGGAACAATAAAATTGGTTTTAATATCACGGAGTTGATAAGATAACATGCATAAAAAAGAGATTTCGACGACTTGAGAACCTTCTTTGAAGTCGGCTTTAAAACCTAAAGAGGGGCAAGAAAAACCACCTAATTTAAAACCAGGAGAGTTAATAATAATTTGCTAGTCTCGCTGGAGAAATATGAAATATAATGGGAGTGGCAATTACGGGATATTTACATAATTATTTTCACCTGCGGAGCTCATTTTGGGGCTCAGGGAAAATTCTGAATTATTTTGCTTTGTTTATTTTTTAGGTTTTGCCTGAAAGCTTTTGCTTTCACAGCCTCTGTGGCACAGTGGATAATATGCTAGCTTGCATCACGAGGAGTCTTGGTTTCGATCCCCAGCCAGGTCATGACGTCGTAATCATCAGATCTTTTTAGACTCTACTGTAGGAGCATGATTCTCGCTGTACTACAGAAGCTATATTTTAGCCAGAGCACTCGGATTCGGCGATTATATACTCGATTACGGAGGATTCGGCGTACTCTCTGTTCACTGGCCAGACGGATTGGAGAGGTATCTTTAAATTTATAAGCTTTGTTTAGCTTGTAATTCCTAAGTCGCCTTCTAAAACATCCACGGGAAGACTTAGAGTGGCATTTTTCGACTCAGCCAGGAACCACACGGCATAAATCCTGTGAAGTATAAAGTACCAATATCAAAGTTTATATTACACATCGCCAGCTTAAATCCGAGAAGTTTACGAAAATACCAATTTTTATTTCTACATTTCTTTGACGGCGTTCTCCGAATCGAAACTTTATCAATTCGAAATCTATCAGTATTGGATTCAATAACGTGGCATATAATTTACTGATTCTCGATTTTCGGATAAATTATTCAGCGACGAATATGAATATTTTGATTGGTTTGTTTTATAACTACTTTATGAATGAGAAGGTTTATTTGAAGTTCACACTTTTTTCCCACCTTAAAAAAAATCTTATTTGTTGTCAGACATGGACTTTACGAGTAATTATGAATGGACTATTATCAATCATGTAATAAAAAATCGGTCAAGTACTCATAATACTTATGCTCCGATGGTTCCGTTCTTGAAATTAAGTTCTAATTACAGATTTACGTCTTCGATTTTTTCCCTTAATTTGTGCTTTAAAAGGCCAAATTTTTGGTTTTTAGGTCAACAAAAAGAATCCTGTTTTACGTCTCTTGAGATGTTGAACAAATTTGCAATTTTTACGACATTAACAACCACATTTTTTGATGATTTATACGAATTTTGTCCAACCTATCAAAATGTCCAACATTATAAATGACTAACTATAAATTTTTCCAACCATGAAAATTACCAACTATTTGTGTTGGTATAAAAGTTTATTTTTTCACACATTCAAGAGACCGCAGATTTAAATTTCTGATATTCATTTCGACTTGATACCATTCGTTCCTGAGAAAAAGGTCTTAATAGACAGGCAGACGGTAAAACGAGTAATCATATAAGGGTTTCTCGTTTAACTTTGAGGCACGAAAGTCTTAAAATAATAAAATTGTAATATAAATTTAGATTTGGTACCTTATTCAAAGAGACAAACTTTCGGCGAACTTGGCGTTGTAGTAGACGCTTTACGTAATTAACCTCTCAATGTCTCGTACTTACCTGAAACAAGAACACAGAAATATATAAAATATGTTGGTTAAGGCAATAAATTATTATTTCAGGGCGTATTTAATAAATTACGTGAAAGACTTTTAATATATAATTACTGAGAGATCATTTAAAATTTTGTTCTGCAAGAACTAAGATAACCCTTCAAATAGTTAAGTGAACTATTGTTTACAATTAAAGTGAGAACGTTAACCTTTGTTCTTTTCTATTCTCTCATCATCTACCTACGTCAGCCGCAAGAAATCCACTGCTGCCCTTCCCTGGGATATCCAATAGCACCGGTTGGAAACGGCATGCAACCAGCGCCTTCCTGCGACCTTTATCAGGTGGTCTGCCAACCTGGTTGATGTGTGTCTGCGCTTGAAGGTACTTGGTCCCTATTCAAGGTCCTTTCTACCCTATCAGCCATTTGATTCTTTCGATAAAATAGCCCACTTTTGAACTTCATGTAAATAACTATCCAATTTATGGTCATAGCCAGCAAGCCGCGTAAATTATAGCCTATATCAGCTGCAGATAAATATGCTTTCTACAGGTGATTTTTGTTGTAAATCGCTTCAGTAATTTTAGAGCCTATTCAACGCAAACAAACAATCTAATCTTAATAGACAATAAACACATGACCGGATTTCAATTAACTACCTACACAAGATTACTTTAAACATAACCTATCACAAGCCGTCGTCTCGTCGTCAGCTCGTCGTCGTGCCGGACAAAATTAAGTTACTCTTCATTACCCTGATGGGGGTCGTTATATGATGAAATGACATTGGAATTACAGAGTTACATGTGGCCCGTTGAGATATTTAACGAGCTTGCCGATGAAAAAATACCCTACGGACTTGATGTTGGATTACATTATCATGTCTTTATCCCTTATTTATGATACAGATAGGACCTACATTTGAAGTTCTTGGTCAAAATGAAGATACGCTTTAGAACTCTGATGAACCAGCCAGGCTGTGGTATAAACATGCGAGCCGGTATTTTTTCCCTCTGTGATGCTTATGAAAGAAACCTACGTGGACTTTATGTTACAGATACATTATTACACCATTTCTCCTTCGGGCTAGACGAAGTCTGTATTAGCAGTCATTAAGTCAAGAAGATGTTACGCTTTCCTACCCTGATGGAGGTCGATATATTTATTTATTTATTATTAAAATGAAATTATTTCAAGTTACACGTCGGCCGTTGAGATATTTAACACGTACGTTAAACGTCCGTAGGGTATTTTTTCATCGGCAAGCTCGTTAAATATCTCAACGGGCCACATCTGGTAACTCTGTAATTCCAATGTCATTTCATCATATAACGACCCCCATCAGGGTAATGAAGAGTAACTTAATTTTGTCCGGCACAACGGCTTGTGATAGGTTATATTTAAAGTAATCTTGTGTAGGTAGTTAATTGAAATCCGGTCATGTGTTTATTGTCTATTAAGATTAGATTGTTTGCGTTGAATAGGCTCTAAAATTACTGATGAAAAAAGCCAATGACAACTTTATGATACACATACATTATTACCGACCCGATGGTCCAGTGGTTTGAACTCTATGAGCGCTTACGTATGTTAAGCGACCCCTGGTGCAGTCCCTACTTGGATGGGTGACCGCAAGTGGCATAAAAATATCTCGAGCTCCTCCGTGCTTTGGAAGGCACGTTAAACCGCTGGTCCCGGCTGTCATCGTTGATGGCAGTCGTTAAGCTATGTCAGATGCCTTAAGGCAGCTTGAAAAATCTGACACCAGTGTTGGCCACGTACACATACGAAAAACAACAACATTACACTTTTTCTTCTATGGGCTAGAAACTCGTATTGGCAGTCAAATAGTCAAAATAAAATTATTGAAATTAAAATTAAGTTACATGCCTACCGCTGAGGCAAATAACGTGCATGCTGATAAAAAAGCAATGAGGACTCGATGATACCAATCCAGATACATTATTACACTTTTTCCCTTACGGGCTAGACGAAGCTTGTATTTGACAGTCAAGAAGCCAAAATAAAAAATACTAAGCAGTACTTTGAAGGAGACGTTAAGAGTCGCCTGGAAGCGCATGTCTCCATACAAACGGTAAAAGGGAATTGTGGCAATATTGGATAATTTTGGAGTAAAATTAAGCATTTAATCAATTAATCTCATTATAATCTACGTACGTTCCTATACAGCTTGGTAAAAATACCAATGGTTTGAAAATTACAAGCCTTTTCAAATTTGTATGGAAATCTTGAGAGGCGTATAATTCTCAAACATTTGAAAATTTAACCAAACTGTATAGGAACGTACGTAGATTATAATGAGATTAATTGATTGGATGCTTGATTTTGCCCTAAACTTATCAAATATTGCCACAATTCCCTTTTTCCGTTTGTATGGAGACATGCGCTTCCAGGCGACTCTTAAATAATGAAATTACTAGTGTCATGTTGGACATTGAAGTAGGTGATTAATGGTCGTGCCGAAAGAAAAGCAATGATACAGACACATCATTTTACCTTTTTGCCTACAAACCCAGTATTGGAAGTCAAAAAGTCGAAATAAAAATACTTAAGGGGCACACTAGGCACAGTAGCGACGCCAATCATTTTATTCCAAATACTTATTCCTAAATAGAAAGAAATTCAAGAATGTAAATTTTGATTTTCTCTGCGTTTTTCTCCAGACGCTTCCGCCGGTCTCCACCGACCATGATCACTGGGTAACAAACGTCTAGAGGAAACGTATATTCTGTGAAGTTTTTAAAATCTTTCTGTTGCTTTTATTGACCATTCTTTTTGCATAGCTGTTACGTATACTCTTTGAAAATTGATCGTCTTTTGTTTACTGTGTTTCAAACAAAACGTCGTAAACATTTATACAGCGGATATATACTGAAGCGTTCGAGGCGCGTAATTATCGTCGCTTCTTTTATTTACACTCGGGCAGATTTACGCACGTCAAACATGCGGCTCATGACTAAAGCAGGGCCATTTTGTTTGTTGTTCGGTATTTTTGGATGAGATAATGGGCGAAAATCTAAGTAATCATGGCAATAAGCGATGCGGCTTACGTGAAAAAAATAACGCGGGTATTAACGCGAAATATACCGTTTTTCTCCAGACGCTTCAGCCGGTCTACACCGACCATGGTCACTGGGTAACAAACGTCTAAAGGAAACGTATATTCTGTGAAGTTTTTGAAATCTTTCTGTTGCTTTTATTGACCATTCTTTTTGCATAGCTGTTACGTATACTCTTTGAAAATTGATCGTCTTTTGTTTACTGTGTTTCAAACAAAACGTCGTAAACATTTATACAGCGGATATATACTGAAGCGTTCGAGGCGCGTAATTATCGTCGCTTCTTTTATTTACACTCGGGCAGATTTACGCACTGTCAAACATGCGGCTCATGACTAAAGGAGGGCCATTTTGTTTGTTGTTCGGTATTTTTGGATGAGATAATGGGCGAAAATCTAAGTAATCATAGCAATAAGCGATGCGGCTTACGTGAAAAAAATAACGCGGGAATTAACGCGAAAAATACCGTTTTTCTCCAGACGCTTCAACCGGTCTACACCGACCATGGTCACTGGGCAACAAACGCCTGGAGGAAACGTATTTTATGTGAAGTTTTTAAAATCATTGTGTTGCTTTTATTGACCATTTTTTTTTCATAGCTGTAACGTACTTATACTCTGAAAATTGATCGTCTTTTGTATACTGCGTTTCAAACAAAACGTCGTAAACATTAAAGTAGCGGATATATACCGACGCGTTCGAGGCGCGTAATTACTGTCGCTTCTTTTATTTACACTCGGGCAGATTTACGCACTGTCAAACACGCGGCTCATGGCTCAAGGAGGGCCATTTTGCTTATTATTCGGTATTTTTAGATAAGATAATGAGCGAAAATCTAAGGATTATGACAATAGGCGATACGACTAACAAACCATCACTATTTTGATTTCGTTTCCCATTTCCTCGCCCACCACTGTGCTAAACGTGGCTTTAAGTCTTATTAACCTTGGCTTTGTCTACCCCACAAGGGAAAAAGACGTGACAGTATGTAATAAAATGTATTTGTTAAAAAAACAACGGGTTGCACTCCGCTAGTGCCGGCAGAAGTGGAAACTTAAATACCATCACTTATAATTGAACACCTTTCCTAACAGCAGTCAACAACACACGCACATTTGCGCAAGCGCCCTGTGCCATCTTACAAATTTTCAATCTGACGAATCTGACAGTTACGTGACTTGTCGCAAGTTTAACATATTTTTCACCATCACAAAAAGTACACAGCCGCCGTTAAAGAAATTTTCACTTCAAAAATCAATATGTTGTCGAGTGAGCAAAGAAAATCTTAATAAATATGGAAGTGATTAATTTCACCTATCTAAGAATCCGATTAAAACCGATATTGGCATTTACGTTAATATTGGAAAGGTTTGCCATTTACCCGTCTTCTCAAATCAAATCAAATCAAATCAAAACATTTATTCAGAAAATAGGCCTTTGCAGGCACTTTTTCACGTCACATATTATTTAAAATTATCTTATTAGATAATATGTATGTATTAATTGTTCAAAAGCTACAGACTACTAGCGTTGCGTCTGTATATTTCCTTACAGTGTAAAATAGATATATAGAGACGGTTCCCTGCTTAATAGAGCGACAGTTAAGTAATTAACCAGTCGAGTGTGGTAACACCCAGAAATAACCATTTCGGACTATTAGTTTCCTCCTCAGTTCCCCAAGGGAACTAACGGGATATTTAAATGTACTGATAGACCTTACCTCTTCGATAACGGAGCTAAGAAACCTAGTAATCGTACGAATAATATTAGTACCGAATCCAGTTATAAAAATGCCTGGGTTGGTCCTTAAAAATTAAGGACTATAATATTACTCAATACATATTTTTTGTTTACATTTTTGTTTTTTAATATTTACAAACAAATAATCTTGATTGGAAATTACAAATAAAGCATGTCGTATAATTATCACTATCACTACATATTATAAAAAAAAGTCCTTCACCACGTCTGTCTGTCTGTTCGCGATAAACTCAATAACTTCTGCACGGATTTTCATACGGTTTTCATCAATAGATAGAATTATTCATGAAGAAGATTTAAAAGTATAATACAAAACCAGACGCAGCCAGGGGGCCTGCCACTGCTATATAAACATTCTGATAAAAAAAAAAAAACAATATGTCATGATCTACGTCATAAGAGGTAGTGTAGGGATGCTAGCGTTACCCCATACATCTTAAGGTCCGTCCGTTGAGTCATTAAGAAGTTATGGTGGAATTAAAAAACTCACATACATGCTTATACATTTATTGCCATAAGTATGTACGAGTACATCTTCTTCCACGCTGGTCTGGGAGAAAAGATAGAACGTAGAATGTACCAGTAGCTTCCCTTCCCGCGCAGATCGTAAAACCGATCGAGGGAATGGGTGTAATGAACCATATCAATGGGCGATGCGGCTAGGAACCCATCACTATTTTGTTTCCGTTCTCCACCTACAAGTAAACCAACATGTTAAACGTGGCCTTCAGGTTTTATACCGGGCTCTGTCTACCCCGCAAGGTAAAAAGACGTGATAGTATGTATGTACGACAGAAGTATTTCAAGTTTTGACAGTTAAATAACTTTAAGTTAATAATACCAGTTTCCTGCCGTAACTATTCATCACCGCTACTATTTTACGTCAGTGTGCTTTCTAATACCCATCAACATTTCAAGCTTACGGTAAGCCCCGGGATTATTTCGACATCGATATTGTTGTACAGTTGTAATCTATAGAGAGCTTTGTGAGCCCGCGAGACTGTCTTACTGGTTCTGGCCACGAAATTAAGGTGAAAGGATTGAAGTATACTGTATGCTAACTCGAGTTAGTGAAAAAGAATGGAATAAAAATAAACCCTATCGTAAAGTTTTCGTCGTCTGTTCGATGAGTAAATTTGTGTTCATTTTACTAATGAACTGTAGACTTTTATCCCTCATATCAATGTCTATCGAATCATCATCATAATTTCGTGTAGGTGACACGGTCAGTCGACCATGCACACCCTGGTGTCAGAGTTCTTCGGAACCGAAGAATAAATAATAATAAATAATAATTTGTACTAATCCTCGTATACGAAATTCCAAAACATTCTCTTCTCCAATTTGCTATACTAATTATGCACAGAATCGATTTCTAGTGAGAGCTTACGACAATTATGACAAGGCATATGGCCGCGTTGATATATTTCATGAATCAAATCGCGTTGATAGATTTAGAAAACTCCTAAGTGTTTAACTTTTTATCTTATAGTTAGTTCATTTTGTAAAAAAAAAACAACATTCATTTCTACAATGTTATTGGTGCAAGGCCATTTCCATCTCTTTTTTTAGTTATAATTGTAGTATTATTATGTGGTTTTATGATAATAATATGTACGTTCATGATAAATATGGTAGACTCTTATCGTCTTTATAGGAATAAGCTAGCTGTAGAAACGTTTTGGCAATGTAAAATTTATAAATTTTTTAGCATATATGTAACACTAGCTGACGCGGCGAACTTCGTACCGCTTAACAGTCAACGATTAGGTAAGTATTCATTACACATATCGAGTTTTAATTGTTTATAAGATGTATTCTGCTATTCGGGGCGGAGACAAATCCAACGAATCAATAACCATGAAAATTGGTTCAGCAGCTGATCTCGAGTTATAAGTGTTGTAACAAACCCGTCTTTGTTTTATAATATAGATTAATAGATTATAGTTTCTCGTAATAAATAAAATAAACCGCCTCTCAGTCTCTGACGTGGTTCCTTTAACGACTATCGAATGACATCACGGGGAGAGGAACCTGAAAATCAGTGTTACCTTATACGCTTGTTTATGGTAGCACAAAGCAAGTCGCTTTATCTGCATGAAATCAGGTCTTGTGTAAGTCTGTAAATTTTTTATGCCGTAAGTGTTAGTCTGTAAAAAATTTGTGTAGTAATAAATTGGAAGTCACGCGAATATAGGACTGAATATGACCAGATTAACTGTAACAATCTGTTTAGTGTGCGGTCTAGTTTAAGTAGAGTTCAAAATTATTTTTTCACTTTGTAGATAAAGACCATGCCGGCTGTTTTCGTGGCCAAACGCTTTACCCGCAGTATATCCGCTGGGATTGCAAGAAACTACCTTCATAAAGGATATGTACTGAAAGATACAATATCCACTAAAGTATTTTTTATTGCAATACAAAAACTCTTACACTGAATCAATTTATTAATTTTTAACTATCTACTGTTGGATTACAAAATGAACAAAAACATTGTTGAGTTTTGTTTTCAACTGAAATGTTAAGGTTAGTTAAATTTAAACAAAGTTTTCCTCCCAACAAAGAATCCTAGGTCCTCTGTAACAGTGTTCTTTTTTTAGGGTTCCGTAGTAAACTAGGGACCCTTATAGTTTCGCCATGTCTGTATGTCTGTCTGTCTGCCTGTCCGTCCGCGGCTTTGTGTGAACTCAAAGTTGTCATTCGCAACTACGGAACCCTACACTGCACGTGGCTCGACACGCACTTGGCCGGTTTTCTAAAACGAAGGATATTATATACTTACAGGTAACTCTGTTGTTCCTCGTGCCTCAGACAATACGTTACGTATAATGATCAATTCATTAGATATGGTATGACAGCGTAAAACAATATTAATTTCACTTTCACACTGAGATAGGATGTAGTTATAATAGAATAAGGGTAGTTAAGAAAGCCTAGTAAGGATATGTGGTAAAACTTATTACCTATAGAGCAGTACGAAAAATATTGCTAACGCATGTAGCTAGTATGCCTACCCCGTTCTACCTTTTTTTAAATCTTCATTTCAGTCTTTGGCATCATTTGTGTATTTTTATGTCAGTATGTGCCTAAAATCACGTAACTTGACGCCGGGTAACAAAGCCTATATCTTAAGCATTGTTTCTAAAATAGTTATTTATAAATAACATTACTTAACTTATTCTTGTCACGTTCGTCTCCCGAGGATATTATAGATAATGTGTTTACGCATCGATCGAGCGCGACATCTGATGAGCACACTCCATTTGCGAGAAGAATGAACTCTCCTTACGGCCTATTCCCGAATAAGTTAATCTTATTGTATAGGCAGCTGAAGGGCGATTGATAGTAACGACAAATAAAAATGTCTGGAGCTTCGTTTGGAACTTATTAATGAAGTACTAATTGCTGAGGAGCAGAACTGGAAAGTTGACCAAAACAGTGACGGAATGGCATCTTAAAGAAAGAAAAAGAAATCCAGGATCGCCCTTAAGACCATCGGAAGATAATTTTTAAAACATTGTTGGTTTTTTAACATTGTTCCCAAAGTTGTTATTTATAAATGCAATTACTTATCTCTTTCTTGTCACGTTCGTCTCATGAGAATATTATAGATAATGTGTTTACGCGTCAATCGAGCGCGACATCTGATGATCACACTCCATTTGCGAGAAGAATGAACTCTCCTTACAGCCTATTCCCGAATAAGTTAATCTTATTGTATAGGCAGCTGAAGGGCGATTGATAGTAACGACAAATAAAAATGTCTGGAGCTTCGTTTGGATCTTATTAATGAAGTACTAATTGCTGAGGAGCAGAACTGGAAAGTTGACCAAAACAGTAACGGAATGGCATCTTTAAGAAAGAAAAAGAAATCCAGGATCGCCCTTAAGACCATCGGAAGATAATTTTTAAAACATTGTTGGTTTTTTAACATTGTTCCCTAAGTTGTTATTTATAAATGCAAATACTTATCTCTTTCTTGTCACGTTCGTCTCATGAGGATATTATGGATAATGTGTTTACGCGTCAATCGAGCGCGACATCTGATGAGCACACTCCATTTGCGAGAAGAATGAACACTCCTTACGGCCCATTCCCGAATAAGTTAATGTTATTGTATAGGCAGCTGAAGGGCGATTGATAGTAACGACAAATAAAAATGACTGTCTGGAACTTTATTTAGTTCTTGAATTATTAATGTGGTACTAATTACTGAGGAGCAGAACTGGGAAGTTGACCAAAAAAGTGACGGATTGGTAACCTTGAGAAGCGTAGAGAAAACCAGGAAGACCCTTAAGACGATGGGAAAATTATTTCAAAGACACTGTTGGACTTACATGGCGCAGGAAAACACAAGTTCGTGAAATTTGGAAAAGTATAGGGGAGGCCTACGCCAATGACAAGGCGGTTGAGTAACAGTTGAAATGACCGAGGAACTATACATATTAAAGTAAGAAAACTGCCAACAAAAGCTGATTAAAATTGCGAAGGTAATTATAAATTTCTTCAAGATATGTCAAAATCACAACCGATGTCCTTCGTTCTTATATATTATTATATATAAAGCACTTATTAAAGTGTGTTGGTTTTGACTTTTCAAGTCGTTGAGATAATGAGTGTGAATGTATGAGTTTTCAAGACGTAGAGATTGTTATGAGTTGTAACTTCATCACCTTAGCAATTGATGAAAAGATGTTTATATTTTCAACATCAGCATCATAAGCATGTGTTTCATTTATCAATGTTTGTGTTTAAATTAAGAGCTATGGACAATTGGACATGCACGTTTGCGAGGAGTATGAACTTTCCAGACGGCCCAATCCCGCAAAGTTTATGTAATTATTATTATTTTTTTTTTTTTAAAGTTGAATAATAAATAATAAATATATAGGGACATATCACACAAATTGAGCTAGCCCCACAGTAAGTTGTGAACTTGTGTCGTGGGATACTAACTCAACGATACTATATTTTATAATACTTATATAGATAAACATCCAAGACCCAGGTCAATCTGAAAAAGATCATTTTCCATCTTGACCTGACCGGGGATCGAACCCGGGACCTCCGTGTCGCAGGCTGGCGTGTTGACCACTGCGCCACGGAGCTCGACATTTGATTATTTGTATTGCTTTGCTTCGCGTGAGGAGCTAAACTATCGGGATCTTCAATTACTTTCAGAATTATTAACACAGACCCTAAAGGTAATGACTGTTAGAAATAATTCCTTCAATTTTCGTCAAAATTGCAAGCGAAATATACCTATTTCGCTTGATGATGAATGAAACTTAAAAGACTATTCTTTGTGTACCCACAAAGAATAGTCTTATAAGTTTTATTCTGGAGAAGACTTTCATTTTTTTTATTACATTACATCGGTTTTTAAATGTAAATAGAAAAACTTGGCGTAGTGAGTTCCCACACTAGCACCACCCAGCAATTAATTCTATAAGTCCTAAATCAAATCAAATTTAAAAAATCTAATAGCTGAATACTCTAGTAAATTACTTGTGGTGTTATTGGTACAAGTTTTCTCTATTTTTAATTTGATGAATTAAGCCAACGAATATACTGCCAAAAGTGGCCACTTTTGGTGGTGAAAATTCGTTCTGTTAAACTTAGATTGTTATATCTATGAAAAGTAACAAAAAGAATACTACAAGTTATTTACTAGGGCATCAGCTATTAGATTTTTAAATTTGATTTGATTTAGGAGTAAATGAATTATTTGCTGGGTGGCGCTAGTGTGTGAACTCACTTCGCCTTAATGTAGAACTTGATTGTTGAGCAAAACATCTAGTGAACACATGCCATTTTCCAGAAGAATGAACTCTTCATACGACAAAACAAGTTAAGACGGTTATTAGTATTGCCTTTACTACGCGAGAAGGGCGTCGGTTAGTGGCGACGGCGACTGAAGGAAATTAACTGTCTGGAACTTGGTAATATCTAGTAATAATACTAATTTTGTGTGCCGTGTGGTTCCCGGCAGAGTAGAATAGGACCACTCCAAGTCTTCCCGTGGATGTCGTAAAAGGCGACTTAGGAAACACAAGCTAAACAAAGCTTACAAACATCAAAAAGACCTCTCCAACCCGTCTGGCCAGCGTAGAGAGTGTAGGCCAAATCCTCTGACTACTCTGGCTAATATATTGCGTGGTAGTACAGAGAGGGTCGTGCTCCTGCAGTGGAGACTAAAAAAGACCTGATGGATGGAATACTAATTTTACTGGAAATAAAGTTAATAAGCCATATTTATTTTAAAAATAGACAGATTATTATATGTTAATATATATGTTGATCAAGAGTTAGAATGCTCAGTACTCTAACCTATGTGTATGCAAAATTTCATAATGATCGGTTCAGCAGATACGAGAAACCGTACAAGCAAACAAATAAACTAAAAAACATACAGTGTACGGACAATAAAAATATATTTTTATTTTTAGAATTTGATTAAATTGTATTTACTGAAACAAACAAACTCACTTTTGCGTTTATATTATAAGTTGGGATTATAATACAGATTTGTTTTGCCTTTGCTAGGCGTAAACACCGAGTCATGGCGGCGACTGAAGGAAATTGCCTGTCTGGGACTCGGTTAGGTCTGGAAATAATAATAAAGCTCTAATTACTAGGTTGAAAACAAATTACTTTTGAAGATTCACGCCCAAAAAAGCTGTAGATGAAGGCACATAATGTAATTAAATGAATACAAGTAAAAGGTACATTAATACCTTCATTATTGATAAAGACGAAGTGAAAATGTTTTTTGTAAATAAGTCAGTATTTTCCATTTTTATTTATATGTTTTTGGTTTTAGAAAAAGACTGCTCAGAAAATACGTAGGGCATTGCAATAGAATTTTTTTTTTCAATTGTCAAAAATATTGAGTTTCCATCATTCATCCTTTAGCAACAGTTATTAATTTTGATTGGTATATATATTCTATATTTCAATACATTTAAACATAACTAATAAGTAAATTAACCTTACAAAATAATTATTATTCCTATAGATATAATATTTCTATTGATAGTTTAATCCACGACATTCCTTTGTCATAGATTAGATTATATATTAGTTTGTTCACAATATGTATACTCGTACACTAGCTTGTAATACTTTTGGCAAAAATACTGACAGAGGCCTTGATAATTTTCTTAACGTACAGGTATTTCGCAAGATTCAATTCCAGAATGTACCGTGCCAAAAGTCAGTACTGTCCCAATTAGAAGCGACGAAAGCCGCCTGCTTCACTCAATTGATGATAAACATAGTAGTACAAAACGTGGCGCCAAATAATGAGCCGCCATTTTGTATATGTCGGATGGCCAATGCGATGCGAGTGCCAGAAGTTAAAACCTTGGTAAAATAATATATTGTACTGGTCTTACCATAGGAAATGATTGAGATGAAATTGAAATTAAAAAGTACTCTTGTTAAATTGAGAACCAATAAGATATAAGAAAAAAACTAAGGACTGCTATTTCAAAAACTGCCGGCGAGGAATTTTTCCGTATCTTATTTTTCAATGCAATATACAAAAACACCTATCAAATATCACTTACTTCAATATTTTGACACCCTTATAAAAATCATGCAACGTAAGAAAGTGGAGGCTTAGAAATAACGTTCTCTTTTTACCCGAGTACGGAATCCTAATAATAATGGAAACATTTTTTGTTTATCTGGCAAGCTGGTCGGGAATAAAAAAAGTAGATTGTAAGCAATCATGTAAATAGATGATACGGCTCCGTAGCAATCCCTCATTATTTTAATTCCTTTTTCCATTTACACGCCCATTATCACGCTAAACTTGACTAATGATGAAGCAAGCTATTTATATCCCAGGCAAAAGCCTCCCCTTCCGTTTTCCACCTATACCATGTCTAAACATAGCTTTAGTTTTTTCAGGCTTGGGTTTTGTCTACCCTGTAGATGTGATTAGTAAGAACTGAATTTTCAGCATTCGTTCCGTAGGATAAGTTGTTTATATTCTTCTTCTTAGCGTGTCGATGTTTACCAATTACAAATATTTTTCTTGGCCCAGTATTGGGCAACTTGTACTGCATTATGTGTTGTTTTATGCAGGTCCTCCAGCTTACAGGTCGCGGGGCATGCTGGGCATACCAGTAAGTGTGCCATTGTCTGTGGAGATGCACCGCAGCTGCAGAAATTGTTTTTGCTGTCAATGTAAGACCATTTGACCAGATTATCCTTGCATCGGCCGAACTGGGTTCTGAGGCGGTTAAGGCACTTCCAGATTGGCCAGGGCAAATCGTGGCTAGGAGGTATCTTTTCTGCTGGTGGTACAAAGGATTCGGCGGTGCATCTCCCCAGCCAACTGGCCATTCTTGCCGTTGGAATATTTGACGAAATCGGGTGCGTGGAATGTAGGAAACTTCGCCTGCTTTACAGTCTCATCATCGTTGTACATGGGGTGCCTTGGATCGGTAAGCGCTTTTGACCGCTCGACAGAACTTGCCACCTCTCTGCGGTTATCCGGTGGAGCAAGTGGGTACAGCATTTTAACTGGAGTTGGTTTTAAATATCCTGTGATGGTCCGGCAGGTGGCATGGTTTATATTGACGGGCTCGGTTGCCCCTTGAAGGCATCCAGCCTTCACGCGGATTTTGTAGAAAGCGACTTAGGAAACATAAGCTAAAGAAAGCTTATAAACATCACTTAAACCTTAAACCTCTCCAACCCGTCTGGCTAGGAGAGTTTAAACCATATCTTCTGATTGATCTGGCTAATATATGACCCCGGTAGTACAGAGGGGGTCATTAACCTGCAGTGGAGACCTAAAAAGACTTGATGATGATATTTTAGACGATGGTGTCAAACACCTGTTTTTCTCAGAGAATTGGTTTCTCCTGTGTTATTAGACCATGGTTAAAATTTCCAAATACCACACATTAAGCCAGAAGAATGTTCCCAGTACGGCTCAGATATCTAAAGTTTCAGCGCATCGGGATACTAAATCTGTCTTTTCGCCTGATAAATGGTTTTATCGATGTTACTGGAGCAACAGAATATTGGCTCCGGCA
This sequence comes from Rhodophaea formosa, assembly GCA_963082605.1. Taxonomy (NCBI): domain Eukaryota; kingdom Metazoa; phylum Arthropoda; class Insecta; order Lepidoptera; family Pyralidae; genus Rhodophaea; species Rhodophaea formosa. The sequence continues at coordinate 22,543,745 of OY720208.1, forward strand.
AGTGATTTAAACATAGCGTCAAGGAACTTCGCACGTGTTGCAATCCCTGGAGATCAGGTCTTGTTTCTTTAAAATAGATGACCTGTAACATCTCTATTCTGGGAGAAATTGTATACTTTGCTAAGGTCAACCTCTAAAGCTTTTTATACAAAATTATATAAATATGTATTTAAAACATCTTTGTTTCATCATTAGCATCAGCCTATACTCGTCCACTGCTGGACATAGGCCTCCCCAATTGCACACCATCGATATCTATCTTCGTCTGCTCGAATCCAGCTCCTGCCAGCCATTTTATGCAAATCACTCCATCTTTGTTTATTGAATTTATTAAATAACATGCACAATATATCAAGAAACGGCAAGGTAAAAATAAATAAATTTGAAGATATGTCAATGTCCATACAGTAAGCAATTGACTAAACTGAAGAGGTCCCAAATAATGTTTTTTTGTATCTTAAGTTCTAAAATGTTATCAAAATAAAATACACACATATGCACATAGCCCGAAGAACCGATGGTTGATGGGGCAGAAATATTCTTAGAATGGTGACCATATATGGCAAGTGAACCGTTGGACACCCATCGACCAACTGGTCGGGCGATCTGACAAAGGCCACAGGAAGGCGCTGGATGTAGACCGCTTCTTACCGGTCTTATTGGAAACCTTTGGGGGAGGCCCTTGCCCAGCAGCAGACTTCATGATGCTGAGATGATGACAATCAATGAAATAACTGAATCATAGCTGGGTTCTCTGTCACTTATAAGATGCAGCTATAAATCTCACTCATATGATGTTAGCTATAAATCTTACTATCGCTGTTTCATTATTTGTACACACATATTATGAATACCGAGTTTTTGTACTTGGCTCTGCCTACTCCGTCAAAGAAAAGACGCGATCGAATATCTCTATCATAAAAGTCGCCTGACCTTCAACAAACCGCACGTGAAGACCAATAAAATATTAAGCGTGTCTTTTTTATAAATAATATCAACAAAAATTAGCGAAAAGTGTGCCAAGTCTCATGAATATAATATTTCTTGGCTGCCATTATTTATGGACATTTTAAAATAAACAAAGTGCGCGGGCATGAAAAATTCTGATTTAAAACAACTCGTGATATTTTATTTGGTCTATTTATTTCTGTTTGTTTTCTTCGGCTCCAAAACTACGAAACTTATTTACTTATTTCTTGTACCCACAGAAAGCCTATTTATTTGCGGGTGACGTGGGGTAGAATTTACGCGGACGAAGTGACACGATGACAGGTGAAAATCTCTGCATATTTGGTAATCGGCCGTTGAGAAGGACCTTTATTTTTTGCACGTATATGGAGGCAATTAATTTGAGCCCAAGTGACAATTGGATGCGGCATTTCTGGGTGTTACCACACTCGACTGGTTAATTACTTAATTGTCGCTCCATTGAGCACAGAACTGTATATAAGTACCTTGAGTATGTAATATGGACGCTATCTTGTGGTGAACTCTTATCCGATGTATACACAATTATCTAAATTTGAATGATTCTCAATTATAGATAGCAGAATTTCGGTCGCAATGGATCTTTTAAAAAGTAATCAAGCCCATTGATATGAACAGTTTTAAATATGGGACCAAATTTGGAAACTCAAAGAAAAATTTACATTGTAATACAAATTGATAAGGCAATTTTTGTTTTACTATTAAGAAAGGTGAAAAACTGCGTATTCGGTAATCGGCCGTTGAGTACGACCCTTTTTTTGCACGTAAAAGGAGGCTATTAATTCGGGCCCACACGTGACAACTGGATGCGGCATTTCTGAATGTTACCACACTCGACTGGTTAATTACTTAATTGTCGCTCTATTAAGCACAGAACCGTAAATAAGTACCTTGAGTATGTAATATAGATGATATCTTGTGGGGAGCTCTTATTGGCTAAGGGAGTTTACGCATTTATCTAAACTTTATTTTTTGCACGTAAAAGGAGGCAATTAATTCGAACCCAAGTGACAACTGGATGTGACATTTTTGGGTGTTACTACACTCAGCTGGTTAATTACTTAACTGTCGCTCCATTGATCACAGAACCGTATATAAATACCTTGAGTATATATATACGCCGTCTTGTGGTGAACTCTTAGCCAATGTATGCGCAATTATCTAAATTTGAATGATTCTGATTTCTCTTCCATGCTGGTTCGGGAAAAAAGAAAAAACATAGAATATACCAGCTGCTTTTTTTCCCGCGCAGACCGTAAGAACCGGTCAAAGGATTTGGCGGAAATCTAAGGAATCACATTGATAGGCGATGCGGCTAGCAACCCATCACTATTTTGATTCCGCTTTCCACCTTTACGCCCACTTCGGTGCTAAACGTGGCCTGTAGGTTTTATGACCTTGGGCTCTGTCTACCCCGCAAGGGATAAAGACGTGATAGTATGTATGTATGTATGTATGTCTGATTTCTCATTGATATGTACAATTTCGTCCGCCAGTTGTTTCACTTCTCTGTTAGTAGCAACATTAACTTTTTCTTTTATTTGTTTCATGAAGGTGTGTCTCGGCCTTCCTGGTCCCCTTTTACCTTCTATTTTTCCTTCTATCATGTTCTTGGCCAAGTCGTCGTGCCATAATAGGTGTCCCACCATCTTTCCTCTTCTATTTTCAATGGTCTTCAAAATGTGCCTTTTTTACTCCTACCCTTTTTAGAACCTTCTGGCGGAAGAAAGAGAGGAATGGAAGAAGCTCCACCGACAAGAGCCCAGCTCTTAAACTTGATGATGATGATGTACAATTTAGTTATAGATGACAGCCCGTCGATATGAAAAACCTTTTCTATGCGACCGAAGATGGAAACTAAAAAACATTGGCATTACCCTAAAAGTTGACCGAGCAGCTAAATATTTTTATTTATTTTTAATAGGCTTTTTCTGGGTAAGCTCGCTTCATTTTAGGCCATATCTTTGCCTCTGGGCTAGATGATGGTCAAGAGCAAACCCATTTAATATAAAAAAATAATAATTTAGAAATGTTTTTATTTTTTTATTTCCAGCGCTGGTCTCGTAGGAAAAGTTGTTCATATTGATGGGCTGAATCACCCTTTAAAGGGACAAAAGCGATCAAAATTTCGCTAAATTTTCACTATTTGATATGATTTTGGTACCTATTATTCAATTTGAGTGATTGTCCCTAAAAAAAAAACTAAAAATACTAAATACTTATTGGGAAATAAAGGTCATCATTGTTTAATACAAGTTTTATCATAACTTACCCTTTTAAAAACATATAAATATAAATAAATAAATATATAGGGACATATCACACAAATTGAGCTAGCCTACAGTAAGTTGTGAACTTGTGTCGCAGGATACTAACTCAACGATACTATATTTTTATATACTTATATAGATAAACATCCAAGACCCAGGTCATACTGAAAAAGATCGTTTTCCATCATGACCTGACCGGTGATCGAACCCGGGACCCCCGTGTCGCAGGCTGGCGTGTTGACCGCTGCGCCACGGAGCAATCTATGTTAATCTATCTTTTAAAAAGATAGAATAATGGTTGTTGTTTTTAGTATGTATTAGTAGCCATCACTGGTGTCAGATTTGGCTTTACCAAAATAGTAATAGGTACCTATTCATACACGATGTTAGGGTAATCACCGTTGTTCCTTAAACCATTTTTTTGTTTTGCTAGCTACCTCCAACATGATATCAGAGCCTATGTCCTCTAATTCCTCTTTCATACTAGTTCTCGCATTTATGCTTCTCGTACTTTCATACTTCATACTTATCTTTCATACATCTTCTTTTACTCATTTACGGATGGGGTTTCCGTCTAGGTTTCGGTTCTCCATCTAGCTATTTATTTATTTTTATTCTTTTTTTCATACTTTCTTGGGTATGGAATAAATTGTACAACTTATTTTATTTGCTCTTTCTTTTTTTTACAACAGGCAATATTTTCTATATTATGTTATATTATTAACTTCTTTATTTTTATTTTTATTCCTCAAACCATTAAATCAGGCAGCCTAAATGAACAACTACATGGGACCAAAACAACGAACTTAAAATTTTTTCGTCATATTTCAGGCATTTTACATAACGTACTTACTGTCACATCTATCTCTTTGCAGAGTTGACAGAGTACAATTCCAAGATACCTAAAAGACATGTTTTAAATGTTGGTGTAATTAGGCAACGAACATCGAAATTTCAGCGGCTTTTTTCTTCAAAAGCTTTTATGTATATTCGTAATATTACATATTTATAATATGGTTTTCAGCTGTAGTTTTACCAATATTTATGATATCCAATTATATTACACGTGTTCCTCATTTATAAAATTATTTTGGAGCAAAATAGTTAAAATAATGTTTCTTGTAAATAAATTCTCAGACGAACGACCTGTTTGGCGAAGTTTAACACGTCAACCAGTTCATCATCATCATCATCATCTCAGCCGCAAGAAGTCCACTGCTGGACATAGGCCTCCCTTAAGGATTTCCAATATGACCGGTTGGAAGCGGCCTTCATCCACCGCCTTCCTGCGACCTTTATCAGGTCGTCCGACCACCTGTTATTATAGTGATACTATATGATGATAACATCATCATAATCATTATTAGGTATTTTTTTGTCTCCACTGCAGGAGCATGACCCTGTCTGTTGTACCAGAGCCATATATTAGCCAGAGCAGTCAGAGGATTTAGCCTACAATCTCCACGCTGATCAGACGGGTAAAAAAAGTCTCTTTGATGTTTTAATGTTTTGTTTAGCTTGTGTTTCCTAAGTCGCCTTATATGACATCCACGGGAAGACTTTGAGTGGTCCTATCCTACTCTGCCAAGAACCATACGGCAAACCAGTCTGCTGGGTTTAATTCCCGGCGCGGCCAAGTACTTGTAATTCAATTTAACGGGTATAAAGTTAAGTTGTTTTGGACCTACTAGACGATGGTAAGCAGCCTTTTGCCAAACCATATTACAGCGTGAATGCTGTCATAATAGTGGATCCTGGGCCCTTAGATATCACAGCTGAGGAAGCAACTGCGAAGAAGGTTCATATGACGATTCAGACACAAACTGTGTCTCACTATTTTTATGGCGGCTATAAAAAGTGGACGCGCTCCCTCCTTTGAATTTAAGGTATACTAATTTTATCGACGCAGGTAGATACCCATGTAACTGTCAATTACGAGCTCCGTGGCGCAGCGGTCAACACGCTAGCCTGCGACACGGGGGTCCCGGGTTCGATCCCCGGTCAGGACAAGATGGAAAAAGATCTTTTTCATATTGACCTGGGTCTTGGATGTTTATCTATGTAAGTACCTATATATTATAAAATATAGTATTGTTGAGTTAGTATCCTGCGACACACTTTCACAACTTACTGTGGGGCTAGCTCAATTTGTGGGATATGTCCCTATATATTTATTTTTTTATTATTTTTATAACTAGTCAGCAGGTAAAGGTCTAAATAATTATTTATTTGGAAAATGCTAATGGTATAACTTTTCTCTTACATCACCTCTTAAAAGCAAGAGCAGGTAGTAATGGTTATTAACTTTCAGAAAGAATAACATTTTCATACAATTATTTTCTCTGCATTTATGGCTATAATCATCATCATCATCAGGCCATTTTAGTCTCCACTGCAGGAGCTTGACCCTCTCTGTACGCTGATCAAAGCATTAGCAAGAGTAGTTAGAGAATTTGGCTTACACTCCACGCTAGCCAGACGAGTTGGAGAGATCCCTTGATGTTTATAAGCTTTGTTTAGGTTGTGTTTCCTAATACACTATCCACGACATCCACGGAAAGACTTGGACTGGACTTATTTTACTCTGCCGGGAATCACACGGTGAGCTATGGCTATACATACCTAAATAATAAATAGTTGGATGTACTGTGGCATGTCTATTTTTATACCGGCTATAAACGGACGCGGTTCGTCCTTCAGATTTGGGATACTTTTATCGACATGCCAATGTTACTGTCAAGCACGCCAATCAGTCGACATGTTATAGTCCAACAACAGGTTAAGATTAAATTTTCAATGATATAAGTAATATTTAAGTTTTCTGTTACAACATCGATTGTGCTCAGACCAGGTTATACCTACTCGTAGTATTGAATGACGAATAAAACATTTCGTACTGTTATTTTCTCTTTAGCTATGGCTATATAGTTGTATAATAAGAATAGTTGGACGACTGTGGCACGTCTATTTTTATGACGGCTATAAACGGACGCGGCCCGTCCTTCAGATTTAGGATATGCTGCTTTTATCGACATGCCAATGTTACTATCAAGTACGCCCACCAGCTTAAAGGTTAAAGTCTCAAATAATTATTTATTTAGGAAATGATAAAGATATATTATTAATATAGTAACAAACATCAAGTTTTAACAGAATGGTGGCCAATAGATGGCAAGCAAAGCGTAGGTCGTCTAAGAGCGTGGTGGGTCGATGATATTAGTCAAATTGCAGGTCAAATCTGGTTAAGTAAGACACAATGGATGGCATGCTTTGAAAGAGAAATAAACATACAATTTTGAATAGTAAATTTTTGGTTGTTAACGATTAGATCATTATGTAACACAATGATGACAGTGACAAAATCTTTCATATTCAAATACTAATTTTAGTTTAATAAGCTTAGCGAATCAATAAAATCGTAGATAAAATACAGGTTTCTTAAAAAACATTACTATACACATTAACATACACGACGAATTTATTAAAACCATCTTAGAAGGAAAAATTAAAGTAAAGAGAGGAAAACGAAGGCCAAGGAGAGCATTCACAGACGAAATAAAAGAGAAGGCAAAAGTCGTGTCGTACAGAGAGGTCAAAGAGATAGCGGAGGATAGGTAAAAATGGAAAATACTCCACCGACAAGAACAAAGTTCTTAAATATATAATGATGATGATAAAAAACATATTAATTGCCATTTTTGATTTTACAACTGAAAATTGTTGACATCAGTAGTTTACATAATGCTAAGTTTAATGCCGCAGAAGAAGCGGTAGCAAACTACACAGCGCAATTTCTCTAATCAACGTCAACTCACAATTTTACTTATCCTTTTAAAACAAAACCCGCCGATCAATTAAATTTGTTCACTTTACATACAAGCAAACTATCAAACATATATTACTTATATATGTTAGTAAACACGCATATACCCTCAGGGGACCAAACCCATTTCGATTCGGAAAGTTTAACGCAACCCTTTCACAACTCATTTCCCATAAATTATATTTATAACCTACTTTTGATCCCTTTAGCACGGATCGATGGCGCCACAATCGATAAGTAAAGGTATTTTAAAATCTAGCCTATCTCTAGCTATACATATGTTCTATATTCATAAAAGTAAAAACGTAGGTAAAAAGTAGTAAGTAAGTAAATTTCAGTGCTACCGCAAAAGAAGGTGATTAAATAAGAGATAACAATTATAATTAGCGACCAATAGCGTCCATGAGGATCAATAATAATTCGTGCCTTCCAAAGCTGGATAAATTTATGTGCAACTTTAGGTGACCCATCCCTGTGGGGATCAGGACTGTGTTTACTTAACATGCGTAAGCGTTAATGTGCGTACGCCTACCGGACAATCGAGTCTTAGACGGCAAGAAAAGTTTGATCGCGTATATTATAAAATCCATATTCAATTATTCGATGTATTTTGTTATTATACATATTATTAATAATGAAAATAATATTGAAACTTAATCTAAAATAAAAAATAATAATAATAATTTGATTTAAAACTAAAGATCAAAATCAAGGCTAAAACCTTAACAAAATTCTTGATGCTAGGAACCCATGGACCAAATGTTTCGACACCAAGCGGAACAAATATGTACTCGCTATTCAGAGAAGCATATTTACGCCGCGTGGCGCCTTCTGCAGCCTTCGCCGCGGATCCAGCTCTCAGAACGGTCCCCCCAAGACGGGGCCACGGTGGCGACACAAGTTGCATCCCACACGAGGGCCCTGCCCCGCTCCCAGGGGACTAAGGATATAATAATAAATATAATAAATAAATATATACGGACAAATCACACAGATTGAGCTAGCCCCAAAGTAATAAGACTTGTGTTATGGGATACTAACGATACTATATCTTTTAACAAATACATATATAGATAAACATCCAAGACCCAGGTCAATCTGAAAAAGTACATTTTTCACCTTGACCTAACCGGTGATCGAACCCGGGACCATCCGTGTTACAGGCCGGCGTGTTGACCGCTGCGCCACGGAGCTCGTCCAGATATGCCATCTGGACGCTTACCATCGTCGCGCGTAATTCCTACAGGCTCCAGAACGCTGGGAATTTCGACAGATTCTGGAAATTCAATTCAATTTACTAACTTAACTAGCTGTTTTTCACAAAAAGATTTAGTAATTAATACGAAAGGTTTATGATCGAGGAGAAAGGAGGATGCTTGTAGTGAATAGACGCCAAAACTACTTGACCAATTTTCAAAATTCATTCACATGAGCAAAACTTATTTATCTGCAGGTCGCACGAAATGCACAAGAATTGCTAGTACTAAATAACTCAGCCAAAGTCCAGCGAAAATAAAAAAGGAAACTGACGAATAAATGTTATTTCTATAATTCTTAGAACACGTGTCTCCCAACAAGATTTAATAAAATGTAGTGTGTAGAATATTGAAGTGGCGAAAGCGTGAGCACTAAGAAAGTATTTTTAGAAATGCCATCCCTAAACGGGTGAAATAAAACGGAAATTCACGTAACGTCTCGCAAAACTAATACGTATTATTATAATAAAAACCGGCCAAGTGCGTGTCGGGCCACGCGCAGTGTAGGGTTCCGTAGTTGCGAATGACAACTTTGAGTTCACACTATTCACACTCGCACCAAAAACATCTAACAATGAAAATAGTTTGAAATTTTACAGTTTATAAGTTGGTTGCCTATAACTTTTTAGTTTGTACTTACTACTCAGCTCTGATAGTTTTCCTTTCAACTTCAGTATATATGCTACTGCTGTAATTTTTTTCACGTATCTATATATAACCGTTTAGCAGATAGAAGGGGGGGGGCACTTACCTCTAACAAAAATTCGCACTTTAAAACCAAATATTTCGGAAACGGAGCCCTTAATCAAAAAATGGTGTTCTCAACCTCACAATATTTTTGAAAGACCTATTTAACGATACCCCACACAATAGATAAATAGAGAAAAAAAAATTACTCCCTTACTTTACTTGTATGGGAGCTACCCTAAAAAAATTTTTTTTCAAGATTTTATTCTACCACTTTTTTACCATGATTAATATACATACCCATACCAAATTACAGTTTTCTAGTACTTATAGTCTCTGCGTAAAACCGCGGACGGACAGACAGACAGACAGACAGACAGACAGACAGACATGGCGAAACTATAAGGGTTCCTTGTTTACTACGGAACCCTAAAAAGAAAACTGAAAAATAAAAAGAGAAAATGTTTCTAAAATTCTAAGAACACGTGTCTGCCAACAAGATTTAATAAAATGTAGTGTGTAAAATATTGAAGTGGCGAAAGCGAATCGGAGCGGAGCTTTGGAGCTTTGCTTTTGGCGCTTGTCCATTTTAGTTCGCATTCGTGTCAATATTGAACAAACCGAACAACTCCGTACAAAATGGGAATACTAAAGTTTTGATAATAAACTTTTGTGTTGATCTGAAAGAAAAGAACTAAACTTTCGCTACTACATTTAAATTGTATTTCTTGAGATATCGGCGGCCAAGATATGGATCAATTCATGAAATCAAATAACATACTAAATTTTAATAAATACTACACGAATATCCCGCCATCCTATTAACCTCGTTTGATAAAATATATTATTTATTGTTAATTTTTCCTAGGATTGGTTCTGGTATACCATTAGGGTTGCAGAGGTCAGACGGCAGTGTAAAAAAACAGTAACATCGACAAATCACCTAGGGTAGATAATGGGCCCGGGCTTTGAAGCGTTACCGCTGAGGATGCAACCGGAAAAACACTCTCATGATGATAGAAATACTCTTCAAATTGAGAACATTTCCTTTTCTATAGGGGGATAGTAAAGGCACAGATCTATTAATAGTACTAACTCGCAGCGTCCCTTGCAATATGGCATCCGTGCACCTCTCCCCCGTACCAAGGATGTTTTGAGGTTTCAAAAAACAGGGTTAGCTGAAATTGTTTCCACGCACGTTACGCGCCGTCTCATATACATCCTTAGTACTTGAATTCATTATGCGGTGTCAACCCTGATAGTTAACTAACACTCAGATGTGTGCACGGATTAAAGTTTCGTTTGCAATAATTTTAGAAGGAGTATAAATAGTGCCGTGTGGTTCCCGGTATAGTAGAATAGGACCACTCCAAGTCTTCCCGTGGATGTCGTAGAAAGCGACTTAGGAAATACAAGCTAAACAAAGCTTTTAAACATCAAAGAGACCTCTCCAACTCGTCTGGCCAGCGTGGAGAGTGTAGGCCGAATACTCTGACTGTTCTGGCTAATATATGGCTCTGGTAGTGCATAGAGGGTCGTGTTCCTGCAGTGGAGACTGAAAAAGACCTGATGATGTTAAATATTATTGCGCTATATGAGGCGCCATACCTTCGGCAAATAATAGTATCGTTATTCGGTACTTATTCTGGGGCGTGTGGATTATCCCCGCCTCAGTTTACACCGTAAAGGATGGACGTGATATTCAAGACCACTTTAAATATTTTTCACTTGGATTTTTTAAACTAACTTAGTTTAAGCGTAAAGTTGGAAACCAAAGTTTCACAAACAGTTTCATTCTCAGCATATTTCTTTTATTTCTTGGAATGGAACTACTCTGATGTAAAAGAAGCGCTTATAAATATGCAATAAATTGTCTTGCAGTTTTAAAAACATTATGCAAATGCAGCAGTAGTTAAGGATAATCTTGAGCTGAAACTCTCTCAGAGGTAATGTGCGTCTTTTTTATTAAAGAAATTAGCTTTTGCCCGCGGCTCCGCTCGCGTTAATGTCGATTCTTCGCTAACAGTTCTTTTTTCCGGGATGATCTGCAGCCTATGTCCTTTTCCGTACTCCAGACAACGTGTATGCAAAATTTCATAATAATCGGTTTAGTAGATATGGCGCGAAAGCGTAACAAACAAACAAACATATAAACAAACAAACAATCTCACTTTCGCACTTCTAATATTAGTTGGGATAAAATTCGAAAATAAAAGGCTGGTTACCCTCTTTAAAGATCGCTCATACATTCCGGAAGGAGTAAGACAAGATATTGCATTAATTAAAAAGTCTTCAAACACTTTTCTTTAGGGAAATGTGACACAAGCTACATAAAATACATAGTTTAATAATCACGTCTTTATTCCTAACGTGGTAGATTTATACAGAATTCTTACGAATTTTCAATCTGACCTGTCGCGATTTTAACATTTTTTCCCCATGATAAAAAGTGCACAGCGTCGCTCAAGAACTTTTCACTTCAAACAACCTTTTAATATGTCTTTCGATCCTGTTTACGGGAGAAGTCCATTGAAGCACTGAACGAAACTAGGTATTTTAAGTACCCGTATTCAAAGAAACTTAGTTCAAATACCCCACTCCCGGTCCGATTGAACCAATATTGTACTTTACAAGAAAGTTTTTCGCTTAAAAAATAGAACTGAATAAAAGTTACAAGTGGTATTATTTTTTCCAATAGTCCTTTTTAGGGTGCTCTACCTCAAAAAGTTAAAAGAAACCTTTATAAGTTTTGTTTGTCTTTCTGTCTGCCTTCCAAGATCTTTTTCTTAGAAACACGTGGTTATCAAGTCGGATTGAATATCACATCTTTGCTCATATAATTAGTGATTAAACGAACTTACCTGTAAGTGAAGTTCTTTCGTAATTATACGAAGTGTTTCGTCCGAAGAGATTCAGTGACTGTGGCACACAATATGTGAAACTACATGTGTATAAGTATAAATCCATAACATTGCGAATCTCGACGAAACACGAGTATAATAAAGCTGAGGAGTTTGTTTGGTTGAACGCTATCTCAGGAGTTACTGGACCGATTTCAAAAATTCTTTTACCGTTGGATAGGTCTGTTGTCCTTGAGTGCCATAGGCTAGGTATGTATCACGGGCGAAGCCGGGTGGAGTGCTAGATTTTTAAATATACGGTCTCTTAAATCTATGAAAAATATCAAATTTCTAAATCACAAGCAGTCTAATCCTACAAGGTACTTCCCGTTGATCTAGAATCATGAAGCATGATCTTATAGCACAAATCAAGGAAACAACTATTTTAAATTTTACTATTTTATGTTCCCAGCATTGATCTCATATAAAAAGTTGTTCAAATTAATGGACTGAGAGTACCCCCTTTTAGGGTATGTCAAGAGTCAATTTACACGCAGTATATTCTCCTTAGACTCCGTCATGCCTTCATTTGGCTTCGTCGCAAAATGTCCCTTAAGCAAAATGTCCCTTTCGCATAATGGCCCTTTCACAAAATGGCCCTTTCGCAAAATGTCGCTTTCGCATAATGGCCCATTCACAAAATGCCCCTTTCGCAAAATGTCCCTTTCGCACAATGGCCCTTTCGCATAATGACCCTTGGACATGGACATTTTGCGAAAGAGACATTTTGCGAAAGGGACATTTTGAGACGAAGCGCTTCGTTTCAATGATTGAAAAACTGACAAATTGATCAATATTGACAGCTTTTAAATAAATAAAAATAATATATACGGACAAATCACCCAGATTGAGCCAGCCCCAAAGTAAGTTCTAGACTAGCCAAATGCTCTGACTGCTCTGGCAAATATATGGCTCTGGTAGTACAGAGAGGGTCGTGCTCCTGCAGTGGAGACTAAAAAGACCTGATGATAATGATGATGATTTGAAATAGTCCTCGTTTTATAAAAAGACTGACAGAATTGATCTAGACTTTATATAATCAAAGGTCGCAGCACAAGCCTAAGGTAAGAAACGCTTACCACCATTTATTCCATAGAACAATATAATTCGAGCGGTTATGACATCATCCACTTCTTTATGACAAACATAATAAAAGTGTGATGAACGACTATAACGAGATAAAACGAGAAATATCGTATCAGAGAATATAGTTATGATCCAATTACTTACGTCGGAATACTTAAGCGTTATAGCTTGGCGTATATCAGTGTTTAGGGAATACGAACTTCATATACTTTTAATTTCACTTCACTGGCGTTTTTAAATGATGTTTAACTGCTTACTGCTTTTCATGCGGCTGCCAAAATAAGGAGTTTATAATATTTATCCAACTCGTCTGGCCAGCGTGGAGAGTGTAGCCCAAATCCTCTGACTGCTCTGGCCAATATAATGACTTTGGCAGTACAAAGAGGGTCGTGCTCCTGCAGTGGAGACTAACAAAGACCTGATGATGATGATGATGTATATGTATATAATAATATGTTTATATAACATATGTTATATAAGTATCGTATCAGATAATTTAACAGGGTAACAGGGGTAGAACGCAAATACGATGGAGTGACGATTTGCGCAAATTTAATGAGGAATCGTCACGATTGGCTCTAGACAGGGAAGGAAGGAAGGAAATGAGGGAGGCCTTTACCCAGCAGTGGGATAAAATAGGTGAAATAAAAAAAATCAGATAATTTAGTTATGATCCAATTACTTACGCCGGAATAATGGCGTATACCGTGTTTAGGGGAAACAAATTTCATATACTTACAATTTTTATTTTACTTCACAGTTCTTTTATAACAATTCGTTATAACAATTCGTATGCTTTAATAAGACTGACTGAATAAGGAGATATGTTTTTAGTGTTCAATTGTTTATGTTTAAAAATATGTATGTATGTGATTTTCTTCTCTCTTCCATGCCGGTTTGGCTTGTATTAAAATGCGAAAGTGTTTGTTAGATTCTTATGCTTCCATGCCGTATCTACTGAATTGATTATCATGAAATTTTGCAAACACATAGTCTGGGGTCATCATCATCATCATCATCATGTCTTTTTTAATCTCCACTGCAGGAGCACGACCCTCTCCGTACTACTGAAGCCATATATTAGCCAGGGCAGTCAGAAGATACATAAAAAAAACAGACAACATAATATAGGAACATATAAAGGCTTAATTAAAAAACAATTAGTACACTTCGCCATTCACTGTAAAGCCCGTGTTATATGTGAGCTTATATATGTAGATGCTTATATAGAGAGCCTAAATATCCTCGTAATATATGTAATGTATGTATGGTATAAGATTATTTATACTACTCTTTATAGGCTCGTATGTAGGCCTCAGGGAAGGAAGGGATCATATTTAGTCTAGTATATGTATATCGAGCAAACTTTGCGATGGGTAGCAGGTAATGAAATGTGTTCGGAGAGAGGGTTGGTAAAATTACATAAAGATTTCGAATTTAGGAGGCTTCTTTGAGGCATATTTGTATCGCTCAATACCTACGAAAACAAATAATTTTCAAACTGATTAGTTACATTAACAAAATAAACATCATTTCTGAACATGAGAGTACATTCAGTGTTTGATTTATGTACATACAAATTAAATGTAGAATTTACAAAGAAATTTGATTTTGAAAATGGTGGCCGCTTTGTTTATTTATGGTGGTATACCGAATATTTTTCTTCCAGGCCACGTTTAGCTTAACACCAGTCTCGAACTCACATTGGGGCTGTGTGATTTGTCCATATGTTTATTTATTTATACTTAGTTTTTATTTTCCTAGAAATAATTTAACAAAACAACATTTAACATTTACAAACTGACAGCAAACCGTGCAGGTTAAATTAAAGCTGTAAATATAACAGCGCGCTTGTTAGCTTTCGCTCTCATCTTATTAGTAAGCTTTTAGTGAATAAGCTTATATTTGCATCTTGCTGCTTGAATAATTACCGGAGATGCTTTTAAGGTGACTGCACTTTCTCGTCACTTTGTTTATTTTCCTAGAAGTTTAATTAAAACCACTTCTGGCATAAACAGCAAACTGTGAAATTTGAATCATCATCATCATCATGTCTTTCTAGTCTCCACTGCAGGAGCATGACCCTCTCTGTACTACCAGAGCCTAGATACTAGCCTGAGTAGTCAGAGCATTTGGCCTACTCTCTCCACGTTGGCCAGACGGGTTGGAGAGGTCTCTTTGACGTTAATAGCTTTGTTTAGCCTGTGTTTTCTTAGTCGCCTTTTACGACATCCACGGGATGACTTGGAGTGGTCCTATTCTACTCTGCCGGGAACCACACGGTGAAGTTTGAATACAAACTTCTAATATGTAGATTCAAGTGGAAGGAAATGGGAGAGACCTTTGCCCAGCAGTGGGACATAATAGGTTAAATAAAAAAAAAAAAAAAAAATATGTAGATCAGTATCCCTCTTAGCATTTGCATACATACATAATATCACATCTTTATCCCTCGCGGGGTAGACAGAGCCCAAGGTCATAAAACCTAAAGGCCATATTTAGCGTGTTAGTGGACCCTGAGGTGGAAAGCGGAATCATAATAGTGCTTCCTTACACTTTTGTCCAATCCCTTGATCGGCTTTTACGGTCTGCCCGGGAAGAAAAGCAGCTGATATATTCTATGAATTTCCTTTTCTCCTAAACCAGCATGGAAAAGATAGCATTTGCTCTCAGCGAATTAACGAGCTTTTAGCGAATAAGCTCATTTTCGCAACTTGCTGGTTACTTTAATAATTACTGGAGATGCTTTAATAAGTGACTAGACTGTATCTTTAATTTGTGTTTATTTTCTTAAAAAATTAATCAAAACCACTTCTAGCATTTTGGGAGAAAGAAAATAATATATAATGTACCAACTGCTTTTCTTCCCACACAGATCGTAAAAGCCGTTCAAGGGATTGGGCAAAAATCTAAGGAATCACATCAATAGGCGATGTGGCTAGCAACCCATTCTGATTCCGCTTTCTTCCCTTACGCGCGGTATGATGCTAAATATTGCCAGAAAATATGACCTTCGGCTCTGTCTACCCCGCTAGGAATAAAAACGTGATAATAGGTATATATGTAAGTACTTCTGCTATAAACATATTAATAGCAAACACTGCAAGTAGAATAAAAGCTACTACTAAATGGAACAGAATCCTTCTTAGCGTTTGTTCTAAGCTAGTTAGCGAGCTTTTGGTGAATAAGCTTATCTTCGCAGTTTGCTGGTTACATGTATAAACAATGCTGGATGTACTTTCTTGTTACTTTGTGCTTATTTTTCTAAAAATATTTTATTGAAATTACATTTAATATTAAAAAGTTGATAGCAAACACTGCAGGTTAAATAAAAGTTATTAAATATTAAATTATTCTTGTCCATGTTTGTCACAGCTAGTCACCGCGAGCTTTTAAGAAATAAGCTCGTCTTTGCATCTTGCTGGAAATGCTAAAAAGGTATGCTCTTTCTTGTTATTTTGTGTTTATATTACTTGAAATATTTTCAGGAAATATTTTATAGACTGTATAAACAACTTTTAGCGATAAGCACTTTATTCTTTCTCATTGAGAGTCCTTTATCTTTCCATTTTTTAATTGAATTCTTTCTCGTTTTGATTAAACAGTATGTGAACATATGTTGTTTTTGCATATATGTTTATATTTACAATAATTCATCAAAAAGTAAAATAAAGATAACTGAAAATAATGTAGCTCTTCTTATTCGAACATTCGTTTTCTATGTTGTCGTACTGAACCTTTATATTGTGCTTTTTGTTGATGAAGGTGCGAACAAAAAGACGCCTAAACTCAACAATTTTAAAATCCAAACCCTATCGTTTTCTTGAATGTTTTCCAAATTTCCGCATTTCTGGAAGTCGAGAAATGCCAATAAACGTTTTACGAGTTCAGGTGAATAAGTACCGAAGTAAAGAAGTCGGACGTCGAATACTTCTCATTTTGAATCGATACCAGTCGCTCGAGTATTTCCCTTTCCTATTTCTTTCAGAGGTTGTCGTCACTAGCCTCTTTTTCACTGAGAGTAATTAATAAATATAAAATGTAGGGACAATCACAAAAATTGAGCTAGCACCATAGCAAGCTGTTAACTTGTGTCATACAAAAGTAACTCAAAAATACTATATTTTAAATCCAGATCAATCTGAAAAAGATATTTTTCCATCCTGATCTGGCCGGATCCAACTGAAAGAAAAGACACAGTTCTTTATTAACATAAATAACCCGCTTTTAACTAGCTTTTACCCACGGTTTCGCTTGCATATAAACTTGCCGAGTCATTTATTGCGTATCCCTCTCATTTTGAATCGATTGTGGGAGCTCGATGAATTCACTTTCTTTCAGAGCTTTTCGTTACTGGCCTAACTTTAGTAGTCTGAGAGTTATAAAGTTAGGACTTATTTACAACCATTTTCATTGAGACAAAACGTTATTGCTTAAATTAAGTTGTCTTAAGTTAAGTTAAATTCAAATGTTGACAATTAATGTTGATATACAAACAATCAATGAAAACCTTTAATAAAATAGTGTCTATAGTCTTTTATGTAGACATATACATTTAAGACTATAAATACTTTTTTTATTATTACACGGAAACAAAATACATTATTTTTCATCGGTACTTAAATACTTACATAGAAAATACATAAATACATATATATTATCACGTCTTTATCCCTAGTGGGGTAGACAAAGCCGAAGGTCATAAGACCCTGCCACATTTAGCATCATAGGGGGCGTAAAGGTGGAAAACGGAATCAAAATAATGAAGGGTTTCTAGCCGCATCGCCTATTGATGTGATTCCTTAGATTTTTGCCCAATCCCTTGACTGGTTAGTATATTCTTTGTTTTTCCTTTCTCCCAAACCAGCATGGAAGCATAGTAAATACAAGAATAAATCGCGTCCGAACGAATCAATCGAAGAACAAAATCTTTGTTTTTCGGGCGTTCAGGTAGAAATAAAAACAGAGCTGACTTTTCGCATTTCTGAAAGTCAAGAGATGCCAATAAACTTTCACGAGTTCAAGTTAATTAGTGCCGAAGTAAAGAAGGTAGGGACGTCAAATACCTCTGATTGACTGAATTGAAACCGGTTGTTCGGAGAATTCACTTCTCTATTTCTTTCGAAGCTAGACTAGAGCCAGTTAAGACTCTGTCAATGACGACTATTTATTAAAAGACTTTATTTTCAACCGACTTTAAAAAAAGGTTCAATCATCAAGAGTCATCGAATCAGTAGCTTTTGAAGTAAAGAGTTAATAGTGTAAAACTTTTGAAGTGGGTTCATTTTTACATCGTTTGTTTTCGTTTATCCTTGATAACCCAATCTGCGGGCTTTAATTATTATATAGTCAAAATCTGCGAGTTGATGAATTTGGTATTAAAAAACCATTAAATAATTTGGTATCTAGGTGATGTGAAGGGTTTGATATTACGCGAAATAACTGGGTACCGAATTAACAATAAAAAATAATGACTACATCTAGAATCTTTCTAGCCTTCGAAGCTACTACAAACTTTGAACAAATTGGTTCATAAACTGCCTGGAAGTGCTAGGGAATAAAATATTCGGTACGTAACCTTCATACCCTTACATCAATGAAGAAATAAGGTTTTATGCTACAGCCTCCCATAAAACGTAAATCGCTACCTAGAACACAAATTTCGCAGAAGGAAATAAATATGTTTTATTTATTTTAATTGACCGAGCGAGCAAAGTGAAGGAGGTCTTTAAGGGAATACATTATTTTACGGGGTTAATTTCTGCCACTATTAGTAGGGAAACGGAGATATCTTCGGACAAGCTCCGTGGCGCAGCGGTCAACACGCCTGCGACACGGATGGTCCCGGGTTCGATCCCCGGTCAGCTCAAGATGGAAAATGATCCTTTTCAGATTGACCTGGGTCTTGGATGTTTATCTATATAAGTATCTGTTATAAAATATATTATCGTTGAGTTAGTATCCCATAACACAAGTCTCGAACTTACTTTGGGGCTAGCTCAATCTGTATGATTTGTCCGTGTATATGTTACGGTAAATTTGATTAATTAAAAATTATTAATAATTTTCTTACATTATTAATAATAACCTAGTGTTTTGTGAAATGTGAATAATTCATTTAAAATTAATTACTTTTTGTAGTTATTATTAATAATTAACTATAAACATTGGTAAAAGTAATAAAATTAAATAAGACCCAAAGTTTTGTTGTCCAGCAGGGATTTTCTTATAATATCACACACAGTCTTATAATTGTACTTGTCTCAGATCACACAAATAAACACTTGTTTGTGTTCAGTTAATGTTAAAACTTGTTTTAAAACAAGGACCCACTTGTTAAAAAAATAGAGATATTATATCATTCGCGTTTTTATTCAACAAGTTGTAATTTTAAATAATTAAACCGACTGCAATTTTTTCTAATAGCTGAAACATACTTACATCTCTATTTTATAAAATTACTGAACCGATTCTGAAGACACTTGCACTGTTCCCTAAAAAAGAATAACCGTCATCCAGCGTTTTGCGTAGTATCGATCCGCCACTCGTTATTAAGCTTACGCGTGGTGACATGACTTCCAGGTAGAACCCTACCTGCCCTATGGATTTCATCAATCAATGGGTCATCAGCCAAAGGGTTCCGGCAGTACCCGAGGGTCACAATGGGTCCAAACGGTACCATTTACCCCAGGGTCCTAACGGTCCCTAAGGGTCCCGTTAGCTTCCAAAGATCCCATTAGTTTCCATGGGTCCCATTGGATTCCATGGGTCCCATAGGGTCTCATGGGTCCCATTTTGTTCCATGGGTCTCTTGGGTCCCGTTGAGTGTCATGGGTTCCATGGGTCCCATTGGGAACCATAGAATCACATTGGAACCCACTGGGTTCCATGTATCTCATTGGGTTCCATGGGTCCGATTGGATCCCATTAGGTCCCATCGGTACCATTGAGTTCCATTTTGGCACCATCCACAGAGCCAAGAACGAGTGAATACGAAATGATTGCTGACGTCACAAAGCGTGGCGGATCGATTCTACCGGTTTAAAAATTGAGCTCTAGGTCTTTTTAAGTCTCCACTGCTGGAGTACTACTCTCTGTACTACCAGAGCCATATATAAGCCAGAGTGCTTACGTTTGTTTTTAAAAAAATATTACATTTATCGGTTTTAAGGTTACATTATTAATAATCACCGACAAGTGTGATTAATTTCTCACTTTTACCTCGACTTTCGGTAATTATTAATAATGATAGACAATTATTAATAATTTTCAATTAATCACTCTTACCGTAACATATATATTTATTTCATTTAAAATGTTGTCTGCGAAGCCCTAGATAACCCTTCAATTTATTTTATGAACTACATTTTACAGTTGAAAATGTGAACGTGAAGTTACTACACGTGAACTTGCGTTTTCGCCAAAAGCGGCCATTTTGAAAAAAATCGATAAAAACAACTTTAAGTTTTAATTTCCGATGTAAATAGTAGTTCAAAAAATATGTTGAATCTATCTAGTTGAGTTATATACCCATAGATTGGGTTATTGTGTACTCCTTTTTTTAAAGGGAAACCAAGCTCTGAATCATACATATTTAAATGTAAAACAAAACGGATGAGCTTGCGGGGGCTTTGTGCCGCGTGAGCTCGATCAGGCGCCAGGGGTCTACTTCGCAAATAGCAAACTTCTCTTTATACCTACTTCTCTGTTTTCCTACTTCGCAAATCGCCTACTTATCAAACAGTCTATTTCGCATTCAGACTACTCTTAAAGAGACCACTTCGCATACTGCTTACTTGTCAAAGAACGACCTAAGTACAGACAAATAGTTCGTTACATATCTTTGTAGCAATAGGCGCTCCTGCTTTGAACCACATCTACCTACTCGTGTAGGAAAGCAAAATTTTCAACGAGAGACAAGTAGCATACAAGACATTCTAAACTAAGATATTTTGACGGGACAAGAGGTTTTTTTTACATAAACATACATGTTTTTGCGGGTAATCTCGTTGTTTATAAACTGATATTAATATTATTATTTTTTGTTGGTAAGGCGATATTCCTAGGCCACCTTAGGACCAATTTCTGGTTGACACCAGATTCTTCTATGGCACCACTCCCATGATAAGAAAACCAGAATCTGATAAGGAAATCCAGAGAAATCGTGCAGAAATTTCGAAAATCAGAAGGCTAGTGACTTGAGTGTTTGTAAATTTTTCGTTTCTTAAAATATTATACTTAAATGAAGGTCTGGACTCGATCTGATGATGGAGGTAAAAGACAGTTAAGGGAACTCCTTTACTATTTACAGTAGTTACCCTGTATTTGGGTTTGATTAATTTCCATTGATAAGAACTTTACTCCTAGGTGGGTCGTGACTGTCATTAGGGGTCTGAAGTTGAAGACAAAGGACAGCTAAGGGGACTCTTCAACGGTTTACAGTAGCTACCTTGTTTAGACTTAATTCAATTATATTGCCGAGAACTTTGCTTCTTTTCATTTTATTGATTAAAGTCGTACGTAGCTACTATAAAGGGCGACGAGCTCCGTGGCGCAGCGGTCAACACGCCTGCCTGCGACACGGATGGTCCCGGGTTCGATTCCCGGTCAGCTCAAGATGGAAAATTATCTTTTTCAGATTGACCTGGGTGTTGGATGTTTATCTATATAAGTATCTATCACAAAATATATGTAGTATCGTTGAGTAAGTATCCCATAACACAAGTCTCGAACTTACTTTGGGGCTAGCTCAATCTGTGTGATTTGTTCGTAAAAAAAAGGGGGAGCGTTGGAGTACTAAAAGATAGATACTTCAATAGGCTCCAGCCTCCACCAATATGTAATGGCAAACACCCCAAAAATTTTAGCCTTTTCTCGTGAACTGAATTGAAATAAATTATAATTTACTTTTATGTCGTGGCATATAATATACTTAACTTTTTAATGTTGTCTGAATTAGGCAGAATTCTATGCTGGCACTTACCTGAAATAAAAACAAAAGATACGTTAGGACGATTATTCAGATCAAATTAAGTTTTCATACCAGGTAACAATCTTCATTAGTAAAAACAAATCGGGAAAACCACCTAATGAGAGGTCATTTCCTAAGACTAGACTTTCCTTTTGTCGAGAATACTTTCCCGCTGTAGAGCATGCAAATATCTTAAAATTCCTAACACATCTCAAGAACTCTAGGTTTTCAACAGAAAAGATTTTAGTAGATTTTTATCATGTTCTCTCTATTTATACTTATAATAACGTAGGAAATTCACTTTCTAGTAATCATTTCGTATATACTTATATATTACTTTCACTTCATGAAGGCGGACAATAACAGTGCAATTAATACCTACGCCTCGCTTTCTAGCGGGATTTACGGCGGTGGTATTAATCACTCTTTCAATGTATCTAAAACGCAAGAGTGGTATATTATACAACTCGTTCTGACCACTGCTCACAGTGATCGGATAATAGAGTGCTAATATAGGTACCTAAACTTCAATTTCATTCCTAAAAACAATAATACGGACATGCTTTTTAAATACCTGCATACACAATATAGTTAAATCTCACTGTTAAGTAATTTATTTTAATTTAATAATGCTAACATACCCTCTCGTATTAAGACGTAATCCGGTGAATCGTGTTAGTAATTCAGAAAGGAATATCTACATTATTCTTTTGTGAAAAAAAGTTAACGTATATAAGCACCCGATTATCCGATAATTGACTCATTACGCAAAGATGACGCTTTTTAAATCAAATTTTGATTATTTAATTCATAAAAACCGTCATTATACATACTCAACAAAAATACAACGAAAAGTGAAATTGGCTAGAGGCTCGTCGATACCAGCATATTTGAATATCCCAAATTGAATTACACTGCAAATGTTTGATGAGGCGCGGTTACGGCCCAATTTGAACGAACAGTTTATTTTGGTTGGTGATCGATAGTTCTGGGTGAATTGTGCCTTTGAATTGGATCATTATTACACATTCTTTCTACAAATTATAAAAAAGTATTGTAAAGTTGCTTTTCTTTGCCACAAAAAAGCAAAAGCCGATCTTAACAGTGAGCAAAAATTGATGTATCATCTGGTGTCTTCTCTAAGGCCATGCCACTAGCAATCCGTGACTATTTTGTTCCATTTTCTATCTCTTATTTTCTCTGTGTACTTTTAGGAATAAAGACGTTCAAAAAAACTAGTTCATCTTTGGAAATTTCCGAGTAGAATCATGCGGCCTTATTGTTTGTTGTCTTTTAAGAATTCTAATTCCGAAATTTAAATATTGCAAGTTTATTCAGAATCACCTGTATAATTATAATCTTAAAATATAAATAATCAGTACATATACACATAACAAATATTAGTACATATGTCTCCTGTGACATATGTACTAATATGTACTCTACATAACACTGATACGCTGGAGTCCCGTCCCAACAACATATACAAATTCCCGCATCTATACCGTAACGGCACTGCGCCGGGAAAAAGCCGGTGAAATACGACACTTGTGGTTTAGTACATCGTAAATCTGCCGAACAAGGGATACCAAGAACGGCTATTAGCCTAAAATCCTTCTAAATGAGGTTGGCACCACTCCGGACGCCGCAAAAGGAAACATTATTTCATTAGCCAGGGTAGGCATAACGTATGGAGGTGAATTAGAAAATGTTGCTTTTTCTGTCCTTTTGCAGCAAAATTATACCTATTTTCTGTCGTTTGGGTGTCTTTTTTAGGGTTCCGTACAAAAAATGAAAAATATAGGATCACTCGAAGGTTGTTAATGAATGCATTTTCCCAGATATTTTCAGTTGGTTTGATCATGGCCGCATCAAATTTATCACAGTCGAGGGAATAGTATAACATTTTAATAAAATATATATTTTGTCGTTGACACATTTCGGATCATCTTTATATTAATGAGTATCTTTCACGGTATATGTCCCCACGAGAGGTCGTTGACGAGCTCCGTGGCGCAGCGGTCAACACGCCGGCCTGTGGCGTGGATGGTCCCGGGTTCGATCCCCGGTCAGGTCAAGATGAAAAATGATCTTTTTCAGATTGACCTGGGTCTTGGATGTTTATCTATATATGTATTTGTTATAAAATATAGTATCGTTGAGTTAGTATCCCATAACACAAGTCTTACTTAAGAACTTACTTTGGGGCTAGCTCAATCTGTGTGATTTGTCCGTATATATTAAAAAAAAGAGCTCGTAAATACACTTTCCCACACATTAAAAGCTGGTTTACATCGCCATCCTATAAGGCCACGCAAAATGCCATAAATGTAAGAATTATTTTACATTTTAGTTAAATAAGTTGAAAATATTGCAAAGAGTATTATATATAGTCGTTTTCTTAAAAAAAAGCATTTTCTACGTGATATTTTCCCTGCGGAGGTCACTGACTGCATCTGCTACTTTTCCAAGTATTGCGGCTACTTCGCCATTCTATGAAACCGCCGCATAATGTCAAAGACTCGGCACAATGGTACATTGTAATCAAATAATTGATTTTTTATCGTAAAAGGTAGCCTTAAAGAATAACTCTTCTTAATATCTTTCACGCAACGTGTTCCCACGTGAGATTGTTAATGCACTTTCCCAGACTTTTACAGCTGGTTTTTATCACCACACTATTTTTTATGGCCACGCAAAATGTCAGAGACTCGGCACAATGCTACATTGTAATGAAATAACAGATTTTTTAACCCTAAGAGATTTTACCATTTTTCACGCTGCTCAGGGAGAAAAGAAAAAAATGTAGAATGTAACAGCTGTATTTCTTCCCTCGCAGGTCGTAAAAACCGATCGAGGGAATGGGCGTCAAGAATTATATCAATAGGTGATGCAGCCAGCAACCCATCACTGTTTTGATTCCGTTCTCACTTACAAGCCCACCTACATGCTAAACGTGGCCTTAAGGTTTTACAAACCTGGGCTCTGTCTGTCCCGCAAGAGAAAAAGACGTGATAGTACGCAAGTTTGTACCCTAAGAGATAGACTTAGGTAATTATTTTTCTTAAACCGTACCTTTTACGTACCCCACATCCCACGAGACTTAGTTAATGCACTTTCCCAGACATTTACAGCTGGTTTACATCGCCATTCTTTATGACCACGCAAAATGTCACAGACGGCACAATGTTACACTTTGAAGATTTAATTGCATTAACGTTTTTTCTGCTGGTAAATAACATGTAAATGTTATTTTGTTTTATACAAAGTGAAATGTTTGCATTCAATTTATGTTAATGTGTAATAATACTCGCATTCTCTAGCGTCAGAACATATAAAGACTTGTTATTTCTATAAAAGAATATATTAGCCACAATGACATACAAAAAGGAATTCTTGGGCTGGAATATAATTAATTAAATAAAGAAAATAAGAAATGGTGAAAACTTTTCCACGCGGGCAGGACTTGAGATCTAGACGCAGGTCTAGATCTCAGTACGATCTATGCGTTGCCAATTACGCCACCGCGCTTCAAGCCCCGGCGGCAATAAATAAGGTAAAATAGCATTGTGAATGCATAATAAAATCCCATATAAAGTACTGGAATATAATTTTAAAATTACAACAATTATTACGTTTTATGATCGATATGATTTTAGAATGAAGATATTTTTTAGCGCCAAGTTTATTTGCTTAACTCTTCTAAACCACTCAACGGATTTTAATGCAGTTATCAGCAATAGATAAAATGATTCATGAAGAAGGTTTATGTATAAAAAAAGTTTCCATGCGCAGCTTAAAAGGGGACAGCTAGTAGTTTATTAAACCGCCCCACTGACCCAGTATGATGAATCAGACTAGATTTTATTTTTAAATTATACAAAGGGACTTAAAAAGCTTAGGTAATTTATTATTGCGGTAAAACATTATTGAAAGATTATCCTGTCACGACTCTTTACATATTTCTTTAGTCCATTAGTTACAAACTGTGACCTTTATATGTCATTCTATAAACTTTCTGCCCACAAGGTCGTAAGGTCGTTACTTTTAGGCGCCTAATAATACACTATAACGACGAGATTAGGTACTCAGTCCCATAGTAAATGTCACTTAGTTGATGAAGCCATTCGCCTGTAAAGTGTAAATTGCCATGGACGCCTATGTGCCTGTATACGTAACTATTGAGTAAATGGTCGCGATAAAATAGACTGGATATGTAGAACAAAAGGGGTAATACGAAATGATTAAACATTACAGATATGACAGTCTCCGTGGTGCAGTGGTTACACGCTAGCCTGCGACACGAGGGGCCCGGGTTGGATCCCCGGCCAGGATATGATGGAAAAATATAATTTTCAGGTTGGCATGGGTAAAGATAGTATCATTGAGTAAGAAACCTAAGACACAAGTTCATAGCTTACTGTGAAGCGAGCTTAATCTGTGTAATTTCTCCGTTTAAAAATATTTCTGAATATAACTTTGAATAACCTTTACTCAAATCAGCGCTGATATTTTAATTAAATGTCTCTTTAATAGTTCTAGGGAATTCTTTACTTGAATAAGCTGTGAATCTATACAATGATTTACAGAGAGTACTCAGCGTGTAAATTGACCCTTGACATTCTCTTACAGGGATGATTTTAGACCGTCAATATTAGCAACTTTTCCTATTGGACCAGTGCAAGGAACTCGTTTATTTTTGTATTATCCATACTAATTAACCGGACGGTGAAAAACTTATTAAGAAGATCTCGTAATAGTTTTTAAGTTCCTAGTATTGATTTCTTAGAAAAATTTGTTCTTATCGACGGGCTAGGGGTACCCCTTTTGGGGTATTTCGAGGTTCAATTCACACGCTGGATAATTAAGTATGAAGAAAAACATTACTTGTAGATATATTCTCTTAGAAATACTTCTGTTTATTACTAAACTAATATACATGTTTATACCTTTTACAGTTTTAAACCTTTTTTTAACATTATATTACAATGTAAAAAAAAGAAAACGGCTTCATAAAATAATGAAAGCTTTATTTGCAAAAAGATTTTACATTAACGCACATATGAAACCTTTTATTTTGCTTTCTACAGTATTTAGGTTAAAAAAAACGGCCAAGTGTGAGTCAAACTCGCGCAATAAGGGTTCCGTACAATATGCTTCGTGAACACACACACAATGTGCAAAAATGTTTTATTCAATTGACTAGCGCTATCTAGTGGTGTTTTAGTGAACTATCTCCTAGGTGAACTTATTATAGTGAGTTTACCACTTTGTTTTCAACTGATAGAATTCTTATTATTTTTCCTGTAATCTTCAAGCAATCCCAATCCCATCCCAACCCCAATCCCAACTAATATTATAAATGTGAAAGTGAGTTTGTTTGTTTGTTTGTTACGCTTTCACGCCGTATCTACTGAACCGATCATCATGAAATTTTGCATACATAGGGTAGGGTACCGAAAAGGACATAGGCTATATATTACGCGGGCAACGCCGCGGGTAACAGCTAGTGAACTATATATTGTATTTTTTTCGAAATTTAAGGTCCATTAGTTTCGGAGATCAGGAGGGGAATGGTCAAATTTTGCCTTCTTTCGTGAATAAAATTAAAAGTATTGATTTTTCCCGAACAAAAAAAAAATATTTTTGAGATCCTCATAACAAGCCCTTTCATTTGATATATAACACGGTAAGGTTTTCAAAACTTTTTTTAACACTCTATTTGGACCCGCTTAACTGAGCCTTATTTAAAAAAATATATATATTTACTTTGCACATCTTTGCACATCCGTGTTTGGTTATAGGTTTTCACCATCTTACCAAATTTCATTTAATTTGGTTCAGTAGATTCGGAGAAAATAGACTGTGACAGACGGACGGACGGACAGACAGACGCACGAGTGATCCTATAAGGGTTCCGTTTTTCATTTCTTGTACGGAACCCTTCGGATGTTCAAAGTATATTTTAAAGAATAATTATTTGATAACAATGTACCATTGTGCCGAGTCTTTGACATTATGCGGCGGTTTTATAGAATGGCGAAGTAGCCGAAATACTTGGAAAAGTAGCAGATGCAGTCAGTGACATCTCCAGGGAAAATATCACGTAGAAAATGCTTCCTTTTAAGAAAACGACTTGAAATTAATACTTTTTGCAATATTTTCAACTTATTTAACTAAAATGTAAAATAATTCTTACATTTGTGGCATTTTGCGGGGCCTTATAGGATGGCGATGCAAACCAGCTTTTAATGAGTGGGAAAGTATATTTACGACCTCCCGTGGGAACATACCTACAACATACCGTGAAAGCTACTTATTAATAAAAAGACGATCCGAAATGTGTCAACGACAAATTGTATATATTTTATTTTATATTTATTGA
Source organism: Rhodophaea formosa (assembly GCA_963082605.1). Classification (NCBI taxonomy): domain Eukaryota; kingdom Metazoa; phylum Arthropoda; class Insecta; order Lepidoptera; family Pyralidae; genus Rhodophaea; species Rhodophaea formosa. The sequence goes on from OY720208.1 coordinate 22,572,110, forward strand.
TATTAAAATGGTATACAATTCCCTAGACTGTGATAAATTTGATGCGGCCATGATCAAACCAACTGAAAATATCTGGGAAAATGCATTTATTAACGACCTTCCGTGGAAAGATATCGCGTGAAAGATACTCATTAAGAAAAATAATTCTCTAAGGCTAAGGTAGCCTTAGAGAACTTACGGTAAAACCTCAATAATTTCATTACAATGTAACATTGTGGCGAGTTTGTGACATTTTGCGGCGGCCGTGAGAATAGTGATTAGCTGTTAATGCAAAAAAATGGAAAATACTAAAACGATAACTAAGTATAAAAAAAATATGATATCGAGAAACAAATACTCACAAATGCCTATTGCTTATGATTTTAATAGAAATACGACAAAAACTAAAACAGAAATAGTACATTACATGTCACGATATATCACTATAAAGTCATCAATTGATAATTCCCTTTAATGCAAGTACAGTGAGCCACATAGAAAATAATACCATCTCCATACTATTTGTACTATCAAACGAGTATTATTGGTGTTATACTTTTTATGTGGCCCACTGTACAATAATCACAGTGGAACTTTTTTAATCTACCACCTTCGATCTCAACTTCACTGAAAAATATAGATTTCTCGACTAAACAAACAAAATTGACAAAAGGAAGAATGAAATATTAATTTTCTAGGAAATGTTCGTTCATATGAGTATCTACTATAACCTAACCTCTTTAGTTTAATAAACCATCATTCTGTAGAGGTGAATTATAATCACGGTGGAAAGCCTGCAATTAATATAAGTACTATTACATATTATATAATAGCCTTCTACGAGGAAATAATCAAACTGATGGCATGCTTACCCGGATATATTACATCACAGAGCACAAAACGTTGCTCGCCCTACTATAGACGATAGTAATAAATATACCACGTGTCGCCCACGCTCGGATAGCAGGCGAAAGTCACATACTCAGCCTGTCAGTTCACGCTCAAATAAAACGTAATAATAAAATTATTTTAGGAGTTTGTGGTCGGAAGTCAAGGGGTGCAGTTGGGGTCTACCTTGGACAATTTTGCAAATTGATTTTTCTGGACTTTATAATATGAAATTGGTGTAGTTTGGTGTTATAAATGCTCGTGCTCATGGAATAATTTGTGAAATAGTTAAAGTGGACTGTTATATGGACTCGTATAGACTTGTCACTATAACCTCCCGACCACGAGGCTTTAAAGAACATACGCCATCTTTGATGCTACTTGTTAAAACTTTACCGTACAACACCGATACTTAGTATCTCCATTTACTGGCAGAATCACTGAAATCTCGGTGGAAGCCATTTTAAAAAACAAAAGAATTATTTTAAAGTTACACAAAACCGACTTCAAAAAAAGGAAATAAAAAGGAAAAAAGTGATCCAATGAAGCTTGAAAAGGAATAATAAAAATATGTACAACAAAGTCATCTAAGTATATAAAAAAATTAGATTCCCCCAATTTCGCATATCCCTTTATAAGAACCTGACTTGGTGACCATAGGCCCACCTAGGGGATACGACCTTTCAGACAAAAAAATAATTTCTTACACCAGTCTTCGAAAAATCGGAGATCATAAAAAAAAACTTTTTTTAAATTCGGTTAAAAAAATGCCTCAATGTACTGCGATATGGTATTATAATTACAGTAAAAAGGTTAATAAACAAAATTCAGATATGTTACACATCACAAGAAAGTGTAAAATAGCTGCTTTTTACATTCTGCAATTCCTTGAAACCCAAATCCTCAATTATTCGTACCGCCCTGTGACACGATTGTTTTGTATGAAATGTGTTGCAAAGGCATCTCTAGTAGGTACGTGTAGCGTGCGGCAGTCACATTTCCTGCTCTGTGGATGGAATAGGAAACTCATGATGCTTGATTAACAGCAGGATGGGTGGTTTAATAAACGCTTTATATTTGTTGTTTTTCGTGTTTGTATGTGACCAACACTGGATTTTCCTTAAAAACAATATTTCTGTTTTTTTTTTTCGAATAAAGAAAAATTTACCAGGAACGTGATGACAATGGAAGAAAGGTAAGAAACGAAACATCTGCTTGGTTCTGCCAAATTCTATGATACAACCCTGCACCTAACACTGTAGTTTTTTACGACATATGACGGCAAACCGGCAAGCGGGTCGCCTGATGGTTAGTTATCAACGCTGCCTATGAATAACTGCAACACCAGAGGTGTTACAGAAGCATTGCCGGCCTTTCATTGTTACCTTCGCAGTGGGGAAGAGGAGATGGGCTTCCGGCTCTCTCACTCACCGAACGAAGCATAGAAACGGTAAAATTACTACTCAAACGTTGATTTCCAAGTAGCACAGCAATTGACCGTTTAAATAATTAATTCAATGCTTTTTTTTTCAGTATGCAAAAGTTGACCAGGAACGGATGAATCTGAAAATGAAAATGGCCACGGAAGAAAGGTAAGAAACGAAACTTCTGCCAAGTACTCCCAAATAACTTTAATAGAATTGGAAACCTAAGAGGCTTGATTAATAGCAGGGAGGGTGATTTAATAAAGGCCTTAATACACCCCACATTTATTACAGCATGCTGATGAGAATCTACGCCGATAAAATAACGAGACTACAGAAGGTGGGTTAGCTGTGCTTGTGTATTCACCAGACGGGATTACCTGTAAACGTTTTTTCTACGAGTTTTGTCATAACTGCATACATTTAAAAAAAAAGATTTGTCTAGTTGTTATTATCCTATAATGACATTGGTACGTCTATTTTTAATTCGTAAGAAAGCACGATGCGATGCCGTTCTGTAATTCAATTAATATTTATATCTGTATGAAAGTTAAAGTCGAAGGTTTTATTAGGCCTAGGCTCTGACAGCCCTTCAAAGGAAAATACGTGACGGTATGAAAGAAAAACAAAAACGCTCTACACAGGTAAAAACATAGGTTTGATGATAAATGCTGACAGACAGAAATCGTATTTTTTTGACCTGTATACTCCTTGCCATTGGTCATTGTGGCTACATCCTTCCATATTTGACAGACTCCACAGTAGTTAACACGCCAGCTGGCACGGATGGATAAATACTTGTGATATTTAAGATTCACAAATACAAAAGGTCATATTCACACATCATCATCATCATCAACAACAACAACAGGTCCTTTTTAGTCTCCACTGAGACTAAAGGGTGATAGGAGTATGAAAAAAATTTTGAAAGTTCGTAACCCAATCCCACAATTCTGTACTATATTTGCTTTGTACCAGCGAGCATAACTCATGAGAGTGACGCAAATCCCGTGAAATGTTCATAAAAATATAATTGAATGTGCCGCTTCGATTCACGCGCTGACGCGTGACGCCCAGCCATTGCCGGCTGTGACGCCCGCGATGCTATTAACGCCGCAGGTGAACACTCTTTGGTATTGAATTATTTGGTTCTTTTTATGAAAGTATTTTTTTTTATGCATGAGATAAGACCTGATAGTAAGAAATCACCCTGCCCTTTGACCATATACTCTCTAGACTCCGTCATGCCTTTATATCACTGACTAAACAAAAAAAAAAAAAAACTCGATATTTTACGTCCGCCATGTTAATTTTTTGCTGGCATCACATAGCCTATGACACTCTGGAAAAGAATATAAATCTAGTGACACCTCACATTTCAAAATCGGTCAAGCGATTGAGGCTACAGGATGTAACAATAGAAGACCTACGGGCCACAATTAGCACGATGGAGTTGGTTAAAAAAAGATTACGTTGACTGCGCTGTAAGTTGAATCGAACACTATGTTTTTTTCATTTTAAATCATTTTATATATAAAACATTCTCGTTCTAAATAAATTAAAAAAATAGATGCTTAAAAGTTAACCATATTATCCAATAGAAACAAGAAGTGTGGACACTCGCGCTGATAAGTAGGTAGGTACTCGTACTATTGCGTGACGGCCGCGGGCCGTCTAGCTGGATTCGCGTAGCAAGCGCGCGGTGTCCAAACATTTCGTTGAAATAAGGGTCATTTTCAGGGGCCCAATTACAAAATTTTAAAAAAAGTTTTGCAAACCTTACTGTGTCATATATCAAATGAAAGGGCTCATTATGAAGATCTCAAACATATTTTTTTTTGTTCGGCTAAAATAAATACTTTTGATTTTAATCACGAAAGACGGCGAAAATTGACCATCCCCCCCCCCCCTGATCTCCGAAACTACTGGGCCGAAAATTTTGAAAACAAAAATTACAAAATATAGTTCATTCCTTGAAGATTACAGGAAAAATAATAAGAATTCTATCACTTGAAAATAAAGTGGTAAACTCACTATAGTAAGTTCATCTAGGGTAATAGTTCACTAAAACACCACTAGATAGCGCTAGTCAATTGAATAAAACATTTTTGCACATTGTGTGTGTGCTCACGAAGCATATTGTACGGAACCCTCATCGTTTTCTAAAAATTCGCGAGTATGCTTTTGGGAGAATTGTTCTTGTGATAATAACAGCTGAATGATTTAATTTAAAGTAAACTTATTTACATTTTTTAATAACCAAACTATGCTTTATTTGTTATTTTGTTTTAGAAATTTTATACTCCTTCCGGTATTTAATGCACCCAAAGTTGCGTCAAAATTATTTGTTGAAACGGAATGTTTTGAGACTCATAACTTTTAAAGTACTTAAAATTTTACAATTATGATTCCATACAAGCATAGATAACGACAAGGCAAATCGATAGAATTAAAAAATTTAAACAGACGATACCGAACAATGGAGTCATCACCCTACAGAATTTGTATGGCGATCCATCTGACTAGCGTACCCTTAAGTATGACACGTAATTTATCAGTCAGCCTGTATAATTATTTTTTATGCTTTCTTACTTTAACTGTACCCAATCATAATTTTGAACGAAAATTGTTGAGTTAGGGAATAAATTTGACGTGCCTACGAATACATTTTAAATAAAGTTATGTTTGTCAGTAGTGACTGTACAAAGAGGAACAAAGCTTTATTGAAAGAAAGAAATACACGGTTTTTAGCAACGTAGCCGCGGACAACAAATAACTGAGCATTTTGGTAGTCACCGCCGCTGTAGGGTTGCTAGCCGCATCGCCTAATCCCGGCTTTTACGTTCTACGACGGTAGAAATGCAGCTCGTATATTATTTGTTTTTTCTTTACTCCCAAACCAGTATGGAAGATTAAATTAGATCGTAATTCCACTTTTAGCGAATGGTGGGTGTGTAGATTCAACAAACATTGAAATATTTCAGTTAACTGGCTCTTTATATGTTTATTTCTTTTCTTGTAAATTAGCCCGGAAGAAGTGTGTATCACTCGTGTATGTCAAATAGTTGAAGATTTAAAACGGTCATAGTATCTAGGTTTTTTTTAAAACTACTGGAGCTATTTTTTAGTTTTTAGCGAAGGTGAATATGAATCAATAATGAATACGGACAAATCACACAGATTGAGTTAGCCCCAAAGTAAGTTCGAGACTTGTGTTATGGGATACTAAATCAACGATACTATATTTTATAATAGATACATATATAGACAAACATCCAAGACCCAGGTCAATCTGAAAAAGATCATTTTCCATCTTGACCTGACCGGGGATCGAACCCGGGACCTCTGTGTCACAGGCAGGCGTGTTGACCTCTGCGTCGAAGGTACTGGGAACGCTTGAATTTGATGTTATTTTAATTATAAACGGTAAAAAAATTATATTGCCATAAAAATGTACAGCTAGCCGATGGTAGTCTTATAAAGAACCTTTCCTAAGAAAACAATATTTCCAATTTCATACAAATTGAGTTTCATACAATTGCTGGCTAAAAACTATTAATGTTAAAAATTAACTAGTGACTAAACCAAGTTTATGGCAATGTTATTTATATAGAATTTCCAGCATTAGTCCCATAGGAAAAATTATGCATAGGAGTTCTTGGCGGGAATTTTAGCGGACTACACGGTGATTGTTTTGGATTGTTGTGCAAATTGTTTCTAGTGGACTTTATAATGTGAAATTGATGTAATTTGGTGTTATAAATGGCCATGTCCATGAACAATGTGTGGGATAACTAAAATAAACTGCCATAGTGCGGCTGTAGTGAGATTTACATAGCGGGCTGGTGGTTGTCCGCCTTGCTGCGTCGTCTATGATTGAGCCAGTGGATTCGTGATGGATTGTCGCCAGGGGCTCTGTCGATTCAACGAAATTAATAACACCATCATTTCGTTTTTATACTAGAAAACTCGAAAAAGCGCGGGAAACTTGATGTGCATATTGACAGCTGAGTCACTTTAAGGATCGGCAGGGTTTAGTTAACATATTGTTTGCATTATGTTCTTCAATGCTGATATTATGTTACCGATATCAGTTCTGTCATAATACCCTCTAATATCTACACAAACCGCGGAATGTCACTTACTGTTGATTACCAAATTCTAAATATTCCACAAATAATTTCAGTAATAATTACCGATGAAATTCAAAATCGGTATTGAGTAAAATCAAAATTATGGGCATGCTTCGAATAGACCAAATTATCCGAACCGAGCTAATTAATCAATACGGTACTATTTATTAATGCGTTAATGTTTCCGATAAGGAATATATCCGGTTATCATCGCAAATTTTCTTTGCTGCCATATTTTGAGTTCCTTTCTGGCAATAGAAAAATAACGGTAAACATATGAGCAACGAATAAATTCATCTTTTGTGTGATTACATGAGGAATGCATAAGAAATATAACATTTTGTGCAGATAATGAACGAATTACTGAATAAAACGATTTTTTTTTTCAGATAAATGAAGGGACTGCCCTAAACAAACTTAACTTAAAAATAAAGTAAGTTTTTTCTACAGATACGGGGCTTCCTGTTGCCGTTTTGAATATCAAGCAAAAACGTCAAAAACTCACGTTTGTTGTATGAGATGGGATGTTGTTAAAGCAGCAACAGAACATTATTTCCGAAATCTTAACTGTATAGCTATCACGGTTCGGTGTCAGACAGACGGACGGATGGACATCTCCGTAATAGGATCCCGTTTTTAACTTTTGGGTATGGAACCCTAAAAAAGCTTTTTTTGTTAAATACTGTTTCGTTCTTGCTGACTTCTTAGCGTGTTGATTTTCATAAAGATGTTTTTTCTGGGCCCGAATCGGGTTAACTGTACTGCATCTGTGAAGCTATGGAAGTCTCCTGTCCCTAGCATGCAGATCTCCGGGCACGTTGGGCACACGAGTCAGTGCGCCATGATCTGTAGAGACACTGCTGCAGTCATCATCATCATGTCTTTTTAGTCTCCATTGCAGGAGCATGTCCGTCTTAGTACCAATATTACCCAGAACAATCCCTACACTCTTCACGATGGCCAGACGGGATGAAAAGGTTTCTATGATATTTATAAGCTTTGTCTAGCTTGTATTTCCTAAGTCGCCTTCTACGACATCCACGGGAAGGCTTGCAGCGGTCCTATAGAGTCTACCGATATTCTACCGGTACACACGGCCTTCTACCGATAACCACACGACATTACAGCACAGCTGCACATGTGTTTGCTATTATCTATCAAGCCATCATCTTTGTATCTGCTCATAAGACAAAGACGTGATTCTGTAAGCAAGAAATTCATTTTAAATGGCGCAGGTAATTCACGTGAGCTAACATTTTCATCTCGTTTGGAAGCGCTCAGTATGCGAGTAATAAGGGGCTCGGATTATTGCATCGGCGAGGAACGCTTTGGAAGGCGAGCGTCTTAGCATCAACGCAGTCTAGCGTTTTATAGAAAAGGAGCGGTGCTGATATAGGTAGCATCTGGTAACCTTGTGTCTTAGAGTACTATATTATTTATTAGATATTTCTTCTTTTATAATAGATACTTATAATCTGAAAAATATAAATTTCTAATCTCGGGTGGAAGCGTTCAGTATGCGAGTAATAAGGGGCTCGCATTATTGCATCGGCGAGGAACGCTTTGGAAGGCGAGCGTCTTAACATATTAAAGATAAGCATCAACGCAGTCTGGCGTTTTATAGAAAAGGAGCGATGCTGATATAATACATATTCTCTAAATATCTTGTGACCCTCTTTCCACTGACAATAACACTAAATGGTTTTACTTTCTTGCCTTTCTATCTGTATATAATTATTTATTTTACATACACTCACACACTTCATACACTCCCTAGCATTACATTCATTCATACGTACTGCCTCAACGATACATAAACAAACACACACATGCTTTACCATAATCATAAACTTTTCATCCAACTCTCGCTCACCTCTTATATACATAATATGTCATAGGCACCAATACTAATTTAATCTTGTTTTTCACATTATGTATAGTTATGATATAATTCAAATCTCACACTTAGGCCCAATCACAGATGAGACTAGCTGGGCCTGAGTAACCTCATCTTTTACTTTGAGTAGCCTTAAGTCTAAGTTTAATGTAGGTACCTATACCCTATTTATAAAAATACAACGCGCTCTTTCCACCAACCGACCGGTTGGTTATCACTTGAGATACAGAACAACGTCTAGTTCAGGGATAGACTCCTGGATGGCGAATGGACGGGGCGCCTTTAGTACTTTTTAAGTTGCTAGGTACAAACGTACCTTGATTCCAAAATTTGTATTCTGCCTTTCGATATGTATTTACCTACATTACTTACAATACACTGTAATTTTTGTCCTGTTTGATGTTTTAGGCAAAAATAAAGATTATTTATTATTATTTCCTCTTCTTTTATAATAGATACTTATATTCTGCAAAATTTAAATTTCTAATCTCGGGTGGAAGCGTTCAGTATGCGAGTAATAAGGGGCACGCATTATTGCATCGACGAGGAACGCTTTGGAAGGCGAGCGTCTTAGCATATTAAAGATTAGCATCAACGAAGGATGTTTTATAGAAGTGGAGCGATGCTGGAATGTTACTAAAACCTGGTTAAATGAGAATATCTAATAAAATTAATAAATAGGGACAAAGCACACAGATTGCGCTAGCCCCACTGTAAATTGTGAACTTGTGTCGTAGGATTCAACGATGGGACAAGGGACTCAACGATGCACTATTTTATAATAGACTAGCTGTTACCCGCGGCTTTGCCCGCGTAATATATAGCCTATGTCCTTCTCAGTACCCTAACCTATGTATATGCAAAATTTCATAATGATCGGTTCAGTAGATAGGGCGTGAAAGAATAACAAACAAACTCACTTTCGCATTTATAATATATTTAGTTAGGAATAGCTGTTACCCGTGGCTTCACCCGCGTAATTTATAGCCTATATCCTTCTTGGTACCCTAACCTATGAGTATGCAAAATTTCATGATGATTGGTTTAGTAGATACGGGGTGAAAGCGTAACCTACAAACAAACTCACTTTCGCAGTTATAATAATTGTTAGTAAAGAGACTAGTACGTCATTATGATGATGATGGACAAGTTTGACTTTGTATGAATGCAAGAATTACGATTTACGAAATCTAGTTCTTGATTATAGAAAAATAAAAGCAAATCCACTCTACACTTTCATTATTCTGGGCTTATTATTCTGCTTGAGCTTCACTACGTATTTAATTAAGTGACGACGTTATATCTATCTAACATCTATTGCAGATACGTGCCCATAAAGACCTCATCTTTTGTTGTTTGACCCAAAAAATACAAGGTGTAATACTGATCGTTTTGGATCTTTAAAGAGGTTATTCAGACCATCGCTAAAAATAACTTTTCCTATTGGCTAATGCAGAAAATTCGAAAAAAAAGTTCAACATTTTTTTTTTAATTTTCAAAATATTTTTTTGCCAGCTGATTATTTTTTTTTTGGGAATGTTAATTTCTTTTCCAAATTTCCTGCATTAGTCCCATACGGAAAGTTATTCATATTGACGGGCTGAGTCGCTCTTTAGGGATTGGACTGGATTATATTGTATTAATAATTCAACTTCACATACAACGAGCTCCGTGGCGCAGCGGTCAACACGCCGCGACACAGATGGTCCCGGTTTTGATCCCCGGTCAGGTCAAGATGGAAAATGATGTTTTTCAGATTGACCTGGGTCTTGGATGTTTAAGTAAAATAAGTACTTATCGGTGAGTTAGTATCCTATAACAAATCTCGAACTTACTTTGGGGCTAGCTCAATCTGTGTGATTTGTCCGTATGTATATATTTATTTATTAATCAAATTCTTTATTTGTTAAAGTTTCTTTATATAAAAATTAGAGGGATTAAGTGAAAAAGAAAAAGGCACAGTATTTTATTAACTGCCGACTTTATTAGTATCTCACATTTATTGTAGATACGTGCCCTCTATAATGTTTTGTTTGTTCGCTTGACCCAAAAAATATTATATTTAAATTGGATGGATATTCATTACTGAGTAACTTTTAAAGAAAATTGTATGAAAAAAATATCTATAATATGTATATAAATATCTCAAATAAAAAATGTCAAGATAAAAAATAGAACATATATCTCCATGATAAAAAATAAAAAAAAATCTTTGTTTTGCTCAAAATAGAAAACGTTTCTATGAAAACTACTGAATATTGCGTGGATGTGAGTATTGTACTCGTATATTCCACATGTTTTGACTTGGCATTTAGCGACGACATGAAATGTGACGGACAATTTGGCTTTTTGACGTATTGCTTCAAATAAAATAAACAACCGAAGATATTAGCATTCGCTCGTTTAGTAATTTATTTATAGTTTTCACGACAGTAGGAAGCTCAGTAGTGATAATTATTGAACGAGCGACTGTTTGGATTCACATCATTTTTGCATTGCAGATCACTTGAAGTCAATAGATCGTCATAAAATTGTATTAGCATTCACGATACAAAGATTGTAAATTACATAATGACTCGAAAAAAATAAGGTTACAAATAAAAATATATGATATCTAGCAGACCTCCCCGACTGCACCTGGGCATGTGTTAAACTTTTAAATCTTCCTCACGAATCACTCTATTTATTGCTGAACCCCGCATGACATTTCATACAGTAGTTTATGAGACAAATACACGGACGAGAAGGAACTTTGTTTCATATATATACATATATTATATTATATATTATATATATATATATATATATATATATATATATATATATGTAATAAAAAAAATACGAATTTATCTTTTCTAAACCGAATCATAGTCCGTTTACAAAAGTAATAATAGAAAAAAGAGCTAAAATAAATATATCTTTAAAAACCTACACAATATATTATATATGTCTGGAACGTTATATCCGAAGTAATCCAATAAATGTCCAATACGGATCGTCGAAACGAAGGGCCGATGGCGCTTTTCCCACAATATATTTCTTTTTGGAAAAAGGTAGGCGAGTCGATCAAACGTATCTTACGCCTGGGTTCAATGTTAAATAGCCACACAGAGTGAATGAAAGTACGAGAGAAGCATTAATCTTGTGCAAATGGTTTTCTGGGGGATTTGAGGTAATAAGACCTATTATTTAGGATACAGGCCTATTGGGCGTGAGCGTTAATAACACTTACGCTCATTAGGCCATCTATTTAGGCCATACCTGAAATTTACCTTGGACAGAGAATAAGCATTTGATATCTTACGTGGCAATACTGCCATCCTTCTGGGTTCTGCGTGACAATAACCTGTGGGGACATATGTTTTATAGCTTTGCAGTTTCCATTTGTTTATTTGGGGATTTTTTATTATATTTTTTTTAATTTAACTAAATAGCCACACAGAGTAAATTAAAGTACGTATCGGTAACCAGAAGGCTAACAATCATAGCATTGACATCCTAAATGGCAATGCTGGTCTAGCAAAAAAAAATGCTAAATGCCTAATTCGCTAATTAACAAAAAAAAAGCTCTCTGGGTCCGTACAATAAACGGTGGGACATATTTTTTATAGCTTTGTAGTTCTTAATTGTTTATTATATAGAAAAGAAGAAGATAGAGATTTATTTAATAAATAAACTAAATAGAGTCCTGACACCTGGGTTAAATGTTAAATAACCTAACGAGGTAAATGAAAGTACGTCTAAGACATTGATCTTGTACAGGTGGCTTTCTGGGGGATTTGAGGTAATAAGACCTATTATTTAGGATTGTATTATAAAAGCCTGATTGTCTAATGGGCGTGGGCCTTATTAGCGCTTACGCTTATTAGGCCTTCTATCTGGTGAAGCTACCGCGTAACCAGAGGCTTGTAAATTATCTTGAACAAAGAGTTCTCTGGTTTTTTTTTAAATACAATCAGAGCCACGAGAAATACTAGTTATAAATAAAGAACATACTTACATGTCATAAATGAACTCTGATATATAACAAACTTTGTAGTCACCTATGAATTATTTTCACAAGCAATTACCCGCATCGTGTCAACGAAAATGTACGATGTTTATCAATATTCAGTGAATAAATGTTCCACAATCATTTAAAATATTGATAGCTTCACATAAATTTTGATTGAAAAAGATCATCAATATTGAGCTGTTATTTGCAACAACGATAATCCTGATTCGATAGTCTGGTACATCCACTTATACGTGGGTGTTATTTATTATATTATTAGCCGTAAATCGTTTGAAGCAGTGTTTTCTAAACTGTTTTTTTTTTCAGTGGTAGATTGAGTCATTGTAATGTAAATAAACTGAGGAGGTTTATCGTTGTAATAGTAGGTATATATTCCACCGGAATTACCATTTTTTACCAGAGATCTCTTGAAGTTGATTTTGGTATACTATGTATGTTTGTTGTTTTATTGTCCATTGCATACAGCGAAATTATACAATGCAGCGGGATTCTCCAATACAAACATTAATATTTTAAAATAGAGCCTTAGTACCTATATAAGATGTTCCGAGAAAAATAATATATGATTTAATTTTGTTACAAGTTTTTTTGGCAGGCGAATTCATATTGTAACAAGGCTTTTCAGCAGCGATGAGTCAAATAAAATCAGCTCAATGATTGAAGTATATTGAATTAATATCCAATTAACTTAAGTATGCAAAATTTTTATTGATATGTCAAACAACATTTTTTCTCTTAAATTTGCCCGGATTCAGCATTTATATGCATGCACTGTAAAAGGGGCTTTTAAAAAATAACATAAGAAGTGTGTACGATTAGTAGTTTGGGAACCTCTGTTTCAAAGCGACGGTGATTTATCTCTTGTTTTTAGTCAAATCTCCTGGAAGTTGGAATTTTTAGACATAAATATTAATAACGGATGAAGTATCAACTTTTTGCCGAGATTAAAACATGCGGCCAAGGAAAGTTTGTTGGACGTACTAAAAAATGTCTTGGATATTTATTTATCGCTCTTTTATTTATATACGATATTTTGTCCACGGATCCACGTGCTGTTATATCTCTTTTTTTTAATGAAACGGATTCCATGTCTTTCTTAGTTCTCTTATCAAGGTGAATGTAGGCTCGGCAGGTGGAACATCAGATGCAATGGGAAAGTGCTTGCTTCCAGCTGAGTGAGCCTTAGTTCAAAATAATCGGTCTAAAAGAATAAAAATCATCATCATCATCAGGTCTTTTTATTCTTTACTGCAGGAATATGGCCCTCTCTGTTTACTATGGTATCTGGCTATGGTAGTCCATAGCCATATTTAGTCGTATGGTTTCCGGCAGAGTAAAATAGAACTACTCTAAGTCTCCTCGTGGATGTCGTAAAAGACGACTTAGGAAACACTCAGCTAAAAAAAGCTTTACAAAGCTTATAAACATCATAGAGACCTCTACAACCCGTCTGGCTAGCATGGAGAGTGTTGGCCAAATCATCTGTTTGCTCTGGATAATATATGACTAATATATCTATAAAAAGAGATTTGAGTTCTTCGCAAACAACCAGACCTGGCAGAGGACTGTATTTATTTATATGAGTGTAGTGATTTTTACTCAAAATTCGTCCACAACTTAGTTTCTTCGTCAAAATAGAAACGGATGCTAAAATTTCTGATGCCACAAGAGTATGTAGAATTTATGTATGTCAAATTCAACATTTGCTTTGAACGAATACGGTGTGTCGAAATGAAATACGTTCTATCGCGAAGCGATGAACCGGCGTCGCATTGATTTGATTAAGTAAATTGATTCCGTGCAGTAGAGTAAATAAATAGAGACTAAATAATATGACCTATATGTTTCATAGACTAATAAGGCAGAGTATAATGGGACCACTCCAAGTCTTGCCGTGGATGTCGTAAAAGGCGACTAAGGAAACACAAGCTAAACAAAGCTTATAAACATCAAAGAGACCTTTCCAACCCATCTGGCCAGCGTTGAGAATGTAGGCCAAATCCTCTGACTGCTCAGGCTAATATTTGGCTCTGGTAATACAGAGAGAGACATGCTCCAGCAGTGGAGACTAAAAAAGACCTGATAATAACGAATGATGATGAAAACACGAAGGTAAGTAGAATTCTTTTGCCTGGGACAAAATGCAGCAAAGTGCAAGCTATCAATCGAAGATGAGTCATGACGACACACGATCAAAATGATACATGGCAACTTGTGGAGAACCCACCAGGAGTGGGGATAATTGGCAGTATTGCCATCTAGCCTGCTATTTAAGTCGAGATTGTGTGCTAAGGGTTGCTTACAGAAACAAGGAACAGACCACAAATCTGTATAATTGTATATTTTACTTCGTTCGACTCCCAATGAATTATACTAAACAATCAGGCGCGACTGGGCCCATAACCTGTTGTAATTTAATACAATAGCAAGATGAAAATTTTAGCGTGTTTTTTGAAAGAGATACCACCACAGACAAAATGTTTCCACAAGCCTAGTGATGTGGCTAATATATAGTGATGTGCTAATCGACAAAGAAAGGGCTAAAATGTAATATTCCAACAGTTTAGCAGTGTATGATATATACGTAGTTAACGAACTAATTACTGGTATCCCTTATATAATCAGAACTAGTATCATTGTGAATATATAAAATTCCTTATATTTATTTTGATTAAAGAATTAGAATCATATAGTATAGGTATATAGTAATCATATATACGGACAAATCACACAGATTGAGCTAGCTCCAAAGTAATTAGGAGACTTGTGTTATGGGATACCAACTCAACGATACTATATTTTATAATAGATACTTATATAGATAGATAGATAGGATGGAAAATGAATGAAGTTCCAACGTGAAGCAACGAAGCAGCATCACATTGATTTCGATTAAGTAAATTGATTCCGCGCAATTAAGTCTAATAGGATTAGATATTAGCTTTTATATATAAACTTCAAACAAACATGGGAATCTGAACTTTATCATGTTTGCAATCTTATTAGCGGTTAAAAAGATAGAGACTGGAAGGTATATATTAAAATATTAATAAATCGGATGGAAAGGAATATAAAAAAGTAAAATTAGTTCAAATTTCAGTAGTTTAACGCGGTAGAAATAACCATCAGGTGAGATGGAAGACGAATGCTTAATGTAATATACTGAATAAAAAGGGATGAGAGATGAAAAATAAAAAATACTGAGAACCTCCTTAATTTTAAACATTTTATGCATGAACATGTATGCGACGAAAATAATACGAGAGTTCATTTAACAAATCCTACAGTACCTGTTTAAGTCAGGATACATGAAATTATCTAATGGGTGGGATATAATTTTCATCCGTAAGTTTGTTTGTTACACTTTCACGCCCTATCTACTAAACCGATTATCATAAAATTTTGCATACACACAGGTTAGAGTACTGAGAAGGATCTAGGCTGTATATCACGTGGATAACAGTTAGTTTTTTTTATGTCATAGGACGGCAAACGAGCAAGCGTGTTTCCCTGATGGTAAGTAATCACCGCTGCCCATGGACAACTCCAACTCCATGGGTGTTACAAGAGCGTTGTTTATTTTTCCCTTCCCAGAGGGGGGGGGGGGGGGGGGGCCTCCGGCTCTCTCACTCACCGAACGAAGCATAGAAGCGGTAGAAGCTACTCGAACGTCGATTTTCTGTGAGAGTGTGGTACTTCCCCGGACGAGCCGGCCCATTCATGCTACTAGCAAAAGTGAATTTTGCCCGTAGCGTGGCTCTACTACAACTAAAATTCAAATATGTTTCTTTTCAAGGGACAATACAAACTATCTTTGCCAGAATCTCCAACCTCCAGTTCAAACCCTTACTTATATAAACATTTTTTTGTAAAATTCAAAACGAAAAGTTTAGATTTTTTTCTTTATTTAAGAATTTATACTACTTGAATTATCTCCTACAATAGAATTAATATAAGCAAAGAATTGTTAACAAAAATGATATGAGAAATAATCACACTAGCATACGCAATCAAATTCATTAATTTCATTATCTAACAGCCCCGCATAGGGCGGGGATTAATAAAGGTAAGATTGCCAGTCATGACAAGCAAGGGTGACCACACCAATGGAGTTTTGTCCCCGACACACCCTTATCTAGTACTGCGAAAGTAGAAATTAATTAGTGCGAATGATAGCATTGTTAAACCGAACTATTGACTGCCCTTTATAAGGGATAATTGGTGAAGCCCTCTTCATTTTGACAGAGGAAATGAAGTTTATGTTTCTGACATGTATGCCACTCATAGAAAACCATAATAAAGTTTAAATTGACCATTAAATTTAGAATATATTAAGAACAGTAAGGCACTTATATCAGACATTTTAACGTCATCATCATCATCATCATCAGGTCTTTTTTAGTCTCCACTGCAGGAGCACAACCCTCTCTGTACTACCAGAGCCATATATCAGCCAGAGTAGTTAGATGAGTTGGCCTACACCTCCATGGTAGCCAGACGGATTGGAGGGGTCTCCTTTAGGTTTATAAGCTTTGTTCTTGTGTTTCCTAAGTCGCCTTCTACGATTTTAACGCGAAGGATTAGAGTGGTCCTATTCTACATTGCCGGAAACCAAATTAATATGCATAAAAATATTTTTGCAGTACTTTAAATCTGTGCCGTATAATAACAAGAGTGTTATCAATAATTAAATAATCCAGAGTTTGCGCTTGGCTCTCACAATATCTTGTGCAGTTTGTTGCAGCTTCTTTAGCACTCGGCTTTGGTAGAAAAAAAACCTAATTGTAAGTAAATTCTTAACAATAATCACAAAAAGTGATATTTTTTATTCCATAACCTTTACATTTTCAGGCTACTTATTGTTGTAATGTAATTGGCTATAATTGTAGTAGTAGAATTGTATTACGTTAAAGTTTACATTCAGTATCATTTAAATAATGAATGTGATAAATCTTCAAATGTATATGGATGAAAGTCAAAGCCAATATAACAAATTACTCGCTAATCTCTGATACAGCAACAATATTGTATACATTACTTGGCCGCTAATTAAATGTCATGTTTGTATTTGTGGAACGTGGATGACAAAGAAAATTGTTGTTTTATCAACCTACGCACTTGTCTGTGTCAATTTAAAAAGTACGAAAAAGAAATTAGTTGGCTTTGCCCCCACCTCATAAAAATTCAATGGTTTAATAGACGGTTCTCCGATTCGAATTCTAAGTGGGAATGTATGTGTGAATGAATCAAGACTCTCAATCGCCAAACGGTTGCCCTTGAAAATAATTCCTTGTGTAATTCGTCAGTGTAATTTTCTTATTAATAAAACCACATAGAAAGGTATCATATACATATACACGTAATCCTAGTTCTGAATATGACAATCAAATCTAGCTTTTCGAGGAAAAAAGCCTATCTAAGAAAGAATTAGAATAAGTCTTTGTATTAAACATTTACTGAAATATCTGCCCTCTAAAAACTTTATTCTTAGTCATTTGGAATAGTGCATGCAAATTAGTTGAGGAATTTAAAGTAATGGTGTAATAAAGGGGTCTCGTAGTTAGTGGCCAAAGCGACGCACGCGTCATAGCGAAAAATTTTCAGCGTGGTACACTGTGCCGAAATCTTATTGAAACTAATTTCACCAAGGCGAATGACACCGCAGGGAATAAAATTACGGCGAAAAAAAAAATTGTCAGTTTGTAATTAAATATTAAATGATATTAATGATGATGATTATGTAGTGTAAAACTCTAAATGAAACACAGGAAGTAAAAGTTTTATTTCAATCATCAAAAAACAAACGTCAGTACATGCGGATAATCATACGTTTTTAACTAAATTAAGTTGTTTTTAAATTTCAGAAATATTTTGCTCACATACTTAATAACTTAATATATACATGAGTTCTGAAGACATAACACTCCTTTTAGGCAGACGTGTAAAATGCGAACCGGTGTGCCTCGCTCTTGCCATTTCGAATTATATTTGGCCAAAATTTTCATATAGATGATAGTACAAAAATTTCGACCACTGCATAGATTCCGTACGGACAAATTGTTAACAACCAGTAAACGGAAACTAGTACTGACAAATACCACAGTGAGGTTTCAGAATACTGATTACATAGTTACGACTTCAAAGCGTTCGATTCTCGAATACAGTGTTAAATGAGTAAAATACGGTTCGGACTAGAATTTTAGTCAGTATTTGTTCCGATAATATATTATTGTGTATGACAGGCACATAAGACGATCCACTATAATAGAAATGATACTAACTTGTGAGTTCTAGTACTGACATCTAGAATGCAATGAGGCTTCAGAATACTGATTACTGCGTTCGATCGAATACAACGTTGAAATACGATTCAGAATAGAACTCATGAGTACTGAAACAGTTCTGGTCATTTATCTTCATGTGTGAGCCGTGTGGTTCCCGGCAGAGTAGAATAGAACGATTCCAAGACTTCCCGTGGAATTGGTAGCAGGCGACTTAGGGAAAACAAGCCAAACAAAGCTTATATACATCACAGAGACCTCTGAAACTCGTCTGGCTAGCGGGGAGAGTGTAGGCCAAGTTCTCTGACTGCTCTGGCTAATATATGGCTCTGGTAGTACAGAGAGGGTCGTGCTCCTGCAGAGGAGGCTAAAAAAGACCTCATAATGATGACGATGATGAAGTTTAATATTATTGCTTTTCAAAGTGTAGACTACGCACAAGGGTCAATAACATGCATAAATATAAATAAACTGAATGACCATTAGACATCTCTCTTCTCATTAACAAAACAATGAATATTTATCGTCGAACTAAATAAGCATCTCAGCGTTTTACTGACCATTTGTCTCAATCTCATAGCGGCTGTAATGGCAGTTGGCCATCAATTAGACGGAATGAAAATAAGACAAGACCATTCAGACCAGTCAATATTAATTGATGTTGACTTGCGAATTCCTTCTGAGCCTCGCTTAAAAAAAGTGTGTGGTGTCTTCAAGATTCAAACTTTGCATACATACATAGTATCACATTTTTATCCCTTACGGTGTAGACAGAGCCTAAGGTCATAGGAAAGGCCACGTTTAGCGTGTTGATGGGCTTAAAGATGGAATACGGAATAAAAATAGTGATGAGTTGCTAGCCGCACCGCCTATTTTCATGATTCCTTAGATTTGCGCCCATACCCTCGGCCGGTTTCTACAGCCTGCGCGGGAAGAGAAGTAGCTGGTATATTCTACGTTTTTTATTTTTTCCCAAACCAGCATGGAAGAGCCAAGACCAGCATGGAAGAAAACTTTGCTTTCCCGAATAAAATAAAAAAACAAACACAAAATTCGTCAGTTTTACACGATTGCCTAAAAATTCCACTCTTCCCTTCACTTCAAAGGTTAAATAAAAATACCGATGGAATTAGAAGAAGACATTGCATTATAGAAGCCACTTTATGTGAGAGTTGTTCTGTCTCCAAAACGAGGTCAAGATGTCGATGAAACTTAAGTCTTCTACGATAAGCAAATAGCACGAATAAAAGCATGCAAAATAAATAAGACAGTACACTTTCTTCCTCCTATAGTAAATATGAGTGGCCCTATGAGCTGTGGCAACGCCTGGTAAAGTAGTTAAAGCTCACTTGCAGCTAGATACGTAGTTCATTAAAAAAATCTGTGACTACAGAACTCACGAGTCTTTACCGTACCTTAGACCTTATCACATTGAACTATCAATGGTTCCAAATGCCATAGAACCTAAATGGCACTAAGGTCTTTTATGCCAATTCCACCATCAACAAAAAGTAAGTTGACAAAAGTCTACAATATTATTGAACTCTTTTATAAAATCTCACGGGGATCAGTTGAAAAAATGCAACCTGTAGAGGACAGCAGCCGGCTTACATACGAACTCGTTAATCTACTACCTACCCAATTCTCAGGCAATCACATCTTCCATCAGCTGTAGTTGATTTGCTGAAGCTATGAGTTGAAATGAAACATACACAGGCATAAAAACCAACAACCGCGTAGACCGGAACGATGGTAAAGCAAAAGAAAAATAAAGAATCTAAGGATATGGCTCCGTGGCGCAGCGGTCAACACGCTAGCCTGCGACACGGGGGTCCCGGGTTCGATCCCCGGTCAGGTCAGTATGGAAAAAGATCTTTTTCATATTGACCTGGGTCTTGGATGTTTATCTGTATAAGTATATATTATAAAATATAGTATTGTTGAGTTAGTATCCTGCGATACAAGTTCACAACTTACCGTGGGGCTAGATCAATTTGTGTGATATGTCCCTATATATTTATTTATTTATTTTATTCTTAGCACCAAAACAAACTTACATACTAGATAGGTTAATAGACATAATGAAAATTTTACCATTATTTGTCCAGACTTTTTTTGAAATGGGGATCGTGTATAATATGCAAGAAGACATACAATATCACGGATTGTAATCTTCCAAATGTCAAAAACCCTTATGCAAAAAGTCGAAATGTCAGTTGAACACAATAATGCCTTGCTATTCTCACCATGCTCCATGTCTATCTAACTACATACATAATCTCCACTAAACCTCCCATAAACCAGATTATTAACAGAGACTCGAAAACAAATAAGAATAACCCCATTATTCTATATCTGTACTCTCTATATTTATGGTTCATTCGCCCGATGCGCTCAGATACATCTACGGTCGTATAAGTAATTCCTTTGAAAATGTGCCACAAACATCCCCTCGTTCAGTTGACGTTTCATTACCAACAATAACAGATGCAGTGACTTTAGGCTTCTGACTCAGAATAGGACTACTTCATATCCATGTTAGTGTTGTACCTATAATAGGTAAATCGAAAAAATCTTTTCTTCCCTATCAAAAATATTATAGCCAATATCACCAATACTAATTCAACATGCCTAATTCATATGTTAGATCTATTTGAATAAGTTATTAGAATGAAACGAATCGAGTACAAGGTGAAGCGAATTATCAAATATTGAAATGAAAATTCTGGGAATGAATCTAATGCGATATTGAATGTGAAAGAACGAGCATCACCTGTAATATGTATATGCAAATGAAGTTGAGAAAAATTTTATATCATTACCCTGACCTATATTGATAGGTATCTACTTCCAGGGAACTTATATTCTTATACTATTTCCAGATATACATCCGACTTCTATCTATTTGAGATTGTACCCGGTATTTTTTGTTTTTATCTATGTATTGCCATCAATGATGACAACCGGGACAAACGGCTTAACGTGCCCTCCGAAGCACGGCGCTCAAGATATTTTTATGCCACTTGCGGTCACCCATCCAAGTGGGGACTGCGCCTAGGGTTGCTTAACATGTGGAAGCGTTTATTATAATCACGCTCACTGGGCCATCGGGCTCCTCAATACCCGTAAAGTGTTGATTGTTTTGGACTTCTTTTTTTGGAGTGATTCAGTTCGTCGATTTGAACAACATTTGCCATGGACCCAATAATTAAAAAGATTTTTTTATTATTTCTATTCATATACAATACACCCTAAAATTCAATACACAAAGTTTAAGAGGTGATTCTGCCCATCAACATGAAAGAACAACTATTTTATAGAAATTCAATATTATTTCTACCTCATCCGTACATTTGGTCCGGTCAGCTGGACACTTGTGTATGTCAATTTTTTTTTAGTTCCCAGCATTGGTCCAATATAAAAAGTTGTTCATGTTGATGGGCTGTGTCACATTTTAAAGTTTATGTATTGAATTTTCAAAGAAAGGGTGTATTATAACGAGCTCCGTGGCGCAGCGGTCAACACTCCTGTGACACGGATGGTCCCGGGTTCGATCCCCGATCAGGTCAAGATGGAAAATTATCTTTTTCAGATTGACTTGGATCTTGGATGTTTATCTATATAAGTATATACCTATTATAAAATATAGTATCTCGTTGAGTTAGTATCCCACGACAAAAGTTCACAACTTACTATGGGGCTAGCTCAATTTGTGTGATATGTCCCTATATATTTATTTATATTTATATTCAGTCACCCGGTTATAAAACTTTGAGTTCGGAGCATAGATCCCAAAGGTAAAGTTCAAATTGAAGGGCTGAATCACCCCTTGAATGGACCAAAACGATCATTATCAACCTGTGTATATGATACTATATTTCAAGAAATATTTATTAACTATGAGTAGCTACAACTATAACTAATATATCCCCACTTCGATATGACCGCAAGTGGCATTAAAATATTTCGAGCTCCTCGGTGCTTCGTTGGTCCCGGCTGTCATCATTGATGACAGTCGTTAAGCTATATCAGATGTCTTTAGGCAGCTTGAAAAATTAGACACCAGTGTTGGCCACTTACGAAAAACAAAACAAACAAACAACTTATATATATCATCAGTTCGTTGATCTAAATATTTTGCGAACATTAAAGTGAAAATTCTAAGAATGAAACTGACATTGAAATGCGAAGGAAGAAGCCGTCACCTCATATAATGTATTCAAATGTAGCCGAGCAAATTCAATTTCATAATTTATTCATTGCTCACATGTTGATCTGGGAGAAATAAAAAAAAAACAAACAACGCGCTGCTTCTCTTTCCAAGCAGATCGTTAAAGCCGGTGGAATAAATGGGCGAAAATTAGAGGACTAATTTCAATAGACGATGCAGCTAAAACCCATCATTATATTGCGTCTGTCTGTCTGTTGAATTCTTCGTTTAAAACAACAAAACCATTTGAAAAGGCAGTAAAGCAATCAGACTAAAATTCAAATCGAAATCTTAACTCATCTCACATAAGGTTTTTATTAGCATGGCGTGAAATAAAATACTTTTTTTCCAAGAATAAAGCAATTTGCTGGCATGCTTTATGACAACGTAAAGCAAGTCGTTGTATTCAAAACGGATAGCTGCCACGTTTTACTGCTTTTCAACAATTCTTTTTTCAAAAGTTTTTTATGATTGGTAACTTGATATGTCATGTTGCATTCTTTAAAAACATACTAGAGGGTAAGGTCAAAGGAAAGAAAGGTCCAGGGAGACCAAGGAAATGAATGATCTTTTGACCAGCTAAAGAAGCTAGTGTCATGTCGTATCAAGCTGTGTAGTTCCCGGCAGAGAAGAATAGGATCACTCCAAATCTTCCCGTGGATGTCGTAAAAGGCGACTTAGAAAACTCCAGCTAAACAAAGCTTAAAAACATCAAAGAGACCGCTCCAACCCGTCTGGCCAGCATGGAGAGTGTAGGCCAAATCCTCTGACTGCCCTGGCAGTACAAAGAGGGTCGTACTCTTGCAGTAGAGACTAATAAAGACCTGATGATGATGATGATGTCGTATCTAGAATTAAAGTCTAAAGCAGAGGATAGAAGTCTGGCGCATACTCCATCAACAAGAGCTACAAAGCTCTTAAATAAGAAGAAGAAAAAGTTTTATAAAAAGCTCTCAGCATGTATGGTGTACATTAAGAAGCATCTGATTTCGTTCTTTTAAATAAGAAGACTGCTTTGTACCCAAGGTGTATAAATATTCTTTGCCCCAGGCTCAGTCTGATACGTAAGGAATGAAGGAAGATGTCATTAGTATGTATGTAAATGTAGGCGAGGAAAATTGAATTTCATAATTCAACCAATTCGCCCCGGGCGTCGCGCCTCTCAATCAAAACGCGCGTTATTTTAATGTAATAAACGTTCGAAATTACCTGAATTGCTCATTGCGTTATCATCTTTAATATGATTATTACATTGAAATGTACCTTTTTAGTTAATTACATAAATGCTTGTATAGAAAAAAAAAAACTTAGTGCATTTTTCGTAGCACCAAAGACAATTCTCAACTTATATTAAAAACAAATAACCCATTTTAACTTACTTTAAACCTAATTTAAATAGATTGAAATTTATTTCATTAAACAACACGTGCCGTCGGAACCGCACTTTAAGGGTTTTGTGCTACCATACCATATTTAACTAAAATGGAAGCCCACACACGAAATCATTTATTTGCATGGTGTGCTTAATTTTTTATTTAATGTTAAGTATTAGTTGTTACAGCAGCAAAAGATATACACATTTTGGGAAACTTCAAGACTACAACTATAGAGGTTCAATATTGTTAAACGAATGGACAAGCGGACGGACAGCCGAGGCTTTGATTCTTCTTCCTCACCTTTTTCAACTTTACTTTACAACTTTATATATGAGGGGTTGGCAAAACATGTCAGTTTCTTCTACTTCACTCTATTGCTGGTCATACTCTCTGTTACACACTAGCGGAGGCTTTGATTAAAGTTTAGAAATGCAGAGTACATTAACAAAGAGTTTATTTTATCAAATAAAAATTGTACCCATTAATTGGAGCGAAACCGATTTCAAAAGCTTGTAAAAGTATTTAATGCATTAAAACTAACGTGAGATGTTAACATTATTAATATGTATAATTTAAGATATTTTAACAAAAAACAAAAACCGACTTTAACCCTATCAATTTATTTAAATAAGCGTAAGAATAAAATTTTAAAAAGTGTTTTCTTATGTTTTCGCGATTGTTACACATTTGCTCAATCAAGACCTATTACAAGCCGCACAAGAAAATAAACCAACTTTTAAGACCTGTCAAATCTAATATCCCGTTACAAGATGCTGGAGTTTATAAAATTGACTGTGAGTGTGGTTTATCATACATTGGGCAAACAAAGAGAAGCATCGGTACCCGTATAAAAGAACATATTGCTGACATGAAGCATAGGCGCTCAACGAAGTCTGCAGTCTGTGAACATGCCCTAGACAAACCCAACCACTATATGCGTTTTGATAATCCTCAAGTCCTTGCAAAAGAAAACAGATACATTCCAAGAATGCTTCGTGAGGCTATTGAAATTAAAAAACATCCTAATTTCAATAGAGAGGATGGTTGGCAGTTACCACCAGCTTGGGATCCAGTCATCAATTTAATCAAATCTCAAGCTAAGCAGAAGACTGCAAGACCTTCAGACACCGTGAGCCAATACTGCGTACATCCGGAACGTTATCAATAAATATTTTAGGCGGTAGATTTTGCAGTTCTTATAAAATACTAGACAAATGTCAACTTAGTCTACCTGCGACCACGAACACTGTAAAGTGCTCGAAACGTTAGGTGTATAAATAATGTAATAAACGCGATAAAAACCGTATTAAAATAATTAAATTTAAAAAAGTGTAAACCGAACGGCATACTAGTAATTTTTTTTTTTGGTTTTTGTGTATTTTTTCAAAAAGCGCTCATCATATTTCGGTAAAAGTTTAATGGGACCATCTGTAAAGTATTACCTATCGAACGAAAAAAGAATTTCTTAAATTGGTCCAGGCGTCTTCGAGAAATCAGGGAACATACATAAAAAAAATAAAGATTATGACGAATTTAGAACCTCCTCCTTTTTTGAAGTCGGTTAAAAATACGGGTCATTCACTCACGGCCTGTAGCTGACTTCATACGTGAGTGACCCGTATTTTACATATTAATAGTATTTAATGCCTTATTTATTTTACTAATCCACTCATTTGACTACAGGTAAACGGTAATTAGTTACTAATTACGGTGATGAATATTGATACTGTGAATTTAAAAGACTAGTGAAATCCAAAATATTCAGAAGTGCTCCCAATTTGCGAGGATCACGGTTATCAGTTTCAACTAAATATCGCTTCTCTTTTTCTATGATATTCGTAGAATGAATTCAAGCGAAGCCGATATCATAAGCAAGTACCATAATTTTTATGGCCACATTATTTATCGTCATATTTATTTCATAAAACCACTCAATTTACAACAGGTAAACGGTAATTGCGGTGATGAATATTGATACAGTAAATGAAACGGACTCTTTAGTGAAACCCAAATTTATTATTTAATATTCAGAAGTGCTCCCAAATTATGAGCAGCGCGGAATCGTTTTAAGTTTCATAACGATAAATAAAAAGGTTCCTCAATTATATTCTTCTTGTCGCTCTATGGAAACTGGCTGGTTGTGCCTGTTAAACATATTCCATCTTATTATAAAACAAGGACTTACTTTAGTACCTGGTTTAAACCACTACCCGACCAAAATATGTCGACATATGTACCTTGACGTTTCTTACCTGTCATTGCCAATTCATTTTGGTCGGATAATGGTTTAAACTGTATGTATATACCATAAAGTATGTTTTTGCCATATGACATGATCCTAGGCCAATGTAAATGTTTAACATATGTGGCAAAAACAAAAATAGCTAAGTTTCACTTATTCAGGGAAACTTCTTAAAAAAACGTGCGCACTATTTATTACAAAACATCAATATTATGTACCATGTTTAATGCAAAGAATAAATGATTTGATTTGATTTGAAAATTTGAAAATTATAATCTTTTTTTATTTTTCAGAAACTTGAGTGAAGAAACCTATATTTAACATGCATTTTCATACGTCCACGTTTTCCTCAGAAAAACAAATTAAACATAGACAACGAACTGATCTAAAAGGTTGTTTTTGGAGTACGGAACTCTATAAACACCATTATTCTGTGTCATAAATAGTAATACCTTTACAATAGGGAGTAAAGATTTTTGCTTACAGTCTAGTACCGTCTAATGAGTTGTACTGTACAGAAGTTCTTAAGACGAGAAGAGGAGCGTCGTTAATTCCATTGTCTTTAAACTACTCTTAAAACGTTTAACATTCATATAATCAGGGTTTTTATCCCTTGTGGGGTACACGTAAAACATACTTTAATTGGTAATCCGAATAGAAGTGTAATCTCTTGTACAGTGTAATGAGTTTCCTGCAGTGGGAATTACGTTGTCTAGCGCGCTGTTAAACCCATTCATACTTCATTCCTTTTCGGACTACCCTTAAAGAATCATAAGGCCACGTACTGGGGAAATATTCTGGTTTACACATGGACACCTAATACGAGTGTATTCTTAACTGTGAGCCTGGAATTTGCTATTTGACTTGGAAAAGTATACTCTCATAGTATACTCTAACTTGTCACTTATTCAGGGATTTTTTTTTTGGTTTCAGACTGCCCTTTGAGAACGTTAAGGCCAGACACTCAAAGGACGGTAAAATATTCTGGTTAACACATGAATACCACATACGATCCAATAGAGTATGCTTCTGCACGCGATTTTCTTCCTTTATTCTTTAATCGCTTTATACATCCATTAAAAAAGTAATTTTGGGCCTATACACAGCCAAACACCACAAAACATTCACTGGCTTTTATGCAAAAGTAAGTGTGAACACATAGAAATATATCCTGTACAGTGTAATGAGTTGCCTGCAGTGCAACGGACGTTGTCGAGCGCGCTGTTAGAGCCATTCATACTTCATTCCGTTTCAGACTGCCCTTTGAGAACGATAAGGTCGCACACTCACTGCGCTGGTAAAAGATTCTAAGATAACATGAACCCGAATTCAATCTCTGGGCGTCTGGCCCAATCTACATACTTTGATTGAAAAAACAATATCTTAAAGGGTAAAATGTGAATTGTATTTTGTAAAAACAGTGACAGTATGGGGGGGAACGGGAGTAACCTTTATGCTCTCTTTAGAAAGAGCGCAACGGTCTGTTCTTAAAACCATGTTTAACAAACCCTTCCGCTACTCAACTACTGACCTTTATACGCAAGCCCGTGTCCCTACAGTACGTCAACTTTATATCCTTAGAGCGTTCTTAAAGCACCATGCCAAGCTAGTCACTTCTCCTATATATCCTAATCTCTTAAAAAGTCGTACTTTTAGACCTCCTTGTCCCCTTGTAAGGACAACCTTTGCTCAGAGACTTTCAGGATTCATGTTACCATATGTTTACAAAATTGTTTCAAAGGCAGTAGACTTAAAAAACTGCACTGTTCGCCAGGCCAAGCATAAGCTGCTTAAGTGGCTCCTGACACTTTCCTACAAGTAAACTGAAAACTTTATTAAGATACCTTCTTGAGTGATGCGCAGCGGGCATGGTTTTTGTTTTGTTTGTAGTGCATGTTATTGGGCATGCTAACTTTTCTAAAGGTCATGATGTTATCATTATGTTCTTTATCTGTTTAGGGTAAAACACGGATAGTTGCCTCACTTTTCAAAAAGTTTAAATTATAAAAAAATGTGTCGTTATTAATAATACCTGATAATGTATACGAAAACATAGGTTCTTCGTCTTTTATAGAAGACCAATTTCGTTAACATAATTGATACAGGTTTTGAGTATATAACGTTTTATTTGACCTCCTAAAAAAGGGATAGTTGCCTACTGCAGCGGATAGTTGCCAAATGTTAAAAAGAGTTAGGAGGATACTTGCCGCATAGTCATACATATAACACTTAGTTTCCGCTTATACTTGCGAGGCATTCTGTTTACCTAGAATGGGCAAGTGCAAGCGGTTAATATTGTTTTCTATTTAAAACAAGTAAGTATAGCATGATTTTTACTTGAAAAATTTTTTTTTAAATATGTGATGAAAAAGTATGCGCCACAGGTAGGTTTCGAATACATTCATCACATATTTTCAATTTTAATAATATACCGAGCATTGTAATGCTATTTAAAAACCATTTAAGTGAAAAAAAAAATTCGTTGATTAAGGAATAAATGGTTATGGATAATTGCACTTAGAGCAACTATCCGCCACAATAAATAAGGCAACTATCCTTTTTGATACGGATAGTTGCCTTTTCGATTTAGAAAATAAATAAAATCTTTTCAACAATAAAACGCAATTAATAGGGCAATTAAAGGTCTAATGTAAGCAAAGAAACAAAATGTAGTCTGAAAACACAATCAATTATAAAGATATCCAACAAAAACTAGGCACCAATATAATTTCGACGTCCGTTAATGTTTCGCAGCGGAAGATTTTTGCTCACACGGACGAAACGCGTGCACCCACTCCAACGGTTTACGTGGCAGTGAGGCCTGCGGGGGGAGCGCTTCTAACTATAATCAAGCAGTAATGCCACAAATGTACCTAACATAGAGAATTCGAAACCGACGCAAGTATCCCCCCGACGCAACTATCCGGGTTTTACCCTATACTCGTACTTAAGTGAAAACATTGTTTTTCTCAGTTTTTTGTTTTTTTACAAACTGAGACACCAAAAATATTTATGTTGGAACGTTTATCTCGAAATGATTTTGGATTCAGCCAGTTATAAGAAATATATTTAGCATAGTGAATCAAACAATAAATCACAATATAATTAAGTAATTCTATGGTATACCATAGATATATGATACCAACCTGATAATGTATACATTATCAGGTTATCTTGTAAAACTATGGTTAAGGAAAAAGACAAATTTATAATTATAATTAATGTAATTTCTCACAAAATTGTAACACTTGCTTGATTTATACTTACCTTTATTTACCTTACCATATCTTTTTTTTTTCAAACTAAGCACTGTTCTGTTATTCCAACCTCTTAAGGTCCTCACGAGACAGGCCTGACCTAGTGTGGGGATCGCTAGTAAACGTAATAGGTACATATTCATGAAATCATAACTACCGAAATATTTAATACTTGTAGGTTCTTTTTGCAATGCTACCATTATACCCTTTTTTTCATATCATGTATACTTTTTCTCATACATGTATCTGTGTACGTGTTTTTTTTGTGGCAAATAAAAAATATTTCTATTTCAAAAAAAAAAAAAAATACGTAAGTATATATAATAAATATATTTTTGCTTTTGCTATTTACTTTACTTCATGATTTAATTTTAGACATGAGTAAATATGACGAATATTTTTTTTGATCAATGGAAAATACATCAGGATTAGTCATAATCTAAACTAAAAATGTGAATGCAACAATCATTGATATAAGTCAGAAATTGAGGAGCGGGGTGGCTATGTAGTTTTTGATTCTAAGTCTTTGTATGATACAAAACACGCTAGTGAATATCCAACCTTAGAGTTAGCCTAAAGCGTAACCAAGGGGATGTCTTGCATCAAGGAGTCTTTTATCCTACATTCACAACCACGTACCTTCTACAACAATTGCATGTGAAGCTTTATTCCTTAGAGGTAAACGTAAGCGGGAAATGTGCCGTTTGTTTTTATGTCTGAAATTGTCTGATTTAGACTTCGAGCAACACGGCCTTCCGTACCGGAAGGGAGTAGCCATACGCTGCGTTCCCCTCTGTCAAGGTACAAGCCAAATGAGGCATATGCATGTCTATGTGTTAGTTGTGTGTAATTCATCTGCACAAAATTACTCTTTCTTTTTTATGTCCTAATTACTATCAAGTGAAAGTT
Source organism: Rhodophaea formosa (assembly GCA_963082605.1). NCBI lineage: Eukaryota > Metazoa > Arthropoda > Insecta > Lepidoptera > Pyralidae > Rhodophaea > Rhodophaea formosa. The sequence continues at coordinate 22,602,721 of OY720208.1, forward strand.
TAAGTTTTGTATGTAGGTGTGCGGAACTAAACTTGTGTGCACATTTCCCCCCGCAAAAAACGCCAGAAAAATTGTAATAGTAAATTGCCGCTTTGCCCACTCGTACGGAGGCCGTGTTGCTCGAAGGGTTTAGACAATAAAAGGGAGAATCAAAAATTTTTTAATTCAATTAGATGATTTTTCGAGCACATTTTAAACTTTTACAGCAACTCGGTGAAATAATTTATAGATATACAGCGTGTAAATTGACGCTCGACATTCCCATAAAGGGGCAACACAGACCGTCGATATCAACAACTTTTCCTATGGAAGAGCCTTTCTGATAGAGTTTTTGGTGTAGGATTTTTTTGTCACTTATGTGTTTATTTTTTGATGATTCCATAACGTAAAAAAAAATAGGCCATATGCCTATTACGAGATTCCGTGCCTCAACAGTATCTTCTAATTTTATCATTCCATATCGTCTTTATTGTAACACAGTCATTGTCTTTTATTCACAGACCCTTCGTCATAATGACAACATCATCCCATGTCAGCCCAGTATTATAACAGACTCTAATATTGTGTCCCAAAGGAATAATCACTTGCTTTCATTGTGAAAACCTTTGACAATTGGTCAAATATTTTTGAAATTAGTAATGAGAGTTTCCGTGCCACAATATTATCTTCTAATTTTTGTCTCATATTGTCTTAATTGTAGTATCGCAGTCACTGTCTTTTATTCGCAAATCCTCCATTTTAATTCCAACATCATCCCATGTCGGCCCAGACAACAACCTCCAATAATTGTGTCCTAAAGGAATTCTCTCTTGGTTTCAGTACGAAAACCTTCGATAATTGGTCAAGTATTTTTGAAATTAGTAATGATTCCGTGCCAGAATAGTATTTTCTAACTATAAAAGTTAGAAAATACTATTCTGGCTTTCTGGGTCATGTTCTTGTCCCACTTTGTCCTAATTGTAACACAGTCATGGTCTTTATTCGCAGACCCTCCATGGAAATGGGAATATCATCCCATGTCGGCTTAGTATTACAACATACTCCAATAATTGTGTCTCTGAGGATGAGAGGTCGGTACAAAAACCTTAACCATATTTACTGAGATACTTATTAAAAGTGACAGTATTTATGCCAAAGCTCATTATAAAAACATACCTACATACACATAATTTCGTCTTATTCCTATACGGCGTAGACAGACCCCAAAGTCATCACTACATATTATAAAACAAAGTCCTCCGCCGCGTCTGTCTGTCTGTCTGTCTGTTCGCGATAAACTCAAAAACTACTCCACGGATTTTCGTACGGTTTTCACCAATAGATAGAGTGATTCACGAGGAAGGTTTTAAGGTATAATGCATGCCCGGGCGCAGCCGGGTAGGGCTGCTAGTAAAAACTAAAGGCCATTAGCGGATTAGGTGCGCGTACAGGTGGAAAGCGGAATCAAAACTTTGATGGGTTGCTGGCTAGCAATGTGGCTACATTGCCTAATTGACGTGATTCTGCAAAATTTTGCCCAATCCCTTAAGCGGCTTTTCCGGACTTTGCGGTAAGAAATAAGCTGGACTTTTTTCTATGCATTTTTTTCTGTTCACTCACCTAAACAGTCATTTTAAATAAATATATAAATGTTCACTCACCTAAACTGGCATGGAACAGTCATTTTAAATAAATATATAAAAATAGAATTAAATTATTATGGGCTGAGTCTCTTATTTATCCCAAAATATCTTTTAATTGTATCCCAAAGGAATGATTCACGAACCTCACTCACATTAGGTGAAATATGTCTTAAAACAGCACATAAAAAATTATATGCTAACTCATAGAACTAAATACCAATTTTGTCTCATGCCAGACTCCGACACCTATAATTGCGTCCCAGTGGACTTTCCTTTAACTACCTAAAGGAAAGTTCACTAGGCGATACAGAAAACCTTACTGATGTTCGATGAAATGTATCTACAAAACGAGCCACTCATAGAACTTCACTATCAATATTATTTTATGCCAGACTCTACTAATTTTGTCCCAATAGACTTCCCTTATACGTTACGATACAGAAAACCCCACTCTCATATGTAGTGAAATGTGTATATAAAACAACAAATATAGGATTCCGTGCCTCATAGAACCATAGAACTTAACTACCAATATCGTTTCATGATCAGACTGCTTTAATTGTGTCCCAGTGGTCTTTTTATTTGGGTTATGTATGATATAGAAACGCCATGTGGTTCCCGGCAGAGTAAATAGGACCACTCCAAGTCTTCCCGTGGATATCGTAGAAGGCGACTTAGGAAACACTAGCTAAACAAAGCATATTACAAACATCAAAAGACCTTTCCAACCCGTCTCGCCAGCGTGGAGAGTGTAGGCCAAATGCTCTTGACTATTCTAGCTAATGTATGGCTCGTGTAATACAGAGAGGGTCGTGCTCCTGCAGTGGAGACTAAAAAAGACCTAATGATGATGATGATGATGATATAGAAAACCTCACTCACAGTTGGTAAAACTGCCGTGTGGTCCCCACGGCAGTTTTTAGATAGATTTCACAGGCAAAGCAGAATAGGACCACTCCAAGTCTTCTCATAGATGTCGTAGAAGGTGGCTTAGGAAACACAAGTTAAACAAAGCTTAAAAACATCTACAACAACAAATCCTCAGACTGCTCTGGCTAATATAATGGCTCTGGTAGTATAGAGGGTCTTGCTCCTGCAATGGAGACAGAAAAAAACACCTGATGATGATGGCTACCTAAACAGCAAATAAAGGGTGGGCCGTATGCCTGTTTACTTAATTAGCTGTATTAAAATAATGAAGGATTCCGTACCACTCATAATATTATGTAACTACGTATCAGCTTATGCCGGACTCAGCCTCCTCTCATTGTGTCCCAGGAGACCTTTCAGTTGCACTAAAGCAAAAAACATGACAGATACGGGCTTGATTGGTTCGGACTATCTATCTTGAAAATTTTATTGTATCATCTTCTTATTTTCATTATATCTTATATAGTTTACAAGTAAGTATGAAATAAAGCAAGATAGTTTTTTTTTTTTTTTTCAATTTCTAAGTTTTGTTTTTCTGTGTTTTGCATTTCGAAATCCATGCTGGCAAAGCCAAATTTAATGTAAGGTACTGGATACAAATAAGGCCTGAAATGTAATAAAACCTACCTGAAAAATAATGGACTTCGAACAGTGTAAACGTCTTGGTTAATAAAAAGGACATACAAAAACATGAAAAGCTGACACCACTTCACTACCTATATATAAATTATATATTTATTTTAAAAAAGGATTAAAAAAAGTTGCGGTTAATAAGGCCTATGTGCAACGCAATAAAGCCTATTCCATTGACAGAACCCAATTTTGCTGAAAATGTTGTTCATACATAAATAATAATACCTAACTTAAGTAAACAACGATGAAAGCTTTCAGTTTAAATACAATTAGTAAATAATTTCTAATGATTTGACACTTTTTCGAAAACACGCAAAGGCTTTATTAAATTACCCGGGCCTTATAAGACCTTGCCTTGTACGTGATTTTTGTTTAATTTGTAAGTAAAAATTATGACGCATGAAGTTATGTATTTTATTGATAGGCATGTTTAAATTTACAGGAAGCATTACAAACTGATCTCAAAATATTGCTTTTTTCAAGCAATAATGATATAAAGTGGTTCGAAATTAAGTAGGCCTTATTTGTATCCAGTACCTTATTATTAAAGTTTTTTTTTTAAGATCTTTAGTTATGTTTTCAAATCATTTATTATATTCTCAAGTCTTTTAACATTATGTTATTTTATAAGCATAACATGCACTTATTAAACCATGGGCGACGGTGACCACTTTCCATTAGGTGGCTCGTCTGCTCGTTTGCCGTCAAACAAATAAAAAAAAATTAAACTGATCGCCTGTGCCAGCATTGGACCCATGCTGGCACAGGCATGCCAGCATGGGTCCAATGCTGGCACAGGCATTGGACCCATGCTGGCACGAAAAAATCGATATGGTACGAATCCGTACCATATCGATTTTTTCGCTTATAGACGAGGAACCCCTAAAATAATCTCATGAATGCGTCATACCACACCATCATTTGTGGGCGGGCGACTATAAATAGTTGTTCATTCTAATCATAACACGGCGTCTGTTTTTTGTTATTTATGTGTATGTGGGAACAACAAGGGAAAATACCTGAAAATACGAGAAACATACAGAATCCACGATATCTGTGGCCTAGTGGTCATCCTGCCAGGCTTGCACATGGGAGTTCCCGGGTTCGATCCCCGGAGAGGTCAAGATAGTTGGTCTTTTTTTGGATCCATCTGGTCTTGATAGGTCTTTTTAGATCGATGCTAAACGTGGCCTGTAGGTTTTATGACCTTGGGCTCTGTCTACCCCGCAAGGGATAAAGACGTGATAGTATGTATGTATATATATTTCTGGGTCATGTTTTAGTTATTAATTCTAACATCGATGAGTTTAGTATCCCAATTCCATAGCACAAGTCTCGAAACTCATTTAGGAGCTAGCTCAATCTGTGTCATTTGTCCGTATATAGGTACTTATTATTCTTAATTTTCAATTCTAAGATAACACAGTTGCTCCTAAAATAATTAAAGAGGCGGTCAGAATGAACAAATTTTTTTATGGCTCCAATGCTGGGAATTTGGAAATATCGATAAAAAAAGCAAATCGATATTTTCATACCCTCAAAGTATTTTGAGGAACATGTGCCTACCTAACCCTCCTGTAATATCACCTTCTAAAACCTACCTTAAAACAAATTCTCGCAGAAATATATTACAAAACACTCAGCAAAAAACTTTTCGCTAAATCTACAAATCTCGCACCGCAATATTTTATTTACTGTATCTCATCCGCATATAGGGCGGCCATTTGTAATATTTAGTGATGATTGATCGAGCCTGGGTGATAGATTTTGGTGTCACCTGATTGATACGCGTCCTTGCGACCCCACAAACACATTACGAGAGCTATGACGCATCTTGTTTATCATGAAACGGAATATTTTTCAGGAAAGTATTTTGTTAATGGAATAAATACGAAATTGCCGTGTGGTTCCTGGCCGAGTAGAATAGGACCAATCCAAGTCTTTCCATGGATGTCGTAGAAGGCGACTTAGGAAACACAGCTTATAAACATCAAAGAGACCTTCCAACCCATCCAGGCCAGCGTGGATAGTGTAGGCCGAATCCTACGACTGCTCTGACTAGTAAATTGTTCTGTTAGTACAGAGAGGGTCGTGGTCCTGCAGTGGAGACTAAAAAATAGACCCGATGATGATAAATAAATGTAAAAAATGTATATTTGAATGTTTTCTACTCAATCACGACTCAAGAACTGCAGGGATCTTAATGATAAGCCGTATTGTGCCGTGTGGTTCATGGCATAGGTAATAATCTATACCGGGAAATTACATATAGCGTGAAAAATCATTGATTCAGAGTGTTTTAGAAACAACGCAGACTTGAAAAATAAACATTCCCGTCATTTCAGTTCAACAAATGTGTAAAGGTACAAGAATAGTACATTATGATTATGTATGACGATTTTAGGTAGTGCAGAGAGGGTCGTGCTCCTGCAGTGGAGACTAGAAAGACCTGATGATGATGATGACGATTTTATGGGCTTATAATAAACCAATGACTATAGTAGCCAGTTTACTGAGCACAAGCATTATACGACGTTTTTCAATACATTTGCGACTACCATATAATGAATTGAGCAATCACAGTGGTGTAAAGAAAAGGGGCCTACAGTCTGTATAATACAACATTACCGACTAAGTTTCGATGTCATAAGCACCGTAAAAATACTTTTTTGACTGACATTTCTAACTCATATTTTGTGTTAAATCCAATCATTTGCTCGATTTTAAAAACTTTTTCATTTTAACGAGCTGACACGTACATTTAAGTAACAGTCTTTCAAATAGCTATTTTGGGCAAATTTTGGACGGATATTCAATTTTCGTTCCGCTGTCTCATATAATATTCATGAACAATGTAGCATGAAATTACTTGGACATGGTAAATTATTACAAATTCAATTTATACATAACTAGCGCAGGATCATGATCCTCTCCGTACTGTACTGTCTCCGTACCGTACCAGAGCCATATACTAGCCAGAGCAGTCAGAAGATATAGCCTATACTCTTCACGCTGGCCAGACGGATTGGAAAGGTCTCTTTGATGTTTATAAGCTTTGTTTAGCTTGTTACGATATCCACGGGAAGACTTAGAGTGGTCCTATTCTACTCTGCCGGGAACCACACGGCATTTTTACCGACCTGTTGAAATGTTTACAAGCTTGACGTGCGGTCATAACTCCTTAGCCGCCCGGCGCCGATGGCGGTAAAAATAGAAAATTTACCAAAATAAAAATAACTAGCGTACGTGACTGGTGACCTATTTCAGCCGCAAACATGCTTGTTTTAAAACGTTTCTGGAAAACGTGTGAAACCGACGAAAGGACCCTTTGTCGGTTTCACACGTTTTCCAGAAGTATTGGTATAATATTTATATGTGTTAAGTTTTATATATAATGTAAATAGGAGGATACATTGTAGATCGTTTATCAGTTATTGAAATATTTGCTTGACATTTTTATATAGGACAAGAAAATATTTAATTTAATAGAATATAGTTACTAACACACATCTTAAGTTCTGTAGGTACTTTAACACTAAATTGACGAGCTCCGTGGCGCCAGCGGTCAACACGCCTGCCTGTGACACGGATGGTCCCGGGCTCGATCCCCGGTCAGGTCAAGATGGAAAATGATCTTTTTCAGATTGACCTGGGTCTTGGATGTTTATCTATATAAGTATCTATTATAAAATATAGTATCGTTGAGTTAGTATCCCATAACACAAGTCTCGAACTTACTTTGGGGCTAGCTCAATCTGTGTGATTTGTCCGTATATATTTATTTTACTTTTTTATTATTTATTTTTTGTTACATGTAACATTAAAAATGCAAAAAGTTTTTATAATAATAAAAAAATAAACTGCGCAATAATGTAGTAGTTTCTTTTTAAATAATTGTGTTTTCTATTATAAATAATTTTCTAACTAGTAACCTGAGTAGGTGAAGGTAAATCAGAAATAAATAGCTCACACTTACATTATGTATGATACTTCGTCCCTTTGCTCCGAGTGCCTTTTATTCATTCTGCTGTTCCATGTACCTTTCCCTTTCATACTGCCGATAATTTCGATTTATATTCGTTATTGTTTACATTTTTAGGCAAAAACTCTATCGTTATCTCATAATATTTGATATTGCAAAAAGTCGAAATATATTTAAAAACTATCGATAAAGTGCAGAAACTGATGAAATAAGATAACTTTTTTTTTTTACGGACAATTCACACAGATTGAGCTAGCCCCAAAGTAAGTTCTAATGAAAGGCTTGTGTTATGGGATACTAACTGAACGATACTATATTTTATAACAAATACATATATAGATAAACATCCAAGACCCAGGTCAATCTGAAATAGATCGTTTTCCATCTTGACCTGACCGGGGATCGAACCCGGGACCATCCGTGTCGCAGGCAGGCGTGATGACCGCTGCGCCACGGAGCTCGTCAAATTAACTTTTGGGTAGATATATTATTTTGACTCTGTGGCCTAGTGGTCAGTATTCCAGGGTGTTACACCGCATGTCCGGGTTTCGATTCCCAGTCAGGTCTAGATGAAAAATTATCTTCTTCAGTTTGCTCTAAGTTTTGTATCTCTACCTATACGATATATGAAAATCTTGTACCTAGTTTCTTTAAGGGAAAGAGGCATGAGTACTACGTACGAATATGTGTAATTAAACAAAACATAATTTTGTTTCTTACGACGTGTCGTGAGCACGAACGAACTTCAACCGTTGGTAATTAGCCAATTTACAATGCCAATATAATGTCGCGGCGATAATAAAAGTGATTTAGGATTTAATTGACACTTAGACAATGCCTACGTGTCCAGTCTACATAGTTGTGTCATCATTATCATCACTTATATAGGAAGTCATTGATACGATCGTTCCGACGAAAGGAAAAATCCTGTGTTTCGAATTCACCATCATGCTTAATTATAACCTGATTGTTTATTTTTTCCCTTGTTTGTTGCCAAACTATTGCCAGATTTTGACTGAAGCCGTGTAAATGTATGGCCTGATTAGTTTAAACACACAGTATCACTTCTTTATCCTTTACAGAGTAGTCAGAGGTAGACTTCGCTAGACAATAGCCAGGTTGTATAGTGTGGCTTCACAACGTTTCCTGCTGGCTTTTTTTATAATAATGCATATTTGATACTCTTAGTTAGCCTTGAATGTGTTATTTAAACGCCAACATTGGTAAAAAACAACAAAAAAATGTTTTGGATTGCTTTTATAAGGAATGAATTAAATTTAAAAGTGTTTGCGAAAACAAATCAAGTGGGCCTAAACACGGTGGGATTATAACTTGTGTAATTTAAAAATTCCTTAGTTTAAGGTTCTATGATCAGACTAATTTGTTTACATAATTCTATTGCATTGTCATAGGATTTACAAGTGTATGTTAATTTTCCACTCAATTGGTCATCAAGGCATTTAAAAGTGAGTAAAATTTAGCTTAAGGATTTGACAGTCATAGAAAAAGACATACAGACGGATGAACTGACAGACATTTCAATGGCCGCACAGACTCTAGAACGGGTAAAATTACACATCATCATCATCATTAGCCTATACTCGGCAAACGTAGTGTAGGACGTCCTCAGGCACGGTGGAGTGATGATTTGCGCAAGATGGCTGGCAGGAGCTGGATGCGAGCTGGCGAAGATAGATCTCGATGGCGTGCAATTGGGGAGGCCTATGTCCAGCAGTGGACAAGTATAGGCTGATGATGATGATGATGAAAATTACACAAAAGCTTGTAAATTACAGAAACTTGCATACGTTATAAAAACCAATTAGCATGGCCATTATTTACAATTAACGAGTAAACAAAGTATATTAGTCGAATATCACGTTTGTAATAATGAGCAAAACAAACGCTAACTCACATCCGCCGGATAAACTAATTTGTTGTGATTGTGTTCATGTGTATTGTATTTGTGCATTGTAAATAAAACTTGCATATTATGAATACAGCAATTTTGCTTATAGCATTATTATTATGTCAGTAGTGTATAGTTTAGGAGGTGTATTAGGTGTATAGTTTAGAAGTTCCTATAGCTATCTAAGGGAAGCTATCTTAAGTTTAAGATAAGTAAAATTTAACTCAAAGATTTGAAAGTCACAGAGACAGACATACAGACAGACGCACAGACTCTAGGACAGGTGAACCTACACAAAAGCTTGTAAAATACATGAACTTGCATACGTTATAAAAATTAATTAGCATGGCCATTATTTACAATTAACGAGTAAACAAAGTATATTAGTCGAATATCACGTTTGTAATAATGAGCAAAACAAACGCTAACTCACATCCGCCGGATAAACTAATTTGTTGTGATTGTGGTCATATTTGTGTATTGTAAATCAAACTTGCATATTCAGAATACAAAAATTGCATATAGCATTATTATTATGTCAGTAAAGTGTATAATTTAGGAGGTGTATTAGGTGTATAGTTTAGGAGTTCCTATAGCTACCTTAAGGAAACTATCTTAAGTATATGATAAGTAAAATTTAAGATTTGAAAGTCACAGAGACAGACATACAGAGAGGCACATAGACTCTAAGACAGGTGAAACTACAAAAAGCTTTTATAATACAGAAACATGCTTACTTAAATTAAATTAATTAGCATGGTCATTGTTTAGAATTATTGACTAAACAATGTATATTAGTTGAATATCGTGTAGTATTAATGAGCATAACAAACGCTCACTCCCATCCGCCGGAAAGACTAATTTGTTGTGATTGTTTTCATGAGTATTTTGTGCATTTTAAATAAAACTTGCACATTCAGAATACAGAAATTTCGCATATAGCATTATTATTATTATGTCAGTAGCGTGTATAGTTTAGGAGGTGTATAAGGTGTATAGTTTAGGAGTTCCTATAGCTATCTTAAGTTTAAGACAAGTCAAATTTAACTTAAAGTTTTGAAAGCCACAGAGACAGACATACAGACAGACGAACAGACTCTAAGACAGGCGAAACTAAATAATACCTAGTAAAATTAGAAATTTACATACGTACATTAAAATCATAAGCATGGCCATTGTTTACTATTGTCTACCTAACAAAGTATTTTATATATATATATATATATATTTTGTAATGAATTTAATGTACGAATGCAAGTTTCTAATTTTACTAACTATTATTTAGTTTCGACCGACTTTGAGTCTATTCATCCGTCTGTATGTCTGTCTCTATGGTTTCCAAACCTTTAGTTAAATTTGACTATATTATACAAAGTATTATAGTCGAGTGTGACTGAGATTTCAGCGCGCCTCCGCGAAGTCACTGGAGACCCCAGGACTGGTAGTTACGTTGCACAGCGAATTGCCATTGCTGTGCAGAGGGGTAATGTCGCCAGCCTACTGGGCACCCTTCCTCGCGGCGACGGGCTGGAATCTCTTTATTATTTATAATTAGGCTACATGTTCAGTCTTCTGGAAATATATTATAAAAATGTGTAAATAAATAAATTTAATAGTCGAATATCGCTTCTGAAATAATGAGCATAACAAACACCAACTCACTTTCACCGGAAGGACTAATTTGTTGGTTAGAAATGTGTTTATTTTCGGCAGGTCTTTACATAACAACATGAAAAAAGTTAAGAATTTTACAATTTGTTGTGATTGTTTTCATGAGTATTATATAATGTGTGTTGTAACTCAGCCGTGTGGCTCCCAGCAGAGTAGAATAGGGCCACTCCAAGTTTTACCGTGGATGTCGTGGAAAGCGACTTAGGAAACACAAGCTACACAAAGCTTATAAACATCAAAGAGACCTCTCCAACCCGTCTGGACAGCGTGGAGAGTGTAGGCCAAATCCTCTTACTGCTCTGGCTCTGGCAGTACAGAGAGGGTCTTGCTCCTGCAGTGGAGCTTAAAAAAAGACCTGATGATGATGATAATGTATTGTATTTATGCATTGTATAAAACTTGCATATTCAGAACACAGAAATTTTGCATTAGCATTAATATTATGTAAGAAGAGTGCATAGCGTGTAAATTTATCCTCGACACACTCCATAACGGGGTGGCTCAGCCCGTCTTGAGCCCCTCAATATGGACAACTTCTTCAATGTGATCAAGGCCTGAAACTCAAAAAAACTGGACATTTTCATACAAAAATATTCAGCCGCCCAGGCAATTATAAGAGGAAAGTAAAAAAAAATCAAGTTCCCAGCATTGACCCCATAGGAAAAGTTGTTCATATTGACGGTTTGAGTTACCCCTTAAAGGAAATGTCGAGGTTCAATTTACACGCTGTATGAAAAGAGAATGTATCATAGTAAATCCATTGTAAAATCGCCAATTTTAATTGTTATCACCTTTGTACGATGCTTTTGTGAAGAGATAATAAAGAAATTTATTATTATTAATGTACCTACAAAAGCAATTAGTTTGTAGCAGTAGATATAAAAATTAGAATTGTCTTTAAAGCATTTGTAACAAAATCATGACACATGTAACAAAATCTTAAACACGTATTGTAATCTTTATCACTCTCTAGAATTAATAAATTCTAGAAAAAAGCATACAGAAAAAGTAAACAAAATCTAAGTTGATGTGTCTATAAAGTCTGATATCATCCCGTAAAGACGTCGACGTAAACAGTAAACAACATTACCATAGAACATATCACTCTTCCGATAGTAAACATGGTTTTCCTGACAAAACACCTAAAGATAGATAAATATGCTGTTATGTGAACAATTATTTATTTAATAATATACAACACTTATTAAAATATACTTGTTTCAAATTAAGAAATAACATATTCAATATTAAGAGCGTTCACTATCCGAACGCATAACTTTTTTTTGTATAAAAGTTGTTTCGCATAAAAATATTTCGCATAAAGGTATGTTACGCATAAAATTTGTATGGAAAATTTATGCGTAACATACCTTTATGCGAAATATTTTTATGCGGAACAACTTTTATACCAAAAGTTATGCGTTCGGATAGTGAACCTATTAAGAGTTATTAATTAGACAAAGCAACGTTTTAGGCTTTGTACGAATGCCTTACTAAATTAGGCGGACGCGCTTCGATCCTTAAATGTCAAATAACATGACCAATGACCATACCCTCGCGTCTACCCATGCGCTTTTGTCGCCTAACATAACTATCCCACTTACAAATGTGTTATTTTATTTAACTTATTTCCCTACGGTAGAAGTAAACAGTAGCCATACTCACAAATTTTTTGCCTTAAAAATCTTGACTGACATTTTTATATTAACACACAATAAGAAGAATTAAAACTCATTGGATGAAAAATGCAAGAGAGTTTATTTCGTGAAGTCTTGTTAAAATGAAAACTATAGATATAGTAATACATAGTCTCGGTTTCTACGTACTACATTTTATTCCACTTCATATACAACTAAGTTCTGTGTGTATACCAGTGGGAATTGAAAATAGAAGCCTGTACCTAGTATTATCTTATATGCTACATATTCTGAGGAGTTTTATTGAATTTGCCACCTCAATTCAATTCCAGAACTTCTAAGTAATTTCTGTAATTGTAATTCAGGTTATATTTGACGCTGAAGTGAAGGTAAACAGAACTAAGCTAATAAATTTAAACGGTCTATCAACTGTTTAATTTGTGATGCTAAAGTTTTAATAGCTTGTCTGTAAATTTGACGTCGGCCAGACCAGATTAATGATCGTGGAATGAAAATGTGAATCTTTTGAATAGGCAGCAATTTAAAATTACACACAGTGTATCATGACCTACGACATACTCCTAAAGGGGTGACCAAACCCATTATTATGAACAACTTTTGATATGGGATCAATGCTGACAACTCAAAAAAAATATTCGACATAGTCCATTGAAATAATAAGTACTACGTACTAGAGGACCTACGTTGAATATTGGCATTGTTCCGTTCTTCGAAACAATAACGGTTCGTCCAATCATACATACTTAATACTTCAACGCTATATTTGCTACAATCACGTGTTTCCATAGCAACATGTCAACATAATGCAAAATGGCGGGAGGTAATAATATTGATTTTATTTTGGAAAAAATTAAATTAGTTTAAGTACTTGCTAATGAAAATTTATTTCTTTGCACTGTGCAGAGCTCGATAAGTTATTACTGCAATAACTCAATACACACCAAGGCATTTTTTATGATTTTTACCAAGTTTTGTTTATTAATCGTGGGAGGTACTACAAGCGAAAGAGCTAACAACCGACGGCAGCTAATAATGCCTATGCCTCTCGTTAGTTTTAATTAAAAGGTATCATCATCATTTATTTTGCTCATATTTACGGCAATAGCATAATTTGTTTGAAGATTTTGGAATCGTACGTATGTTTTGATCATGGACCTAGGAATAATATGGACCCGGCATTAGACACATCAAAAGTGAAGCATAACTTACGTCACATCAAGTCACATGTGTGCAGCATGTATTTGACATTTGGGAAATTTGACATTTCGTTCGACCGGGGAAAAGTGTAGGGATTTTTGTGCCGATGTGTGCCTGCGCTAGTGTCGCGACACGAGTGTAGGGATTTTTATGTGCGTCACTGTTACATTTTCCAAGGGCATATCCTGATTATTCTTAGATCCATGGTTTTGATTTGCACATAAATTTTCTGACTTGAAAACGTTTTATTGGATTCATTTTAATAAAAAATCGGCATTCATTTCTTTGACAGATTTTATTTCAGTACCAGTAAAAATGCACTGAAACTCATTTTGTGCAGTTTTGTTGAAAGGTGCGTTATTTATTTTAATAACTATGTAATCAAAAAAATAATTAGCAAAATAAATTTATTAACTTTAAAATTAAATTACAGATTTTTATGTTTAGATTATGCAAAACACAGTCTGTGCCACAGACGAAATTATATTAACTTCTTTCAAGGATTGTTTTCGTTTAATTTAAGACGACAGACGCAAGCGTTTGTGAGAAATAACAAGAAACATAGACTCGCAGACATCATTACTTTTTTAGGGTTCCGTACCCAAAGGGTAAAAACGGAACCATACTATTGAGACTTTACCGTCCGTCCTTACGTTTGTCTGTCTGCCACCAGGCTGTATCTCATGAACTGTGATAGCTAGACAGTGGAATTTTTCATAGTCGATGTAATCAAATCCAATCATACCCATACAAAAATCAAGATATTTTTGCCGTTTTTGTTCGATAGTCTAATGTTGTATAGATAATGGTACGGAACCCCAAGAGCGCGGGTCCTATTCGCGCATAGCCGATTTCGTTTTTAAATGCTGTTTTTCAAAGTATTAATTAAGAACTCCTGTGCACGGGGGAGAGTTTCAAGATATAGAAAAAGTGCATTCTAGTTCCCAACTAATATTAAAAATGTGAAAGTGAGTTTGTATATTTGACTGTTACCCCTTCACGCTTTATCTACTTAACCAATCTTCTTGGAATTCACGTAGACGTCGCATACACGTAGATGAGTAGTTCCACAACTCGTCCCACATGCCTACGGCCCATAGATAATACTACGGAGATGGACATAGGCTATAAATCCGCGGGCAACAGCTAGATAGTTTACAATGATTGATGTCTGTTCAATCTTCTTAGCACATGCTTAAGAATCATATTTTTTATCAGTACTTTTTACAGGCGATATCACAAAACGCGTGGGAACCTAACGGAAAATAAGTACACAACTCATAATTAAGGTTAAAATAAATTACGTCTACTTCAACGATGCAATTCCGTCCTAATTGGCTATTAACTAGGATAATAACTCCAAGACGGCTATAATGATTTAATTGTACATCAATCTCGACATTATTAGGCAAGATGATACAACTGCTAGCGTTGGAACGGGTCCAATAACGAACAGACGCCGTCACTATATTAATTTGAATTCCCAAGTTTGATACTTCAAAGGAAAAGTTAAATTAATTTCATTTGATAAGTTTTTGTGAAAGTTTCGGGAGCTAAAGGATTTTAATAATTTTATGACCGCTTTCTTTATGGGATCTGTAGTAGCCAATTCTGATGTCAGATTCTTCAAGCTGCCTAGAGGCATCTGACATATATTAACGACTGCCATCAACGAGAGCTAACAGCTCAAAGTGTTTGCCGAAGCACGGAGAAGCAATAATAATTTTTCTATCACTTGTGATTACCTATTCGGCCATCCCCTTAAAGTCAACGCACAAAGTTGCTTAACATACATAAGCACCAATAACGCATACGCCCACTGGGCCTATGTAGTAGCATGTTTTCGAGCGCACCACAGAGGTGCTCGAAAATGAGGTCGGGCCTTCCATACGTACGGCAATTATTCGGCTTCGTTGGATGGAAAAATTCCAAGAGATTTTGTGAGTAAAACAGCAATGTACGGAGAATCTGTAAGATAATGGCAACTGTACATTGCTCGTAAACTCACAAAAGGTCTTGAGAGTTTTCCATCCAACGCAGTATTGTACGCGCTCATTATGCGGGACCGCATCGCAAAAATGCGCATGAGCTTTTATCCGCTGAAGCGCTCGTGTCATACAAAATGATTAAATGATCGCTATGATAGCCGAATGTGCAGAGGAGTCGAGAGAATGGTGTCACCGCTGCACTAACTAGCTGTGTATAACTGCGCGCGAAAACATTAATATTAGCCAATAACACACTTGTTTACATCGTAATAAATAGTACAGCCGTAAATATTGGCCAAATATATTCGCCATATTTCAAATTTTATTAGACATTTACTTCTTTGAAGTTGTAGTCTTTGCTAAAAATCGATTTTAGAGTTAACGAGACGTTATATGTAAAGTACTGGTCTGAGTTAAAGTTTGGTGCCCACGATAGAGAGGCACTGTGGAAGGCCTCTTCACCCGAGGTACTGAGGATATTAAGCCAAAAAAGTCATAATACATGTGTGCCCAGTACACTTCCTTGGGCTACCCCAAATATACAAGTATTCCCAGTAAAATTAACGCTTAAGAGCCCAAGGTTCCGCTACTTATCATAGATGATTTGATAAGGTCACTGGTTTTTTTCGACAGAGCGACTGTCGTCTGACTGACCTCCGCAACCCAAAGGGTAAACCTTACCACTCCTACCTCTAAAATAGGTTTAAGCAAACACTAGATACAATTTGGATCTCACAGCAGAACGCACCTTCCAAGGCATAGAATTATCTTTCAATTTATGTGATTTGTCCCTACTTATTCATTTATATTTAATTCATAATGAGTAAAATTAATTAGTGATGTAACATATCCATGATCCCTTTCAATCTCTCCTAGTACCTATAGGATTTCAAAGGAAATTTTGCGGATTTAATTTGTTAGTGAGCTTATGTCCACGACAATACTTCCGTTCTGAGTGTCATGTCAGATTATGTTGCAATTTTAATTAAAAGTTTTGTTAAACATTCGGTTTTCACCATGTTCCAGATTGTAATAATAGGTATAATATCTGTATTGTAGTCTCTTCTTTATACTAGATCTAGACTTAAATCGTTTTGCTAATGACTATTTAAGAAAGTTGCTACTTACTTTAATTAGAAATATCGTACTAGCAGCTTTCCCCGGCTGCGCCCGGGAATTTATTTAACTCATAATTTTTTCTCATGAATCACTCTATCTATTGCTGAAAACTCCATTAAAATCCGTTGAATAGTTAAAAAGGTCTAAGTGAACCGATACTGAAGCGATTTTATTTCACATTATGTAAGGATAAGGATAAATATTATAATTTTGTGGTTTTTAACCATGTTTTGGTTTAATGATATATAATAACTACATCGCGACTCTTGTATTAGATTTTGTTTGAAAATGCAGCGGAATTCATTATTAACTGAAGGTAGGGGACATGGTAAGCCATATTCACTTTGCACTTGCCTCCAACGCTGAAAGAATAATTGAATTCCTCGCATCTTTCGACTAAAAAAAGACGTTCCTAAAAAAACAACACCTATCTTTCTTTTCGTTAATTACAATGAGTACCAGAATGTCCAACATTAACACGAATAAAAATTACTTATCACTATAGACACGTGTATTACCCCATGTAATCAGTAGTATAGTATGTCGAAGGACATAACGGTTTAATATTAAGTGACGATACTTCCTGCCGGCCGGCGCGGCGGCGCCACGCTTCGTGATTGTCATGTCGGATTATGTTGCGATTTTAATTAAAACTTTTGTTAAACACTCACCCATTTATATTATATTCATGGAGTTTGGTTACGTTCTTTGTCGATTTAATTATATTTTCAACCTAATCCAAACAGAGAGTTTCTTAATTCGTCCGTTTATTCGAAGCATTGCTAACGTAGCCTGCACAAAGTCGGAGTCAAATGTTTTCATTTAAAATTGGATTCATGCAACTTTTTTTACGTCATATTTTATTTTAAACAAATAATAAGAATACTGGTGAGAAAAATATGCTAAAAAAAACTTAATTCAGACCGTTTTGGAATTATTAGTTTTTATTCCTAACTAGTTACATTACATAAAATTAAATATAAATGATAGTTTTAAAATGGCACGATTCGTGAACGCTTTTACTCTCCTTCTTGATAAAGTTGGATAAAAATCAATAGTCAGCGAAGCAAGAAAGAATTTTAAAATAATCTATAAATTAAAATGCCTGATTATCGACATTGAACAGAGATTTGGGAATGTGAGTAAGACGTCATATAATCCTCTATTGACGCAAACAATTTACTCCACATCCCTGATTCGCGGAAATGTATAGGGTCATAAAATAATATTATTCAGAGACACTTGAGGAGATCTGGGATCTCATATCAACAGAAGACCGAAAAATGGACACCTTCTGTTCACACACAATGGGCCCGAATAAGGCGGCCTCAGTGTGGAAAATAGCCCACGGTAGCAGTAAGCAGTAAGTCCAGAGACACCATAAAAGACGCAAAGTTGGCTTCTGAAAAGAATAAAACAACAAAGCAAAGACTTAACACTAAACTCACCGAACATTCGCCAAGGTGTGCCGGCGACTCTTAAGGTATCGGCCGTGGTACTTCTGCAGCTCGCCAATGCTGCCCTGCTCCGCTTGCATCCTGCCGTGCGTGGGCGGCGGCGCCGGCGCAGCCTCCTCCCCCGAGGCCGGGGTCCCAACCGCACCGGAGCCACGCTTACGCAAGTTCTTTGACTTCCTAGCCGCAGCCGATATGCATATCTTCACTGACGACGGACTACCAAAACTCCTCTTCTTTCCTGAACTCCTAGTAGATGCTGATGCTGTATACGCCGTGTCAGTACTACTTTTAGTACTCTTGTAAGATGGTGTTTTTGTTACGTCTGTGGCGTCCTCTAGCGGCCAATCGGAGTCATCTTCCTCTTCTATTCCTGGTAGAGGGGACTGTTGACCGATTGGACGAGGCGAGCTTATTACTGGCTCCGGGGCGACTGCAAACAAGTAATGAGGACGCTCAGCAAACAACACAAGGCGGAGCAGGCAATATTCCAGTATTTACTTTCGGGCGGTAAAAATAGTTTTGCTAAGCAACTGCGTTTCAAATAAACTTTTCTTGGTTTTGGTGTTTAAGATGACGAAAATAGTTTTGCTAAACAAATGAGTTTCAAATAAATAAGTTTGTTATAAATCTTCAATTTGCATGTAAGGTATACGCA
Source organism: Rhodophaea formosa (assembly GCA_963082605.1). Lineage (NCBI taxonomy): Eukaryota > Metazoa > Arthropoda > Insecta > Lepidoptera > Pyralidae > Rhodophaea > Rhodophaea formosa. The sequence continues at coordinate 22,621,542 of OY720208.1, forward strand.
TGAAAATTATACTCTATGAGGACTTTCATCTACATTCAACAAAGTGAAGACAACTTTTTTGGCCTTAAGGGCGAGTCAAATATACTTTGTCTCTTTTCGTAGAGTTTGTATGAAAGGGAAAAAGTATGGGAAAAGGGAAACAGTTTGTATGTCGTGTTCCTTTCTTACAAACATTACGGGAAGAGATAGAGAACATAAAGTTTATCTTTACTTTGTTGTATGTAGTTGAGGTGTCCATAACGTATAATGTCTTGATTAAATATAAAATATACATACATACATACTATCACGTCCTATAAAATATAAATATAAACAGACAAATCACACAGACTGAGCTAGCCCCAAAGTAAGTTCGAGACTTGTGTTAAGGGATACTAACTCAACGATACTATATTTTATAATAAGTACTTATGAAGAAAAACATCCAAGACCCAGGTCAATCTGAAAAAGATCATTTCATATCTTGACCTGACCGAAGATCGAACCCGGGAGCATCAGTGTAGCAGGCAGGCGTGTTGACCGCTGCGCCACGGAGCTCGCCTGATTATATTCTCATAAAGTATTTAGCCAGCCGGGCAATTTATATGAAAATATTGAATTTTCATTTCGAATTTCCAGCATTAGTCCGACTCACCCCTTTTGGGATCAGACAGCGTTGCATTAACATATTGTATAAGAACATAAAATAATTACTAAATTATATAACCTCAATTCCGCTTTCTTTATCATTTATATTTTATGTCAGGTTAATAATTCAGTAACCTATTTTAGCTTCGAATCTAAACTTGAATAAGTAAAAAGGCATAATATTTCTTGTAAAAGTGCTACCATAACAATTCCTTTTAGACTCATTTAAGAATTATTAAGTATTTATATTGAAATTACGAATTCAAGGTTCGTTGTGCCGTACTTGGATAAGGTTTTAACGGCTAATTTCCACTTCCCATGAGAAAACGCTGGGAGGAATTCCTAATAGGATGCCATTTCGTTGATAAATCGATATCCAATGTATATAACCTTTAAACCATAACGGTCTACGAGGTGGAGACCCCATTCTCTTAAAAGCTTTTTTGTTAATAATACGTATAAGTGGTAATAATGGCAAAATACATGGAACAAATACTTTTTTCAAGCGAAGAGACTACCTTCTTGTCAAGGGGCAAGTTAGTAGTACCTGAAACCGGCGAGTATGTATAAAAAAAGTGATAGATGTAGATGAAGCGAGAGAGTTTTGTAAGGATCTTAGCAAGTGGAGGTCCTCTGCCTACCCCCATGGGAAAGAGGCGTAGCCACTTATTGGTTAAATTCTACATAAACTTTGGTAAATATAACCGAGTTGAAAGGAAGAAGAACAGAAGTAGAATATTCAAATCATGGCTGATAACTAAACTTCAAATTTGCCTGCCCGATCTAATGGCCTAACGTGTCTTCTGCACTTTCAAACATTTTACGCGTGTTTTCAAACATTTTACACGGGTTTTCCTCTCTTGTTTAAGAGCTTGTTCACCCACTGGGACATTAAACTCCCCAAAGAACACCAGAAAGGTCAATCAATATAATGTTAACACTCAGTGTGGACTTATCCATTGGACACAGTGACACATACTAAGAGTCTTGCGATTAAATAAGGGTGTCGTCGAAAAATAAATAAATATAAATATATACGGACATATCACCCAGATTGAACTAGCCCCAAAGTAAGTTCTTAATTAAGACTTGTGTTATGGGATACTAACTCAACGATACTATATTTTATAAAAAGTACATATATAGATAAACATCCAAGACCCAGGTCAATGTGAAAAAGATCATTTTTCATCTTGACCTGACCGGGGATTGAACCCGGGACCATCCGTGTCACAAGCCGGCGTGTTGACTGCTGCGCCACGGAGCTCGTAATAGAACAAATTCTTCGAGCTTGTTAGACCACTGGGACATTAAACTCCCTAAGAAACGGCTGAAAGGTCAGTGTTTACATTCAGTGTAGTCTTATGTACTGGACACGTGTTAAGGGTCTTGAAATCAATGAGGGATCTCTCGTGATTTTTTTTATGTCATAGGACGGCAACCGAGCGTGCGGGTTGCCTGATGGTAAGTGATCACCATCATGGACAACTGTAACACCAGGGGTGTGACAAGAGCATTGCTAGTCTTTATTTTGAGGGAGGGGAGGGAGGGGAGGGAGACATTAAAATGGAACATTCTTTGTTACAGAATAAAAGGTATCTTTTGTCCTCTTGAATACCTCTGAGGTATTTACAATCTACATTGAAGGGAACAAAGCCTTGTATGTTAATCATAGTGTTTACCCTTAGTCAATATTACCCACGGCTTCTATGGATCTTCCAAAAACCACCCAACATTGAGTAATTGAACTTCGGCACAATACAGTATGTTAATTTACCACTGACATTCCCTTTACTGGGTGACTTAGACCGACAAAATAATTAACTTTTCCGCAGCAACTTAGCCGTGTGGATCCCGGCAGAGTAGAATAGGACCACTCCAAGTCATCCCATGGATATCGTAAAAGGCGACTAAGGAAACACAAGCTAAACAAAGCTTATTAACATCAAAGAGACCTCTCCAACCCGTCTGGCCAGCGTGGAGAGTGTAGGCAAAATCCTCTGACTACTCAGGCTAGTATATGGCTCTGGTAGTACAGAGAGGGTCGTGCTCCTGCAGTGGAGAATAGAAGGACCTGATGATGATGTCTGAAGTACGGATGTCGGATAAGGATATAAGCTATTTTTGATTCTGGAGATAAGGACTGTTCCCAAGAAATCGACATTAACGCGAGCGGAGCTGCGGGCAGAAGCTTGTTGCCTATACGACGTCGTTTCATACATCAATATCCAATATATCGCACATGGAGTAATTGTGCCTCCGTGCGATATAATGAAATTCAATATTACAATTTTAGGCAGTCGCTGAGACGCGACTTTCATATCAACTGAATTTATTATGAAAATTTTGTTTCTGGCAGAAAAATGGAACTTGAGGCAACAAGCTGTGTCTTAAGTAGTTATCCGCTACTTTTGGTAGTATATGAGGCATAGTAATAAAATAAGATATACAGTGGTGTCGTAAGTGCCTTAGAATTACATGTTACGAGTATATTGAGTAGGCAATCGTACTTGCAGAAATTTTGCATGTGTAAACTTTAAGAAATGTGAGGCTCAGATGTTTGTAACTTTGCTTAGAGTACTTAAAAATAGTCACGTTTTCTATTCATATCTATGATATACATTTTTTTTTATTCATTAGCATCCTTTTAAATATAGACTATACCCATGATTGAAAGTAATTTAAGACTACTTTCGAATAAATTAAAATTGCACATTTTTCAAATTTAAGAAGAACTCAATAATTACCCCAAACGCTTTGAAAGAGGCTATTACTTTAGATAAAAACAAAAAATTGAATCACCGAAACACCGAAAAATAAATTCATTTAAACAGTATTAAATTAATCGGTCGGTGAAATTTACGCAAAACAAGTGACTTTAGACCGATACACAACCCGCAATTTAATGTTGACGCAAGAAATGTTTTTAAGTACGTGTACTTTTTTTTGTGTATGCTAACGAATTCGATTCCACCCTAGTAGGTATTTATTGGGAATTTCAAAACACCCATCCTTGAGCTCATTTTCATTCGCTCTAGGATGGGTGTTTTGAAATGCTCCAATAAATACCTATTGAAATTAAGATCTGTTTTGAAACTCCCAATTAAGGAAATGATAATGCACTACATTTCTACCTGAAATTCGATTGGAAGTCAAAGCAATTGATGGGAAAGAAGTAACTCTAACTGAAGCGTAAGATTTAAAACGGACATGCAATTATATTATACTGGGATTAGAATCGGCGTATAAAAATACCTGTTTCATCCGAACTATTTAGTGTGTATCTAAATAGTTCGGATGAAATTTTCATCTAGAGAGTCCGAGAGAATCTCTCAGAGAATTGTTTAAAGAAATAAATATTATGACAGTAGTTTCACAGTACATATTTGAAAATATAATGCATCTAAGGAAAATTATATCACTTTTCAAAAAAATAAGTGATTTCATACATTACGTAATAAAAACAAATTGTTTTTTCCGCGGTATCGGCTTAGCAGGGTTAGAGATTAGTTTTTGGGGAACTGTATACGCTATTAAAATAAATTGCCAGAATCAGTCCTTAATATGCCTGATAGAAAATTCAAAGCATATGTTAAACAGGTACTTTGTAAAAAGGCTTATTACAGGACTAATGATTTTCTAAACGACAAAAATATCTGGCTGGAGCTTGGCGCCGGACCCTCATAATGGTATATATTAAATTTCCCGAAATGGTACATTTTGTACTTATCATATTTTGATTTGACATTAAATTTACATTTAATTAATAATTGCTTTATTCGAAAATTATTGAATTTTAAATTATTATTTGACATAACTAATTGAATTTTAAATTATTACATGACAATGTAAGCTCACGTCCACATATTAGGTTCTAATCTAAGTAGGTACTCGTATGTCGTAGATTGTAAGTTGACGTCATTTGGAGAAAATGCGCTGTGCAGTTTGTTGCCGCTTCTTTTACACTCCGCCTTGGAAACGGTGTTAACTTAGCTTTAAGTAAATTATTGACGTCAACAATAACATAACAAGCTTATCACTAAATTGGTCTTTCCACAATTTGAGGGACCGCATATGATGCAACGAATTGTATTTGATAATAAGTTGCCATGTCGCTTTGCATTACTCGTTAGCGTAATAGGACAAACACACTGTAATTTTAAAGATTCCTTTTGTTTTATAAATTTCATAATTAGACAGTTTATTTAGCTTGACTGCCTCCTGTGCCGTGTTTTGGCAAAATGGACCATGGTATTTTTATACGCCGATTCTAATCCCAGTATAATACAAATGCATGTCCGTTTTAAATCTTACGCTTCAGTTAGAGTTACTTCTTTCCCATCAATTGCTTTGACTTCCAATCGAATTTCAGGTAGAAATGTAGTGCATTATCATTTCCTTAATTGGGAGTTTCAAAACAGATCTTAATTTCAATAGGTATTTATTGGGGCATTTCAAAACACCCATCCTAGAGCGAATGAAAATGAGCTCAAGGATGGGTGTTTTGAAATGCCCAATAAATACCTACTCACCCTGTATAATCTTTTGACATATTTATTTACCCTTTGTATCTTTTTATCGACGAGCTCCGTGTCGCAGCCTGGCGTGTTGACCGCTGCCCGTGTCCCGGGTTCGATCCCCGGTCAGGTCAAGATGAAAAACGATATTTTTCAGATTGACCTGGTTCTTGGATGTTTATCTATATATGTATTTGTTATAAAATATAGTATCGTTGAGTTAGTATCCGATAACGCAAGTCTCGAACTTACTTTGGGGCTAGCTCAATCTGTGTGATTTGTCCGTATATATTTATTTATTTATTAAAAAAATATATATATTTATCTGTATAGTTTGATGGCTTAACCACAAAAGCAACTTAAATAAATGAAAATTGGTTAGAGACTAGTAATTGACATAGCAGACGAAATCTAGGCAAATTTAACCAGTTCTTAACATTCATACTACCTCTTAGTAGTCAATGAGTGGTTTACTCGCAGCTCTAATATATATTTCAGTGTTTCTTTACAACAGCAAAGACAATAAAACACAAACATTCCCAAGGAAAGCGTAAACAACAAAAAATAACTCGGCCAACAAATGATTTGAAAATGACTGACGCCTACAGGATGCTTTGTAAATCCACCAACACACGAACAGTTACATGAAATTATATCTGCAAAGAAATAAAATCTTTGATATCATCTTTAATTGACGTAATTCTTGAAAAATTACGCTACAGTCTGTAAATATACGCTGTGTGGTTCCCGGCAGAGTAGAATAGAACCTAGAGATGTTGTGAAAGGCGATTTAGGAAACACAAACTGAGCAAAGCCTATAAATATCAAAGAGATGTCTCCGACCCGATATGCTAGCGTGGAGAGTGTAGGCCAAATCCTCTGACTGCTCTGGCTTATATATGGCTCTGGTAGTACAGACACGGTTTCTCCTACAGTAAAGACTAAGAAGACCTGATGATGATGATGTTGAAGTATTATTTATGTTGAGCTTGATAGTAAATTTTGTATGTAAGTACAATGTTGTATCAGAAAACTACCTTACTGTAACAAAACAGAAACTGCGTTCGACACAAAAAAAACATATATTTTTATGTCATGTAAAAAACACAATGACTAACTTACTAGTGTCCATTACAGAGAAATAGAACACAACGCATTGAGGCTACTATGGTCGTCTTTGTCATACAAAAATGGACCGTATAAGAAGCGAAATAAAGGCTATATTTGTTTGTGGGACACGCGTAGTGTATCAGCGGGGTACACAGAGTTAATCGGCCGAGAAATTAGAGGTCGGTGCGGCTCCGACGTACTATACGTTAATTATTCACCCGAAAGCTCATCCCGCAATCGATATTTTACTTTGTATCGACGGCTTTGTTTGGCGGTTATAATGGTTGCATTCTTACATACGTTGCTGCCCACTATCATCATATTATCAGGTCTTTTTAGTCTCCTCTGCAGGAGTACGACCCTATTCGTACTACCAAAGATATAGCCTAAGCAGGCAAAGAATTTGGCCTTCACTCTCCACGCTAGCCAGACGGGTTGGAGAGCTTTCTTTGATGTTTATTTAAGCTTGTGTTTACTTAGTCGCCTTCTGCGACATCCACGGGAAGTCTTGAAGTGGTCCTATTTTACTCTTCCGGGAACCGCACGCTGTCACTAGCACACTATCCATCCAATATTAAAAATGATACTTATTTTATACTTTTCATTATGTAAGATAATTATATCTGGATTGAACCCTCCTTATGTTCCTGATTCACCCGGAAGCCATACCGCAATCGATATTTACTCAACACCCTTACTTTAAATTCAATACACAAACTTTAAGAGGTGACTCAGCGCATCAACATGAACAACTTTGTTTTGGGACCAATGCTGAAAATCCTAATCCTAACTTCCTAACTAATATTATAAATGCGAAAGTGAGTTTGTTTGATTGTTTGTTTGTTACGCTTTCACGCCGAATCTACCGAACCGATCATCATGAAATTTTGCATACACATAGGTTAGGGTACTGAGAAGGACATAGGCTATATACCACGCGGGCGAAGCCGCGGGTAACAGCTAGTTCAATATAATTTTTACCTTTTCTATACATTTGGTCTGATTAGCTCGTCACTTTTGTATGTAATTTTTTTTTATTTCCCAGCTGTGGTGAAAAGTTGTTCATGTTGAGTCACCTCTTAAAGTTAGTACATTGAATTTAAAATAAGGGTGTATATCGATGGCTTTGTTGCATTGAGGAACCCGATGACCCAGAGGGCGTGAGCACTATAAGAGCTTACGCATGTTAAGCAACCCCGGGCACAGTCCCCACATTGATGGGTGACCACACGTAGCATAAAAATATCTAGAGCTCCTCCGTACTTCAGAGGGCACGTTAAACCGTTGGTCCCGGCTGTCATCAATGATGACAGTCTTTAAGCTATTTATATGTCTGACGTATGTGATGATGATGATGATGGACGGTTGCATTCTTGGATGTGTTGGAGCCAAGGACCTTATCGTGAAACTTGACCCTCGTTTAGACCGTCAATATGAACAACTTTTCTTATGGGACAAATTCTTGGGAACTGAGTTCACCGTTATCGAGTTAGTTACCTTTTAAAAATCTTAAAAAATATCAAGTATTGCGCCAGTAGCTGCTGGTAAGATCCACATTCACCAAAACGCCTAATCGATACTACTGGCGCATATAATTTTATTATTACGCGGAAATCAATACAATACTAGATATTTTTCAAGAATTATTGTAAAAATTAAATACCGATACAAAATTTAACTAACTTTTATTTTCAAATTAAGAGATAAAGTACAGTCTAATAAATTTGCGTGACTAAGTTTTAGGCTTCAATTATTACCACAGTAATGGACCAAGGGCTAAGGGTTAATATCTATTTAAATTAGAACAGTTAAGGGATTACTGAATTAGTTAACACAGTATAATGAAGGCTAAATCAACAATTACTGAAGATCTAAAACAGTACTCGAGAATATATATATAATGTAATTCTAGATTAATACTAAACAAGTAATTTTAGGTTTAGATAAACATAATTTCTGTTACTATAAGCAGCTACGACTATAGCTAGTACTCCAAGGGAGGGGCCTAGTTACCTGTAGCACAGGACTCTTATGAGACCTATTAAGGAGCTAGTCTCTTCACTAAGTGTAGATATCATATCATACACCAGACTTATATTATAATAAACTAAGAACTTATACTGTATTTTTGAACATTTGTGAAGAGAAAATAAAGATTATATTCTATTATTATATTATATATTATGAACATAAAAAACTGATTATACAGTATTTCGTTATGAATAGATTTTTCTTCCTGAGTATACCACTGATATTATAGTTAAAGCGGCATATTTTTGGATGTGCGTCATCTGATCACTATTTTTAAGCTAGAATATTCTTACAAAAAGTATGTTTCTTTTGTTAGCTTTCTTCTTGATACAATACAGTAAAAATTTATTGTATTATTACATTGAATATATAGGGACAAAACACGCAAATTGAGCTAGGCTAGCCCAACACTAAGTTATGAAATTGTGTTAAATACTAATTTAACGATACTATATTTTATAATAGATACTTCCTTATTAAGAGCAAGTACAAAGATAAACACTTATAGAGACAGACATGTAAGACCCAGGTCAACCTGAAAAAGTTCTTTTTCCTGACTTCCTTTATCATGACTTGGCCGGGAACCGAATCTCCTACGGTGGCGCTCATCAGTGGTGCCAATTAAAAGTGTCTTTGAAAGGCACTTTTGGCACCACTGAGCCACTGAGAGGTGTTCGAAAATGTGAATAATAATTAAAGTACAAATATAGGTATATTTAATGGTGGTAATAAAAATAATTTATATGAGATTGCATCAGACTGCTCAACGCACGACGCATACGATGCGTGAAAGCGATATAAGCTTACCTCACTCAATAGTTGTGTATTGACAGCTAACCAATAAGTGCTTGTCATCGCTGTTCAGTGACCAAATGCACTTAAGACGCTAATTGACAGCGGCAATGTATGTAGACTGAGATTAGCAAAATGTTCTAGCTCTTTAGATCTATGACGTGAGTACGTGACTTGTCCATGGCAAGTAAAATGTTATTGAGAACTACGGTATTATTATTTATTTATTTTTATATTGCGGTTAGGATCTGGGTCACGTACTTTGCTTGAATATTTGCGAATCAAATTGGCGCGGTCTGAACTCTTATAGACAGCACTGTCGCTCTGTTGAACTGTGACCTTTGGTTCACAATAAAAATAAAAAACTCGTCAATCGCGAGGTTTTGTTCCCTCATCGAGTAATCCGTATAATTTATGGAACGTACGTACTTTGTTCAAATATTTACGAATCAAACTTACATGATTAGAGCTCTATTAGACAGCACTGTCACTCTTTTCTACTTTGACCTTCGAGCAACACGCCACAGAAGCCGTGTTGCTCGAAGACTTTGACCTTTGATTCACGTTATAAAAAAAACTGTCACTCTAGCACAGATATGGCGCTCCATACAAGCGGCGCAATATTTATGCCTTGGACTAACACAAACAAAACTTTATATCCGTGCATTGCGTAAATGTGTGAGTTCGACAATCAGGGTCGGCACCTCGTCGAATGAATATAAGTAGGTACCTTACTACCGATGCCATTATTTATGAGTATATCTTTCCATTTTAGAAGATTTGTGATTATTTTATCTAAGTTTATATATTGGGACTTACCTATTATCACAGATCACCCCCAAGTTGGGGGTAATCTGTGCCTATTATGGATCTGGATAATAAATAAGTGACAGTGCTTACAAGCATAAAATGTATTCGTTGATATCACTCGTATGTCATTACTCTCACTTGTTTGCTACAACTGGTACAGCAAATACAACACTATGACATAGGTTTATAAATATTCTCTAGTAGATGTAAGGTCCTATTCATAAAAGTAAAAAAATATCTAAAACAAATATCTTCACAAATAGGTATTTCCTTAGTTTATGTCCATTTTCCATTTACCACTGTTTTAGGTTATTTTATGTTATGACACACTAAATATACGATCACTACTTGTAATAAAATAACTAAAGTATTCGGCGTCAAAAAATACGGTAAATATGAATAAAATAAATAAAAACGTTTGTTTACATCTCACGTCAACAATGGCGTCGTGAAACTCGTGAATCATGACTAACTTCAATGCAACGCAACGAAACGTGCGAAGCTAACCCTGTTTGAATGCCAGTAAAGCCCGCGTATTAACGGGGGTGAGGCGCGGGGAAGCTATGTTGTGAGGGACGCTGCGAGTTTCCGTTCTGTACGTTAGGACTATTATTAATTCTGTGACTCTAGTGAACTGTGACCTTTGCTTTATAATAAAAATATTGCTCGTCAATAGCGAGTAAGATAATCTTACTCGCTATTGACGAGCAATATTTTTAAATAAAAATAAAAATATTGCTCGTCAATAACTCGCTATTGACGAGCAATATTTTTATTATAAAGCAAAGGTCACAGTTCACTAGAGTCACAGAATTAATAATAGTACTAACGTACAGAACGGAAACTCGCAGCGTCCCTCACAACATAGCTTCCCCGCGCCTCACCCCCGTTAATACGCGGGCTTTACTGGCATTCAGAATCTTACTAAGATTCTCTCTCCAATTCATTCGTATAATTTTTGAAACGTGCGAATTTTGTTCAAATATTTGCGTATCAAACGGGTATGATCTGAGCTCTATTAGACAGCTCTGGTAGCTCTGTTGAACTTAGATCTTTGCTTCATAATTAAAATATCGCTCGTCAATAGCGAGTTAGATTCTCTCTCCAAGTGTTCCGTATCATTATTGAAACGTATGTACTTTGTTAGAATATATGCGAATCAAACTGGCATTATTAGAGCTCTATTAGGCGGCACTGTCTGTTCAACTTTTACTTTTGATTCACAATAAAATCAAAAAGCCCGTCAATTGCGCGTTTAGTTCTTTCACCAAGTGCGAATAAAATTTTATTGAGTAGATATGGAAGATCATCTTTTATAATATTGTGGCTTGGATCTGGGTCACGTACTTTGCACGAATATTTGCGAATCAAATTGGCGCGATCTGAGCACCGACAGAGAGCACTGTCGCTCTAGTAAACTGTGACCTTTGCTTTATAATAAAAATATTGCTCGTCAATAGCGAGTAAGATTCTCTCTCCAATTCATTCGTATAATTTTTGAAACGTGCGAATTTTGTTCAAATATTTGCGTATCAAACGGGTATGATCTGAGCTCTATTAGACAGCTCTGGTAGCTCTGTTGAACTCTGATCTTTGCTTCATAATTAAAATATCGCTCGTCAATAGCGAGTTAGATTCTCTCTCCAAGTGTTCCGTATCATTATTGAAACGTATGTACTTTGTTAGAATATATGCGAATCAAACTGGCATTATTAGAGCTCTATTAGGCGGCACTGTCTGTTCAACTTTTACTTTTGATTCACAATAAAATCAAAAAGCCCGTCAATTGCGCGTTTAGTTCTTTCACCAAGTGCGAATGAAATTTTATTGAGTAGATATGGAAGATCGTCTTTGATTATAGTGTGGCTTGAATCTGGGTCACGTACTTTGCACGAATATTTGCGAATCAAATTGGCGCGATCTGAGCATCGTCTAAGAGCACTGTCTCTCTATTAAAATCTGACCTTTGGTTCACAATAAAAATAAAAAACCCATCAATCGCGTGTTTGATTCTCTCACAAAGTATTCCGTATAATTTTTGGAATGTTCTTATTTTATTCGAATAATTGCGAATCAAATTGGCGCGATCTGAGTACCGACAAACAGCACAGTCGCTCTGTTGAACTCTGACCTTTGGTTCACTATAAAAATTCCGTGTAACGCGCGTTTGCTTCTCTTACCAAGTATTCCGTATAATTGATTGAACGTACGTACTTAGTAGCTTTCTCCGACAGTCAAATATATCACCTAAAGAAGCCCCAGCACTCAAAATAGAGAAATGGAGAAGTCTTTATCCACCAACACCTACTACTGTACCACCTGCAGAGAAACTACCACCCGGTGGCCAACTTCCCTGGTCAGCCTGGAAGTCATTAAATAGACTGAGGGCTGGTGTTGGAAGATGCCGAGATAACCGGGTTAGGTGGGGTTTCTCTAGCAACAATCTATGCAACTGCGGCGCTGTTCAGACGATGAACCATCTCATAAATTGCCCCATCTGTCCTACTTCTTGCACCGTAGGGGATTTGTTGGAGGCTAACAATCGCGCCGTCCAGGTGGCCAAATTTTGGTCTAATATAATATAAGATTTATAAATATAGCCTCACACAAATATAGTATCACACTGACCCGATCTGAGCTCCTGCAAACATTACTATCGCTCTGTTCAAGTCTGACCTTTGCTCCACATTGAAATTGAAAGAAACGTACGAGCTGGAATTGTTCACTAAGAGTTTCGTGTCTTTCGTACGTCTATTTTGACTGAAGTTTGGTATGAAATCTCAAGCAAATAAAAAAAGAATCTTTGTTTATCGTACAATTTTATTATTCATTCCAAAATGCTTATTCCAAATGTGCTTATTATTAAGAAATTTGTTAGTTTTCTCTATATGTTATAAATTCTCTGGCCGTAAAGTTCACTATAGAAAGTATCTTATACATGAATTCAGGTAAAAAGCTAAAGTCAAATGTGACTAACATATATTTTTAGTAATTTACATATTTTTATTAAGTTCATTCATGAGAAAATGAAATTCCAAAAATATGTAAATTATAAGCTGCAATTATTACTATAACACTTATTTTTCATTCATAAATATCGGACAGAGCGGCAACATGTAGGGGTTCCCGTTTACCTCTTCGTGCAGAACCCTAAAACACAAGGGCCACTCAGCATGCAATTTTATGTTTCCTGGGCTATGCTAAGCTAGAGTTGATGGTACTTTGAACGAGTATTTCAGTTGCAATCGCATTTGGTATCTATTTTAGTGAGCTGGCTTTTGTCTCTACTGTTTCCACATTTTCTGCCAGTATTTTTATAAAGTTTATTTGTTTCCAGTTTTTTTTAAGCATAGTGAAACGCCTTTCTGTGCACTGATTATATATTGAACAAGTTGAAAATTTAAAAGTTTTAAACAATCACACATATTGAGCTAGCCCCACAGTAAGTTATAATTTCGTGTCGCAAGATACTACCACATCGATACTACATTTTATAATAGGCATTGAATAGGCTCCGAAACTACTGAACCGATTTTCAAAATTCTTCATTTCTCGTCATTCACCTATCTATAGCTATTTTATCTACGAATGACATAGGCTATAATTTACGAGGACGAAGTTGCGGGAAAATTCATCTGTATACCTGTGTCAATCTGATTAAAAGTTTAAATCTTATCATTCACTTATCCTAATAGATTTTAGAACTGATAGTAGTCGAAAGTTTAGAACTAGCAGCTTATGAACCCGTTGAAATACCAACTTTACCATCGATTCCCAGAACTTCTCGATTAAATCGACGCTACACCTTACCTTCTTGGCGTGGGCGTATTTACCGTGTAATGAAAAGGGCCACAGCCCACGGTATCAAGTAAGCAGACGTGGGCGTTTTAACAGCGTGAGCGGTTTCATTGCCGTGATGCGCCCTGATAGGAAAAGTACTAAAAATAATCCCTCTGGATTCGCATATATACTAATTCTTTGATGGCGATCATCGAAATGGCTGATTTTCTAACTTAGTCTTAGAAAAAAATATTTTGTTTGATGATGCTAAACCAAAGACTAGAGTCGATTTTTGAAAAATGCTTTTATAACATTTCTTCAACCTTTGGCACAGTGCTTGACCTTATGGCTACAGGCTGATGTATTGTATAGCATATTTTTGACTTCCACGGAAAATTCCTACCACAAAAGAATAGAGAAGAACATACTAACGTTAGAACGTTACGGACACTGATATTTGATTAATAAAAATTACTCTCGTAGACTTAATATTTTAAGTCTAGTAGAGCAATTTTAATACTTGTATAGGGCTAGAAATAAATGGAATATGACTTGTAACATTAAGACATTTAGAGTTAGAGTATTATATATGACGATACGGAAATCACACAAAACTGTTGATAAAATAAGAAGCAATAATTGATCAATTTATTATTTAACATTACTTCATTTTAGGTAGGTACCGCCTTTTTGGGACCACCGGTGTTAGGAATATACCACCATCAAATTATTTTCTTTTTATCTTTCTATATTTTTCTCGCTTAAGGGCGCGGTAAATAATCTCAGCCGTGGGCGAAAAAGTTTTTAAATACACCACTGCTCTTAGTTAACATCAACATACCAGGTACCTAGAAGTTCTAAGTAGTTTAACGTTACACGTCTGGGCCAAGTTTATTTTGTTCGCCTGTAGGCTAATAGTAGATCAATACTGTGCCAATGTTTGTATAGGATTGTTTACTGAACCTAGTACAATGGAGGGTTATGTAAATACATTCTAAGGTTATGAATAAGCCTTCATTAGTTTCATTCTCAACATACTTACTCGTACATAAGTAACATAACAAAGACGTCTTTCCTATATTGTGTAATATACAATTATGTATATAAACAGGACTTACACGAACCTACGTTATATCCGTCATTAGCTTTGAATTATTTTTAATTGAAATTAAATCTTTTAAAAAGTGAGTAGAATAATACTACATTGCTAAATGTGGCCTTTGTGTTATCTGACCATGGGCTCTGTCTACCCTACAAGGGATAAAGACTTGTTAAAGTGTATGTATGTATGAAGAATATTAAATAAACCTTACAATGTGATTTATCTACTGCTGTTTTTTTTTTCAGGATTTTACGTTACAACTGGCGCCCAACGTGTAAGAATCTTTTAAGCTAGTACTACATACACTGATAGCTCCGTGGGCGTACGCAGTATAAACGCTTACACATATTATGCATGGTATCCGTCAGCTTATGACCTCAATAGTATAAGTTAGTATATTGGGACAAATAACACAAATGCTTGAACTTAATTAGTTTGCAAAAATAAAAATAACATGCTCGTAAATAAATTAGTCATTAAAAATTATCTTCATTTTAATTTCATATACTCGGTAAAAGACAATTGAAATTAAATACACAGTTTATAGTTGCTGCTGCTTCTACAGGTTGTAAAGCTGGTGAATCATTGTTGACAAGATTTTGACGTTACAACTGGCGCCCAACGTGGAGCCCAGCTACACCAATGAGTACTTAGATTCCATCACAAGTGGAGAAGACGAATTAGAAATAAGTAAGTAAATTTGTCATCTATCGAATAGTTAGTAAATAAATAAATTTATTGCTTGTGCGAAACCATTTATATTGGTACAAATCACACAGATTGAGCTAGCCCCACAGTAAGTCGTGAACTTTTATCATAGGATACTGACTCAACGATATATATTCTATAATAGATAATAAAATAAATAAAGAGTGGTAACATCCAAGAATCTGAAAATGATCGGAAAATGATCATTTTCCATCATGACCTGGCCGAGGATTGAACCCGGTACCACTTATGACACAGGCTTACGTGTTAACAACTGCGTCACGGACGCTATCAAAATAGATAAATGGGCGGAAATATTCGTAAAGGGCATTGGGTAAAAGTGGCCTGATTTTCAAAATTTGCGACCACCGTTCAAAGTTTACTCATTCGAAAGATCATATTAAGATGTTTATTTTCATCTATGGCCGTTTCTGTCTACAGTGTATCGGAGCCGAGATATCGGCATTCATAATTAAAAAATAAATTACAATAATGTCGTCTAGATAGACAAAACAGGATCTTTATTTTATTATTTTTTCGTGTAAATATTACTTGATTCTATGATTTATATTATTTATATATAAAATAAAAACAGTTACAGTGGGGTATGCGACATTCATAATTAATACAACAAACATTAATATATTATTTTTATTACGCAGAATTTGATGATATCCTACTTCAGGCACTCATGCATGTGTACTTATATATTTTTACGAAAAAATTGTTTCATATGGCATAAAATGACACGGAAGACATGATAAGTCTCACACACAGATTTTTTAAGCCATTCGAAGGTAACTGATATGTCAGATGTGGATTAGAGAATTTTCTATAACAAAAGACCGAGGGTGAATGTGATTCATAACTTTTAGTGCGTTAAGTAAACAAACAATGGGAAGTTCCTAGAAAGTTGAAAGGCCCGCTACCGGTCGCGTTCATCCAATCACAGCGCAGGGTTCATTTACCTGACTCGGTTAGGCTTTGAAAATCGAGCAGGGTGGAGTGGAGGGGTGAAGGAAAGAGGTGCAGGCGCAGGCAGGATTCACTTCCCGTTTAACCTTTGTGTTGAGTGTGTGCAAGTGCGTTATATACTTTTGATTACCACGACCTTTGCTTTGTTTTTGGACTCTCTCTTTATTATCTTATTTTGTGACCTGGCATTACTAACTGGACTAAGAGTTTGCTGTAGTGATTTGGACTTTAAAACAATATGGATGCAGATAGAGCATCGTGTGTTGGCTGCCATCGAAGTTTGAACCGCATTGGCGGCACTCGCAGGAGATCTATGGTGTTAACGGCTCAACTGATGGAGCAAAACCCATGTTTAATGGCATACTGCATTGAAGTTATTAACATTCTTGAGGTAAGTGATGACATTTCTTATATAATTATTAATTGTTTAACTTTCTTATTTACACTAATATTAAAAAACAGTTGGTTTGTTAAAACGTGATAAACTCAGGGACTGTTGTGTCAAACATTATTTCATGTAGGTACAATATCCCAGTGTCAATTATATTTTGTTTGAAGTACATATCTTAAAGCGATCTCACTCGTCACAAAGCCATTCCTAACTTATTGAAAACTGGCCACTGGTTATATTTTCCCCTTTACCTTGATTATCTTTTGAGTGTCAAAGAAGATTAGTACTTGTGTTTCTTCCGCTTGCTCCCAAACCGGCATAAATGCAATAAGATGCAGTACGTGCCACTTTTTTTAGTGATTACTATATGTTTGAGACTTGCTATATGTTCGTAAGTCAAGTAAAAGAGGAAATGATTTCATATTTACTAAAAAATAAATAATTAAATCAATTTACCCAGTTAGATTTATCTAGGTACTACGATGTGTTTTAATTATTTTTTACCTATATATGGAGCTAATACGTATACAAATATATTGATTAAGCCTATATTTTGTATTTTACAGTTTGGTGGCGATGAACGGATATGTCGACCATGCTTATTTCGAGCTCAGCGCTATGTCTCAAGAGATCAACAAGCAGAAGTTGCACCAGACCTACTTGAACAACATGCAGATGATCAAGTATTAGAGCATGATTCATCGCAAGGAGGCAATACAGAGGAATCTGAATCAGATCTTATTATTAATGAAAATATGCGAGACCAACAAGTGCAAGTTAGTAGACCGCAAACGATTGAAGTGCCTGGATATTCCAGAGCACCACTTAATACACAGTTATGTATTTTTGCTGATTGCACCAACACCAATCTTCAACGAATTCATGTTGACATAAGAACCACAATTCTTCAAAATAAAGGATTTTACCTTCCACGGGGTACACGTGTATGTAGAGAGCATTCAGATTCAGGGTTTCAAGATATTGAAACAAGAACACGTCGTGTAATTGCAAGTTTCTCGTCGAAGCAAGTGAAAGACATGATGGATATTTTAAGAAATCGTAGTAATTTTTTAGATTTTGAGGGACTTTCTTCCATTAATAATGGAGTCTTTCATTATTACATTGGTTTCTCTAAGGAAAACTTTATGCGAATTCTTGAAGCAACCCCAAGTATCACACAACATCACAAAAAGGCTAAAACAGCCCTTGCAACAGTTCTTGCAAAACTTCACACCGGTGAATCAAATCAACGACTTTCTAGCGTATTCAAAATGACAAGAAAAACTTTTGAAAAAATAATGCGAGACAAGAATTAATGACAGAGTTTGTGCCACAGAATTTAGGCTATGATCATATTACAAGAGAAGAAGTCATATCACGTTGTCTGACTATCCCAAATGTATTATTTGGAAATCCAAATGCTCCTCTGAGTGAACGTAGAGCCATAATTATATTAGACGGGACTTATATATATTTACAAAAAAGCAGCAACTATTTGACGAGCTCCGTGGCGCAGCGGTCAACACGCCTGCCTGCGACATGGATGGTCCCGGGTTCGATCCCCGGTCAGGTCAAGATGGAAAATGATCTTTTTCAGATTGACCTGGGTCTTGGATGTTTATCTATATATGCATTTGTTATAAAATATAGTATCGTTGAGTTAGTATCCCATAACACAAGTCTTGCTTAAGAACTTACTTTGGGGCTAGCTCAATCTGTGTGATTTGTCCGTATATATTTATTTATTTATTTATTTTATTTATTACTTTCAAAGAAAATCCTATAGTCTGCACAAGTTTCGTCATTTACTAAAACCCTTTTTAGTAGTATGCCCTGATGGTCATATAGTTGATATTTATGGTTTATATGAAGCTACTACTTCAGATGCTCGTATTTTGTCTGAGATTATGAGTAGTGAAACTGATACATTTCATTGGTATTTTCGTGAAAATGATGTACTCATTTTAGATAGAGGCTTCAGAGATTGCATTGATGAAGTGGAGTCATATGGATACAAAACGTACATGCCAGCCTCCAAAGACGTAAATGAAAGTCAGTTAAGTGTGCGACAAGCAAATGATTCTAGGAAAGTTACTATTTGCCGTTGGGTTGTAGAAACAGTAAATGGCAGATTAAAAAATCAGTTTCGCCAATTACGTCACCAATACTTTAATGTAGCTGCAAGGCATCTTTTCGACGAGATAAAAATTGCTGCGGCATTATTAAATGCTTTTGGCAAACCCCTAACCGACCACCGCTTGGTGAACGAAATCGTAAACAAAATAATTCAATGTGATGGTGACAGAAACAGGTTAAGTGAATATGTTATAGAAAATAATCTCAATCGTAGATGGGCTCGTTTTTAATGATTTCCCAATATTAAGTATGGACGAGCTTATTATATATGCGTTGGGAACGTATCAAATTCTCCAAGCCCGCAGTTATTACGGGGAGCATGTAAAAAATGGTTCGTATATAATTGAAATATATAAGGAGCCCCACATAGAAGATTTTAGAGAGCAGAATTTGGATTGTCGGAATCCATGGCTACTTAGAGGAAAAATTCAATCAAGACACGTGACAAGCAGAATTTATTATGTTTATATTTTATTAGAAAGGGAACTAGAAGGAAGCAGCGCAATATTGGGCCATTATTGCTCATGTGTTGTCGGAAAACGGACTCTAGGCTGTTGCTCGCATGTAATGTCCATTATATGGTATTTGGGATGGGGTAGATACCAAGATAATCTATCTCCCCCAGCTCAGTTTTTAGACACAATAATACGACATGATCAAGAAAATGAAGTTTACGATGAACCGGAAAATAACTAAATTGTATAAATCGGAAAATAACTAATCTTGTAAACTAATAATAATGTAATATATTCATATTGATATTGTATGTGCCTATAATAAATGATTTGTTTGTGTGTATCTGTTGCATTTTATTTATCACTAGCAGTCCGCCCCGGCTTCGCTCGTGGTACCTACATAGCCTATTTCACTCCGGGATAATGTAGCTTTCGAATGGTGAAAGAATTTTTTAAATCAGTTCAGTCGTTTCTGAGATTACCCATTACAAACAAACAAACAAATCTTTCCTCTTTATAATATTAGTCTAGATTCCTATCCATAACGACATACTATACGCTTTAATCAAATCATTTTTGTTAAAAAATATTACATCTATATAGACGACTTACTTATTATTTGTCTTATTTTGATATTTGATATTTCGGCTCCGATATAGTTTACATCAATAATGTTTTGTATATTGTTATTCTCAACTATAAGGCTAATTAAAAATACTAGTTATATTAGTGGTCGCTGAAAAAAAAAATCATGCCAAGGCTCATACAAAATTACCCAAACCCCATACTAAATAAAACAATTTCGTTTTCATAGCTTGTTATGTCAGAATTTGGCCATTAACTCGAAATGTAATTTTCGCAAAGCACGAACGTTGAGTATTTTTAACGATTATTTTATTTGGTTTCCGCAGGCCTTCGCGATGGCTCGTTTATTGTCGTTGTAAGGTCAGACTAATAACAAGTCTGAACGTAACTCCCACAAAAAAATAATCACTGATGATATATCCTGAGGCTCAAACTCGACTAGCTTTTAAAAGTACGCGCTATCTATCATAAAAAATATAATTTAATATACTATAATATATAATATGTACTTTATATTATACTAGCTATTACCCGTAGCTTTGTTCGCGTGTTATATAGCCTGTGTACTTTTCAGTACCCTAACCTATATGTATGCAAAATTTCATGATGATCGGTTGAGTAGATACGGCGTGAAAGCGTAAAAAACAAACAAAAAAGTTACTTTCGCGTTTATAATATTAGCTAGGATTTATTTATTTTTTTCAATATTTTTATAAATATAATCAGGCTACGATACTTTAGTTTTGTTCAA
The DNA here is from genome assembly GCA_963082605.1 of Rhodophaea formosa. Lineage (NCBI taxonomy): Eukaryota > Metazoa > Arthropoda > Insecta > Lepidoptera > Pyralidae > Rhodophaea > Rhodophaea formosa. The sequence continues at coordinate 22,642,312 of OY720208.1, forward strand.
AGTATTCATTTTTGCACCAACTTGTAAAATCCTCCTTTTTCAGCACTACGTGGGTTGACTGGAAGATAAAAGAGGTTTGAGTCCACCTTTTACTTTTGTAATAGAGTTAAATATATAAATACTCCTCTGTATTTACTTTTACACCTTATTTTACCGTATGTCGTCAATGTTTTAGACTCATCAATGCTTTTTATGACTTTCAATGTTTTAAGTGCTGTGATATCTTTTTGATCCCGGTCAAAGGTCGACCTTACACTATTCTTAATTCATACTCTGACAAGAAGAACGCAGTACGTTAGACTGGACTAAAGATATCTCCATGCGTGTGAGGCGGGCTTATAAAGCACATTTGTTCCATGAAAATTTTATAAAAGACTGGCAGCCCTACCCGGGTGCGCCCGGGCATGTATTATACCTTAAAACCTTCCTCGTGAATCACTCTATCTATTGGTGAAAACCGTATGAAAATCCGTGGAGTAGTTTTTGAGTTTATCGCGAACAGACAGACAGACAGACAGACAGACGCGGCGGAGGACTTTGTTTTATAATATGTAGTGATGATTTAGATTCGTAGAAACTCAAGATTTTTCCAAGAAGTAGGCTTCACGTATTATTTGTTCTACGTGGATTTGGATACAAATCTTCATTCACACAATTTCAATTTAAAACAATACATTTTCACTTACGTATTTTTGCCGAAAATTCCGAGTTTCAGCCTAATCAGTAAGCCATTTTCAAAGCGAGTGTCAAGGACGTTTCACCGCCAATGATTACTGTGTTACGTATTTTCCGACTGAAAGTATGCGAGTGAACTGTTTTTTCTTTGATATAAGTGATAAACTCGCATTACGCTCGATTCTTCTTCTTCTTAGCGTGTCGACTGGTGAATTATATTTGTGTATATACTTTGTCACTGACACAGCGTTATCTATTATAGACATTTACAGCGTTATATAAATTACCGAAAACTCTTGAAAATAAATTAACAGTATCAAATAAGTCGGTAAGCGACATTTACGGAAAACGTTTGATTTAAAGACAGTACACAAAACCAGGAATTTAGTGTGGAAACAAGAAATGTTTTACATGTAAGTAAGTATTTCTTGTGAATGTCATTTTCATACTTATTGCCCGATCGTTGATTTTCGTACGAAAATATCAAATAAACGCTTTTCCTATGGGGCAAATGAGTTTCCTGCATTCCTGCAAAGTTGTTTATATTGACGGGCTGAGTCGACTCTTTTACTTGACATTTCAAGCAAAAATTGAGACCCAATATCATATACCTGTGTGTGGTATATTGTCCCTCTAATTGATTACATGTTCCAGTTGTAAGTCTCTCCGTAATACCTTTAACAAAGACAAAACAATTCCAACGTATTACGTACCTTATACTGCCTTTATTGGCTGATCAAAGAAACAATGATACAAAATGGCTACCTACAAACAGCACTATTAGGTTAACTAAAATCAGAACTACCTAAGTAATTAGTTACTCATTGAATTTAATAGTTTAGTAATTACAGTCCACTCCTAGATAATGAAGGAACTTACTATATCGTGACAAAAGCCTAAGACCTATTGTTTATGTTTCTTGTGGTCTTTTTTAACGTAATGCTATTCCTGTCTCAGGCTTTGGATTTTATAGTCTGAATAGTATTCCACAGGTGTATTAATCTAATTTATATCTGAACCTGGTAATATTTTTTTTTACATACACACACACCTAAGTCCTAGATGCATAGATATTCAACAGCATGATCTCAGCGGCAAAGAGTCCACTGCTGGATATAGCGCTATTGCACAGATAATATCACATCTATTTTATGTATATATTGCCCTACCACCTATAATTCCGCCTATTATAGTCCAAATCCTAAAATCCAAAGTCCCTCCTACTGATATCTCTTCACCTAATCAAAACTCGAATGACGTATCTAGAAGAATGAATACACGGCGCCCTTGGCAACTGGACACTGGCTAAAATAAGCTTGAGAATGAAGTTTGATCGCCACAAACAAGAAAAGAAAAAAAAAAAAATCACATCTTTATCCCTTACACTGTAGAGAGAACCTAAGGCCACGTCAAGGGTTAGAAAGCATTGCGGTAGAAAACAAAAATCAATTGTAGTTGCTTGCCAGATGCGTCTCGGAAAAGGTACTTTCCGAGGAATAAATAAATCATCATCATCATCATCATCAGGTCTTTCTAGTCTCCACTGCAGGAGCACGACCCTCTCTGTACTACCAGTGCCATATACTAGCCTGAGTAGTCAAATAAATAATAAATAAATAAATATATACGGACAAATCACACAGATTGAGCTAGCCCCAAAGTAAGTTCGAGACTTGTGTTAAGGGATACTAACTCAACGATAGAATATTTTATAACAAATACACATATAGATAAACATCTAAGACCCAGGTCAATCTGAAAAAGATCGTTTTTCATTTTGACCTGACCGGGAATCGAACCAGGGACCATCCGTGTCGCAGCCTGGCGTGTTGACCGCTGCGCCACGGAGCTCGTCAATCTACATTAACACGAGTGGAGCCACGAACAAAAGCTTGTATTAAATATTTAAAATTATTTTTCGTATTTTTAGCTAGGTTCATTTGATATGTAGGCAGTTTAATTTTTTCGATTCATCATCATCATCATCATCATCAGGTCTTTCCAGTCTCCACTGCAGGAGCACGACTGCAAATTAAAAATTAACCCTCCTATTATATATTTTTTTTAAATCGTGCGTGTTTTTTATTAGCGGTGGTTCTCAAAATTCTGCTTAATATATATAAGCACCTTTTACGGAATAAAAAAACGGAACTTTCCAACTAAGGAAAAAGTTAAAATGTAATTGATATAGCCACGTGATGTATTTGGAGTAGTCTGAGTTAACTAAATAGCCTGGTCTAGAAACAAATTTTAATTTATTGGAAAAATTGCTAGCGTCATTGCAAAGGACTAGACTATCTTTTATCTTGCAGACAAGTATGCAGCGAAAATAGGTATTTCATTCTGTGTTGCCAGATGTTAATCTTTGGAACTAATTAGCTTAAATTTGTCATGATGTAATCTTACATTTCACGTCGCCAAATTTACTATTGTATTTCTTTTTATTTTCTCACAATTTTTTATTTTTTCCATTATACACTGGTATGCTACCAACTCGTATTTTAAATTTTCCTTGTTCACGCGCACTTATACAAACTGCTATTGAACCTATGAACTATATTGTAAACGCGGGATCAAAGTCCTTAATTAGAATACAGAATTGTAAGAAAAACAAGGAATAAAACGTAAAATTTTTGGACCTCCCAAACAAAGTCGCCGGTCAGCTGGGCGAATTTTTATGGGAAGTCTGATTTTATTTTTTGATTTTTACCTTTTTTTCTTTCGATTCTATATTCCATTAGTGATGCTGATTCCGAGATTTTAACAGAGTTCATTGGTTCAAAATCAGACTTCATCATAATTACATATATGTTGCATTTTTTATAGGGTTATCAAATCAGTCGCAAGAGAAGTAGCGAAATAAAGGTAACCGTTCCCGTACAGTGGAGCAGGTAGCAAAATCCAAATAAAAAAAAACCTTCGTCATCACTCACTACGCCCATCTAAACTTACTCTTGGCATATTTGTTTTCCATTAGTACGAGTATTCCTTCTAACAAAACACACCCTTCAAAGCATTACCATGACACACTTTCCACTGCAAAGTTAAATACACCCGAACAAAACCATTTAGCGGCCCACCGTCATGACTTTTAATAGATTACTTGGGAATTGGGAATCCAGCAGTGCTACCAGGCCTTAACCTTATTATTATTACCCGCAAGACGTCCACTGTAGGACAAAGGGACTCCTTAAGGATTAACCTGTTGAGTTGAGGATGACGAAGGAGGTTGATGAAGGTAAATTCTTACTGTTGTGTTTAGTGAGAACACGGTTATGGGTGATCGATTTTCAATGAAAGAGCTCTGAAAATAAGAATTTTGGGACAATTTGTACGACACATCAAATTTACGATGACAATCAAAGCAAAGAAGGAGTTTGTGGTGGAAAGTCAAGATGTGCAGTTGGGGGCAGAAAAGCAAAGAAGGTAAAAATTAAGGAAATGTAGGGACGGGAAAATCCATTTTTAGTTACACAAAATAAGTTATAGTAAAATTGAGGGTGTTGTATCAACAAGTACTGGAAAAGAAACACAATCAATACTAGAATCCATTAATAGTTTGTTTTTCGTGTGTGTAATTGACCAAAACTAGTGTCAAGATATTCAAGCTGCCTTAAGGCATCTGACATGATGACTGCCATGAGTAATGATAGCCGGGACCAACAGCTAATCAACGTGACCCTAACAACAGAACTCAAGCAAAACATTTGTATAAAAAACCGGCCAAGTGCGTGTCGGGCCACGCGCAGTGTAGGGTTCCGTAGTTGCGAATGACAACTTTGAGTTCACACTATTCACACTCGCACCTTACAGTTTAACGACCAAAAACATCTAACAATGAAAATAGTATGAAATTTTACAGTTTATAAGTTGGTTGCCTATAACTTTTTAGTTTGTACTTAGTACTCAGCTCTGATAGTTTTCCTTTCAACTTCAGTATATATACTACTGCTGTAATTTTTTTCACGTATCTATATATAACCGTTTAGCAGATAGAGGGGGGGGACACTTACCACTAACAAAAATTCGCACTTTAAAACCAAATATTTCGGAAACGGATCCCTAAATCGAAAAATGGTGTTCTCAACCTCACAATATTTTTAAAAGACCTATTTAACGATACCCCACACGATGGGTAAATAGAGAAAAAAAAATTACTCCCCCACTTTACTCGTATGGGAGCTAACCTAAAAAAAATTTTTTTCAAGATTTTATTCTACCACTTTTTTGCCATGATTAATATACATACCTGTACCAAATTACAGCTTTCTAGTACTTATAGTCTCTGAGTAAAACCGCGGACGGACAGACAGACAGACAGACAGACAGACATGGCGAAACTATAAGGGTTCCTTGTTTACTACGGAACCCTAAAAACCGGCCAAGTGCGTGTCGGGCCACGCGCAGTATAGGGTTCCGTAGTTGCGAATGATAACTTTGAGTTCACACTGTTTACACTCGCACCTCACAGTTTAACGACCAAAAACATCTAATAACAATGAAGCTTGTATGAAATTTTACATTTTCCAGTACATTTTATAAGTTGGTTGCCTATAACTTTTTGGTTTGCACTTAGTACCTAGCTCTGATAGTTTTCCTTTCAACTTCAGTATATATACTACTGCAGTAATTTTTTTCACGTATCCATATATAACCGTTTAGCAGATAGAGGGGGGGGACACGTACCTCTAACAAAATTTTGCACTTTAAAACCAAATATTTCGGAAACGGATCCCTAAATCGAAAAATGGTGTTCTCAACCTCACAGTATTTTTCAAAGACCTTTTTAACGATACCCCACATGATGGGTAAATAGAGAAAAAAAAAAATACTCCTCCACTTTACTTGTATGGGAGCTACCCAAAAAAAAATTTTTTTTCAAGATTTTATTCTACGACTTTTTTGCCATGATTAATATACACACTCATACCAAATTACAGCTTTCTAGTACTTATAGTCTCTGAGTAAAACCGCGGACGGACAGACAGACAGACAGACAGACAGACAGACAGACATGGCGAAACTATAAGGGTTCCTAGTTTACTACGGAACCCTAAAAATGAGTATGAAAAAGAATAAAAATGCAAGTCTCGTAGTTGTTACTGTAAGAGGATTGCGCTCCTTATTAAATTAAGTGACGTGCCAAAGGACAAAGCCTGGCGTGAAAACTCTCCGTCTATTTCATAGGTTTCTCTACAGCCGTAACATATAAACTATAGTCAGCAATCCCGACAAAACGACTCTTGAGCGATCCGTTTTCAATCATAAGTGGGTCATTTACATTTTTAAACTAAGCATTTAATCTTTTAATTTTACATTTTGCATATTTTTTTAAATAATACTTATTTATTAATAACACGTTGGTTACAATGATTTAACTTGTTTAACTAAATTCGTTAAAAATACAATGTTTCGGAGATTTTACAGTTTTTTGTTTTACGTTGTTTAGCAAAACTATTGTCAGTATCTTACATCTACTTATATCATAAATTCATCTTTTACCATAATGAACTCATAAAAAAATCTATGGTCTTAAAATAAATATGAATAATGTTGTTTAGCAAAACCTTTTTATTTGCCCATCCTATTTAGCAAAGTAAATACTGAAATATAATACGAATAAATAAACACGGTATCATAGTACAAACAGAAGTGTTTTTTATTTACCATGGCAATAAACCTTGACATTACTGGGAGATACACAAAATGAAAAAAGTATTGTCCCCTGTCTTGTAAACAGCTGGACCGATTTTGATAAAAATGTCTAAGATTTATTGCTAGGAGGAAATTTGCTTTCAAACAAAAATAGCATCCAAATCGGTTCATCCATTTAAAGCTGATAACACACTATAAGAAATCGGACGTTAGACACGATTACGTACGCCACAGTACGTAAGACACGATTAAGGATTATGTCCACATACATTCTTTTTTAAACTTTCTCTTTTTGAATACATTATTATTAATATGAACATCTTGCTGCAACCACGATGAATGTATCTTCATCGAAACGTCAGCAGAGACAAACGTTTGTGCTTAGTACTTACTGTTAACAATTAAATCCATAGTTATTTTCATTCATGTCTACTACTATCTCTATCGACACCAACGTACTGCGGCGACCATTTCATGCATGTCCGATTCCTAACGTTCTACTCTGATAAAGTATTAATACCAGCCTTATATGGGTGAACCGATCTGTATGCTGTTTCTTATTTGAATTTCTCTCGTTCGGTTTCTGATCGAGTCAACAGCCTAAGAGATTTAGTACCACAGACAGACACATGCATAGTGGTCTAACTTTTGACACTCTTTTGCGTCGGAGGTTAAACTAAAAAAAAACAATATTATATTTACTGTCTACCTAATAAAACAAACACGATTATTCATTTTACAGGGGTAACTCAAAGATCAACCTAAATGCAGCAACAGAAAATGTCGCGTTTTTTGTATGAAATGACAGGTTATGTCGTGTTGTCATTTCACTGCCGCTGTTACCAAACTTCAAAGTTAACCGTTAGTAAAAGCTTCATAGAAATCAATTAAAATATTCTCTTTAGGTAATGGCTAGCATAATAAATGATTCCAATTTAAATTACCCTTGCAAGTGGAAAATGTAAAAAAGAGATAAATGGTATAGGTGGCAATTTCTTTATCAAGGCATTTTATATGAGCATTTCCTTAACTATATATTCAACATCTTTCTTCATAAAGCATACAGGGAAATATTGAAAAGAAAATACTTTCATAAATCTCTATTAGTCGATTGCTTCAAAACATTTTCTTGTCTTACCAAAATATGTTTTTCGTGAAATTTATTATGGAATGTTTAGTTCATTTTGTCTCACCTTTAGGTTCATAAACAAGGGCAAACCGAGAGTATATAAGTGCTCAGACATGGCGCTTTTTGAAGTAATATTTATGCCTAATATAAACAAAACTTTTTATCCATGACCCTCGACATTCTCTTAAACGGGTGACTCAGACCGTAAATATGAACAACTTTTCCTATGGCCAATGCTGGGAATTCATTATTTTGTACTTTCCTATACAAATTACTTTGGCTGCCGAACACTATTGTATGTAAATTACGGTTTTTTTGATATGTTAAGGGTCAATTTATGAGCTGTATGTATGACTTAACAATCAAGGTCACCACCGTGAAATTAATTTATATACTAACGCTAACTAATAAGAGACGTGTAAGCGACTTATAAAAGTAGCAGCCAACTTTGTTTTGCTAAACCACTAAGAACTCTCTAGAACGGGCGAGAGGTGTTAGAACACCATAAAGCAGGGGACTCTGTGAGTTTCCATTTGTAGTACTTTAATTAATTCTGTGGTAACGTTACCATTTATCTCAATTTTCATTTCACTGATCTAAAGCCAAGAAATAGCGAAGCGAGCTCACCATATTCATCTCTGGAGAGTTGCGGGCTGCCCTCCCTGAGGGCATAGTCGCAGTCGTCGACGGGAGCCGCCGCGCGCGCCCCACACAAGGGCACGCAGCAACGGAACACCCCCCCTCCGACCACCTTGGAGGCTTGCGAGCCCACGAAGCCAACGTGGCGTCCCCCCACACTCCACACTAGTGCAACACGCGTAAGCGCACACCCACCATACACCTGTGATCACCATTCGCGGCACACCACACACAACTTACCAGTCAAATGAACACAGTCTTGGCACTTGAAGGATAGGAAACGAGAGTACAAAGATCAGTCTTCAAAGAGCTTAAGTTAGAAATATCGATATGTCAGTCGATTAGAATCTTAGATTGGGAAGGGAAGGGAAGGATAGGACAGTTCGGGGTTCTATATCACTTTATTTTCCTTTATTCACTAACACTTTTGTAATTTTGTATATCACTGTTTGCACCATATTTCACTTGCTTCGATGGATCTAAAACAAATCAATGCGATGTAAAATCGTCGTCACTATTTATTGTACACTATCGATTCACTCATGGACATAGATTAATAATTGAATAGAACAGCGCTTTGCATTTCAAAGATTGTGGCAATATTGACCGTATTGAAATGAGGTCTGGAGTACACCAACTAGCAAAGGTAATAATTAACAAGTAAATAAGGGGGAGTGAATCCGCGAATGCATTAAAATTTAATGACAATCGTGTCACGGTTGTTGATCAAAGCACGTCATACGTCACTGTGACGTCACAAATGTAGAACGTACAGATCCGACATATTACTTCGTACCGTGCTGTATTTGGTAGTGGTGTTAGTAACGGACACACGGGAAACATGGTTGTTAACAGCTGCTGCTATGTTGGTTTGCTATTATACGCTTATATATAAGCGGCCAGCGTTTTATGGCCAGCTACTACCCTCCAGTACTCTCTTCAGGCTATTTTCAAAAGAATATAAAGACGACTTTTTATAGGTATTTTCACGATTCACAATGCTATTCTGATATATTCTTATTAAATAAAGAAATAATTATGTAAAAAAACCACCACCCAGGTAGTATCTAACCTGCACCTGTTAGTCGTATAACGACTTATACTTTCTTCATTCAGTAAGACTTATAAACTAATTAATTTCCTTATTCTCGTTCTGTCTCTATCTCGTTCAATCACATTAGCTAGATAACAAATTATTTGAAGTAGATTTTTAGCTAATGCCAAGTCCTTTAATCTTTTGACTTATATCCATAACATATATTTTGCATATTGATAGCCTATACTAAATACGCACTTTGAATGGAGTGTCGTGTCTGAAGATATCTAATTTGTGGTGACGTGTCGTAAGTATTTGTTGGCGCCGAGCCAGATCCGCCGGCTCTTCAGATATTATCACCTCAAGCGCTCATCTTCACTGACATTGGAATAAGTTTGCCTCACCTAATTTGAAAATTATTTATGAACGTTCCCGGCCAATCGACATGCCTCTGCATAATGCGTCTAAGGGGTGAACTAAGATGCTGAAATGATGAATTAGGTATTTTACGATGAGTATATGAAGACTAGTTTACACCGCATGTAAATTTTGCATGTAAAGCATTGGTACCACAGAAAAAGTAATTTATATTGAAGCTCATCGTCAGTGCCTCACCTAATTTGAAAATTATTTATGAACGTTTCCGGCCAATCGACATGCCTCTGCATAATGCGTCTCAGGGGTGAACTAAGATGCTGAAATGATGAATTAGGTATTTTACGATGAGTATGTGAAGGCTTGTTTATACGTTATACCGTCCAGGAATAGCAATGAGTAGAAGTTAAAATGTACTTGGTAAGTCCAAGTACATTTCGATTTCTTTTCATTCACTTTACGCTCGTTCGTCAAAAATTAATGACTGAGTAATTGTAATAATAAACAAATGCAATATAAAAGTGTTGTGTGATTTGTCATTCATTAATGATATTTCGATTCCTAACTCAATCAGAATCACTGCAAAAAAATAAACACATAATATTTTTTTTCTAGGGTTAAAAGTTCACAATAGAAGTCGAAAGAAGGTGAAATAGATCCGATAAAAGTCACCATGAACGTCGAGCCACGTATGAAATATGCCGTAATAGTTTCTGCGGACAATTACCCCGCCATGCTTTCATGGGTTAATGCGAATACATTATGTGTTCACTCCGCTTTGACGTTTGTCGGAGACTCATTAAACTAGTCGAGACCGCAGACACTTATTGCATTATTAGAAGTCAAACAGCCTCATATTAAAAGTTACGTATGAAATACGCCATAATTGTTCTTAAATACAATGAACACGCCCTGCAGCTTTACTGAGTTAATGTTAATACTTTATGTGTTTGTTAAGCTTTGACGTTTGTCTGAGACTCATTAAACGAGTCGAGACCATAAATAATTGATGCGGTAATAGAAGTCAAACGCCCGTATATTAGCAATCACATATGAAATACGCCGTAATAGTTTCAAAAGGCAATTTTCCCGCCACGCAGCTTTCATGAATTATTACGAGAACTTTAGGTGTTTGCTGACGTTTGATGAAGACTGATTAAACTAGTAGAGACTGAATCTTATTTGGTAATAGAACATTGCGGTATCATCTAAATGTCTGTTTTCATTTACAGAAACTTTTAATTTCGATCAACAAGTAAATATACGAATAATTTATATTTTACATTATGTTTGCTGCATAAAAACCTTAGTTATATACAATTGCATATGTGCGAGCGGGACACCAACCTGTAGAATTTGCATCTCACGGTCAGTCTATGCACGCGGAATTATGCTATCTAGTGAAGCTTACTTAAAAAGAGTTAGTTTCGAATATTAAAAATTTAAACAGTTCTATCAGGATTCTAATGAGAAAACGCTTACTATATAGACTATATTCACTAAAATTATGTTAAAGAAATCGAAAACGTATGTATATCTGTGTTTTTTTTTTAAATTGTTTGCACCCTAACTAATACCTGACATATGTATTTCATACTTACAAGGTGCGCCCAGCTGCCCATGTATCTTAATGTAAAAATTTGGATAATGTAAATAAATGATTATTTGATTGATTTGATTATTTGTTTGGTGGTTTTTGAATATTTTTTAATATAAAACTCTTTCTTAGGATCAGTATGAAATGAATGTTGTTGTTAGTACTGATCCCAAGGTAATAATCCCAGTTATTTCATTTTATTATTTATTTCGACAATTGCTTTAATGGTTGATTACGATATAATGCGTTACTAGTAACAAAGTATAATACTTGTTGCCAATATAATTTGTGCCTGTTTCTTAATAGTATTCATGAATCAGTCATTCATCAGTCATTCAGTAGTCTGTAGCTTTTGAACAATTAATAAATACATATATCTAATGAGATAATTTTAAATATGATATGACGTGAAAAGTGCCAGCAAAGGCCTATTTTCTGAATAAACGTTTTGATTTTTGATTGATTTGAATTCCAATTCCTTTCCGTAAGAACATTTTCATGTCCTTATTATGAAATTATTTTGAAATGATAACTTATTTACACTCACGACTGTGTGATGTCACGAACCTGCTAATTTAAACGTCACCTTGTAAAGTGACGAAAGAATTAGTACCTTCTTTGACATGCCTACGTTTTGTATTACACTACATTTTATTTTATTTTTACATTCAGCAGTGATATTGCTTCTTCGATTTATAATAAACTTTTTATTGATTTTGAGACTTGTATGTGTTTTCATCATGAAACAAAACGAGCGTTTCTTCTCTGCAGTAGTCGGTTCCGAAAAGCTAGTAGTCTGTAGCTTTTAAACAATTAATAAATACATATTATCTAATAAGATAATTTTAAATATGATATGACGTGAAAAAGTGCCTGCAAAAGCCTATTTTCTAAATAAACGTTTTGATTTTGATTTGATTTTGATCTTTTTCCGAGGACTATTCATCATCATCATCAGATCTTTTTAGTCTCCACTGCAGGAGCACGACCCTCTCTGTACTACCAGAGCCTTATATTAGCCACAGCAGTCTGAGGTCTTGGTCTACACTCACACTCACACTTACTCACACTCAGGACTATTCATATATTAATAGACGAGCTCCGTGGCGCAGCGGTCATCACGCCTGCCTGCGACACGGATGGTCCCGGGTTCGATCCCCGGTCAGGTCAAGATGGAAAACGATCTTTTTCAGATTGACCTGAGTCTTGGATGTTTATCTATATATGTATTTGTTATAAAATATAGTATCGTTGAGTTAGTATCCCATAACACAAGTCTTTCATAAGAACTTACTTTGGGGCTAACTCAATCTGTGTGATTTGTCCGCATATATTTATTTATTTATTTAATCAAATTAAAATAACATTAGCTTTCAAAGTAACTTAATTTCAAACTTGTAAAGAAAATAAATTTTCTTGTTGTATTTTGTTACATATTATTAAAGGCTTAAGCAGTATTAAATTAACTCATTACTTTCCATAAAGTAATAAGGCTCTCCACTGTATGGCAATCATTATATTTTTTTTTTAATCATCATCAGCATCAGGTCCTTTTTAGTCTCCACTGCAGGAGCATGACTCTCTCTGTACTACTAGAGCCATAATTAACCAGAGCAGTCAGAGGATTTGGCCTACACTTATCCTTAGAAAATAAAATCTGATATTTTTATGTTACTAAATATATGAACCATATCAAATATGCTGCCAAATTCAGACATGAAATATAACTTTTTGCGGGAGGATGGGATTTGTTGGGATATGATATAATTTACCCCTAATTCCGCCTCGCAAACTTGTTGATATGACAGTGAAATCCACTTTGATACCAAGAAGATATCCATTCAAATAAAGACTTTTGAAGCGATAACGAAAAATGATATTAAAGTTCCTTCAGCTGATTTGAGTTTGTACATTTTTCTGTATTTATCATGAATTAAACTTAAAATATATTTTTTATCGCTTTACTAGACTTTGTTTGTAATACAAGTTTACTCCTATAAGTTATATTCCTAAACGTTTTCAATACAACTGCGCCATATCAAATAAAATCCTCAAAACTAACCCGGCGGAGCCACGCAATACAAGTTTTCACGGTATCACGGGATTTGTAGAGTTATAATATAATCTGCGTCTAATCCCAATCGCAAACTCGCGATATGGCAACTAAATCCACTTTGACACTAAGAAGGTAACCGTTCAGTATGGAACGTTTTTATTCGAAGGCGTACGTAAAGCAATTTGGATAAAATAGGTTTTCGTTCATAATATTTTTGGAACTTACGTCAATAACTATGTCATTTTATTTTTAATGGTTAACATTTCTGCGCCATATAAAATACTTATAGAGTTATAATAATAAAATCTACATCTAATCCCGCTTCGCAAACTCGCGATATGACAACTACTTAAATCCACTTTGGCACTAAGAAGGTAACTGATTCGATTTTTCATATAATATTTTCAAACCAGTATTGGCATTTTTAATGGTTAACAAGGCTAAATTAAAAGTTGGAACACGAAACAACTTGCTTCAGAGGCTAATTTCAACAACCTGGGGCGCAACTCCGCATGTCCTCCGGACAACTGGCCTTGCACTCTGCTTCTCTGCTGGTGAATATTCATGTCCAGCTTGGCACCGATCAGCCCATGCCAGAGAAGTAGACTTTGCCCTAAAATAGCTGCCGAATTATAACGGGGTGCCTCAAACCTGCACCATTAAATTTAGTTTATCCCCTTGCGGGCATTGCACCACCTACAATCAGAAGGAGCATTGCATGTCAGGTCGAATAGAAAATAAAAAGGTGACCCCAGACATCCGTTTCATGGTACACGGTAACTTTCCAGTCGATTAAAGAGCCGGAACAGTTTTATGAAGAGAACGGAACCTCTAGTCGGCGGCCCAAAATCCTCCCGCATAGAACTCTGGCGCAAAAAGTTCCCTACTCCTCCAAATTACATCTGCCCATCCGAGGGGCTGCCACCGGGTAATAACCTCCCCTGGTCCATATAGAGGAGCCTTAATCGCCTCCGGAATGAGTTGGGCAGATGCAGGCATAATTTGGCTCGGTGGGGCTATATTGACCAGGCGGAGGTGTGATGCCAGTGTGGTCATGACGACCAGACTATGTCACACCTCCTTTTGTGCCCTTCTTGTCCAACCAGCTGCACGAAGGAAGACCTTTTTACCGCCTCAGAAAGTTAATTATACGAGTTTCCACACACTGGAGGGACAAAATTTAATTGCTTTAGGCCATCGACACGAAAAGAAGAATGGTTAAAATTCCTTATATCAAATATTTATAGAATTATAATATTATAATTTACGTCTAATATCGGTTGTTGTCTACTAATACGTTTTTGTTTTCTATGTTGATAATGCTGCTTCAAATTTTTATAGGTATAATATACTTATATAAAATCGAAAAATATATATAATATGATTTTTAACAGACTTTACTTATTTAAATAGCCTAGCATAAAATCTGTATCAAATTAATTATTTACAAAGTTATAACAATTGCGTTTCGTTTCGCTTCGTAAAATCGTGATATGACAGCTTTATCCACTTTGGCACTAAGATATATCTATTCAGCACGGAACGTTCTTATGTTGAGGCGCGATACGTAAAGCAATTTGGATGGAGACCGAAGAAATAAGATTTCATTCATTTGAACTCACTCACTGGAGCAAAAAAAAAGGAATTGGTATTGTTCCGAAAGAAAACGTTATGTTGATACTACTGCTTCGACTTTTTATAGGTATAATATACCTATACAAAAGCGAGATAATCATATATTATATGATTTTTAAAAGACTATAGTTATTCAAAAAGCCTAGCTAAAATCTAGGTCAAATCCAATTATTTAGCAAGTATGATTTGCGTCTAGTTCCGCTTCGCACACTTTTGATATGACAGCTTTATCCACTTAGGCACTAAGGTATAGTATATCCATTCAGCACGGAACGTTTTTATACGAAGACGTGTGTACGTAAGGCAATTTGGATGGAGACCGAAGAAATAAGATTTCGTTCATTTGAACTGTTGCTTGTTTAGGCTCCCCGGGCAAGAAAAGGTATTTGAAGGCGTTGGTATTATTTCTTGGGAAAATACATTTCGTAATGATGTTTTGTTTGATAAAGTATTCTTCACTTTGGAATGTTATTGTAGTATGTCCTAACCTCGAAAGTTATTCCTTAAATAACCACTAAAAATCTCTTTGGCTATATTCTAAAAGAATAAGTATAAGAAAAGTTTTTGGTTTTTCTTTCCGTCATGTACATTCTTTTCTAATAATCTTTTTTTTTAATAAAATTAATAATAACTAATCTACAACTAGAAAAACCTTTTTAAATAAAAAACCACACCCTCCAACCTAAGAAAATGGGGTAGGTATCCCTTTACACTAAACATATACCACAGCCCCCAAACCCGCAAGTATCGACCGATGCAGCGATGTAAATATAAACAAAATATGCAAATTCATTAATGTAATAGAATAAATAAATAGCTACGGTTACTCATCGATTTCATAGAGGAACAGTCGGTCAAGGCTGTCGTAGTAAGCGTGGATCAATGAAAGTATTAGGTAACGCCTTACTATACAAAGGCAAAAAACGGAACCCTTGTAGATTCGTCATGTCTGCCTGTTCGTATATATCACAGCCACTTAAAGCCGAAACTATTAAGACTACACAATTGAAACAATTGAAATTTTACAGAACAAATCGTCCGATTAATTCTGTAAAATGCTGTACGATATTTATACAATTTAATGGAAAGAAAACTAATTTATGTTTTCATATAACCTGAACCTGCATACATAGATAAGTCTTTAAAAAATTACAATTATGTTCCTAAAACCAATTCTCAAAGGTTTTTCTCTAAGTCAATCGTTCGAAAGATAGACAGTGACTCTCCCTCTTACTTTTGAACCAAAAGATTTATAAATCTAAAGCAAACCAATCTTTGTCAAAGAAAGAACCCTTCATGAGCGATTCCGATTCGCACTTGGCTACATTTTATGCTATCCGTAGCTACATCAATTTTTTAAAACAAATTCCATTATACCCTTTTGCAGGTGTCTGTGAATAAATTATATAGCAAGAACTAACTGAGTATTATTTTACCGCATTGTTGTGAGTGTATTAGTGTTTAATTGTATTGTTGTTTCCTAATTTATCGCTTACTATGTGACTAGACTAACAAGCCGAAGATAAACACTCGAACTATTTAGATACGCCGCACATCCTGTCTTTGCGAATGAATAGAAATAACCGAGGACGTCTGTAACCAATACATTTATACGACGGGTTATTCAGTTATTGGATACATGCGTGAATCCAATAATTGTGAAATAAACATTTAAAAAAAAATGTTTTTTGGCAGTAAAGGGAAAATTATTCTTAACATTGATTTTTTCATTTTGTTTTCGATGACGAGAACATTTTCATATTTAAAATTTTGATTTTGATATATGTGACATAAACAAAACCCTTCCCCTTTAGTATAAGCAAACAATCGTTTTTGTGTAATTTACAATACATCCTGTCTAAATTAAAATAAATACTAAATTACATCTGCATTTTCCATGGATTTTTTTCTTTTTCTCTAAATTATAAAATGTGTATCCAGAGCCGTTAATAGTCTCTGAATAACCCAACTAATGTTGGCCAACTGTGTCAAATAGCTTCCTCGTGCTACCAAAATAAAATGCGTCCATTGATTGAATAGTGTATCTGCATATTTCAATCATTAATATGCTACAATAGAGAATGAATGGATTAAATTGAAGCAGATTGGCCGATTCACAAGATGTCTTCCTAAAAAACAATCGATTGTAGAAATGTCTAATTCGTAAAATGTCTAATTTAAATTCAAGTTTAGACATTTTACTTCATCTTTAGTTGTATGAACTTGATCAACCTTGACCTGTCGCCGGTATACCCTTGCGTGTGGTTTCCTTCACTTTCCAATCTGTCAAGAAAATAAGAAATGGGACGAAGGGATAGAGATCAAAGAACGGATTCATATCACGCTGATATAAACTTTTTCACACATGATCTAACAAATAAGATTTCACAAATCGGATTACACCTATTCCTACTGATAGTATCCGTTATGGAAAAGGCAATTATGACCTTCTGATGGAAAAATACTGAAACAACTAGGCGTTTGCCTATTGCTTTTTCTCCATGCTTTTTTTTTCACTTCTTAATAACGAAGTTTCTCGGATAACCATTTAGAACTCAGTTTATTTTTGCGGCAGGAAATATTTTCGACCAAATCATAAATTCCATTTTTATTGTGATTGTGAAAATCTAGTAAAAAATTTCGCGAGTCAGGCATCCTGCGCTTCGCCATTTATGGCGTGCGTTAAGTGCGACTATCAATTTCTACTAGTTGAACGGTCTAAATTAGAAATTTAAGTTGTAATGAATTATTGTCATTATTATTTGCAAAATCGGACATTTTGCAAGCCTAACATTCTGCGCTCACCATATTATGGCATACGTTGGGCGCGCCGCAATAGATCGACACAATCAATTACCACTAGTTGAGCGGTCGCGGAGTTCAATTGTGAACTCATTTTTGTCGTCGACGTCAATGGTAATCATACCGCGTGCGAGAGATGAGGCACGGGAATTCGTGAGAGTGTATACGTCACTCCATCCTCATTCTAACGTGATGCCTGTTATGTCTGTGCTAGAAACTTTCCCGTGAATTTCACTGCGTAAAATTTCACCCCCTATTTCATCCCCTTAGGGGTCGAATTTCTAAAAATATTTTTTTTAGAGCTTACTTACATCATAAAAGGAACCTTTTTACCAAATTTTAAGTTTCTAGTACAGCAGTAGTTTTGGCTGCACGTAAATATGTAAGTCAGTGAGTCAGGTTGGCGTTTTACATTATAGATGACAAATATTTTTTTTAAGGCATAAATCGGTTTAGAGTCATCCTGCTGGCTATGTCGCCAGTCCGCCTTAGATAGATCCAGAGCCGCAGACAAATACACATAATAAAACTTTTTGACACAAAAACTAAACTTCCAAAAAACAAATATTTCCCTTTTATTCAGCCTTAGGAACATAAATACATGGGCAAAACCTCCTTCGTTTTTACGTCGGTTGAAAATTAAAAGTATGATAGAGAAGAGCATTCATAAGGAAATTGATCAGTGTAGATAAAGTCAGAGAGATTTGTCAGGATCGTAACAAGTGGAGATATAATGTAGTCCCTGCCCCCTACTTTGTAGCTATGTAGTTGCTACCCCCATGGGAATAGAAATTAGAATATGTATATAAGTAAAAGTATTGCCCGCTTTGAAAATTGAACCTCGAGTCGCTTGATTTGCAAGTTAACCACAGCGCCTCGGATAGCAATTCGTGAGAACATCTACTTCATTCCATCTTTGTTATCCAGACACGAACATGGTTTTTACATAATATTAGAATGGATCTTTTCTCATGCGGTTCTTTTGTACTTCTCAGTGTTATAAATGGGAAAGCTGTTCTGATAACGTTAACATTATTTTCAACCGACTTAAAAAGGAAGAAGGTTCTCTATTTGACTATTTATTTTTTATACGTTATAAAGCGATTCGAAAATTATTTTTTTATTAAGAAGTTCTAATCTTTCCTAAATCTTTTTTTTTATCTACTATATTACCTAGAATGTACATATAAAGATTTTTTTTAATTTCGAGGTTGTGTTCCAGGACGCATCGTTTTCCATCATAACCTGCCAGGGGACCAAACCTGAGACCACTTCATATGTGATTATTTTTATAAAATGTTCATGATATAATTTATATCCTTACACTTAGAAGTTTATAAATAAATATATAGGGACATGTCACACAAATTGAGCTAGCCCCACAGTAAGTTGTGAACTTGTGTCGTGGGATACTAACTCAACGAGATACTATATTTTATAATATATACTTATATAGATAAACATCCAAGACCCAGGTCAATCTGAAAAAGATCATTTTCCATCTTGACCTGACCGGGGATCGAACCCGGGACCTCCGTGTCGCAGGCTGGCGTGTTGACCACTGCGTCACGGAGCTCGAAAGCTAATAAAAGTATGTATGTAGAGTTCCCAGTTTCGAATTGGAATTACGTTCTGTAAACATGCCCGGGTTATGAAATTGCATGACTGTTAAATGGATGATACTCACATTAAATAAAACATTCGCAACAGGTAGAATTCACAACAGAGCTTACGTTGTAAAAGCGCTATCAACCACCCGTGATACTATGACTTTGGATCACTTACTTTAATTTTTTCATAATTTTGTAACAATGCTGCATGTTTTTTAATGCTGTACGTAACTATTAACCTCATTTCTCAATCATTATCATCCTGTCCACCATTATTTAGGCCCTACATTTTCAAATGTCAAATTCCATTTTGAAATTTTTTTTCACAATCTTTCTTACCATCTGACACTCTATGTCTATTTCTTTCTCCTAGACACAAGGCCAGGGGAATTACTAAATTAGTATTTTTCTTGAAGATTCCTATTTTATACCAGAAAGATTTATTATTGTGAAAACAGTTAAATGATAATTGTAATACTTCGTGCTACTTGTCCTTTCGTCCATGTGTTTTTATTTCCTGCTTGCCTCTCCTATACTTTTTGCTGAGCTACTACTTATGTACTTCATCTATTTTAAGTGAGCTCAATCTATCAGAGCTTGGTGATCTCACAACATAATATCCTTTACAAGGCACCGATACGTATTATAACCACAAGTATGTTTGATTTGTCCGTATATATTTATTTATTTATTTTATTTTATTTTATTTTATTTTATTTATTTTCTATACTCACACTAGCAAATTTCGTGCGGATTCTTCCGCGTAAAACTTCACCCCCTATTCACCCTCTTTCTAATTTTGAATTTCTAAAAATTCTTTGTTAGTGCTCACTAACATCATGAAAGGAACTCCTGTCATCATCATCATCATCAGCTTTCCATAACCCACTGCTGGGCATAAGCCTCCCTTTGTCTGCGCCATCCTTCTCTATCCCTAGCCTTTGCAATCCAGTTCTTTCCTGAAATCTGTTTTATGTCGTCGGCCCACCTCGCTACCGGACGTCCAACACTACGTTTCCCATTTCTGGGATACCACTCGGTGACAGCCTTACTCCACCTACCATCGTTCCTCCTAGCCAGGTGTCCCGCCCATTTCCATTTTAGAGTTGCAACCCTTGAGAGCACATCGTGAACTTTCGTCCTACGCCGGATCTCAGTGTTGCGAACTCGGTCTTGCAATTTGATGCCAAGCGAGAGAAGATTATTATATATAGATTAGTAAAGGTACGTAGTTAGGCAGCAATGTTACACACAACGGGCAGTTACGATCAAACGATATGCTACAACGAGCGCCCACCCATAGAGAAATAACATCACCGCTATTGAATGACCATAACAATAAACGAACTATGGAAGAATGAGTTCGCGTCACTTTGATCGTACCAAATAACCGTGCCCTTAAATGGCCAAACCTTGAACACTTCTCCACACAAATTTCAACTCTAAACCCCTAGCATAAGATCCTACAAATTCTCTACCCCAATTTCCAAATTAAACTTGTGCATTTACGAAAATTAACATTTAATCCATTCGAAATTATTCGAACATTTTGTCGTCATTATCGCGGCCCTCAATAAGGCTCTGCTTAAAGGAGTATTTGCACTTCATTAATAATGTGTAAGTGACGTCAGAATATATCATGATAATATGTAAAGCATCCTCTCGTATCACGTCTTAAGAGATTAACATATTAGATTACAGCGCTAGATCCGCGGCATAGCAAACATTATTGTAGAAAAGACTGAATGAAGGTACTTAATTAAGACGTACACAATGTCTTAACCGCATAAATCTTACATTATCTGGAAGCTAGCTCGTATAGATAAACGTTAAAATCTAGGTCATTACTCTACGGTCTTTAAAGATTAACTTTTATTAATAGATAACGCCGCTCGTCAGATGCGAAGAAATTGTTCATTTGTTTTCATATGCCCTTGCTCCTGATTTGGTAAACATTCAACAAGTTGCTCGTAAAATCAATAAAACTCATAAGTAATCGCCGTGGTTAAAACGTTTCACTTTTCGATCTTTAATGAACAAACATAGGCTTCCTGTGTCTATCATAGCCTTCCGAATGTAAGAAGCAAACATAGTTTATTTGGTGCTATTCAGTGTATCGTGAAGTACGAGTCCTTGCTTCTTTTCATACAATTACGTTTTACACGAGGCACTCGCTACGCCGGGCAAAGCGCTAATGCATGTTTTTTTACCGCGTGATATTCAGATTAAACTGTTATCTCGTTGTGGCGTAACGTAATAATCACATCGCGCAAAATATTTATTTGCGTCTGTAACCATAACAAATATGAACCATGAGTGAATCGATAGTGTACAATCCAACAGTGTTTGGAGGAACTGTGATGATTTCCAGAAGATTTCAAACACACACAAAATGTCCCAGTGGCACAATAGTAAAAAAGCGGAACGTTAAATGTGAGAGCCGTAAGGGCGCAGTCCTGTGAGCACCAGTCAGCTGAGCGCACAAAGAGGTGTTCAGCAGTGCATCTCACGTACCGCATGCTACGCGACGGGGCGATGCGGCGCGGCGGCGAAGCGGCCCCGAGCGTCGCGACGGCCGACAGACCGCGACTGAGCGTCGGTGCGCGTTCAGCCTACGGCGCCGAGCGAGCAGGACGACTATACTAGCAGTATTTGCTACAAATCTAGCCCTTGAACCTTCTGTCTTGATTCTCATTTACCTTGTCCGCCGCTAGTCACTTATGGTGTGCCGCCGCTAAAGGGTTTTCACCCCGCGAGCGACTGTGTTACGTAGCCGCTAGAGATAGGGATGCTGCGTGGCTGTTCGTATGCTATGGGTCGTTTTGATGTTATGTCACTATCGAGCGTGCTTCGTTGTTTGGCCGTGAACGAGTTTAGGCCGTGCATTCGTTCTAACTGTTGAAGTACGTTCGCGAGTCTCGTGAGGCAATTCGTCTATCAATTAAATATATTACATACATTATTGTGTCGCGATTGTTGATTTAATTATTGACTGAATGATTGTTTTTGGTTAATTCTCTCTTTATCTCACCTGAGTTTTTTCCCGTTCGTAACCTTACCGTGACGTATTGTAGCCCGGAGTCCGCTAGGTACTATGTCAGCATTGATGCTGTAAAGTAGACTTGGCAATTTTTGTTTCAAAATTAATGTGCTTATTTTTGGGTAGTCTTTCCATTATATAAGGGAAAAAATTAAGAAATAAGCTTTTGTTTAAATATTCTGAAAAGGAGAAAATAAACTACATATTGTGTCCAACTTACACAAGATTCCAAAAATTCAACTCAATCTGTTGAGGATAACTAGTTTAAAATATGAGTTGCAAGATTTGACCCGAACAAACAAGATAGGTACATAAAATAATTGTAACTAAAACAAAATCTTGAAATAAAAAAAATGTGTAAGTCTATTCATTCATATAATTGATTTAAAGTTATAAATAAAATAAAAAATAATGTTATGAATTAATTAAAACAAATATTGAAAGAACAATATGTTTCTTTCAATATTTGTCTACTATACGTATTTTTTGACAAACGTACATAATGTTTAATATTTAAATTAATTGTATGTAGATAAAATTTGTTTTCTATAAAAAGATTGGCAGAGCTCTCCTTGACATTTCGGCTCTGGGATTTTGTGTGGTCCATCATAAAAATGGGCACGAAAATATGTAAATCTGTCTGCTCGCTCACGTACATGCTCCGCATTCTGTAATATCCCCTCATTTCCATACAAAACTACACCCCTATTAACATTTACCCTAGTTGTTGAATATCTGTTGATGTGACGTATGGCATGAGTGTGTGGAAGAAAAAACTTAGAAGCCCGATCTTACCTTCATTTACTAAACCTTATTTATATACATATATGTTCCTGATATGCTTAGCGGTCGTTCTTTGATCACATGCACCAGTATAACCTACAAAAATATTTTTTTAATACTCTGTGTACTGTTACTCAGAGTATCAAAAAATACATTTTCCCTATATATTACCCTGCTGGAAAGACTTTCGTTATAATGTTATTGTTGAGGGACTTCTGGACGAGAAACCCAACACCATGCTATGAGCATTTTTAAGTCACTCTGCCAATTATAGAGTATAGAGGGTAGCCAGTAGGTGGTTATCAAACTTAAGGGTTGTCGTGCCCTCTTTCTCTTTTTGCACTACAGATAATCCCACTACTTATATACCATCATATTGTGTCACCAGTTTCTTCTAAATTAGTTTCTGTTGCTCTTATAATGAATTTAATAAGGTGGCACTCTTTGTGATTTCCTAAAGACTACAATAGGCTTATTCTATCGCATTAGGTTATTTGACCTGTAATGATACATGTAAGAAATGTCAATTAATAAATAAATAGTTTTTATTAGATTGAGTAACAAAAAATCCAAATTTCAGAATTTGTAAAAATATGATATTAGAAAAACAAACCGATGCCATGTAGCACCGTTACGAACATGTGTTACATCTCCTTTCGTGTTTTTACTCCCAAATTGTCCAGGATATTAAAAAGGTCCAATTATTTTCATCAAATTTGAACAGATTTTTTATCTCTAAACTGAATATGTGATTTTATGTGCAGAAAAATGCCAGGTCAGCATTAATTGATATTTTGAGTTGAGACTTACGTAGTACATATATCTCCATCTGATTCCGAGTAAATACATTTTTTTTAAATCTATGGTTAAGGACATCTCTTTTTTTTATTAAAACTAACGTGAGATACTAACATTCATCATCATCATCATCAGGTCCTTCTAGTCTCCACTGCAGGAGCACGACCCTCTCTGTACTACCAGAGTCATATTAGCTTGAGTAGTCAGAGGATTTGGCCTACACTCTCCACGCTGGCCAGACGGGTTGAAGAGGTCTCTTTGATGTTTATAAGCTTTGTTTAGCTTGTGTTTCCTTAGTCGCCTTTTACGACATCCACGGGATGACTTTTAGTGGTCCTATTCTACTCTGCCGCACCACGATACTAACATTATTATTATGTAAAATAGGGGTCACTCAATGCGGACTGGGATGACTTCGTGCGCGCGTCTCGGTTCACATTCCCCTGAGGAAGACCTCCAGACGAGGTCGAAACATGTCGGCCTGTAACTGACTTCATGCTTGAGTGACCCGTATTTCACATATAAATGAGGTCATGTTTATTTAAGGCAGAACGTTATTCAGTGACAATAAAATAAAACATATAATGCACACATTAATTTTGACATAATAACAATGAGGTACATTATAAGAGCTTTTTTAAAGCATTTCCATGCTATACTATCTTAGTATATTAAATAAAGAAATAAGATAATGGTTAAAAAAAAATCTAGCGGTCAGGGCATTTACCAAAAACCTTAGGTCTATGAATGACCTACATAAACCTATGAATGCCGGTTACGGCTTACCCGCTTTGATTTTTTTCACCATCTTTTATTTTTCACGTTTTTCGCCAAAAGTGACCAATTTTGACAAAAACGCTAAAAAAGCTTCACGTACTCACTTTGAATTGTAAACAGTAGTTCATAGAATATGTCATAATTTTAAATAACCTATTCATTTTCTTTCAAATGATGTTTCTATAAATGGTATGGTGCAGCACTGGATCACGTAAAATAATTTATGTAGGTATCACCTAAATAAGACATAACTGTATCAGAAATCTGTAGCGATTCGTAGACGCCTCGTCTACAAGATGAACAGTTGTAGCCTCGTACCGCTACGACACAGAAAGTGCAAGTTACCGACGATGCTTTGTAGAACCTCTACGAACATTTTCGTAGATTGCAGACCAGTAAAGATATCTGGTGCAGTTTTTGGTCTAGAATGGAACCACTCGCATGATGATTGGTAAAAAAGGCCCCTTACTTTATTAAAGAATACAAATCTGTATCCTTAATAAAGTTGGGACCTTTTTACGGGATACGGGATAGAAGCAATTATGGCACGGTACCCAATATATGTCTATAGCCTGATCTAGGTGATCCGGTCGCCGCTAAATAAAGCAATAAATTCTGGAGCACCTAACCAGACGTGGCTGCTAACAAAGTGGCGGATATTGGACGTAAACTACATTTAGCGGCTACAAAACTAGATTTTAACTCATATATAAACATGCCGACAGCATGTGTATATTTTGTTATATAGATAACTAGCTTTACCCGCGGCTTCTCGGTACCCTAACCTATGTGTATGCAAAATTACATGATGATCGGTTCAGTAGAATGGGCATGAAAGCGTAACAAACAAACAAATAAACAAACAAACTCACTTTCGCATTTATAATATTAGTTGGGATGATAAAATACGAAGCTACAGACTATCAAAGCAAGATAGGTTAAAATGCAACTGACAAGTGATGATAGTGAATAAGTGACATTAAATACTTGTACGGACGAACGGACATATATTTTATAATATTTCATATTATTTTTATTTCTGACATTATTAATGTTTATATAATTTCATTTTTAAATATAATAAATTGCTTATAATGTATAATGTATCTAATGTTAATGTGTGATAAGTGTAATTGGTGTTAATCGTTTTTATCACAGTAAATAAATAAATAAATGAGACATAAAGGGAGATGACAGCATCTACAAGTTCTAGTTTTTTCTATATTCTTTTTGGTATTAGCATAAGAGTTTTATGTCTCTATAATTGTGCTAATATTTTCTAATTATGTATTATTCTTCTATCGCCTATATATAATTCTATCGCCGTGTGGTTCCCGGCAGAGTAGAATAGGACCTCTCCAAGTCATCCCGTGGATGTCGTAAAAGGCGACTAAGGAAACACAAGCTAAACAAAGCTTATTAACATCAAAGAGACCTCTCCAACCCGTCTGGCCAGCGTGGAGAGTGTAGACCAAATCCTCTGACTACTCAGGCTAGTATATGGCTCTGGTAGTACAGAGAGGGTCGTGCTCCTGCAGTGGAGACTAGAAAGACCTGATGTATTATTCTTGTGTTTTGATACCAAACGATTTTTCTTTCTTTCTTTCTATGTCTGTAGTGTATATATAATACGTTACCAGTGCCAACGACGTACACTCCGTGGCACCGGCAGGGTCGCCGTGTAGGCCATATAGTGGGCCACATAGAAAAGCGTAGTATCTCTATACTATTGGTATAAATATATCTGTGTTATTTTTCCGTATATATTTATTTATTTATAAAAAGAGGAAAAAAATAATTATTAGAGTTAATGCCATACTTCTCTGTGTAGCTCACTGCACAAAGTAAAACTCATAGTGTTGCTTCGATGACGGGTAAAGTAGGGAAAGAAAAATATGTGTCTATAGTCTGATCTAGGTGATCGCTATAGGATCGCTAAATAAAGCGATAAATTCTGGGGCGCCTAACCAGACGTGGCTGCTAACAAAGTGGCGGATATTGGACGTAAACTACATTTAGCGGCTGCATAACTAGATCTAAATAAGTTATACACATGCTGTCACATCAAGGTAGATAAGAAAAAACAACTTTATACAGAGAGAAATTTAAAACACAAATGTATCATCAACAATAAAATCAGGCTTATACTAGAATCTCGCCAATCTTAAAAAATGGGACTACATTAATCCCGTTTATATCTCTCGACTATAATAGGAAACAAAAAATATTTTTATGAATCCAGTAACACAACAAATAGTTAAGAAAACAAATTTGTAAACAAATAAGGACAAGTGCAAGTAGGACTTGCACATCGAGAGCTTTGTATAAAAACATATTTGTAGGGTTCCGTAGTAAACTAGGAACCCTTATAGTTTCGCCATGTCTGTCTGTCTGTCCGTCCGCGGTTTTACTCAGAGACTATATGTACTAGAAAGCTGAAATTTGGTATGGGTATGTATATTTATCATGTCAAAAAAGTGGTAGAAGAAAATCTTTAAAAAAAATTTTTTAGGGTAGCTCCCATACAAGTAAAGAGGGAGTAATATTTTTTTTTCTATACAAACCCATCGCGTTAGATAGGTCTTTTAAAAATAGTGTAAGGTTGAGAACATCATTTTTCTATTTTCAATTTTAAATTTAGAATTTTCGGATCTTTTTTCTATATTTGTACCATGCTTCAAACCAAATACCATGATTTTAGGACAATGGAAAGTACACCCATAGATTTTGAATACCTTACGATTATGAGCTAATTTGCGAAATTGATGAACCTATGATGTTGTATTTTTCGGAATAATAGCACATGTTTAATACATTTACCGAATAAATCAAGAAAGATATAGTATAAGTTCATTAAATATTGAGTATAACTGCCATGCGCGCAGTGAAAACTTGCCTTTTTGTATCGAGCTCGGCCGTGATCGGTCAGTTATAAATAGTGATCGATTTGGCGCGAAATCGAACGGTGAGAGGCGCAATGAGGATAAAAAATAGGTTTATACAGATATAAAGCTACATACAGTTGATTGGTCCCATCGATGCATAAAACCTACTAATGTGCTCATTGCTGTTAAAACCTAACATTTATAGCAAAAAATATATATTTTTACTTCTCTTTGTGGTATAGTTAGTACAAAAAAATTACATACATTTACTTGTCATATGTACTATCAATTTTGGTAATAAACATACGAAAAGTTTGGTTTTGTCTCTTTTAATATATGAATGGCTTTTACGGTCTTTTTCTTAACAATTTGTGTGATAGTTCCTTAAAACTTGTTGCTCTATTTCTTAAAGTACAAAATCTTTCCTATTACTCTCAAAATACACACAAATAGCATTAAACTATGAGTATTTTTTTGAAAAATCGAAGACAATTTACCCTTTCTTTTATCATAACTGTCAATGAATTATAATAATGCATATTTTGTTGTCTTTTTTGCAATTGATTGTATGTTAGGCTAGCAGTCTACCCCGGCTTTGCCCGTGGTACATACATAGCCTATGTTACTCAAGGATAACTGATTTTAAAAGTTGTTTGCTGTGGATACCTATTCAACAGTGAAAGACAACAGAAATCGGGTCAGAAGTGCATAGAGATTAGCGCGTATAACCATAGAAACACCATAACATTCTTCAGCTTTATAATAATAGTAAAGACTTAGCTCTGTACTAGCGATTTTTTGTAGCGACGGTCACGGCAAGCGATTGGCGTGTCATGACATCTTTTTGAATAGGCTGCTGTCTATACAACTCGAGTGTATCGTTCACCGACACTGGATTGAATAAGAGGACATGTTCCGTAACAAATTCTTTATTTGTATTGCTTTGCGAACACTTTGCGAATTGATGTTTTGTGTCTTTGTACGTGTACACAAAAACTATAAATGATTTGTGTGTATGTTTGTTTATCTATACTAATATTATAAAGAGGAAAGAGTTGGTTGTAAAAAATTGCAAACTAACATTCGCATTGATTGGGCGAATATTAAAATAAGTATATTAATAAAAATTAGTGCACCAATTTTCAAAATTCTTTCATTCACAGAAATCATATTTATCGGAGGGTGATATAGGCTAAAATTTACGTGGACGAGGTCGCGGGAAAATTGCTACGAATGTATAAACTCAAAGCTACTGGATCAATTGTAAAAAATCCTATACCAATAGAAAGCTACATTATCAGCGAGTAAAATAGGCTATAGGTCTGTTATTCCCAAAAATAAACAAATAAAATGTTCATAATTCGAAATCAAAACGTTCAGAAAATAGGTCTTTGCAGGCACTATTTCACGTCATATCATATTTAAAATTATCTTATTAGATAATATGTATTTATTAATTGTTCAAAAGCTACAGACTACTAGCGTTTCGCAACCGACCACTGCAGAGAAGAAACGCCGAAAGAAACTCTTATCAACAGTTTTGGTCGCCTACTCGCCTGAAGGGCTTTATATGATTACGAATATTTATTCCTTATTGTTTTTTTTTCTTTCTTTTCTTATATATTATTTATACAAACAGCACTTAACACGAACCTTATATCCGCTGACGTTTCAATAGAGCTACACCCATCGTGGTCGCAACCCGAAAGTTTAAAAAAAAAGTTCTGTCTTAAAATAGCATTAATGTAACCCAAGGTTCAATATTTTGCCTATTAATTTCATTATTAGGCGAGCGCTGCGATATATTTGTGTGTTTTTTTGTATGAAATAGGAAGACAAACGGACAAGCAGGTCATCTGATGATAACAAACTTAAAAATAAGAGTCAGTCATTCTATTTTCTATTATCCTAGTAGACAAAATATACATATTTCCTTCACACAAGTGTAATAAAGCTTTGAATGCTGCACACAAAGCCTGGTCTCTTAGTCAACAATACTATGCAGATTTGTTTACAATTGAATCCAGATTGCTGAAGATTTGCATCCGTCGCAAACACTGCACAGTTACAATAATACTATTTCCATTTGGTAAGTAGACTGCTTTATATTCATTACATTTATTCATTTCAATATGATAGTCATATGTGTTTTTAGGGTTCCGTAGTAAACTAGGAACCCTTATAGTTTCGCCATGTCTGTCTGTCTGTCTGTCCATCCGTCCGCGGTTTTACTCAGAGAAAATAAGTACTAGAAAGCTGAAATTTGGTATGGGTATGTATATTAGTCATGGCAAAAAAGTGGTAGAATAAAATCTTGAAAAAAATTTTTTTTAGGGTAGCTCCCATACAAGTAAAGACGGAGTAGTATTTTTTTTTCTATATAAACCCATCGTGTTGGGTATTGTTAGATAGGTCTTTAAAAAATATTGGAAGTTGAGAACACTATTTTTCGATTTAGGGATCCTTTTCCGAAATATGAGGTTTTAAAGTGCAAATTTTTGTTAGACGCAAGTGTGTGTCCTCCCCTCTGTCCACTAAACGGTTATATATGGATACGTGAAAAAATTATAGCAGTAGTATATATACTGAAGTTGAAAGGAAAACTATCAGAGCTGAGTACTAAGTACAAACTAAAAAGTTATAGGCAACCAACTTATAAAATGTACTCGAAAATGTAAAATTCATACATTTTCATTGTTACATGTTTTTGGTCGTTAAACTGTGAGGTGCGAGTGTAAACGGTGTGACATCAAAGTTGTGATTTGCAACTACGGAACCCTACACTGCGCGTGGCCCGACACGCACATGGCCGGTTTTTTTTTTTTTCGTATTTATAGTATCAGCGTCAAGTTGGGTTCATAAGCCATTGTTGTCGGATTGTGTAGTCTGTTTCAGAATCCTGTAATTGAATCCAGATTGCTCAAGATTTGCATATGTCGTAAACACTGAAAAGTTGCATTAATATTTTTGCATTTGATAAGTAGACTGCCTTGTATTTATGACATTTATCAATTTTAATATGATTTTCATAGAAACAGTTTCGTTTTTTTTTATTCTCATATGAATATTATGCCGCTCTGACAAGTTTGTTTCATCAGTTAGTATAGCCCGTTTAGGAGTATTCATGATGACTATTGCAGACATATAGGACACACCGATGGGACACATGGCCCAGCCATAGACTGCCTAGCCATCAGTTTCAATAAAATATTTTAATGATAGCCGGGCAATTATTTGCCATTAGTGCAGCCACAAATTGCAGTAAAACATGGCCTCTTTAGGAGCACCTTTAAAAATTAAGTCTCAGATCTTTCAATGTACTTATATGTAGCAGAATTTATCCTAGATCGTGAGCTCAAACGGCCCTGTCCAGCAAAGTATTTTAGGTGCTTATGGATACACCGCTAGTATTGTTATGAGTTCTAGTTTCACTATCAAAGAATATACTCTCTAAACAAACAACAACAACTCTCTAAACACACCATTTATATGCACATCCTTGTTTTTCGCTGAAAACGGGTAAAATTCAATGTAAATAACGGTAGATGAGTGATCTATATATATTAAAATAATACAAATTCTTAAACATAAGTCTATTAAAATTAGTTAAAATAAC
The DNA here is from genome assembly GCA_963082605.1 of Rhodophaea formosa. Classification (NCBI taxonomy): domain Eukaryota; kingdom Metazoa; phylum Arthropoda; class Insecta; order Lepidoptera; family Pyralidae; genus Rhodophaea; species Rhodophaea formosa. Next base: position 22,673,420 of record OY720208.1, read on the forward strand.
AATTTCTAAGTAACAATTTTATTGATTCGTTATTTTATTACGAAAAAAAAACTAAATACAATAGACTGATCATCTTATGTTTCGGCATTGTAATGTCTTTTGTTTGAGTCTATCACAGGTTTGAAACGTGAAATCCAATAAGCTGTCTCAGAATAAGATAAGCTGTATCAAAGCCCTGTCCCTTATCGATCAATACTATGCAAATGCATTTACTATTGAATCTAGATAGCTAAAAATTTGCATGTAACAACAATACTATTTACATTTGTTATAAATACTGATTTAAACTGACTTATTATACAAGTTCTTGCATTCTAAATCCCTTGCAGCATTAAATTTTAAACTAGGACCTGATAACAAAACGGGAACACGAGCGAGTATGAAAATAAGAGTCTAAGATGTTTATAATTTGTTTAACAGATTTTAGGTTTGATGAAGACAGAAGAAAGTCATTTACAAGAAAGAATTTTATTTAAAAGTGGATGGAACGCGGAACAGAGGGAGACCTAAGAAACGATGACGAGACGATGTCAAGGAGAGTATGAACAGGAAGGAAGTGACACAGGCTATGGTGGATGACAGATCAGGTGGAGAGAGCTGACATATTTTGCCGACCCCACATAAGAAAATGGGATAAGGTAAAGGAAGAAGAAGAACATGAGGAAATTAGTTCTGAATGTTTTTACCTATTACTTTAAAATAACTTGATGCCTCTTCTTTTAACTTTAAATGCATTAAAAACTCCTGTTTTCTTACTGGACGTCTATTTAATCTTAGAGTTTTCAGTTTTTCCAGCTGTTACTATTAATAAAGCTTTAATAACACTACTCTGAATCAATTGGTACACTGAATACATCAACAATTAAATCATGTACTTGGCCGCGACGTGCACTTGATTGGATGCACCAATTAGACACAATGTCATCTTAATCACAGATACGCTGTCTGTCAATGCTGTGTTGAAAACAATCGTTGACTCAGTAGAAATTATGTTTTTACCCGACTTGGTAGGTCACCCAAAAGGATTATACTTTTACCCGACTGGGTTCCGGGTGGGTAACTTAAAGTGAGGGCGCTTAAGAGGGCCCGTTCCCGACCGACTATCGTCAACGCAAGCATGGTCGAAAAGCTTGTTCCGTCCAGCGCAATATCAAATAAAGAGGCAAAGCGAAAAGAGCCCCTTGCCCTCGTCCCCCGCACACTTCTTACTGCTACATGGTAACGATCTAGTGAGTACGCGAAGACATTGAACGAAAAATAGTGGGCGGAAATTCCATTAAACTTGTTTCAAGAAATACGTGTTTATTAGTTAGCCTTACAAGTTTATGAAAAAACCTTTAAACATTAAAAATCTCAATTACATTTGCAAGGTTTCTAAATAAATATTTTCTTTACTGTTACACTTAATAAGTACATTATAAACGCCCGAAGTTCTGATAAAATTTGTGCTAAAATCCCGATTTTTGGAGACTGATACTGAAGTTGTTTCTCCAAATTTTGATTTTGCGTTTAGATAGAAACCTAAATATAGTGCACAAGATACCTATTAGTTGAAAAGCTTCAAAGAAACATTTGTCACACCGCCATAATCACGTACGAGCGTTTGTATGAAAAGAAAGACGGGTTGGCCGCCCTTAATATATATATATTTGCTTATTAGACGTCCATTACATTTTTAAGTCTTCAGTCACTTTTTCCAGTTTTATTAATAGGGTATTAATAATAATAATAAATGTATTTATTAACCAGATAAATGAGGTAGGTAGTACATGAATTTACAAAGGTTCCCAAACTAGGGCGGCCCTGTGTCTTGGGAACCAGGAGCACCGTTCACAACAGAGGTTACATTCTTACACATCTAAATATTACACGAAATTATCTTTAAAACAATGAAGCAATGATTAAGAGTCGCCTCGACGCGCATGTCTCCATACAAACAGAAAAAGGGAACCGTGGCGTATTCAATATCACTTCTCTAATTCAATTGGCACGCTGAATAATAGATTAACAATTAAGAGCGTATACTAGCAGTATTTTTTCAATATGGTTTCCATACAAATATATTTCTCTATTTTCTCGCTGAAAACGGATTCTAGAGCCACAATTCTTTTTTCATAAAATCTAGTACTAAAATAAAAATACCCCTATTTTTTCCAAAAAAACTGTTTTTGTACAATATTTTTTCTTTTAAACAGGTTTTTAGAAAAAAATAAAACATAAGGACATACCTATTTTAGTAATAGATTGTATGTAAAAAGAAGTGTGCCTCTAGAAGCAGTTTTCAGCGAGAAAATAGAGAAATACATTTGTATGGAAAACGTACTGCTAGTATACCCTCTTAAAATTATCTCCTTGGTAGCGACGTGTACTTAATTGGACGCATTAATTAGATGCAATGTCATCTTAATCACAAACGCGCTGTCTGTAAATTCTGCGTTGAAACTTACCATGAATGCCGTAGAATATATTTTTACCTGACTTGGTCTCGGGTGGGTCACTTAGAAGGAGAGTAATGTTTTTCACGCGTAGTATATGTACAATAAAGTTGGTTTTGAACCAGCAATAATTAAAAGTCACATTCTCAAAATGAAACCTAACATTATTAAAATACGTAACAATGGGTTATTCACGTAAATAATCAGCTACTGTTGACATGTTTCAACCTCATCCGGAGGTCTTCCCCAGGTCGAAAGTGAATCAAGACGCGGTGTTGGGACGACATACGTATTTTAATAATGTCTATATCTCACGTTAGTTGTAATCAAAAAATGAAAACTTACAACTTATGTTCTGCGAACAAGTCGAGAAAAATGAATGAGCATTTCCATAGTACGAGTACGTTGAATATCTACTGACTAAGAAATCACTGGACCACGAAAAATTCATACAAGACTCAAAATAATATACAGCGTGATACATCCTTTACCGAACATGCGTGAAAATCGTAATATGTCACTAATACACTAAGAGTGATGTGAATCTGATGTGTGTACATGAATTATGTTTTTCGCAACCTCTTTATGATGATTAATGGATTTCCGAACATCATCCGGACGTAATAGACAAGCAAAAATGAAATATGCGAGGAGGTAAATACATAAACATATTGTTTGGGGTTCCGAATCCATAGGGAGCCAATGGGACTCTTTTTTCTTTATCGAAGTGACAACTCAGAAGGAGGTAGGTAGGAATGTTTTTTGCCAGTATGTATGTATCTATATGTAGATTTGTACCCATGTATGTCGGTTCCATTGTTAACTCAGTAGCCTAAACGGCATGACCGATTTTGAAAAATGTGATGTTATTATGCAAATCTATTATGTATTCTTTCCCGGTGTGCCATCAACTCTGAAACATAATAATAAAACATACTTCTATAGTTTTCTTTTAAACGTATTTAACTACTTTCACTAACCAAAAAATCAAAATCTCGTGACAAAAATAAACTCAAAATGTCAGGCGTGAAATCTCTTCCATGCACATACATTATCATAATACAAATTGTCATAATTCATAATACATACCGTGTCATACAATGGGCTCTCTGTTTTTATGTTAAACGGTAGATTTGCATCGGCATCCTGTAGACGGGGAGGTGCGAGCCAAAATGTCTTAAAGTATATAGACTGAAACCTTTGGTATATGCCAAAGTCTGGACCATTTCCTTAGAAAAAGCGGGATTCTTACATTTTCGCAAATTCCACAATGTTATTTTTATTTTTGCAAATATGTTTATACTAGCAAAGACATTATAATTCACAGAAATTGCTTTATGTAAAGGATAAAGAAACTTTTTTGTCAAACATGTATTTACAGTGTGAAGTAGAGAAATCTAGCGGCACGCGCTCTGGCAAATTAAGTTCCGGAATTGATCGTTAGATGGCAATTATTCCATAGCTAGTCAAATAACTACTTAGAATTTGTTAAACACTGAACTCGAATGGAGTCGCTGGCAAAACCGAGTTACTCCTTTATATCACCTCACTAGTTGTAGATCGGTTGAGGTGCCAATTATTGGTTCTGAGAGATGATTATACCTCGGAGTCATTGATTAGCTACCAATTACGGTTGTAATTAGTTGAAACGATACAACCTGTTTATTTGCTAAGCTGGTTGGTAATGGTATAAAGGTACACTTCGCACTATCTTCAAATCAATCAATAAACGCTGTTATTATAAATACTAAATTGCGCTTTAATAAAAAGCGCTGTGCAATTTGTTGCCGCTTCTTCTGCACTCCGCCTTGGAAGCGGTGTAAACTTAGCCGTAAGTTAATTATTATTGACGTCAACAATAATATATTTTTGTAAACTAATTGTAATTATGAAAAAAATTGACGTTCACTAAATGATATTGAAATATCTTACGATGAATAAAATGATTGACTTTGACTTTAAAGATTTTAAATGAGTATTTTATTTTAATAGAGACGATTAAGGCAATAAAATAGAGAAAGACTTAAGAGGCATTAAAAGCACAAAAAAAAACTCGGCCCGGGTGAGTCAGATTCGCGCACGAAGGGTTCCATAGTTTCGAGCACAATACGTTGCCGTATTCACAAAACTCACGACAGTTTCTTAAATAATCATTTTATTTTGATTAAATTAATTATTTTTGAAGTAGTTACTGTTATTAAATCTTAAAAACCGCAAAAAATCACGTTGTTTTGTATCGTATCCTTAATAAGTAATGATTGCTGATGAAAAATGATAGTGGTAAGTATTTTGACTTGGAGTTGGTGGATACCCTAATCTATGATTGCTACTACGAAACCCTTCATGGGTGAAGCGACTGAAGTACTTTTATTTTAGTCCACAACAACATAAAACAATGTGAGCGAGATAGGAATCGATAATCGCAATGATGCGGACTCGCTCAGCTCTAAGCCTTAAGATGGCACGGGCGATGTGCGGGTGGCGGGGTGTACCCTCCCCTGCAAGACTCAAAACTCAAAATTCTTTATTACATAACTGTGTAAATTATAGATGGTACAAAAAAAAGTAAAACTAAAGTATTCATTAAGGTCATAGAAAAACTGCTTTAATAGCGAAGACTTAAGTTTCTGTTTAAATATATTACTCTTTATTTTCTTCGGTAAATATAAATAAATAAATATAAATATATACGGACAAATCACACAGATTGAGCTAGCCCCAAAGTAAGTTCTTAAGTAAGACTAGTGTTATGGGATACTAACTCAACGATACTATATTTTATAACAAATACATATATAGATAAACATCCAAGACCCAGGTCAATCTGAAAAAGATCATTTTTCATCTTGACCTGACCGGGGATCGAACCCGGGACCATCCGTGTCACAGGCCGGCGTGTTGACCGCTGCGCCACGGAGCTCGTCAGCGGTAAATGGTTAAATATTTTAATACCAGAAATAAATGTGCTTTTGTTACATACTTGATTATTTACAATATGTAAGTAAAGGTCCCTCATACCCCGATTGCCATGTCGATATGTCACAAAAATTTGCTTTTTCGAGTGTTTTTACAAATTTATTTGCACTTCGGCGCTTGAACTGATCTTGCACATCTCTCAAGACAACCATTTGGTCACATCTATTTATGCGTGACGCACTGTGACAAAGTTATTTCTGTCTGGTTATTTGTATCGTTAAGCTGTAGATACATTTGATACAATATATTTTTAGGAGTTTACAACCTGCTAATACTCTGTCACAGGTTTACCGCGTGGTTCTCGGCAGAGTAGAATAAGATCACTCCAAGTCTTTCCGTGGATGTCGTTGAAGGCGAATTAGGAAACACAAGCTAAACAAAGCTTATTAACATCAAAGAGATCTGTCCAACCCGTCTGGCCAGCGTGGAGGGTGTAGACCAAATCCTTTGATTGCTCTGGCTAATATATCGCTCTGGTAGTACAGAGAGGCTCGTGCTCCTGCAGTGGACACTAAAAAAGACCTGATGATGATGACTCTACAATAAAACCGACTCCAATTAAGTTAAATTTATTAATTGAATTTCGTATCTCACATTATGAAATTAATTCAATAAAGCAATTGATTTTAATAATAGAAGGTAAATATGAACAGTGTATAAAGCAATTATAAAGTTAAGCCAGCATACGGGTTTGTTTTATAAGTTAAATATTAATTTTCATATTGGTTTAAGAGTAACGAAAAAACGTAAAAAATTTAACAGCTGCTTCTCTTCCAGCGCAGACTGTAAAATCTGGCCAAGGGATCGGCAAAAAATAAAGGATTCATATCAATAGGCGATGCAGCTGCATCGCCTGTTGATATGATATATATGTATATATTTTGGTTGCTACCTAGCAACCTATCTCTATTTTGATTTTGTTTTTCAACTTCGCACCCACTTCGATGCTAATCGCGGTCTTTTGGTCGAATGACTCTAGGCTCTATCGACCTCGTTAGGGATAAACATTTGTTTGCTTTTCGTGTGTGTAATTGGCCAACAGCAATATAAGATTTTTCCAAGCTACTTAAAGGCAGCCGGGACCAACGACTAAACGACGAGGGGACTGCGCCCAGATTTACTTAACGCTGGTTAGCGTTAACAATGCTCGCTCACGACTAGGCCATAGGGCTCCTTGTTAAATATTAACCTCTCAGAAGCAAAGCAGAAGATGCAGGTGCACTTTCGGATAAGGATATTTTTTTTCCATTAGCATATCTGCCTATTCAAATTCGCTGTGTTGCATGTATCTGTAGCTTTACAGACGAGACAACGACCTCTTTAGTTTGAGTGACGACTACTTTGACAACTACGTGGGTTGATCGTGCTGCGGTCGATTAATATTGTACATAAATGAAATGGCTAATATACGTACGTAGAAGTACAGTTCGTTGATTTCGAGATCTTTTTTAATCTATCGCGTTTCAAATTTAACAGGTGCAGAACTTTGTATGAACCTTCTATTTATTTATTTCCGCTGTTATTTCTAAGGAGAAACATCCAGCATAGTCGCAAGGAGAGTGTTCCTGTTAATATTATTAATGATAGCACAAGCTATCAACCAAAGATCTCAATCAGATATAATACTCGTAAGAATAGATTCCGAAGTCATGTGGTAATAACGCAACAGTATTCGATAAAATGAGATTTAAATATAAACATACTTCTATAAGTTTCAAATAATCGGCCAAGTGCGAGTCAGACTCGTGCATGGTACGGAACTCTTGTTCTATAAATAAATAAAATAAAGAAATAAATATATAGAGACAAATCACACGATTGAGCTAGCCCCGAATAAGTTCGAGTCTTGTGTTATGGGATACTAACTCAACGATACTATATTTATAATAGATACTTATATAGATATACAGCCAAGACCCAGGTCAATCTGAAAAAGATAATTTTCCATCTTGACCTGACCGGGGATCGAACCCGGGACCATCCGTGTCACAGGCAGGCGTTTTGACCGCTGCACCACGGTGTTCTATCAATACAACATTAGACTATCGAGCGAAAACGAAAAAAAAAACTGTTGTATGGCCCACCTTAAATATTTACTTTTGTTTTTATTTAATTAATAATTTAAGGAATAAATACTTTTAAAATGTAGTTAAGTATAACACACAAGGTTACGAGAAGTTTCAGGAAAACTTATTGTAACCAAATGGCTGAAATTCACACAATTATTCACAAGGGCTTTGCCCTTTCGCACAGAATGCTAAGCATCCTCGAATTTCTTGCGTGTAATGAAATAACTGCCCCAACCCGAGATAACTATAATAATCATACTGTAGTTTAACAAAAGAGGGGAGATAAGATAAGACGACTTTACAAATTTGTACTTACGGTCTGTTAATTGTATTGTATTTAGGAATATAAGGAAATTATTTTAAAATATATTAGGACTAACTTCTGACATATATAACTAAATACAATATTTTTTATTTAATTAAATATGTCATAAATAACTTCTGGCATATTCAACTGCATTTAGATTTCAAGCTACTTTTTTGTTTCAATTTTCGTTTGTGTAAGTGGCCAACACTGGTTTTGGATTTACCAAACTGTCTAGCTGGCATCTGACATAGCTTAGGGTGAAGTGAGTTCACACACTAGCGCCACCCAACAATTAATTCTATAAGTCCTAAACCATATCAAATTTAAAAAATCTACTAGCTGAATGCCCTAGTAAATTACTTGTAGTATTATTGGTACAAGTTTTCGCTATTTTTAATTTGATGAATTATTAAGAGAACGAAATATTACTGCCAAAAGTGGCCACTTCAAGGAATCAAGTAATAGGTGATGTGGCTAGCAACCCATCACTATTCTGATTCCACTTTCCTCTTTAACGCCCACTAACACGCTAAAAGTGGCCTTTGGATTTTATGACCTTGGGCTCTGTCTAACCCGTAAGGGATAAAGACGTGATAATATGTGTTATATGTATGTACTTTTGGAAATTAGCTTTCGTTTCCTCAACGGTCTGAAAATCTCTGTCGGAATAATGATAACAGAGTATGTGGTTATAAAAACAGGAAGGGGTAGCCAATAAGAACAATGAACCGTGTTTCTAAGAAGGTACAATGGTTGCAATAATAGCTGAGTATTTTTTTCAGGTTGGTTCTCGAATTTGCGCGATGTGGAATTAATCTCAAATAGATTGCTATTTGTACTGTCTGTGTGTGGATCTGCCATGCTTGACTGGGAGAGAAGAAAAAACGTAGAATGTGTCAGCTGCTTGTCTTCCCGCGCAGTCCGTAAAAGCCGGTCAAGGAAATGGGCCGAAATTTAAAAAATCATATAATAGGCGATGCGGGTAGCAACCTATCACTATTTGATATAATTTTCCATTCGCCCGCCCATCAATATGCTAAACAAGGCCTTTGGACATTATTTGCTTTAGGCTTTGTCTACCCTGTTAGGTTTAAAGTAGTAATATGTATGTTTATATGTTGTGCTGTGTAAGCAGTGTGTAAGTCAATGGTAATAAATACTGGCCACTGTTATTTTCTTAATCACACAAATTTATCACACAGTCACAGATCTTAATCACACAGACTGTGAAATTACATTTCGAAAAACTCTTCCGTTATCTTTACGTTATGGAAATCTTCGTCGGAATAATAATAACAGACAAGGAAGTTTCCGCGCACGAAGGGTTCCGTACCATTATATATGTCGCAGTCATCTGGTTGAATCTGCTATTTGATTGAATGACTAGCGCGTTCATTGAATGACCACGTTTAATTGAATGACTAGGCCGAACGTTGATTAAACAAGCGTCGCTTAACGTGCAACTAGTTAGCGGATTGTAACATAGCCCTTTGAACAGAGCGGACATAAAATCAGTCAGGTGATTCAAATTTAATTCATTTTTTTTCCGCTGCGGCGCTAGTAGTCACCAAAACAAATATGGACGCACTCCTAAAGCATGTGGGCCAACGTGGGCTCATGTCTTGAACGTCGCACCTCGCTTGTACTTAAGAGCTTTTGACCAGTCGTCTCCACGTGGCTCAAAAGGCCTTCAGCTATCTGTCACGCCTCTGTACAAATGCTTTCATCCATCTTCGGCCATAGGAAGAGAAGTGGTAGTTTCTCTCGCGAATATCAGACCGGGCATTTTACGCCCCGACATTTTTGAAGCTAGTGCTAGGTTGACCAATTGTTTTAAAGATAAAATAATTCTTATTTTTCAACTGATGAAGGAGGTTATCAAGTCACCACGCATTATATATGACTGTGTATAACTTTTTACAGAGATTCTGAAATGCTTTTTATTAGAAACGGTTCTTATACCACAAAATTGGTCCCATATAAATTTGGAAATAAAGAATCCATCCCTGAGGGTAAAAAAACAGTTAAAGATTGACTTTTCGCTTTTCGGCGGTTTACTTATTGCGTTAAGAAGTTTGATTGTCCGTCCGTCACTGTTTGTTTTCATTCCTTGTATAGAACTCATAGTATACTACAAACATAAGTTAAGATACGCAGTATTCCCAAGGGTTTACGGGACGAGCTTCGTGGTGCAGTGGTTAACAAGCCAGCCTGTGACACGAGAGTTCCCGGGTTCGAACCCCGGTCGGGTCATGATGGAAAACAATCTTTTTCAGACGGGCCTGGGCCTTGATTTAAAAATATTATAGTAGTAATATAATATTATAAAATGTAGAATCATTAAATTAATATCCTGCGGCACAAGGTCACAACTTACTGAGGGCTAGCTCAATTTGTGATATTTCCCTATATATTTTATTAATTATGTGTGAAGCTGCGGGCAAAAACCACTATTTTAAAAGGAGTAAATATCTTCGCAAACACATACCAACCGGAGAGCCTAGCTTATTGATATTCTGTCGAAGTAGATTCTGCGAATCCCTGGAGGTGTCTCGAAGATGTTCATGCAATACTAGACAAATGGACACATACGATTTCTGAAAATATACCTGAATATAAGAGTTTCCATCATATAATTATAGTAATCTGCCGTGTGGTTCCCGGTAGAGTAGAATAGAGGGACCACTTCAGATCTTCCCGTGGATGTCGCAGAAGGTGATTTAGGAAACACAAGCTAATTAAAGCTTACAAACATCAAACAGACCTCTCCAACACGTCTAGCCAGGCGTGGAGAGTGTAGGCCAAATCCTCTGACTGCCCTGACTAATAATGGCTCTGGTAGTACAGAGAGGGTCACGCTCCTGCAGTGGAGACTAAGATAAAAATCACACTAAAGTAAAACTCAATTTCCCAAAGAACAGACATACGATTTCTGAAAATATACCAGTCTCCATCATATTATAATCACACTCAAGTAAAATCAGCAAAGAAAAAGGTTATTTTATAACATACATGGGTATTTCTAAGTATAAAGCATTACTCTTTCGCGACGTGACACTTGTTGAGTGAGGTGGCTTTCAAGTTATCAAGCGGCAAGTTATAAAGTGAGTTACGGGAACTAATGTAGACAATGTTTTATGTATTTATACGGGAGTCTTTATACATTATTTGGTATATAAGTACATACTCATAAAACAAAACTGAGTGTGTCAAAGTTTATTTAAGATAATGGAATACAGTTAATGTCAGTACAAGAGACTTTTCGTCATCTTAACTGTTCTTAAAAAGCAAACGTTTTTTTCCGTTTAAGGGGAAACTAAACATTTCAGGGTTCAGTGCTGTATTGCGTTGTGAAATTAGAAAAAAAGGCCCTTCAAACTAACATCTGTATACAATATCAAAAGAGAACGTGAAGTTTTTCTTAGCGTTTTTGTCATAAATGGGCCACTTTTTTCGGAAACACTGTCTCAAATTGAGATGCTATACTCTTATAAAATAGGTAAATTTAAAATGTTTTAGTTTTATATTCTGTGATGGTGCATACGTAGCAAGAGCGAGGTGGTATGCTCGACCGCCACAAAGAGAAGATGTTCCTGCTGGGCAAGATGTACGTCCAGGATCCCGAGTGACATAGGCTAAATGTTTTAAAAAAACACGTTTTTAATTCTTTTTTGAAATGAATAAACATATACGGACAAATCACACAAATAAAGTGTGCTTTTTAAGCTTTTTAAACTGTTAGCAAAATAATTCAATCGGTGATTGCTTTGGCTTCATTCAAAGCACTTTTACTTCGCCATGAAAGCCAACTGAACATCTGAAGGCGAATAAAACAATATAAAATTGAATTGCCTCCGAAATTCGTTACTTTTGTTTTATTTTTATAACTTGTTATTATAACTTTTTAACATCAAAGCGTTGTTTGCCACTTCGCTCCTTATTTCTGTTCATAAAAAGGTGATAACAGTTACTGTTGTGTTTCTTGAATAATGTTTTGTGTCTTTTATTAAATGTATTAATTCAATTATAACAATATACTTATATATATTTAATAAACTTTTTTGATCCAAGATAAAATACTTGATACAATTGGGTGATTAAAATACAAATAATAAAATATCATTTTGGGTTTAATGAATTAAAATGGCAGTGCATAATAAATAAGAGGACAATACGTTTATATGTAATTATATACTGAAGATGGTAGAAACAAATCTTTCATTTCTTATTAAAATATTTAAAAAATAACGGGAAAAAATATTTTCAAAAACAAGTTTTATATTCAAATATCAATATAAAAATCAAAAAACCGGCCAAGTGCGTGTCGGGCCACGCGCAGTGTAGGGTTCCGTAGTTGCGAATGACAACTTTGAGTTCACACTGTTTACACTCACACCTCACAGTCTAACGACCAAAAACATCTAACAATGAAGATTGTATGAAATTTTACATTTTCCAGTACATTTTATAAGTTGGTTGCCTATAACTTTTTAGTTTGCACTTAGTACCCAGCTCTGATAGTTTTCCTTTCAACTTCAGTATATATACTATTGCTGTAATTTTTTTCACGTATCCATATATAACCGTTTAGCAGATAGAGGGGGGGGGACACGTACCTCTAACAAAATTTTGCACTTTAAAACCAAATATTTCGGAAACGGATCCCTAAATCGAAAAATGGTGTTCTTAACCTCACAATATTTTTGAAAGACCTTTTTAACGATACCCCACACGATGGGTAAATAGAGAAAAAAAAATTACTCCCCCACTTTACTTGTATGGGAGCTACCCAAAAAAAAATATTTTTTCAAGGTTTTTTTCTACGACTTTTTTGCCATGATTAATATACACACTCATACCAAATTACAGCTTTCTAGTACTTATAGTCTCTGAGTAAAACCGCGGACGGACAGACAGACAGACAGACAGACAGACAGACAGACAGACATGGCTAAACTATAAGGGTTCCTAGTTTACTACGGAACCCTAAAAAGGAGAAAATGAACTTTACATTAAATTATAAAAGTCAATTTAATACCTTACATAATATATCTATACTCGTATAATAAACAAAAGCTTGTTGTGGGATCAATCTCTGTAAATCGCCGGAATATACTTCAAAATCTCTTGACAAGTTTTTGTTTAATTTATATAAATTCTATATCATCATCAGGTCTATTAAAGTCTCCATTGCAGGAGCAAGACCATCTGTGTACTACCAGAGCTACACGTTAGCCAGAACAGTCAGAGGATTTGACCTTTCCTCGCTGGCCGGACATGTTGGAGAAGTCTCTTTGGTGTTTATAAGCTTTGTTTAGCTTGTCTTTCCTAAGTCGCCTTCTGGTAAATCCACGAGAAGACTTAGAGTGGTCCTATCCTACTCTGTCAGAAATCATACGGCGCTGCAAAAATATTGTATACGTAAAGATTTTATTGACCGGTTACAGCCAATCCCGCGTCTATAAGTTTCGGAGTATCCTATAAACTCGTGTGTACCTTCGTAAAACAAACAGAATTATTTGATTACAGAAGGCAAAACCGCAATACAAATTAATCGCCAGTTTACCCGACGTTTGGGCCGCATCAATTTATAATTAAATCGGTGTTAAATATTCACGGTAAACATAATTTTAATACATATAAATTCTGCATACATAAAGGTTTTTTTGACATGCTAAAGCAGATTCCTTGTCGATAAGACGAAATCCCCTATTAACTCAATGTAAGCTCAAGTAGTGTGGTATGTGGATATTAGTTTTTTAGTAGGTAAGTCGCAGATTGTAAGTTGACGTCATTTGGAGAAAATGCGCTGTGCAGTGTTGTGGCCGCTTCTTCTGCACTCCGCTTTAGAAGCAGCCCCAAACGTAGCTGTAAGTAAATTATTGGCGTCAACAACTATATAATATTGTTATCAAATAGTAATGAAAATTGACTTTCATCAAATGATATATAAATGTTTTACAAAGAATAAAATATTTGACTTTGACTAGTGATGTGTTAAAACCTTTGTTAAGCAAACACAGATATATTGGATTACAGAAGGCAAAACCGCTATACAAATTAATCGCCAGTTTATCCGACGTTTGGGCCGCATCAATTTATAATTGAATCAGCGTTCAATATTCACGGTAAACATAATTTTCAGGATGATGGCTGGTGGTGTTGACATTACGAAAACAAAACGTTATCGGCAATTGGGTATGATCAGTCTTCCCTTGGTTTAGAGTAAAATAGACTTTTTTTTCAGTACTTTAGACTATTTACTTTATTTATTTTAGTTGAAAGTACGGACACACATGCTACCTAGTAGCATGCTTCGGTGCTAGTTTTGTGCACACACAACAGACGTGGATAAAAATAAGTTTTTTACTGAGTAGCATGCTCCAAAATCACTCAAAAAGTATAAGAAGCATGAGAGAATTCGTTCATTAATAACTCTGACTTCTTGAGACTTAGATATTTAGTACCATATAAATATTTATATATTTATTTAGTACCATAACAGTTTCTTTATTAGCATGGTTGAATTCAGCGAAGAAAAAAATCCTTGGTGTTTATTTCCTATCTTAAAACTGAATAGCGGAAAATATACAAATAATTTTGATGTTAGCCGCGGTACGTCTTGGCAAAGTCTACTTGGCACGGCACATTTATACAAAGCTTGAATAAATAATGCAATATGAACAAAATATGAGTGCAAATTTCAGAGGGCTTTGTGAGAAATACCTGGCATATGAACATACAAACATATTCTATTAGCATATCTAATCATAGTATGAGTACACACTCATGTTACTACTACTGTAGCTGTCTCGAGTTCGATCCCCGGCAGGTCAAGATGGAAAATAACTTTTTAAAAATTGACCTGAGTCTTGAATGTTTATGTATATGTATAGGTATGTATAATGTTCAAAATAGCTCCTGAAAATCTATGCAGGGATTGAAGAGGTGGATTCCCTTCTCATGGTAGCTATGGGTATAAACATTAAAAATATCTACTATATCTAACGAGCTCCGTGACGAGCTCCGTGGCGCAGCGGTCAACACGCCGGCCTGCGACACGGATGGTCCCGGGTTCGATACCCGGTCAGGTCAAGATGGAAAATGATCTTTTTCAGATTGACCTGGGTCTTGGATGTTTATCTATTTATGTTTTTGTTATAAAATATAGTATCGTTGAGTTAGTATCTCATAACACAAGTCTAGAACTTACTTTGGGGCTAGCTAAATCTGTGTGATTTGTCCGTATATATTTATTTATTTTATCTAACAACTTGTCTACATGACATATCGAGGCCGCCAATCGGTGCAAATATGCGTAGCAAAGCTGTGAAACGATGCGCTGATGAGCGGTGCGAGCACGTGTAGTGGGCTCTTTTCAGATGTGTTTTCCTATGCTGATGTGGCCAAGCACATATCCTTCGCATACATTCCTCCCACACATTCTTTGCAACATATCTCTTGTTTGTTTTATACACACAAAAACCTCGCTCCGCTAAGCCATCTTCACTAGTGCTGGGTTGAACGAAGCCAGGTAAGTAAAAGGTTATTGGTTCTTGAAAAACACATCATTTGCTACACATCCTCGCACATATTTATCTGGTAAAAATGCAACTTAAGTTGTGACATAACGTCCAATTTATTAAGGCAGTAAAAGTAATTTCATACAAAATCAATGCAATAAAAAAGCTCTCCAATCTATAAGTAAATTGAAAAACAATTAAATGTTCCTTTGATGTCCATTCATCAATACAATTAACTTCGATCTGTTTGTTCACGTATCAGGAATCTCGTAGTAATTGCCGTTGTTCGTGCGGGCCGCTATGACCGCTACGAGAGCTACGAAAGCCGCTACGATTCGTAGCATTGGTACTCGTAGCCTACAAGTAGGAGCTACGAGAGCCAGCGATATTAAGCCGGCAGGATTCTTATTTTTAAACTCGTAGAAATGAATATATCGAAAACCTGATGGTGACTGTTGGAGGAAGGATTTGAAGTATGACAAAACGTTATTTTAATGAAGTTTTCAGAAGTAGCAACATTGATTTCCAATAAGTTTTGGCGGCTGATTCCAATATTCGAAAAATACCGCGTGTTTTTAGGGTTCCGTAGCCAAATGGCAAAAAACGGAACCCGTATAGATTCGACATGTCTGTCTGTCCATCTGTCCCCAGTCATACCCACTTTGTTCCGAAACTATTAAGACCACACAGTCAAAATTCGGTAGGTATATTCTGTAAACTAACGTAAAGGTTATCGGTACGTTTAGTGAATACCCTAATCTATGCTTACTAATTACTACGGAACATTAAAGGACGAGTCCAATTCGCACTTGACTACTTTTTCATTTCAAATAGCGCTAAGTATTTCGTATGCGGTGGTTGAAAAATCGTATTCGTTGTGCTACGAATGGTTCAGAAATTGCCCTCCGAAAATACCAAGTGATATTAGCCTGCCTCAGTCCCGCACAAAGCAATATATTCAATGTTCAATATACTCGATTAAGTATAGGTTCCTACCTCGAAAATTTAACATTTTTGTTTTGAGCCAAACGGAATACAGTTTTTCAATGTGAAGGGATAAATTCCTAAACATTATTATTTTGACGTCCTTTTTTTTCAATTTATTTTTTATATTTCCCTGCCTTACTTTTTAACTTATACAACAGGTATGGCGCTTCATAGAGATATGTGTACTACAGCGCTTCATACAACAGAGTTATATTGCCTTTTACAAACGAAACTTTACGTCAGCGCACTCGTCAATATGTGAGTTCAACTTAGAGTTCCCAGTATTGTTCCCATAGAAAAAGTTGTTTAAATAGGTGGGCGGAATCACTTCTTGAAGGGTCCAAAATTATCAATATTTCACTGTGTTTATGTGAACGTCTAACATTGCTGATGCAAACTGCTATGAGTGCTAACGATGCTGGTAAGTACCTTTGCGAGGTCCGGTAATTTTGAGTCGCCTCTGGAATAAATAAATAAATACATAAACATACATAGACAAATCTAGCTTGTTTGAGAAATTGAGCTAGCCCCACAGTAAGATGTGTGAATTTGTGTCGTAGGATACTAACTCCGTATACGATACCGTATTGTATAATAGATACAATCAATCATTTATTCAGACAAAAACAGTCCATTTTTGGTACAAATATAAATTACATACCTAGATAAACATCAAAGACCTAGGCCATTCTGAAAAAAGCCGTTCTCATGATCTGGTCGGAGATCAAACCCGGGACTACTCGTGTTGCAGGCTGGCGTGTTAATCACTGCGTCACGGGGATCTTCAACAAGTCATATTGCTTTCATCCTCTGGTTCGATCCCCGGTAAAGTCAAGACGAAAAATGATCTTTTTTAGATTGATTTTTTTAATAAAATATAGTATTGTTGAGTTTGGACGCGCGCTTTTGTCTGTGCTGTCGTTATTTGATAGTACCAGCCTTACCTGCGAAGAGGGCGCTGGCAACGATGGAGATTTGCGTTCCTCGCCACAACGCGCTCGCGCCCAGTCTGGCTATCTGCTTGCTCGAGCGTGCACGCTGCGCGCTCGCGAAAACAGAAGCCTTCGCCCGGCCAGTACACGCCCAAAATCGCTGGGATCCCACCTCGCACGCGCACACGCTATCTTACTCGCTAAAATAACTCAGTGTAGTGATTACCACGAATATAAATCAGCCCGCCACCTATATGGCGTTCCTGCCGTCGCTCGCATCCATTGGAATTCTTCAAGGATAACAAAAAGGTCAGTGCTTTCTTGTATCGGTGACATATCAAAGGTACCGCGCCATAATTGGTCCTACCCCAGCTATTTTTGATTCGCTAACATTTTGTTCAAAATTCATCTTCCCGCATCACCAGAGATAGTATCCCATTACACAAGTCTCGAACTTACTTTGGGGCTAGCTCAATATGTGTGATTTGTCCTTATATATTTATTTAGTTTTGGTTAAAATATAGATAAACATCCAAGACGCAGGTAATTTTTAAAAAGTTGTTTTCCATCATAATCTGACCGGGGATCGAACCCAGGACCACTCATCTCGCCATCTTGAACTTACTTTGGGGCTAGCTCAATATGTGTGATTTGTCCGTATATATTTATTTATTCCAAACAAAGCAAAATGCCCGACGTCCAATACACCCGAAATTCGGCGTTTTTGTTGTGAGCCAATGAAATACCGGTGTCTACGTTTATTTATACCCGAGGCTTCCTCATTCTGTGCACAAAGGGTGTTCTTAAAAGCGTGCCAAATTCTGGGAATTCTCGCTATAGGTTGGCCAGCTTTTCGTCAATTGTTAAATTTTTTGGTAAAATTTAAGCCCTTTACAACACAACTTAATTTAATACAACTTTTCTATTTTTTATTTCAGCTTTGACTTGTGTATAAACTTTGACCTCGATACTTTTTAAAACACTGGATAGCCAAAATTTGGGTAAAAAACATTTTTAAATTGATTTGCCACCGATACGAAAAGAAGAAAACCCTCATTCTCGTATCGCCTAAATCTAATTGTTTGTTTTGCTTTCTAACTATATTTTGCATACACAATGTAGAATTCTTCATCTACATTTAAAACACCTTATGCCTGAAAAAAAATTCCTAATGCAAGGTGAAATACTCTCAGTCGCACTCAAAGCTCATATTGAAATTATCAATCATCAATCAAGGAACAATCATTGCATTTCAATCCCAGAATAATGTTTAATGTGGCAGGCTCAATAAGGTACGTATTTTAATACGACGTTCGAGTTTGGGATTACAAGGAAATCCCCTGAATCGTGATATGTCACGGATTGCAACATAAATAACGGATTGGATTACACTGAGATTAGTCCAAACGTAACGATTGTCGTTCTTGCTTTCTTACATTGTCGGTTAAGATTTATGCAAAAGAAATTGTGATTGGGGTGAGTTTATA
This sequence comes from Rhodophaea formosa, assembly GCA_963082605.1. Classification (NCBI taxonomy): domain Eukaryota; kingdom Metazoa; phylum Arthropoda; class Insecta; order Lepidoptera; family Pyralidae; genus Rhodophaea; species Rhodophaea formosa. The sequence continues at coordinate 22,692,136 of OY720208.1, forward strand.
CGTAAACTTATAAATAAAAAAAAACGTAAACATAAATACGATGTTTGGGCTCAATAAGGTACGTGTTTTAATTCGACGCTCGAGTTTGGAATTACAAGGACATACACGGTGATTAGTCCAAACGTAATAATTGTCGCTCTTTCCTTTTTACATTGACGGTTATGATTTATGCAAAAGAAATTGTAGTTAGGGTTGTAACTAAAGCTACAAATAAAAAAAAAGTGAACATAAATACCAAGCTCAATTACAGAACTAAACAAATCCTCCGAATCGTGATTTACCACGGATTGCAACCTAACAGATTAGACAGATTTAACAAATATTAGTCTGAACGTAACGATTTTCGTTCTTTATTTCGTACATCGACTGCTAAATATTTATTTAAAAACTTGTTTGTGTTTATACTTAAAATTGTAAAAAAAATATTCATGACTACAACGCACAATTGCGTCATTACTAATAATCCTCCAAATTGTGATATGTCACGAATTAAGACGTAAATAATGAATCAGATTACACAGAGATTAGTTTAAACGTGTCGATTTTCGCTCTTTATTTTGTCTATTTATGGTTGAGATTTATGGAAAAGAAAATAAAAGTAAAAGTTTACACGTAAAGTTAAATAATTCAATAGATTGTCGCTTAATTACAGAACTGCATACAAATCCTGCAAATCATGATGTGTCACGAAGTGCAATTTTCATTACAGATCAGATTATAAAGAAAAATAGAAAATGTAATTTGGATTATAGGTACAGGCAAACAAAAAAAAATGTACATACATAAATATGACACTCAGTTTACAAAACTACACATAAATCCTTCACATCGTGAAGTCTAACGAAGTGCAACATCAATAACGGATCAGATTACACAGAGAATAGTCCACTTTCATTTGACGGTTAAAATTTATGCAAAAAAAATGTGTTTTGTGCGTGAATCATAAATTAAAAAATACGTGTTCTTAAAGACGACACCTAATCAAAAATCTTTAAACGTATTCTTAGAATCGTGATTTGTCATGTTTTGGAACACAAATAACGAAATAGATTATTCAGAGAATTGTTCAAATGTAATGGTTTTCGCTTATTAACACTAGCACTACCCGCAGCTTCGCTTCCATTTTATTTTGGCACATTTTTTTGCCGAGTCGTTTATCGCAAATCCCACGGGATCAGCTCTTTTTTCCGGGATGAAAGGTACTCTATGTTCTTCTCAGTACTCTAACCTATGTGTATGCCAAATTTCAAGAAGATTGATGTAGTAGATAAAGCGTTAAGATTTATGCACAAGAAAATGACATCAGGTTTGTACGTAAGGTTATAAATTGAAAACTTTTATTATATACAAGCTGTTACCTGCGGCTTCGCCCGCGTAATATATAGCCTATATCCTTCTAGGTACCCTAACCTATGTGTATGAAAAATTTCATGGTTATCGGTTCAGTAGATACGGCGTGAAAGCGTAACAAACAAACAAACAAAGTCACTTTCGCTTTTATAATCTTAGTTGGGATTGGGATATAAATTGAATAACGGAACGACAAATATCAAAAAAATCAAAATCAAAACGTTTATTCAGAAAATAGGCCTTTGCAGGTACTTTTTCACGTCATATCATATTTAAAATTATCTTATTAGATAATATGTATTTATTAATTGTTCAAATGCTACAGACTACTAGCGTTTCGGAACCGACCACTGCAGAGAAGAAACGCCGAAAGAAACTCTTATCAACAGTTTTGGTCGCCTACTCGCCTGAAGGGCTTTATATGATTACGAATATTTATTCCTTATTGTCTTTTTCTTTCTTTTCTTTTTTCTTTCTTTTTTCTGTTTTCATGTTACAATTTCAATATACATAGATTTATTATTTTTGGAACATGTTTATGTTAACGATCGAGTGTGTAAAGATAATAAACAACATATGATACTTAAAGTAGTCTCAAAGAGGCCGAGCAGACCAGTCCCCCCTGACAGCACCCGTTCACGAGTTGACGTGTGGATCAGCCATCGCTGAACTCAACCATATTAGAGGGAACTCAACGACCCGACACACAACGCCGCCACCAGATTGAACATTTTTAGTGAGCATGACTAACTCTAACTCTTAAGACATTGATATATGAATATAATCATAAAATATGAAATATAATCCTCCACATTATGATATGTTAGATTAAAATTGCGACATAAATAATAAATGAGATTATCGTAGTTGTTGTGTAGGGTAAAACACGGATAGTTGCCTCACTTTTCAAAAAGTTTAAATTATTAAAAAATGAGTCGTTATTAAGAATACCTGATAATGTATACGAAAACATAGGTTCTTCGTCTTTTATAGAAGACCAATTCCGTTAGCATAATTGATACTGGTTTTGAGTATATTACGTTTTATTTAACCTCCTAAAAAAGGGATAGTCGCCTACTGCAGCGGATAGTTGCCAAATGTTAAAAAGAGTTAGGAGGATACTTGCCGCATAGTCATACATATAACACTTGGTTTTCGCTTATACTTGCGAGGCATTCTGTTTACCTAGAATGGGCACGTGCAAGCGGTTATTATTGTTTTATATTTAAAACAAGTAAGTATAGCATAATTTTTACCTGAAAAAAAAATTGAAAATATGTGATGAAAAATAATTCGCCACAGGTAGGTTTTGAATACATTCATCACATATTTTCAATTTTAATAATATACCGAGCATTTAATGCTATTTAAAAACCATTTAAGTGAAAAAAAAATATTCGTTGATTAAGGAATAAATGGTTATGGATAATTTCACTTAGAGCAACTATCCGCCACAATAAATAAGGCAACTATCCTTTTTGATACGGATAGTTGCCTTTTCGATTTAGAAAATAAATAAAATCTTTTCAACAATAAAACGCAATTAATAGGGCAATTAAAGGTCTAATGTAAGCAATGAAACAAAATGTAGCCTGAAACCACAATCAATTATAAAGATATCCAACAAAAACTAGGTACCAATATAAGGTTGACGTCCGTTAATGTTTCGCAGCGAAGGATTTTTGCTCACACGGACGAAACGCGTGCACCCACTCCAACAGTTTACGTGGCAGTGAGGCCTACGGGGGGAGCGCTTCTAACTATAATCAAGCAGTAATGCCACAAATGTACCTAACATAGAGAATTCGAAACCGACGCAAGTATCCCCCCGACGCAACTATCCGGGTTTTACCCTAAATATAGACATTATTTTCTAATCCTAAATGCTGTTTCTAAAAATATTCAACATTGATTGCAGCCATCAATTTTAATATTTTTGTTAATACGATTGAGATAAACATATCTTTGAGATACTTTTTGCTTACGTAAGAATCCAGACCACCTTTCTATAGGTACACATAGAACGATTGATTTCATTACAATAATCGGCCTACGATAATCGAACGAGAATACGATGGCAACGATAATTGATTCAGTTTCATTAGCATACGTCTTATCGAATAAATAGGGCAGCGATATCGCTACGATGTCATCAACGTTATGAATCTAATAAACTTGATGGAGGGTAGAGGGAGCATTTCTAGTTACAATGGTTATACAACAATGGAGTGTAGGTAGATAGATACATACCTATTGATAAACATAGGTGTGGTTTCCGCCAGAGTAGAATAGGAACACTCCAAGTCTTCCCGTGGATGTCGTAGAAGGCGACTTAGGAAACACAAGCTAAACAAAGCTTATAATCATCAAAGAGACCTCTCCAACCCGCCTGGCCAGCGTGGAGAGTGTAGGCCAAATCTTCTGACTGCTCAGGCTAATAATATGGCTCTGGTAGTACAGAGAGGGTCGTGCTCATGCAGTGGAGACTAATAAAGACCTGATGATGATGAAACATAGGTAGATTTTAAACCCTCTTTCTATATTTAAATTACTTAGTCCTTGGAATCACGATCAATAGAAGATAAAATATTTGTTATCTTCTAGTGATCCTGAAAAGAGATTAAGATTAAAACTTGTTAAGACCTTCCACAGAATATCAATCCTGATAGGTGAATTTGGTTTTTGGAAAATGGGAGATTAACTTATGGCTTTTTTACGATTTTATTAAGTATGTTAGTTTTAAGCAAGTCTATGATTTCATCAATTTCTAGTAACGGTCAATTCTTGATTTTTTTTTACATTACAAGTTTGCACTAAACGCAACAATTTAAATTTAACAACGTCACGCTAACAATTTACTTCCTGTCGTTAATGGACGGATCACAGACAGAGAATTATGTTAAATCAATAAATCCCGACAATCGGAGACAAAAGCATAGCTCCAACTTCGCCGATCAGTAATATTCACAAACGAATCGCAGCCACCCTTTGAAATTTGAACAAACTTGCGGCTTATAGGACCAAATGAATTATATTTAACAGACTTAGAACACATTACTATAATTTTTTCTACGTTCAGACAGAGACCTTTTTTTCTATAGCTAAATGAAGACAGTAAAATCATCGTTCTACATGTAATCTGCATTGATAGTCTTCTTCTTCCTCACCTTATCCCACTTTATGTGGGGTCGGGACAGCATGTAAGTTTCTTCCATTTTGCTCTATCTTGAGCCATATCCTTCGTTACCTTCTTTTTCCCCATATCCTCCTTCACACACTCCATCCATCTTTTCTTAGGCCTGCCTCTATTCTGGTTTCCAGTAACTTTCATATTCAGCACTTTTCTAGGAATATGGTCCTCTTCCCTCCGCATAACATGGCCGTACCATCCCAATCTATTACTTTTAAGCTTTTCTATTATTGGGGCTACTTTTGTGCTACCTCTCACATACTCATTCCTTATCCTATCCCTTCTAGTCACCCCACTCATCCACCTTAACATTCTCATCTCCGCTGCATGCAATCGTCTTTCATCCGTTACCTTGGTGGCCCAACACTCCGAACCATACAAAACAACCGGTCTTACGACGGTTTTATAAATTTTTCCTTTGAGCTTAAGGGGCATGCGTTGATCACAAATAACCCCAGTAACTTAGTAAAGATAGTATTTGCCATAATTACAGACAATTTTAAGAACATAATTTTGCACTGGATTTGTAATTGTTTCAAATAAACGAAATTTAATAGTTAAGTTAGGGGTTCAATATGGTCATTCACATGATTTCCCTTTTTTATGGAAATAACGAAGTTTTTAATTAAAACGGCTAAGCAATTTATAAGAAGACCCTTTTTCAGATATTTGGTAATTTAAATTCTTGTTTTACTGTTTAAATTCCAAGTTCCCAATAAATATAACTTATTTAATTTAACAACGCTACGCTTACAATTTACTTCCTGCCGTTAATGGACAGATCACAGACAGAGATTTATGATAAATCAATAAATCCCGACAATGCTCGGAGACAAAAGTGTTGCTCCAACTTCGCCGCTCAGTGGTATTCACGAACAAATCGCAGCCGCCCTTTAAGTTTAAACGAACTTTCGGCTTAAAGGACCGCTCGAGATATATTATACATTATTAATATACGGGTCACTCACGTATAAAGTCAGCTACAGGCCGACATGTTTCGACCTCATTCGGAGGTCTTCCTTAGGGCGAATGTGAACCAAGACGCGCGCAAGATGTCGTTCCAGTCCGCACTGATGTTCACATGAGGAAGACCTGCCGATGAGATCAAAACATGTCGGCCTGTAGCTCACTTGATACGTGAGTGACCCGTATTTTACATATTAGTATTGTTTGTATCCCACGCTAGTTTTAATCAAAAATATATTTCATATACTTAGAATTGTCGTCGTCTCAGCTGCAAGCAGTCTACTACTGGATATGGATCTTCCCCAAGGATTTCTATCATAGGGCTTCCCATACTCACCACGCTACAACACGTAACAGCTTGGGAGGGCCGGGCGCACGTACCCGATGCCATACCTTCAATCACTGGACAGGCAGTTGAGGGTGATACCCTTGCCCCATGAGCCACATATTTAGAGTAAGTAGTTTAATCATAATTTTGCTACTGCATGCCTTAAATTGAATTTTAATTATTGGAATGTGATAGCTACCTAAAAGTACCCTGTTACTTTTAGGTTCAGATAAATACGAAGAAAAAAATGGTGGGTAGGAAAAACATGTGAAAGCTAACTTTTAGAGGCCAAAGTGACTTACCGTAAATCCAACAGCTTTGAAGATATATGGTGTTATTCGATGGGGTGTACTTAATGCAACCCACTCGGTGGAGGTTCATAATATAATGAATATTTATTACTGATTTTAATACATGTTTAAAATAGCATGGTGTAATACATGATATACAGAAGTATATCATGATACGTAAAGATAGATAGATAAAATCTTTATTTGCATCAACTGAGACACACACATACACACCTTATATTAGCAGATACATATAACTAAGATCTGTTCATAAATACACTGAATTACGAAAAGATTACACAAATACAGAAAGTGTGTCGCAGTGATACAAAGAGGCAACAACTCAGTGATACATTTGCTCCAAGAGCAAAACACTGATTTTCAGTCATCACCGGACAAGTGAGAGATCGTGAGTCGATCAATACGAGTGAACACATCAAGGAACAAAAAAGATTAAGAAATTTAAAATATGTGATTAATAAGAATAAATAAAAAAAAATATGTAACTATATGTGATATAATCCTCTCAAATATCCTAGATATAGAAGTGACCTAGGTATTATATGTTAAACGACGACTGTGGTTCAAGTAGGTCAATAACTAAGGCGTTTGATGTACTCTTCGCACATACACCACTGAAATCAAGTTTTTTTGCGATTTTGTGTTTACATTCAAAGTTCATACAGTTCGCGAGGCCTAAGCTGAGCTTTGCATTTGTGTGAGTGCACATAGATAGTGTAGGTGTGACATCGGCTTATAGCGCGGCGCATCTCCGCCGCGCACCTGTCACACTTCACCCTTGTACTGGTAGCAGTGTGACGTATTTAATTCTTAATATTTTGTTCTTGTGTCCGATTTATTAGTGAAATGGCTGCAAACAAAAGTAAACGAAGAATACGAAACCCTTTAAATAGCCATGTAATAGAAATATTTTGTAATTTAAATAGTTATTTTAAAAACATGAACGATAAAGACGTGTCAAGTGTCAAATTTATTTTTAAGAGTTTTTGGTCTGACTCTACTTTTGGTGATTACTCACACAAATGCAGAGCTCAGCTTACGCCTTCCGGACTGTACTAAATGTAAATAATTCAGATGAGGACGCGCTTATAAATCAATCAACATTTCTCCCGCAGTAATTTCCAAATACTTACAAACTGGTCCTCTTCTTCTCAATTGAAAAGTATACTTTCATTACCTGAAACAAAAAAGGAGTGTTATTTAAAATGATCCAAGAAACTTAATAAACACGTTCCACCGGTGAATTTTCATGACTTTAATCGTCCTGTATTTGTGAATTATTCAAACAAATTCTCGCTCAGGTTTTACAGTTTTTGATGGCCATCCATGACAGATGATTCTGCATTGATAAACACATAAAAAATTCAGGGGTGTCATCCCAAATTGCCTGTCGGGTGGTTGCTGCATGGTTGCAGTTGTGGTCTTCCAAGGTGCGACTTTCTCATTCCCAATCCATCCGAGCATCCCAGATACCTTGATCCCGTGTATGCACAATATTGCTAGTATGTATCATAGTTGTGGTAGAGCTCGCTACCGGCGAAAATCACTTTTGCTAGTAGCATGAATGGGCCGGCTCGTCCGGGGAAGTACCACACTCTCACAGAAAATCGACGTTTGAGTAGTAGCTTTACCGCTGCTATGCTTCGTTCGGTGAGTGAGAGAGCCGGAGGCCCATCTCCCTCTCCCCTCTGGGGAGAGAAAAATAAAAGGCCGGCAACGCTCCTGTGACACCTATGGTGTTGCAGTTGTCCATGGGCAGCGGTGATCACTTCCCATCAGGTGACCCACTTGCTCGTTTGCCGTCCTATGACATGAAAAAAAAAATGTACTTCGTCGTTTGCTGTATCGAATCCGTTCCGTCTACGTTTTAGCGCGTTGTAGCGAGAGTACTCTTATAGTACACTTCATCGACAGTATAGACGTATACTGACGGCACATCGCATTGTAGATAGATTGCATCAACATTTCACCTTATCGATAGTATGCAGCATTGACGGTGCGACATATCAACTGGCAAATATGGAAGTTTTCTAATGTTTTCGCGATTGATACACATTTCAATAAAATTAATGTTAAATACGGTTTTATCGCGTTTATGACATTATTTATACACCTAACGTTTCGAACCCTTTACAGTTTTTGTGGTCGCAGGTAGCCAGCTCCTTTTTTGTTAGTGTTAGTGGCGAGCATGAAGGGACTAACAGTAGTGGGAAGGCACTGGCCAGCAACAGTTTGCATGAACTAACTGGTGGCGGAAGCATACATATTCATCATCATCAGGTCTTTTTAGTCTCCATTGCAGAAGCATGAACCTCTACTTACAACCAGAGCCATATATTAGTCAGGGCAAGAGACCTCACCCACCCGTCTCGACAGCGTCGAGAATGTGGGCAAAATCCTCTGACTTGAAGATTTGGCCTACACTCTCAACGCTGTCCAGACGAGCTAGAGAGAACTCTTTGATGTTTATAAGCTTTGTTTCGCTTGTGTTTCCTTAGTCGCCTTTTACGACATCCACGGGAAGACTTGAAGTGGTCCTATCCTAAACTACTGTGCCGTGTACACGGCACACTAATTCATTTAACTAAATGCAACTGGCAGGCGTACAGTAAATTTAAATTAACATTTAGGTTGTAAAATTACCTTCTATCTTCTACGCCTGGCTAAGGTGTCGAAAGAAAATGGCTTTTATGGAAATAAATGTAGATAATTAAGCAAAGGAATTATTCAATGTCTCGCTGGCTAATGGGAAATTCAGGAAACTTGGAGAGCGGGAATGAAACCCCAATTTGATGTTTATGTCGTTACATCTAATTGAATAATAAACTTAATTAGCACTTTGGTGACAAACAAATGTTGTTTCTTCTCGCATTTCTGTATGGAGTATTAAAGAAAAAGAGAAATAATGCGAATACAATTTGTTTATTCAATTTTAAACAATTTAAAGCAGATTTTGTATTATTTATCTGATTAATATATACGTCATCATCATCATCGGGCTTTTTAGTCTCTCTCTGTACTATCAGAGCCATATATTATTAGCAGAGCAGTCAGACGATTTGGCCTACACTCTTCACGCTGGTCAGTTGTCACTCTTTAAAGTCTGTTAGCTTTGTTTAGCCGGTGTTTCCTAAGTCGCCTTCTACGACATCCATGCGAAGACTTGGAGTGGCCCTATTCTTCTCTGCCGGCGCCACAGGGACTATAATATATATACATATAAGAATATATTAAAAATATAGTATCGTTAGTATCCTACGACACAAGTTCACAACTTACTGTAGAGCTGGCTCTATTTGTGTGATTCGTCCTTATATACTCGTATATATTTATTTATATCTGAAAATTTTCAAGGATCTTGTTTATTTATACCTAAGAAGTTCAAAACCGCTGTTCTAAATAAAGGAACAGCCAGCTGCTAGCCGTAACTCTAAGGTAACGCAGTAAATTTCAAGGCTGCTATAAACTCCGCGCAAGGACTTAACTTTGAAGATAAATCAAGAGATAATTGTCATGCCATGCCCGCAGGAGGAAAAGAAAATTTTGATTTGTGGGTGAAATATATAGCTTATAGAAAAATGAAAACATGTTCGTTGTTCTATTTTTATAACAACATCCAGTAGTGGCATATGAACGTTTTTTATTTATAATTAAGCAAAATTTAAAAAAAAAAAACCCAAGTCACAACACTGTTTTGGACTAATATTGTGGCGCCCCCTAGTGAGTTACAGCCATGACACCTGTCTAAGAACATGAACTCATCAAACAAAAACCCGTTATTGAAAACCGCATCAAAATCGGATCATTAGTTTAGAAGATAAGTGGGAACATTACTTTGCACAAACGCACACACAAACAAACATCTCTCACCCTAAAAGCATATACCTGCTCCGTTCCGTCGTGGGTAAAAAAGACACACATGTTTGTCAACATTTAAGTAGGTACGTATGCGGACAAAGCAGAAGAGATTAGTCTCTTCTGCTTTGTCCGCATACGTACCTAACGCCCGAATACTAAAATGCATCTTAACTAAAATCTTTCTCAAGTCTTGTTCTCATCATCATCATTCGTGTAGGTGACACGGTCAGTCGACCATGCACACCCTGGTGTCAGAGTTCTTCGGAACCGCCTCTCGGCCTCTGACGTGGTTTCGAAGAATTCTGAAGTCTTGTTCTGTCATATCTAGATAACCTAGGAAGACAAAGACATCCTCAACTGCCTATAGCGGTTGTATATATGGCAGCGGGTACGCGCGCCCGGCCTCTCGAGCTCCTACTTTCTAATCCTGAACACATCTGATCCCATTTCAAAAATTAAACTTCTGTTGGAAACAACTACACAGTTTTATACTCCAGAATGTAGGCGTACCATACCAGGTTACGAAGAAAGTTTTACGACTACCAGTTTTATTGTATAGAGCACTGGCTGGTTTTGATCTCAATTAAACTTTGAATATTTATGACAAAAAAGCACAGACATGAACAAAATAGTGCAAAAACAACATAGTAAATCCTTCCACATTTTTTCTAGCAAAATTAAAATTGCATCGCATGATACCTACATGATAAAGAAAAACTCAATTTTAAAGTTAGTATTTCTAGTTAATAAGCCGGGTTTTTCTCGATGCTTAAACTAAAAGTCGCCTCTTCAAAAAACAATAGGGCTATGGCCGATCGTTTTACATTAAAAGCTTGGAGAGTAATGAAAAATGCCATTACCATAACGAGGTCTCTGAGCTAGTTGAGAATTTATACCTACTGGTGTTTTATTGCCCGCATATTTCACATTTACTGGATTGGTTTTGCCTCATCCTTTTACCCAGGTGTCTGAAAACGACACGTAAGAGATGTTCATGTGCCTTACAACAACAACTGTCAGGTGAAACTTATAATACCCCTCTTTTTGATCAAGAGTTAAAAGTGTAGAAACTTTGTTTAACAGCCTCTGCAGCGCGGTGCAGTGATTAACACGAGGGGTCTGGGTTCGATCCCCGACCAGGTCATGTTGGAAATTAATCTTTACCAGATTGACCTGGGTTTTGGTTGGATGTTTATTAAAAGTTATAAAATATAACATCATTGAGTTAGTATCTTACGCCACAAGTTCACTACTTACTTGGGGGCTAACTCAATTTGTGTGATTTGTCCCTATATATTTATTTAGTCTTATTAAATTCAGAAATAACATATGATGTCTCTTAATTTATCAAATGAACAACCACCATACAAACACACACCATAATGAAAAGTATAACAAAAAATACTACAAGTAATTTATTAGTGAAGTACTGAAGTAGTTTTTTTATTATTATCTGATCTGGTTTAGGTGTAATAATGAAGGGTGGCGCTAGTGTCGGTGACCTAAGCCACTTATAGACGTTATATACATAAGTGTAAAAACTGTTGTCTCAGAGAATGTGGCCGGCTGCGGCCAGCTATTGTCACTTATAGCCCGCACTACTGAAATTGAATTACACTTAGACGTTTATTTTCTCGTTGTATTCGCCCTGTGCGACGTTTTTTTATACGTTTAGAGCGTTGATTATACTTTTATATTTAACTAGCTGTTACCCGCGGCTTCGCCCGTGTTAGATGTACCTATTTGTAAAGTTCTAATTCTTAGTGTTACTGATGGCAGCTTTATAGAAATATGAGTCATAGGAGTAAATATAAAGAAATGTCAAGATTAACCATTATTTAATCATTATTTTTAAAAGGATTATCCAGTCATAGACATATTTGATATGTTCAACTAGTTTATAAATTATTAAAAATGAAATAGTCACATATATCCAAGAAGGTATATATATGAAATATATTGTAACAAAATATTGTCTTAAATAAGTACTTTCATATCCCTAAATAATATGATTAGCACATTTAACAAAATAACTCGATACACTTGAATTTTTAATAAAAGTACAAAAATACAATTATCAAAGCAACAAGTTGATAAGAAGTAACACTTACGTCTGTCCAGTCTGCCGAGTAGATTTAGAATGCCCCTCAAATTAATTACTTTTTATTTTATACCCTCTTTGAGCTAATTTTCGACCAATCACAGACATCGACCAATCACAGACGACCGTTGTTTACTTCTTATAGAATGAATCACAAAATAACGGATTTGAAAGTTAACATGTGTAAAAATAGCTGTGAGAAATATACCAATAATTAAATAAAATCCAAATAGATTTTACAGTGATTAATTAACATATGAATATCATTGCTATATTTTGCCATTCTAACACCCGCGTGATATATAGCCTAATGTCCTTCTCAGTACCCTAATCTATGTGTATGCAAAATTTCATGATGATCGGTTCAGTAGATACGGCGTGAAAGCGTAACAAACAAATAAACAAACTCACTTTCGCATTTATAATATTAGTTAGGATTCGGCCAGTTTGTCTATGTTTCAATATTCAGATATAAAAATATTTATATTTTTCAACTTTGCGATTTATTATGAATTTATCCTGTTATGTTTATAATTATCCTTAACCGACTTAGTTGAAATTTTGCATCCATAAAGACGCTCGATGGAGCAGAAGTTCGCGTCGCGTCTATAATGCGGTTAATTCAAACCCTCTGCAGCACTAAGAGCTTAGTCGTCGAGCTAACCGTATTAAAACCTCCCCTTGTTTTTACAGTAGCACGTAACTCAGTAAATGTAATCCCTTTGCCTTGTATTGGTTTGAAGATTCTAATAACATGGCTAATGCATAAGGGCACAATAAAACTACCCTCAAATGAGCTGGACTTTTTGCGTTGCGTCTATAATACGGACAATTTTTACCCGTGACAGGACTAAGAGCTTAGACGTTGAGCTAACCACATTAAAACCTCCTTTTGGTTATTACAGTACCACGCAACTCAATGAAAGTAATCCTTTTACCTTAACGGGACGGGATAAAAATTAGAATGTAACTAGAAATACGCCCGGAAGAGGGGTTTTTGCATGACTTGACAGTTACTTCAAACCCGATAGAACAATAAGAGCGTAGTCGTCGAGCTGACCGCATTAAACCCTCCCCTTGTTTTTACAGGAGCACGTAACTCAATGAATGTAACCCTTTATCTTGTATTGTTTATAAAATTCTACTAACGTGGACAGCAAAAATAAGTATCCGGTAGCAGTGTCAGTGGCCAAGCCAAGGCACGCAACCTGATTGATTATTTTAATAAAGTTAAGCACTTGGAGTTAATACAAGTATCAGAAAGTCATACTTGTGTACTAAGTTGTACTCGTAGGTACTGCAATCCGATTCACCACTGGTCATTTCAGTAAAGGATTTTTTTATTCAAAATTAAATGTATAAACATTAAACAATTACTAAAGTACATACACTCAATTCAATGAACAATAAATATAAGACCATCTGAGTCTGTTTACAAATAAATCCTAACTCAGCATTGTACTAGCTGGCACTGGTATTCCTTAGAACTAATGTTGACGTCACAGGTATGCGCATTATATAAAATAAGAACAATATTTTTTGGATTAATACTAACGTGAGATATGACATACTTATACGTGCAGATTGGGAGGCCATCTCGCGCGCGTTTAGATTCAGAGGTAGAGGCTAAATGCCTGAGGAAGACCCCCGGATGAGGTAGAAACATGTCGGCCAATAGCTGAGTTGTTTCAAATTTTAAAATAATAATTATTCAGTTGTAAGAAAAGTTGTTGTACTAGCAAGTGATTGAAGTGTATTACCATGATGGTGCAATTCTACATCTCAATAATAATTTGCCGCAGATGATAGCATCAACAAAATTTTGATACAAATACCTAAGTTTTTTCAACCTCAACAAAGATAACACAATTCAAACAAAAATACAACTATTTTCTACAAAAATACAACTATTTTCTACAAAAATACAACTATCTAAATTTTGTTATACCATGGTACAGTAAATGTCAACAAATTCTCACAACGTCAAGTTGATAAATCTGTATGCCGCCATGTCTAGACATTCACAAGTCGCGGTACATCGTCGTTCGTTACGTGCGCCGCGCGCCTGATGGTCCACAATTTATTTCAATATACGCGCCTCCGTGCAGACTAAGGTTGCGTTTCCACTAGCAAAGCGGCCACCAATAATAATCTCCGTTATTTGCTAGCCTTTTTTAGTACAGTCTTGGGAGAAATGAGGTACTCTTTTTATAGCTGTATACATTTTGCGACATTTTAAGAGCTTTTTACATTGTGTAAATTTTGTTGTTGGTACGATATGTGGTGCTACTGGTGTCCTAATGACATACAATCTAAGTAACTACGAGTACTATACCATGTTAACACATATGTTTGCCGCCGTGTCTAGACATTCACAAGTCGCGGTACATCGTCGTTCGTTACGTGCGCCACGCGCCTGATGGTCCACAATTTATTTCAATATACCTACCTTCGTGAAGCCTAAAGCTATGTTTCTACCACTAATATCATTCTGCTAGCCTCGGTTCGCATAGTTTTGGGCGAAACATCAAAGCGGGTAATGTATTTTGAGTACGTTTTTTATAGCTGTCTGTGTTTTTTGTTGGCGGGGAGTAGGGCCACTGGTACCTTAACGGCATAAAGCCTAGTTCGCAATATTGACACATATGTTCGTCGCCGTCTCTAGACATTCACAAGTTGCGGTACATCGCCGTTTGTTATGTGCGCCGCGCGCCTGATGTTCCGCAATTTATTTCAATATACGCGCCACCGTTCAGGCTAAGGCTAACTAATAAATACTTTATTTATGCTAGCCTCAGTTGGCACCGCTTTGGGCAAAACCTTCATGCGGGTTATGTATTTAGAGGTACGCTTTTTATAGCTATGTATTTTTTTGACTGAGAAGTGCCACTGGTACCTTAATGACATAAAACCTAGTTTGCAATATTGACACACATGTTTGTCTCCGTCTCTACACATTCACAAGTCTTGGTACATCGTCGTTCGTTACGTGCACCGCGCGTCTGATGGTCTACAATTTATTTCAATATACGCGCCTCCGTGCAGACTAAGGCTGCGTTTCTAATGCGTTAATAAATAGTTTCTTTTCGCTAGATTCGGTTAGCGCAGCTTTGGAAGAAATGGCCTAGTGGGTAATGTATTTTGAGACACACTTTTTAATGTTGTGTACATTTTGCGATTTTTGAGATCTTATTACATTGTATAAATTTTGTTGATGGTGCCAAATGTAGTGCTACTGGTGTCCTAATAATATACAACGTAATATTCCCAAGTTCCTACTGTGCCATGTTGACACATATATTTGCCGCTGGCTCTAAGCGTTCACGAGTCGCGGTACATTCGTTGTTCATTACGCACGTCTCCCGCCCGATCATCCTCAATTTATTTTCAAACATTGTTTGGCATACTGCGGACATTTCACAGCTTCACCATACATTTTTGTACTATTCTGGTTCTGCTAGAAACAGTCAAATATTCTCACACTAACGCTATCATACTCGCTCCTTTCTTCCAAATAGCACATACCTAGTGGAGACATAGCTTTATAAAAGATAAACCCCGATATGTATGTAATTTGCGTTCTGCAAATCCCTCTGTCGCGTAATTTGGGTTGTTTTTGCTTTGCATAGCATTTGTTTTAATGATTTATTCATACCCTACAAATATTTTCAGTAAATCATTTTCTTTAAAGATATTTATTTGCTTTCGACATACTACATATCAACTCAATAGATAGTCTTGTGGCCATATTTTATAATCATAAACCAATAAAATAAATAAATAAGACGATCGGTGTCTGGTTTTCGATCACCCGTCAATCATTTTAATTTATGACCCAATAAAATAATATCAAACACGATCTATATTTATAAAGGAGTTCCGATAAAATGTTTCACATTTCTAGCCCCGACCGGTCCGACCAATAACTCTGAGTTTCTAGACCATTCTGAGAAGAATGCGGTCATTTTTATCGACCACTGCCTGCTTTCGGTGAAAAAGAACATTGTGAGGCAACATCTACACTAGTAGGTTGTTCACTAGTGTGTAAAATGGAGTAGGAACTGTCAGACCACTGCCTTATTTCATGCAAAAAATAGTAATTGGTGAGTTTCTTCTTTGCACATAATGACACTAAAAAACCCTACCTCTTAAAAAAATTGTTAAATAAAGAATGAGAGCGAGAGGAATATGTAAGCTACTTAAAATTTCTGATAAACAAGAAGTAAATCATCAAATTTTTGACTAACTTTAAAATTTTATAACGATTTCATTAAAAAGAATGATAATATTTTGGTTTCTGAATATTTTGTAGAAATAGAACAAATTTCACAGTACCGTTGGAATAACTTGCGGTTTTCCCTACGTATACAGTCTTATTTTGAATTTTCTAGCAATATTTTAATAGCTCTTAAATTTTACTTTCCTTTCTCGCGGTTCTATATTCAATTAGGGATTCTGATTCCAACATGAAAATATTACTAAGGAATTCAGAATCATCCTATATACAAAATAGTTTATTCAAAACAAGTGATCGAAACTTGCATGAACATTATCTATTTTAGATTCAGAAGGTTAATGAAGAAGCGCCTGTTAACACGATAAACATACCTGCGAAGTAGGTATTTGTAGTACTAACGAACGCGTGCCAGTGATTTGTGACGTCATCACCTTAATCCAATTGCCAGCCGACGATGTCCAGGGGCAAACATGTTGTGGTGAATATAACAACCACTCTATTGTGGCTTAAACTACGTACCTACCACCTAGTTTTATTTGTGTAACTAAAATTTTGTTTCTGTACAGTCGGGGGCAGATAAAGCTGAGAGAGTTAAAGTGCTATATAGGATATGCAAAACTAACCCAACAAGGACGCATTATTTCCAGGGTTCATTTTGTCATCTATCAGATAATAAAAATCGGAATAACCTTAGGCTCTGTCTACCCCACAATAGATAAAGACGTGATAATATGTATGTATATAAAAATCAGAACACGTAAATTATTCTAATTAGCATATTTTTATCATCAATAGAATATTTATACGTATAATATATAGGTACGACATTAATGATTATTTAAAAACCAGGTTCAATCTATTCACATGCGTATAAAAAGTAATCAAACATCCCTTCGAAAAAAAAATACATCAAAATAACACACCATATTTTACGAAATTTCATTATAAAAAGAGTGCAAAATTGTGTGTTTTCCCCAAGCCTATGATTAAATTACTGCATTATTATTAAAATCGCACTACAATGTATCAAAGCGGTTATTTCCCAGTATTTTTCGCGGCAGCCATTATTCACATTTTCCGCGAGTGGGGAACAAAATTAAGTGATTTATTAATGAAACCGGCAAACAGTATAAAATATCGCCTGAAAAATTAAGCGTGTATTTTCAATATTGCTGGAGAACTACTTTACCGATTTGAATTTTTATTCACTCATACATATACACACTAGCGATTTCCCATGACATTGTCCGCGTAAAACTTTACCTCCCTATTTCACCCCCTTAGGGATAGAATTTCTGAAAATGCTTTTTAGTGCTCACTTATATCATGAAAGGAATTCCTTATGCCCATTCCCTCGATCAGCTTTTATGATCTGCGTGGAAAGAGAAGCAGCTGGTACATTCTACTCCTAATTTACAGAATCGATTTTTGAAATTAGCTGTCTAAGGTGAAACCTTAGACAGCTGGACAAAGTCACGGAAAAATTGCTACTTCATTATGATTGTGTAATTGTAAAAAATGTATAAACATTATGCCTCTGATATACATCGCGAATTTTTTATCGTTCTGGACCCTTAAAGGGGTGATTCAGCCCGTAGATATGAACCATTTTTCCTATGGGACCAATGATGGAAACTCAAATTTTATTTCGATATTTTCATACAAAAGTGTTCAGCCGCCCGGGCAATTTGTATAGGAATGTCGAATTTTTTTTCGAGTTTACAGCATTTGTCCCATAGGAAAAGTTGTTTATATTGACAGGCTGAATCACCCCTTTAATGGTCCGGAACGATCAAAATTTCGCCATGTATAAAACTTTGGTCTAAGCAAACAAAGGTTCAGACATCGTCCAGCACACATATGAGAGATGAGATATCGCCTTTCATTTTTAAATTTCCTTTTATTAGATAATTTTCTTTGTTATTTGTTTGATGTTTTTAGGGTTTGTGCCTCAAAAATTAAAAAGACACTCCGGGGAAAATACGTAGGTACCTATCTACTGACACTTCACTCTTCAAAATCGGCCAAGCCGTTAAGGCTACAGGAAGCAACAATTCATGATTCAAGATTCAATTGTTTTTTGAATAGGTTTTTTTGAACACTTTTTAATTGTCATACTTGTGTTTATAACAACAAAATATATTTGATGACCTCAATAATTTATTTAAGGCTAAGTTCATGCCGCTTCCAAAGCAGAGTGCAGTAGAAGCGGCAACAAACTGCACAGCGCATAGAACAGACATACATTTATTTAAACATATATACGAGTGAAAATCATTACTCCCTTCCTGAGTGGGTAAAAAAAAACGAAAAGGGTAAATAAGAAATTTTAACATAAAAGAATGTAGTGTAGTTTGTATGACGTAGTTTGTATGACGTACCCCGTATAAAACACTGAATCTACGGCAACAAAAATAGAAGATTTTACGACATTCTTGTCTCAGGTAAGCATTAAGAAATTATTCTCGAGAATTCACCTGTTTTGGAACTCATCCAGAGCTTACATCAACACAGTTGCTGTCTACGTGCTATACGAGATACGAGTTATTATCACAATAAACCAATTTATGTTGTCATTTCGTGTATTTTGGGCATTGACGTGCGTAAGGACGGGTTGGAAATCGCCAATAAATCGTAATTAAAAGCAGATGTGTCGTAATTATAATGCAAAGATGTTCTGTCATTAAATTAGAAATAAGATGATGAGGGAATGGGCGTGAGGAGTCGTGCCATTGACGATGGGGCTAGCAACCTATCACTAGTTTGATTCTAGTTTCCACCTACAAGCCCACCAACATACTAAAGGTGGTGTAGCACCTTAAGGTTTTTTAGACCTAGGCTCTGACTACCCCGCAAGTGAAAAAGACGTGATAGTGACGTGCGTAAGGAGGGGTTGTAAATCGCCAATAAATCGTAATTAATAGCAGATGTGTGGTAATTATAATGCGAATATTTTCTGTCATTAAATTAAATATAAGATGAATGATGAGGGTTAAGGCGTGAGGAATCATGTCAATGGGCGATGCTAGCAACTCATCACTAGTTTGATTCCGGTTTCCACCTACCTACAAACCAACATGCTAAGAAAAAGACGTGATTGTATGTATGTATCCAGGGCTTGCATCAATATAGTTGCTGTCTACGTGCTATACGAGATACGAGTTATTATCACAATAAACCTATTTATGATGTCATTTCGCTGCATCTTCTTGTATTTCGAGCATTGACGTGTGTAAAGACGGGTTACAAATCGCCAATAAATCGTACCTAATTAAGTGTCGGAGTTTTTGGTGGGAAGTCAAGGGGTTCAGTTGTCGTTTAAATTTTGCAAATTGATTTAAGTGGACTTTATAATATGAAATTGGTGTAGTTTGATGTTATAAATGCTCGTGCTCGAGAACAATTTGTGAAATAGTTAACGTAGACTGTTAAATGGACTCGTATAGATTTGTCGCCAAAATCTCCCACGAGGCTGCCAAAGAACATACGCCATCTTTGATGCCACATACCGTACAACACCGATACTTAGTATCTCATTATACTGGACATTGGCAGAATCACTGAAATCTCGGAGGAAGCCATAATTAAAAAGAAGAAAGAATAAAGAAAGAAGTGTCGTTATTATAATGCAAAGATTTTCTGTCATTAAATTAGAAATAAGATGAATGATAAGGAAATGGGCGTGACGAATCATGTCAATAGGCGATGCGGCTAGCAACCCATCACTAGTTTGATTCCGTTCTCCACCTACAAGCCCACCAACATACTAGCGTGGCATTTAGGTTTTATAGACCTGGGCTCTGTCTACCCCGCAAGGGAAAAAGATGTGATGGATTGGTTCAGTAGATACGGCGTAAAACCATGAAACTTTGCATACACATTGGTTGGGGTACCGAAATGGATATAGGTATATATATATACCTATATCCTTTTCCGTGTGCGAGGCCGCGGGTTACAGCTAGTAAATATATAAATTTCGAAAGAAAAAAGATATAAGCCAGTTTCCTCATTACATTTTCCACATCCACACCCCCTAACTTCAGAATCAGAATCAGAATATTTATTTGCGTAAAATATGGTACATAAAATGGTGTTGAAATAAATAAATACAGTCCTGCATATTTTACCAATACTGGCATGCAAATATAAGTGTCAATTTGAAATTATAGTCTAGATGGAACTAAAATTATCATAATACAAATCAAAATTAAATTAAATAAAAAATCAATACAGTACAAAAAAAAGATTAAAGAACAAACTCAAATTGGATTAAATGCATGTCATTTAGTAAAATTGTCATTAAATAATTCATTAACCGAATAAAAGTTTTTTTCTTTCAGCCATTTCGTCTAACTTGCTAAACATGGCCTTTATATCTCTTGACCAAAGGCACTATATACTATACATACATAAAGATGTGATGGTCTCACAAGCAAGGATGCTAAAGACCGTGCGAAGTGGAGAAGCAAAAGCCGGAAAGCGGACCCCGGGCTCCGAAGCACCCCAGCTGAGGATGCAACTGGGACAACGCTCAGATGAGAGAGAGAGAGACATAAAGATGTGATTAGTTGGAATGTACGTAAAGATAAAGGTAAATTTTACATAATGGAGAACAACTTTTTAAAGAGAGAAGAAGAATTTATTTAATCAGCTGACATGCCTTCTATGTACCCAAAGATACAAATGAATATGATAATAAACCCATTCACGTCATTGATTCCCGTAATTCAATAACTTATGTCTGTAAGGACTGGTTGTAAATAGCATCATCATCAGGTCTTTCTAGTCTCCACTGCAGGAGCACGACCCTCTCTGTACTACCAGAGCTATATAAGCCTGAGTAGTCAGAGGATTTGGCCTACACTCTCCACGCTGGCCAGACGGGTTGGAGAGGTCTCTTTGATGTTAATAAGCTTTGTTTAGCTTGTGTTTCCTTAGTCGCCTTTTACGACATCCACGGGATAACTTGGAGTGATCCTATTCTATTCTGCCGGGAACTACACGGCTAATAACACGGTTAATAGCATATAAATCCTAAATGAACAGCAGAAGTGTTATAAATCGCACACAGACATGCAATAATGTCAGTATTTATGCTGCGTTTTATTGAACACCTCGATGCCACACACACTGTTTATTTTAGTCTATGGATGTCGATGATGTGTCTCGATTATACTACTGCCTCCGTGGTCCAGTGGTTAAGGTGTTTGCCTTGTTGACCCGGGGGTCGTGGGTTCGATTTCCACGGGAAGCATACTTTGTTAAGTTGTTTCCAGTTTGGTTAGGACAATGCAGGCTTGAATCACCTGATTGTCTGATAAGAAAGATGATTCCGTGCTTCGGAAGGCACGTTAAGCCGTTGGTCCCGGCTGCCATCTGGTAGTCGTTAAAGGAACCACAACAGAGGCCGAGAGGCGATTCCGAAGAACTCTGACACCAGGGTTTGCATAGTCGACTGACCGTGTCACCTACACGAAATGATGATGATGATTTGAATAACATATATTCAGATACAAAAAAAAAATCTGGTCAACAAGGTATATTGATGTTAATTAATATATTGGTATTCTAAAAAAAATTGCATTACACAAAATAGCCAGGATATAACAGTTTTACGTGCTTTTCAAAGGTCAGACGGCCTCAAGATTTTTTATAGAAACTGCTATGACCATTAAAGAAAGATTCACATTCATATGGAAAATACTTTGACAATTCTTATCCGTATATTTCAAGTTTTTACGTCCTTAAATACGGGTTTTAAATCGCATATAAATCTGAAAAATAAAAAGCAGAAGTGATATAAATCGCGTACTAACATGCAATAACGTCAGTATTTACGTTGCGTTTTATTGAGCGTCCCTAGTGCGCTTTAACTGTTTATTGCAATCTATGGACGTTCAAAAGATATCGAACTTTACTCCGTGATCAAGTGTATCTATTTGAATGAAGATACAAACACACTAAACAAATAACAATCTGTAATGCCCGACTACGGCAAAGCCAAAAAAGATTTATGATAAGTAATGCTCTTATTGCCGTGTAGTTCCCGGCAGAGTAGAATAGGACCACTCCAAGTCTCAATGTCGTAGAAGTCGACTAAGGAAACACAAGCTAAACAAAGTTATAAACATCAAAGTGACACTCCAACCCGTCTGGCCAGCATGGAGAGTGTAGGCCAAATCATTTGACTGCCCTGGCTAACATATGGCTCTGGTAGTACAGAGAGGGTCCTGCTCTTGCAGTGGGGACTAACAAAGACCTGTTGATTTTTTGATGATCTTATTAAAAAATAAGGTTTATTATTTTAGCCATTATTGATGGGTTTTAAATAACAAATAAATCCAAAATAAAGAGCAGCGGTGATATACATCCAGCACAGACATGCAATAATGTCAATATTTACGCTGCGTTTTATTGAGCGTCCCTAGTGCGCTCAAACTGTTTATTTCAATCTATGGATGTTCATAATAACTGAGTTTTACTTCATGATCAAGTGTATCTATTTAAATTTAGACACAAACACACAAAATAAATAACAGATTGTATACCCGACTATGGCAAAACTATCAGAAAGGTTCATGATGCACTTTTATGAAAAAAATAAGGTTAATTACTTAAGTCATTTTTGACGGGTTCAAAAACTTTACTAATATTATGAAGAGTTGATTGATTGTTTGTTTGCATTAAATACGCTCCAAAACTATTGGACAGATTTTTGAAATACTTTCACCTATAATTTAAGTTAATTTATCTGTAGGTGACATAGGCTATATAATTTCCGCAGACAAAGACGCGGGAAAATTGCTAGTTAGTAATATATTACTTAACTATAGTTAAGTATCTTCACTTAGCTTCGTTGAAAAAAAAATGTATTAGCACTAATAACACATATATCCGTTGGCCAATCGACCTCCGTCTAGACTTAGGTATGTACAGGTATATCAATTAATTTCGACATTGAGAAGTACACAAAGCATATAATTACGTAGGCACTATAAAAATATTTCTAGCTTCTCCATTTCTCTCACCAATAAACTATTTATATCAATTTAATTGTAATGGAGAAGTACACACGGTACGTAAATTTTCTATTTTCTCCATTTCACTCACCAATAAACAATAATTTATCCTGTGATCGTCCAATAATTTTACAAAAAGGCTCTCGGATACCTTTTATACGTATTACAATCACGCCAACGTTATGGAATAAATATCAATGAATCGAGAAAGAGCCGCGTCACGCAGTGTCCCGGCTATAAATACTTCAAAGGAAAGCTATATCGGATATTTTAATTTATTGTGAAATGGAAACTTCTATAATTATACTTTATATTTAGTGGGACAATATTTATTTGACTTTGGCCTTGATTGAACGGATTAATTTTGAATCCGTGCAAGAAATTTCTTTACACAGATCTGTGCTCTTTTCTTTATAATACAAAAGAGGCCTTTGATGGAATACGATCTTTTCCAGATTGGCCTGGGTCTTTTAAGTTTATCTGTAAAAGTATTATAAAATATAGTATCCATGAGTGTTTTGATTAAAACTAACGTGAGATAAAAACATTATTAAAATACGTAACAACGGGTTACTCACGTGAATAGTCAGCTACTGGCCGACATGTTTCAACCTCATCCGGAGGTCTTCCTCAGGGCGAATGCGCGCACGGTGTCGTGCCAATTCGCAGTGCGGATTGCGACACCGTGCGCGCGTCTCAATTCACATTCGCCCTGAGGAAGACCTCCGGATGAGGTTGAAACATGTCGGCCAGTAGCTGACTATTCACGTGAGTAACCCGTTGTTACGGATTTTAATAATCCATGTGTTAGTATCCTACAAGATGAGTTAACAACTTACTGGAGGACTAGCTTAGTTTGTGTGATTTGTTCCTGTATATTTATTTTATTTATGTTAGTTGTTATTGGATAGAAAGTAAAAATACCAATCTATTTCGTTTCATTGAGCCAACAGTTCATCAATCACCATCAACGCTATGAGCAATCGCCGCGAATCAATCAAGCATCGTGAGCGAGAAGATTGCGAGACAAAGGCAGCTTCAGGGAAGTTTTATTTTTCCGTCCAATCTGTTACAGTGTCATGAAGAAGTTAAGAAGTTTATAATGTATTAAAAATAAATTACAAAGCAATTTATGTTGCTGTTAAATGGAAAATAATCAATCAACCAATCTCTTTCGTTTCATTTTGCCAACGGATCATCAATCACCATCAACGCTATGAGCAATCGCCGCGAATCAATCAAGCATCGCAAGCGAGAAGATTGCGAGACAAAGGCAGCTCCAAGAAAATATTATTTTACCGTCCATTTTGTCACATTATAATGAAGAAAAGTTGAGAAGCTTATAATATTTTTAAAATAAATTATAATGCTTCTTAGGTTGTTATTGGGTTGGAAGTAAAAATACCAATCTCCTTCGTTTCATTGACCCAACAGTTCATCAATCACCATCAACACCATGAGCAATTGCCGCGAATCAATCAAGCATCACGAGCGAGCAGATAGCGAGACAAAGGCTGCTTCAGGGAAGTATTATTTTTCCGTTCGTTTAGTAACAGTATCATAGAGAAGGTTTTATTGATTTAAAAATAACCATGCAATGTAGGTTGTTTTTGGATGGAAAGTAAAAATACCAATCTTTTTTGTTTTATTGAGCCAACAGTCCATCAATCACCATCAACGCTATGAGCAATTGCCGCGGATCAATCAAGCATCGCGAGCTAGAAGATTGCGAGGCAAAGTCAACTCACAAATAATATTACTTCTCCTCCTGCTCGAAGTATTAAGTTGCTCTAGTCTCCGTGATTATATGCTCTTTGGTCTCTGTTATAAATACATACTATCACGTCTTTTTCCCTTGCGGGGTAAACAGAGCCCAGGTCTATGAAACCTAAAGGCCACGTGTAGCATGTTGGTGGGCTTGTAGGTGGAGAACGGAATCATAATAGTGATGGGTTGCTAGCCGCATCGTCTAGTGATTTGATTTCTGGCGCCCATTCCCTCGATCGGCTTTTACGATGTACGCGGGAAGAGAAGCAGCTGGTACATTCTAAGTTTTTTTTTTCTCCCAGACCAGCGTGGAATCTACGTATTATATAACTTTTGTTTGAAACTCCGATCCGATTAGCTTTTAATTTCTTATTTCTGAAGCTGTCTACTTTCTCATAAGGTAATATTCCATAGAGAATAGCGCTAGTAATTCCTTCTTGTGTATCGCAGAAAGCTTCACAAAAACATATTATTTCTCTGCCTATTTAGTTGAGTTTCCATTACATTGCGTGTTTAGATATCTTTAAACAAATCGTTTTGTTCTTGCAATTTATCGTGTTTACGTTTTAGTCGCCGTGTGGTTCCCGGCAGATTAGAATAGGACCACTCCAAATCATCCCGTGGATGTCGTAAAAGGCGACTAAGGAAACAAGCTAAACAAAGCTAAAGGCCCGTCTGGCCAGCGTGGAGAGTGTAGGCCAAATCCTTTGACTACTCAGGCTAGTTTAAGGCTCTGGTAGGACAGAGAGGGTCGTGCTCCTGCAGTGGAGACTAGAAAGACCAGATGATGATGATGATGATGACGTTTTAGTGTAGTAGTTATAACAAAACATACCTTTTGATCTGAAGCACGTAAATACACTAGTAAATAGTGAGCAGGTTTTCGAACCTTACATTTACGAATGTGGTAAAATTGCTAAAAAAAGGCAACTTCACAGAGAAAATATTATTTTCCTGTCCATTGCAGGGTTTCCATTGATCCACGCGTAAGTAAAAAGGCTCCGGGAGGGTTTTCTTTTCGAAATACGGTTACATTGGTTTGTTAAACAATCTATCGTAGTTTACAATACGTTCATAAAACCCTGTCTGATACTATAAGATGCAACTGCCAATATAAACAACTTTTCCTATGGCATTAATGCTAGATTTAAAAAAAAGTAAAAAAATAAACGAAACTACAGCATTCGTCCTTGTAAAAGTTGTGCAAATGACGGGCTAAGTCATCAGACAGGGTTTTATGAAAATATTACAGAAGGCCTATTGTTTTTTCGTGTGTGTAAGTGGCCAACACTGGTGTCAGATTTTTTAGGCATCTGACATAGCTTAGCGGCTGCCATTAAAGATGACAGCCGGGGCCAACGGCCTAACGTGCTTTCCAAAGCACGGAGGAGCTCGAGATATTTTTATGGCACTTGCGGTCACCCATCCAAGTGGGGACTGTACCCAGGGTTGCTTAACATGCGTAAGCGCTAATAAAGCTAACGCCCACTAGGCCATTTATGAAAAGGTAGTTAGAAGAAAACGTTATAAGCTTTTTTATATGTAATCAAAACAGGAAATCAAGAATAACAAACATTCATTTTCACAGAAGTGAAAATATTCCAATAAATTCCGGTATAAACAGGTAAAAATAATTAGACATAAGTATTGAGGGTATCACTTCGTAAAGAGAAAAAACCATTTAGTAAAGTCCCGTGTCAATCTTCTACGGAAAATACAAAAACATCGACGAAAAGGAGCCAGGCCTTTCGCCGTCTTTTCGTCAGTAATTAACTCAAATTAATAAGGTTTGGAATAATATTTTTTTTATGTCAAAGGAGTGGGCCCGATATTACAGAAATTAAAGGAGACTGGCTGAAATTGAAGCTCGGTCACATAGTTAATTTAAGCGGTACTGGAAATCAGAAAAAGTTTTGTTTCACGTAAATTTAGTGTACTGTATAAAAATACTGGCAACTCTTTATCTCATTTTGTTTTAGTACCTACGTGTTTTATAAAAACCTATATTTAAACAAACACAATTCCAAAAGGCACATAAAAGTACAAGCAAGCCTTTGCAAGCCTAGCTAATGGAATAAAACATTTAGTAAATCCCCGTCAGTCTCACTACAGCTAATACAAAAGCTTCGACGAAAGGGATCCAAGTCGCCCTAACTAACTCAAATTAATAAGGTTTGGAATAATAGATTTTTATGTAAAAGGGCTGCGACCGGGATTACAGGAATTAAAGGATACTGGCTGAATTAAATCTTCGCGTTCATTAAAACGGGACTGGGTATTTAAAAACGTTTCGTTTGTTTCTTCCATGCTGATCGGGGAGAAAGAAAAACATATGATTAAACATTTACATAAAAATACTTTTAATACAGTCTTATTTATATACTTACTTTAGGTTTCGAACACTTAACAGTGTTCATGTTTGCAGGAGTCTAACTGCGAATTAAAATGGTCGAAACGTTATCTGTATAAATTATGTAATAAATGCGATATAACCGTATCAAAACAAATTTTATTTAAATGTGCAAACAATTGCACATATATTAGAAAGCATTATATGATTAACCAGCTGCCTTTTTCACAGATAGAAAGAGGTCAAGGGAAGAGGCGAAACAATCGGATCTTTAGTCGTTTCGCACCACAAGCGATTCGGACCGCGGCGCGAATGGCCTAAGCGCCCTTTTTGAATGGGTTCTTTCGCACCGCAGTCGTTGGAGCTGTGCAAATGGCCCAAGGTATCTTTTGGAATGGGTTGATTCGGACCACGGGGCAAAACGAACCAATACTCTTTTTATGTACAAAATGAGGAATTGGCACGAACCTTTTATTTATTTGTTTCCGCTAACTTACATTCATCATGGTCGCAGCGTGACTCTCTCTGTCTGTTTCCCTTACGGGGTACACAGAGTAAGAGGTCATAAGACCCAATCACCTTATTTATCGTATTGATGGCGAGTAGCTGAAAAACGGAATATAAATAGTAATGAGTTGCTAGCCGGATCGCCCATTGAAATTATTCCTAAAGTTTCGCCCATTCCCTTGACCGACCTTTACGGTCTGCGCGGGACGAGAAACAGCTGGTACATTCCACGTTTTATCTTTACTCCCAAACCAGCGTGGAAGTTTAACGAAACACCCAAGAATTTAAACTAAGACCGTGAATGTGAAAAGTGAAAATGTGTCGTTTCACGAGCATTTAGTTATCTGGAAGACTGAATGAAAACACTGCTAACGTTAGAAGTCGTCGCTTCACTCAATTTATCTCGTTTAGGTACGTGTTTTATGTAAAGCTGTTTAATATTCGGCTCGTACTCGTCGTCGTATATTGCTTTGAAAGAGATTTTACAAAATTCTCCTTTATTTATGTTAACAATACAGCTGGTGTATGAAGTTATTAATGCGTTGTTTGCTCCAGAGATGTGCCCTTGATATTAATATTCATACATTTTTATAAATGATAAACTTAAAAAAGTTAAAGTATAATAAATGAATTTCACATACAATTTTGGCCTATGTTACCCGCAGATTTATAAGCTTTGTATTGCTGAAAAGATTTTGTAAATCGGTCAAGTAGTTTTGGAGTCTATTCAATGTAAACAAACAATCAAACCTTTCTCCTTTTCAATTAAGTAGTAGATAAGTTCTAAATGCCTTTACATATTTTGGACTTAAGGAGTATCGATAGAATGCTTCCCTATTTATTATTAAAATATTAACATTTTATCAAATAAATATTTCATGTTATCAAAGAGCAGATATAAAAGTAATCGGTAGCAAGCAAGCCTTAGCAAGCCTAGCTAATGGAATAAAACATTTAGTAAATCCCCCGTCAATCTCACTACAGCAAATACAAAAGCTTCGACGAAGGGATCCAAGTCGCCCTAACTAACTCAAATTAATAAGGTTTGGAATAATAGATTTTTATGTAAAAGGGCTGCGACCGGGATTACAGGAATTAAAGGATACTGGCTGAATTAAAGCTTCGCGTTAATTAAAACGGTATTTAAAAACGTATCGTTTGTTTCTTCCATGCTGATCTAACGAGTATCGATAGAATGCTTCCCAAGAAAAATAGCAATTTTTTGGCACGGCATTTACCCTTTCCTATAATAGTAGTATCTACAGTAAATACAAATAAATATACGTATGAGAACCCTTTGTTAGCGCGAAGTTTTGTTCAGGGTCCATTCAGAAATGTTCTCAGCTCAAAGATACTCCGGAAACCCTCTGGGAACAAGACATCGTGTATCCACTGTACAAGAAACGAACACAAAGTAGGTCCTCGCGAGCCCCAACTTCCACCAAGTTTATTTTCCCTCACACCCCCCGGGGAATCTGAGAAAATTACAGCTGTCAACTTTTGGAATTTTCAAGTTTTGCTTATTAAGTTACCTAAACAAACGCATATTTTTTAATTTTTTGGACAAAGACACGTAAATTTGTGTCGGGTTTCCTTATTTTTTTCCAAAGTTTGACACATTTGTTGGAAATCTCGCAGAATGTTAGCTAAAAGAGTTCTTAGAATTGTTCTGTTTAAAAAAAATATGATTTAGATATGAAAAGCAATCACTTTGTTTGCTATAAATATTTTTTAAGGTTCCGTACAGCTGAGTGTCAGAAGGATCACCCAAGTGTTTGCCTGTCTTTCACAGCCAATTTGCTCTTATAGATATATAAACTATATAGAGATAAATATATTCAACGATATAAGCCCATCAAATTTGAAGTTATTTTTTTTGAAGAGAAAATTTTAATTGCTTAGGTGCTCTAAGCAATTAAAATTTTCTCATCACGTAGATTCTAAGACACGTTGCTGATTAAAAGAAGCGGAATCTCCTAGACAATACACATTAAAGATAAGAGCACATTTAAACTACGAAGCGTTGCTTTCGTTAAAATTCTACGAAATCGGCCCATGATATATGAAGTTACAAAGCACCTTAATATAAGGGAACTTCTAAAACACGTTCTCATTAAAAGAAGTGGCAACTTCTAAGCAACACACATAAAAGATAACAACATATTTAAACCTAATTAAATGATTTTTAAATAGCATTACAATGCTCGGTATATTATTAATTTTGACGCGGTAATTCGAAGCCACGGTGATGTAGTTAGTAGCACCCTTAGGGCGCAGACCTAAGAGCTGTGGGTTCGAATCCTACCTGTGGCAAGTTCCTTTTCATCACATATTCCTTTGACTATACTTTCTTCTTTATCCAACGATATAAACCCAACACATTAGCACTTAAAGCTATTCATTAGGGAACTTTTAAGACACGTTCATCATTAAAGAAGAGCGTACTCCAAGACAACGCACATAAAAGCTAAGGGGGCCATAAAAGCCGTATAATGCATCGATGCACGTTCGAACCCCCTCGGTATCTAATTAACGGAAAGTTTGTGTCTCCAATACTGTGGATATAGATAGAAACGAGAGGCAGTAAGGGTTTGGAAGCAGAATGCATAAATCTTAAAATGTCTGGTATGTGGAAAATTCAATTTGCAAAAAGTCTAATTCAGAAACTTTTTTTGTGTCGTATCGTCTGAACCCACTTCGCCTTAACACTTGTGTGTCCTTGTCATTTACATGTCGATTAAATTCATTTTAAAAAAAAAGAGAAAGTTATGAATTTTACGCATTTTATTTAGATCTGTTTATAATAATGTATTGGTTTTTTGGAGTTGGTTTAATTATTTTAGAGTCAAAAATAAACAGAATATTTACAACTTAAGTAAGGCAATCTTTATAATATTTTATTGTATATTCATTTGTTTAATTGTATGTGAAATAGATAAAGGAAATCGTAAAATTTAAAACAATATTTCACGCAGGGCTTATCCTAGATATAGGCAATTATGTAGTTGTACATAAAAACGCACAATGAATAACAGACTAATGTACAGAACAGAAACTTGCAGCAACCTCTCCCGCGTGCTCAGGATTTTGAAAAACAGGTTTAGCTGCTACTAACCTCAGTAGCAGGTTACGTGCCGTCCCTTATAAGTACGTTAGAACTTATATTCGTTCTGTGGAGGCAACCCTGATATTTTACTCACACAATGACGTGTGCACAGATGTAAAGTTTCTTTGTAGTAATTTTAGGCATAAATAACAAGTCACACGTTACGTGTCATCTTTTATACTCGTACGTCCGCTAGTACTTAGATTAATTCTGCTGTGGAGACCCTGATAGTTAACTCACACAATGGCGTGTAGGATGTAAAGTTTCTTTTGTAGTAGTTTTAGGTAATATCACTCTGCTTGTACAAAGTGCCATACCTGTGACAATACCACAAATTCTTTTCACTACACCTTTTGCCAATCGAACAATCCGCTTCTAACCGCGGCGAGATATACGAAGTTTCTTCGATCCCTTAACTTCTTTCTGAGACATTTCTCCCTCAATATTGCCCTCATTAGCCCTTCGATGGTATTGAGGCGGAGAACCGAGTTAAGAAAGCAAATGTATTAAAAACTCGGAAGAGTAATCAATATGGCCGACGTCAACCGAGGGGTTTCGACACAAAATGGCGAATTTCAAAACTCTTCCAAAGTTTTGGCAGTTTGCAATATTGTGTGGCTTCTGTAATTACTCTTTTTGAAAGAAATTAAGTTATTTTATGATGAATTACCCATTCTGCTTGCTTAATCATAAAACACCGTCGTGTCGCGCTGTGTGGTTCCCGGCAGAGTAGAATAGGACCACTCCAAGTCTTCCCGTGGATGTGTAGGAACGACTGGAAGCACAAGCTAAACCAAGCTTATAAACATTAAAGTCATACTCGTATGGCCGGCTTGGAGATTATAAGCTAAATCCTCTGGCTAATTTTTGGCTCTGGCAGTACAGAGAGCTCCAGTTGCAGTGGAGACTAAAAAGACCTGCAGGCCGCTTTGCTTACTCGGTGTACAAATTCAAATTCAAATTCAAATTCAATCGTTTATTTAATATAGGTTTCTTTGAACACTTATTAATTGTCATATTTGTGTTTACAGTTTTTACAACAAAAAAAATTTTGTTGACGTCAATAATTACTTATGGCTAAGTTTAGGCCGCTTCCAAAGCGGAGTGCAGAAGAAGCGGCAACAAACTGCACAGCGCATTTTCTCCAAGCGACGTCAACTCACAATTCTAGTTAGACCTTATAAACTACTTATATATATGTGGACTGAGTGTGCATTGTTTTAATTAAATGTCATGATAAAAATTGAATTGGAAAAAATTTATGTCATCATTGAAATCTTAAATAGGTAAAATTTAAATAGCAAAATGTCAAATTATTGAAATTAAATAAAAATGTCATATTATAAAATATTATGTACCGAACGTACCAAACGTAATATTTCTGTGCATACAGAATTACGAGGCGTCTGCGCCAAGCTCAAGCCAAATATTGCTATCAGTAAGGTAATCTTCAGTCCTGTAATATGCCTTTTTACATAATAATCGTTTCACATAACTTTTGAATTTACTATCAGGCATATCAAGGACTGACTTTGGCAATTTGTTATAATAGCGTATACAGTTCCCCATGAACGAATCACTAACTCTGCTTAGCCGAAACCGCGGAAGAAATAATCTATGATTGTTACGCAAGGGTCTATCAATTAAATCACTTACTTTCTTAAACTTAGAAATATTTTTTCTTGCGTACATTATATTGTCAAATATATACTGTGAGGCTACAGTTAAAATATTTATGTCCTTAAACAACTCTCTGAGCGAGTCCCTCGATCCTAAGCCGTAAATGGCACGAATTGCCCTTTTTTGTAAAATAAAAATAGTTTTAATGTCGGCTGCCTTTCCCCACAGAAGTAATCCATATGACATTA
The DNA here is from genome assembly GCA_963082605.1 of Rhodophaea formosa. Classification (NCBI taxonomy): domain Eukaryota; kingdom Metazoa; phylum Arthropoda; class Insecta; order Lepidoptera; family Pyralidae; genus Rhodophaea; species Rhodophaea formosa. The sequence continues at coordinate 22,725,094 of OY720208.1, forward strand.
AGCTATGAAAATAACTAAAGTATACGAGCCTAGCAGTTGCCTCATCTGTCAATTGTCTTATCCTCCTCACAGCATATGCTGCAGAACTAAGCCTATTGGAAAGTTTAGAAATATGGGCACCCCATTGTAGTTTAGAGTCGATTGTGATCCCTAGGAAGGTAGTATCATTTACAAAACCTAGTTTTTGACCGTCTACTAGAATATCAACGTTGGTCTGCCTCACGTTCGGGAGAGTAAATTTAATGCATTACAATACAATAATTGCATAGTCACTTTAGCATCCATTACGGTATTATATGTTAAATAAAAATAGTTATTCATGCCGAAGCCGTAACGAATATTGAAGTTACCATGAAAATGATGTACACTGTAGCTGTCAAAAGTTAGCAAATAGGCCAGTTGATCATGAATGATGATGAATCATAACACAAAGAAATATATCGTAAAGGCGCCACAAATAAACCTCAACAAAATACTCAAAGAAAACTAAAAGCATTTCCTTATATACAAGACAATATTTGATTTCCTCATAGATTGAAATCAGCCGAGCGCACATTATTCTAAGTGGATGACAGCAAAGCAATAGCACGATAAACAGATGTCTATGGGGAGTCAACTCTTTGTCGCGACGAAAAAACAATGATCTCCATTATTTTAGGATACTAGACTTAATAATACGATAATATGAAATAATAAATAAGACGCGAATCGATCGCGAAATATGAAACTTCTGTTATCTCTCATGCCGTGTGGTTCCCGGCAGACTAGAATAGGACCACTCTAATTCTTCCCGTAGATGTCGTAGAAAGTGACTAAGGAAACACAAGCTAAGGAAAATATAGGCGCCACAAATAAACCACAACAAAAAACTCAAAGAAACATAAAAACATTTCCTTGTATATAAGATAATTTCGATTTCCTCATAGATAGAAATCAGCCGAGCGCACATCATTCTAAGTGGATAACAGCAAAGCAACAGCACGATAAACAGATGTCTCTAGGTAGTCAACTCTTTGTCGCGACAAAAACAATGATCTCCATTATTTAAATATACTGGACTTAATAATATGATAATATGAAATAATGAAATGTGACAGTAAATATTCTGATATCTATGAATGTGACGCTCAATCAATGTCGCGAAATATAAAACATTCATCTTTGTTATCTCTCATTCCCGCCGTGTGATTACCGGCAGACTAGAATAGGACCACTCCAATTCTTCCTGTGGATGTCGTAGAAAGTGACTGAGGAAACAAGCTATAAACAAAGCTTATAAAAATCAAAGACTTCTCTCCAACCCTTCTGGCCAATGTATCCTCTCAATACTCTGGCTTATATTTTACTCTAGCAGTACATAGAGGGTCATGCTCCTGCAGTGGCGACTATAAAGACTTGATGATGATAATGATGAATTATATAATACAGAGAAATATATCATAAAGACGTCATAAATAAGCCACAACAAAATACTCAATCAAAGCATTTCCTTATATACAAGATAATATTTGATTTCGTCATAGATTTAAATCAGCCGAGCGCACATTATTCTAAGTGGATGACAGCAAAGCAATAGCACGATAAACAGATGTCTATGGGGAGTCAACTCTTTGTCGCGACGAAAAAACAATGATCTCCATTATATAAGGATACTGGACTTAATAATATGACGATGCGTATAAATTCAAAACAATAAAATAAGACGCTTAATCAATGGCACGAAATATTAATATCACTTCGGTTTTTCTCATTTAAGGGGGCACACAAGGCACAGTAGCCTAGTATCGGAATCAGTGAGAATTATGAGAATCTGATTACCGCCAAAAACGGCCGTTTTTGGCGGCTATCAATTTTTCTCTCAATGACTGATTCTCATTATATTAAAACATGATTCCAAAAATACTTCAGGTTATTTACTAAGGCTTATATTGTTTATATTCTTGAATTTCTTTCTATTTGTAAAGTAATAGGAATAAAATGATTGGCGTCGCTACTGTGCCTAGTGTGCCCCCTTAATAAATGTCACAATGAGACACTGTCATTATAAATATCGGTTAATATAATACTAGTTGTTACCAGTGGCTTCACCCGCGTAATATATAGCCTTTGTTCTTCTCTGTACCCTAACCTATGTGAGTGCAAAATTTCACGATGATCGGTTCAGAAGATAGGGTGTGAAAGCGTAACAAACAAACAAACAAACTCACTTTCGCATTTATAATATTAGTTAGGATGATAATGTTAATAAAATCTTGTACAATATTTAGACGGGTAATTGAGCCCGTAAATATGTCCAACTTTTTGTTACTTACAATTCTTATATTATTTCAACATTTTTATACAAATTGCCGGCCGGTTGACAACTTTGTATGGGAATGTCAATTTGATCAAACAGACGAACTGAATCGCCCCTTTAAGGATCGGACAGTGTTTTATTAACATATTTATTAAATATATTTAGTCTTCATCAATGTAGGACGTAATCAGTTTAGCTATTGTTAATATAATTATGCTGCGTATAAAATTGTTACTAATAATATGAAGAAGAAATATTTTTTGTTTGTTTTTTGTTTTGCATTGAATAGGCCGCGATACTACTAGACTTTACAAATCTAATTTATCTCCAGGTAATGTAAGCATAATAATTTACGCGGAATAAATCGCGGGCAACAGCTAGTATTATAATTTGAGACTTTACTTTGTGTTCCACTTACGTTATGACTAGTCTAGCATAACGCAATAGAGGTCAATGCCCGGAACCTTTTTTAGGGTTCCGTAGTAAACTAGGAACCCTTATAGTTTCGCCATGTCTGTCTGTCTGTCTGTCTGTCTGTCTGTCTGTCTGTCTGTCTGTCTGTCTGTCCGTCCGCGGTTTTACTCAGAGACTATAAGTACTAGAAAGCTGTTATTTGGTATGAGTATGTATATTAATCATGGCAAAAAAGTCGTAGAAAAAAATCTTGAAAAAAAATTTTTTTTTCGGTAGCTCCCATACAAGTAAAGTGGGGGAGTAATTTTTTTTTCTCTACTTACCCATCTTGTGGGGTATCGTTAAAAAGGTCTTTGAAAAATATTGTGAGGTTGAGAACACCATTTTTCGATTTAGGGATCCGTTTCCGAAATATTTGGTTTTAAAGTGCAAAATTTTGTTAGAGGTACGTGTCCCCCCCCTCTATCTCCTAAACGGTTATATATAGATGCGTGAAAAAAATTACAGCAGTAGTATATATACTGAAGTTGAAAGGAAAACTATCAGAGCTAAGTACTAAGTACAAACTAAAAAGTTATAGGCAACCAACTTATAAAATGAACTGGAAAATGTAAAATTTCATACAATCTTTATTGTTAGATGTTTTTGGTCGTTAAACTGTGAGGTGCGAGTGTAAACAGTGTGTACTCAAAGTTGTCATTCGCAACTACGGAACCCTATACTGCGCGTGGCCCGACACGCACTTGGCCGGTTTTTTCCTCTCTGTGGGAATTCTGAATAAATGTTATAAGAAGATAATGGTTACCAACATTGTCCTCGTACATATCATAAAGGCGCCAAATAGACGGAGTTCATGAATATAGTGTGCAAACACCCTTCAGATTATATTAAAACTTACGTCATATGTATTGATACATTTGTTTCTTTGTTTTTCGTGTGTGTAAGTGGCCAACACTGGAACACTGGTGTCAGATTTTTCAAGCTGCAACTGACAGCTGGGACCAACGACTTAACGTGCCTTCCGTAGCACGGAGGAGCTCGAGATATTATTATGCCTCTTGCGGTCACCCATCCAAGTGGCGACCGCGCCTGGGGTTGCTTAACATGTGTAAGCGCTTATAATGGTCACACCCACAGGGCCATCAGCCATACATTTGAAAACTGATATCATCTCTGGAGTTAAAGTTGCACAATTATCGAAAAAAAAATACTGACCACAGATTTGAAAGATCAAAGCTGACAGAATGTACGAGTAGGATGACGATATGCATAAACTTCCATACGTTCTAATTGCCACCGCAAATTTGGCTCAAACACAATCTGCATATTCAAATAACTGGTGCTTTTGTAGCCACTTTGGGATGAAACCTATAAAGGCGGCCATTTTGACAGTGTTTAGGAGAAGTGGAAAGTATGCCATATTGATTATGAAAACTTGTGGAATCGCTCATGAGTTTGTTGTACTATTAGGGTTTGAGGTGTAATATTAGTGTGACAGTTGAAAATTTCTTGAAAAAAAAGATATTCTTATATTCTGTGCTCTTTGCAGTAGATGTAAGTATAGAATACACCTGAACTTTTTCTCTTCCTTTAAGAGCACCACAAAAATGGAACGCTTATCCATTATTTTTGCCAATATGACAACTAAAAAAAAACCGGCCAAGTTCGTGTCGGGCCACGCGCTGTGTAGGGTTCCGTAGTTGCGAATAAGAACTCTGAGTTCACACTGTTCACACTCGCACCTCACAGTTTAACGACTGAAAACATCTAACAATGAAAATTTAAAACACTTTAAAACCAAATATTTCGGAAAAGAATCCCTAAATCGAAAAATGGTGCTCTCAACCTCACAATTTTTTTTAAAGACCTTTTTAACAATACCCAACACGATGGGTTTGTATAAAAAAAAATATTACTACCTATTTACTTGTACGGGAAATACCCTAAAAAAATTTTTTTTCAAGATTTTTTTCTACCACTTTCTTGGCATGATTAATATACATACCCATACCAAATTGCAGCTTTCTAGTACTTATAGTCTTTGAGTAAAACCGCGGACGGACAGACAGACAGAGACAGACAGACAGACAGACAGACAGACATGGCGAAACTATAAGGGTTCCTAGTTTACTACGGAACCCTAAAAAAATACATTTTTGTGGTTACCAATCCAAGAATGATTTACGCCCGGAGTTGCTCACCTTGCGTAATAACCTATTTCGTATTCGAAAGAAAAAGACGTATTCTACATGTAGTGCTAATTTACTAAACACAGGCTCAAAAGTTGAATTAAATCCGACAGTATATAATATTATAAACGAAGTAACTCCCGCCGCAAATTTGGTTCAAATAGAATCTGCATATTTAAATCAGCGGCGCTTTTGGTGCCACTTCGGGATGAAACCTATAACGTCGGCCATTTCGGCACAGTGTTCCTTGGAGATGTGGAAATACGGCGCGTGATAAAAAATCTAATTGTCCGTTAAAAGTTTATAATAAAGTATTTATTGCGGATTAATTTACTGTTTGTTGTGCTAATTTGGTGAATATATCATGAATAAGAACTCGCCACAGGTATGATTCAAACCCACAACTCTTAAGTCTGCGCCCTAAGTATGCTACCAATGACACCACCGTAGCTTCGAATCACCGCGTCGAATTCTGTCAGCACATATTACCCCGTGATAAAAATCTAGGTGTCGGTTACTAGTTTATGCATTAAATATTAATTGCGGAGTAATTGATTACCTTCCTGTTGAGCCCCGCCGTGTCACATGTGACACGCCTAAACTTTCATACCGTCAGGCACCGCTGCGTCACATGTGCACCTGAGGCTCGCAATCGATATTTAACTTTATTGTGAAAAAAATAGGGTTTAGTTTGATTTGCAATGTTCTGAGACTTATTACGTTATGAAGTTAGCTTCAAAATGACGTATAAACCGTCCACGTAGAGTGAATGGAAGTATCGTTTTTTACCTACCGAAGTTAGTCGACCGCCACTTGAGCGCGCGCGATGAGTCATCGAGTGGCCGGGCCGTGTTTATAAATAAAACAAAAAACGATTGTGAAGTGTTTAGTGTTTTGTGTTGTGGATTTGAATAACATTGTAAGTGTTCTGTGCCGTGATAACGTTTGATTTATGACTTTGTTTATTGCTTCAAGTTGAAATCGGGCGTTGAACTTTTGCCATAGGTATTTCGTACCTTGTGGAACATTTTCATGTAAGTACTAGAATAATACACAATATTTTTGTATTTCTTTTACAGTTCTCTAAAACCAATAACCTTTTTGTACATTTGCCACAGTAGGTGAGAATTGATGTCTCTGGATCTGGATCATATCAGATCCAGCTCCAGAGACATCAATCCTCACTATTCATCTATGAACAACTTAATTTTCAAATGATAAAAAGAGTAATATTTTATTCCAAACAAATAATTCCAACATTTGACATGTTAATTTTATTTGTGTCTATGAATTTGTTATGTATAAAGTTACATACACTAGTCTTTCACTTCAGTAAGGTCCACAAATTTATTATCTATGCGGATGACTCTTGCTAAAAGCTGCTGACCTTCCAATCGAATTTTAGACCGTGTAATAGTCTTTTTTTGTAAAGGTATAAGAATAGCATCGTATTGTTCATAATTTATAATTTTCACTAAATGAAGCCCGCATAGCCTTTTAGAAGTAATAATTATATCCACAAAATCTCCAAAATTCAAAGACATTATAGATAATGTTATATCAGTGGCTGAGTATTGGTCCAATAAAAACCCAATCGCTGAGTCGACACGGTCAGAAGAAGAAAGACCTGTCAGTATAATGAGTGAGCAGGTATAGAATATTGTAACGACTTTTTCAATCTTCACGATAACTGATGGAAAATGTAACTGAATAACTTATCTCGTAGTGGACATAAAGGAATTTTAGTATCGGTGCGGCGTATAGGGTTTAGCATAGTCTTTTACATCACTTATTTTATCTTAGTTAAGGGTAAAAATGAAATAAGTATAGTATTGTTTACACAGATTTATTTGAATTAAAAAACCTTATTATCTATACACCACATTCTTAAATAAGAAGCATTTCTTAAAGCACAAACGCCATTATGATAAATACAAGTATGAATATTTGGAAAACCTAAATATTGATTATGAAGATTTTCAAAACTGGGACAGTTCAAATCTTCTAAGTTATGTACAGCATCGGTCTCCAGTATGTCTTTCAACCATAATACCTTTTCACAACCTTTCGTTATGATATGTTTATTAGTAAAAAAATCAATTATTGTACTCTTATAATCACGGTATGGTACAAAGCCTTCATTCCAGAGTATTCCTCTATTCCTTTCTATCCAACCAACTTGTGAACGTTCTTTTCTTGTTAAATTATAAAATGGATAGGGCGGTTTTATTAACAGTACAAGAACACGCTCGTCACAAATTATTGCTATTTCCTTAGGGATAAACTTGTTTTGTTCATCTTTGAAGCCTTGAACATCTACGATGACATTCATGATATTTTTCTTACTATATTGCTCAAAGGCTTATACTCGAATAGTCGATCGTTTATGATTAAGCAGTAAGCAGAAGTATTGTCGGGTATTTCTTCGGAACATTCAATTTCTAAGCGGACATCGACGGGTCCAGTTTTAATTGACTCGTTTTGTCGTGAACAATCAATTACAAATAACGGGGCTTTATCTTTAAAGGTGCGCAAATCAAGCAATGGTTCAATACCTAAGTTGTAGTAAGACTGACGAAAATTAGCATACATTTCATATAATATATTATATTTCCCTTCCTCAAATTTCAGGTTAAGAGAATCGTAAGGAAAGTATTGGGAATTCAAAAATAATTTTACGTTATTTATTTTACAATGATCAAACAACGAAGCACTTTTAGTCTTATTTATTTTTCTATCAGTTTGCAGGGCGAAAATAACATACCTTGGTTTTTCTAATTGAGAGGTTGTTTTAACAGCCCATGAGTGTTTTGTTGTTCTAGGTAATAAAGGATACTCATATAAATCCCAGTTTCTGAATGCTAATTGTATTGGACGATCTTTTTCCAAATGTTTTAGTAGTATTAATCGATTGCGATCTGATACTTTAATATGAGGCACACGCCATTGAATTTTTTGAATATCTATTTTAACATTATCATTTTTATCGCACACTACACTGTTAAATACAGAATTCGTTCTGTGTAATATAAGTTCATGTCTACAGTTTATAATGATTTTATTATAATCTTCTGCGAATCCTAGTAATTTGTTCAGAGGGAATATAACATTAAAATTACAATTTTTTTGTTGAGTACCACTTAAGTTCCATCCCCATAATGCAGCAGCTCTGCTTTCTCCATGGTTCATTGATATGTAAGATTTTATGGATGAAGTTATTCCAGGATTTTTAATGCGATCTATCTCAACACCATTTAGTTCGTATCTTATATCTTGGAATAAAAATGCAATGGGATTATTTATAAAATTAATATCTTTTTGAATCAGTTTGCCTGTTGCATCTTTTTCGGTTACACTTACATGCCCTTCGATATAAATGGAACTAGCAGACGGTAGAACATACACGTCTTGCTGATGAATAGGTATCCTGATTTCATCATTCTCTTTAAAACTATTATTATACGGATTATAACTGTGGATTTCGTAACTTTCGATTGAGTTATCATGATGAGGTGATTCTGTTATTTGAAGCATTTTCTCTTTATCTATACTTTGAGTCCAAGAGCCCGAAGAAATTCCTTATTCTTTTTTGTTATTTTCCGTGTGGAACGTATACGTCTGTTTTCTTTTGTTTTAAAAGTGGGAATGCTGGAAGATTGTCGTGGTTTATGGTTTTTATTAACATGAACAGAATGGAACAGTATCATGATAAGTACTTTTCATTTAAAACACCTGCATAGAAACGTATATCTTGTTTGAAATCTAGATAATAATTGAAGTGAAAAACCTTACTACATTCATTTATACATTATAAAAAATTAAGCTCATTACTTTTTACACGAGTCTAGGAATAATCCGAATATTTTAATGTTTTCTTCCAAAATGAGGTAAGATATTTTAAACATAAATGTCCACAATTATACAAATGTTGACCTTGTAAATTATTATAATTGTATCTTATGTTTTTTCCTACATATTTAATAAATTCTTTAGGTGGTTTTAAGTTACCATAACTATCAAAGTATTCAATGTAATCGTTGTTTTTGGCATAGGCTACCCAATGAGTTCCGGCATTGTCAGAGGCATCTAAATTGATAACACCGCACTCTTTTAATAAAGGTCTTTTTGGTAATTGATCTCTCATAAATACGCCTCGAAAATGAGGTATACTTCTTGAGTATAGCAGAATATCTATATCGGTTAAAGGTCTTTTGGGTAGCCGAGCACCTAGTTTTTTTCCTTTGAAATATAAATACCCAAACCGTCTTTATACGGTTTAAGATGAAGTCCTTTTCCAATACAATGTGCCTCTATTTCTTTATTATGTCTCTTCAGTTCCGCTAATCGCTTCTTGGCAGCTTTATAATCATTAATAGCCTTTGTTATTCCAGCTACTCCACCTGCTAAGCTGCCAGTTGCAGATAATCCAGCAAATATAGGTATTAGTGGAAGAAATCCGCCTGTTTTCGGGACTGGTATAACTCGGGGCATTTTGATAGGTAAATCAGGTGTCAATTCTTGTGCTGCTTCATATGCAAGAGTCATTAACATATTCTTACACTTTGGTTTTAATCGACGAATCCGTTTTTTAGTATGTGAAACAATACCATTAAATGTATTCTTCAACCCTGCCATACCTGACACTACTTTTTGCCAATTTTTTGTTCGAATATGATTTTCTTTACTTTGACGGGGAGTTTTCTTTTTTGACATTTTATTATGATTAAGAAAGTTATTAATATTCAATAACTGAGTAACAGTAATCCTTATAGTATCAGGAATCGGCTACAAATGATACATGATTCAAAAACATTTATTTAAATACTATTGTAATTGAACGTCTTTATAAATGTTCACTTCAAAATATTTTTCTTATGTATCCAGCTATTTTCGCTTGTAGGTAATCCTAACCACTTGACATATATTGTGTTTCCTTTTTTCTTTAGAACTTTTTCAATCAGATATACGTCCGGATGCTGGGTTTTCTTAATTTCATGGCCGTAAAATGCTCCTAAGATGGGTTGACCTTTGTAATCTTCCAATAAGTATGTTGTTGGATTAGTATGCTGTACAGTAGTAATCTTAAATATTTCTGTCGACCAATTCGGAGTGAATCCTTTTTCAAAACATCCTTTATATTTACTTATTCTCACATAATCTCCAGTCGTGAATTTATTACACGGAGGATTATTTTTAGATTGGGTATTAGCTATTATTTTTTGTAATACTATGTCTTTGTTAGCATGATTAACCGACGCTGGTGTTTGCTCAATTGTTCTGTGAAACGTATGATTGTATTCATGAAGTTTGCGATCGAGTGTACCGTCTATCCACTTATAATTTCCTTTCAAGCTAAACTCCTTGTACAGTTTACTTTTTAAGGTTCTTATTAATCTTTCTACAATGGATGCTTTTTTTGTAGAAAACGTAGAATAATGATTAATATTATACTTATTCATAACTTTTTTAAACTTATCATTATAAAATTCTTTACCCAAATCTGTCTGTAAATTTTTTGGTATTCGTCCTTTTTTTAGTAGGATTTCAAATGTTTGCGAGACTGCTTCCTTATTTTTTTGTTTGAGTTTAAATGCCCAAGAAAATTTTGAAAAACAGTCTATTATTACAAGTATGTATTTATAACCAGCATTCACATTTGATATTGATTGCATATCTATTAAATCTGCTTGCCATAAGTCGTCTATATCTTTCAATACTACATTTCTTCGTGGAAAATTTACTCGGGCATTTTTGTGTATTTCATTTACGACGCAAGTTTTGCTCATAATGCTTACGTAATCTCTCTGAAATGTCCTTAATTTCAATATCTTTTTCTATTTTTTTTATTCTATCCTTTAATGTATCTATTTGTTTTTCGAGATTTTTTAATTTATCTGAAGTATTACTCGTGATTTGTTGAAGATTTTCTTTTAATATGTTATCGTAGTATTTGGATTCTTTTATAATTTGCTCATGTTTAGTTTCTCTTATAGTTTGTGTAATTTTTTGTGTTTTTATATTGTGAATATCTTTTTGTATAGACTCTTCTGAAATATCACTACAGTGGGTGTTACTCATTATAAATGCTTTTGATCACTAACGATAAATTATTTACGTACAATATATTTATTTATTTTATTATTTTACTATACCTGCTTCTTTTAACTCTTCAATAATTGATATTATTTCGTTATCGTGATTACTGTTTCCAGCACTTTTTGAAGCAATCAATAGTTTCAATCGCTCTATTAATTCATTTGGATCATCCCAATAAACGTAATCAGTATTACTTTTATATTTTTTTAACATTGGGAGCGATCCACCTATTTTATGGGTTATTGTTTTTTCTGAAGGTAATTGGACATCATCGGCTTTTTCTTTAAATAAAGACTTAATTATTCTATACTTTAGACCTTTGTCACCTTTTATTTGAGCGTTAGGATTAAAATCTCGTTTGTGAGCATTAGTTTCATTAAGCATATCCTTAAATATTATTTTATCTTTTACAGTAATTAATTTTAGATTAGGTTTCCTGTTAAGTAGAAGTTCTCTTAAACCCGGTGTTAAATCATAACGCTTGTTATGAATGGTCATTACATATTTTTTATCTGAAGCTTTGTTTGTTTTGTAAAGAAACACTTCTGCATTTCCCATCATCAATTTTCTGTTTTCGTTCCTTATTCCGAATGGAATATTTACTTTATCATAAATGCTTATCAAATCTTCTTTCTGTAGTGATATTAATGATTCGTTATTTATTTTTGGTGTACTATTATTTTCATCCGTGTAATCATAATATTCCGAGCTATTAGCACTTGAACACTGTTGCTGAACTTGTACCAAATTCTTAAAATCTTCATATTCCATTGAAGAATTTAGTTCATCTACTATATTATTACTATAATCACTACTACATTTATTTATTTCTACAGGGCTATCTTTTTCATTTACTTTAATCAGTGTGGAAAGAGGGTCTGTAATAGGTTTAAATACCTTTTTAAATTTTATCGTAGCTGCATCTTCTTCATTTTTTATCATTCTTATTTTATTTTTTATATTATCAATAGATTGTACAAGTTGCTCTTTTATATCTGCGTCCATTTTAAATCTAAAATTTAACGTATTTTTCTGTAAAACCAACTGTATTACATCAGCAATCAATTTGAAGTGACGTATTTTAATTTATAATCATTTTTATATTGAATTTTTAAAAAAGAATAAATGTATCGAAACCTTGTCTGTATCTACCTTCATTTAATTCACAATCTTTGTTTATTAATAAAAAACTGAATCGATCTCGCCATATGGTAGAGCATAAGTTTTTAAATGCAACCCAGTCTAAATCTGTATTAACATGCTCCTTATAAATATGTTTTAAATTACAATCATCTTGTTTGAAAACAATTAGTAAATTAGCATTATCTCGTAAAAGTTGCTTGGGTATTTTAGAATAGGTTTGTGATAAATAAAAACAATCAATTTGTCTATGTCGCCCCATAGCGAAGTAATTGCGGATGTTTGATTGATTTTCACATGCAACATCATCAAATATCATCACCGAATCAGGTAACGCATCATTTGGGTGAAGAACTTCTTTACTCTCATTAAAAATAAAGAAATTTGCGCCAGGAATTTTTGCCATTACTTGACTCAGAAATATATATTTGGGCTGGAAAGTTGTTTTAGAGTACAAATAAATATGTTTAAACTTCACTCCATTTTTATGTAACAATAAATTGAGCATCAAGTTAGTTTTCCCACAGTTGGAGGGGCCACATATTAAACATCTGATCGTGTTGGGTAACAATGCACTGTGTTTAATAGCATGGCGATGATTTTCTATATTTATATTGCTCACTTCCAAAGTGTCGGGATGCTTCACGAACTTCATCTTGAAATCTGAGGTCTTAAAAACGTGTACCCTCTATATATACATTTATATGATTATTTCGATTCATGATATTTTGAAATACATTTCAATATGGGATAAAGGTGTTTCATAAAAGGATATCAATAAAACAAGTTGTGAATAAAAACATATTATATATTTTGGTTAAACATCTCTTAACACTATACTATACACTAATACACTTACACTTTATACATTTCTAATACCGTTTAAAATATAGTTCTGTAGTGACCCCAAGGTAAAGTTTCGATTTGATTAGGAAGAACCTGTACTTTATCATCATTCCTGTTAATTACTATTTTATCTACTTCTTGGGAATACAAAACATGTTTTATAGATTTAATTAAATTCATTTTACATTTATAACTTTTATTACTCAATAATGCTTTACTGTAATTATGCATGTTCAATCGCTTTTTAATAGATTTAGTTACACCTTTAGCTTTTTTCACTAATCCTTTATAACTATTTATGCAATACAACTTAGCTCTTAAACCAGTAAACTCTGAGATAACGTCACCTCCTAATTCATCTTTGAAAACACCCGGAATTTTTGTATTAACTCTAGGCATATTATAACAATTCTGTAATTCAAAATTACTTGTATCATACTTCGATAAGTCATTTTTCATATCTTTGTAAAAGTCTTCAGTTTTTACAAAATATAAAAGGCTGTCCGTATCTGTGTAACATAGTCTTGCATTGTTTTGATAGTTTTTCTTTATTACGCTATAATTAAATTTATACAAATGTTGTTTCGCATATTCTAATACAGAAAATCCAATATATATGGGTCTATCAAGAACAATCTTTTCAGGGCTCAAATGAACGGCTACAAAATTTTTTGTAAAAATTGTCACACTCTTCAAATTTGGTTTTGCTATTAATTTCTCTGCTCCGACTTTTTTATTTGTCTTATTGTTGTTGTCATTCCACATTGTAACCAATTTGATATTGACTTGTTTACGTCTATTTTCTATGGTTTTACCGAAAATAGCATTATTCAATAGTTTGAAAAAGTCTTTTTCAAAAGACGAATTTGATGCTTGTCTTAATCGGGTATTTAAGTCTATATATTTCTGTAAATAATGATCTTGTCTAAATGTTATTACTCTATGAATTCTCCTCAAAATCAGACCATTTTTAAGACATTCTTTTAAGTGAACATAATGAATGACGTATTTGTATTTGTCATATAAGTTAGCTATTAATTTAGGTGTTTTGCCTCCAGGTGGGGTAAATTTTTCTGCTGCAAAAGGCAAATCTCGGTGTGCGTCATGTAAATAATCTGGATATATCAAATCGACTTCTAAAATATAACCGTAAGTAGAATCATCCGGTATGTTCTCTATTACTAAAGAATCAATTTCTTCAGATTTTAAGAATCGGAAATCAGAGATCGGTAGTTTCTTTTTCATCGCGTATCCATATAAGTTATTGCAATCAAGGTAAATAAGGTATGTCGATGGTTGAGACTGATCAAAACTATGTAAATATTTATTATTTGCTTGAGCATGACGAAGAGAACACTGAGCAAGACCTCCCCGTATGCCACGTTCAAGCATTTCATATATTTCTAATTCATGTATAAGTTCTAGTTGGACTCCTGTGTATAATAACATCGCATCCCAACTAAGACTTGGCGCGGTAACATAATATGCCGGATCAAGTTTGTAATATCGTAAACAAGTATCCCTGAAATTTTCAAAGACATCGCAAAGGAGCAGTACATCAACCTTTAAATATAAATCTGTATATTCTCCCATAGACTGAATATTGAACTGTTTCCATATGTCTATCGCATGGTTATATTCTTCATCGGTTATATGTTCTGAATTTAGGCTATTATAAAAACATTCTTTAGATGGGAGAGATTTCTGTTCATATTTTTGTTCAGAATCCATATAGTCATATGGGTATATACCCTTACGACGTAATAATTTAATCTGTTCTGTATCGTTAAAAGCAACTGATAAATTTTTGAAATCGGTTTCTTTAAGATTTTTAGACAACTCATTCAAACTAGAGCTGAGAAATTGAAATGAATCAATAAATTTTATTTGCATAGGAATTGATGTATTTTTGCTTTCAATAATTTTTGTGATAGACATGTATTTTTCTTTTGATTTTGGTATTATTTTAAAATAGCCCTCATATTTTGCTAATTCACAAATAAAAAGATGGGCATCATAGCCCGTTAAGTTATGGAATACAACAGGAACAAATGGACACACTCTATATATTAAATTACAATGAGAGTGCGCAGCACCTCGGTATTGTGATGTCATATGATCATGATCTTTTACTTTGTCATCAAAGAGCAAATGATTACAGATATGACATTTTGTAGTACTATTAAAGTTAGCTTCTTGCTCCGGGGTTAAAGGTGTCATAGGCTTTTTATTGGACAATATGTGATATATCTGTTCTATATCTTTTAACAAATATTCAATGAATCTTTCTACACAATCCGATCCTCTATAGGTTACATACTTATTTAAACAGGGATCGTGTGAACAACATATGTAGTAACCGAAACACGCAGGTTTATGAATTTTGTACACCCGTGTATTTTCAGTTTGGTATTCACTGCTGTTTACAAGAAGACTCTCAAAATCAGCGTAAACAATAAAGTTAATTTTTTGCTGCCTTTCATAATTCTTAAACTGTAAAATTGTATTTTTCTGAGGTAATTCTGTTAACATTTTATTGCACGAATGTGTGCTCATTTTACTTTCATTTGTAAAAAATTGTAAGCATGTCTCACACATATACATTTTACCTTTATGATTAGTTACTTGACGTTTCACTAAACGTAAAATATTTTTTATCAGACAATAATGACCATTACCATTTTTTTCGATATACAACAAATTTATATGATTGCTTTTTCTCTTAATAGTAACATATAGAGGACCGGTTACAATATTTCTCTTATCTAATCCATATACATTGACACTCACATTCGGGTTAATCTTTTCAAATAATTTAATACCATTATATGAGAGCGGAAAATTCAAACCTTCTATATTTAATACTTTGCTATAATGTGGATATGAATTAGTTCGACATACATTATTCTTTGCTGGGAATAAACCCGCTACAACACTCCATAAAAAACATTTATCATCGTTATTTTTTATATTTATACAGCTTTTTGAATTTTTTATAAAATGTGGCAATTCAACATATGTGCCTCCTCTCAATGGGCAATATTTGTTAATATTGATCTCTAAGTGACTGATCGAGAGATAAGACCAACCAGACTCACAGTGTTCAAGTTCAAATATTTTATTCTCGAATGTATCTATTACATTTAGGAATAGTTCTTCTATATCAGTACAATCGTATATGATTTTATATTTTGAAATGAAAGACTTTAACTGTTGCTCACCTGACTTGGGCTGTACAAAGTAAGCAAACAGTTCGAAGTTCAATTTGAGACAATTATGCTTCTTAAGACAGATACATAATAAATCAATGATAGATTTCTGATTGTCAATAAGGAATTCTTTCGGAGTGAGGTATTCCTGAGTTGGAGTCAGTCGATAAGATATTATTCTTTTTTTAAATGCTGTAGCAATAACAGATATATTATCAAACTCTGAATTTTCAAGTGAATTAACTTTATGTATATTTGTTCTCAAGTGGTATCGGTATTTGTATTCAGGTATTTCAATTTGACATTTCTCACATTTCATTAAATTCATATTATTGGTTCTTGGTCGGGAGCTTCGTGTTTCCACTGAAAATAAAACACATTAAAAAGATTTAATAATTATGTATATATTTTTAATACAAGTACCTACCTACTTATTAATATAATAAAATAATTACCTAAACTTATTTGAGGTTACATTATAAGTATATAGATCGGGATGTCCCGTGATTATTTTAGATAATATTTTATTTATTTATTTATTTTCATACAAAACATAAATATATATTTAATGTGAGATACATTATTCGTATCGTAGTCTAATAATAATTACTGATGAATGAGGGTGGACAAGTGCGGTACTCCTTCCGAGTGGCAGTAATGAAGTTGGCGAGATGCTGCCACGCATCCGTATTCTCATCCGTCCGGTTCTTAACACAGACTATAGCGTGTCGCCACCGGTTCACTGGCTGAACGTTCTCAATTTCATCCGCTCTATAGATCCGCAAATCTATAAAGTGTGTCCCAGGCTTGTCATCAAATACTTGACGTGAATGCCCGTTCGCAAGTCTCCGTGTGATGTAAGATAGGAGCGGTGTAAGTTTTTTACCCGCCATCGGAGTTGGGTTCGCTTCATCGTCGGTGTCACTCCCGAACAGGTCGTGGGCAGTCGGTTTCTTCATATTGACCGGCTTAATCACGTGTTTCTTCTTGGGCACGGGTGAAGACGCCGCACGTCTTGAAGTCGGGCTCACTGCTCGCGATGTACTCGGCTCTGGCGAGTGTTTCCTCTTCTGCTTCTTTTCAGAGTGCCGGGCACGGGGCGCCTCATCATCAGATGGGAATAGTTGCTCAGCATTTGCTTGTGTGCGAGACCTGAAATAAGAAAAAACATTCTTTGTAAATATAAATAAGAATACTATTTGGGGGACGTTTTTTATTTATACTTTTATTCGATTAATACAAGACAAAATTAAAAATTTTAAGCAACCCCTATTTAAACTATAAGCTAAACCTATTTTCAAGAAACATAGCTAAGAACACTCGGGATAAAACTATCTATCAAGCACAAAAACAGAACGAAAATCGGTTCATCCGTTTGGGAGCTACGGTGACACAGACAGATACACAGATACACAGACACGTTAAGCTTATAACATTATACTTAGGTTTTTAACTCAATTCAAATATCACAAAAACTCGTCCTAATGAGAATCCAGACTTTAAAATACATTAATTCATTCATTTACTCGCTACAAAAGTAAAGTACTAAAGTCCATTCAGATACAGCCTTCATTTGATACAAACAAAAACTTTAAGCACTCAATTCATTGAAAAAAAAACGAACAAACCCTGTCAAATATATACACACATACACTCGTAAAACATAGTTCTTTTTCTTGTGCAGTCAGGTAAAAAGACTAGGTAAGTTTGTATGATTAGGCTCACTACCAGAACCGGGACTCGAACCCAGTATTTCTGAATAAATAAATAATTTATATAAATGCTAACCACTCTACTAATCATCAATCATTATGCATTGTTATTTAGAAAGTAAATCAATCTGAATATACGGAATGAATAACTTAACAATTGAACAGATAATTAAATAAAATATTTAGTACACTCTGATTGAAGTAACTTCGATGAGAATGTAATAAATATTTGAAAACATGGTAAAGAATACTACGTAGTAATGAATACATTCAACACTTACATTTTGAATGAGATGAACAGCTCGAAGAATGCTCTCTTGTCCGGTGCTCAATGATGATCACTGATGTGCTTCGGGAAAGCGTGTGATGCTGCAGCCCATCGCAACTAGTTTTAAACACCCCCGAATTCGACGTCACCTTACCATAAATGTAAAATGCACTCGTGACCTAAATGCTGAGCTAGCTCTAATCACGAAAATGGTTACTAAAGTTGAAAGACAAAAACAATTTCAACCTTAGTCAACAAGTTATTAAGTCTAGAATACTTCATTTAGTTTACAAACTAGACTTATCCCCCGGCTTTGATTTCGCCAGAACATCGATAATCCTACATCGATCATCATATCACATAACTATCCAAATGTTCAATACACAAACGGACACGGGAATATTCTTAGCACATGTAGATACAAAGTAAACAAAGCAACACGGGCGCCGACTTGTCGCGGGATTCCTATTTCATCTTACCTTTTTTGTATGGTACCTACTGGAAGAAGTAGCCTATCTACAGTTTTAGAGATGGTAAAATGCCACCTACTTGTAATATTTATAGTACCACCATTATTGACTAGAGGAATGAACAAATATATTTAAAAAAATCAAACCGACTTCAATATCTCAAAAACTACTGAACCGATTATGATGAAATTTTGATGATGAAATTCCCTAAGTTGAACAATACCTCGTTCAATAAAATAAATAATTATTTAAATCGGTCTTATAGTTTCGGAGATATGCAAGGACAAACAGGCAAACATACATACATACACTTCTGAAATTTGGCACACTGTTTCGGAATCTGATATAGACCGATATATGCTAAAACTGGGCAGTTCTGGAAATATTACATACATACAGGTCAAAATGATACCCTCCTTTTTGAAGTCGGTTAAAAATAACAGTGATTTGAACTTTATTGACGCTTTACAGTTACTATAAATTAAATCAAAAAATATAACAAAAATCACAATCAAGTTCATCTGAGGAGACGGAGCACCTGTTAAATACACAAAACCTTTTTTATTATTCCGTGGTCAAACAAGTAATTTAATAAAAAAAATATTCTACGATGTCGGTAAGTTATTCACCCTTATTGTAAATATATATGTTCTGTCATATTTTCTTTTATATTGAATAAGTACAATTCTTTTGTGTCTTTTATATTGAATAAGTATTAGTTATTTGTGTTATATTAATGTAAAGTTAGTTTTATTCCTTGATTAATTAAATAGATATTTTGTTACTTTTCAGGACTCCGGCGATATATTGTTCCCTTTTCAACCGCCTTTTCAACCAAACCAAATGAGAAACCAGTCCATTCGTGCAAAAGTGAGTAATTATTTGCAAAAACAACAGCAAGAACAACTAAACAATGAGAGTGCAGAAGGAGTGAGTGATCCTAAGAAGAAAAAAGAGAATGATACATATTCCTACGTAAAAATACCCAAGAGTGGTACAAAAATAATACGGATTGAGATCTACGATACCGATAAGTTTGAAAACTCTCAAAATTCAATGTTTTGTAAATGTGATGCAAATATATGTATGCAACATGTAGTAGACGGTGAAAATATATTTTTTGATGACATTTATAATACCGCTAAAAACTTAATGACAAAGATCCAAAATAGTATTGATAATATTGAAAAAATTTAAGGTTTACTTATAATTTCATTATTATGTACCTAATTACCTATGTATTCAATTTCGAATGTATTTAGAAATAAACGCCTGTACCCTTATGTACCACTGCAAATATGTAATATGCATGCACTGAGTAGGTACTATAATATCCTAAAATGTAACGTTGTCTCATAATTTAACTATTGTGTATGTATTCAAATGTCTTTAGAACAAACATTTACTGTAATGAACCTATAATTATATAGAAATAAACACCAGTACGCTTAACTTACTATGTGTTTTATTTAAGTCAAGTCGTGAGTAATATCTATTTATGAATAAATTAAGTAGGTACATGCGTAAGAATGCATACGTCACACGTCGGTGTATAAGAGGTTGTTGAGATACTAGCTTATTCGTGGCGATATTACCCAGTGCGTTCTCAAATTATCATTACGTCGAATGATATTCTGTTCTAATATTACCTACTATTGCGATTAAGTTATAGTGTCACATTTATAAATTGAAACAATCTATGTTACTTATATGAGTTATTGAATAGATGAATACTTAGTGAGGATTGATGTCTCTGGAGCTGGATCTGATATGATCCAGATCCAGAGACATCAATTCTCACCTACTTGCCACATTTTTAGCTAAAAACATTCATCTTGAATAAAGATATTCGGTTTCAAAGATCGTACCTCAAGTGATTTTTTTCGTAGGTATGTAGGTAGTGAAAGTTTCAATTGAGCTAAAAACAATTTTTTTGTATGTAAACGGCATAATCAAGTATATGCAATCGTTTTATATTCATATTTTATTTATTGACATAAGTCTTTATTGACATAATCTGTAAAGAAGATTTTTAAAAAAATAAATGTTTACATAAAACCTAACCTATTTCGTGCATCCAAAAATTTTAATCCCATGGCATAAATTTTAGGTAATAGTATCTTCCAATACTGCTATATCTGTCTATTACAAATTTCTTTCCGATTCCGAAACAAGAAACAGAATAGGAATCGGTTTACAAATAAAAGAAGGGGAATTTTTTTTGTAAAACAACCTGGGTGGTCCGATTTCGCGCAAAGAGGGCGGGGCTTGACGGCTAGTCGCGAAAAAAAAAGTAAAAAAAAAATGGGGCTTCACAGGTTAAATCAGCGGCGCTTTTGGTGCCACTTCGGGATGAAACCTATAACGTCGGCCATTTCGGCACAGTGTTCCTTGGAGATGTGGAAATACGGCGCGTGATAAAAAATCTAATTGTCCGTTAAAAGTTTATAATAAAGTATTTATTGCGGATTAATTTACTGTTTGTTGTGCTAATTTGGTGAATATATCATGAATAAGAACTCGCCACAGGTATGATTCAAACCCACAACTCTTAAGTCTGCGCCCTAAGTATGCTACCAATGACACCACCGTAGCTTCGAATCACCGCGTCGAATTCTGTCAGCACATATTACCCCGTGATAAAAATCTAGGTGTCGGTTACTAGTTTATGCATTAAATATTAATTGCGGAGTAATTGATTACCTTTCTTTAACCGCCAACACGAAAAGAGAGTTACTTAGTAGTAACCTACTAAGTCCTTGTGGATTGTTCACTAGTGTGGTGTGTGAAATAGAGAAGGCAATGTCAAACCACTTCATTATTTCCTGCCAAAAATAGTAATTTTGAGCGTGTCTGTTCCCACAATACCATCGACAAGAGACTAACTCTTAAATATCATAGAAGTAATAGGATTAACCACTTAGGTCCCAGTTACTACACTATCTGATGATTTAACAATATTTCCCGAGTGTATCTCAGCTCAGAAAACTGTATAAATAATTGATAAAAAGGAAAGTCCAGACGATACGTATGTCATTGTGTATTGCCAATATTTAGCTCTTTCCGATTCCTACCCTGTTTTTTAACTCCCTTCCTTAAATATGAATAATCTTTCCGTGTTCTGCTCCTTTTAAAATTAAAGTCTGCTTTCGACCCCCTCAAAAAGATAAAGTTTGGTGAAGTAGCAATACGAAAAAAGAATATTTAAATATATTTTATAATACTTTTTAATTTAATAAACACCGTCATTGCTCAGTAGCGATTAACTAATCTTCCCACATAACTTTAGTTTCAACAGAATTCCTATAAATCTTAAGTTTTGGGTTCGTCTCCGAATCACGGCTGCACGGGCATCGTGTGTCGCAATGACACACAACGAAACCCGCGCGAGGCGCAAACGATGCTACTTTGACCCTTAGAATAATAAATCTCCAGAAACCGCATTGGCATATAAAACTGAGGAACAAAAAGATACGCTCAAAGGACCTGAGATACGCTCATGGATCGTCAATTGACATTTGTCATGGCGGCCGGCTAACGTGTCGGCGCTCTTCAATTTTAATTTCATTATGCCGTAATGTGCAGTTCCCACATGCAGAATTGCAACTGGACGTAACAACAAAAATGACAAGATCACATTTCACGTATAATTAAACATCTACGAGCTATTTAAATCATTTACAGATAAAATTTTACAAATAATATTTTGCCAAAGACAATGTCAAGTCCATATGACGTTCATTGTAAAGTGTTGCTGCTCTATAAAATATTTTTCCCCAGTATGTTAACTTTTATTTTAAGATAAAATTTATGTAAGTAGTATAACTATTAACTAATTATAACGTTTTGAGGTGCATTTAGTCAAATAAAGTATTTAATAAGGAAAATTTTTAGTAGAGTATATTGAATGATCTGATTTATTGTGTTAATTAGGTTATTCATTGTATAAATGTCTCTCAGGAATAACTCAATATTTATTCAAATGTTTTTAGCAGCTTAAAGGAGTATAGATCACAATAGTGACGTCATTTTTGGAATCCATATTGGCGGACGCGACTTTTCATAAATAATCGACTTGGGTGTCATTTAATAGGTTTTTGGGGTGTAGACGTCAAATATGGAATCCAAGACGATGGAGACGACTTCTCATAAAAAATTTACTTGGGTGTCGTTTTATAGGTTTTTGGGGTGTAGATTTCCAAAATTACTGCTGTTTTGGAAGAATTCCAAACTGGCGCGAAAATCTATTATCTTATGGGGCTCGTTGGCTGTGCACCTCCACGCGAGCCAGTTAGTTCTCGGGTTCTGGCTAATTATCTCAGTACTGCTTGTGATTCGCCTGAACGTTGGAACACTGGCCTGGTGAGCCCTGGGCAACGACAGACAGGAATTATGGAACCATTGCTCTCGAGCTATGGTTGCAAGTTCCTGCCTGGCGGCTAGGCACAGTCACTCCTCCATTCCTTTCCTTACTCCTTGCTCCTACTTCCTAAACCTATTTACCCACCTTACCAACTTCCCTGTCTGTCCCCTGCGACAATTTTTGTGATCGGGTTGTCGCAGTTATGGAGGAGAAGATCACCCGCGTGTTTTTGCCGTGCGCGGGGACCCGTACGGGCGGATGAAGGAGACCTGGAGGTTGAGCCAAAGGGACTGCGGCAACACACCTCTTCGGCCCGGATTTCGCCTCACACGGGCGGGCCCTGTCTAGCCAACAGTGGTTCAACCGGCTGTAACGTCCGTCCTTCTGACGACGTCTGGCGAGTACTCCGATGGATCGCGGCCCGCAGTCGATGGCGGTGATCGGTACGCGTGTACGCGCTGTTCGCACGGCCGTCACCGCCTGGGTTGGTCTCGTGGGTTGCCCCGGAGGAGTACTATATCCCCTTAATAGCCCTAGTGTCTCGCAGACACTCCCATTTTGCGGGCTCCATGGCGGGTGGGGAGTTAAGGGGACGAATAAAATAATCGGTGTCATGGCGTGTAATAATCAGATTTATAAGAGACAACACGGCGCTTTGAAGAAAGATAGAGAGATAGAGGAGGAGAGACGGGATGATTGCGTGGCGGCCTCGAGCTGCCTACAATCATCGAATGCTACGGCAGGGCGGTATGAGGGCGGAGGTGATACTCTGTCCCAACCACCTGCTGCAGCTTGTGTACGGAATCAGGGACGGCCAGAGGTCGCTGCGTCTGAGCAGAGGGCCGTCCTGGATCTGGGGACCACTGGTGAGGGCTCTACAAAGGCCCGCCAGGAGGGACCCAGGGAAGGTGACGGACCCTGCGAGGATGCGGTGGCTGAGGCTGGTACCGGTTCAGGGTGGCAAACGCAGCGTAGCAAGAGGCTGAGTGGCTCTGCGAAGCGGCGTTTGATGAGGCAGAGGAAAGAAAGGGCTGTTGACATAGCGACAGCGAAAAGGGACCGTGAGGTCAGCGACGAAGTCGCTGAAATGGCTGCGGGGGCAAAGAGGGCTAAATTCGACAGGGCTAACCCTTTTAGCAAAATCACTGCAGCCACTAGGATGGCTGTTATACCCGAGGGCTTTCCGACGCAGAAGTTTGAAGGTGACGGATGGGGGCTTTTTGCACCAATCATGTGTGCTAAGCTAGAGGAGGCTGTTGGGCTACCAGAGGCCGAAATGAAGGGGGTGGTTGCAGGGGCCATGCATTTCTCCTGTAATGGGGAAGCTAATGTCAAGTGGCTCCGCGACGCTCTTGATGGTGAGACCATTAATGGTATGAAGGTCAAGGTGGTTTTTGCCAAAGACCTTCCAAAGCCCATAAAGATGGCGTGGAAGACAAGGAACTATGTCATCACGGACAGTGCAAGACTTCTCCGGCTCTTGCAAAAGTACCACGCGCCCTTGAGGACAACAGAGTGGAAGGTAGTGGACACGGTAGTTGAGGAGGGGCATGCGAGGCGTATCGTGCTTGTGGACCAAGTCTCCTCCGACTACATCAAGTCTCGGGGGTACAGACTCTCCAGCGGACTCTGCACCGATGTCTTCAAAGTACTTGAGGACTCGGTTGCTACGTCTGCGGGGACGTCGGGCCCATCCAAGGGACGAGATGAGAGTCGGCGGATGGAAAGTGGGCAGGATACGGAGCAGCAACCGCAGCAACGGGGGCAGGTACTGGCGCCAGCTCCTGCCGAACCGGTGCCTGTACCCGGGCTAAGCGGAGTTGCAACTCCTCAGCCGCCGTTGGACCTACGCAGCAGGGGTCTTAGCACTCTGACGCGACCACGGGCACCGTCACCGAGGCCTAGCCTGGTTATCACGAGGCCACCGACGCGACCGTCGTCAGCGCTATCGACGCTGGTGGATGCCGCCGAACAATTGGCGTTGTCCCCTGCAACATCGGAGGGACCACTGGACCTCGACGCGCTTATGGAGGCATCATCGCCTCTCGACTATGGCAGGCAGGCGGACTTAGAGGCGTCATCCGACGCTGAGAATGGGTCGGTGGCATAACCGACAGCTAACATGTAAGTAAAATGGCAGTCTTAAGGTGTGTACAAATCAACTTACATCACTGTAAAGCGGCCGTGGCAATCTTCGCACGACAGCTACGGTTGGGGAAATATGATGTGGCTCTAATTCAAGAACCATATCTCTATAAAGGCCAAATCAAAGGCTTCGGTAGTCTAATGAGTAGAATTTACTATCACTGCACTACTAATGATACAAGGACATGTATTTATATCAGGGATGGTATAAATGTTATGCCATTGATTTCTTTATGTTACAGGGACCTGACAGTGGTCAAGGTCCAACAAGGGGCGGGTGAGCCTATAGTCATGGCTGCGGCTTACCTGCCATACGAAGTGAAGGAGCCAGTCTCATCGGGACTCGACACACTCGTGCAATATGTCGAGAGGAAGAAACTAGAAATCATTATAGGGTGTGATGCTAATGCCCATAATGTAATGTGGGGAAGCACCGACACGAATGACAGAGGAGTGAAGTTGGCTGAATATCTGGTAAGCTCACCTTTATTTCTTTGTAACAAAGGTAATAAACCTACCTTCGTGACTGCCACGAGAAAGGAGGTCATTGATATTACGGTAGCCTGCAATAAGGCTTCAAGGAAAATTCACGATTGGCATGTATCGGATGAAATTTCCCTATCGGATCACAGATATATTTGCTTTAGGTACAGGAGTAATCTTTCTGCCGAACCAAAAACTGTTCGCAAAAGGAACCCCAGGCACACTGACTGGGTTTCGTATAGAGAATTGCTTAAAGTTGAATTAGGAGTTCCGGGGTCCAAGTTGAACTCTGTAGTTGACTTGGAACTTGAAGCGCAGCGCATTTCAGATGGCATTAAAAATGCTTGGTTGGATAGTTGTCCCGAACGTAGACCTAGGACTCTCAAAGATCCTTGGTGGACGCCGGACGTGGCTAAGAAGCGAATGGAGACGCGAAGACTCTTTAATGAAGCTAAAGTAAAAAAGGATTTTAGTGAGTATCATAAGGCTCTCACCGAGTACAGTAAGGCGGTAAGAGAGGCAAAAGGCTCTGCCTGGAGAAATCAGTGTGAATCTATCAGTGCAATGCCCGAAGCAATGAGGCTGGCGAAGGCCATGTCCGTTACGAAAGCAAATCCATTGTCAACTGTTAAGGACGAGAATGGTATGCAAACAGAGTCTGGTTTAGAGACATTAAGAGTGATGTATAGAACACACTTTCCTGGGTGTATTGAGACAGATAAGGAACAAACAGATCTGAATCTTAATAGCCTTGAATCATGGGAGGTTAGAACCTTCAAAAGGGACTGGGATGTAGCTAAGAAGGTTGTAGATGACCAGAAACTAAAATGGGCGGTGGGAACCTTACAACCGTATAAGGCACCAGGTCCTGATGGCATCTACCCGGTTTTACTACAACAAGGAATCTCTATACTGAGCCCTCATCTCTGTAGGCTGTTTAGGGCCTGCATTGCGTTTGGATATATTCCGAAAGCATGGAGATCAGTAAAGGTTGCTTTTATTCCGAAACCAGGAAAAGCAACGTATGATGAAGCAAGAGCTTATAGACCTATAAGTCTACAGTCCTTTGTGCTGAAGACGCTGGAGAAAATGGTGGACAGATACATAAGAGATGGTCCACTAAAGAAGCATCCGCTACATGGAATGCAATGTGCCTACCAGCCTGGTAAATCAACTGAGACCGCTCTGCATTGGGTTGTTAGTCAGGCTGAGAAAGCACTAGAAAGCAAAGAACTTTGTCTGGGAGCCTTCCTGGATGTGGAGGGAGCTTTTGACCGGACTACCTTCGATTCCATCTGCAGGGCGGCGACTGAGCATGGAATACCAATAACACTCTGCAGATGGATAGAAAATATGCTAAAGGGCAGGATAATTAATTCAGAACTACTAGGTGAAGAATTATCAGCGGCAACGACTAAAGGTTGCCCACAAGGAGGAGTCTTGTCCCCGACCCTCTGGTGTCTAGTGGTAGACTCACTAATAGTGTCTTTAAATAAAGGCCCGGTCACTGCGGTCGGATATGCAGATGACATAGTTATTCTTATCAATGGGAAATTTCCCGACACAGTGAAAGGGATCATGAATAAAGCTTTGAGGGAGGTGCAGGAATGGTGTGCTACAAACCATCTAAGTATCAACCCCAGCAAAACCACGATTGTCCCTTTTACAAGGCGCCGGAATTTGACGGCCTTGAATGGCCTCAAAATGAATGGCATGGCGCTGAACTTGTCCAATGAGGTGAAATATCTAGGAGTTACGCTAGATAAAGAACTCACGTGGAACACACATGTTACTAACACTATAACAAAGGCCACCAGAGTATTTGGCATGTGTCGAAATACCTATGGCAAAACGTGGGGCCTAAAGCCGCATATCCTACGTTGGATATATGAGATGATGGTGAGGCCCATTCTGACTTACGGAGCATTGGTTTGGTGGCCGAAGGTAAGACAGGTGACATGTATAAATGCCCTCAGGAAAATACAAAGAATGGCATGTTGTGCTATTTCTGGGGCATTCACTACAACACCAACGGCATCAATGGAAATGATCCTTCGATTGCCACCGTTACACTTATATATTGAAGGCGAAGCCTGTAAGGCACTATACAGACTGTCTTCGACTGGTCTTTGGAGCAGGCATGCACCAAGGACAAGGCATACAAATATTGAGACAACACATGAGCTCGATAGGTTGTTGGACATGGGAAGTGATAAACTCCTCCCCGTATACAACTTCAAAAGGAACTACAAGGTATACATCCCAACAAGGAATGAATGGAAGGGAGAATTTTGCCCTTCTGAACGAAAATGCTCAATCTGGTACACAGATGGCTCAAAGACCAATCAAGGGACAGGAGCGGGCATTTTCTCCGAGAACAAACAACTGTTTCAGAGCATGGGTCAGTTCGCTACCGTATTTCAAGCGGAAACATATGCGATAACTGTTTGTGCTAAAATGAATTTGGATAAAGGGTTGAAAAATCATCATATCTACATTCTAAGTGACAGCCAGGCGACTCTCACGGCACTTAGCTCTGACAGAATCGTATCCGGATTGGTCTTGGATGGTGTGAATGCCTTAAATCAACTGGGCAGGCACAACATTCTGAGACTGGTTTGGGTGCCGGGTCACGTCGGGGTTGAGGGCAATGAGAGGGCTGATGAGCTGGCAAGGAGAGGATCGAATATACCATACATAGGGCCCGAACCTTTCTTAGGCCTTTCATACAACACAGTAACAACTGCAATAAATGCACATGTCGACAGCAGACATCAACGTGAATGGACTAACCTGAGTGGACACACACACTCGAAGGAGACACTTGGTATGGACAACGCTAGGTGGTATAAAAGGATCTGCAAATATAGCAGAAAACAGTCAAGGATTCTTATGGGAGCCCTGACCGGTCATTTTGAGAACAACAGTCATCTATTCAAAATGAAAATCGTCGAAAGCCCACTATGTAGGGAATGTGAGGAATCGGAGGAAACAATGAGACACATTTTGTGTCGCTGTGACTCGTTGGCTGGTAAGCGGTTGGACCTCTTTGGATCAGCTTATCCTGATCTGGAGGACTACAGGCACTACGCACCAGGTGATATTCTGAAGCTCATGCAGTCCTTCTTCAGGAATCACCGTGTGGGTGAGTAAGGTATGGGGTAAGTACAAAATAACCCAAAGGTTAGACGTGCTTCCGATTTATAATCGGCCCCAATTAAGATAAGATAAGAACTAATCTTCCCAGACTGTCGTGAACTCTAACTGTCTTATTATAAAACGAGGACTAACTTTAGTACCTGGTTTAAACCATTATCCACCCAAAACAAATTGACAATGACAGTTGTGAAATTGTCGAAGTGACAGGTGATGACTTATTTTGGTCGGATAATGGTTTAAACCTAGTACTAAAGTTAGTCCTCGTTTTATAATAAGACTGTAAGTGGCTGAGAGAGCTGTGAGCAAATAGTTGGTTATTACGAACATTACTGAAGTGCAGACGACGGCGTCTTACTGTCGTGAAACGCACTTCAGACTTCATCTACTTCAAGAACGCAATTAAGATTGCTTTTACTCAATTATTTTAATTGATGAATTAACATCATTAATCTTGGATTTACTCACTTATTTTAATTGATGAATTACATTCTGGCAGATATCTAAGCTTATCTTATACACCGTGTAAATCTGTAACCATGCCATATTCTCGAAAGTACCTATACTTATCATAATAAACAACTTTTACA
Source organism: Rhodophaea formosa (assembly GCA_963082605.1). Lineage (NCBI taxonomy): Eukaryota > Metazoa > Arthropoda > Insecta > Lepidoptera > Pyralidae > Rhodophaea > Rhodophaea formosa. The sequence continues at coordinate 22,754,471 of OY720208.1, forward strand.
AAAGCAAATAGGTCGAGATATGAAAAAAAACCCCCCACACAAAACTGATAAATTGAAAATAAATATATTTTAGAATACTTCTAGCATTTACGTTAATAAACACCGGTCAATGCACTGCAGCGATTAACTTATCTTTCTAGACTGTCGTGAACTCTAAGTGGTTGAGAGTTACTACCAAATAGCTGGTTATTACGAAAATTACTGAAGTGCAGACGACGCGACGTCTTACCGTCGTGAAACGCACTTCAGACTTCATCTCCTTCAAGTACGCAATTAAGACTGCATTTATTTACTTATTTAAATAATAATTTTACACCCTGAAGCTGCTTATAAAGCTTATCGTAACACCACTTATACGCCGTGTGATTTGAAGTAAAATATTGTGTTACAAAATCCTTAATCAATTATTTAAAACTCGTTCTTCCGCGATGCTGGTTGGTAATCCTACAGACAAACAAAGAAACAAACCCACTTTCACATTTATAATATTAGTTGGCCACGCTGATTTCCCTGTCTGTACTACGAGATATTAGCCAAAGCAGTCAGATGATTTGGTTGGCCTACACTTTTCACGCCGACAAGATGTGTTGGAGAGTAGGACAGTAGACAGGATTGTGTTCACATCGGTCGCTGCTGTGCAGTCTCCCATGGAACTGTACAGCAGTGACTGATAAATTTACCTCTAAGAGGAAAATGACCGGGCTGTGGCTGTGGCCGCATACTGTTCGAAATTATTGTAACTTAATAAATAAAATAAAGCAGACATTACGACTCGAGAAGAAGAAGAAAACTGATAAATTCGTCAGTTGTATTGTAATTTGTGTGCTACTTTGTTATTAACAAAATGGAATCCGTCTGAAATAAAAGTATTATTAATATGGCATCTAACTACAAGAAGTTCCATTCAGCAGTACCGTTAGAAGTTATTTATGCTATCACTTATTCATCAGAACGCTGTGTCACTGGCAGCCTAGAGTTCTACAAATATAAATAGCCCAAAACGACACGCTTAGAAAATCGCCGGTTTATAGAGCTAAAGTACATTATTTACTTAACCTACTAGAATTTCTATATGTCGCTCCGGTCCGACAATCTTACACTACTACACTTCTCTTCTATTTATGTTTTATAGCAGCCAATCAACTCAGATGTCACATAGTATTTTTCCACCTTTAGCTTGTAAGTAATAAGAACCCAACTGCCTTTTTGAAAGTTTACGTCTACCATATAATTTTTTTGCTGACGTCACATATCCTACGACACTCCGAAACAGAATACGAATAACATTACCATTTTTGGGTGGGTCAGTCGGGTAATAAAATTCTAGGTTTGTTTTTAGTTATCATATAAAATATTGTATTATTATTATTTACATCTAGATGTGAGACTTTGACTATATACTCTCTAGACACCGTCATGCCCTTTCGACCCAAAAAGTCCACTTTGCCTTTATTTCAATGATTAAAAAACAGGCCAATTTTTCAATGCTGGTGTGCGTGACAGCTTTGTGTTAGTTATCACACGCGTCCTGTCAATTTATGCCCTGAAAATCCGTCAAATTGGTAGCTCTGTGCGTGCGCGACCGACTAAGAGTTGGCCACTAGTTTTTTCTACGCTTTTAAGTTAAAAGAGTCTATCTAGGTTTTATATAATCTAAGATGTGAGAACACTAGTGTACTGTGGCACAGGCCTAGCCTTCAACAGACGCTAGACTCTAACATTTTATTTTTCTTTGTAAGAATATGGATGAGTTTAATTGCCTTTTTTGGTGAAAATCTTAGAGTATAATTGATACTCTAAGGTGAAAATAGATTCTTTTACTACTACTTAAACGCAGAACCCATACAAACAATTAAATACAATTTCTCCCATATGTGCCTTTGAATCAAACTCCCATATGTTATTTATACCACACATATAAATTACAGATATCATTCAGGAAATTTACTAGCCGTCAAAACTTTGTTGAAGGAAAGTGAAACTGGAGTAGGGATGGTATTGTTTCTGTAGGGTATCAGATTGCGAAATCTATAACTTAGGTATATAATACTTTACAAAGTTTATACTTTCTGAATTGAATAAGAGTAAAGTTATACTTGTTTAACTTCCTAACGTCTTAAAATAAGGCTTTATAATTATTTTGATTAATTAGCCTTTTGCCTGAGGCTTGGCTCGCATTGTTAAGATTAAAGGAACCTTTTCAGGGTTTCGTAGCCAAACGGCAAAACGGAACACTTATAGATTCGTCATGTCTGTCTGTCTGTATGTCACAGCCACTTTATTTCCAAACTTTTAGGACTATACAGTTAAAACACCATGAGGTGTTTCAACAGTATTAGCTCTAGGGATGACCCTAGAGCTAAGTACATGGAGACTGAGTGCTAACAGATGGCGAGTCTGGGATCAATACCCGCCATGCATAATTAAGTTGAAATGCCGTTTTTTGGCGTCTGGAGTAGCCAAGGTAGCCTTTTTGTGCGATAGAAATTTTATGATGACGTTAAAATAAGTCAGGCTACTACTACTCAGGCTAGTATATGGCTCTGGTAGTAGAGAGAGGGTCGTGCTCCTGCAGTGGAGACTAGAAAGACCTGATGATGATGATGATGTTAAAATGAGTTACTTATATAAAATTACAAATAAATTTTTATTAGCTTCCCTTAAATACGAAACCTGCTTTATTAATTTTTAGTACATTTTACAAGTATTCTTTAAGATTGAGTTGCAAGAATTTCCAACAAATTAATGTAGTAATGAAGCAAATTTTAAGTGAGTTGTATTTATTAATAATTATATAAATTAATAATTACGATACATCGTTCAATTTCATGCAAGTTCGATTTTATGCATTTTTCAAATGTACTTCACCTTTGAGTTGTTAGAATTCTTAAAGTAATTTTCATGGTGTTTTTCTCTCCAGGAAAACTTGTTAATCAATCAATCAATCATTATCTTTATTGTGGATCATAGGTTAGGTTGACAAAGCTGGAGTTACATGTTTAAAATAAGTTACACTATGTCCTACCGCTGGGGTTAATAATATTCAACGAATAACTATTATGTTCACTACGGGACTTACCGCGATTATTTTTGAGTTCTGTCTGATATTTCGACAACATTGCAGCTGCCATTTTCACAGACTAACTGCGAGTGGACACCGTCAGTGTTGTGTGCAAAAAAGAAAGAGGTTAGGCCGATACGGTTTCCCTTAACAGCTCAACATCCACCACCGCAGTCTCTTCAGTTAGTCTGTGAAAATGGCAGCTGCAATGTTATCGAAATATCAGACAGAACTCAAAAATAATCGCGGTAAGTCTCGTAGTGAGCATAATAGTGATTGTGACCGCGAAAGCTTAAAATCAAAGTCAACAAATAAAACCTTACCTACAATAGTTAACGAATAAAAACCTGGAAACAGTTCCTTACCGAGGAACCTCTGCACGATGAAGATAGACTCCATTTTTGAGAGGTCTGAAATGCGATACAAATTTTATGACAATGCTTTCTAAGCAGCTCGTTAGAATTTTCAACATATGTTTTTACGGTGTTACTCTTCAACGAGAAACCTGTAAAATGAATAATTAATATGGATTTGCCATTTTAGGCGCCTCGAATAACCATTTTTTTCCTTGTAAGTATTCAGATCTGTGCTTGCAATTTTTTTTACAATTTTCTACGTAATTTTTAACAATATTCTCCTTTCTCTGAATACCTGCACAATTAATAATAAATTTGATTAGATGATATGCTGTTTTTAAGGCCCGTTAGGTCGTTTTCTTACGATTTGTTTTAAGTAAATTTTCCGATAATGCAAAAATGCTTGAAAACAGACCAAACGCCTTATTTTCCCAAGAAACCTTCATTACCTACATAATCCAGTGAATAGAGCGGGTCACACAAATGGCCCGGTAGTTCTAAATTTTTCAGGTATTGTCCTGAATAGATATTAAGTGTTTAAAATGCACATTGCGTTCTCCGCGCTTGTAGTCTTATTGAAAAAGCTGAAAAAAATCTTCAGATTTTCACATATACCTACGTTTAAGTGTATTTAAGTCAGAAAAAACATATACATACAAAATGTTGCAGGGAATTTAATTTCCTAATTTAGGTACCTTTAAAATTTTGTTTCTAGGACGAGATATGCATTTAAAAAACGGGAATTTGAAAATCTCCTTACTTTGGAGCGCTGTAATTCAGACATATGGCCTATTTTAGAAAAAAAAGTATTACAGAAAATTGTAGAGATTTTAACTTATAGTCGTGGAAAAATATAATGCGCTGATATCATCGCATTATATTTTTCCAGATTTTCCAGTCGTGTTGTGTCAGATATCAACTTTCTTTGAGTATATACCTAAAAAAAGTTGATATCTGACCGAGCACGACTGGAAAAATCTTGCTTTTGTTTGTTTATAGTGTGTGTAAGTGACCCACACTAGTTTCAGATTTTTAAAGCTGCCTAAAGGCATCTGACATAGCTTAACGACTGCCATAAATGATGACAGCCGGGACCAACGGCTTAACGTGCCTTCACCCATCGAAGTGGGGACTCCTCAATATCTTGCGAAATATTATACAGTAACAAACTGTCATTCAATTTAATGTTTTAACTTATTGACTTCACGCCAATTTTCCCACGTCAATAAGAAATCTAAGAAATCTTCACTATCATCGAGATCAAACGCTTTCGAGTCCAATATCAAGATTTGTCGTACATCTGAGGATAATCCCGACCTACCCTCGTTAGTTTGTCAGCATGCAGAAGATAAAAGGGTCATGTAAAGTAGGTTTGTAGCCTCAAGCGGGCGTATCGATCTCTGGTATACTTTTACTCTTCGATTTCAATGAAGCAATGAAAAGCCTCTGGAGGCTGGCTTCTAACCCGTCGTATCGGAAATCCTTGGGGAAGAATATACCCATGTCCGGTAGCAGACTTCTTGCGGCTGAGATAATCTTGAAGACGTGAAAAGGATGAATGGAAGCTGAAGATATAATCGGGAAAACACTGAGATCACATACATAGTAGTTGCTAAATTATCAATTTTAAAAAAATGCCATAAATTATAAATAAATAAATATATAGGGACATATCACACAAATTGAGCTAGCCCCACAGTAAGTTGTGAACTTGTGTCGCAGGATACTAACTAAACGATACCATATTTTATAACATATACTTATATAGATAAACATCCAAGACCCAGGTCAATCTGAAAAAGATCGTTTTTCATCTTGACCTGACCGGAGATCGAACCCGGGACCCCCGTGTCGCAGGCAGGCGTGTTGACCACTGCGCCACGCCATGTCTCCATATTTTAACTAACTTGGTAAAGAGCCTAATCAATAGAGCTAACTTAGCGCACGTAGTTGATGATTTAGGCATGTCAGTCAATTTTGTGAGCAGTTAGCTAGTTAATATTGTGAGCAGAACGTGAGTTATTACTTGAATTAGTTACTCATCATCATAATCAGGTCTTTCTAGTCTCCACTGCAGGAGCACGACCCTCTCTGTACTACCAGAGCCATATTTAGCTTGAGTAGTCAGAGGATTTGGCCTACACTCTCCACGCAGACGGGTTGGAGAGGTCTCTTTGATTTTTATAAGCTTTGTTTAGCTTGTGTTTCCTTAGTCGCCTTTTACGACATCCACGGGATGACCTGGTGTGGTCCTATTCTACTCTGCCGGGAACCACACGGCTCTATTTAGTTACTATTTCTCGAGAATATACATGTTTTGTAAGGCATATTAAGCTATTAATTTCACCTATTTCATTAGAGGCAGTTATCTTGCTGACTAAAAGCATCATAAATATGTATATGATGCTTTCAGACAGCTAGAAAACTGACGCAAGTATTGGATACGCACACGCACAATAAAATATTATTTTTTGACTGATTTCATTCGATTTTCTCAATAACAGAAATCAAAAAATCTATCATCGAGATCAAACGCTTTCGAGTCCAATATCAAGATTTGTCGTACATCTGAGGATAATCCCGACCTACCCTCGTTAGTTTGTCAGCATGCAGAAGATAAAAGGGTCATGTAAAGTAGGTTTGTAGCCTCAAGCGGCCTAGTTCGAGCAAGGCAGCACCTACTCGTAAACTTTTGCTCCCTCAGATTTCGCGATGGAAAAGCACATGAAAAGGATGAACATGAAATGATAAACAGAGAAATTTAGAAAACTTAAGCCCGAATATTACCCTCTATGCCTACTATTGTTCCACCTGCTCCTACTGCCTCCGTGGTCCAGTGGTTAAGGCGTTTGCCTCGTTGACCCGGGGGTCGTGGGTTCGATTCCCACGGGAAGCATACTTTGTTAAGTTGTTTCCAGTTTGGTTAGGACATTGCAGGCATGAATCACCTGATTGTCTGATAAGAAAGATGATTCCGTGCTTCAGAAGGCACGTTAAGCCATTGGTCCCATGCCATCTGGTACTCGTTAAAGGAACCACGTCAGAGGCCGAGAGGCGGTTCCGAGGAACTCTGACACCAGAGTGGGCATGGTCGACTGACCGTGTCACCTACACGAAATGATGATGATGATTGTTCCACCAGCAGAGAAACTACCACCGGGTGGCGAACTTCCCTGATCAGTCTGGAAGTCGTTAAATAGATTAAGAGTTGATGTTGGAATAATTAATTTTGCTGTGTGGCTCCCGGCAGAGTAGATGGTACCATTCCAAGTCTTCCCGTGGATATCGTAGAAGACTAAGGGAACACAAGCTAAAAAAAGCTTAAAAACATCAAAAAGACCTCTGCGACCTGTCTGGCCAGCGTGGAGGCTGTAGGCCATATCATCTGACTGCTTTAGCTAATGTGTGGTAGTACAGAGAGGGTCGTACTCCTGCAGTGAAGACTTAAAAAAACCAGATGATGTCTTTATTTTATAATAGATACTTATTAAATAAATATATACGGACAAATCACACAGATTGAGCTAGCCCCAAAGTAAGTTCGAAACTTGTGTTATGGGATACTAACTCAACGATACTATATTTTATTACAAATACATATATAGATAAACATCCAAGACCCAGGTCAATCTGAAAATGATCATTTTCCATCTTGACCTGACCGGGGATCGATCCCGGGACCATCCGTGTCGCAGACCGGCGTGTTGACCGCTGCACCACGGAAGCTGTCGAATGATAGCAAGATAAATTCAAAATTATACCCGAGTATTTGGAAATCCTTAGGAGAGGCCTATGACTAGCAGTGGATTTCTTGCGGCTGAAATGATATTCCACACCGTAAGATACTATGTGTATGTGTATGTATACAATGTAATTTTAACTATTGCCTAGTTATTTATTTATTATTATTTATTAACAAAATTGTACAGCATTACAGTTACACCAAAGCACTGCACTACTTTACCTAGGACTACGGATTCATCCATCCTTTTCACAAAATATTAACAATTCATTCATCAAATGTACAAACTCATCAGCAAAAATATCACATTCCCTTCCTTTTAATGATGCCAGGATTTCGTTGAGTTCAAAAAGACCTCGCAAAAGAGGGGACTTTGCACGAACGATTGTGTTTGAGGGGGGTATTGCAAGTAGCCTGTGTCGGCGAGCACGCAAGTAGTTGTTTGGTGCAAATAGTCTTAAAACGCACGACACAATGTACAGCTACATTCGTATGTTCGATTGGATCGGAAACATGAGGCGTTGTCGTGCCGCTAGAGGGTTTGCAGGGCTGCCCGGGTAAAGTTCTTGTATTATTATCTACTCTCCCGCGAATTTAATTTATTACCACTAACATTGAAGGGTTTATTTAATAAACAAAACAAGATAGCTATAACCTTACAAAAAAAACTAAACAATTTAAAACTAAACTAAAAGGTGCGGCATGATGCCAAGAACCATAGATATCAGAATATTTCCAAGAACGCTGGATGGGTTTCTCTGGATTCACGTTCTTCTTAAATTAAGAAATAAGATTGATCTTGCAAACACCAAGACACTATCTCTTACCATATCTTATTTTTAAATTTAATAAGAGTGTAGCAGACCATTAATAATCAAAGATATTGTGAATGCTAGAACAGCTATAAAATATTGTATGGCTGTTTACATATTTGATAGAAACTTCATCATAAAACGAGCTAAGTCAAACTTTACACTTGTTGTCGGGCAGTTATTCTAGGTGACGCAAGCCCTAATGCGTAGAGAAATGGGATGTTAATGATAATACCTCAAAAAAAGTTTTAAATTGGTACTTGCAAGTAGGTAGTCGAAATTTTGTTGAATTAGGGGTATAGTCTATATTTAAAAGCATGCCAATGAATTCAAAATAACACTGTATATTATAATATTGTAGAGATATTTATGCTCATAATGAATAGATATATATACCTTTATCTAGTCTGTATAGCTTTTGTGATGCCTACGCGTTGAATATTCTTACAGACCGTAAACCACAGGATTCATCGTTTTCTGATATTTTTCGCCCGCGAGGGTTTTTATACGATAGACCCTCAGAATAGTTATAATTTTGAGATAAATTTAGACATTGCCTCATGTATTTAAATTATGCCTGCAAACAACAGCTTAGCAATAAAGAAAATAACCAAATGAACAAAGAAACTACGCTCATATGAAGCTTATTAATTAGTTAACGATTTAAATTTGTAATGTTATATATTTTTTATATTTCAATCACATAAAGGCAACAAAACTATTTAGGTTAAGGTACATCCTTATTTTGTTCCATCGGTAATATTTGTATTTTTACTAATCGATAAAAACTTAGATTAACTATAATACAAAGTACTCTGTGGATTAACTAAAGTCTAGATAGAATCCATTAGCCTAAGTGTAAAAAAGTGTGTCCAATTCATTAACTATGATGCAAACGTAATGAAAACACATAGATACCAATTTCATGATATACATTGACATAACGCATGTGCTAACATTAAGCTGTCACGCACACATTGAATAATTGATTAGTTTTTTCATCATTGAAATAAAGGCATGACGGAGTCTAGAGAATATGTTGTCAAACGATTTAGGCTCTATAATCTGCCTTCTTCCCAAGTTTTATATTACAGCTTTGACCCTTTCAGAGGTGACAGCTCAAACAATATATTACTACTCCACTTTACGACCGACCGACGATGGAACCTACTCGATTAGCGAGACAGTCTCAACTATATACCATTGTCGCAAAAGTTTGACCATGATAGCATGATGGTACCATCTTTGACATTTGAACAACGTTCCACTCAAATCAGAGTTGCGCTGCAACTATACATGAAGGGGGGTTGACGTGAGGCATTTGACAATCCATATTACAAGTAACATTAAAAAGCATTTCCCCATTTCAAATTTATTCAGATTGCATATTCTTTGTAATAAATGCACAATTTCTATTTTTACGCTTAAACACAATCAATTCTACTTAACTAGCAGTGAATCTATTGCCACTTAACGGTGACTTTTAGGACTAAAATTTGCCATTGGTGCGTGTGCCGCTAGATAAGATCTATTCCTGAAGTTATAATATCTATAATGATATCAAATTTATGAGTGACGGTGATATATCTCTAAATAGAACCACCAACTTATCTAATAACAGCAACTTGAAATGACCTGCTGAAACGATATACGCTACAATTCTGTTTACTTCATTAAATTCTCATAAAGTTACATTTCCTGTACAGCATCCACTCAATTAAAAATATGTTCGCAGAACGAAGGACATTGATTTGTTAATCTTCGTTATCATTTGATAACGAGCTCCGTGGCGCAGCGGTCAACACGCCGGCCTGTGGCACGGATGGTCCCGGGTTCGATCCCCGGTCAGGTCAAGATGAAAAATGATCTTTTTCAGATTGACCTGGGTCTTGGATGTTTATCTATATGTATATCTATTTGTTATACCTTGGTACCTTATTGGACGACGAAACTTTTCACCTGGCAGCTGCCCTGAGACTAGGTGCCATTTGTACGGTGCCACATCGTTGCCCTTGCGGCGATGGCGTTGATGACTTGGGTCACCATGGTCTGTCTTGCCGCAAAAGTGCCGGTCGTTTAGGACGCCACGCCGCCCTAAACAATTTAATCCATTGGGCTCTTGCTACCATCAACATGCCATCCGTTTTAGAACCAAACGGATTGGCTAGGGATGATGGCAAGATACCGGATGGGATGACTCTTGTGCCTTGGAGGTTGGGGCGGCCCCTGGTATGAAACGCTACTTGCGTCGATACTCTGGCGCCGTCTCACCTCCCGGTCACAGGATCAAAAGCCGGCACAGCAGCGGCGGCGGCGGAAAACCTCAAACGGCGCAAATATGAATGTATTGGCAACAATTATATATTTGAACCGTTTGGGGTTGAAACTCTAGGGCCGTGGGGACCCTCGGCACATAAATTATTCAATGCCATCGCCAAAAAATTAATAGAGGTGTCTCATGACCAGAGGGCTGGCTTATATTTTGGCCAAAAGATTAGCATTGCCATACAACGTGGCAATGCTGCTAGCCTTCTGGGCACGCTACCACGGGGCAACGAGCTGCCAGGCCTATTTTATTTGTAAATAGTAGTTTTAGTTTAACTTTTATTTTTTCTGTAAAAATAATGTGTACCTATTTATATCTTTTTATTAAGTACTATTATTAAATCTATTAGGATGTTATAAAATATAGTATCGTTGAGTTAATATCCCATAACACAAGTCTTACTTAAGAACTTACTTTGGGGCTAGCTCAATCTGTGTGATTTGTCCGTATATATTTATTTATTTATTTAATTGTATTGATGAATATTTTTGGCTGAGACCTGTATTCTTACTAGGTAACAAGTTAAACATGCTTTGGGGCTCTAAAAGTCTACGTTGTTATGGGATATTTATGTATATGTTTATGCCTTTTAGAGATGCCAGCCCTAACAATACGTCACTACTCCAGTTTACGACCGACCGACGGCGGAAGCACCGCGATTCGCGAGACAGCCCACCTAAATGCCATTCTCTCTAAAGTTCGGCCATGACGCTCTGTAACAAAGGCATCCTAAAGTGTGTTTTGAAACTTATTTATTTCTATTTCTAGCCCATACTGTCCTACTGCAAGCCAAAGGCCTCCCTTTCATCATTCCAACTATTGCGGTCTAAGGCTACTGAAATCCAGTCATTCCGGTAGGATTGAAACTCGTCCTTCCATCTCTTTCTGGGCTTTCCGCGTTCCCGTTTTCCATTTTGTGGTTTCTTTGGGCCAATATTCTTCAGGCATGCGGTGGATATGTCCTGCCCAGTTCCACTTCAGACTAGCGGCGTTTCGTCCAACATCTATGATCCGCGTTAAAACATACTAAAGTGTGTTTTTCAAACCTACACATACATAAAATAAACTAGAGAGTCTAGAAACAAAGTGACATATATAACAATAAAATATGCTGTAGATCTCAATGATCATTACCGACAGCGTCACACATCCACCGATGAGGTGGTCGGACGACCTGACCAAGGTCGTAGGTAAACGCTGAATGCAGGCCGTTAAGCAGTCATTTAAGATATCAATATGTCCAGCAAAGGACTCCTTTATGAAAACAACGAAAATTGGTTTGAACGAAATGTACATTAGTATTCTTTTTTTTTTTTGTTGTTTTTAAATCGCAAATAAAACTTTGTCATTCATACAAACGCCATAAAAATAGAGTATTTTTTGTTGGCAAACAATGAAAGTTATATTTTGTCTAATCTATAATTGCTACAACAGAACTTATTATGGGAGAGTCCGACTCGCACTTAGCCGATTATTTTTCTTATTTACCAAACAATATGTTAATAATAGAAGACATGATATTAACATGTATGTTCCGCGCAACTAGTCTGATATTTTGTTGTGCTATTTTTGTATCCAGTCAATTTAACATCACAAAGAGTTCGTAAAAGGTAATAATATAATAAATAAGTCTTTGAACTTTGTCTAGACCCATCTCAAAAAGCTCATAGTAGATACGTGCAAATTTTATAATACATGCTTAGGGTAAAAAGAACGTATCAAACTATGATATATTCTCTAGACTCCGTCATACCCTTTTTTCAATTATTAATAAAACCAGCCAATTTCCAATGGGTTTAGTGCGCGACAGCTTTGTGTTAGCACCATTGACTATATACTCTCTAGACATCGTCATGCCTTTATTTCAATGATTAAAAAATTGGCCAATTTTTCAATGCTTGTGTTTTTGACAGTTTTGTGTTATCACAGGCGTCCTGTCAATTTATGCCCTCAAAATCCATCAATAGCTGTGTGTATGCATGACCGACTATGCGTTGGACACTAGTTTTTTCACGCTTTTAGGCTTATCGAGTCTATATAATCTAAGGTTAGCACATGCGTCATTTCAACTTAAGTATGTCATAGAATCGGTAGGTTTGTGTTTGTATCATAGTCTGTCTTTTGGAGATCATTCTTTTGGAAGGGTTGTAGGCGTAAGCCTTTGGGCTAATAGAGTCTAAGTAGACTTAATATAATCTAAGGTATCAAAGTAGATCCGCCTGATAATACGAGTACAAATAGAATAGTAACTTAACGATAAGGTTTTATTATAAATACATACATATATGGTGTGTGGATTGAATGAGTGACTCAGATCGTCAATATAAACAACCTTTCCTATGAGACCAATGCTGGCTTTCCCATATTGATTGCCCGGGCGGCTAAACACTTTTTTATAAAAATGTCAATTTTTTTTTGAGTTCCCAGTTTTGATCCAATATAAAAATTTGTTAATATTGACAGGCTGAGTCACTCCCTTGACGATATGTCGACAGTCAATTAACACGCTGTATAGATACATATCCAAAGCCAGGCCAATTTCAAAAAGATCGTTTTTCATCTCGACCTGACCAGGGATCTAACCTGGGACCCTGCGATTCAAAGGCGGTCCCACTCAACCTCAAGTGGTCGTCAATATGCTCCTATTAGTATATATGTTTTTAAGTGAGTTTCTGTATTCCGACATAGTTTTCTTTGTTTGGTTTCCGTGTTTAAGGATGAGCTAGTCCGGAACTCGAACTCGTCGGCGCACGTGGCTAATTTGCGTGCTATTTCGCCGAGATAGGGATAGACTCGGTTATGAACAGTGCGGAACTATTTACACCGATTTATAAGCACATCGGAACTATAGTCTAGTGTGTGCAAACATAAATATTGTTAAAAATCTAAATTGTCGTCGTCTAAAAATTCGCGAGTATGCGTTTGGGAGAAGTGTTCTTGTGATAAAACAGCTGAATGTTTTAATTAAAAGTAAAGTTATTTAAATTGTTTAATAACCAAACTATGCTTGTATGAATTTTCTTTTAGAGATTTTAACTCCTTCTGGTATTTAATTGTGCCCAAAATTGCGTTAAAATTACGTGTTGAAACGGAATGTTTTGAGACTCATAACTTTTAAAGTACTAATAATTTTACAATTATGATTACATGCAAGCATAGATAACGACAAGACAAATAGATAGAATTAAAACCTTTAAACAGACGATAGGTACCGAACAACGGAGTCATCACCCTACAGAATTTGTATGGCGAAACACCTGACTAGCGTACCCTTAAGGCCGACACTGCTGTCAGATTTAAGCCACGTTTTTTAACTACCTGCAGGCCGATTTGCTAACTCGGTGTACAACGATTTGATTATCACTTTAGCATCCATTACGGTTTTCATATCTTAAATAAAAAAAGTCATTCATACCGAAGCCGTAATGAATATTGAAGTTACCATGAAAATGATGTACACCGTAGCTGTCAAAAGTTAGCAAATAGACCTGCTGCACAGGTGTGAATATTGTTTAAATTGACTTATCTCGTGTGACATTTATAATAAATTTTTATGGCAGTTTTCTTTGTAGAAATTTCTGCTATTACACTAATAATAACTTAGGTGTATAAAGTTGTGTAGTAGGCAGATACTTATCTTCTTGCTCATTCAGAGAGACAAAAGAAACCAGAAACAATGAAGCTCACAGATTCTCGGAAGCTGAACATTGCGCCAGACAAGTTCTACAACACAGACGATGTTACTTAATATTTGAGGCTCTCTTTTATAACAGACTAGCTTCTGCCTGTGACTTTGTCCGCAATTTAAATAAATTTGAATTAATTAGAAATCGTTACAACGGATTACGATAAAAAATCCCCATAGGAGATAAACATAAAATAGATCCTCTGTAAATCTAGCTTGTCAAACATTAATTATTGAGTAATAAGAAACTTGCCTACAATAAACCTTTTGTTATTATACTAGTTGTTACTTCTGTTTATAAAGCTGTGTAGTAGGCAGATACTTATCTTCTTGCTCATTCAGAAGACAAAAGAAACCAGAAACAATGAAGCTCACAGACTCTCGGAACCCGAACATTGCGCCAGACAAGTTCAACAACACAGATGACGTTACTTAATATTTGTGGCTCTCTTTTAATACAGATTAGATTCTGCCTGTGACTTTGTCCGCAATTTAAAGTGATTAGAATAATAAGAAATTGTAAAAACAGAATATAGATAAAATTTTGCGATAATAGGTCAATTGTCATTCGATGTAAATCCGTTACTGTTACCAAATTTCCATATTTTACTATTTAGGATTTGATAATGTCAAAGGCCTTTTAACAAGCTAACAATAGCTTAACTACCTTTTGCTTTCTAGTTAATATGGGATCATTGCCTATAAGCTATCGAAGTGCAAAAATTTTTAGAAAACATCCCTTTATCGCAAGTATAAATGGCAGGTCGATTCAGAAATAAATATTTTTATCATTTTGTAAATTCCAAAACTTTTTCATTATTTTAACATATTTGTGTTACAGATCTAAAAGCCTTATTTTAACAAAGCATTAAAATAAATATTTCATATAACATTGTATTATATATTTATATTTACGTATTAAAAAATCTATTCCAAAAAGTCCACGTAAACAAACTTTATCAAAGGGGTACCACACACGGGTCGATTGACATTGTTGAGAGTGACGGCTAGTGTCCTACGGCTAATGTTTGAAAAATCGACTTCGCTATTTTAGGCATGTGAAAAGTAGAGGGGTACGGTCTTGGGGTCTCGGGGGGAGGGGGTCGGCATTCAACAGGCGGCGGTCGATACGGCCGGCGCCGCGGCGCAGCCTACCCTATGTACCGCCATGCCGCTTAAGGGGTCTGAAACTTAGCACTTTGTGAGAAAATGTTCGCCATTATTTGCACCTTCATTAATTTATGGAGATGCTTTAGCTGTAGATATCTATTGCGGGACTGGAAAGTTTACCTATAGTTTCGGCTTTGTAAAATTAGCAAAATAGCCTGTTTCTTCATTTCAATATTTAGATTAATTGCGTTTAGCGCCGAAAAGGCATTCGTTTGTAAATTGTTGACAGTTAGTGGGATACGCAAATTTGAAATCCCAAGTATAATATCCCAATCCCAACTATCCCATCCCGACTAATATTATAAATGTGAAAGTGAGTTTGTTTGTTTATTTGTTACGCTTTCACGCCGTAACTACTGAACCGATCATCATGAAATTTTGCATACATATAGGGTAGGGTACCGAGAAGGACATAGGATATATATTAAGCGAACGAAGCCGCGGGTAACAGCTAGTAATGTTATAAATGCGAAAGTGAGCTTGTGTGTTTATTACACTTTCACGCCGTATCTACTGAACCGATCATCACGAAATTTTGCATACACGTTATCGGGAGTACGGAAAAGACATAGGCTACCTTTCATCCCGGAGAAAAGTACTGTTCCCGAGGGATCGACACTAACGCGAGCGGAGCCGCGGGCAAAAGCTAGTATAATATAATACAAAGTATTTTAGACATTTATTGATACTCGTATCATCATCATCAGGTCTTTGTTAGTCTCCACTGCAGGAGCACGACCCTCTCTGTACTACCAGAGCCTGAGCAGTAAGAGGATTTGGCCTACACTCTCCAGGCTGGCCAGGCGGGTTGGAGAGGTCTCTTTGATGATTATAAGCTTTGTTTAGCTTGTGTTTCCTTAAGTCGCCTTCTACGACATCCACGGGAAGACTTGGAGTGGTCCTATTCTACTCTGCCGGGAACCACACAGCATACTCGTATGCAAAAACTTTATTTAAAATTCGCTGCCTGTAAGCACTGATCGGTGCTTCCGGGGATAAGCAATTATAACTTTAAGGGGATTATAACTTAACAACCTAGATACGGATGAGAAAGTAATACTGTGGATCTGTGGATTCATATTTGCAGGAAATATACCACAAATTCCGTCAGTTTCCGGTTGCATAAGCGAAACTGATACATATCCGTCTAATTTATATCATCTGCTAATTTAAAATCGGTTCGATAGATCTTGAGTTTCTCAATGACTAAAAAGCACACAATCATATCTTTCTTTTTTATAATATTACTATTTAAGTTGGAGTTCAAACCCATTTGATGCAACAATACAACAACAATGATTAAACTGCGTCACAGATGTCTCAAAGAAATGAAATAATAAAGAGCCCGCATTACAGTCACGCGATGTCTCGCGAAGTCGACCACGGGTGTAGCTAGGTTTTAAGTTCGGAGAGGGTGTTAAAAAAAGACATACATTCATACATATTATCACGTGTTTATCCCTGACTACTGTCTACCAGAGTCATAATGTCATAGAGCCCAGATCGTAAAACCCAAAGGCCACGTTTAGCGTATTTGTGGGGGTCTAGGTGGAAAGCGGAATCAAAATAGTGATGGGTCGTCGCATCGCCTAAAACGTGATTCTGTAGATTTTTGCTTAATCCCTTGACCGGCTTTTACTGTCTGCGCGGGAAAAAATCAGCTGGTATAATCTATGTTTTTCCTTTTCTCCCAAACCAGCATGGAAGAGAAGAAAATAAAACGGCTAAAATTTCATAAAATAATATAATATTTATGAGAACCAAACTGATCAGTTTGAATGCATTCTGATAATCGACGGCGACACATTAATAATAAGGTTTTGCGGTCTGCTCTCCTAATTTTTTATTATTAATTATGTTATTTTAACATTTCGGTGAGAGTTTGAACCCCAAAACCCTCCCCCTGGCTACGCCCGTGATGTCGCCAATAAAAATGGCACGTAACAGCTAAGTGCGTGGTTAGTGCCAGTTCTTGGAACCAACGACGCCTTTATGGCACGCAAAAAAAGAAGAGAGAAAGAAACTCTTTTAAACATACATACTGTAATACAGGTTTCGTCTGAAACCTATCTCAAACACTACCCTCTCACAATTCTTCATGATTGTCATTTTAACTGTAAAATTGTGATGAAAAATAAATGATTTATTATTCTTATACTTACATACTATCACGTCTATGCTCTAGCGGGGTAGATAGAGCCTAGGTCTGTAAAACCTCAAGGCCACGTTTAGTATATTGGTGGGCTTGTATGTGGAGGGAGAACGGAATCACAGTAGGTAGTGATGGGTTGCTAGCCGCATCGCCTATTGACATGATTCCTCACGCCCATTCCTTCGATCGGCTTTTACGATCTGCGCGGGCAGAGAAGCAGCTGATATATTCTACGTTTTTTATTTTCTCCCAGACCAGCGTGGACTCATTCAACTCTTTTTAATCGACGAAATAACGCAGGAGTTTATCAAGTGGACCCGTATATATTTTTGTTTTATGTATGACAAGGGTAACAAGCAAATAATTAAATAAACAAACTAATAATTAACTCACGTTACTTTATATTCGAATTTATAATAATAATAATTATAAATTACATAAAAGTAATAATAACATATAGCTATTATAGCATATAGCTATGATTAGCGATAGGTAAGCGGCTGTCTATGTATGTTTTAGTACACTTGTACCAAGTGGCATATTTACATACTTAATTCATATTTGCAAAGCAACTCTGGCATGAAAGTGATGTAAGTAATTTAGTATGAAATTTGCAAAGTACATAAACAATAACCATACTCGTATTTACCAAACTTCAGTAGTCACGAGCACAAACATCAGTTTAATTCGTGAATTTGAGATGCTTTTAGCATCTTCCATCCATCGACAAGGATCGACAATCGATCAGGGCTGAGGCAAACAAACAATTTTTTTGAGTTTTACATCCAAATACTCAAATCTTAGATGCTTTTTCACTAAAATCGTACTCAAGTCTCGTTCTGTGTCTGTTTACTTAAATAACCGAACAACGAAAAACTTAGTTATATTCTACGCGCAAGATTGTCTGTAATCGAGGAAAATAAATGAGCTTTTTCATATTACGTTGAATACCTAACATAACACACCTATCCAAAATGTATGGAGTGGATGATATTGTTTTGTTTCAGGGTTGTTCACAGAACAAAAGTTTTTCATTTTCATGTTGAGAACGTGAATTTAAATTATTGCTAGCTTAATACCAAATGCACATACAACGCGACTCACATCACAACTCCTAAATTCCTCCCCTATGATACAGCCCTTACTGGAATTTTTCATCGACAGGCAAGGGGGAATAAAATATTTACATGGCACATTGTAACCCTGAAGAAACTTCAGTTAACAACGCAGATTAAAATTTTTCCTTCGTCATTTTTAAGAAACGCTATGATATAGTAGTCATATTAAGAAAGGCAAGATAATTTGAAAGGTAAATTTGCTTATCGCGCTGCTATAGTTGTTTATTTTTTGTGTATTTAAGAGGCCAACACTGGTGTCAGATTTTTCAAGCTCAAAGATTCAAAAATTCAAAACGTTTATTCAGAAAATAGGCCCTTGCAGGCACTTTTTCACGTCAAATCACATTTAAAATTATCTTATTAAGTAATACTGCATTTACTAATTATTGTTCAAAAGCTACAGACTACTAGCATTTCGGAACCGACCACTGCAGGGAAGAAATGCCGAAAGAAACTCTTTTCAACAGCATAGGTCGCCTACTCGCCTGAAGGGCTTTGTCTGATTAATGATTATATTATATTTCTTTCTTTTTTACTTTTCTTTTTCTTTTTTCATCTGTTTTCGTTTTACAATATCATTATACATTCATTATTTTTGGAACATGTTTATGTTTACGATCGAGTGAGCAAATTACAAGAAATCGGTTAAAAACAACAGAATATGAAGTAGTCTCAAAGAGGTCGACTAGACCAATCCCCACTGGCAGTGTTCACGAGTTGACGTAAAGCCTAAAGGCATCTGATATAGCTAATCGACTGTCATCAACAATAACAGCCGGAACCAACGGCTTAACGTACCTTCCGAAGCACGCACTAGGCACTTTTTTATGTGAGATACGATATATGTCAATAAAAATAATTATCGGAAGCAAATTACATAACTACTGATAAAATCAATGTCTCTTTTATTCAGATCACGCAACAATTGTCTATCAAAGGAAAGAAAGGCTAGCTTATTTGGACAGGGCAGGTTTACTACCATTAATCATGGCCATATTTGTATTCAGTCGCTTCCGCCCATTTAGTTCCAAGATTTTCCGACGGATATTAAAGCGCTGTTCACACATTTCATCAGACAACCAGGCCGGTTCGGAGAAAATCGATTAGATACGATTTATTTGAACTCTATCACACAGATCAGGGCCGGGCTGTCAATGTCCCGGTGACCGTCCGGACGGCCTTCCGATTTTTACCTACAGTGACATTTCTATTGTTATTGTACTACTTTTATGCCAGGCAGACTTGGGCTGACATTCTATAACCGACACTAAAATTGCCCGACAAAGTTTGACGAAGCAAGAATTTCCTCGATATGTGTGAACGTGAACACTGATCCCGGACGGCCCGGCCCTGACAGGATAACGGACACGGACGGCCCGGAGCCCGGATGGCTCTGACCCGGTAATAAATTATTTGAACAGCGCTTTAAGGAACAAGTACCTATGTGGGTATTCTGCGGTGACGAGACGGGTTTAGACTTAATTTCCCTAAAGTGAACACAAAGGGTGACCGTATTGGTAGTGATTTGCAAGGGTTATGCAAATGTTACCTAACCACCGACTTCTCTGGAGACTTTCTGTGGAATTGTAATTAGAAAAAGCTACGTCTGTTAGAGTTTTGTTAAATATGTGTGAAATTTTGATAGATTATGATGGATGGATGATGGATATCTGTCAAAATAATAAATATTACAAACAGAATAAAATAAATATGGGACTCCCACACAAGGAACGTGATTTTTTTTCCGTTTTTTGCTCGATGGTCTAATATTGTATAGACGGAACCCGTCATTTGCGAGTCCAACTCGCACTTGACTGATTTTACATAACATACGCTAAGCAGCAAGTCACTTACCCAACATTAGTGCAGGTCGGAAGACTATCCGACCTGCACTAATGTTGTCTCTTTCCGATTACCCAACGCCACAACAACTGTGCCGGGAAAATAGTCGAGTAGGCGCACCTACTCGACTATTTTCCCGGCACAGTTGTGCCGTGCAGTTGTGTTGTAACAGCCCGCAGCTGTTGTTTGTCGGATCGAGCCTCGAGGATAGGGGTCGGAAATATCCGCCATTGATACCAAACCAACCATTACTAAAGTAGGTACTTATTACTTTAGAGAGCATTCACTATCTAATGTTTGTTGTTTTTCGTAAGAGTTCAACACTAGTTATGGTTTGAATCTAAATATCAAATATAAATACCACCTGAAGCTTTTTTAACCGACTTCAAAAAAAGGAGGTTCTCAATTTGTCATAATCTTTATTTTTTTATGTATGTTCCCCGATTTTTCGAAGACACCTGGACCGATTTAAGAAATTCTTTTTTTGGTCGATAGGTAATACTTTCAAGATGGACCCATTAAATTTTTACCGAAATATGAAGAACGCTTTTTGAAAAAATAAACTAAATCCAAAAAAAAATTTACAAGTATGCCGTTCGGTTTTGCACTTTTTAAATTTAATTCTTACGCTTATTTAAATAAATTGATAGGGTTGAAGTCGGTTTTTGTTTTTTGTTAAAAATATCTTAAATTATTATTGCTCAATGTGATATTGATAAAAATAAATTTCTGCTAATTGGTTACACATCTCACAAAAAATTACGGATAATTACTTTTTCTTTTAGAATAACGAATAGTAATGTTTGATACAATTTTACCGATGAGCTGATCATTTTTTTAAGTAAGACAGTTACTTTTATTACGTCAAAAGCCTCATGTCATAAAGGCTAAATTGTTTATTGTTTACTGTAATCACAGGAAGCGGCCTAGTTAGAGTCTATAGGCAATTATCGAGCGTCGTATCGTAGATAGGGTTGAAAGTTACCGCCGCCCATTACTGAAGTACTAGAACTGAACATAATAATCTTTCCCATTCATCATGCATAATGGACTTCCGCGGCGTTAATACCTTATTCTATAAACAAACCATTAGAAATCCTCGTTTGATTGTAGTTTTTCATAATTTTGTAAAATATTGTATCTTTTGCTTCTTTGTCAATAATGCAAATGAACTAACGGGGAAGTACCACACTCTCACAGAAAATCGACGTTTGAGTAGGTAGTAGGTTTACCGCTTCTATGATTCGTTCGGTGAGTGAGAGAACCAGAGGCCTATCCCCCCTTCTTCTCTAGGGAGGGCAACATAAAGGACGGCACGCTCTTGTCACATTCCTGGTGTTGCAGTTGTCCATTGTCCATGGGCAGCGGTGTGGAATTTATGTACTTGTTCTTGTGTGTGTAATGTAAAAATGTGAAACTTTTTGATTGACATGTAAAATTATTTTTCATCTTGACTTACTAATTAATATTTTGATTTCATGCTAGTTTTATATAATATCGCGACACTCTGACAGAATTCATGCGCATGATATTTCATCGGTGCTTTGTATCATCTTTGTTTGTATATTGTATGACATGTTTGCGATTAATAAATGAATGTGCGAGCCAAACGATTGTCCACAGACTTAAAATAATATTTTCTTTCATGGAGCGACATCTATCAAAAAGTTCCGATGTTCCTTCAGCCTGTATTAAAAGATGGATTGCTCGTTGAACGTAAACCAATGCACTATAACGCCATCTGTCGCACTTTTCCGATAACACTGAAAATAAGGCGAGACGCTTGACGCCGTGCTTGGAAAATTTAATTTAATACTCCGATTTATAGTCAGAGGGCGCCTATGGTGCGCTCATGTAAATAAGATTGAAAATTCTTTTTATGTGTACGGTACAGAGCTTTACCGAATCTGTAGCTACAAGCTGATATTACTTATTCGTAAGCCATAGGCCACAAGACCCGCAGGCCATGTTGTGTAGAAAACTCTTGTTGGTAGAAGACTAATCGCCTTTCGACATTTCTTTCAGCCGTCTTCTACGGTCTACGTGGAAAAAATAGCAGCTGGTATATTCTAGGTTCTTTTTTTCCTTCACAGCCTTGAAATATTAAGTTACATTTATCAACCTATCTTTTTTTGCATAGTACTATATTTATTTTACTACTAAATAGGATCAAATAATATTAACATAGGAAGAGATAAATAAATAATTACGCGTATATATTTATTTTTTATGTATGACAAGCTTTCGCATGCGGCTCCGGTCGCGTTAGTGTCCATCCCTCAGGAATAACACTTTTCTTTGGGATGAAAAGTAGCCTATGTCCTTCTCCGTACTCTAGACAACGTGTATGCAAAATTTCATGATGATCGGTTCAGTGGAAAGGGCTTGAAAGTGTAACAAACAAAATATAAAGAAACCCCCTTACGGATTTATAATATTAGTAGGGACTACTCATTGTGCATGATTTGATTGTTTCAAGAAGCGCTCGACAGATTTCGATAAAAATTTAATGGTACCATCTGTAAAGTATTACCCATCGATCAAAAGAACAATTTCTTGAATCGGTCAAGGCATCTTTGAGAAATCGGAGAGCATACATAAAAAAAGAGATTCTGACGAATGAGAATGAGAACCTCCTCCTTTTTTTTTGAAGTCGGTTAAAAATGGATAAGTCATCTATAAAATTGGCTCATATATTATTTATGTCAGACGGATGCTTTGAACTTTTAATATTTTATAATTTTAGTAATTTAAGTTTTTAGATGTATTAAATACCACGTTGTATGTACCTACGCATGTTGTACAACCAGGCGTGAGAGCCCTGGAGCACTGTGATACAGGCCTTGCCTAATACAGGCTCCAGTCTCCTTACAGTCTTGGCTTATGTCAAATTGTAATTTCTATTAATGTTAAACCATGTACTTTTATGGAGAAATAAAATACATTTTTACCTTTTACCTTTACCTTTTTATGATCACGCATAACATTGTGCAGACTTGTCCGATTTCGATAATTCTTTTTTATGTTTAATTGAAAGAATAAGTTGGTCCCTTAAAAGTTTGAAAAAAAATTTACCTTGTCACAAAAAAAAACAGGGAAATGATAGATTTTTGCTTTTCAGCTTTTTAATTTTTTTGCTGAAATGTTTTATTTTAGGATATCAGGATTAACTTAGTTACAAAAACAATAGCGCCTTAACATGCGTTTTACTAGAAAAGAAGTTTTCCCTCATTACTTGGAGACATGGCAGTTTCATTCGGTAAATGCTCTGAACCACCTGGAACTTCAGAGAAAATAGGTTTATATCACGCAAATAGACAGTTGCTTGGAGTAAGCACTATTTTATTTAACTTATTCTTCTTTTATTCATGGCGGTCCCACTTTTACTAAAGATAGATATGATGATGAGATATGTTTCTGATGTACTCGTATTTTATTTTTAGTTTTAAATCTCTTTAATGGTAGAAAACCGTGATAATTTATAAGCTACTTATTACCGTTATAAAAAAAAGCAACAATTGCCAGTAATTTAAAAAAAATAAGGTTTTGTTTTGATCAGCGTTATTTATTTACCTTACTAACCGTAAACATATTGGTACAAAAATACAGCGTTTAAAAATAATGTATCGTGATGGGCTAGGTAGATTAGGTGACGTAAACAATTTACTAAGAACTGTAACTGAACGAAATGGCAAGGCATATTTCTATTTTTCCTTGAACTTACTGCTGGCAAGGCATTCCGAGAAATACCGTGCATAAATAACTTTGTGCTTAGGTCACCTCACTTGAAATTATATATTGCCTGATACGAGGGCTTCCAATACCGTAGCCTGTCCATGAACTTGGTGTCTGCGGGACTATATTTTTAATCCCACGAGATCCCGAAATTTTTCAGAATCCTGCATAGAAAACCAAATTATATTATGCTACATTAAACATCGAATGAATGAACATATTTCAATTTTTTATTAAAGTTTTACACAAACACATTGTATTTTTATTCATATAAAATACAGAATAATGTTAAACACATGCATGCATAAGGCATTAGTATTACAACGAAAATCAAAAAGAAAACAATGCACATATGGAATCCCGAATCCAGCAAAATCCCTTGCTTATGATCTCCCAACAAAGAAGGACTAGATAAAGACGCAGGATCTTGGGATACCAAGATTTTGGAATACCGGGATTTTACTATATTTTCATTTCATACTTGCAAATATCTATTTTTAGCGTCAAAGGCTATCCATCAGACAGCCTATACTATACTTGTTTACACAATTAATACGTGTAAACAAATTCTAAGCCCGAAATTGTAAACATATGCCACATTCTCATTTTATATATTTTTTGGAAGATTTAATTATTTTTACGCGATTTTACGTTTATTATTCATTATTTATTTGTATTTATAAGAATGGAAATATCTTTACAAAAGAGATAAATCAATTAGGTGTGCCTGTATCCATCACACCTTTTGACAAGTCGTCATTTCATAAAAGGAAATGTGATCCATTTTGCTTTTACGCATTGAAGTATCAATTGTAAAACGTACAGATACTGGCTGGTAATAACTCGCTTAATATTTTACCAGGGAAATGTGACAAATGGCTCCCTTGCTGTTTCTCACGAACGTAATATGGTAGAAATATACCAGGGGTTACATTATCCACAGTAAATATTGATGAAGACATGAGCATGTGTTAGACATAATGTTTTCAGTGACACGCCATATATTTTATGCATAATGATAGGCATATTTTTGACGATTATAAGATACGATCTTTGAGGTATATTTTTCTACGAATAAAAATTAACATTAGCTTTTTCTGACTTTATCAAATTCCTGAGGGAGGTTAAGTGCGGGGAACGTGCCTTCGAAGCACGGCCTTTAAATTCTTAAAGGACCATAACATATTCGTAACTCGTTTATCAGCATTTCAGTCGCAACAATAAAATATCTAATTGGTAATTGTTAACCGTACTTTTTTATTAGTTTGAATAAAATGTGTGTTGTTATAGGATTGCTAAAATATGAGTGTTATTTTTACACGGCTCATGTATACCAGGCAGGTAAGATAAATAACGAAAAAAATTTAGCAACTTATAACTGTTCTAAGAAACCTGAAATTAAGTAAACGTTTCAAAACTTGAAATCTTGAGAAATGCAATTTCCACTTCGATAGGTGACCGCAAGTGGTATACAAATATCATCATAAAATCATCCCGCTCGGCAAAGTGTGCACCCAGGGAATCGTTTACGACTCCGACTGAGTTCGGTCGGAGGTCTTATTTATGTGCCAGAATACGGTAGTTGCATAATGTTAAGATTATATAAAATTTGTTTCTAAGACTAATTTCTACCTAAAAACACTATAAAGAACACATGTAATTTGATATCAATTCGTTAAGTGATCTTAAAGCTTCTTTAAAGTTGGGTGAATAGGACCATTTTTTAAAGTATGAAAATCTTTGATTACAATTATACTGTATTTTAGTCTGCAAAATTTATAACACCTTTTATTATTCAGAATCTCGATCAGGCTGTTTTTGCTGTGATTTATAAGTCTCTTCCATGTTTGTTTGATAGAAAAGGAAAGGTTCTGGATTCCAAATCCAGAAACTTAACCACGTAACAATATTATATGTTTTGAAAATATTCAATAGGTTTACTATAATTTACTGACGCCACTAGTGTAGTAATAAAATGAAAGCGAATTTACCTGTACTAAGCTGGGGTACGTACCTGAAAACAAAAAAGATTTTAATGAAATATGCTGACAAAATAGTTTATTAAAATTGGCCTATAACAAAACAGAGCATAATTCCAATAATCGGGTTAATCTAACGAATGAAATACGGCGACCCGTAATTCTTGGGAAAATGGGCTTTAATTGTCGGACTGTCACGCGACCTGAAATAGGACAAACACAGTACATATGGGTAAATGCCAATTAATGCACGCGAGAAGCCCGCTGGTCCAGTGGGCGTGAGCATAATAAACGCTTCTGTATGTTAAGCGACCCCGGGCGACCCCTCTTGGGTGGGTGACCGCAAGTGGCATAAAAATATCTCGAGCTCCTTCGTACTTCGGGAAGCACGTTAAGCCGTTGGTCCCGGCTGTCAACATTGATGGCAGTTGTTAGGCTATGTCAGATGCCTTTAGGCAGCTTGAAAAATCTGACACCAGTGTTGGCCACTTACACTCACGAAAAACAAACAACAAATGCACGCTATTGGAACAAGTGGAATGTTTTACATACCAGGGTGTTAAAATTGGCAGAGGATAGAGAAAGCTGGAGGGAGCTCCACCGACAAGAGCGTCACTTAAATTTTGATGATGATGATTGCGCCATGGCTCAAACTGATGCAGCAACCATCACCAATTAAAAGCTCTGCAATGATTTTCAGCCGCAAGATTTCCAATGCTTGACATAGATTCGCCGTGTGGTTCGCAGTAGAATAGGACCACACCAAGTCTTCCCGTGGATGTTTTAGTAGGCGACAAGGAAACACAAGCTAAACAAAGCTTATTAAATAAACATCAAAAAGACCTCTCCTTGCCATCTGGCATCGGCATAGAGAGTGTAGGCAAAATCCTCTGAGTGCTCAGGCTAATATGGCTCTGGTAGTACAGAGAGGATCGTGCTCCTGTAGTGGAGTCTCGAAAAGACCTGATGATCCAAAAAAAAAGGTAACTAAACCCCGACTGAACATCTTAAATTCTAAAACTTCCCATTAAATAAGTTGTAATATTTAAAAAATAAAAAAATCGACATTCCTTATTGAGTTATTCCCTACTCAACCTACAAATTCTGATCTCATGATTTTGTCAGTTTAAGCCTGCCATATTGTTTTGTGGCTGGTAAAAAATAACAGGAGAGCCCAAGCATTTCAATAGCAGTAGCGTACGCTGCCAATTTCATATCACATTCAGAAATCAATACGTGATCGCTGTCTGTTTGTACATGGTTACAAGAGAATTGAAATTGATTCGTACTAAGGAAAATATTCTACAAGTTACATTATCTTGAGGAAACTATTCATTTCTTTCTGTAAAAACAGTGGTTTATCTTGGAAAATGTATGAAAGGTCTTAAACTAACTGAAATAATACTCGTCTGTGAGCTGTTATGTAGACATCGCGAAGTTTTATTAACTGAATATTTATCGCGCATATTTATGTATGTATTTTATGTATCTATTTCTGTTTCCTTCTGTGTCGTAGTCTAAACGGCTTGACCGATTTTGAAGTGGATATATTAAATTGTTCACCACGCACCTTAAAACAAAAAGTTAAAAGACGTTTGCTTTTGTTACATATATCAAAAACTTATAAATTTGAAAAAAACCTGAATAAAATCGGTCAAAAAAATTAAACTAACAAAAAAAATATCAAAATCAAACAGTGCACCTAGATATCAACTTAAGGCTTAATAAATAAATATACACGGTCAAATCACACAGATTGAGCTAGCCCCAAAGTAAGTTCGAGACTTGTGTTATGGGATACTAACTCAACGATACTATATTTTATAATAGATACCTATATAGATAAACATCCAAGACGCAGGTCAATCTGAAAAAGATCATTTTCCATCTTGACCTGACCGCGGATCGAACCCGGGACCATCCGTGTCACAGGCAGGCGTGTTGACCGCTACGCCACGAAGCTCGTCTGTTGACCGCTGCGCCACGGAGCTCGTCTGTTGACCGCTGCGCCACGGAGCTCGTCACGGAGCTCGGAGCTTCCAAAAACGCTGTGATAAAAGCTACCTAAAGTATAACCATCGCAGATATTTATTTTGCTGATGACGGTGATCGTGGAAGCATCTGTCTTTTCAATGAAAAATATAATAAAACTTCTAGTTTTGATTTATCACTTCTTTTGGATTAGTTCTGGACTGTTTGGATTGCGGAAGTCAGACGGAAGGTTGCACTATTTAATATCGATAAATCACCTAGGATAGCAAGCGGACCCCAGGTTCAGAAGCATTAACACCAAGGATTTTTTTTTATGTCATAGGACAGCAAACGAGCAAGCGGGTCACCTGATGGAAAGTGATCACCGCTGCCCATGGACAACTGCAACACCAGGGGTGTCACAGGAGCATTTCCGGCCTTTTATTTTTCCATCCCTAGAGGGGAGAGGGAGGGATACAACTGAAAATACGCTTGGATTGTAATGACTTATTTAAATGATGACCCAATCTTACAAATAAAATATCTTGATTGAATGAATCTCTTTAAAGAACAGTGTTACTACAAAGCCATGTCGAAAGGTGAAACTAAATAAAATAAAAGATTAAAGTTAAAATTCTAACCTGTTTTATGACATTATTAAGATTCTAGAGAGGCTAGAAAATCTAGGACGCCATTTTATATCCCGATGAACCATTAATGGGCGCACTGCATATCGTGGTAATTCTCAACAAGCTGGATTTATGACTTCGGAAAGATATATGTGCGCTGTGAAAAAAGTCTAAACTATACAAAATCGTATATACTCGTAGTTTTTTACGATGAGTTTTGTAAATTAAGTATAGTCATACTCGCCATAAATGTGACAAAGTTTATGGTAGACGACGGAACAAAATGGTGTAAAATAACATACTGTGCCGATACTTCATAAAAAATAGGATAAGGTAAAGGAAGAAGAAGATAATTTCAAATTATAAGGTGATTTTGGTAAGCATGAGCTCAAATATTATCTATGGATTTCAAGATTTCAAACGTTTTCTTACTAGCTATTACCCGCAGCATTTGCCCACGTGAGATATAGCCTATGTCCTTTTTATTACCCTAACCTTTCATCATCATCATCATCAGGTCCTTCTAGTCTCCACTGCAGGAGCACGACCCTAACCTTTGTGTATGCCAAATTTCAAAAAGATTGGTTAAGTAGATAAAGTGTGAAGAGGTTACAAACAAATAAACAAACTCAATTTTCGACGTCAATAATTACTTATGGCTAAGTTTAGGCCGCTTCCAAAGCGGAGTGCAGAAGAAGCGGCAACAAACTGCACAGTGCATTTTCTCCAAGCGACGTCAACTCACAATTTTAACCTTAGAAAACTACTTAGATATGTGTGGACGCAGAATGCATTGTTAAAATATTAATATAGCAATCAAGGTCAATAGTTATCAAGGTCGCGTTATTTAACCAAGCATGAAACAACTCCAGACTATCTCATATTTTACAGTTCTTTGGCCACGAGGAATTTCATATCGATAATAAATTGAAAGCTCTCATGTAAGAGCTTCTACTCGAACATTTCACATAGTCTGAAATTGTATAATATTTGTGATGAAGTAAAGTCTGAGTAACCATGAGTGGATTTGTGTTGTCGCACTGATAATTATTACGAGAATGATTTTTTATTCACGTAACATTGAGAATATAAGATCTATATTAAAAACATGTCCATAATTTATTTTGCTTCTAGTAAACAAGCTCGTGGAATCAATAAGACAGTAATTGTAATCAAAAATGAAAAAGAAAACGATGAGGCACAATTTCAATATTTAGTTTAAATCACAATTTACGATTTAATTAGAGTCATCATTAATAGTTCTCAAAGATGTTGTCAGTTTTATAATAAGTTTTTTCAACGAGCCACGACTTTAATTATTTCTTAAAAACTAATCTTTACTCCAAAACTGGTAATTATCGGGTTTGAAGTATATAAAATAAATTTATCTTTCGTAAAACATGTCCATGGTTGTATTAACCGTATTACATTATATGTATATATGAAACACATTAAAGCAGTTTTACTGTTACCTAGCATTTTTCCCGCGACTATGTCCGCAAAAATTACTGCCATTGTAACCCGTAGATAAACCGTTGCCGTGCGTGCGCGCTAATAATGCTAGGCCATTAACGAGGAGCCCCGTTAAAGCCATAGGTTGACTTACTTTCTTTTTAATATTATACTTAATTGTTGTTACTAAATTATTGTTAATGTATGTTTAAATAAATATTCGTAATCATATAAAGCCCTTCCGGCGAGTAGGCGACCAAAACTGTTGATAAGAGTTTCTTTCGGCGTTTCTTCTCTGCAGTGGTCGGTTCCGAAACGCTAGTAGTCTGTAGCTTTTGAACAATCAATAAATACATATATCTAATAATGAGATAATTTTAAATATGATATGACGTGAAAAAGTGCCTGCAAAGGCCTATTTTCTGAATAAACGTTTTGATTTTGATTGTTATGTATGAATTATGTATAGAAAGGTGAAAATTATTGTTATGTATAACTCTAGCAAGTAAAGGATTTCATTCCATTTCTTATTGTTGACGTGGCTAGCGTGTTTGTCAACAAATTCGTAGTTTTAATGATTTCGTTGTGTGTTTGAAAATAACTCCGGAGCCATAAACTCTGCATACACAACATCAATCACACGCTCTAAATCTGTTACTCAAACATTCAAAACATTGGCGTAAAGTTGTACAGTCAGCATGAATATACATACATGCTAGAGACTGTACACCTTTACGCCAATGTTTTGTCATCAAATACGTAGTTTTTCAAGATTTGGTTGTGGATTTGAAAATAGCACCGGAGCCATAAATTCTACACACACATCTATCACACCTACATTAATCATCCATATTAGTGTGCGCGTTCAAAACATTGGCGTAAAGGTGTACAGTCACGTACATAAATATAATACTAGATGGACACACGACCTATCACTTATTAAAATAGTAGATGAATTTATTGCTGATATGGCTAGCGTGTTACATAGTTTTTCAAGATTTCATCCATCCATCGGCCATCGGGCTTCTCGTAATAATAATAGGAGGACTTGTTGCTGTAGTAGCCAGCGTGTTTGAAAATACGTAGTTTTTAAGATTTCGTTGTGGATTTGTAAATAACAGAGCCATTAACTCTGGCATGTACAACATCAATCAGGCGCTCTAAATCTGTCACTCCGTAAATATTATTGCGAGCATTCAAAACATTGGCGTAAAGGTGTACAGTCACAATCATTAAGATATACATAGGTTTCTAAGTCAATGTGATAAAGTCTAAAATGGAATAAAATTAAATATACAGGTGTAATCAAATTCATTGGCATTCGCAAAAAATGTTTACATGTAAACATTTGTTGTGTCAGACTAAATTGCTGGTTATGTACCTTAAAGCACATGTTTTACATAAATTGCCCTGACCAACTGATTTGATAATGTTTAAATAAATTATTTATTCGGCGTTATGGTAATTTTGTCAATATTTTTTTTTTTTTTTAGTAAAGTGTCTGAAGTATTTTTAAGCTCCTCTTAAATTGGAAAAATGAGTAAATTAATTTACTTAAAAGTAGTCTGAAATTTCTTAGAATTACGGATATAATCTTTACTTAAGAAGGAATGAGCTCAAAAAACACCCTGTGCTCGTGACTGTACTCGCCGAAAGCCAACCTCCTCGTCAATATGTAAAGGTCTTTCTGTATTCTGTGATGTTAAGAGTGACCCAACAAGAACTTCACTGTTAAAAATATATTAGTTTAATGTTTTGTCACCATCTTGCTTTACATTTACTAGCATATGGATTTGGTAAATTAGACCTGTTTCCTGTTTTATTTCCTCAATCAGACATAATATGATAAAATGTTATTGTACCTGGCAAATTCGTTAAGATACTATTACATTTAGTTTGTGAGAATGATCCAAGTTAAACCACAGAAGAATGAAATGCATGATAAGTGTGATGGAGAGTGTAGGCTAAATCCTTTGACTGGTCTAGCTAATTATATGGCTCTGGTAGTACAGAGAGGGTCGTGCACTGCAGGAGCAGTGGAGACTAAGAAAAACCTGATAATACTAGAAAGATAGATGGATAAAAGCTTTATTGTTATCGAAAAGACACGGATACATTAACACAAAAACATAATATTAAAACGGTAAACGAATCGATACGTTTGCTCGTAGAGCAATCCTCTGATTTTTAGCACCAAAACTGAGACACACAGGGACACGCACAACAATATCATCTGTATTTAATTAGAATAAAAATACATGTCCCACTTTGTTGAGCATAATGATTTTAAAGAACTGGATTCACACGAATGATAATGATGATGATGAAGTGTGATGGAACAATAGTGGTAAGGGTCGTAGCAAGTGGATACAGTCTCCGTTAATTTGAAGGAAAAGGCGTAATAATATGTATTGTATGTCATTATGCGTCATTAGTCAGGTGTAAAATGTCTCGGAAAAAACGAGGAAAAGGCAACAGGCTAAATAAGACGTAAATGTCGGCAGTGCTAAATTGCAGGCATTTATATAGAATTCGTTGCGTGACAGCCCTAATGTAGAATACATGGACGACAACATTACATTTATGAATTCTTAAATTACAAAGAGTCGATTTGAATGTTGGAGTTGCATCATCATCATCAGGTCTTTTTCAGTCTCCACTGCAGGAGCACGACCCACTCTGACTATCAGAGCCGTATATAAGCCAGGGCAGTCAGAGTTTATTATCTTGAAATTATAAGACTACTCCTGGACCATCTATCTGATTCCCTGGATCGAGGAACACTTCAGCTTACTGCATAATTTCAGAGTCCCCAAATTTTGTTTGCTTCTTTCTACGAAATATTATATTTTTTATGTCATAGGACGGCAAACGAGCAAGCGGCTCACCTGATGGGAAGTGATCACCGCTGCCCATGGACAACTGCAACACCAGGGGTGTCACAGCAGCGTTGCCGGCCTTTTATTTTTCCCTTTCTAGAGGGAAGAGGGAGATGGACCTCTGGCTCTCTCACTCACCGAACGAAGCATAGCAGCGGTAAAGCTACTACTCAAACGTCGATTTTCTGTGAGAGGGTGGTACTACCCCGGATGAGCCAGCCCATTCATGCTACTAGCAAAAGTGATTTTCGCCGGTAGCGAGGCTCTACCACAACTAAATCTGGTAACTATACACCACTATGGTTCTGTGCTATATGTGTGCGATATTTCCACATAGGTGTGTCTCAACTCGTCAAAATGAACCACTTTTCATATGACACTGAAGTTGAAATTTTTTTAAAATAACTACATTTACATCCGGCCAGCCGAACACTTTTGTACATATGTAGCTGTTGTTTTACTCTTAGATCAGCTTGTTTGAACATTTATTAACACGTATGTAGTAACAAAGAACACTCGATCAGCCTCAATGAAAGCAATAACAAACATAATGTGAGTAACGGCTCTGTATTTTTAGTCCGCTCTGAAAAAGCAGTTACAGGTGTTATATGTTGTGTAGATTTATGTGTGCTGTCCAGTTTGTTTACTAACCTAATTTATAACTAAACTACAAACTTTGCGAAATAACGTAACCAGTCTCTGGAACATAATTTATAAAGGGGAGCATAGTAGATTTTTAAATCAACCTTTATGCCGGCTCGGATAGCTGCGAACTAAGAAATACGCGCCCCGCCTCCCCGTGCGCGCCCCGCTGAGCCTAATATTGTGTACTGCGCATCGACTCGCGCGATGTTCGGAGCCGCCATAAGGTTTGATTCGGACTCAACTGGCAAAAACGGTAGCTCTGCAGTACTTGTTTAAGTGGCGCCCAACGTGGTGCAATTGGGAAAATTATCTTTTTTCTTTCGAGTGTCATTATCATCAAGTAGATGATCAGGATCTCTCCCCGTTTTCTCCCCGGCGTTTTGATGCAAGTTCAAATTTGTTTGGATTACTGTAGGAACTAGTTTCTTTGAAAAACCCAAAGTGAAAAAAAAAATGGTTGGAATCGTTGTATTAATGTTATTAAATATATAGAGTCATATCACACATTCCGCAAAAAGTTTTGTTGAGCAAACGCTACGAGATATTTTGGGTTCATTTATTCTAATGTTCAATACAACCAATTAAAATATTTGAAGTATTAAGCTCGTAATCAAAATTACGCTATAACAATAAACTCCATTGTGTGTCGAAGAATACGATTGCCGAAGTACAATCGTATTTTTCGACAATACCGCACATTTTATTCTATAATGGCATAATTATTTTTTACTTATATTCACAGCTGGAATTAATGAGACTCAACGCTTTCTTTTTATTTTTAAAGTGTAGGTTAGTGTCAGATTTTTCTCGTTACCTCATTTTAATTGTTGTATATGTTATTGTGCTGTATGGTTCCAGGCAGAGTAAAATAGGAACACTCCAAGTCTTCTCGTAGATGTCGTAGAAGGCGACTTAGGAAACACAAGCTGAATAAAGAACATCAAAGAGACTTCTCCAACCCGTCTGTCCATGGAGGCGCGGAGAGTGTAGGCTAAATCCTCTGACTGCTCTGGCTAATATGACTCTGGTAGGGCAGAGAGCGTCGTGCTCCTGCACGCTTAAAACTCAACTGCTTAAAACTCAACTTCATCTGAGTACAATTCATTCTTCGATAATATTGCTCCGATAACTTACACTCTCCAATAACGCCCCATCATTATATTTAACTTCGATATAAAAAAATCTTTACCCATACTACGTATATAATAATATCCCTGGCCGTTTTCGGCTACGGTGACTGGCAAAGTCCTAAATAAATAAAATCAGGAACTAGGTTGGTGTGTCCTCATATGGCTTATGTACCCTATCTTCGCTACAAATGTACGTGCGCAATTTGGACACGTCAAGGAACCACCAACGTAGTTGTAATGAATTTTGGAGGGTGGTCTATTTTTTATGGCATCCCTTTTCAAATCAAGTGCAAGCCTCCTACTGTCCTCAAATAAGGTAACATTATGCTGCACCAGCCGTCTCCACTCAGTCCTCTGCGCCGCCAAACTTTCCCAACGATCGTGATTGATGTTGCATCTTTTCATATGTCTTTTCTGAACGTCTTTGTATCTAAGAAACTGGCCGCCTTGTTTGCGCTTGCCATCCTTTAGTTCAGAAAAGAAGATGCGCTTCGCCATTCTCTCATCAGACATCCTCATCACGTGACCACTCCAACGCAGCTGACGCCGCATCAGATAGGCCTCAATTCCAT
The DNA here is from genome assembly GCA_963082605.1 of Rhodophaea formosa. Classification (NCBI taxonomy): domain Eukaryota; kingdom Metazoa; phylum Arthropoda; class Insecta; order Lepidoptera; family Pyralidae; genus Rhodophaea; species Rhodophaea formosa. The sequence continues at coordinate 22,789,727 of OY720208.1, forward strand.
GGATACCGGCCCGACGCAACACATCAGTATTTCTGATGCGATCGGACCACTTGATGTTCAATATATCGCGGAGGCATTTAAGGTGGAATTTGTCGAGGGCCCGAATGTGTTTGCGATACAATGTCCACGTTTCCGAGGAGTACAGAAAATTTGGCAGGATAACTGCCATGTACACTTTAACTTTAGTGCGCAGTTGCAGATCGTGTGAACGGAAAACTTTTTCCCGAAATCTGCCAAATGCTGCTAACGCAGCTCCAATCCGGCTATTGATCTCCGAGTCCAGGTCACCTTTAGATGTTACTGTGCTGCCGAGATATTTAAACTTATCTACTTGTTTGAGAGTGGCATTGTCAATTTGCAAGTTCAATGGGACATGGTTTGTGGAATCCATAGCCATAACTTCCGTCTTAGTTATGCTTATTTTAAGACCAAACTTGCGACATGACTGATGTAGTCTGGTCATCATCTCTTGCAAGCCTTTCGGAGACTCCGAAACAAGACATAAGTCGTCGGCGTACATGATTTCAGTAATAATATCAAAAGATACTCTTGTTGGTGCCCTAAGCCTGGCCAGATTGAATAGTCCGCCATCTTTGCAGTATCGAATGCGAATGCCATATTCGTTGTTTTTAAGAGCATCTAATACAACAACCGAAAAATATAAGGCAAAGAGCGTCGGTGCCAATACGCAGCCCTGCTTCACACCGCAACTTACGGGAAAAAAGCTCGACTGCTCGCCCTTGGCTGAAACACAACAGGTCATGTTGTCGTGAAGCAGCTTCAGCATTCGTACAAACTTCTCAGTGCAACCAAGCTTTCTAAGTATCAGCCACAACGCTTCTCGAGGCACACTGTCAAAGGCTTTCTCCAGGTCTACAAATGAGAAAAAAAGAGGTTGAGATTGCTCTCGAGATTTCTCCTGTAACTGCCGAATACAGAAAATAGCCTCGCAGGTGCCTCTATTAGGCCGAAAACCAAATTGAGCCTGGGGAAGGATTTTTTCCGAAATGGTGAGTAGACGGTTGAGAAGAACTCTGGCAAAGATTTTTCCTGGTGCTGAGAGTAACGAGATGCCCCTATATGAGTTACAGTCAGAGCGGCTACCTTTATTTTTATAAAGTGCACAAATTTTTGACATAGTAAACTCTGTGGGTACAAGCTCCTCATTCCACATTCTTGTAAATAGACACAAGATACACTTATGCAACTCTTCTCCGCCATACTTGAAGAGCTCTCCAGGGATCTGATCTAAACCAACTGCTTTTTTATTTTGTTGCTGCTTAATGGCGTTGACTATTTCTTCTAGAGTTAAATCTCGGTCTAAAGACAAGTCAAGTGGGAGCCCAGGTAGCTCTTCTATAGAGGCAAGATCAGCTGAGCGATCAACATTAAGGAGAGAGTCAAAATGGTTGACCCAACATCTCAAAACATCATCTTTATTAGAAACGAGCGCACCATCTGATGATCTTAACGGGACGCTTACCTGATGCTGGGAACCAATCAATGCTCGCATCTCTCCAAAGAATTCTCCCAACCGGTTTGAATCTGATAACATTTGCATGTGCTCAGCCTTATCTTGCCACCATTTATCTTTTAAAGTTCGGGTGAGTCTCCTCAGCTCAATTGTGCTCTTTTTTATTTGTTCGACATTATGTTGCTGAAGCAGAGATCTATGCTTTTGCAACACGCTACGCAGTTCAACATCATTGTCATCAAACCAGTCTCTGTGTTTTCTCGTTCTAAAACCAAGTGTAGCATGAGCTGCTGTAGATATCTGGGTAGTAAGACTGTTCCAGTCTGATCCAACATTGCCACTCTGAACATCGATGCTTTGTAATGATTCGTTGAGAGCCTGTACGTATTTTTTCCGCGTTACCTGGTCTTGTAAGCTGTCCAAGTTCAGATTTAAAGTATTGGTTCTATTGACTCTTCGGGGTAGGTAGAGCTGTAATTTAAGCTTAGCAATCACAAGTCGATGATCAGACCAGCAATTAGCTCCGCGCATGACCCGCGTCACCTGGACTTGAGACAAGTCTCTATAACGGACGATTGCATAATCTATTAGGTGCCAATGTTTGGATCGGGGATGCATCCACGTAGCCTTGTACTTCGTAGGTAGCCTAAACATTGTGTTTGTTATACTTAATCTAAACTGAGTACACAAGGTTAGCAATAACTGTCCATTGTCATTCATTTTTCCAATACCATGCCTACCAAGTACTTGCGGCCACGCTTCAAAATCCCGCCCTACTCGAGCATTTAGGTCTCCTAATATTAAAATTTGCTCTTTTGGTGGAATCTTTGAAAGAACTTGAGTGAGTTCTTCGTAAAACTTGTCTTTTATCTCATCAGATTTGTCTAAGGTGGGAGCATACACACTGATGATATTTAGATAATTGTTGTTTTTCAAATGCAATCGTAAGGTGGTAACACGATCAGATATCCCAACAGGAATCTCATTCAGCTTCGAGGCAATAGCAGTCTTTATCGCAAATCCTACACCAGATTGTCTGGATTCGCTAACTGCTCTCCCCTTCCAGTAAAATTTGTAACCGCCACCGAGCTCCGTTAGCTCTCCTTCCTCCGATAAATGTGTCTCACTAATTGCAGCTATGTCCACATTGTATCTTTTCAATTCCCTAGCAACAATGGCGGTTTTTCGTTCGGGGCATAAGTTATTATGTCTGTCCAGGAGGGTGCGCACATTCCATGCACCAAATGTCATTGTCAAGTTTTCGGTATTTTTTCCTAAATTCTTATTACGTCGACCACGAGTAAATGGATGCGCAGGCAGCCGTGGTTACTACCTCCCATGGTGTTAGTGAGGTGAACATTTGTTTGGGACACCTTTTCTAGTCCCCTCCCCGGCTGAGCGGGGGAAGCAGTGCCTCTCTAAATAGAGCTGCTTCGTCGCAGAGGGTGCTGCCGAGCCACACTGTCACCTCTATGCAATGCAAGAGCGGCCACTCTCCCTAAGCCGCCTACGTGCAGGTATCAGACAAAATCCAGTTAGCATCACAACCAGACCTCTCCACCTCTACCCATCGCCGCAGGACTTTTCCATGCCAGAGTCCATGAGACAGAGCCAGTCCTATGCGCAGGAAATATTATAGTGCTCGAATGTACGCGCAAACACAGAAGCACTCTCTCGTCCTTTCTCTCCTTAATCCGGTGGAACGGAAGACCGCTACGACCAGAGGAGAGCAGAATGCAGTGTCTAGCCGACAATAACTTCGGACTCCTATTGTCGCCTTGGGCCTAACACAATGCCTTGCTATCCCGCTACCTCTGCCAACACCGGTTGCTTATCAGCGGTGGGTTGCCTTTGGTACCAGGATAGACTTTTTGCACTTTGCGGGGAGCAACCGCATATACTTATGTATAACAGTACATAAGCCCTCTCTACCAGTTTAGCCCACGAGCCGACGTGGTGTACCGGGGTGTGGCCGCTGCGTGCAACAGCTTCTTGGAGCCACTGGTGAGAGTTTGCAGAGTATCAACGAATTTAATAACAGTTCAACCACCTTTATTAATAAAGGTCGGCTGGTTAAACCGACGCTGACATTCTACTACACCCCAACTACGTATATACCTACGTGTTAAATCATTACATAGCCGCGAACCCCGGGTTCCGAAACTTTTCAGCGGAAAGAGAGTGAGACAGATGAATGTATTCATCAAAATTCCTAGAACTGCCTTAGATTACTTTTCTCGTCAATATTACGGGGCTATCTATAAAAACTTTAGACCTTACTAAAACAATGTAAATCTCATATACCTATACATACAAGCGTAATGTCTGTGTGTAGTGTATATCCATCGAGAGCTTAAATGGAACCAGGAAGGGAACAATAGCAACGCTATCTATGTCTCGCAGGTAGTAATATTCACGAGCACAATAATAACTGTGTATTAATCAAGCCGTGTGGTTTCGGCCTATAATAGGACTATGCCATCTATTAATTACAGCGGGCAACATTAGATATTGGTTATAACATAAAGCATAAAAATGTCTGCTTTGTAACAATTGAAGTAACAACATCAAGTCTTTTTTAGTCACCACTGCACGAGCATGGCCCTCTCTGTACTACCAGAGCCCTATATTAGCCAGTCAGAGGTTTTGGCCTACATTTTCCACGCTGGCCGGATGAGTTGGAGAGGTTTCTTTGATCTTTTTAATCTTCATTTATATTGTGTTTCCTAAGTCGCCTTCTATGACATCCACGGGAAGACTAACTTCGAAAAAGGATGATTTATAATAATTACAAAGCACTACATATACATGCTTGTATGTGACGGCGCAACGTCATCGTACAGTTGTAAACAGCACGTGCAACGGACCAGGTGTGCGATGGCGCCATCCCCGCCTCCCCACTACTCGACTTGTTTGTGCGCGGATATAAAACGGATACTGAGCATACTGAGCAAGGTGGGGGCCCCCAGTCCAGCTCCTCTCCGGCTCCGAACAGCCAGAGGAATCCCACCCTCCGACCCCGTCGCACTCGCCACCGGGTAAGAGTGCGTAGAGTAGGACTAGCTCCGATTACTGGTGACCGCCCGGCGGTCCCGTGTGATTTGCACCCAGGATAGGTCCTTCGGACACCGTAGCTTTCGGCCCATACGGCAAAACATGAGAGTTGCTGCTCTCTAAAGGCTTTGCCATTGTTTCTCAGTTCGGCCCTTCAGGTCATGCATGCAAATCGCGGCCCATCAGGCATATGAGAGTTTGCTGTCTCTCCAAGCCTTGCGCACCCAGGCAACGCCCAAAGCCGAGGTTCGTCCCTCCTGGGAACCCTTTGGTGATGTTTGCCTTACAGGTTGAGGGCACTCTGCCCTCACCTCAAAAGTCCGGTGAAGTAGCGAAAGCTCACTTGGAGCTAGCTACGTAGTCCATTCAAAAAAAAAAAAAAAAGGTGGGAGCCACTCTTGACTTGACCGCGGTCCATTGCACATGTTGTGGAAGCACCTGGGGTTGCTTATTATTGTGTAAAGACTCTGGTTAATTATTATTTTAACTATTACAGTTAGTTATTGAAATATTGCTAATAAACTTGATTTAAAGACAATCTATCTTTTGACTGCAATGTCCGATCCTGACCTCCCGCCTTCATATGCTTATGATAAGTCATTATATTTTTTTAATCTGTTTTCAATAATATTATTGCTTTGCGTTGTATTGTCACAAAGCACACAAGCAGTCGTTTTTACCCGATTGACCATCTGAGAAGGAGGGTAATGTTTTTCGTGCGTTTATATGTATTATATGATATAACTTTGTCTGTTCCATATTCGCTTCCTACAGCCTAAATGGTTTGCCGATTTTGAAGTGTGAGTTTTCATTAAATTCAAATTCGTTCCCGAAGTGTTATGGGCTGTATAGCGTCAGATAAAAATTAATATGGCGAACATAAACTGTCGAAATGGGCAGCTGGGATTCTTTATTTTTTGGAATGATCTACTTGTTGAACTTTAGAGTTAAATCACAAGATATAAAAGCCACAGTAAAACTTCATGACTAAAGTTAAGCCACCTCGCGAAGTCAGGTAAACAGACTATAAAACTTTATACTCACACGTTGTCTTCAGTTGAAACGGACCACTACCTTAAACTGACGTTTGCACGTTATAGAATTTTATTAGGACACAGTAAAATATAGAGTCGCGATATTGCAGTCAAGTTAGATGGAGCAAGCCGCTCTGCATAAGTAAAATTTGCGCCTCGGTATGGAGAATAAAATGGTCACCATTTTAGTTCTTATTGACTTCTCCAATGCTTTCAACATGGTTGATCATGGTATTCTCCTAGCTATTCTTAAACATCTTGATTTCTCATCCTCAGCTCTGGAATGGTTTTCTTCTTATCTCCATGGACGTCAACAAGCGGTTCGAATTGACCGTGACTTGTCACAGTGGAATGTTCTTGTTTCTGGTGTTCCACAAGGTGGTATTCTCTCCCCTCTGTTGTTTTCTGTATTTATAAATCTTCTATCTTCGTCTCTTAACTGTTCTTACCATTTCTATGCGGATGATCTTCAAATCTACGTACAAGTACCTGCAGTGGATATTGATGCCGGCGTTTCTCAGATAAATGCTACTTTATCAAACATTTTTTCGTGGTCGCAAGATTTTGGTATTTCCGTCAATGCATCTAAATGCCAGGCGATGATAGTGGGTAGCACGAAACAGTTGGCAAAAATTGATTAAAATAATTTATCTCCGATCTTATTCAATGGCACTGTAATAGCTTATAAAACGGTAGTCAAAAATCTTGGCCTCTATGTTGATTCGTCACTCAACTGGAATAAACAAGTTACTGAGATAAGCCGAGCGGTTACTTACTCTCTTCAATATTTGAATCGAATTAGAAATTTTCTCCCCATCAAGACAAAAATCACACTTATCCAAACATTAATCCTACCTATTATTGACTATGCTGATGTGTGCTATCCTGATCTTAATGAAGATCTTCTCAATAAACTTGACCGTCTCCTCAATAATTGCATCCGATTCATTTTCTGTCTGCGTAAATACGATCACATGTCTGCTTTCCGTTCTAAACTCAATTGGCTTCCCATTCGATTACGTAGACAACAGCGGTTAATGTGCTCTCTTTTTTCTATACTCAAAAATCCTAATTCTCCCGAGTACTTGAAATGTAAATTTCAGTATCTCGGGAATACTCATGATCGTCAACTTCGCTCTTCTGATTCTCTCAAGCTTTACACCCCTCTATTTCATTCTGGTTTTATGTCCAATTCTCTCACTATGCAAGCTATACGACTTTGGAACTCCTTACCCGAAGACATCAAGCAAGTCTCAAATCGATTTAATTTTAAGAAAAAAGTCCATGCTTTTCTCTCTGAAATAACTGGCTAGCATTCGATTCATCATTTTTTTCAACATGATGACCATATTATATATATTTGTTCTTATGTATTGTATAAAGTGTATATGTCGATATTTATTTATATATTTTAGGTTATTTTATACATATATTTTATTGAGCTTTGCTCTTAACTATGATATCTATTTATTGTTTGGCACCTATTTATTTTATCTGTTTTTCATTTCCCAAAGGTTGACTGGGAGAGAATGCTTTTAGCATTAAGTCCACCTATTGTAGCTTCTAAGGCACAATAAAGCTTTTTAAATAAAAAATAGATTTGAGGCCAAATGGACCGCTACCGTAAATGGACTTGAGGATGAAAGTACTTTATTAGAAAGCTAGCAAAATATAAAGTCCCGATATCGAAGCCAATTAAGATGAAGCAAGCAAGCAAGTACCTAGATCACCTGATATCTATGGCCTAGATTGACTTGATTGATGAAACAAATCACTATACTATAAACCGACATTTCCAAGTGACATCTTATTAGAAGCCAGTAACAAAGTCACGTATTGACAACGCAGCCAAATAAGACGGCGCGTGGCGTTTTGCACATGCAACTTCACGTGAAACAAATCATCATCATTAGATCTTTGTTTGTCTCTACTGCAAGAGCCTGACCCTCTCAGCACTACCAACGCCAGCCATGTATTAGCCAGAGCAGTCAGAGGATTTGTCCAACACTCTCCACGCTATCAAAACGGGTTTGGTTTAGCTTGTGTTTGGTAAGTCGCCTTCTACGACATTTACGGGAAGACTTAGTGTTATCTTATTCTGCTCTGCCGTGAGCCACCAGCAAACGGATCTTTACAATAAATTGACTTTAGCAAATAGATAAGTAGTATTTTTTTTATTAGGAGCTAATAAAATTTCAATTTCTGATATCGCAGTCAAATAAAACAAGCCATTTCATAGTTTATTAGATTGAGTTGAGACAACACGGACTGCTAGGTACCATAACCCAAAGACGTTTGCATTATGATAGCATTTTATTAGCAGCTAATAAAATTTCAAGTTTTGATATCGCAGTCAAACATAGCAAACCGATTTACAGTTTCGTAGATTGAGTTGACACGAAACGGACGGATGGCATAACCCGGAGTCATTTCCACGTGATAGTATTTTATTAGCAGCCAATAAAATGGTGGGTCGCGATATCGCAGTCAAATAAGATGAAGCTAGCGGCATTACCTTTCAGTAATATTATTTCGCAGAATACATCGTAGTTAAATACTGTTGTTTACAGGGTAGTAAGAAATAAACCCTTATCCGTCAAACCAACAAAAGAGCCCGTCAAAATTATATTTTTTTCCTAGGGGACCAATTATGCTACGAATTTTGAAAAATCGATATATTTATATAAATTGCGGCAAAAACGAGCCCGCTGACTTAAAAAAAACATGTGTATGAATATGACATTCATAGATACCTTTTGTTTTTGAGATCCCAGCATTGGTTCAATTTAAAAAGTTATCATTTATGATGTTAGCTATCTAGACCTGCGAGGTTGTTAGTAGTCCTGTACACATTTTGATAAATTTATTTCATCAGCAATGTATCATCATCATCATTTCGTGTAGGTGACACGGTCAGTCGACCATGCACACCCTGGTGTCAGAGTTCTTCGGAACTGCCTCTCGGCCTCTGACGTGGTTCCTTTAACGACTACCAGATGGCAGCCGAGACCACCGGCTTAACGTGCCTTCCGAAGCACGGAATCATCTGTCTTATCAGACAATCAGGTGATTAATTCTTGCAATGTCCTAACCAAACTAAAACAACTTAAAAAAGTATGCTTCCCGTGGGAATCGAACCCACGACCCCCGGGTCAACGGGGCGAACGCCTTAACCACTGGACCACGGAGGTAGTTAAATTAAATTTAAAGCAATGTATCACTTCATGAAAAGTTTTTGTGAGTATTGGATTTTTTTTTATTTGATTCAAAACGGATGTTTAACAATGAACTCTCCAAATTGAGCGATTCAGTACAACAAACTTTTGAATTTCATACATCTCATTTGCCTACTTTTGATGTTTCAAACATTGTGTCTCCATACTTTATATAAATTTTATAAATACAATCCTAATTTTCTAATCCTAACTAATATTATAAATACGAATGTGAGTTTGTCGGTTTGTTACGCTTTCACGCCCTATCACCTGAACCGATCATCATGAAATTTTGCATACACATAGGTTAGGGTACTGAGAAGGACATAGGCTATAGGTATATCACGCGGGCGGAGCTGCGGGTAACAGCTAGTATGTTAATAAATCCCTGTCCCATCCGGACCGACGCAGCCCGTCAACATAATCAATTTTTCGTATGGGACTTATCTCTTCCATGATGGTTTGGGAAAAAAAGAAAAACATAGAATACACTAGCTGCTAATCTTCCCGCGCAGACCGTAAAAGCTAGTCATGGGATTGGGCGAAATTCTAAGGAATCACGTCAATAAGCGATGTGGCTACCAACGCACCACTATATTGATTTCGTTTTCTACCTTATCGCCCAACATGCCAAACGTGGCCTTTTAGTTTTATGCCCCTTGGCTCTGTGTACCCCGCAAGGAATAAAGACGTGATAATATGTATGACAAACCAAACCGCTACTATAAACCAAATACATCTAGGGTAAAACACGGATAGTTGCCTCACTTTTCAAAAAGTTTAAATTATAAAAAAATGGGTCGTTATTAATAATACCTGATAATGTATACGAAAACATAGGTTCTTCGTCTTTTATAGAAGACCAATTCCGTTAACATAATTGATACTGGTTTTGAGTATATTAAGTTTTATTTGACCTCCTAAAAAAGGGATAGTCGCCTACTGCAGCGGATAGTTGCCAAATGTTAAAAAGAGTTAGGAGGATACTTACCGCATAGTCATACATATAACACTTAGTTTCCGCTTATACTTGCGAGGCATTCTGTTTACCTAGAATGGGCACGTGCAAGCGGTTAATATTGTTTTATATTTAAAACAAATAAGTTTAGCATAATTTTTACTTGAAAAAAAAATTTAAAATATGTGATGAAAAACAATTCGCCACAGGTAGGTTTCGAATACATTCATCACATATTTTCAATTTTAATAATATACCGAGCATTGTAATGCTATTTAAAAACCATTTAAGTGAAAAAAAAAATTCTTTGATTAAGGAATAAATGGTTATGGATAATTGCACTTAGAGCAACTATCCGCCACAATAAAAAAGGCAACTATCCTTTTTGATACGGATAGTTGCCTTTTCGATTTAGAAAATAAATAAAATCTTTTCTACAATAAAACGCAATTAATAGGGCAATTAAAGGTCTAATGTAAGCAAAGAAACAAAATGTAGTCTGAAACCACAATCAATTATAAAGATATCCAACAAAAACTAGGTACCAATATAATTTCGACGTCCGTTAATGTTTCGCAGCGGAAGATTTTTGCTGACACGGACGAAACGCGTGCACCCACTCCAACGGTTTACGTGGCAGTGAGGCCTGCAGGGGGAGCGCTTCTAACTATAATCAAGCAGTAATGCCACAAATGTACCTAACATAGAGAATTCGAAACCGACGCAAGTATCCCCCCGACGCAACTATCCGGGTTTTACCCTACACCTAATAGTTTTTATGACCTAAGATGGCATACGGGCAAGAAGGTCACCTGATGTGACCACCGCTGCTCTTGGACAACTGCAACACCAGAAGTGTTACAAGAGCATTGCCGGCCTTTATTTTCCCTCCCTAAAGGGGAAGGCGGGATGGGCCTTCGGCTCTATCACTCACTTTACGAAGCATAGAAACGCTAAAGCTACTACTCAAACGTCGATTTTCTGTGAGAGTGTGGTACTTCCCCGGATGAGCCAACCCAATCATGCTCTGTTCATTTTGCCGCATATCGCTTATCTTTGTCCCTTCATCATCATCTCTTTGACCGCCAGAACCATAAATTAGCCAGAGCAGTCAGAGGATTTGTCTTACACTCTCCACGCTGGTCAGACGGGTTGGACAGGTCTCTTTGATGTTTAAAAGCTTTGTTTAGATTGTTTTCCCTAAGTCGCCTTAACGATATCCACGGTAAAGCTTGGAGTGGTCCTATTCTACTCCGCCGGGAACCACGCAGCATCTTTCTCTCTTAGTAGCTCATAAATTCAAAGATACGGTCATCCAATAACTGAAGAATACATACAAACTCACAATGACAGATAACAGGTACTTAAGCTTTATATACAAGTAGAAGTCGAAACGACCCGCTACTATAAACCGAATACGTCTGCACATGATAATATTTTATTGAGAGCCGATAAAATGGCGAGTCGGGTATCGTAGTAAAATTATATGAGTCATACGATGGAAGTAGCTTGCAGGTTAACTTATCTGCAGAATGTATAGGTGACAGCTAGGTTGTATCATCATCATCATCAGCCTATACTTGTCCACTGCTGGACATAGTAGGTTGTATGCTGGCGACTAAATAAAATAACTTTTGATAGCTGTTTGAGTATAATATAAATAGACAAAATAAATAGACGGTTTCAAAATAAATAGACACTAGTCTATTTATTTTGAAGTCGAGCTCCGTGGCGCAGCGGTCAACACGGTAGCCTGCGACACGGGGGTCCCGGGTTCGATCCCCGGTCAGGTCAAGATGGAAAAAGATCTTTTTCCTATTGACCTGGGTCTTGGATGTTTATCTATATAAGTATATATTATAAGATATAGTATCGTTGAGTTAGTATCCCATAACACAAGTCTCGAACTTACTTTGGGGCTAACACAGTTTGTGTGATTTGTCCGTAGGTATATATTTATTTTGAAACTAACAGCCCTCCGGCTGCGCCCTTTGCATGTGTTATACCTATAAACCTTTCTCATGAATCACTCTATCTATTGGTGAAAACCACATAAAAATCAGTGCATCCGTGTTTTGAGTTTATTGTGAACAGACAGGCAGACGCGGCGGACGACTTTAATTTATAATCAGATAAGTTGCATAATTTAAAAATAATTTATACCCCTGCTTGTCGCACCGTACATCGCCCATTGCAGTCCGGGGAAGAATGCAAATCTAACGATACCTCAAACTGTAAAATCTAACATGCCGTTTAGGCTACAGGAGACAACAATGGAACCGACATACTAACATACATTAAACATACATATGTAAGAAAAACATTACCTTTCTTCTGGATGAGCCTGTCGGGTAAGTACACATTCTAACATACATATAACTTATTATTTGACGAGCTCCGTGGCGCAGCGGTCTGCGACACGGATGGTCCCGGGTTCGATCCCCGGTCAGGTCAAGATGGAAAACGATCTTTTTCAGATTGACCTGGGTCTTGGATGTTTATCTATATATGTATTTGTTATAAAATATAGTATTGTTGAGTTAGTATCCCATAACACAAGTCTTTCATAAGAACATACTTTGGGGCTAGCTCAATCTGTGTGATTTGTCCGTATATATTTATTTATTTATTATTATTTATTATTTTGCAAAATTTTATATTATTTCTGATATTTTTTGGCAAAACAGTTCTTTAGAAAACTGCAAAGAATATAATAATAATATAATAGGTAGGTATAATAAGACGAGTACTCGAACTTACGTGATAGAGAACCATTGTTGCATATACGGATAATCTGAACTCTATGGAATATATCCATACCACGAACATACATTTTATATTGGATTATCTCCTTAATATGAAACAATTCAGCGTTCGTGTCTATCTGTCAATTTTCTTTTTTCCGGTCCACTGCCGCGGGGCGACGTTTATAGCCCTGGGGAGTTGTAGCCTGAGTCTCCATCAATTCAAGACTGCATTTCTTTCTGTTATTAATCAGGTGTCTAAGGTCATGTAAGTAAAATGCAAATTATACAAAAGGAATAAGTGCCTAAGTACTCATCTGCTCGGAATAGTTCGGTGGCGAGCATCCCAAACTTGACTTGAAAATTACCTCCTGAGTTGTCCGAAACTACATATAGTCGACAATCCCGATAAAATAGCACGTGAGTGAACCGTTTTTAACATTATCGAATTCATGTTTGCGCACTAAAAATTACGTCACGAATGAGGCACCAAATGGCAGCACTGTATCGTCGAGTTTGACAAGTCATTTTATCATTGGATAATGTTTGACAAGCAGCAAAAACTGTCACATGGGTCTGGTAAGCTGTGATTGGAACAAAATCATAGCTTACCAGACCCGAGGCCGCAGTACTACCGCCACTAATGTCAGATCACCCTCATTAGTTAATAAATAAATATATAGTGACAAATTATACAACGAAATATTAGTTGGAAAAACTCTCTTACAAAGCGTATATAGCCCTAGACTGTAATGCGACTATACGTATTTATAACAATGTAGGTCACGACTCACGGAGTTACGACGGCTCAAGAGCTGAAAACCCTAGAAGACTAACTCTAGTTAGAAGAGAGTAGGGCTCTCTGAGCACAATTGCTGTAATACCAGCAAGATTTTTAGAAATTGACTATTATTATGTAACTTCTACGATACAAAATATTTATAAATCTAGTAGGAAGAGTAGGGCTAACTGAGCTAAATTTTCTGTAATACCAGCAAGATTATTAGAAATTGACTATTATTATGCAACTTCTACGAAATAAAATATTTACAAATTATTATGTAAAAGCGTAGCCCTTCATCCTATGTATCCTCTGACTACTCAGGCTAGTATATGGCTAATATGGCTCTGGTAGTACAGAGAGGGTCGTGCTCCTGCAGTGGAGACTAGAAAGACCTGATGATGATGATGATGTAGCCCTTCAGGCAAGTTGGGACCAAAACTGAACTGAGTTTCTTTCGGCGTATTCTTCTCAGCAGTTGTCTTTCCTAAAAGCTAGTTGTTTATTAATTTGGCAAATATAAAAAAATGACGTTCAAAAAGCGATGCATGATATCCAAATTTGAACAAAAATTACATTTCATTTCAAAGTATAGATACCTAGAAGCCTAGCTAGATAACCTAGAAGAACCTTAAAAAATTGAATTGTATAAGTAATCAAAAGTATGCCCAGGAGTGTCATCCTCAACTGTCTGGGGGTTGCGAGTATGACATCGGATACGCGCGCCCGAGTTGCTACTTCATCATCATCATCAGGTCTTTCTAGTCTCCACTGCAGGAGCACGAACCTCTCTTTACTACCAGAGCCATATATTAGCTTGAGTAGTCAGAGGATTTGGCCTACACTCTCCACGCTGGCCAGGCGGGTTGGAGAGGTCCCTACTTACTTATATCAAATCCATCTGAGCAAGTAGCATCCCAAATACCTTTATCCCATCCCCAGCCTGAACCGAGATAAGCCGAACAAAACTGCGCTCACCAACCCTGCTGCAGTGGTGATTTTACCAAACCCCCCCCCCCCCCCCCCCAGTGAAAATCCTTGGAGGACGCCAATGTCCAACAGTGGACTTGATGGTGGATCATAATGATGATTATGAAGTAATCAAACAAGTTTTATAATAACACCGTTATGTTGCTTTGATTCCGTAGGACTATAAGGTGATTATATTATGTATGTACATTTACAGTGTACTGCAATAGTAACCTGAGCATAACCGCTATCTAGAAACAACTTTTAACCCCTAAAATGTCGGCGGGAGATTAGACAGCCATTATGCACAGGCGGTCGGTAAACTCGAGGACTTATTGACGAGCACTAAACTAGATAACTGACCTAGTTAGTTGTAAATCTACTTATCTAAAGCATATAATGCAACTAGCTGCTACCCGCGGCTTCGCCCGCGTAATATATAGCCTATGTCCTTCTCGGTACCTATGTGTATGAAAATTTCATGATGATCGGTTCAGTAGATACGGCGTGAAAGCGTAACAAACAAACAAACAAACTCACTTTCGCATTTATAATATTAGTTGGGATTACTATTTGGAAAAATAATTCGTTTATATAATTTACGTTTTAGTTGTGGTAGAGCCACGCTACCGGCGAAAATCACTTTTGCTGGTAGCATGAATGGGCCGGCTCGTCCGGGAAAGTACCACACTCTCACAGAAAATCGACGTTTGAGTAGTAGCTTTACAGCTTCTATGCTTCGTTCGGTGAGTGAGAGCGCCGGAGGCCCATCCCCCCTCCCCTCTGGGGAGGGAAAAATAAAAGGCCGGCGACACTTTTGTCATACCCCTGGTGTTACATTAGTCCATGGGCAGCGGTGATCACTTACCATCAGGTGACCCGCTTGCTCGTTTGCCGTCCTATGACATAAAAAAAAAAGTCTTTGTCTCCGTGGCGCAGCGGTCAACACCTGCCGGCCTGCGACACGGATGGTCCCGGGTCCGATCCCCAGTCAGGTCAAGATGGAAAATGATCTTTTTCAGATTGTCCTGGTTCTTGGACTTTATCTATATAAGTATCTATTATAAAATATAGTACCGTTGAGTTAGTATCCATAACACAAGTCTGGAACTTACTTTGGGGCTAACTGAATCTGTGTGATAAGCCCCTATATATTTATTTATCTATTATAAAATATAGTGTCGTTGAGTTAGTACCCCATAACTCAAGTCTCGAACTTACTTTGGGGCTAGCTCAATCTGTGTGATTTGTCCATATATATTTATTTTTTTATTATTGTTATATGTTGGTACTATTAACATTGGTAATTTATTTACTTAAGTTGGTATATTTATTTATTTAAGTCTATCTTTGTAAACCAACTTTTGATTTTGCCACGTTTTTTGGCTTTGTTCACGTCGGCTTTAGGGATTTAGATGAATTTTTGCACGCAGATAGTTTATTACCCAGATTATCAACAAAGGCTTTTTATCCCGTCGTCGTCTGGAGAAAAACGGTAAGTATGTTTTCGCGTTAATTCCCGACATTGCATTTAATAATCATGCAACGCGAAAGTTTAAAAGTAGTTACTGTATAGTACTTACTCGTACTCACTTAAGAGGCTTACATCACCGAAACTAGCGACACCCGTTATTTAATTCTTGTTCTCCGAAAAAAGAACAAATTTGAAAAAATCTACGTAAGTACTTTCTTAGTAAATTACTTGTAGTAATTTTAGAAGAACTTTTCATCGACATCAGCATTTCAGATTGAGAGAATTATTCATTACCGCCAAAAGTGGCCGCTTTTGGCGGTAATGCGTAGTTCACTTGATTTACCTAATACAAAATAATGAAAAGCAATACAAAAAAATACTAGAAGTCATTTACTAGTGAAGTACTTACGTTGATTTTTACAATTGATCTTATTTAGGTATTAGTAAAAGAAATAAAACCAAGGGTGGCGCTAGTTGGCTAGTGTAAGCGCCTTAAGTTAAAATTTACATACATAAACTCTAAATTGAATTTGAAATTAAAATTTAAAAAAATCACATAAAAAAACACTGGCTAAGCAACAAATTACAAAAAAATGAACAACAATTAGCGACAGTGCGACAGCAAAAGGAATGCATAGTCATAGAAACATTTCTTTAGATCCCATTTACAAATTTGTTCGAATGACGGAAAATAGATTTAATAAGAACTCCATCAATAATGAGAGATCTTTAAAAGAAATCCGATAAAACCGGTGTAAATTAAGATCGTGGGCGTTTCAATTGTACGAATTCGTCCAAATACGACGTACATTCTAGACGGATATCTAAAGATCATTAGCACCATTGAGGAGCCCGATGGTCCAGTGGGCGTAAGCATTATTAACGCTAACGCATGTTAAGTAACTCCGGGCGCAGCCCCCACTCGGATTGGTAACCGCAAGTGGCATAAAAATATCTCGAGCTCCTTCTTGCTTCGGTAGGCACGTCAAATCGTTGATCCCGGCTGTCATCATCGATGGCAGTCGATAAGCTATTTCAGATGCCTTTAGGCAGCTTGCAAAATCTGACACCCGTGTTGGCGACTTACACACACGAAAAACAAACAATTAGCACCATGATAAAAGGTGCTAATGTTTTTTTTTATTATATATGCAAACGAGCAAGCGGGTTTGTTTGTTTGTTTTTCGTATGTGTAAGTGGCCAACACTGGTGTCAGATTTTTCAAGCTGCCTTAAGGCATCTGACATAATATTATCATCATCAGGTCTTTATTAGTCTCCACTGCAGGAGCACGACCCTGTCTGTACTGCCAGAGCAGTAAGAGGATTTGACCTACACTCTCCACGCTGGCCAGACGGGTTGGAGAGGTCTCTTTAATGTTTATAAGCTTTGTTTATTAGTTTCCTAAGTCGCCTTTTACGACATCCACGGAAATATTTGGAGTGGTCCTATTCTTCTCTGCCGGGAACCACACGGCATCCGGGAACCACACGGCATTTATATTATGTATAATCATATTACATGTATGTTTGAGGGATCGAAAAACTACTAGCGTTTGTCGAATTTGCAAAAACGGTACGAACCACTACTGAGAAGTGTACGCTGAAAGAAACTCAGTCCAGTTTCTCCTTCTTTCATGAATTCATCTTTCTTTTATATGGATTCGATGTCGCGTTAGGCCAGGCTAACTTGACGCTTGCTAGGCAACTGGCTGTAATGACTTTGCCTTATTAGTGGAAGTCTTTATTAGCCCTCCACTTTTACGCCCACTAAACGTAGCCTTTAGGTTTTGTGACCTAGGGCTTTGGATACATACGTAACAATGTGTAATATATTTCATTATCATCATCATCTCAGCCACAAGAAGTCCACTGCTGGACATAGGCATATAATATATTTCTCATCTCTCAATTCATAAAAGATAAACAGACAAGACCCAAATCAATTTAGAAGAGATCATTTTTCATCTTGACCTGACAAATATGTATATGATTGGAACTCGAATTTTTCATGTAAGTTCAACGCCTCCGCCGAGCTTATTGTTACCGCTTCCTTTATGATCTGATTTCGTTTGTAAATGCTTCGTAATCTGAAGATAATTTTCTCCGAAATATAATCCCTCGTTTCTAAGGCTTCTGTCGTTACGGGAGATATAAAAATGTCAGCTATAAATTGTACGCTGTACGTGCTACAAAAGATGCTTGTGCTGTTAACTGCGGTCGGTATAAGAAAAAGACATTTCCTGATCAAATCAAATCAATTTATTGTGGAACACCGGTTACAAAGGATTTTAATATTTACATTGTTTAACTGTGACTTGTCTTAAAAGACGTACTTACAATATTTGTATTTTATATATTTACAGACAATTTTCAATATGTAACATTTTGAAACTGCAAATAAGTAAATTAAATCAATTTTATAATTAAACATTATATTGGTCAAAATATCAAACAAGTAGTCTCTTACAAAATAATGACATATGATGCATCGAACTCCGAGATCCTCTATTAACAGCATTGATACTGAAATATAATTTGGCCAAGTTTCTACGGCCGGTTCCTTGCCTGACGCCAACTCTTTGGATAGTTTCAGGAGCACAATTTTTGAACTGCAAGTATTGATCTGCTAGCTTCCGCATTGTGAATTTCAATCGTCTCTATTTTCAAACCATTATTAGGATGGGTTTTTTGAATGATCGCACAAGACCACTGGACTCAAAAGTACTTACGTACATTTTTCTGATGGGCCTGGGGCTTGGATTTTTATCTATTATAAAAAATAGTATAGTTGAGTTACTAACCTACGACACAAGTTCATAACTTACAATGAGTGACAAATCACACAGATTCACTTAATCTGTGTGATTTGTTCCTACATATTAATTGATAGGAAATCATAAAGTTAAGGAGATAAATCTGTATTTTGATAATTTGATTTGTCTAGGTAAGTACTTACAGTTAAAATTCATTCATAAAATAAGCTCAACTCAGAAAACATAACAAATTTACTATCTCTGTGACCCAAAAAGGTGCATAATATTGCACGATAAAGCAGAATGGCTGCCAATGCCGTGATTTATGGCGACTCATTCATCAAGCTGTGCAAACACTTTTTCAGGCGCGAAAATTAACTTGTTTTATTTAGTGGGGCGGCCTACTACGGCTTTTAATTTTGCATTTTTGACATAACGAAAATCTCAGTAGTCAGGTAGATGTGGCTAGAAGTAACTATTTATATTCCGTTTTTAACCTACACGCCCACCATACGCCGAAACGTGGCCTATATAGGGGCGCATCACACAGATTGAACTCGCCCCACAGTAAGTTGTGACCTTGTGTCATAGGATACTAACTCAATGATAATAAAAAAGCTGCTCCATGAAAACGAGCTCCGTGGCGCAGCGGTCAATACGCCGACCTGTGACATGGATGGTCCCGGGTTCGATCCCCGGTCAGGTCAAGATGAAAAAGATTTTTTTCAGATTGACCTGGGTCTTGGATGTTTATCTATATATGTATTTGTTCTGTTCTCTATTTATATCCGTTTAAAAAAAAAGATAGGCAAATAGATAGCCAAGACGGAGGCTAACCTGACAACGATAATTTCATTTAATCATTAACAGGCTGGGGATCGAACACCCGGGATCCCTCGTGTCACAGGCTGGCCACTGCGCCACGGTGGCTGTCAACACTTTTACATCTAGGTATTCGTGCCTTTTCTTTGGACAAAGACAATATAATACTAACGTAACAGACTGCCCACCTCATACAAAAATATTGGACTAAATTAAGGTTGCGAAAAGCAGGCGAATGTATGGCGCAGGAGAGTTACTTGCTACTCGATACTAGATGGCGGTAATCTGCGTTAGCCTTTAACTTACTAAATATACGGTGTCATTTTAAAATATTATGCCTAAAATATTGTTTTGATTTTTAATAAGATATATTTTGTGAATCTATGTTTTTATATTCTCATAATACGGTAGATACAATGTTGTGTAGTTTCGAGTGGCGCCATCTATGCGAGTCTCTGAGAACAAATCGTACGATTAAGGCGTTGAGACCACATGCTTTAGATAAGGAGAAAAGACGTAGAAATTTTACCTCAAGGGTTTTGTTAGTCAACATTGTATAACACGGTATAACGTGACATTGCCGTGGCGGTTGAATTAATTCAACAGACATAGTTGATGACTGACTCGCATATAATTACCATCAACTGTCATTCCCTAGGGTTAATTATTCAATTTAGTACAGTCGTCATTCAATATGTAAAGTTAAAAGGTTAGTTTAACCCAGGGGGATTCGCTAATCAACACTACTAACACAAATAAAGCTAAAGCCCTACGAACAGATTTTAAATATTAGGGGTTAGGTTCATCTGCCCCCGACTGTTCATTAATAAATAAATATATACGGTCAAATCACACAGATTGAGTTAGCCCCATAGATATCAGAATATACATCTCTGTGGTTAGCCCCAAAGTAAGTTCGAGACTTGTGTTATAGGATACTAACTCAACGATACTATATCCTAATCCTAATTAATATCATAAATGCGAATGTGAGTTTGTTTGTTTGTTACGCTTTCCCGCCCTATCTACCGAACCGATCATCATGAAATTTTGCATACTCATAGGTTAGGGTACTGAAAAGGACATAGGCTATAAATCACGCGGGCAAAGCCGCGGGTAACAGCTAGTTTTATAATAAATACTTATATAGTCAGACAGCCAAGACCCAGGTCAATCTGAAAAAGATCATTTTCCATATTGACCTGACCGGGGATCGAACCCGGGATCATCCGTGTCGCAGGCAGGTGCAGCGTTCAACACGCCAGCCTGCGACACAAGTGGTTCCGGGTTCGATCCCCGGTCAGATTATGATGGAAAACGATCTTTTTCAGATTGGCCAGGATCTGGGTCGTTTATCTATATAATTATCTATTATAAATATAATATCGCTGCATTAGTATCCTGC
This sequence comes from Rhodophaea formosa, assembly GCA_963082605.1. Classification (NCBI taxonomy): domain Eukaryota; kingdom Metazoa; phylum Arthropoda; class Insecta; order Lepidoptera; family Pyralidae; genus Rhodophaea; species Rhodophaea formosa. Next base: position 22,810,412 of record OY720208.1, read on the forward strand.
GACACATTCTCTACTTACTGTGGGGCTAGCTCAATCAGTGTAATTTATCCCTATATAAAAATAATTACGTAGCGTTCAAATAAATTCAACGAACATAGTTGAGGAGGAATTTGGCTATAAGTAATTGCCATCTACTGTAATTTCCTCGTTAACCCAGGAGGTTTCGCATGACAACACTATTAACCCAAACACAAAGCGAATGTCTTATCTAAATGGATCATCCCTCCGGTGCATTTACTTTTAGATACAATGTTTGTTTGTTTTTCGTGTGTGTAAGTGGCCAACACTGGTGTCTTGACATAGCTTAACGACTGCCATCACTGATGACAGCCGCGACCAACGGCTTTACGTGCCTTCCGAAGCACAGAGGAGCTCGAGATATTTGTATGCCACTTGCGGTCACCCATCCAAGTGGGGACTGCGCTAGGGTTGCTTAACATGCGGAAGCGCTTATTATGCTCGCGCCCACTAGGCCAACGGGCTCCTCAATTACATTTAGATACAAAAGAGTAGTTATATAAAATGCTCATTAAATTGATTTTCGCGATTGGTTTACCGAAAAATATTGACATAAATACAAACTACCGTGTGATTCCCGTCAGAGAAGAATAGGACCACTCAAAGTCTTCCCGTGGATGTCGTAGAAGATGACTTAGGAAACACAAGCTAAACGAAACTTATAAACATCAAAGAGACCTCTCCAATCCGTCTAGTGAGAGTGGTCAGTGTGGAGATTGTAATATATGGCTCTGACAGTACAGAGAGGGTCGTGCTCCTTTAGTGGAGACTAAAAAAGAGCCGATGATGATGATGATAATGATGATACAAACTGATTGATATGTCAGCTAACTTGCACATAATGAGACGAAAGTACAAGGCGGGCTTGACATCTCATAAATTTGGGGCACTAGAGTATGACATTACCCAGATTGCTAGCTCGATTAGTTGATATTTAAGTTTTTGAACTAAATCAGATTCATTTTTAAATCGTCCGTCACAAACAAGTAAAGCATTACAAATAGTATTATCCCTTCAGTCTTAAATATTAAAATAATTTTAATTGATGAAGGTGCGTTTATTATTTAGCATTGTTCTCATCTCACTCATAATCAGCAAGTAGTACTCGTATTATAATTGATGAGACGAATTGATTAAAGGAATGATGATGGAATGCGGATATGTAAATAAAAGGAAGAAATGTAACAAATTGGACATTTGAACCTAAAATGTAAGTCAATATTTGTCTTCACTAACGCGCCCAAACTACGAAGAAGATACTATCATATCATATCATTTATTGCATTGCATTACATATGTTATGTACACAAATATGTTACATATTTTGACTAAATACATATGTACTTTGTCAGGCATTGCAAATATTGCAATGGGACAAGAGAGAGGGATCATGCAGATATTCTGTAACGGACTAATAGGTTTTTTTCTTAGAAATTCTTTCAACATATTTAAACACTTTTTGTAATTATTTTCATCCTTTATACATGGCGAAATTTTGATCGTTCCGGACCATTAAAGAGGTGATTCATTCTGTCAATATAAACAACTTTTCCTAAGGGACAAATGATGTGAACTCAAAAAAAATTTCGACATTCCTATACAAATTGCCCGGGCGGCTGAACACTTTTGTATGAAAATGTCGAAATAAAATTTGAGTTTCCAGCATTGGTCCCATAGGAAAAATGGTTCATATCGACGGGCTGGATCACCCCTTTAAGGGTCCGGAACGATCAAAATTTCACCATGTATATTTAGGCAGATTATTATAAATCTTTACTGACATTGGATAAGGTCCTGAGCTGTGAATTTTGATGGTACTATTACGAGTATTAAACGACCGACTGCCATTATTATCTCAAGACAATAAAATCTTTGTTTGCTGTGCCCAACAATGGTGCAACCAGTACTTAATTAAATGAAACATCCTGTAAAACTATGGCTTGCAATAAAAATCTAAAATCTCACCAAAGACAAAAATTGGAGTGACGTTAAGAGACACCTGGACGTGCATGTCTCCATGCAAACGAAAAAAGCGAATTGAATATTTGAAAATTTTTCATTAATTAATCTCATTATAATCTACGTACGTTCCTATACAGCTTGGTTAAAATACCAATGATTTAAGAATTACAAGCCTTTTCAAATTTGTATGGAAATATTGAGAGGCGTATAATTCTCAAACTATTGATAATTTAACCAAACTGTATAGTAACGTACGTAGATTATAATGAGATTAATTGATTGGATGCTTAATTTTACTCCAAAATTATCAAATATTGCCACAATTCCCTTTTTCCGTTTATATGGAGACATGCGCGTCCAAGCGACTCTTAAGATGAAGTTTGAATTTGTATCGTCCACTGCATAGATAAAAAAAAATTTCGTCTCTCTGAAAGTCCACTGCGTGTTTTTAACCTTATATTCATAAAGCAAGTTTTTCGTCAGCGCAAATGTGGTATGACGTGGCATTGACGTAGTGGTAAAATCAATTAAACAGACATAGTTGGTGAGGGACTTGGATCTAATTGCCATCAACTGTAATTTCCCATGTCTCTAGAGGTTAGTTACTCGTATTCGATTTCATACAGATGTACATTTACATATTACAATCATCAGTGCATATTTTGATATAGGTTTTTAACAAGAACATTATATACGTATGAATAGCTTTCTATAGCTAAAATATTTATATATTACTAATCAGTCCTTTAAACTAAGAGAAAAAGTTAAATTTTTCTTACCGTTTTTGGCATAAACGGCCAACTTTGGCAAAAACACAAATTCAGCTTCACGTTCTAACTTTAAACTGTAAAGAGTAGTTCATAAGATAGTTCCAATACATACATACATACTATCACGTCTTTTCCCTTTGCGGGGTAGACAGGTCTGTAAGACCTTAAGACCATGTTTAGCATGTTGGTGGACTTGTAGGTGAGAACGGAATCAAATGTGTATAGTTATGGGTTGCTAGCCGCATCACCAGTTGACATGATTCCTGACGGTCATTCCTTCGTTTGGCTCCAATATGTTTCCATGGTTTCAATGGTTGTCTAGGGCCTCACATTTTTTTTATGATATCTGTTTTTTTTTTCAAATAATTTATTTCAAAATTATGGCAACATTGCCCCATTAAATCAATGTATCCCCTAATGTTTAATGTTCAAATTTTAGGGTGATTGATCAATATAATCACGAAAACCACATACACAGAATCAGATGTAATTGGGCACATAAATAGTTTACACATAGGACTTTACTTTTCATTGCAGAAAAAGCCACAGGTAGAAACTAGGAAATTTGCATATAAGTATTTATATAATTCAACTTGTGTCAATGTAAAAACCCGTGCCAAGCTTACTAGTTGAAAATTTATGGAGAAATACGTACATAAAATGTGAATTAATTCTGTCATGACTTGCAGAATATTAATAGTACCTAGTCCTATGTTAATATGAAAATTAATTATGATTATGAAATTGTTGATATATTTTAACTAGATTTTCTTTTAACTTTCCTGAAAAAGTTTAACCATCATTATACGAGACATGACATAAGAGACTTCGACGAGATTTAAGAGGGCCCCGAACGCACATCTCCATACGAACAAAGAATTGAGGCAATATTTGATAATTTTTATGTAAAATTAAGCATTCATCAATAACTATTATCAAATACTGCCACAATTTCCTCTGTCCGTTTGTATGCCTCCATACATAATTAAGGCGCGGCGTAAGTTTGCGATAAGAATCAATAGTAAATCAGAATTATTTACCCAAGCACAAGCGTGATATTGCCTTTCTCATTTCACACATTGACTATCTTAACAAAAGGGTCAACTCTACATACTCGTATTTATCAATACACAATTTTGACAATTACTCAGTTTCATGTATAATAGAGTATAGAATAGTCTAAAATTTTAACGTATCATTATTCAACTTCGATTAACTTTGGAATCAAACTGCAAACACAACTATTCCCTACAAAAAATCAAATTCGTTCTTATATTCCTTAATTCATAACAATCGGGATAATATTTTTTTTATTAATTTCAAGGTTGATCCAACACAATACATTGATTCATTTTCTGAGTTATCGTATACATCACATCTTGAAAGCATTTTAATATACCTGTTACGGAGAATATTAAATCCTAGAATACAATGGATATACTAAGAAAAGGCAGGAAATTGAAACTGACGAATGAATGAAAGGGTAAAATGGAATCGTCGATCTGGCAACATCGACAATACAAGTTTTGATTAGGTATTATTTCAAGTAATATTCAGTTTATAATGACTTTAGGTTGAGAAGGCTTGGCAGAAATAATTAATACTTTTCACAATGAGGAAATTATCAGAGCAGGCTCCGCTAAATGACTGATTTTGTTGAGTTTTTCCATCCTAATTCGCTTGTGATGTGATACCATTTGATGTTCTTTACATTATGGAAATAATCAACACTGAAACCAGGTTCTTTTTAGTTTACATGGGATTTATTTTGCATTCACAATGCTATTTTATCTTATTTATTAAATAAAGAAAATAAGAAATGGTCCTGCCCGCGTGGAATTTTTTTACCGTTTCTTATTTTCTTTATTTAATAAATCAGGTTCTTTTTGTTTTCTTATTAAAGAGCTTAGACTTAAAAAGACCTGATGATGATGATGATTAGAGAGCTAGGTTGTTATCCGTGGAGTATCTGACGACCTTCATTCTTCCCTGTTTAAGGTCAATTTCCCAACACCTACGTAGTTAACTAAAATTTATCTGTTTCTTAAACTTATACTAGGTAATGCCCACATACCCTTCATATATTGTTTTGAAAAATAATCGTGTTTCAAGAGATGACCCAACATTTTATAAACCAAGTTATATTTAGCAGTTTAAGAGCTAGGACTTATTGATAAAATTTTGGGACACAATAATGACAATTTTGGCACAAATAATCGAGCTGTTTGCAGCTGTGTTTTTCTTTTTTCACAGTAAACACAATGAAGTACAATTTTATTACAATTTGATTCAATGGTTTGCTCCTCTGCATAAAATTCTCTGGTAAAAACTTCTTCTTCCTTATCTCTACTAGAGATCTATAAGGGCCCACTATACGAATGAGAAAATCGTGGCGATTATATCGCTGTGCCATGTATTTCTGTACATACTCTATCTACACTCCCTTAGAAAGTGTACGTACAGGCGATTTGACTCTTGATTTGACTTTTGATTTGTCAATCGTATCGCCTATAAAATAAAACAAAACTTTCTATTCCTCCATGCTGGTCTCAGACAAAAGAAAAAAAAAATAGAATGTAGCGGTTGCATCTCTTCCCGTATAGACCATAGAAGCTGGTGAAGGGAAAGGGCTAGGAATTATAGCAATAGGTGATGCGGCTAGCAACCCGTCATTATTTGGATTCCGTTTTTCACCAAACGCCGAACCAACACGCTAAATGTGACTTTTCATCTTATGGTTACTTAATGTCAACTTAACTTTCTAAATAGAAGCCGTTTCTTAGACCAAGTGTAATTCGGAGACTTATATTATGAAGCTTTTCAAGTCTTCAAGAAAGCCAACATTGGCTGATGTAAGTTTGTCGGGTCCTACTCACCCAGCTAGTTAGAGTAGGCCCAACATGTATGAAGGAAGGTATTAAATGCTCCGCGGAGAGAGAGAGAGTTCAAGAACACAACACAACTCAGATAACGGATTTTAATTAGTAGTAGTAAATACAATTAGTAAAATAATACTTATTGTAGGCGAGTGCCTATAAGTTAGGGTCGAGAGATCACGACCAAGGAATAGAATGGAATGATTGAGTGATGAGGAAGGAATGCGAAGAAGATTTGAAAATGGAATTTGGAATTTAAAATGGAATTTAATTTGGAATTTAAAACGAATTTCGAAATAAAAGTGGACAGGATGATGATGATTGGGAAATGAGGTGAAAAGCAAGATGCAGCATGAAGGTTATCATGCGCATCGTTACAAGTTTAATTCAAAAGTTTGTTTCCTATCTCCGGGGGTAAACTTTAAAACCGCGACATTCTCAACTAGATAAGAGGTGTGTTACTTCAGATAACACATAATTTTACAAGCTATTTAATTTATTAATCAGACAGATATATTATGTGTTTGAGGTCTTAGGTTCAGTCCGTAAGGGAAAAACGTGTAATAATATGTATACCTGAGTTATATAAGAGAGAAGCGGACACGTCGCGATTCTCTCGGTTGTGGAGACCGCTCTTAAGAGCGTATACTAGCAGTATTTTTTCAATATGGTTTCCACACAAATGTATTTCTCTATTTTCTCGCTGAAAACTGATTCTAGAGCCACAATTATTTTTTCATAAAATCTAGTACTAAAATAGGGATGGAAAAAACGGTTTTTGTACAATTTTTTTTCTTATAAACAGTTTTTTTGAAAAAACAAAACATAGGGACATACCTATTTTAGTAATAGATTGTATGTTAGAAGAATTGTGCCTCTAGAAGCAGTTTTCAGCGAGAAAATAGAGAAATACATTTGTATGGAAAACGCACTGCTAGTATACCCTCTTAAGCAATCACAAACTGCACTCGATCACCACTCACAGCTGTGCACAAAATGACGTTCACTAAATATGCCCATTTGTTTGGCAAATGTCAATATCGATCCCACAAGACTATGTTGTGAAGTTGTATTCATCATCATCATAATCAGGTGCAGGAGCACGACCCTCTATTCAGCAATTTATACAATAAGCCATAATTATTGCGGGACGATAGGTACATGTATCAATGGTATCAACACACTGGCACCTTATAGCCGTTTCTTAGACCAAGTGTAATTCAGAGACTTATATTAAGAAGCTTTTCCAGTTTTCAAAAAAGCCAATTTCGGCTGATGTAAGTTTAATTCTAAAGTTTGTTTCCTATCTCAGGAGGTAAACATTAAAACCGCGACATTCTCAACTAGATAAGAGGTGTGTTACTTCACATAACACATAATTTTACAAGCTTTATTTAATTTATTAATCAGACAGATATATTTTGTGTTTGATGCGTTTTTTATATAAGAACTAGCAATCTTTCTTCACTCCCTTATTTCAACCACTAAGAAGGTGAATTTCTAAAAATCTTACTCTCATTTACATAATGAAGGAACCCCTGTATCAAATTTTCGGTTGTGCGTTAATACATAAGTCATTACGCCAGGTTTATTACTATGATCTATCGAATTTAACTCAAAGTACGTGTAACTTTGACCTTCGCAAAGTAACGCCTAAATCAAATCAGTAGAGGTAAGTAAGTACAAGGAGGGTTATGCTCCTGCAGTGGAGACTAAAAAAGACCTGATGATGATGAAGTAGAGATGAAATGGAAATGAAATATCATCATCATCTTCAGGTCTTTATTAGTCTCCACTGCAGGAGCACGACCCTCTCTGTACCGCCAGAGCAGTCTGAGGATTTGGCCTACACTCTCCACGCTGGAGATGAAATATATTTTTTGTAATTTGTTTATTGCTTTATTTAAATGAACTAAATTTAGCTTTATTTTAGTTTTTAAGTACAAATATTATATTCAAACACAATTTAAATATTTTTTACTGAATAAATAAATTAAATGAATAAATTAATCCTAGAGCTACTTACATTGTCGTATAATATGAATTCTTTAACATTATGCGGTCCACTAACGTACGAAGTACACTTACCTTCGATACGACTGCGGGGCGACGGGCCAGCTCCTTCGGGACCTCAGCACCAGTGCGACCCGGGGCATGGAGCCGTGAATGTTGCCCCCCATCTGCGGCGCCGACGTGCGTTTACGGCTCCAACCACGACGTCCGCTATTAGCGCCCCACAGGTGGGATGTCCCGTGCTCTATATGAAAAAATAATTTTATAAGTAAACAGAGTAAGAAATACATACATAAACATAAACAGTATCAAGTCTTTATTACTTGCGTGGTAGACAGAGCCCAAGTTCATAAAACCCAAAGGCCAGCCTAGCGTGAATGGGCGAAAGGTGGAAAGCGGAATCAAAATAGTAATGGGTTGTTTACCGCATCGCCTCGTGTTTCTTTAGATTTTGGCCCATTCCCTTGACTGGTTTTACGGTCAGCTCGGGAAGAAAAGCAGCTGGTACATTTTTTGTTTTTCTTTTAAATAAATAAATATATACGGACAAATCACACAGATTGAGCTAGCCCCAAAGTAAGTTCTTAAGAAAGACTTGTGTTATGGGATACTAACTCAACGATACTATATTTTATAACAAATACATATATAGATAAACATCCAAGACCCAGGTCAATCTGAAAAAGATCGTTTTCCATCATGACCTGACCGGGGATTAAACCCGGGACCCCCGTGTCGCAGGCTGGCGTGGTAACCGCTGCGCCACGGAGCTCGTCAGTCGGAGTTTCTTTTCTTCGAAACCATCATGGAAGAAGAAGAGTAATAGATCCCAACTAATATTAAAATGCGAAAGTGAGTTTGTTTGTTTATTACGCTTTCACGCCTTATCTACTAAACCGTTCATCATAAAATTTTGCATGCACGCACATGAGATAGGGTACTGAGAAAGACATAGACTATATATCACGCGGGCAAAGCCGCGAGTAATAGCTAGTCAATAATATTAAAGAAAAAGTAAATGAAGAATCATTAAAGACTATAAGTCGAAATAAAGACCTATATTTTGACGTGGTTTTCTACTCAGTCAAGTCAACTCATCAGGTCTTTTTTAGTCTCCACTGCAGTAGCATTACCCTCTCTGTACTACCAGCCGGCCTATTTACTAACTCTGATGACGGGTGTCGATGCCTATCAATCTAGAATTTACTGTTACAATGCGGGTTTTGCTTGCTCGAACTTTTTATTTGAAATACAAAAACCGCATTGTAACACTAAATTCTTGATTGATAGGCATCGACACCTGTCATCCGAGTTAGTAAATAGGCCGGCAGAGCCATATTTCAACTAGAGCGGACAGAGGATTTGTCGTACACTCTCCACGATGGCCAGACGGGTTAGAGAGGTCTCTTTGACGTTTATAAGCTGTTTAGCTTGTTTTTCTTTAGTCGTCCTTCTAAACCATCCACGGGAAGACTTGGAGTAGTCCGTACTCTCCACACTAAAGTTTCTAAACGTAGCCGTTAGATATTAATATCGAGCAAAAAACGGCAAAAAATCACGTTTGTTGTACGGGAGCCTCCCTAAAATATTTATTTTGTTTTGTTTTTAATATTTGTTGTTATAGCGCCAACAGAAATACATTATCTATCAAAATTTCAACTGTCTAGCTATCACGGTTTATGAGATACCGCTTGGTGACAGACAGACGGACATCGAAGTCTCGTGAATAGGGTAACTTTTTTACCCTTTGGGTAAGGAAAACTATCAGAGCTGAGTACTAACTGCAAACTAAAAAGTTATTGGCAACCAACTTATAAAATGTACTGGAAAATGTAAACTTTCATACAATTTTCATTGTTAGATGTTTTTGGTCGTTAAACTGTGAGGTGCGAGTGTAAACAGTGTAAACTCAAAGTTGTCATTCGCAACTACGGAACCCTACACTGCGCGTGGCCCGACACGCACTTGGCCGGTTTTTACTCTTTTGTTAGGAAACCCTAAAAACATGAAATCATATCCATTTGCAAAACATACGGAAACGGAAATTGTATTTACTTAACGCCGAGAAAGCCCCTATTTTATTTCATGAACGCCATTCTGATTTGCAAGTTTTCCGCTCCATCAACGTCATCACGGCTGTCTTGGTTTGTCTTTGGAGTTATACTAGATTTTATCGACTGCTGGTATTTAATACGTAATAATAAATATATACAAATCACACAGATTGAGCTAGGCGCTTGTATTTTTTGTTTTTGTTTTAGATATTTTTTCAAAAAGCATTCGACACAATTCGATAAAAATTTTATGGAACTATTTGTGAAATATTACCTATCGAACAAAAAAAGAATTTCGTATATCGGTTCAGGCGTCTTCGAGAAATCGGGGAACATACATAAAAATAAAGATTACGACGAATTGATAACCTCCTCCTTTTTTGAAGTCGGTTAAATATACCGCGTGTCTACCCGTGCCCGGCCCTTCGAGCAACGAGCAGAAGGCGAAAGTCGCATACTCGATCGGTCAGTTCGTGCTCAGAAAAACGTAAATATGCTCCCATTTTGACTATATACTCTCTAGCCGCCGTCATACCTTTATTTCAATGATTGAAAAACTGGCCAATTTTTCAATGCTTGTGTGCGTGACAGCTTTGTGTTGGCACACGCCTCCTATCAATTAATTCCATCAAAATCCTTCAAATTGGTAGCTTTGAGTTTGCATAGACTATGGGTTGGATATAATTTTTTTCTATGCTTTTAGGCTAATCGGGTCTAACTAGGCTTTATTAGATTATCTAAGACTCCAGTGTGCTGTGATATGACACCATAATTACAAAAACCGGCCAAGTGCGTGTCGGGCCACGCGCAGTGTAGGGTTCCGTAGTTGCGAATGACAACTTTGAGTTCACACTATTCACACTTGCACCCTTCGCAACACGGCTTCTGTGAAGGCGTGTTGCTCGAAGCTCGCACCTTACAGTTTAACGACCAAAAACATCTAACAATGAAAATAGTATGAAATTTTACAGTTTATAAGTTGGTAGCCTATAACTTTTTAGTTTGTACTTAGTACTCAGCTCTGATAGTTTTCCTTTCAACTTCAGTATATATACTACTGCTGTAATTTTTTTCACGTATCTATATATAACCGTTTAGCAGATAGAGGGGGGGGACACTTACGTCTAACAAAAATTCGCACTTTAAAACCAAATATTTCGGAAACGGATCCCTAAATCGAAAAATGGTGTTCTCAACCTCACAATATTTTTTAAAGACCTATTTAACAATACCCCACACGATGGGTAAATAGAGAAAAAAAAATTACTCCCCCATTTTACTTGTATGGGAGCTATCCTAATAAAATTTTTTTTCAAGATTTTCTTTTACCACTTTTTTGACATGATTAATATACATACCCATACTAAATTACAGCTTTCTAGTACTTATAGTCTCTGCGTAAAACCGCGGACGGACAGACAGACAGACAGACAGACAGACAGACAGACAGACATGGCGAAACTATAAGGGTTCCTTGTTTACTACGGAACCCTAATAAAAAGGTTAGGTGCAGTTATGGACCCTGCTCACAAAATTTTACGAAAATCGGTTGAGACATGAGACCTGTAGAGGAAAACAGCTGGACAGACCAAGACATTTTTCCCAAGCTGAAACCTCAGGATGAAACAGAGGCGCTTCCCGCTCGCTCAATCAATAAAGTGAACGTCGAAAGAGCCTATGACGATTTTGACGAAATCTTTTCGGAGAAATATCAATCTAGGTAAATCCCCAGGGAACTATTCTGAGCAAAAGCTCTGCCGCCAGGCACTTGTAATTAATAAAGCTCGCAACTTAGCGGATAAGTAACAATCTGCAATTTATTACGGCTTACTGGTTAATCGAGCGATAGACTTCAATAAAACTCAACTTTGCCAATGTCTCAATATTGGACAAAATGAAAAGTGGATAAAATGTATCGGTATCAGTCTTAAATCGGCTGTTGGATACAAAAAGTTATAATCTTTATTATCTTTACTAGCAATTTTCTCACGACTTCTTTTGCATAAGTCGAGCCCCGTGGCGCAGCGGTCAACACGCTAGCCTGCGACACGGGGGTCCCGGGTTCGATCCCCGGTCAGGTCACTATGGAAAAAGATCTTTTTCATATTGACCTGGGTCTTGGATGTTTATCTATATAAGTATATATTATAAAATATAGTATCGTTGAGTTAGTATCCTGCGACACAAGTTCACAACTTACTGTGGGGCTAGCTCAATTTGTGTGATATGTCCCTATATATTTATTTATTTATAAATTATAGCTTATATCATCCAAAGATAAATTATCTTTCTATCATCATCATTGTCAGGTTCTTTTTTAATCTCCACTACAGGAGCACGACTCTCTCTGTACAACTAGAGTTATATATTATCTAGAGCAATCAGAGGGTTTGGACTATAGGTGAAAGAATTAAGGAAAAAGATCCAGTGGCTTCAAAGCCTGTTCTATTCAAATAATCAAATTTTTCCTCTTTATAATATTAGTATAGATAAAAAAATACAAAAGATAAGACTCGTAAGAGTACCTATACAATGGCGAAAAATTTTCCCAAAATGGGATCTCTTCCAGTCTCCAAGTCCTGTCCCTGTCAGAAAGTTTTGATTTTGAGTTGACTTAATTGAGTAAGTAGAGTATAATATTTTTTCATCTGAACCCGTTCCCGGTGGTATTATAAGGAGAGATGTTGTCAGAGAAATGAAACAAGTGACTGCTCGAATAGAACTGATTATATTTGACGAAAACACATATAAGTAAGTGGTACAAAGAGTATGATATAAAGAGTAATAGTATAGAAGAGTAAATAGGTACTTAATCTAACCTCACATCACCGCACTTATAGAAAAAAAAAATACAATGTATGGTATTTTTTTTTATATTAAAACGAACATTGAGAATATAAATTAAGGTACATAGTACGGTTTCGTACGGTTTTTATGTATAATATCTTTTTTACCATGACCATTAATTATCTCTACGTTTGGTGGTATGTCCTTAACAACTTTATAAGGGCCTAAATATATATTATCAAACTTATTATTAGGTGTATTATTTTTCACTAAAATCAAATCATTTTCTTTATAGCTAACAGGGTTAATAGTTTTGTCATACACACATTTTCTATTTAACTTACTTTTTAACAGATTATTCCTAGCCTCTCTTTGAGAAAGTTGCAAACGGTATTTCAATTCATGTGGATAACTCTCGTAATTATAAAGAGGATCTACACTATTTGTCAGATTGCTGGGGAGAGAACATTTCTTACCAAACACCAACTCGTACGGGGTGAAGCCTGTTTCTGTGTGAACTCCTGTGTTGTATGAGAAACACCAAAAGGGAATCCACTTACTCCACATTTCAGGGTGATTTCCTGTTTGTATACGTAAAAACGCATTCAAATGTTTGTGTGTTACTTCTAGAGCTCCGATTGACTGGTGATGATAGGCTGTCGAGTTGAGTTGTTTTATATTCAGTAATTTACATACCTCTTGAAATATTTCTGAAAGAAACTCCTTCCCTCTGTCTGTAGCTATACAGTTCGGCACACCGTATCTGAGAATAAAATTATTAACAAACGATCTCGCAACTTCATCAGCTTTTTTGGAAATTAAGGGATAACCTTCAACATATTTTGTAAGTTCGCATTGGCACGTTAGAACATAAGAATAATTATCATTATCTCTGTCCAAGGGTCCGACAAGATCTAAGAAAACTTTCTCAAATGCAGTATGTGCTGTACTAGTAATCGTCATTGGCTCTTTCTTTGGTAGTGAATGCTTTTGTCGCTGACAACTGTCACAACGCCTTACAAACTCTCTAACATCCTTATCAATGCCAGGCCAGAAATAATATTTCTTTATATTGTTCGACATTCTTCTCATGCCAGCATGGCCACTGCTAGGCAGGAGATGAAAATCATTTAAAATTAATTTTCTATCATGTTTATCCTCAACTCTTTTTACATTACTTAAAATACATATACGCGGTCCGGACCTATTCTTCTCATTTTTTATTTTATTTAATAACTTTTCTATAAAAATTTCATTATCTTTACTCTTTAGTATGTATATTTCCTCTAACTTCAATAAATTGCAAAAATTATCTAAATCTCTCACGAATTCGTCTCGCGTCATTTGTGATTGAGAATTTAGAAATTTCACATAAATTGTTCTTTTACTTTCAACATAGCATAATATTTTATTTTCTTTAGTGATAATTCCTTCTTTCTCTAGATTTTTTAGTCCTTTCATATCAATTAGCTTTAACTCTACAGATTCTTTCGGTCTAATATGAGTACTTACGACTTTTGGTTGATCAGGCCTCAAGTCTGAAGCATTCATATCTACCGCTGAATCAGTATTGTATAATTTTCTCGCTTGCGCTCTTGTCATTACATTCATAACACTTTCGTGCATTTCTTTTAAATCGTTTAAAGTGATTCTAGACAGTGCATCTGCAGCTGCATTGTCAGAACCTTTAACATATTCTACTACAAAATTATATTCCTCTAATATAATTCTAAATTTCATAAGCCTACTGGAAGGGTCTTTCATATTGAACAAATATACTAGTGGTTTATGATCTGTTAGTATTTTAAATGGGCGTGCATATAAATATGGACGAAAATACTTCACAGCCCATACGATTGCAAGTAATTCCTTCTCTATCACTGGATAATTCTTTTCACCTTTATTTAAGCTTCTACTAGCATAAGCTATTGGTCGTCCATTTCCATTTGATAAAATTGCTCCTATAGCATTATTTGACGCATCAGTTTGCACAATAAACTGATTTTGTTGTGAAAAATCGGGATACTGTAATATAGGTGGACTTATCAGTAGTTGTTTTAAAGTTTCAAAAGATTTTTGACTTTCGGTATTCCATTGAAATGGTACGCCTTTTCTTGTTAACTTATTTAAAGGATATGCGATTTCTGCGAATTTGGGTATAAATTTTCTATAGTAATTCGTGAAAGCTACAAATCGTTTTACTTCGTCTGAATTTGTTGGACATGGATAATTTTGTACTGCAGATATTTTTGCAGGGTCTGGCATTATACCTTCACTTGAAATAACATGACCCAAATACAAAATCTCTTTTTTTAGAAAATCGCATTTTGCTGGATTCAATTTTAAATTGACTTTTCGTAATCTTTCAAAAACATCTTGTAAGTTTTTGTTATGAATAGTTAAATTACGGCCAAAAACGATCAAATCGTCTAAATAAATTAAACATTTTTCATAATTTAGACCGGCCATTGCCATTGTTATCATTCTGGAAAATGAACTTGGGCTAGTTTTAAGTCCCATCGGCATACGTGTCATCTGGTACTGTCCTGAATGAAAAGCTGTAAATCTTCTGCTATTTTCATCTAATTTTACATTATAGTATCCTTGATGTAAATCTAAGTGCGTGAAATAAATGCTGCCTGTCAACGAATCTAGAATTTCTGTAATATCTGGTAATGGGAATTTATCATCTTCAATCTGATTATTCAACTTCCGATAGTCTATAACTAATCTCCATTTTTTGTCGCCTGTAGAATCCAACTTTTTAGGTACTAACAGTATCGGACTAGACCAATCGCTTTTGCTAGGCTCAATTATCCCTTCCTCTAACATTTTATCGATTTGACGTTTTATTTCGTCTTTTTGAGAGTATGGTAAACGATATTGTTTTGAAAATATTGCCTTTGTATTAGGTTTTACTGAGATAGTATGTGTGTATACATCAGTAGTACTTAATTTATCTCCAGGAAGGTAAAATATATCTGAATATTTAGCACAAATGTTCTCGATAGTGTTTTGTTCTTCATTATTTAAATGTTGCAATTTCATTAACGAAAATAATTTTTTCACTCTATTTGCATCTGTTCCTGATTTTTCAAATACACAAATGTTAAAGTCACTTACTTTTTCGATTTTTGGATTTATATCCATTAGTTGGACATCATTTTCAGTAACGTTAAGTATCCGAACAGGAATTAATCCATCTTTTGGTGTACAAATGGTACTTGCTAAAAATACACCCTGTTTCAGTTCTTGAGATAATATGACACAATCTTCATTAATGTCCGTGTGTATAAAATGTATTGACTCACTTCTAGCAGGAATCTCAAAAGTAACATTACACATATTTACCAATGGCAATTGAGTAATTTTTGAATTAATAAATAATGTCAAAATGTTTTCATTAAAATCTAATTGAGCTTTGTATCTATTTAAAAAATCACGGCCTAAAATTCCACTTCCTTTAATAGGTAAATTTTGAAAAACAAAAAACTTATGTTTGATTGTTTCATCATCAAAAGTCAAAGGTAAAAACAAATATCCTATTGCTTGCACACTTCCACCTAATCCGTTTATTGTTACATTCTCTTTATGGATTGGAATGTTACATTCGATAGCGTGTTTATATGTACATGCCGATATCGAGGCTCCGGAATCTACTTGAAAATATTTTTTATTATTTTGATATGATGACGAATGTAAAGAAATGTAACAATTACTGTCACTGGCCAAAATAAATTTATCACTATTCATCACGAAAAAACTTATTCAATGAAACTTCCGACACTTCCAAGTTTTCAAAATTATTATCATCATTTTGTATAACATTAATATTACGCTCATTACGTATCCCTTGATTTCCTCTATTTAAATTAAAAAACTTACCTCTCTGCTGCCTACGTCCGCCACTTCCTCGCGTGAACTGACCTCGTGTCCATTGCCCTCGAGAAGAAAAGTGAGCTCCTTGCTGCTGTCCTCGTGTTTGTCCTCTGTATGCAGGGGTGTAGCCGCGTCCTCCACGCCAGCCTCTAAAATTATTTGAACCGTTGTTAAAATATTTATTTTGATAAGGTTTCCTGTACATACCCATTACCTCGCCTGATGTTGAGGGAGTCGAGACTTCCTCGTCTTGGGCTGCCTGAACAGCATCTTTTAAAGAACTGTAATTTCTAGCAGAAATAATCGTACTGAGTCTACGATTACGCAAACCGTCCGCGAACTGCTTAACAGCCATTTTTTCGTTTATTGGTTTTAATATATTATAGCATTGATCATTACCGTCAGCTTGCGTCATCGTCAAATCCACAAATAATTCGGTAATTTCTTTCCCATAGTCAGCAATTGACATGTCATTTTGTCTTATTTTTTGTAACCTATTTTGTATTGCCGTTGCAGCTTTCTTACACAATAATACATTTCTCATATCAATCACTAACTGATCAACCGTGTCATATTTAGATTTTAATTTCAACTTAGCTTCTGAAGAAAGCCTACTTTTTAATACAAAATTGATTAAATGTTGTTTACATGTATCTTCCTTCAATAATGTATTATAATATTCAATATTGTCAATCAACTGTTTCGTATTTGACTCCTCATTAGTCATAATAGGCAAAAGATTTAAAGCCGTTTTTAAATCGAAAGAATTCATGTTTAACGACTTCGGCTTATCACTACACAATAATAAAATATTTTCGCGTAACTCTAAAAATTTACTACAATAATTTTCTAATAATAAAACATCTTCCGTACTATAATATTTTTTCTTAACTTTTTCTTCAAAATCTATCAGCCAAGTCTCGTATTGCTCATAAATTGCGTTAATCTCATTTAATTTGTTTGCTAACACTTTTTCCGTTCTTCGACTGGCTCCTAATTTAATTAAATACACTCTAATTTTCTTCAATTCATCATACAATGATATGATAATATCCATGAGGTACTTACCACCATAACGTTAAGTAAAATATTCCTATATCTGTTCACATAGAAAACAAAAACACATGACAAAACACTAAGTAATAATTATACTTAAAAACTTAATCACGATTGCACCTAACATGCATTAAAGTACAAAGTTCAATCAGAGTGCATCATCCGTATATGGAAAGTCGCTGCATTCCTTACCAGTTCATGGCCTCTATCTCGTACTTAGAAATGATATTAAGTTTATTTGATTATGATTTGATTAATTATTACACTTTTTTATAAGTAGATTATAATATATTTATATTTATATTTATGTATTTATTTTATTTTGAACTTTTTAATTTTATTATTTTTTTTTTTTTGCACTTTCACTTCACATTTCAACTTTTAAACACTTTAATTTCATTTTACACGACTTCTTTTGTATACATTTTTTGGGGTGGGTTGGTCTCCTCCAATTGCCGTCGAAAAAGTGATCTCCTCATAGTCGTCCGATTGATCTCTTTAACAATCCATTTTCTATGGCATTTTCTATAGAGCCGATATATAAAGATAAGAGCGCCAATCAGTATAAGTAGCAGGATAACACACAGGATAATATTCGTGGTGCTCATATGAAAACGAATTTCCTCTGTAGTGGCTTGATTATTACCAGCCGCAGAATTCTGGATGACCAGGGTTTCTTCTTTAGATTGTTGCTTGCCCATGTTGGTGGTCTATAATTTTATTCACTGTTACACTCGCGTATTGTCCGGAGCAACGATAGAACTGGAAGTTTTCCATTGTCCTGATTAACGATTACACGCGTAACGTCTCAAATTCGCATCGCGGCGCGCGGGCAGAGTCCATAAGCAGGGTCGCCATATAAGGAGAGATGTTGTCAGAGAAATGAAACAAGTGACTGCTCGAATAGAACTGATTATATTTGACGAAAACACATATAAGTAAGTGGTACAAAGAGTATGATATAAAGAGTAATAGTATAGAAGAGTAAATAGGTACTTAATCTAACCTCACAGTATCCTCGATGTGTACCCATTTGAGTCAGAAAGAAGTTTGTTTCATAATTGTCATGATGTTATCTGATTTTGCAAAGTTTTTAAAGCCGATTTTGCTAGCTGTCATCCCTCCTTTTGAACAAGGTACGAAAGCGACGCCAAAATAAACAAACATCTACAAAAAAAATAGATTAGCCTTTATGGCTTAAAAAGTCACGTACAAACAACACAAAAAATATATTACCGGTATGGACAACTACATAGTGGCTACACGCTACACAGACCTGATTTGAAGTATGTTCCAAAACTCCACTCAGAAATAACCGTTGCCAGAAATTTTACATCAGAAAAATCCAAATTATACTCGTTCGTACCAGACTCAAATGATTTGGAACGACGACTTACGCCCGATTTCCCTCTAATGGAACACCCGAGTCGTCAAACATACATTATTAAATATTTTGCATACAAATAGGGAGTTTTTGTGCCGATTGAAAGGGCACAGCGCAGCCATGATAAAAAGATAAATCAAAATACGATTTGGAACCGAAATGAATAAATGATGATTGTTTATTTCTCTAAAACAACAGGCAAAAGCAGGTCGACTCGCTCTTCCCATTGTGAAATAAATCTGCTAGTTTCTATAATTCATATATGGGTAAGGTCGGAAAAAAATGTAAAATAATGCACTGGAATGCATAACACACAATAACACATTAACGCACTGGAAAATCGAAAAATGCATTTAAATTAAGCTAGGTGTAAAAATTCAACTAAATCAAAATATTGTTACACTTCACCGTACTTGGCAATAACATTACTCTCATTTTGATTTCGATTGGTTTCTAAATATACAACTTCATTAACAATATTCCAGTGTGTGACATAACATACCACCATAACACACATAACGAACAGGAACAAACACACGCGAAAATTTTTACTTCAATAATTAATACTGGCCACAAATATTGTTCGATTTCCTTTTCAAAACACGACTCATTATATTCATTGACTGTACTTTAATTTAAAAAAACACTTTGTTAACAAAATTTATTTATTAACCGTGTAAAAATCAATAAATTTATGCAGAAAATATGCGTTACAAAAAAAGATTTTAAACGCGATATGTTTCGACCACATTATGGCAGAAACATGTCAAGTGTCACTTTGACAGTGGTCCAAAGGAGTTGCCACATCATAATTTGAAATTACTCCAATAAACAAAAAATCTACAGTTAAAACAAATAAGAATAACGCACCGAATTATTTTTGGGGACACATACTAGATACTGTTTTTCTGTTCATTGCGTTGTCTTATTTCAAAACTTACAGCTTTCTTACGTAGCGTATTTCATCACTTAATAGGTAATGTTTTCTTATGTTTTCGCGATTGTTACACCTTTAAATAAAATTATTTTAATACGGTTTTTTTATTAAATGCTCATGTTTATGAATAATATATGTTTAAAATAGAAGTGTTTACATTCGATACTTTGATATTTTATTGCAATTTCTGTACAATGTTTAGGCCATTGGTTTATACATTTTATGTTGCAACCTTGGCATCATTTACAGACTTCAAAGTGGAGCAAATCTGGTCCGTTTAGCGGCGGGCACGGCTTGCTTCTCGATCACTGGATCCTTTTATTTTAATAGCTTCTACCGTGAACACCAATTTCTTTAGTATGTAAAATGTTATTTATTATTTATGTATACTTTTATAGAAATAGGATAAAGAGAAAAGATTTGAATGTTTGTTTGTTTCAATTGAATAGGCTCCAAAACTATTGGTCAGATTTGCAAAACTCTTTCTCCTATAGAAAGCTTATTTATCTGCAGCACTTTCAAAGCTGAGTGCAGAAAAAGCGGCAACAAACTGGACAGCGCAAGCGATGTCTACTCACAATTTTAGAGTATTACATGCATATATGAATGCATGAAATAGTTGTTTGTAAATGTGTATAAAAATATTTAATAAACTGCCAGACGAATTAAAAGTATTGAACATTATGCTTTTTAAGAAAAAAAACTATAAATGGCTCGTTGACAAAAACTTTTATAGCCTTAAAGACTTTCTGGACTACACTAACCAGTAAAATTTGCATGTTATGTACTATAAGCAAAACATGTATGTTCCTTTTACATTTTTTATAACATCTTGTGAGACCATGTTTTCGAGCAAATAAAGATAGTATTATTATGATTATTATATATAATGTAGGAAGACTGAATAATACATTGTTCTTATATAAAATGTCATGATCGAAATTGAATTAGAAAAAAAAAACATCTTTTAATTAAGCTATATGTCGACGAAATAAGGGATAATCAAGTCTCGCAGTTTACGGCAGGTACATCGATCTCGGCACAAGCTTTTCACTGCCTTTTTACATGCAAATTACTTGGTTAACGTTAAAAAGAGGGCACGAGGCAAAATCCAACCGTCGCTTAATTTTCTGTATTCTTGGAATCCACGGCTGTATTACCGCATTCATTTTACGATGAAAGGATATTACAGTTCAATGTTATCCTTTATGATTCGGAAAATTTGTTGGTTAGCGTGACAGGGCACTTTTATTTAGAAAATATTGAAAACATGAAATAAATAAGCCTTTGTTGAACAATGAACATGTAAAACATTACATAAATACTCGTGAAAATGACGTTCTCACACACATTGACCAGGTGGCTCAATATTTATGTACGAAATGTATGTTTTTTTAGTTTCCTGCTTTGATTCCATGTTTGTTTGTTTGTTTGTTTTTCGTATGTGTAAATGGCCAACACTGGTGTCAGATTTTTCAAGCTGCCTGATTTTTTTATCCCATATTAAAAGTTGTTTATATCGATGGGCTGAATCACCCCTTTAAGAGTAGAAAACGATCAAAATTTCGCCATGTTTATTTGTATACGTGTTAGCAAGATTGTTAAGTAGCCTTATGAGTTGTACGAGTATTTGTGTAATGTTTATGTGCCATGTAGGTTTGTTCGTCAATCCTACACGTCTAATAAGGAAGGGTGTAATCAATTTTTTTACGACGACAAGACAATGTTGCACCTCTCTTTTCATGCCAATATCCATCCAGTTGTACCAAAGAGGGCCTATATTCTGCATCCAAGAAAGGTGCCCGAAGTGCCAAATACTCGAGAGACAAAATTTATTTGCTCCCGCCATCGACATGACAAGAAGAAATTACGTAACAAATCATGACTTGAATATGTACATATAGTTAAGGCAACGGAAAGAAACATAAGCCTACATTGCATTCAAATGTAAGGTGCTACAAGCCGAACGCAATTTTTTTTAAAGCTATTATACACACCCAAGAACGGGGGAGGACGCCATATTCGGGGGACGCTGCAAGTTTCCGTTCTGTGTATTCCGTTCATTCATCATCAAAATCAAGTCTTTTTATATCTCCGCTGCAGGAGCACGACAATCGCTATACTACCAAAGCTGTATTAGCTAGAACAGCCCGAGGATTAAGTTATATTAATTCTGTGACCTAACAGAATACTATTCATATTATCTCTTTAACACATGACTAAATTCATCTGTCTCTTAATTACCAACATTGATATTATTCGGGCGTCAGGCATATTGTGTCTATAAATAAACTCAGCTAACGTCTCCCACCACACGATATCGAATAATATCTTAATTAGCTGTCATTCAGTAATTTGTAACACACGTTGTACCGAGTATTATGCCTTGACAGCTATATTAGTTTTTTTATTCTTCTCCCTCCAACTTAATTGGAGTCGGTTTCTGCTGGTTTTAAGTTTAAACACTCATATAATCATTCTATCATTCTTTCAACATTGCCTTTCACACTTTACCTTTTACACCTCATTAAAGCTATTATTTATTTATTTATTTATCGCACTTTGTTTTTACTAGTTTTGCTATGTTAGTTGAAGCTATATAAAATATTGTAGTAGTATCCAAGCTAAGGGCGCAACCGGGAAATCCGGGATGATCCAAGGAGGATTGGCGACAGACAGGCCGTAAAAACTTAAGCCAAATCATATCACTGCATGAATGCCGCCACAATAGCGGATCTCAGGTTCTGACGTAGCGTAGCACAGCCAAGGATGCAATCGATAAATTGTTCTAGTATTGACACAAGCAATATTGTAGTAATGGTAGGCCTCGGTATCGTACGAAAACCGCTGGATTGGCGCGCAACGCTCGTACGTCGCGCCGCTGTCTTCGAGAACGGCTCCATTTAGATCTATGCATTGGAACGCGCCGCTCCTCGGGGCCTTAAGGATATGATCATAAATTTTTGTATTTTAATGAATAAGCAAACTGTATGCATCATCATTTTAGCTTGAAAGCTGTTGTGGCGCGAGTAATATAATAACCAAACCAACAAGCGAAAGTAAAACGTTGTAAAGAAGCCATGGTATTTTTCAAAAGATACGTCCCCAAAATGCAAGACATCTACAAGACGCCATTGTCTAATAGGAATGACTGGCTTTCCGGTCTGGCTCGGCAACTGAATTTACCTGTAAATGGGCCTAAACCTCTCGTTGCATGCAATCATTCATTAAAAAAACCAATCAAGTAAAACGTTGCATATAGTATTATCCTGGGAGACATTGCAATAATTATGATTGGTGGAGGAGCATTCATTTTTCAAATAGACAATCGATATCTGTCTGATCTACTGCAAATTACCTTTCTTCAGTTTCCACTAATATATTATTTTTAATGCAAAAAATAGGATTTCCCTATCCACCGTAACGCCCACTAACACGCTTCTTCTTCTTTTCGTGTCAGTGGCAAACCAATTATTTTTAATTTATATTTTTTGCTCCCAAAATGCAGCCACTTTGATGGCGTTAGTATTAGCTATCATCAGATCGTCCAATGTACAAGAGCAGGAGCACAAAGAGCAAGACATCAAGTGGGACATTGTTTGGGAGAGTCCACATTCGCACAACTCATCAAAGTTGTTAGTAAACCCCCATCTAGACAGGTTTTCCTTACACCGGCCGACCTGAGTCCGAAGTCTATTTAAGGACTTCCAGGTCTGCCATAACACACTAACACGCTAATCTTGGCCTATGGGTTTTAGACCTTCGGCTCTGTCTGTCCAGCAAGAGATAAAGACGTGATAATATGTAAAGAATAAGAAAGAAAATATTACAACACAGTCTAGTGTTTCCATAGCAAAAATAAGGAAACTTTCCGGGCCAACAGACATGAATTGAAATTGGATCATGGATATCAGTTTGTTTCAATTTCACTGCAGTATTTCTTTTAACTCTATCTCTGTAAGAACCTTATCGTTATATTTGCGTACAAAAAACTTACTTTTGACTATTAGGCAAGCATAAAGTAGTTGGTTCACTTGTACTCAATAGCTTGCTACCGCAAAAGTAAAGAAATTTCTCATTGAAAAGGAATCAACATTGTATTGAGTATTAGTGAATATAGATTTCTTGGAAATAAACGGGAAAATTAGTAATAAAATTAATTTATTAATTATTCAATAAAATTTCTGTCTAATAGTAAAAAATATGTTTTTGGATGAAAATTTCCATTCGATGAGAAATGACTTTACTTTACCGGGAGCAAGTTATCGAAAGTTATGAAAGTAATCACGCTTGAGTAAAATTGTATTTACTAAAATATTGAGACGTGAATCCAGGACAGGAGTAGTTTTTTGAACTCAGCGTCTATTCTTTTTTATTTGACCGACCCACCCAGATGGAGTTAATGTTTTCGCGGGTAATTATGTATATATCTATGTTATGATGTATAGTTACTTTCAGTAGCCCAAAAGGCTGGACCAATTTTGAAGTGTAAGGTGTCATTAGATTTGTATTTTGCCCAGAGTGTCTATATAAAGTCAGTCAAAAATCAATGTAAACTGTCAAAAAAGCAGTAATTTTTTTTTATTAAAGCTACTTGATTTTTGTTTGACAATCGAACTGTTTGACCTTTAGAACGTTAAGATAATTCAGCACGATTCAAGTGGCTATATAGTAGATAACGAAAATGCAAAATAAAAATATATATTGCCAAATTGTTCGCGAGCCAAGGCCTTGAATACAGCCCTGGTTTTACGACTTAAGGCAAGCCAAGACCGTAGCCAGATGCCCATGAATGTCCCTCAAGATCTGGCACTAGAATGTAATACAATGAAGCCAAGATTCTTAGAAATACTTTAAATAGTGAAAAACTTTATTTATTTCGTCTCAGACAAGCAGCTTTTTGTCACTTACACAGATTAAGCTAGCCCTGCAGTATGTTGTGAATTGTGAATTAATGTCGTAAAATACTAACTCAACGTTTTACTGCACTTTGTTTCACACATAAGTAAATTATTGACCATTCTGCTTTGTTGCAATCCAGAAGTACTTACGGCATCCCTGAGCCACTTGCTTTACCCAGTAGGTACCTAAAACTATTTTTTTCGACACATCGTACTTTTTTATCTTTATGATAAACCCACGGGAACCAGTAATTATTCCAGCTATTAGAACAATAATTCCAAGATAGATTTAACATGAATGACGAACAACCAAACACAACCATTCTCAGTAAGACTTTGACTTCAACCCAATACATACGTGTACAAACTGGAACAAAAAGTAAGATTTTTTTTTATCTGCCTTATTTAGAGGCTTTTATCTGAAACAGATATGTCAGCCTCATCATAACTTAACCATACATCAACAAAAAATAATCATACTATCTATTTAGCTATTAAATAATAATTTAATTACTAGAATCCGTTGGTCCCGGCTGTCATCGTTGATGGCAGTCGTTAAGCTATGTCAGATGCCTTAAGGCAGCTTGAAAAATCTGACACCAGTGTTGGCCACTTACACATACGAAAAACAAACTAGAATCCAAGGGCAATTAACAAAAATATTGATATTTTCATACCTAAATACAATTATAATATAGATACATTTAAATTAAAAAAATATGGGACCACCTTTGAAACTTACCTATCAAACAAAAAAGAAATCATTAAAATCGATTCATAACTGACTGAGTTATCGCGTAACAAACATATAGAGATGAAAATCTCCTCATTATTTGAAGTCGGCTAAAAACAATATAACTATTTTAGGAGTAAATACAACTGTGAATTGAGTTATATATTCTCTGCCCAGCACAATTGGCTGTTAAATCCACAAGAGCCCCAATATTAGCATAGGTTAGAACCTCCAAAAGACAGGTAAGTGTTTTCTCAGGAGTCTGCCCTAGACGCCCTCTCCTAAAATCCATACGATGCTCCCACCGCCAAAGTGTACCTTGTTTGATCATAAATTACATACAGACAGATACGACACATCATCGTATACTAAGTGCACTTATAAATTTTCATTCGGTTTATCTTGTCGTTTTTAAATTTTATTATTATAAGCATAAGCGTCTTATGTATTGAAACTTAGTTAATAGCAGTCAAGTTTTAGATTAATGAAATAACATCATCTTGTATAAATGCACTCTTTGAAATAAGCCAAGATAGCAAACTCTGTGCCAAACGACATGACTATTCAGCATACGTATGAATAAACATATACACTATACAGACTGACAGACTTGTGGTTGGGTTTATATTTTCTCTATTTTTTTTTATACAGAGCACTCTTTATAATTAAGTTAATATACATATTTATAAACATATAGTTTTGTAGAAAGACGTTGCTTTTTAGAATAGAAAAATATAATGAAATTAGATACTAAATACATGCATGACAATTTGCTGCATCCTTGCGCACATGACGAAGTGTTAATTTCTAAACTACACAGTAGTTTTTTAGTTGTGACTAATGATCCCGTTCACTAACAAAGACATAAAAAAGAGCACACATACACGTAACTGTGTGTGCATCGCTAAAGCGCAAACTATATGGAGTTTCATATCTGTCTTTACCTAATTTATGTCCGTGTACCTTGGTTATGTGATGTGATTTTCGTACGTCTCCCGGCGTCTGTCCCCGTTTCACCTTCGTAAACGTTCTGCCTAAACGCTTCGATTACTTTCAAAAGCTTCGAGCTTGCAAAGCTTTCATTGCCGATCAACATTCATGTTCAATTAGTAGAAATACAAACTCAAATGAACTGTTGCTAAAACTGCTTAATTGCCATGAACAGCAGCTCGTAAATTACTTTGTAGTGGGCAATTATTTTAACCGCTACTGGAAGAATAAACAAATATTATTTTTGGTAAAGTACCTACACTATGTATATCAAAGTATCGAGGTATATAACCCGTCATTCCTTATGCGAACCTAACTGTTTAGCGACTCGTACAAGTTAGGCAAAAAACCATGCTTCCCTTTAACCTTGCATGGTTGTTTTAATGTAAGTTTTGTTCATTTTATTCGCTAACATGAATATTTTCCACACATCAATAAATTTATTTTTAGTGTTCACAACTCTGTATGCGCAACTGTGTACTTATTTGTGTTAATATTTTATACAACAACGTCAATCTTGCTCGAACAAATTTGTCTGCATTGTTTATTTTTATAACTTAAACCAACTACAATTTAGTATTCAAAGACATCTTAGATTTTCATGATATATCGACAATCATGTAGTATTTTGTCCATTCAGCTTTACTCACTAATTATTTTCGTTGGATTTGCCGATTAGTTTCGGTCTATCATTGGAGACCATCAGCGGGGAAAGTGTTATATGGCGGTTAAGCTAACGTGAGTAAAGCAGAGTTTTTATGATGAATTTATTTCTCGTGAGTTTTAATAATCATCGTCATTTCAGCCGCAAGAAGTCCACTGCTGGACATAGGCCTTCCCCAAGGATTTCCAATATGACCGGTTAGAAGCGGCCTGCATCCAGCGCCTTCCTGCGACCTTTATCAGGTCGTCCGACCACCTGGTCGGTGGGTGGGTTTCAATAATATTATAGTTTATTATTGTCCTTCATGAAGTACATTTTGTTTGTTACTTGCACGCTTCTAAATAACTTCATCTAATTATTTTTGTCCATATATATAAACTATACATATATGTATTTCGGAAACATCAAGAACTCTACTCGAGTAATCAGAGAAATGAGTTGAGGGTTTTATTTTATTACGTCCAAATAAATTAAACAATATACAAGCTACGTGATATGCATACTCAAACGAACAAACAATTAGCAAACAAAATCATAACTCTTCTGTTGGCTTAATTAAAAATAAATAAATAAATATATACGGACAAATCACACAGATTAATCTAGCCCCAAAGGAAGTTCTTAAGTAAGACTTGTGTTATGGGATACTAACCCAATGATACTATATTTTATAACAAATACATATATAGATAAACATCCAAGACCCAGGTCCACAGGTCAATCTGAAAAAGATCATTTTTCATCTTGACCTGACCGGGGATCGAACCCGGGACCATCCGTGTCACAGGCCGGCGTGTTGACCGCGGCGCCACGGAGCTCGTCTTTATTATATTAATATCATTAAAGACTAGCATATGCCCGCGGCTTCACTTTTTAGACGCGTTTAAGAATGTTTCCTTTTATATCCATACTAATATTAGAAATGCGAAAGTAACTCTGTCTGTCTGTCTCGCTTTCACGCTAAAACTTAGCCGATTTAAATGAAATTTGGAACACAGATATACTAACGTGTAACTAATCTGAGAAAGGGTATAGGTTACTTTTATCACGGACGAAGTCGCGTTCACATCTTGTATGTGTATAAAAAGGTAAAAATCGGGCAAGAGCGTGTCGGGCCACGCGCAGTGTAGGGTTCCGTAGTTACGAATGACAACTTTGAGTTCACACTGTTCAAACTCTCACCTTACAGTTTAACAACCAAAAACATCTAACAATGAAAATTGTATGAAATTTTACATTTTCCAGTACATTTTATATTTTGGTTGCCTATAACTTTTTAGTTTGCACTTAGTACTCAGCTTTGATAGGGGACACTTACCTCTAACAAAAATTTGCACTTTAAAAGCAAATATTTTGGAACAGGATCCCTAAATCGAAAAATGGTGTTCTCAACCTGACAATATTTTTCAAAGACCTATTAACGATACCCCACATGATGGGTAAGTAGAAACCCTAAAAAAATTTTTTTTTTCAAGATTTTACTCTACCACTTTTTTGCCATGATTAATATACATACCCATGCCAAATTACAGCTTTCTAGTACTTATAGTCTCTGAGTAAAACCGCGGACGGACAGACAGACAGACAGACAGACATGGCGAAACTATATTTTTCAAGATTTTATTCTACCACTTTTTTTCCATGATTAATATACATACCCTGTTGGGTTTGTAAACGTAACCCATTATGTCAATGTCATCTGTCAAATAATGACAGTTAGTATAGTGCTGTCTCACTCACTCATATTCCACTCTCTGCTAGCTATGGTCGCGATTGTATCGTTTCATAAATTCTTAAATAAAGAAATCCAAGTTAATCTATTTAATTCGTTTAATTTGGCTAATAACCCAATAGGTTATCGGCCCAGAGACGTATTCTGCGCTCTGCAACGTAATTATTTCAAGAAAGTACGCGTTATTTTGTCTTTAAATTAAATTCAAGATAGTTAACCTCAAACGATACCGGCCACCACGACTCGAGCGCACCATGGCTTTGTCTGGTACTTCCATTGGTATCCCGATTGAAAAACTAAAGGGGATTGAAGACTACAATCAATGGAAATTCATGATCAAGATGATCTTGATGCATGAAGACTTGTACGACTGCATCGAATCAGCGGAATCTGCTGAGGCATGTAAGGACGAGAAGAAGAAGCAAAAGGCTCTGGCGAAGATTTGCCTGTCTGTTGGACCGTCGGCTTTGCAACACGTACGTAACACGACGTCGCCTTATCAGGCTTGGACCAACTTACAGCGTGCATATGAAGACAAAGGACTTTGTCGGCGCCTGGGTTTGCTGAGATCTTTGTTTGGTGCGAAGCTGAGTGAAGCAGAGAGCATGCAGAGCTACCTATCGCGCATTACGGAGCTCGGACAGCAATTGGATGATATAGGATCCAAACTTGAGGATGAATTTTTGGCAGTAGTCATGTTAAGTGGTTTGACAACTGACTATGACCCGTTAATAATGGCTCTGGAAAATTCAACGAAGGCCCTCACGACAGAACTAGTCAAATCAAAGCTATTACAGGAGCAACAACGCCGTGATGATAAATCTGAGCGCTCCGACATGAATGCTTTAGCGGCAAAGAAGATATTCAAATGTTTCCGATGCAAGAAACCTGGGCATATGAAGAGAGATTGTCCAAAGAACCAGAAGAGTGACAGCAAGGTCTTTCCCCCTTCTAAGGATAAATCATTGTTAACAGCGTTATCAGTAAATGTGCAGAGTGATATCTGGTGTATTGACTCAGGGGCTACAAACCATATGTGTAACAATGAAAAATCAATGATAGATCTTCAGTGTGATAAGCCGTTACAAGTAAATGTAGCTAATGGGGATACAGTGATGACTAGTGGACACGGAAAAGTGCAAGTTCAGTTGAAAAACGGTTTAAAGACAATAAGTAATGTTTATCTTATTCCTAAACTTTCTGCTAATTTATTATCAGTGAGTGAGCTAAATAGGAAAGGTTATAATGTTATATTCAAGCCAGAAGGCTGTAAAATATATGATGGTAGTGAAATTATAGCTACAGGAACATGTAATAATGGTATTTATCAATTAGATACTGTGAAACAAGTTATGAGTTGTGAGATTAGGTCAGAGGTTGCCATGAACTCGGCTTGTGAAAGCCCAGTAGCTGGTGAGTCCATGCAGGGTAAGCAGACTGCATTGATGTCAGCGGGGAGCAAGGTTTCACAGGATGTTTGGCACAGGAGACTAGGTCACCTCAACTCGAGAAGCATGAACCTGATGAAAAATGGACTAGCAACAGGTATGACTTTTGAATCAGATACATTCAGTCCTTGTGTTGCATGTGTTTTAGGTAAACAAACTAAATTACCATTTCCTAAGAAAAGTCAAAGTAGGGCAACTGAATTGTTAGGGCTTGTTCACACAGATGTTTGCGGTCCAATGCAAACGCAGTCTTTAAGTGGAGCACGTTATTTTGTAATATTTTTGGATGATTTTTCAAGAAAAACATTTATTTATTTTATGAAAAACAAAAACGAAGTTTTTGATAATTTTAAATTATTCAAAAATCTTGTAGAAAATCAAATGGGTAAAAAGATAAAGATACTACGCAGTGACAATGGTGGTGAATATATCAACCATGTTTTTCAGGAATATATGAAAACCTGCGGGATTCTACATCAAACAACAATACCACATTGTAGTCAACAAAACGGTGTCGCAGAACGGGCACTAAGAACGATCATGGAGAAAGCTCGCTGTATGCTGGAAGATGCTGGCCTAAGTCAACAGTTTTGGGCTGAAGCTGCTAACACGGCTGTGTACCTAAAGAACTGTTCACCAACAAAAGCAGTGAGAGGGGCTACTCCTGAGGAAGTGTGGACTTCTAAGAAAGTTGATGTAAGTCATTTACGTATTTTTGGTTGTACAGCATATGCATTAATAGAAAATTGTCGAAAGCTGGACACAAGAGGAAGGAAATATATCTTTGTCGGGTATTGTGATAATAGCAAAGGCTATAGACTAATAGATCCAGCATTTCCAAAGAAGTGTGTTAAGGCCAGACACGTCACGTTTTTGGAAAATGAATTTATGGGTAAAAAGGTATCACATGATGATAATAATAGGCAAAATATATCATTTTCACTGGACTACTCATCTAGTGGGCAAGATATTGTTTTAGATCAAACCTCACCTAGGTCGGACTCGTCTATAAATGAGACCCTGCTATCTGATGATACTGTTAATCCCCGTAGGCTGACTATGTTCAATGTAGATGACTCGATGGATATTGAAAGCACAGATGATCTGTCGGATAGTACTTACGTTCCAGATGAATCAAACCTGTCTTCTGAAGAATCCACCGTGACATCCTACGAAGATGCTAACAGCAGTGACTTCGAGCTTGCCGGGCTAGCAGAGATCATGAGTGAGGAGAACACTCCGAGTACAGTGCAGGAGGCATTAGACAGCAGTGAGGCCAAACAATGGAGAGAAGCCATAAATGATGAGTATAACTCCTTTATCATTAACAAATGTTGGACTTTAGTAGATCTGCCTGAAGGAAGTAAACCAGTAAAGTGTAAATGGGTCTTTAGTAAAAAGAGAGGGCTTAATGGTCAATTACTCAAATACAAAGCACGCCTAGTCGCGAAAGGATATTCGCAAAAATATGGAATAGACTACCAGGAAACATTTGCACCTGTAGTGAGGTATTCAACCATAAGAATTTTGCTGGCCCTGGCTGCTCAATTTGATTTATTAATTGAACATTTAGATGTCAAAACTGCATTTCTGAATGGAGACTTGTCAGAGGTGATTTACATGCAGCAACCTGAAGGATTTATTATTAAAAATCAAGAGAATAAAGTATATAGGCTCAATAAAGCAATATATGGCCTTAAACAGGCAGCAAAGGCATGGTACGAAAAAATTAACAGCGTTTTAACGAATACATTACGATTTAAACGTTTGTCTTCTGAACCATGTGTTTATATTTTTAATCAAGACGAAGAAATTTTGATTATTGCATTGTATGTCGATGACATAATGTTATTTTCTTCAAAAGGATCTCAAAATAAAGATATTATCAAGAATAAACTTATGAGCGAGTTTGACATGAAGGATTTAGGCCCCACTAATCATGTTTTAGGAATGAAAGTTACTAAAATGCAGGATGGTGGCTTTACTTTAGATCAGTCAAGCTATATCAAGCGTATGTTGGAAAAATTCAACATGTCAGATTGTAAACCAATCAAGACTCCTATGGAAGTTGGTCTCAAATTAGAAAAAGAAGAAAATTCTCAGTGTACATATGACTACAGAAGTCTTATTGGGTACCTGATGTATTTGGCTGTATGCACTAGACCCGATATAGCACACAGTGTGAACTATTTGAGCCAGTTTAATAACTGCTATGGGGAAAGTCACTGGAAAGCAGCAAAAAGGATACTTAGGTATTTGCAAGGCACTAGGAATTATAGTCTAGTTTTTCAAAAAGGTAACTTTGATATTGTAGGTTTCACAGATGCAGACTGGGGCGGAGACCAGCTCAATCGAAGATCGTACACAGGATATATTTTCAGGCTTGGTAACTCTGTTATTTCTTGGGAGAGTCGTAAGCAGCGAACAGTGGCACTCTCAAGTACTGAGGCAGAGTACATGGCAATCTCTGACTCGTGTAAAGAAGCATTGTTTTTACAAACTTTTATTAAGGAATGTACTGGTACTGTTTGTGAGATTCATTTATTTAATGATAATCAATCTGCACAAAAACTTTGTGGTAATTCTGTATTTCATGCCAGAACAAAACACATTGACATTAGACACCATTTTGTTAGGGATTTAATAAATAAGAAAGTTGTTCAGCTGAATTATACTCCTACTGATGAAATGTTAGCTGATATAATGACCAAGTCTTTAACAGGAGAAAAACATTTAAAGTTTGTATCTTTATTATTGCATTTATAAATGTGAAGCATTTAGTAAATAGCAGCTGATGTCTGTTTGTTATTTTGTTAACTAATGTACGCAGATCATAATGTAACATTGAAATATTACATATTTGTACCGTGTAAGTTTAAGGGCTAGTGTCAGTGCATAATGTATTAGTTTAAGGGCTAGTGTTGGGTTTGTAAACGTAACCCATTATGTCAATGTCATCTGTCAAATAATGACAGTTAGTATAGTGCTGTCTCACTCACTCATATTCCACTCTCTGCTAGCTATGGTCGCGATTGTATCGTTTCATAAATTCTTAAATAAAGAAATCCAAGTTAATCTATTTAATTCGTTTAATTTGGCTAATAACCCAATATACCCATGCCAAATTACAGCTTTCTAGTACTTATAGTCTCTGAGTAAAACCGCGGACGGACAGACAGACAGACATGGCGAAACTATAAGGGTTCCTAGTTTACTACGGAACCCTAAAAATGACTCTTTTAGTAATAATATGATTAATGTAGGTTAATGGACACATAAATTAACGAGCAAAGGGATTGCTTTATAAACTATCCGTAATATGTCACCTGCTAGCGTTTTATGATAATGAACAAAAAGTAGAGTAACGTGACAAAAACAAATGAGTCTGACCACTAAATTACTAAGCAAGTAGGTACGTTGAATAAACCTATTAAAGGGGTTAATATCTCACGAGGGAATATATTTATCCTTTACCGCACTGCTGAGTTCGAACAAAAATTAGAATAAACGCACAGACACAGGTGAACAAGGGGACTAGGTGGACATTTAAAATATTTCAGAATATAACATTAAACCCAATGACTTACTACTACTTCAACTGCTATTTATAATAAAATTTTGTGAATTCATTTTTGTATGAAACAATTGATCTTATTTAGCTTTGTCAGTTTGTTCCTTGTAACTTATTACCGACATCAGCTTTATCACAGTTCTATATTTTTTTCTATGGTTATACACAATACACAACATTTGATGATAAAAAAAATGTCTTGAAAATATTTCCCTCTTTGTGACAATTCAAAGCTTCAGCTTTGTTTCAAATAAAGCCCATAATTAAAATTAAATTACCGCCCCTTTTCTCGTTAAATAAGATCCCGCGCCAGCCCATGCCACGTCATTTAAGGAAAGCTGTTGGATTTTAAGGATCCGTATTTTGGTCTTAGTGAATAAGGTATCGATATTCTTTAATTTGTACCTATATCGCGCCCTGTATATTGTATACAGGGTAAAAAATATCTTATTTTACATTACCTAGTCGGTGGTGTTTTTCGTCACACGTACAATCTCATCAGTACTATTGAAAATTATAACTGCATTGCATTGCAACCAACTAAGTCACATTTGTACCATTACATATATTGATGGTACTAATTTGATGAAATTTCTTCTCATCGGAGGCGCAGTCGATCTGGTTTCGTTGATTTTGCCAAGAAACTAGAAACCATACCCTTTATGACATAGACATATAACCAGACTTACTAGTTAGAACGTAGGATATGTCATCTTATTAACAATTTTTGGACCCCTCACGACTATAAAAGCGCTATAGATTTTTTTTCAAATAACTTCCTATGAATATATGTTAAATTAGCTTTGATAAAATGACGTAGAGTAAAAAGAACTAGGATCTTAAGCCATCAATTGTAATATCTGGCAGAATTAAACCTTTCGTACGATATTCGTCGCTTGTATTGTTTGCTGTGGTAACTTTGAGTCACACAGAAAGTAATTAATTTTATTCGGAACTGTGAGATGTACGTTGTACATTTACAACATCAAGAAACAAACAATGGGTCGAGTATTTTAATGGGTTTACCTCATTTGGATGTCATGTTACGTATTCAGCTTATTTCTTTATACTATTTAGTCTGTAAAACAATCGGCATATTTTAGATTGGTCACCTGCATCACTCCAAACATTGAGCAAGCGAACCGAGCCCAAGAATTTGCCCAAGCTAGAAATAAAACCGGAGAAGGGTATGAACAATGCGCCACAGAGGCCAAATAAACTCAATTAGCGACATATAATAGGCCTTTCGACACACCATTATGAAATAAGACTACAGACCGACCGAATTACCTACGGTTAGATTCGGCTACTAAACTAATTCCGGCAACTGTTCCAGATTCAAGGGCTTCAAGTTATGCGTGTATTTGATTATTAATACAATTCACTAATAGACATAGGATTATCTTACCTCTATGAATTAACAGTAATCTTTGTTGACACTGTCAATTACGTCATTATTTTATTTACTACTGTAACACACCAAATTTACTACACATATGTAGTTCCGCTATCTACCAATAGATGGCGCCGTGTGTATGATAGAACGCGCTATCGATATTTTTTCACTGGCCAATAAGCTCTGAGGAATTACGCATCGGCGTTCAATCAAACAACTTGATTCTAAGGTCCTTTAGCACATAGGATACCGTTCAGTCCTCTTACCATTACGCCATCTCTGATTTGTCGCCCCGCTCATCAACCCCTTACACTACGAATATCATTAAGATAGGATTACCCTAGAATAATACCCAAGATCTCAGTGTAAAATACATTAGCTACGACTATTCGCATTTTGAAATAAATACTTATTTTATAGAGACTTGTAAAATTATATAATAAGTTTAATTTCTACTTTCGTTTTCTGCTGTAAATAAAAACTACACGATTATAGGTTCTTTTTCAGTTTTGGTTTTAAGTCGTGTTTCGGTCAGACTCTATATTAAACTATGCATACATGGGACGTAGTGCATAGTATGTTCATTAGTCCACTCTGGACGTTGATTAAATCTCCATCAATATTCATGTCTCATAAGCAAGATGGACTGCGGCTGACCTAAACTCGCGCAACTTATATTAAGTTTGCAGTGTATGATAGTGTCGATAAATTGTAAGTATGTAGTTAACATTAGTTAGAATTAGTATATCTGCAAGATTATTAAAAAAATTGGACACGTATTTTTCCTTACGTCAATCAAACGAAAATAAATAAAGATAAGTATATCTTTATTATTATTTCTTGAAAATTCCGCGTGACATCACTCACCGATACACTATTTACCGGCCTGTTATTAACTCCTGATATGCTTTATCTTTATAATTTTTTGTTTGATTGAAAAAAGAAATAGTACGTACCTATCTAATATTTTTCGATAATCTATTATACCGACTAATAATTTTAAGGTTTTCTTAGTAAACATTCCTATTGGATAGTACAGAAAACTCATGCGATTTTTTAGGGTTCCGTATAAAACTAGGAACCCTTATAGTTTTGCCATGTCCTTCTGTCTGTCCGTCTGTCTGTCCGTCCGCGGTTTTACTCAGAGACTATAAGTACTTGAAAGCTGTAATTTGGTATGGATATGTATATTAATCATGCCAAAAAAAATATAGAAAAAAAAAATTTATAGGGTAGCTTCCATACAAGTAAAGAGGGAGTAATATTTTTTTTTTCTATACAAACCCATCGTGTTGGAAATTGTTAAATAGGTCTTTAAAAATATTGTGAGGTTGAGAACACCATTTTTCGATTTAGGGATCCGTTTTTCGATCCGTGCAAATTTTTGTTAGAAGTAAGTTTTTCTCCAAGGTTCTAGAATGTATGTAGAAAGAATAAGATAATAGACCTCGACAATTTAGTAATGGAAATATGCAAAACCCTATAGATATTTTGCTACAATTGGTTTTGGGGATGGGTGTTGACCATGTAATTATTCTGTTTTCAATAATTTAATTTTTGTTCGACGTTTTATAAATATACCTACTACATCTCAAAAATAGGTGACAGAAAGCTGTCTATGCGAAGGAAAGCCTCCGCGTAATATTAGCTAAATAAGTATACTATAAATAATAGAAAAACTTACGTGAAAGTAGATTTGGATGTGGTCCCTGTTCAGAGCAAGCGCGTCTTCCGCGCGCGCTCATAAGCACTTCTCTACGCGGACGCTCGTAACCCACGTCGCCGGCACTTGGACCCGACTCAGCCAAAGCATTTGCACCACCACCCTCATCGCGACCCTCTTCCACGACACACGTAGACATTTCTATTTCTACCAAAACACTTCTATCTAAATAATGAATAGATATTTAAAGCTAACCCGCGCGCGAACCAAACATAGGCGTATCGCGGGAAGCACTGTTAAAATATAATCCTGGCAATAAACAGTCTTGTGATTTCACGTCACTTCAAACTTTACGTTGTATTGATTAACACCTCACTCACGATATTTATACACTGCACTGAATAACATGGCTTTCATGAAGGATGTCTGGCATCGATCATCATTTCGGCGGATGTTTGCCTAATGTTCGGTTGTCCGAAGCACGTCAATCTGTAACAAAATAAATTATCGGTTTACAAATCTGATTTTAGAGGTACTATCAAGTAATTATAGGTAAAAAAAAAACTTTAAAGTACAA
This sequence comes from Rhodophaea formosa, assembly GCA_963082605.1. Taxonomy (NCBI): domain Eukaryota; kingdom Metazoa; phylum Arthropoda; class Insecta; order Lepidoptera; family Pyralidae; genus Rhodophaea; species Rhodophaea formosa. The sequence continues at coordinate 22,847,823 of OY720208.1, forward strand.
TAGATAGCAATTTTTACTTTAGTGTGATATGTTTCAATCAACTCTTTTTGCTAACATTTCCAAGTTAACATAATTTATATAGCCACTTTTGGGCATTATAACAACTTTAAAGTAGCCACCGAAACACGGTACATTGCGAATACCTAAAGTTAGTAAATTCTACTCAATCTATCATAAAGTAAAAATATATAACTGAGTACTTGTGAGTACTATAGTTATTTTAAAAAAGCTTGATGGTCAGTCCACCATGCACACCCTGGTGTCAGAGTTCTTCGGAACCGCCTCTCGGCCTCTGACGTGGTTCCTTTAACGACTCCCAGATGGCAGCCGGGACCAACGGCTTAACGTGCCTTCCAAAGCACGGAATTATCTTTCTTGTTAGACAATCAGGTCATTCATGCCTGCAATGTCCTAACCAAACTGGAAACAACTCAACAAAGTATGCTAATAATAAAATATGACAAAACAACATCCATTTCGTTTATTAGAAAAGGCAATCCTGACTCACTGACCAATATCTATATCAACGCACAGCGGAAACACTAAAAACTTGAAATTTGGTATAGTTAAGTGAGCACTAAGGATTTTTAGAAATTCAACCGCTATGGGGGTGAAATAGGGCGTGTAGTTTTAAACGGACGAAGTTGTGGGAAAATTGCTTGTTATATATATTTGTATCCCATTGCTGTTGGAGTGACTCTATATTTAACTTTGATCTATTAATCCTATAAGCAGCTTATGTTCCATGGGTTTAATTATATCTATCGAACTTATTTTAAGAGCATTCGTAGGATTGTATTGTGGACATTAGTTCTATAAGTAAAATACCTCATATTATCTTATTTTTGTTATTCAACTTATTATATTATTAAAATTTACTGCTTGACATCATACTTTAGTACTAAATTTAACGGTTTATATGCGTGTTTGGCCCCCGAATACTCAAAAAAAGCTTAATTAGGGACAGATCTCTTGAAGGTTTCATGCTGTCTCTGTTCTCTGCCGAACTTGGTAATTGTCAAGACCGCGACCCATTGCAATATACATTATATAGCTTAATGTGACACTGAATTATGAACATCACTTTTTTTTCAATTAAATAAAATAAATAAATATATACGGACAAATCACACAGATTGAGCTAGCCCCAAAGTAAGTTCTAATGAAAGACTTGTGTTATGGGATACTAACTCAACGATACTATATTTTATAACAAATACATATATAGATAAACATCCAAGACCCAGGTCAATCTGAAAAAGATCGTTTTCCATTTTGACCTGACCGGGGATCGAACCCGGGACGAATCAAATCCGTGTCGCAGGCAGGCGTGATGACCGCTGCGCCACGGAGCTCGTTATTTGTGTAAGCAAACAACGGTACTTTGTATATTTCTAAAAGATAAACTAAAAATATAAATAAATGTGCCATCATACTCGCTAACCACCAGTAATATGATCTATGACAGAATTCAGAAAAAATTGATAGAAAGTTGAGATTAGTTGGATTTTCCCTAAAAAATTAAATTTGTAGAGTTATCTAAATCCACACTTATTACATACAAATTGATACTAAATTGCCTTTAAAAAAGCTTTAATCTTGTCTACTATAACTGTTTTAAATGTGCCGACTTTAATGATTGCATCTCCGCTGTCTACAAGCCTAATCAGCGTTTCTAGTAAAATTTTGGCCAAAGATTCAGTCTTGCCATCCAGCGAGGAAATGCCACCAGCCTTTTGGGTAGCCTACCCGTTGACCGCAGGGACTTTTATTTCCTTTGTTTGTTGTTGTATTAATTAATAATACCTACTAAAAGGTTTTAATTAAAGTTGAATAATGCCAACTACGTCATTTTCCGAATAAGTGTTCTACTGCAGGTCATTTCACGTAGTGCAATATCAACAAAGGGGTTTAGCCGGCTGCAGTCTATAACAGTTACTGTAATCCTGCGCTAAGGCTGGCTGGCGTGTGCTGCTATTTGAAATTGGCTCACCTACTACTAGTTTAATTCTAAGGCTGCCTTTCCAACACCTCACGCCATCGACAGAGAGTTCATCCCTATACATCATCATCATTATCTTGATTTCTTTTTAGTTTCCACAGCAGGTGCACGACCCTCCCTATACTACCAGAGTCATATATTAACCAGAGCAGTCAGAGGATTTGGCCTACACTCTCCACGCTGGCCTAAGGGGTTAGAGAGGCGTCTTTGAGGTTTTTCGCTTTGTTAAGCTTGTGTATCCTAAGTCGCCTTCTACTACATCCACGGAAAGACTTGGACTGGCCCTATTCTTCTTTGCCCGGAATCACACGGCTGATAGGACCATCCACAATCTTTAAATCCTAAATGGTTGCGCAAAGTCCGTTACCAACGGAATTTTCTTTTACGTACCCTTAAGTTTTGGATCGAAATCCTGCCATGGCAGGGATCGATCCAAAACCATGGTATTTCCGAGAGACTACAACATGGGGTTCTTCAAAAAGGGCGTGAAAAGATTTCTCCAGAGTTGGCACCGCGCGAGTTGCAGGCGTTAACCTGGTGTTGCAGGCGTTCATAAGCTACGATGACCACTTCCCATCAGGTGAGCCGTATGCCTGTTTGCCTACTTAGTTCTATAAAATATGTGTGAGGAAGTAAGGCGTTATAGTTTGCCATACATTTTCACACCGCTCAGTTATCCTATCCAATCCGCCACCGAATTTGATACATGCGACACTTGCCGATAATGCTGCATCCATTTAGGCTGCAGCATCAGCCGTCGTGCTCGCGACACATGTTTCGCTTCTACACGAAGCATCCTCAGGCAATTAACCTAGTTGTTCATCGCTCGAATGATTATATATACGATATAATTTATGTTGTTCCTTCCACAAGTTTTGTGGAAATGAAGCTTTAATGTCAATTACACAGACACGCGTCGAACGGACAAAACGTAATAGAAACGCTTTATATTGGATTTCATTTTAGTGTTATTACCCGGCTAACCCACTCAGAAGGAGGGTAATGTTTTTAACGCGTATGTATGTTTTTTTTATAATTTTATGTAATTATGTTAGTATAACTGTTCTATTGTTGACTCCAGTAGCCTAAACGGGTTGACCAATTTTTTAAAAGTAATACATACATACATATTTATGTATGTATGTTTAAGAGAAATGTGTCATTACATAGACTCTTCTTCATCTCCTGTTTAATATTATGGCTTCCACCGAGATTTCAGTGATTCTGCCTATGTCCAGTATAATGAGATACTAAGTATCGGTGTTGTACGGTATGTGGCATCAAAGATGGCGTATGTTCTTTGGCAGCCTCGTGGAAGATTTTGGCGACAAATCTATACGAGTCCATTTAACAGTCTACTTTAACTATTTCACAAATTGTTCTCGAGCACGAGCATTTATAACACCAAACTACACCAATTTCATATTATAAAGTCCATTTAAATCAATTTACAAAATTGTATAAGGCAAACGACAACTGAACCACCTAGTAAATATTCTGATATCTATGACTGAACCCCTTGACTTCCCACCACAAACCCCGAGGTTCATATATAGACTCGTTTCCACACTGTCAAAGGCTAAGAAATGTCAACAAAAAATCAATATGGCGGACGTAAACTGTCAGAAAGTCGTCGGTTTTATTTTTTTTAATAATGTTACTTGTTTTAATAAAATTGACAGCTCATAAAGTCCATATATTGTCCAGAAAAGAGCAAATAAATTCGCATGGACCAATTCATACTCAAACTCATATTAACGCGTTCTATAGGTATCTCTATTTGCCGTGTGGTTCCCGGCAGAGTAGAATAGGACCACTCCAAGTCTTCCCGTGGATGTAGTAGGAGGCGACTTAAACAACACAAGCTAAACAAAGCTTATAAACATCAAAGAGATCTCTCCAACATCCTATTCCCTCTTCTGGTGAGCGTGGAGTGTATAGACCAAATCCTCTGACTGCTCAGGTTAATATATGGCTCTGGTAGTAACATAGAAGTAATAATGGGTAGTATATAGTGATGCTCCCACAGTAGAGACTTAAAAAGACCATGATGATAGGTATCTCTACTCGTAGAGGTATCTACATTTTATTAATCGCCTCATCTTTTATGCATGAAATGAATTGGTTGTCTTAGTCATCTTATTTAGCCCAGTCAATATCGACATCAACATTGCCAACGCGCATATATCGGCGATTATTTCTATATTGTAGAAACCACTTAGAATAGTCTAAACTACCCCAAATTATGTCAAATTTGCGAAAAAATGGGCATGGTTTGACAAGGTATGACTCAATAACTGTAAGTCACAGAGAGTATAAACTTAAACGGTTGATAATTTAGTGTATTTCAAAAAAGCATACCACATTAAATACCTAAAAAAGGCAGTTTAGGTAGTTTTTTCTTAAAAACTGAAAAATGTCCCATACTTTTGGGCCCCCTTGGAGTAGCACAGGGTTATGAAAGTTGCAAACTTGGGTGTAGGCTATTCTAAGTGGCCTCTACAAAATATAAAAAAATCGCCGATACATGCGCGTTTGCAATGTTTGACACTTTTTGTGTCGATATTGATTGGGCTAATCTTTAGTACATATCTCCATGGGGCTAATTATACTATTTGTCATATAGATGTCAAATATGGTCAATTAGCATGAGCAATACAGTAAAATAAATACAGACGACCTTGACTAACGCTTTTCCAAATATTTGAAAAAACCTGTGAAACGTGACCCGAGTTCGGCCTTTGTGAGTTCTCTGTTTCACACACCAGTTTCATAAGATTATGGTAAGTATTTGGTTATTATTATCATTAGTAATTTTAAAATATTATGCCAAAAACTCTGTTTTAATTATTAATAACATATATTTTGTGAGGAATGCTTTTATATTCTCATAATAAGGAAGATACAATGTTGTCACACTTTGATTATATTCTCGCTCTCAACAATATTGTTGTATAACTAAATCAGCTTAGCCATTGTTCGTTCGTGTTGACCACAGAGCACGATATATTGCTCGAGCACAACTAGATACGAAAGTAATGATAAAACCAATTGTCAGCCCACGCCCAGCTGAAGCAAAGTGAAAGTTGCATTCCTAGTCCAGACCGACCTGTCAGTCTTTTTTAATGTCATAGGACGGCAAACGAGCAAGCGGGTCACCTGATGGTAAGTGATCACCGCTGCCCATGGACAACTGCAACACCAGGGGTGTCACAGGAGCATTGCCGGCCTTTTTTTCCCTCCCGGAGGGGAGAGGGAGATGGGCCTCCGGCTCTCTCACTCACCGAACGAAGCATAGCAGCGGTAAAGCTACTACTACAAGTGTGGTACTTACCCGGACGAGCCGGCTCATTCATGCTACTAGCAAAAGTGATTTTCGCCGTTAGAGAGGCTCTACCACAACTAAGTGCTCAAAAAACGTAAAAATGCCCCAATGTGCTATGATATGGTATGATTATCATAATAACAGTAAAAAAACCGGCCAAGTGCGTGTCGGGCGACGCGCAGTATAGGGTTCCGTAGTTGCGAATGACAACTTTGAGTTCAACTGTTTACACTCGCGCCTCACAGTTTAACGACCAAAAACATCTAACAATAAAGATTGTATGAAATTTTACATTTTCCAGTACATTTTATAAGTTGGTTGCCTATAACTTTTTGGTTTGCACTTAGTATCCATATAGCACATATAGCTCTGATAGTTTTCCTTTCAACTTCAGTATATATACTACTGCTGTAATTTTTTTCACGTATCCATATATAACCGTTTAGCAGATAGAGGGGGGGGACACGTACCTCTAACAAAAATTTGCACTTTAAAACCAAATATTTCGGAAACGGATCCCTAAATCGAAAAATGGTGTTCTCAACCTCACAATATTTTTCAAAGACCTTTTTAACGATACCCCACACGATGGATAAGTAGAGAAAAAAAAAATTACTCCCCCATTTTACTTGTATGGGAGCTACCCAAAAAAAAAATTATTTTCAAGATTTTTTTCTACGACTTTTTTGCCATGATTAATATACATACTCATACCAAATTACAGCTTTTTAGTACTTATAGTCTCTGAGTAAAACCGCGGACGGACAGACAGACAGACAGACATGGCGAAACTATAAGGGTTCCTAGTTCACTACGGAACCCTAAAAACCGGCCAAGTGCGTGTCGGGCCACGCGCAATGTAGGGTTTCGTAGTTACGAATGACAACTTTGACTTCACACTGTTCAAACTCGCACGACCAAAAACATCTAACAATGAAAATTGTGTGAAATTTTACAATATCAAGTACATTTTATAAGTTGGTTGCCTATAACTTTTTAGTTTATACTTAGTACTGAGCTCTGATAGTTTTCCTTTCATATTCAGTATAATTATACTACTCCTGTAATTTTTTTCACGTATCTATATATAACTGTGTAGCAGATAGAGGGGCGGGGGGGGCACTTACCTCTAACAGAAATTCGCAGTTTAAAACCAAATATTTCGGAAACGAATCCCTAAATCGAAAAGTGGTGTTCTCAACCTCACAAATTTTTTTAAAGACCTATGTAACGATATCCCACACGATGAGTAAATAGATAAAAAAAAATTACTCCCCCACTGTACTCGTATGGGAGCTACCCTAAAAGCATTTTTTTTCAAGTTTTTTTCTACCACTTTTTTGGCATGATTAATATACATACCCATACCAAATTATAGCTTTCTAGTACTCATAGTCTCTGCGTAAAACCGCGGACGGACAGACAGACAGACAGACAGACATGGCGAAACTATAAGGGTTCCTTGTTTACTACGGAACCCTAAAAATGCTAACAAATTCAGGTGGTTATTATATCACAATTAAGTTTGTTTTGTTCTTTGTTTTTCGTAGGTGTAAGTGGCCAACACTGGTGTCAGATTTTTCAAGCTGTCTAAAGGTATCTGACATTTAGTGAGCTCCTCCGTGCTTTGAAAGGCACGGAGGAGCTCTAGATATTTTTATCCCACTTGTGGTTATCCATCCAAGTGGGGACTGCGACTGGGGTTAACATACGAAAGCGCTAATAATGATCACGCCCACTAGGCCATCGGGATTCTCAATAAAGTAAAAAAAAAGGAGATTTTTGCATATTTCGACAATCATCTTGAAATCCAAAACCTGCATAAACGGTACAGTCCCCTGACACGTTCGTTTTGTGTAAAATGTGTTAAAAAGGAGTCTCTAATAGCGCGCGAGTGACCGTCACATTCCCTACTCTGTGGTGTTGACCGTCTGCCACAGCAAAGTTAAACATTTTTGCAGCCAACCCTACGCTATCGACCGGTGTAAACAACCCCAGGTAGGGTTGCCAACCAAAGCGTTAGAAAGTATTATATTTTATTCACTCGTTTATACTTTTTACTGTTCAATAAAAAAAGAATACAAAATACTGTTTTATGACTGCTGGTATTCGGAGGTGCAGGCCCTATGAAAAGTGACGGGATGGCAAAAATGAAGCTTCAATTTTATTTAATAAATAACCGGCCAAGTACATATTAAACTCGCGTAGCCAATGTTGATGTGACAGACGGACGAACAGCAGAAGCACGACTGATCCTGTATAGGTGTCGTTTTTTTTTTTTTTTTGTACGAAACCCCTTATAAATGAGCTCGTTTTTAGTATACAACTTAAAGCTTATGAATATTTAAATGTAAATATTTTAATGCAAATTTTTGCAACAAGTTATAACATATTTTTTTCATTCACCATCAAAAGAAATTATATAAGTAAGTACTGTTAAATTTCCTTAAATTGACGTTTTATTTTTCCAGCCTCAATATATTTCTTGCTCATAGAACAAGGTCGGCACCCCTAACCCCAGGCCAGTTATGACTTTAGTCGAGTAACACCCTACTTTGAGCCGTCAATCGATACGGCTCAAATGATCAAAGGAAATAAGATATCGCTCTAAACAGAACAGATGGTGACAATGGCAATAATAACTTTTAGAGACGTAGACGACTTATGTTCAAAGTAAAAATATTTCTTTTCATATAGGTACAATGTGTTTGGTATTGAACCAGCGATTTAACAACTTTTGTTTTTTTATAACCACGTCTGAAATTGAGAAAAATTTGACTTATTCATAGTACAGACTGGGGGAGATAAACCTGTCATCATCATCGACCGCAGGAGCACGACTCTTCTTGCATTAGTCCTATTCTACTCTGCCGGGAACCACGCGGCTCCAGATAAACCTGTGCTCCTCTTCAATTTAAATCTGTTCGTAGGGGGTGGCCACTGAGTGTACGTTGAATACCTCTGATCCAAATTACTCAGAGCAGCTGATAGTTTTCCTCGATTTCAGGCTTGTTCACAGAACAAAAGTTTTTCAGTTCAATATTAATTTTCATTTATCACAAAAGTAGCATTATAATGTTACTCGAAGAGCATGTAAGGTAATATATATCTAACTCCTCGTTTGAACTCAATGGCCAAAGTAATATACACTCTGAAATTTCAAGTATCTACCTGATGACCCTTTAAAAGATGACAGACAGACAGCTGAGCCTTAGCACTACGAGTAATTCGAGTAGGGTCTTGTTTATATGAGCTTCTGTTGCTAAACTTTAAAAATAATGCGTTATATGTTTAGCTATGAGCACATAAATAATGATTTAATATGTATACTAGCTGTTGCCCGCGGCTTCACCCGCGTAGGCTACAGAATTAGATCGGTTTCTTTTAAACTGGGGTTGTAATTTATTAGTTTTCGAAAGTTCGTGATGAGAGTTCGTGTCAAAGAGACCTTTCCGATCCGTCTGGAGAGTGTAGGCCAAATCCTCTGACTGTTCTGGCTAATATTCTTTTATTTTTTTTTCTTTTTTTTACACAAATTGAGCTAGCCCCACAGTAAGTTGTGAACTTGTGTCGCTTATATGAATATTATGACTCTGGTAGTACAGAGAGGGTCGTGCTCCTGCAGTGGAGTCTAACAAAGACCTGTTGATGATATATATCAATGTTCTCAGGTTTGGGAGAAAGAAACAACAAAAAAAACAGCTGCTTCCCGAGCAGATCGTAAAAGTCGCTCAAAGGATTGGGTGAAAATCCAAGGAATCACGTCATAAAATATACAAAATACAGATTTTATTTTTGAAATGCATTGTGATGCTGCTTCAATTAAACACGGCTTTCAGCGAACACATTCAATTTTCGACAGTACTGTTTCCGGTATAAAATGTAATACATTTTTCACTGCTGAATACACTACAAAAGCGTAACAAACACACAAATAAACAAACAAACTCACTTTCGCATTTATAATATTAGTTAGGATAGGATTAGGAAGTTAGGATTAGGATAGTTAGGATACTGATATTACAGATAAAACCATTAAATGCCAGCTCAATTTGTGTAATTTGTCCCTGTATATTTTATTAATATTATTTATTAACTCGTACAATAATACGAATTTGCTTCAAGAAAAATGAAACTGAATTCAAAACTGTCTATCTCAAAATACTGAACCGATTTTACTTCTTTGTTCCCCAAGTACGGCAGTACCTAGTCCAACAATAAAATACTTTTTTAAATCCAAGTTGGATTTAATTTTTTTTAGTATTTAATAGTATAAAATAGTTTTTAAATGTCTCAAAAACTAAAAACTGTTAAAATACTTTGCGCGATCGATCATACACATATATAGATATAGACTAACATATACCTATGTATTTACAAAATTGTGCAATTCTGACGATTTGACATATATATCGGCGCAGAACAACAACATCGAAACACGTGCACAAGCCACCTGCAGAACACGTGTTCAAATCGTCGTAAACAACTATCGTTGCAAAACAACAACAACCACACGTGCACAAGCCACCTGCAAAAACACGTGTTCAAGTCATTATAAACGCAAGTAACGAGACTAGAGGCACATTCACTCGTCCGCTCTCGAGGTGAACGTTACTCTGCTAGTCGAATATACGATTATATGTAATTTATTGATTATTTTGAAAGTTAATAAGTTGATTATTTGGAGATTTGTATTACGTTGAAAGTGAATTAGTGGATTGTTTGGTGTTTAGTTTTGTCAATAAAAAGTTATCATGAACAACGGAGATTTTAATGGTGATCCTAACTCCTTCGATCCTACATCGGAAGAGGGAACGAATCAACGCCAACAACCTTCGACCAGTACATCAACTGCCGCATTTTTGGCAAACACATTTCGTGATACCATGCTTGAAATGATGAGTCAGCTATCTCAAGATAACCAGACTGCACTGTCAGAAATGATGAAATTGTTGCGTCCAGAGGAAGTTCGTTCAGTTCGTATATCCGATATTTACTTTCCTAGTTTTGACCCAGATAAAGGAACTGATGTGAGAGAATGGGTGGAGCTTATATCAAGGACGCAAAATGAATACAAATTAAAAGACCATGAAGTACGGCTTAAAGCTGCTGGTGTGATGAAAGGCAGAGCACAACTATGGGCTGACGACTGCTTGCTAAGGACGACTACATGGTCTGAAATGAAAGAAGATATGATTCAAACATTTGAGCCAGAATCTAGATACTTTTCGCATGTTCTTAAATATCGGCGATACACTGTGGACGATGCTGCTGATATTCCAGAATTTATATCGAATACCTGGAAAATGTTCAAGAAAATTGTTAAACAGGACCCAACAGAACAAGATGCAGTAGAATTCGTTATTGGGAGTATCGAGGACGACAGCCTCCGCACAGAACTCCTCAACAGCAAGTCAAATTCAGTTCCAGAACTAATTGCTATAGCAAAAACGATGCGAAAACGTAAGTCATCATCTCAAAATAATTTACCTATCAAGAAAACAAAGACAGATAATGTGCCAAATATAAATTGTTTCTTATGTGGAAAACCAGGCCACAGAGCTCGTTGGTGTAGACAACCTTCGGCCATGTTAACACAAAACAAGGACAGAAAGGAATGTTCGTATTGTCTTATTCCTGGTCACAGCTATGAAACCTGTTTTAAGAGAATGAATGCAGAAAAACATAACGCCGAAAAGAACGTCAACTTATGTCAGAATGGTAAGAATATTTCAAATATTATTTACATCTCAATTAACGACAAAAAGTTGCATGCTATATTTGACAGTGGTGCAGATTGTTCATTGATCAGAGAATCCATAGCATTATCCCTGCCTGGAACAAGAATAACTAAAACTACTCACCTGAAAGGTATTGGACCAGTACCCACTGTATCCTTGAACCAGATAACCACTGTGTGTAAAATTAATGAAATGAACATAGAACTTGATCTTCACATTGTATTGGATCACGAAATACCATCTGATGTTCTTATTGGTAAAGATTTACTTTGCATGAAAGGAATCAAAGTTACATTATCAAGCAATGGCGTTGTAGTTTGCAGGAGTGATCAACAACAGGAAGCAGAGATGTATTCACTGGTTTCCAGCACAATTGACACAGATATAAGCGATAACGAGCAATTGATTAACTTGAAAAACTTATTGGACGTTTACAAAAATTCGTTCTCAGAAGGTTTATCAGGATCTAGAATAACCACAGGTGAACTTACGATAAGACTTAAAAATCCAGATAAAATAGTAAATCGCCGACCGTACAGATTAGCTCCAGTTGAACGCGAGAAGGTTCAGAAAATTATTCAAGATCTTCTAGATAAAAGGATAATTCGAGAAAGCAATTCACCTTTTGCTAGTCCTATAATTATGGTAAAAAAGAAGAACGGCGAAGATAGGCTATGTGTGGATTATAGAGAACTAAATGCCAATACAGTGCGGGATCACTATCCTTTGCCACTGATTTCTGAACAGCTTGATTACTTGGCTGAAGCTAAATACTTTACATGCTTAGATATGGCAGCAGGCTTTCATCAAATTCCTATTTCAGATGATTCAATTGAAAGGACCTCATTTATTACTCCAGATGGGCAATATGAGTACCTGACCATGCCTTTTGGGCTAACCAACGCTCCGTTAGTTTACCAAAGAGCAATAAACAAGGCTTTAGGAAGTTTAAGAGGAAAAGAGGCACTTGTTTATATGGATGACGTGTTAATACCCAGCAAAACAATCCCCGAAGGTCTTTTGAAACTGGAAAAGGTATTAGAAGCTCTTACAAAAGCAGGATTTACGATTAATATAAAAAAATGTTCTTTTTTGAAGACCTCTATCGAATATCTTGGATTTGTTGTAAGTAATGGAAAAGTTAGACCAAGTCCATCAAAGGTGGAAGCCTTGGCTAGATCTCCTCCACCAACAAACGTCAAACAATTAAGACAGTTTAATGGCCTCGCTGGATACTTTCGTCGCTTTATACCTAATTTCTCCACAGAGATGATACCATTGTACAATCTGACCAAAGTGGATGCTAAGTGGGAATGGACAACAAAACATGAAGCAGTACGTTCGAAAATTATTAGTTATCTCACGTCAGCACCTCTGCTTACAATATTTTTAGAAGGTTCTCCAATAGAACTACACACCGATGCTAGTGCAATGGGACTAGGAGCTGTCCTCATCCAAATTAGACAAGGAATTCGTCATGTGGTTGGCTACTTTAGCATGAGGACAACTGCAGCTGAATCCAAGTACCATAGCTACGAGCTTGAAACCTTAGCCATAATACGAGCAGTAAAACATTTTCGTCATTTCTTGTATGGTAGAAAATTCACGATTGTGACGGATTGTAATGCGGTGAAAGCTTCCCGCTATAAACAAGAATTGCTTCCTAGAGTCCATAGATGGGTGGGCCTTTTTACAAAATTTTGAGTTTGAAGTCGAATATAGGAAAGGAGAAAAAATGCAACATGCTGATTTTTTTAGCAGAAATCCTCTAAAAGTTGTTATGAACTTATCGACAAAAGATGACTGGCTAATAGTAGAACAACGTCGTGATCAAGAAATATCTAAAATTATAGCAGACTTTCATAAGGATGTACAACATCATGCTGAGTATGAAATAAAAGATAACATCTTATACTACAAAACCAATGTTAATGGTAAGACGAAGCTAACGAAAGTTGTCCCACAGTCATATCAGTGGAGTCTCATAAACACCTATCACGAAGCACTCAAACACATGGGATGGGAAAAAACACTAGCCAAACTTAAAGAAAATTTTTGGTTCCCTAAAATGTCATCAACAGTTAGATATTTTGTAGAACATTGTGTAGTATGCAAAACTATGAAAGGATCATCTGGAGCCACACAGACTCGTTTACATCCAATACAGAAAATCCCAGAACCATTTCACACTGTTCATATTGATATTTCAGGTAAACTTAGTGGAACAGCCTCTCAAAAGGAATATGTGTTTGTTGCAATCGACGCTTTCACAAAGTTTGTTATTTTACAACATGCTAAGAGTAAAACTCAAGCTAGTGCATTAAAACATTTACAAGAAATTGTTTTCTTATTCGGTGCTCCGAAAAGAATCATTGTTGACGGCGACGGAGCATTTATCTCCCATTATAAAGCCTACTGTGATCAGTATGGTATTGAATTACACCAATGCGCAGGATACACTAGTAGGGGAAATGGCCAAGTTGAAAGAATCATGAGAATAATTAAAAATGGATTGACGGTTATAAAACACACGCAAAAGACACACTGGGACAAGTCGATTGGAACACTCCAGCTAGCCATTAATTGTACCATATCAAAGACTACACGGCAAACACCCATTGAGTTATTGACTGGAAAAAGAGGCAGCGTTCCCCCTGAACTGCTAAATATAATAGATGAATTCAACGAACGCGTTAATCCAGAATCTTTAAGGGAAGCTGTGTCGATTAGGATGACCGAGAAGGCTGAAAAGGATAAAGCAAGATATGATAAGGGAAAAGCTAAGGTCAAAAGATTTGAGAAAGGTGAATATGTCCTTCTCAGAGAACCACCGCGACTAGGTACAAAATTAAGTATCAAATACGATGGACCATTTGAAGTTAAAAAAATATTACCTAACGACAGATACGAAATACGAAGAATAAATGGTCGTGGTCGATTTAGAAAAGTGTGCCATGAACATTTGAGAAGTGCACCCAAATTTGGAGTGCAAAGCGATGTTGCCGTATCGGCGATGAATAAAGAACAATTTGTGACTAGTCAACAATCTCAATAAGATTGCATAAAGTTGAGTATAACATTATATTATTTATTTTTGTGATTTTGAGTGGTGAGCTATTGTTGAACCAATACTAGCACTGGTGGTGGCTATGAGGTTTTTGAATGATTGAGACTCAGCCTTAATAACTGTCATAATCATGGCGAACAGTTAAGTTGTGAAATTTAAGACAGATGAATTGTAAATTGGTCTGGTTAAGGCTTTGGAGTCTGTTAAGCCTAAAGATAAATTTTGGTAATATTTACTTGAACTCATAGATTTCTTCTGTTTCAGATAAACCAACTATAAAATAGGCGCAGGGACGCGCCTAGTTGCAGTATGGCCGTATCGGCGCAGAACAACAACATCGAAACACGTGCACAAGCCACCTGCAGAACACGTGTTCAAATCGTCGTAAACAACTATCGTTGCAAAACAACAACAACCACACGTGCACAAGCCACCTGCAAAAACACGTGTTCAAGTCATTATAAACGCAAGTAACGAGACTAGAGGCACATTCACTCGTCCGCTCTCGAGGTGAACGTTACTCTGCTAGTCGAATATACGATTATATGTAATTTATTGATTATTTTGAAAGTTAATAAGTTGATTATTTGGAGATTTGTATTACGTTGAAAGTGAATTAGTGGATTGTTTGGTGTTTAGTTTTGTCAATAAAAAGTTATCATGAACAACGGAGATTTTAATGGTGATCCTAACTCCTTCGATCCTACATATATATACGAATTAATAATCTCCTTTTTAGGGTTCCGTAGTAAACAAGGAACCCTTACAGTTTCGCCATGTCTGTCTGTCTGTCTATCTATCTGTCTGTATGTCCATCCGCGGTTTTCCTCAGAGACTATAAGTACTAGAAAGCTGTTATTTGGTATGGGTATGTATATTAAACATGCCAAAAAAAGTGGTAGAAAAAAAACTTGAAAAAAAAAAATTTTTTAGGGTGGCTCCCATATTAGTAAAGTGAGGGAGTATTTTATTTTTCTTTACTTACCCATCGTGTGGGGTATTGTTAAATAGGTCTTTAAAAAATATTGTGAGGTTGAGAACATCATTTTTCGATTTAGGGATCCGTTTCCGAAATATTTGGTTTTAAAGTGCAAATTTTTGTTAGAGGTAAGTGTCTCCCCCCCTCTATCTGCTAAACGGTTATATATGGATACGTGAAAAAAATTACAGCAGTAGTATATATACTGAAGTTGAAAGAAAAACTATCAGAGCTGAGTACTAAGTGCAAACTAAAAAGTTATAGGCAACTAACTTATAAAATGTACTGGAAAATGTAAAATTTCATACAATTTGCATTGTTAGATGTTTTTGGTCGTTAAACTGTAAGGTGTGAGTGTGAACAGTGTGAACTCAAAGTTGTCATTCGCAACTACGAAACCCTATACTGCGCGTGGCCCGACACGCACATGGCCGGTTTTTTATAAAATCGATTAACGAAGTCGGTTAAAAATAACTCAAATTCGTGAATTACAAGAACTGTCTACAAAGATCGTGAAGTTCGCAAATAACTACGCACCTGTTCCTAATACATAGCTGTGATACGAATACATCTCAACCCTCAGAACTCCAAGAAAGGAAGATTGATTCGGAAAATTTGTCCTTTTCGGGTCCATGCGGGTACTATCTCCTGTCTGTTCGCACAGGCAGCGTTATATAGGTCATTATTTTTGAGAAATTAGGGCAACGTGTTCGAAACAAAATGTTTGATTAATATAATTTCGTGTTATCACCAAAATTTTTTATCAAAATCAAAACGTTTATTCAGAAAATAGGCCTTTGCAGGCACTTTTTCACGTCATATCATATTTAAAATTATCTTATTAGATAATATGTATTTATTAATTGTTCAAAAGCTACAGACTACTAGCGTTTCGGAACCGACCACTGCAGAGAAGAAACGCCGAAAGAAACTCTTACCAACAGTTTTGGTCGCCTACTCGCCTGAAGGGCTTTATATGATTACGAATATTTATTCCTTATTGTCTTTTTCTTTCTTTTCTTTTTTCTTTCTTTTTTCTGTTTTCATGTTACAATTTCAATATACATAGATTTATTATTTTTGGAACATTGGAACATAGGGATTGCGAGGCTCTAAATATTGTCTATCGAACCAGAAAGAAAATAAGCGAATCTATTATCTGCTCGCACAAGTAGCGTTATATTGGTCATTATCGCTAAATGCTAGTAACGCTAGTAGTTTTTCCATTTTGCATATTAAAAATAAAAATAATAAGAATGAAAAAAATTACGTTCAAAAAGAGATACAATTATCCAATTTTGAATAAAAATCTTTGACTTTGATAAAGTCAAAGTCAAAGATTTTTATTTACTTTGACTTTATCAAAGTCACTAATAACTAATACTTTGAGAAATTAGGGCAAACTGTTCGAATCATTTAATTGCGCGTTAACACCAAAGATGTGCTGTTGTTTGTTTGTTTTGTTTGTCGTGTGTGTAAGTGGCCAACACTGGTGTCAGATTTTTCAAGCTGCCTTAAGGCATCTGACTTAGCTTAACGACTGCCATCAATGATGACAGCCGGGACCAACGGCTTAACGTGCCTTCCGAAGCACGGAGGAGCTCGAGATATTTTTATGCCACTTGCTGTCACCCATCCAAGCGGGGACTACGCCCGGGGTTGCTTAACATGCCAAAGCGCTAATAATGCTCACGCCCACTAGGCCATCGGGCTCCGTGCTGTTATGTATAGATATTGCAAGGCTGAAAATATTTAACAGAAGGTCAGAAAGAAAATAAAGTTGATACTATTCGTGAATTCTTCTCGCACGTCGCTCTGCTCTTTCCACAGAGCAATTCAATGTAGCTCGCGCGCTCGAGCGATAAGACATTCCTTGCTCTGTGGCTCCCACACACAGCTTTCCTTAAACGGAACTTAATGAAATAATTAGGCGCAATTTGATTTGATTTGATTTGATTTGATTTGATTTGATTTGATTTGATTTATTTGTTAATGAATTCAACAGCGTTACAATATTGAACTTACAACTAGGAACTTATATAAGAAGTAAGGCCAATTACTGAATTCATGTAAGAAAAATTACAATATAGATATCAAAGCAAGCGGAGATAAGCTGGTTACATTTCAAATTAAAGATTATAAGATGACATTTATGTGTACTTCTTGGTCACAATTAGTCGTTTAAGTTGTACAAAAATAATAAAAACATACTGGCTAAAAAAGCGGCGCTACATGAGGGTCGCAAGGTTAAATTATAACTGGAGTAAAATACAACACATGTAGTCATGAAATGAAATTATTATGCTATGTTAAAGTTGAAGTTGTTTCTTAGTAAGGTATACTACAAAAATACAAAGATCATGAACTAGTATCTCGTATAAAACAACTAGTAACTACCTACAAAAAGCAGTGCTGTGCGAATGCTTGAGATATAGTGATAGTGATACGTAACGTCTACGCGTGAATTGAAGTAATTATGTTAAAGATCGAGCCCAATGAGTGTAATAGTTTTCAATAACTAGCTCCACAAAAATGCATAGATTTTAGTATTGGGGCTCACTTCCTTAGCGCACGTAAGAAGATAATATAATGATTAATATATATTGAAACCAATTTACCTGTAATCTTCACAAACTTATGACTTGTTTTTTTTTTGTTTTTTTGTTTGTTTGTTTGTTTGATGTTATGTTGAATTAATGTTTTCTTTATAAATAAAGGTAGGTATTCGATTAAAAAAAACGATGATTTTATATTTGAAAAAAATAAGTAGTTAGTATTTCTTTTCCATAAAGTACTTAAAAAATATAGCGATGTATTCTGCCCCTTATCCATTTTTGAGGGCAATTATTAAATTATCCTTACATGGCATGGCATTTTACCAAAATTCTGTTGCAGCTCCGTGTATTTCTATCTAAGAGAATTCCATTAAGTGTGCTTTACACAGTGCTCTTCTCAATTTCAGTATCTAAGCTCCCACTTACAACACACGTACTTACGTAGTGCGATATAAAAGATCTATTTAAATTGGTTGGTAATTCATTATTACAGGCTATATATTAATATATAAAATATATAAATATATAGGGACATATCACACAAATTGAGCCAGCCCCACAGTAAGTTGTAAACTTGTATAGCAGGATACTAACTCAACGATACCATATTTTATAATATATACTTATATAGATAAACATCCAAGATCCAGGTCATACTGAAAAAGATCGTTTTTCCATCTTGACCTGACCGGGGATCGAACCCTGGACCCCCGTGTCGCAGGCTGGCGTGTTCGTGTTGACCGCTGCGCCACGGAGCTCGACAAAGGCAATCATAAACTCGAATCTAACGAAAGAAAATTTTATATTCGAAAACTCACACCTACTATTATTCTCACTCATATCTATGGGTCACAGTTTCAGCGATGATTGATTTTTGTGGTGAACTTTTTCACTAGACCAATTGTTTATAAAGGATTATTTTATAATTGTTTGAATTAATGAGAACGAACATAGGATATATATATATTGTTTGTTTTTGACAGACAGACCTGAGCCCAAGGTCATAATACCCAAAGGTTAGAAAACGTAACTATGAAAGCGGAATCAAAATAGTGATGGGTTGCTAACGGCATTGCCTATAACGTGATTCCTTAGAGTTTCGCCCAATCCCTTGACCGGCTTTTACGGTTAACGCGGGAATCAAAGCACCTGGTATATTCTTTGTTTTTTTTTTCTCCCAAACCAGTATGACCCTAATAACAATAACATTTATTAACCCTAGTATCGTACACTGCAAGTAGGTCCATATGTACCTAGAATCAAAATTATGCATGCTTGACAGTTCTTAAACCAAATTAAATATTTAAGACGAGAATGAGGAACTTAAAAATAACAATTCAAACCCAAAGAAAAAAAAATTGCGTCTTTTCAAACCACTTCCCTTGACTTCACTTGCTTTGTTCTACAATCGAAAAATTCTTTCGCATTACAATGAACAAAGGGTGCACGAAAACCTGCAGTTCAGGAACTCCACTTTTGAACTAGTACAATCGAGCCGCATTGTGAACATAAACTGGCTCTATTTTTGAACCATTATTCGAATGGATTTTCTGAATGTTCGCAAGAGACCACTCGGACTCCAAGACGCTTAATATCTAACTTCAAATAAAATTTGAGTACCATTCGGTATTGTCATGGATCATCGGGTACCATCACGTACTATCGTGTGCCATTCCATTGGGTTCTAATTGGGTACCACCGGACTATTGAGTAACACAATTGACAAAAAAACACCAAAGTTTGCAGTTGTTAATATTCAGACTACCATATAATTCAAAATATTTGTCCTCCTCCTTCAGTCGTCTGCTCACTGCTCAGCGTCGTGTCGTGATGCACCCGACCTATCTTCTTTACGATCTCTTTCCATTTATTTCGAACTTTTACTTATTGCATTAGAGATCTTGTGGTTTAGCTGGTCCTTAACTTGGTCGGTCCATCGCTTCGGTTTCGCACCGGAAAGATGGACGGTAGAGATCTAGGGGCCGTATTCCTGGATCTCTGCCCACCATCTTTCCGGCGACATTTAAATTTTACATGTTGTAATACTTATTAGAACATGCCATTTACTAGCTTGTATTAGACTGTTTGCACAGTTCAAATATACGATTTAACAGGATCACCAGTTGATTTTATTCATGTGCATACAAACCGAGTGATGTCGTCACAAAGAGTGGCGGATCGATTCTACCTGGTTCAAAAATTGAACTCCAGGGAGTTCCGGGGGCAGCGACCGCCGACCCTTGAGACGGCGGCACGTCACCGGTTCGATACCCGGCCCACTTCACGCGATGCTCCTCGCACCGCTTTTCCAATGTGGCTGATATGATAAGAAAGCTTGGTTTTTGTTGATTGTAGCTAACTACATTTGGTTTAGCATGTCATGAATGAATCAACTCTATATTGCGCCAACTTAAAATAGTATAACGGGGAAATCACGCATACCGATTTTTTCTAGCCAACCTTTGACCATTCAGAAACTTAAAATAGGCGGGGGTTGGTGCAGTGTACTGTACAGTTGCGACAAAGCATTCCAAAGTTGCACCATCTGAACAAAATATGAATTTGAAAGGAATAAGGTAATATTTGTTCAGGAATTACAAGCATGTACTGACATGCTTGTACTTCCTTATATATCTCCATGATGAGTACTGACCCATCACTGAGATATTGTTCTACGTAGTACTCATGCTACTAATGACACATACCTACCCGTAATCGACATCTGCTCAAATTTACCTCCACTCTGACGCCTTATGTTGACTGTTGATACCTCGACTGAGGAACGTCATAACTCGAGGAACATTTTTAGTAACTACACATTTGAATGACTAAAATTGAGTCCAGTGGAGGAAGCTTTGAGGAAACAACTTAGAATTGTACAGATTCACGGTCTCAAATAGCCAGATAGAATTTCTCTCTTGTTCATAAAAGGCAAAGTTCTCAAGTTTAAAACTAGGAAATGCCGAAAATTTTATTTGATATTGTCCAACGCCAAAAATGTTTTATGTTTTCTGTATCCTGTATAATGGGCATATCATTTTGGAGAGTGTAGGCCAAATTCGCTGACTGCTCTGACTAATATATGGCTCTGGTAGTACAAAGAGTGTCGAGTTCCTGCAGTGGGTATTAAAAAAGACCTGATGATGATGGCGTATAATTAAAAAGTAAACAGGTAGCAAATTTATAAGTCCTTGATTGAATGATGTTTTGGTGTGTATCAGATATTATAAACTGCCTCAGACATCTGACACGTTAATTCCAAACCATTCCGGTGTGACTTCTGCAGCTATAAATACTCCGAGTGACTTATTTGATTGTGTTAGCTGAGCCAGCACATAAAACGCGGAATGGCCGGCCACAATAAAACGGCGCTGATACGTGTTTATGTCCTGCGTAATTGCAGCCTGGCGATCTGATCAGGTGGCCATGTGTTTTGTTATATTGAGGTTTTGTTTCTGATTAGCTTAGTCTACACTGAAATAACAGATGGTACAAGTAGTGTTAAACCTCATCCGTATGTCGATGAGGTTTCCTCTGGTTTAGGTGGGGAATCCGGGGGCTAAGCCCCCTGCCTTAGAACATATAAAATATGGCAATCAACGAGGAATTCGGGGGGTAAAGCCCCTTGTTATAAAGGCAACTAAGATACTGTTAAAAATCTTAAATAAAAGGTGGCGAAATTGATTCAACAGGGGGTGCCGTACCCCCTACGTAGTTTACCCCATTATGAAAGCTTCACGTCCACTATACCCTTTATGATCATATGTGAAAAGTGTCAAATTATATGGTGGTGAGGCCTTTAATAATATTTAAATAGTTTTTGAATGTAATGTGCACATTGTTTGTTTCCTAACATTACGGGTTCCACTTCTTTTAAAACTTTTCTTGTCTTATTATATAAAAAAATCTTCTTTTTTTTATTTAATCAAGTTTTCTTTTTTATATTTCTCTGTACTTATTTAATTTTACTTATTTGTTACATTTGTGCTGATATTTAGGTATGATCATATTTAAGTTACTTTATTTTATTTAAAGTTAGCTTTATTATTATATATTTTTTTAGTTACTGTGATCTATTTACTTCGAGAAAAGACTTTTCCTAAGAAATACATTGAGTAAAATAGGATTTTTTTACTTTTTATAAAAGAAGGCTAAAGTCGTGTCGTACAGAGAGGTCAACGAGATAGCGGAGGATTAGAAAAAATGGAAAATACTACACCAATAAGAAAAACTTCTAAAATATATGATGATGATCTTTAATCTTAAAATATGAGCGATCAGTGCTCGGATTGCAATACGTTTTTTTTTAAATTCTCTGATTACATTTTACACTGAAAACCACAATATGGCGGACAAGGAACTATGTTCTGAAACTATGTGTTCGATTGAAATCTCATTTCAGATATACCACAGAAAGCAATTACTATGGCAGCTGAGAGTTATATTGCCTAGGCTACTGACGACTATTATGTGCTACGTAACTGATATTCTCAATCCTGATCAATCCAGAACAATTTTTCATTCATCTTATCTTTTCTATAATAATCTTTTATCTAGTTATCAAATTATCATATGTGGCAAAACATGTGCTCTTTAAAATTGTATTTAACATCTTCATGTACCGTGTTTTATGCGAATAAATATAATTGGCTACTTGACTAAAAAATTTTTAGTGTCGCTATGTAAAGACCTGTCAAAAATAAACACAATGGTGACCGAAATACATTTCTAAACAAAAAACTCTTTCAGATATAGAAGTTTTAAAGACACATATTTTTAGACGTGAACGTGAACGAGCTCCGTGGCGCAGCGGTCATCACGCCTGCCTGCGACACGGATGGTCCCGGGTTCGATCCCCGGTCAGGTCAAGATGGAAAACGATCTTTTTCAGATTGACCTGGGTCTTGGATGTTTATCTATATATGTATTTGTTATAAAATGTTATAAAATATAGTATCGTTGAGTTAGTATCCCATAACACAAGTCTTTCATAAGAACTTACTTTGGGGCTAGCTCAATCTGTGTGATTTGTCCGTATATATTTATATTTATTATTATTTATTTATTTTATAAAAAGCACTGCTGAAATGCCTACATATTTGTGACGTCACAACTTTGTATTTTTTATGGGCGGCGTGAGAACTTTGTTTGGTGCTATATGAAATATTACGTTTGTGGTAATGGTTTCATAATAAAAAATACTATAAATTTAACGGACTACAATACAGTATAATTGTAATTTTCATACTTTTAAAAATGGTCCTATTCACCCAACTTTAAAGAAGCTTTAAGAACACTTAACGAATCGATATCAAATTAAAAGTGTTTTTATAGTGTTTTTAGATAGAAATTAGTATCATTGGAAACAAATTTTATATAATCTTAACATTAGGCAAATACCGAATTATGATTACGATTATCTTTCTTTCAATTTTGTACGACTCTTTATATAGGGTTAGATTTTTTATACATACATACTAAACTAATATTATCACGCCTCTTTCCCATGGGGGTAGGCAGAGACTATGGATCTCCACTTGCTACGATCCTTACATAACTCTCGCTTCATCCACATTCATTACTCTTTTCATGCATGTTCGCCGGTTTCGGGTACTCCTTACTTCTCCTTTTTCAAGAATGTTCGCAATTTGGTCACGATAAGTTCGTCGAGGCCAACCCTGACCGACTGTCCCAACTACCTCTGCTGTATATATACCTTTCGTGAGTCTTCTTTCATCCATCCTCTCAATATGTCCAAACCATCTCAACTTTCTTTTTTCAATTTTAGTCACTATATCGTCTTTCACTCTTTAGATTTTTATCTTCTTTATATACGTAGTACCAGGAAAAAAATCTAAGATGACATTTTATAAAATTTTGACCTTTGCAAGGAATAGCAGTTTTTCATATATGAAATACTTTTTCTCTTGACTATCATCTAGCTCAGTGCGGTTTGACTACAGATAGCCCTTTAAAACTGACAATGGGGATCCTAAAACTATATTCTCAAAATGTTCGTTTGGAAGATAGGTACTTCCAAAGTGGTAAAATGTGTTGTATGAATTGCTGAGTTAGCACACAAAACGAACGTATTTTTTCGAGGTCCAGTGCTGGCCTCATTCGCAACAGATCATCAACAAAAATATAATTTGAAATTTTACTCTGCGAGGCCCTAGATAACTTTTTAAGCTATTCATGAACTACTCTTTATAATTCAACTAGCAGCCCTATCCGGCTGCGCCCGGGTATGTATTATACCTTAAAACCTTCCTCGTGAATCACTCTATCTATTGGTGAAAATCGTATGAAAATCCGTGGAGTAGTTTTTGAGTTTATCGCGAACAGACAGACAGACAGACAGACGCGGCGGAGGACTTTGTTTTATAATATGTAGTGAAGTGATAGTGAAGTGAGATTGAAAAGCTTTTCTAGCTTTGGTGAAGTAAAACTTCACGTTTAACTTGATGGACATTATATGTAGGCAGGTACATCGTGCCAGACAAAAAGCTCCTATACTCTAAACATTTTCCGGCAGCTTATTATCGCACCGTCGCTCAATCAAACCGAACAAAGGGGGCGTGGGAGTCTCGTCACCGCAAACTGCTGGCCTTCAAACTTGGAGCTTTTTCGCGTATTTGACGTGGCGAAAGTTTGAGTTTCCTCTTGTCGCTTTTGCATCCATGAGCGAAACTAGCGCCACTCAGTTTCACTCTTCTAAGCCTCTTAATAAAATAATAATAATCTATACATATAGTAAAACAGTAAAAATATTTTGTCTGTACATTTAGTATTTTTGACTGAAATGGATAGAGGAACACTTAAAAAGAATAATAGAAAGCAAAAACATTTTTTTTAGAATTTCTTGTCTGTCTGTCTGTCTGTCTGTATGTATGATCACGTTTATCTCCGAAAATACTAGACGGATGCGAATGAAACTTTTTTTGCTATATAACTATTAAGCCGGAGCAACATATAAGGGAGAAATGATTTTGGAAATTGGTACACCCGATGCAGCATCATAATGATCCAGCTGAACTATAAGAAATATAAAAGTGGACCCTTTGCGAAAGTTGTTAAGCCTGATGAGCATTTTTTGTTGAGGTATTTAATTTGAAGATTTGGAACACATGACGCAGAACCATAATGGTCCAGGTAAACTATAGGAAATATAAAAATGACGCTGTAGCAAAAGTTGTTCAGCCTGATTAGTATTTTTTGTAGAGGTGTTAAAAATCGAATATTTAGAACATCTGATACAGTAATTACCATGTTAAATTTTATATCGACAATTTTACTAAGTCACACTCTCCTCTGGGATAGAGTGCGTAGAGTACGATTAGCTCATATTACTGGTGACAGCCCAGCGGTCTCCCTTTTGGCAACGTAGTTTTCAGCCCATACGACAAAATATGAGAGTTTACTGTCTCTCCTAGCCTTGAACACACAGGCAACACCTAAAGCCGAGGTCCGTCCCTCCCGAAGGCCCTTTGGAGATGTGCGATAGGTTGAAGGCGCTCTGCCCATACTGCCCATAAAGTCTGGTGAAATAGCGCAAGCTCACTTGAAGCTAGCTGTATAGTCTTCTTATTGTGTTGGTGGCTGAAAAAGTCTAAAAGAATCCTATATTTTATCCCTCCAGTATTTAGCAACAGGCAATGCAATGGCATTTAATTTAATAACACTGCTACAAGTATTTTTTATGTATGTTTAGTTCGTATGAAGGTATATTAATACGCCGGAGTCATATAGTCCACGCGAACGAAGTTGCGGGCATCAGCTAGTAATAAATATACAAGCGTGTAATTGAACCTTAATGACATATCCTTAAACGACCGACATACCCTTTATCGAGGGAGCAAAACAAGCGAAGACTTCAAATATAGTTTGGGCATTAATAATTTTTTTTGTGTGTATGTATAAAAATAAAATTAAGCACGTTTGGAGGTTTTATTTACCGTATTCTTATATTTTTTTAAGGTTTTTGGAGCTAACTGTGACGTAACACGGAATTTTATCAGGATATACCATTAAAGAAAACCGGATTTACTCACGTTGAACGTGCGTAAAGCCGGCTTTCTATAATGAATTTATTTCGCGTAAGTTTTGATATTATTAGGGCTACACCATTTATTTTTTTGTTTACGCGGCAAGACAAAAATACGTGTCCAATCTCTTTTGATTATCTAACTCGTGAACTAATTATATTTTAGAACTAGTAGTCTATATTTTTAATGAATAATCCAGAAAACGAGAGGACCGAATATAAAAATTCTTTCGTCAATAGAAAGTTTCTCTGACAGCAAAAAACATAGGCTATAATTAACGCGGATGAAGTCGAAAGAAATAGCTGGTTGTTTATATTTTTAACCCTTTTAGATGATTTCCTCGACTGACCCAGGAGAAGAGTAATGTTTCTCACGCTTATGTACGCATATCCTAACTAATATTATAAATGCGAAAGTGAGTTTGTTTCTTTGTTTGTTACGCTTTCACGCCCTACCTACTAACCTGATCATCATGAAATTTTGCATACACATAGGTTTGCGTACGGAGAAGGACATAGGCTATATATCACGCGGGCGAAGCCGTGGGTAACAGCTAGTATGTTTATAAATACAAGTATGTCTATTAAAATACGTAACATCGGGTTACTCACGTAAATAGTCAGCTACTGGCCGACATGTTTCAACCTAAGCCTAACCTAACCTAACTTAGCGAGCGCAGTGACAGCGCAGAACCCGCGCCGCCCACGCATCCGATCGCTAACATCAGTGCGCATTGGGACGACACCGTGCGCGCGTCTCAATTCACATTCGCCCTAAGGAAGACCTCCGGTGAGGTTGAAACATGTCGGCCAGTAGCTGACTATTTACGTGAGTAACCCGTTGTTACGTATTTTAATAATGTCTTTATCTCACGTTAATTTAACAAGGATGTCTGTTCCATTGTTACCACTTTTAGCGTAAATAGCTAGACCGATTTTAAAGTGTGAAGTGTTATTAGATTCATATTCTTTTCGCTAGTATCATAAGGTATGTATCGTCAGTCATTCAATATTGCGGACGTAAACTGTCAAAACGATGAACTGGTATTTTTTTAATAATGCAATTATTTGTCGGTGTTTGTGAAGATAGCATTGCTCAAAGTCACTCGACAGGCATATTGTTTACCAAAACTATAAACTTTAAACCTGTCTCAAAGAAAATAGGAGCTTAACTACTTTGAATAAGCCTTTAAAAATAAAAATGAAAGCAGTCATAAATTATACACGTATTTCATTTCTATTGAGACAAACATCTGAGAGAGTTTTGAAGACAAATAACTAAATATTCATAAAAATGAACTCATTTTTCATAGTTCGCCCATTTAGACATATTTCAGCTTAATACCCAGAGTAATGGAAAATAAGGGGAATGACCCCTTGTTGTTATAGCTGACTGCTTTCATATCACCTTCGACTTCGGCAAGGACACAAACAATCGAAGAAAGTATCCATTTAAGTATCAACTTTGTCTTTACGAGGACGATAATCATATCTGATTACTAAATTGATGTGTTCTGTTCAGGTCATGTCAATGAACAGAATTAGAAAGAGAAACCAATAGTCAATATTTTTTGGGACACGACAATGCCAGATTGTCGGCTCCGGTATGGTAAATTAAAAATCTTTGGATGAAGTTTTACATCTGTGAGTTATATACTAAACTCGAAAGAAATTGTTGTTTAAAAATATGATAAAATCACACTGATAAAGCTATTCCCACAGTTACTTTTGTAAACTTGTGTCGTATTGCCCACCTGATGGAACGCAATTACCGTAGCGAATGGACTCCTGCATCACCAGGCGTAAATAATATGTACCTACTTAGACATTTCTAAATATATGCCGTGTAGTTCCCGGCAGAGTAGAATAGGACCACTCCAAGTCTTTTCGAGGATATCGTAGAAGGCGACTTAGAAAATACAAGCTAAACAAAGCTTTTCAACATCAAAGAGACCTCTCCTACTCGTCTCGCCAGCGTGGAGAGTGTAGGCCAAATCCTCCGTCTGCTCTGGCTCTGATAGTACAGAGAGGGTCGTAATTCTGCAGTGGAGACTAAAATGACCTGATGATTATAATTTCTAAGTAGGTCAATTTCCTCATTTCCTCTTCATTATATCTTACCAGTAAATATTGCATACAAAGCAAACTCAAACTCCAAAACATTCACGGAAGAAACATTATATCCGTTGCATAATAAAACAGCGTTTTGCCGAGTTCCAATTTGGTTGATAGATACGCAAACCTATCGAGTTTGAAATGCGGCAAACAATAAATTGGATATAATACAAATGGATAAATATTTTTACGTCTTCGTCATTTCTTACGAGTATAACTATACTTGAGCGTATTGCATACAAAACAAACTCAAACACGAAAACATTCACGGAAGAAACGTTATTTCCGTTACGTAATAAAACAGCGACTTTCCGAGTTCCAATTCGGTTGATTGATACGCAAACCTATCGAGTTTGAAATGCGGCAAACAATAAATTGGATATTATAATGGCTGTTCACAATGGACACGGATCAATGCAATCCGGTCAAGTGCTTGCAAATCGTAATATTTATTATCTTGTCCTGATTTCGTAATTAACCCGCTTTCGAAGATAGTAATTTATTTCAAAGCTTTATTTGATATAGGTAGATAAGGTATAAAATGCGTACGGCGAAGGCTGCAATGTAGGCATGAGTGAGATTTATTTATTATACTATGATAGAATATTGATCCTTATTATAGTGTAATAAACGACTAATATCGCGAGAAAAAAAATGACGCCCCTTCTGCCCGCACATGGCATCTTGCGGAAACGTTTTTGTAAAATCCTCTCCGTAATATAAATAAATAAAAATGAAAGGTTACACTTATCACTAGATTTTAGTCGGCTTGGGTGCGTTTCCTACAGATTTGTGTCAGGTATCGTAGCTAAGAATCGTTTCATTTACCACGTCTACTACTGGAGAAACTTGTATGTTTACTTACTGTTTTTTTTTTTTAATGGACTACGTAGCTAGCTCCACATGAGCTTTCGCTACTTCACGGGACTTTTTGAGGTGAGGACAGAGTGCCCTCAACCTGTAAAGCAAACTTCACCAAAGGGTTCCCAGGAGGGATGAACCTCGGCTTTGGGTGTTGCCTGGGTGCGCAAGGCTTGGAGAGACAGCAAACTCTCATATGCCTGATGGGCCGCGATTTGCATGCATGACTTGAAGGGCCGAACTGAGAAAATTAGACTGTTCTTGTAAAAAGCTACTATACATACCTTCTATTATTTATGTGTGCATATCGGTCTGCTTGCATAATAGACTGATTATGCAAACAAAACAGTCAGGATTATAATATGACCGTTTCAATAACATAGGTAATATTAACAAAATTAACATAGGCTTATACGTTTACCCATACCCGTCACAAGCTGGGTGGGCCTTTAGTGGGATTTGAGGATAAACCTACAACTGGTCTTTAGGGTTCCGAACACAAATAGGCCCTATTCACGAGAATCCACTGTCCGTCCGTCTTTCCATTTATCACCAGGCTGTAGCTAGCCAGTTAAAATTTTCACAGATTATGTACAGTAAATACTATACATAATAAAAATAAATTTATGAAGGCTCCCATACGTCGTTGTTTGCTCGATAGTCAAATGTTGTACGGAACCTTTTGTGCGCGAGTCCGACTCGCACTTAGCCGAATTTTAAAGCTTCGAAGTTGAAATACATTTTAAATCACGCCATATTCCGACTTCTCTGTAAAAACAAACGTACTGAGTAACCATTTAAGATAAACACTCTCCGCGCCTAAGTAAATAAGTTCCCAGATTTTGCTCACACCTACAAATTACTTAACTTATAAAATAACTTGATTTTTCCTCTGACTTCGAAAACAGATATTTGAAGCAAGACGATCAATAATACGCGATTACATGTACTTGGTCTAAATAAATCTTACAAACCGTAGTGTTGCAAAATATACACATTGATCTATTATACTGAAATATAGTATTTTCACGTATTATTATATTTTTTCAAAAGTATATAGTACGGTTCCCGAAATGCAGTACAATAATATATATTAAAGCACGGTTGCCAGCCATACATACTCGTATATCCACATAACTTTTTTGGACTCTAACTTGTCCAGTAAGTTGTAACCCACAAACTATAGATATTTATTTTAATCTCATTCTTCTCATATGATAAGGTATCATAAATGCGACTTTTCCGACATCTGTGACAAAATCTATTACTCATAAGTTATGAGTCGCAATGACAGGCACAACTAAGTTTGATTCAGTTAGCCGAGCATTATCAGTGAGGAGCTTTTCCAGTAGAAACTTTCTTTTCTTTCAACTATGTCGTTCCAATGCTATTTTCTTATGTATAAGATAGTGTTTGGACTTTATTATTTGTGTATGCAATTTATATATGAATAAATTCTGTTTTTGAGTACACTAGTCTCTCTATCTAATGTTTCTAGGAAAAGAATCACTTGCTTTCGTTAAAAGATGAGAATGAGTACGAACAAACTCTCTGAGTTCAAGATATACATATTGCAAGACAAGGTAAAAATACAAAATTTCTTAAATAGTAATCTGAATAATTGATATGACGAAATGCTTTCAATAGCTCTGATAAATTTTTTAGCTTTTTAATCCACCCTGCTAAAAGCAAATGAAAATACGGTCAATAATTAAGTATATCTAAGTAATAGTAGTCATAACAAAGTTTGTGGCAACGAGCTGATCATCGTCCGTGAGGACGCAGAACTTTTTTAATATAACTCAGCTTCTCATTTTCCCGCCTGGTCTCTTGGTCTGATAGTTCAGCCCTATTGATCCGATTAGTGTTTAAGAATCTTCAAACATGAAGGATTGAAATTATAAATATTATTATATTTACACTCACTGATAATAGTAGATAATAAATAAATAAATAAATAAATACGGACAAATCACACAGATTGAGCTAGCCCCAAAGTAAGTTCTAATGAAAGACTTGTGTTATGGGATACTAACTCAACGATACTATATTTTATAACAAATACATATATAGATAAACATCCAAGACCCAGGTCAATCTGAAAAAGATCGTTTTCCATCTTGACCTGACCGGGGATCGAACCCGGGACCATCCGTGTCGCAGGCAGGCGTGATAACCGCTGCGCCACGGAGCTCGTCATATAAAAAATAAAAATCATGGCTGTGTGTATACTTTCAAAAATAATAATAAAAAAGCAACATGGATTGTCTATGATTAATAAATTTTATTTAATATTGCTACACTGATCTCGCTCTTCCTGCTAGCTCTCAACCTGCTAGACGTATCTGTACTATTTTTGCTATTTAAATTAATACCGTCCATAAAAAAAATCTCCAGTATTTTATTTCTCATACAATTAGGAAGGAAATTTCTTCTGACGAGGAGAAGAATAGGACCACTACAAATCTTCCCGTGGATGTCGTAAAAGGCGACTTAGTAAACTCAAGCTAAACAAAGCTTATAGGCATCAAAGAACCAACCCGTTTGGCCAGCGTGGAGAGTGTAGGCCAAATCCTCTGACTGCTCTGGCAGTACAGAGAGGGTCGTGCTCCTGCAGTGGAGACTAACAAAGACCTGAAGATGATGATGATGATGATTTTGACAGCCTTCGTACACGCTAGCCTGTGACACGAGGGTTCAGCTCATTATGAGGATCTCAAAAATATTTTTTTTTTGTTCGGGTAAAATCAATACTTTTGATTTTATTCACGAAATAAGGCAAAAATTGATCGAAACTACTGGGCCGAAACTTTTGAATTGTTCATTCCTTGAAGATTACAGAAAAAATAATAAGAATTCTATCACTTGAAAATAAAGTGGTAAACTCACTTTAAAAGTTCATCTAGGGAAATAGTTCACTAAAACACCACTAGATAGCGCTAGTCAATTGAATAAAACATTTTTGCACATTGTGTGTGTGTACACGAAGCATATTGTACGGAACCCTCATTGCGTGAGTTTGACTTACACTTGGCCGATTTTTTACTTTGTCTTTGACTTTAACTTGATCGACTTCTGAAGGTCCTTTGGGGCGTAATCTACCTCCTATAGTTGCTGGTTCGTTTATTTAAATAAAAGTAGTATTACCAATCGATATTGCAATGCGCTAAGGGTACGGATTTGTATATCATCATCATCATCATCAGGTTTGTAAGTCTCCACTGCAAGAGCATGACCCTCTCTGTACTACCAGACCCATATATTTGCCTGAGCTGTCAGAGGATTTGGCCTACACTCTCCACGCTCGCCAGACATGTTGGAGGATTTGTATTACAGAAAGATAAAATAAAAGCACGTTTTTATTTAAAATTTCACCTTCAGATATCTACTATGCTGCATAGTAGATATCTGAAGGTGACATATTTTCGTCCTCCGCGACAAAATCTACTGCCGAAGTTGCTCATAATGTTATTAGTAGTAATAACAGTCATAACGAAGTTTGTTGAAGTGACCATAGGGGAAATTGAGGCAAGTTATATATTAGAGAAGTTCCGTGTCCTCACGGAGGATGCTCAAATAAAACTGACACGAAAGAAGTTACGAGCTACAGTTAGTCTAGGACCCTAACTAATATTATGAATACGTGAATTTGTATGTTTTTTTTATGATGTAAGGGATTCCCGCTGCTTGTGTTTGTGTTTATGTTATTTCTTTAATCCCAGACCAGTGTGGAAGGATCGAGGAATCAAGCAAAATCTAAGGAATCATGGCAATAGGCGATGCGGCTAGCAAGCCATCACTATTTTGATTCCGTTTTCCATCTACATACCCACCACCATGTTAAACGTGGCTTTAGGTCTTAAAGACCTCTATCTACCCCGCAAGGAAAAAAGACGTAACAGTATGTATTTAAGTATGATCTTCATAAAAATTCACGATAAACGTACGACCGAATTGTAGACTGCGACGGTATTTCCTAATCCATACGACATTGGAACCTTGTCGAAACGAGTCTATGTTTTCTTAAAAGGCCGGCAACGCTCTCGTCACACCTCTAATATTGCAATTGGCCGAGGAAAGTTTGTTAGTAGGTTTTTCAGTATGGATGTGTCATAATGTTTTCTTATGTTTTCGCGATTGTTACACATTTAAATATATAAACGCGATAAAAACCGTATTAAATTTATTATTTAAATGGATGTGTCACTTATTTTTCAGTAAAGTAATCGAGATCGAGTATCACTTTGATTCCAAGATGCGAATCCGCAGACTCACCTAGTTGTCATTAAAATTAAAAACTTCTCTCTAACACTCAAACTGAATTTCCAGATTTTGCTCAAATTACTGTGTACTATATCAAATCGGTTTCTATCTTACTGCAAGATATCTGAAAGCTGAAGGTGACATTTTCGTCCTACGTGACAAAATCCATCGCCAAAGTTGCTTATACTTGACTGATTGAGCCCTGTGAATTAAACAATAAATCAGTCTATAATATATAACACAAGTGCGCATGCGCACGCGCACGCTCGGCCGCCGGCCCCAGCTTAGGGTTTAACCCTTCGCCGGAGCACCTCGCACGCTACAGTCTCGCGGTGTCAGCCGTGCTACGTATAGCGAGAGGCCGGAGCCCCGCGGCTGTACGGCAGGCCGCCGCCGCCCGCGCCCCGCGCACACATGGTGACTTTTCATTCAATTTGAATCACATATTTATATGCCAATTTGTCTGTCCTCTCATTTCCACAAACTTAATACCGTATGAAAGGACTTTATTAGTACGTTACGAAACAGACATTTTTAATTTTTTTAATCACACAGTTTCGGAAATAACATAGAAAATAAGTTTTTTTTTTCAATATTATGTAATTTTTGTAACAAGCTTTAAAGATCTCGTACTGTGATGTACTTTACAAGTATAATATACAACTATAATATAGTTTTTTTTTTTTTTTTTTTTTTTTTTTTTATGTCATAGGACGGCAAACGAGCAAGTGGGTCACCTGATGGGAAGTGATCACCGCTGCCCATGGACAACTGCAACACCAGAGGTGTCACAGGAGCGTTGCCGGCCTTTTATTTTTTCTCCCCAGAGGGGAGAGGGAGATGGGCCTCCGGCTCTCTCACTCACCGAACGAAGCATAGGAGCGGTAAAGCTACTACTCAAACGTCGATTTTCTGTGAGAGTGTGGTACTTCCCCGGACGAGCCGGCCCATTCATGCTACTAGCAAAAGTGATTTTCGCCGGTAGCGAGGCTCTACCACAACTAAATAGTTAGTTGATATAATATAGGTTTCTTAGAACACTTATGAATACATATATGTATATATATATATATATATATATATATGTTAGTATATTATAATAGATATTCTAACTGGCTTTTGCTGGTAGGCAAGATTATTATGTAATTTTAAAATTATTAAAAATTATTGTATAAATAACTCATGTAAACTCTTTGTCTATATCATTGAGATATAATACTAGAGGAGCTACCTTATATATTGGCATTGTTCCATTCCTCGAAATATAAAATTTAAGCGCTGCAGCGCTAAAACAATAACGAAGCGTCCAATCATACATAACTCAATACCTCAGCGCTATATTTGCTACTCTCACGCGTTTCCATAACAACATGTCAACATAATGCAAAATGTGTGTGCAGTGTTAAGTTATTACTGCAATAACTCAATACACACCAAGGCATTTTTTATGATTTTTATCAAGTTTTTGTTTATTGTTCGTGGGAAGTACCACAAGCAAAAGAGCTCACAACCGACTGAGTGAGTTGTGGCGCGATGGCCACAGTTGAACGGGACAAAGTAAGGATTTGCAGTGTCTTCTCTTGTTGTTATATTTCAATGGTCTATATACTCTCTAAAGTCCGTCATGCTTTTATTTATGAGATTAAAAAATTGGCCAGTTTTTCAATGTGTGTGTGCGTGACAGCTTTGTCACGGTAATAGTATACTATTACTGCGGCTTTGTGGTAGCACGTAGTACATATATCTCAATGGGGTAGCACGCACATGAGTTATGTCAACTTATGTCATCAAATTGGTAGCTATCGTTGCATCATGATCTTATCATTAGTCACAATTTTTTTTTTCTTTTAGGCTAATAGAATCTAGCCAAGGGAATACGCGAAAAGTTGCTGTTATGAATAATTCCAAGCCATGACAAGGCCATGACCTATACGGCCGCCAACATGCAAAACGTAGCGTTTGAGCCTAATGGCCTTAGGCTCTGCCTTCCCCGCAAGAGATCAAGGCAGCAGGAAAAGGATATTCTTAACGTGATTAGTTTCTAGAGTCTACTAGCTCAGTAACTAGTGGCTCTGGAACAAAGAGATCCATAGAAGAATAAAGGTCACCAACATAGGTCAACGGATTAGCTCTTTGAAGTGGCAGTGGGCAGGGAACATAGCGCGTAGAACCGTTGGCTGATCAAGCAGAAAGGTTCTCGAATGGCGACCACGGACACATACGATCGGATGACCTGACAAAGATTGCCGGAAGGCGCTGGATGCAGGCCGCTTCTAACCGGTCGTATTGGAAATCCTCGGGGGATGCCTATGTGCAGCAGTGGACTTCTTGTGACATGATGATGAGTGTCTCTGTGAGCTGTAGACCTCGCAAGTCTGTCCTTGCATAGCTTATAACTTAACATATATAAAAAAAAACTATTACCATAGAAAAATATCGATGGTCCTAACCGCCAATCACGCTTAAGTAAAAACTGTTTCGACAAAAGCCTAATCCCAACTTTCTAACTAATATTATAAACTAGCAGCCCTACCCGGCTGCGCCCGGGCATGTATTCAAGATTTAATCGTTTATTTAATATAGGTTTCTTTGAACACTTATTAATTGTCATATTTGTGTTTACAATTTTTACAACAAAAAAATTTTGTTGACGTCAATAATTACTTATGGCTAAGTTTAGGCCGCTTCCAAAGCGGAGTGCAGAAGAAGCGGCAACAAACTGCACAGCGCATTTTCTCCAAGCGACGTCAACTCACAATTCTAGTTAGACCTTATAAACTACTTATATATATGTGGACTGAGTGTGCATTGTTTTAATTAAATGTCATGATAAAAATTGAATTGGAAAATTTATGTCATCATTGAAATGTTAAATAGGTAAAATTTAAATAGCAAAATGAAAAATTATTGAAATTAAATAAAAATGTCATATTATAAAATATTATGTACCGAACGTACCAAACGTAATATTTCTGTGCATACAGAATTACGAGGCGTCTGCGTCAAGCTCAAGCCAAATATTGCTATCAGTAAGGTAATCTTCAGTCCTGTAATATGCCTTTTTACATAATAATCGTTTCACATAACTTTTGAATTTACTATCAGGCATATCAAGGACTGACTTTGGCAATTTGTTATAGTAGCGTATACAGTTCCCCATGAACGAATCACTAACTCTGCTTAGCCGAAACCGCGGAAGAAATAATCTATGATTGTTACGCAAGGGTCTATCAATTAAATCACTTACTTTCTTAAACTTAGAAATATTTTTTCTTGCGTACATTATATTGTCAAATATATACTGTGAGGCTACAGTTAAAATATTTATGTCCTTAAACAACTCTCTGAGTGAGTCCCTCGAGCCTAAGCCGTAAATGGCACGAATTGCCCTTTTTTGTAAAATAAAAATAGTTTTAATGTCGGCTGCCTTTCCCCACAGAAGTAATCCATATGACATTAAGCTATGAAAATAACTAAAGTATACGAGCCTAGCAGTTGCCTCATCTGTCAATTGTCTTATCCTCCTCACAGCATATGCTGCAGAACTAAGCCTATTGGAAAGTTTAGAAATATGGGCACCCCATTGTAGTTTAGAGTCGATTGTGATCCCTAGGAAGGTAGTATCATTTACAAAACCTAGTTTTTGACCGTCTACTAGAATATCAACGTTGGTCTGCCTCACGTTCGGGAGAGTAAATTTAATGCATTGGGTCTTAAGAGCATTTAGCAATAGATTATTGGCTGAAAACCAGTAAGAATTTTTTTTTTTTTTTTATACTTAATTCTTTCTTTCTTTATTCTTTCTTTCTTTATTTCTTCAAAACTTAGCCTAAAATTACACATCGTCTCACTAACAGTAAACTTAAAAGTACTTACATAGATACTTAATTATTTCTATAATATGAACGTTGATCTCTGTATTGTAGCATTCATAATAACAAAATTTAACTCCGTAAGTGAGAGTGCACAATATTATTGCAATTTTAGTCAAAATGTTATTTGCTGCGACAGCGTCTTCGCTTTGTCGATCTAACTTGAATATAAGAGACGTGTCATCAGCAAACAACACAATGCCCGCTTCATTCTTAACCATGTAAGGCAGGTCATTGATATAAGCTAGAAAAAGAAATGGTCCTAAGATCGATCCTTGGGGCACGCCAATTTTTAAATTAGTACCGTTTGACTTGACACCGTTAATTTCTACAGTCTGAGGCCTATTTTTTAAATACGATTCAATCAAATCTAAAGATTTATTTTCAAACCCGTACTGACTGAGTTTGAGCAAAAGTGTTTGATGATCAACGCAATCAAATGCTTTAGACAGATCACAAAATACTCCAATAGCATCTTGTGAACTCTCCCATGCATGGTAAATATGAGTAATCAGTGCTACTCCTGCATCGGTGGTCGATTTTCCGCCAGTGAACCCGAATTGTTGGCTATGGAAAAGGTTGTTAGTTTTAAAGTAAAGTTGCATTTGGTTGAGCATTATCTTTTCAAACACTTTGCTCAAAACTGGCAGTATAGAAATAGGCCTATAATTTCCAGGGTCTGTTTTTTCTCCTTTCTTAAATAATGGTATTAGCTTACTAACTTTCATTAAATTAGGAAATATGCCTTCATCAATGCATTCATTAAATATAAAAGCCAAATCAGCGGCAATAACATTTATAATATGACTTACTACAGTAACAGACATACCCCAGTAATCTTCAGATTTTTTTGAGTTAGCTGTTTGAATGCATCGATTATGTCACTGGGGTTAATATGATTAAATTTAAATTTGGAACTACAAGGGGGGATATTATTTTTTAGTAGCTCCTTAGAACGCTTTGGACAAGAGTTAGTATTGGATGTTATTTTTAAAGGAGTGTTGGTAAAAAAATCCTCAAATGTATTTGCTATATCTTTAGTTGAGGTATTAATCTTATCTCCGCATTTAATTTTAGTAATGTTGTCTCTAGGTTTAATTTTACCGGTTTCCTTATTTATGACGCTCCAGGTTTCCTTAATTTTGTTTTGAGCGCTATTTATTTTCCTATTAATGTGATTGGCTTTTGCTTGTTTACAAACTCTTTTCAATATTTTGGAATAATTTCGAACATACTCAATAAAAGTTATTTCAAAATTATATTGCTTCTGGGCATACAGATCAAATAACTTATTTCTACTTCTATAAATACCAGTGGTAGCCCATTCACTGAAAGTTAATTTATTACGAAACTTGACTTGTTTTTGTTTCAATGATTTTACATATTCAGAAGAGACCATATTAAATAATGTGTTATAGTGGTCATCTGGGTTGATTCCTGTGTACATAACCGAACATAATTTGTTTTCTATATTGCTTTTGAGTTTACATAAACTTTTGGAAGTAATAGGCCTACACAAAACTATGTCCTCATTTATTGTTTTAATCTCTTTGACAAAAGATGTGAATTGTCCAGTATGATCTGAAGGCAATTTATTAATAATAGATTTACTTAAATAACCATTTTCACAAAAAAAATTATCTAGACAAGTTGCAGATGTGGCGGTGATCCGAGTTGGTTCACAAAATACATTAACTAAATTATAACTTAGAAATAAATTCAAGAATTGAATACTTTTTGGAGTCTGTTTTAGTATGTCTATGTTAAAGTCACCGCATACAATTAAATTTTTCTTACTGTTTGATGCAACTTTTAGAACTTGATCCATTATTTTGAGAAAACCCTTAAAATCGCTATTGGGTGGACTGTATACGCAGATAATAATATGATCCTCTAGCTCGGCACAGGCTACCTCAGCACAACGCTCAACAGAAAGTCTGACAATGTCTTTCCGTTCTTTACAGCGAAGACAATTTTTTGTGAAAATCATCGTACCACCTCTTTCAGCAGACTTTCTGTTAACGCAGCTGACAATTGCATAATTGTTTAGGCTAAACATCATCTCACTCTCTTTAAGCCAGTGTTCAGTCAAACATAAAATGTCCACATTTGATTCTTCTAAAAACAATTCTACAATTAATTCTTTGCCGGAAAGGCCTTGCATATTTTGATGCACAATTCTAAGTTCCTGAGGCTTTTCCGTTGTCTTAGTCTTTAGTTTAAATCTACTGTTAAGTGTACAGAGTTACCATTACACAATCTTGGCAAATCTGTAGGTATCTTATAACTAATATTTTGTTTACAATGTAAACTCGTCCAAAAATTAATAGTATAAACTACTAATGTAGCAACCTTATGTCTAAAAAACCTTGAAAGATAGATATTATCTTTTGTCGAATAACATTCACTAATAAAATTATTAGTGTCAAAAAATACTAATTTATTGCTGTGACGACATGTCAATGTATGAATTAATTTATTCAAGTAATGAATGTTATTATTTCTTGATGGGGGCTGGCAACTTACATATGGGAATGCACAAATAATAATTTTATAAACATTTAAATTTTTAAGGCCATCTATACCGTTAATAATTTCTTTTTTAGATAATTTGTAACAGTTTCCGATAAGTAACACAATAGTAGTATTACAGTTCATGGGAGTTATTTTTACTTTATCAATTATTTGAGTGTAGGTTGCATTAGGGAGGCAATAATTAATATAAGAGTTCTCTAAATACCTACTGAATATAGTACCCATACCGCGACCTACACTGTCAGAAAAAATTATAGTATTACTGGGGGGGTCATTTGTGCCGGCACAACCAGACACTGTCTCAAGCAAATTACCGTCACAAGGAGAGAGCACAGGCATGGATTCATTGATGGTGGATTGGTTATTCTGACCACAAGTACATTGTTTCAGTAATGAATCAAGGGCTTCTTGATTGGCTCTGCCATCTTCGATCAATTTATCCACTGTATTATACCTTAAAACCTTCCTCGTGAATCATTCTATCTGTTGGTGAAAACCGCATGTAATTCCGTGCAGTAGTTTTTGAGTTTATCGCGAACAGACAGACAGACAGACAGACAGACAGACGCGGCGGAGGACTTTGTTTTATAATATGTAGTGATAGTGATAGTGAAATGAAAGTGAGTTTGTTTGTTTTTTGCGCTTTCTTGCCCTATCCACTGTACCGATCATCATGAAATTTTGCACACACGTTTTCTGGAGTACGGAAAAGTACATAGCTACCTTTCATCCCGCAGAAAAGTACTGTTCCCGAGTGATCGATAATAACGCGAGAGGAGCCGCTGGCGTAAACTTAGAAAGTTACTTTTGATATGAAACCTTGATTAAAACCATAAAAGTAGGAATACGACGAAATTATTTTTTTAATCTATGATTAAAACTAACGTGAGATATAGACATTATTTATAGAGAGGGTCGTGCTCCTGCAGTGGAGAATAGAAAGACCTGATGATGATGATGATGAAATATGTAACAACGGGTTACTCACGTAAATAGTCAGTGCGGATTGGAACGACATTGGCCACGCGTCTAAATTTACATTCGCCCTGAGGAAGACTCCGGATGAGGTCGAATGTCGGCCAGTAGCTGACTATTTACGTGAGTAACCCGTTATTACATATTTTAATTAATAATATAAAACCTTCTTACAAAACGAGAATCGGCGAATGAATATGACCTGTAAAAGACACAACAGGAAAGCGGACATACCAAATAATATTGCCGAATATAAATGGAAAGCACTGTTCACACTTCGGTCAATATTCCATTCCATTTCACAATTCCCCGATATCCCTAAACCTGTTAATATTGAAAGGTTTTCGGGTTCCGTGACTCAACGTCAAAAGTAAGGATTAATTTCAGGAAAATGAGGATAGAAAGATCTGTTATAACGTATCGCCTCCCCAGAGGAGTTGAGATTAATGATTAAAAGGACTACCAGGAGCTCACTTACTGAACTGGTAGAACCTATGGGTAGAACCAATCCGCCATTCGCTGTGACGTCGGCACTCTGTTCGTATTTATATGTTAATAAATTCACCATACATACAGGTAACATGACTCTCGACATATCCTTAAAGGGGTGAGTGACACCGTCAATATGAACAACTTTTGCTACGTGATCAATGCTGGGAACTCAAAAAAAAATCATTAGAAAAAAATTTGCCACCCGTGTGAAATGTATGGGAAAGCAAAATTTTTTTTTCGAGCTCCCAGCGTTGACCCCATAAGAAAAGTTGTTCATATTGACAGTGTCACTCACCTCTTTAAGGATATGTCGAGGGTCATGTTACATTCTATATATATAAATCACGTGTTGTTCCGAGGTGGTGAATAACGGAATCAAAATAGTGACGGGTTGCTAGCCGCATCGCCTATTGATATGATTCCTCACGCCCATACCCTTGATCGGTACGATCTGCGCGGGAAGAGGAGCAGCTGGTACATTCTACATTATTTTTTTTCTCCCAGACCAGCATGAAAGGGGTTATTATGGGTTTCTACCCAAAAAGTAACTTGACGAGCTCCGTGGCGCAGTGGTTACCACGCCAGACTGCGACACGGGGGTCCCGGGTTCGATCCCCGGTCAGGTCATGATGGAAAACAATCTTATTCAGATTGACCTGGGTCTTGGATGTTTATCTATATAAGTATATATTATAAAATATAGTATCGTTGAGTTAGTATCCTGCGACACAAGTTCACAACTTACTGTGGGGCTAGCTCAATTTGTGTGATATGTCCCTATATATTTATTTATTTATTATTTATAACGATTTGTATCTCTCAAAACGAATAGCTGGAGACTTGACATTATTACAGAATGTCTCACTTTTCCATTAAATAAACGATTGACGAATGTAGATACAGTCCAATTACAAGAATTAGTTCGTCGAGCGAACGTGCGCGGAATACCAATTAGATAGGATCATGGAATATACCCCTGAATATGTAGGGGCTTAGGTTC
Source organism: Rhodophaea formosa (assembly GCA_963082605.1). Lineage (NCBI taxonomy): Eukaryota > Metazoa > Arthropoda > Insecta > Lepidoptera > Pyralidae > Rhodophaea > Rhodophaea formosa. Next base: position 22,889,649 of record OY720208.1, read on the forward strand.
ACTGTAACTCGACGTTTTCACGGTGGAGCTTTATATTAAAGCTGTATAATTGACCTTTCATTAATATAGAAATACTTTTGTTACTTTTTATATATACCTACATACATTCATATTGTCAGGTCTTTTCCCTTGCAGGTAGACAGAGCCCAGATCTATAAAACCTAAAGCATAGTGGTGGGCATGGAGATGGAAAACGGAATCAAAATAGTGATGGGTTGCTAGCCGCATCGCCTATTGCCACGATTCCTTAGAGTTTCGCCCATTCCCTTTATCGGCTTTTACGACCTGCGTGGAAGGAGAAGCAACTGGTGCATCCAATGTTTTTTTTTGCTCCCAGACCAACGTGGTTACATTTTATTCTACATAAATCCATACTTTGCATGCTAATATTATAAATGCGTGAATAACGTTGTCCGTCCGTTTGTCTGTAAGCCTGCGTGTCTGTTCTGCTTTACGTTTTAACTATTGAACGATTCACGCTTAGACCGATTTGGATGAAATAAGGTAAAGAGATAGTTTGAAGTATCAGGACGAACATAGAGTATCTTCCATGCCGAAAAAGTAAAGTTTCAGAGGATTCTTCATTACGCAAGTTAAGTCGCGGATTAAAGTTAGTAATGTTATATCTTATTTCCTAAAAAAAACTTATTTATCTATTCCTCGAATAAATCTGCTTAAATTTTTTTTTAAACGGTTACTTAGGTTATAATTAAGGGAAGCATGAATTTAAGGGGTCCACTACTCCTACTACTTGAAATAAATAATTTGAAAGAAAATTAAGACATCATCTTAAATTATGTTCTGCGAAACCCTAGAAACCCTTCAAACTATTTTTGATGTACTAATTAGGTATCATTTAAAGTAACAACGCGAACTTAGCGTTTTTATCAAAAATTGCAACTTTTGCTGAAAACTCTAAGTAAAGCTTCACATTCACATTTTAAACTGTAAACAGTAGTCTCAGGCAGTAGTATAAAACAGCCACGCTGAATAAAAAAATTAATGGTACCTCAATTTTTATTCAAATGGGGGCAGCACTTTATTAATACCTGTATAAATTTTGATCTAATTACTTAAATACAAAAAGTACAACCCTTGAGGATAAAAGTCCCAATTCGTACCAAATAATGTAGTGTAATGACACCGTTTAACGCCCTAGGGGTGTTTAAACTATGGTAATAGTCTAGTTTCTAGTGTCCTTGTATGTGTATAAAACGTTACATGATGTCCTTTTGCGCGTTTGAAGAATACAATTTTACTACCTCTGGGAATTAGCCAGTCAATATTACATCAGCAGTTGAAAAAATATTCAATATATCTAATACCTCACTATTTTTAACGACTACGTGACGACGCACGTGGACAACTCAATGAAAATAGTTTAAAAAATGTATTGGTATCGTTAGTATTGGTATTAGGTGTACGTGAACACATCTACCCGTTATAAAAAACATGTATTTTTTTATAAACAATATATCCTTGTAACCCTGTCCTATCCATAAAGAGGCAACTCAGCCCGTCAATACGAACAATTTTACTATGGGAATAATGCTAGAAATTCAAATCGTTTCTAAACTTGACCAAAACCATCGACTGCTGGAATTTTTATGCCCGAAAAAAGCAAAGATATCAACGCAGGTATTCCAAGGTGGCCGCCTTTTGAGAACTAGTTTGGCGAAAGTTCCATATTGCTAATAATGTGTTTGTGGCACAATGCTGAGTAGTTTCGGAACTACTTTTACGTGGAACGAGAATTTAATATTTGTGCAATGTATGGAATGTTTCGCAAAGTAATTTGAAGCTGAAAGGGCGTTCGTATTAAACGCATGATTACGGCAAACGTTTACTCTGAATTTGATATTATTATTGCTCTATTTTGTAGACTCTTCTGAAACAGTAAAGTTAGTCCTATTCAGCTAACGCATTTAGTTTTATTGTATGGTAAATCACAATTATCGATATTAATATGATAATGATATGAAAAAATGTATTGTTTGTTTATTGCGTTGAACAGGCTCCAAAACTTAAGGATCAATTTTCAAAAATAATTTCGTTCAGTCAGCTAAATTATCTGCAATATGTGTGTGACAATAATGTCTATAATTAACGCGGATGAAGTCGCGGAAAAATTGCTAGAAAATTACTTTTAATATCATTGAAACCAGCGTTTTATTTCGTTGGTATTGGCAACTATAGTCACGCCCAACGGGTGTCTCAGCAGGGGCGGACCATCACAAGCTAAGCGTAGCTTTTGATAATTTGATACTTAAGAACGAACGAGTAAACTACCTATATATATAATTTGTTGAAAATTTGTAAACAAAGACAATTTCCGTAAACAATATTAAATTATTATTATGGGTAAATATTATTGAAGATAAGGCTAAAATTGTAACTTAGGCAATAAATAAACTCTGATTTTTCTGGAATACGCGGCGTAGACGTGAACATGTCTATATTCATTGGGTAATAGATGGCTGCCGAAACGAGACACGTTCAGGAAAAGTGCCTTTATGCTCCCCTCTTAGTTCCCTGCCGATCCCTGATTAAGAGCCAAGTGTCGTAGATATAGGTACTTACTTGTTTTTAGAATGAACACATAATACGTCTTTACAAGTTGTACCTTCTATTTATATAATTCTTGTTAATACGTATCTAAACTAATCATACTGAAAAACTAGCCTAAAGGTGAAAATCAATTGCACTGATTAGCAAGACTAAACTTGTGATAAAACAACTGAATGTTTTAAGTAAAAGTAAAGTTATTTAAATTTTTTAATAACCAAACTATGCGTGTATGAATTTTGATTAGAAATTTTATACTCCTTCCGGTATTTAATTGTGCCCAAAGTTGCGTTAAAGTTACGTGTTGAAACGGAATGTTTTGAGACTCATATAACTTTTAAAGTACTTATAATTTTACAATTATGATTCCATACAAGCATAGATAACGACAAGACAAATCGATGGAATTAAAAACTTTAAACAGACGATACCGAACAACGGAGTCATCACCCTACAGAATTTGTATGGCGAAACAACTAACTAGCGTACCCTTAAGATTCAAAATTCAAACGTTTATTCAATAAAGGTTTCTGAGAACACATATATAAATTGTTATTTTTGATATAACGTCCGAAAATTGTAACCATATTTCCAAAGCACAGTGTAGCAGAAGTTGCGGCAACAAACTGCTCACCGCATTTTCTCCTAGCGATATCTAGGTACTAGTTAACCTTAGATCAAGCAGTTAACCTTAGTCAATCTCTACCTCCTTTATTTTGATACTTAATAGCTTCGACAGCTTAACAGTCGATAGACTGTTTCTTTTAATTATAGTTAAAAAAATTAGAAGCGACTGTAATACATATTTGACCATTCTTGCTATACTTCTATGAATCAAAACGTTTATTCAGGAAATAGGCCTTTGCAGGCACTTTTTCACGTCAAATCGCATTTCAAATTATTTGTAAAATAGTTTCAAATAGTTATACAAATAATTTATAACAAACGTTGTAAATTAAATTAAATTAAATTGAATTGAATTGAATTGAATTGAATTGGATTGGATTGGATTGGATTGGATTGGATTGGATTGGATTGGATTGGATTGGATTGGATTGGATTGGATTGGATTGGATTGGATTGGATTGGATTGGATTGGATTGGATTGGATTGGATTGGATTGGATTGGATTGGATTGGATTGGATTGGATTGGATTGGATTGGATTGGATTGGATTGGATTGGATTGGATTGGATTGGATTGGATTGGATTGGATTGGATTGGATTGGATTGGATTGGATTGGATTGGATTGGATTGGATTGGATTGGATTGAATTGGTTTGAATTGAATTGAATTGAATTGAATTGAATTGAATTGAATTGAATTGAATTGAATTGAATTGAATTGAATTGAATTGAATTGAATTGAATTGAATTGAATTAAATTAAATTAAATTAAATTAAACATTAGAAACTAACCAGTTCCGGATCGAAGGGTGGTAGTTGAGGCTTTTGCCCTGGGTGACAGGTGTCATGGTGCGGCGTCATCCATATATAACATACCGGGGAAGCGCGGGAGCGCCAACAAGTGTGGCAGTAACGCCTGTAGCACACATCCTCCAATGTGAAACGCAAGCGTTCCGGAACGAAACATTAGCGAAACCGCGAAACGCTAACTTGTATGAATTTAAGATTTCGTTTCGGTTTCGTTCCGCTTGCAGTATGAAACGCAACTAACAAAATCGTACTAGACAGCGTTTCGCGGTTTCGGCAATGTTTCGTTCCGGAACGCTTCCGTTTCGCAGTCGCGGCTGTGTGCTAACAGGTGTGAATTTAACGATTTAGTTTTGTTACGTTTCGCTTGCGATGTGAGACGTACCAAACAAATTCATACTAGACAGCGTTTCGCGGTTTCGCTAATGTTTTGTTCCGGAATGCTTCCGTTCCGCATTCGTGGCTTTGTGCTACAGGCGTAAACCAGGTACCTAGGTGACGCAGAGTTGTGAGTGCTGTCACATCGGCAAACGGATTCAGTCAAGGGCGAGGATCCATTCACGGAAACAGCATAGGCAAGCATTTTTCAGATTTTAACCCTAGTAAAAAAATTCTATTTGGGGCTGAAACTAACATACTTTTATATAGGAAATATTAGAAAATACTTCGTCATCGGTATAATTTATTTGAAGCTGTACTTTAATTAGAAATTGGTCGAAACGAGCCCCGAACAGGAAGTAAGCGCTTAACCCTTATATAAATTATCCGAAACAACTTCCAATCCCAACTTGCACTATATTGCTAAATTAATATTTGGGGTATAACGACCAATATAAGATTCAAGATTAAACGTTTATTCAATATTGTTTTTGTTTCAAAGTAATTGACGTCAGTAATTTAGTCATAGCAAAGTTCAGTACCGTTTCCAAAGCAGAGTGCAGAAAAAGCGAGGTCACAATCTAACGAAATCTTGATAAGAGGTATGTAACTTGAGTATGTTAACTTGACTAGCTTTTGTACATAATAATGCATTAAGATGCAAGTACGGTTAGCTGGATACTGTAGTCGACATGTGTATAGGCACGAGGCAAAGCTGAGTGCTTATAATAAACCGATGACAATAACAGACAGCTGCTTATAGTACGAGCATCATACGACGTTTTTCAGTACATTTGCGATTACCATATAAACTAAAATAAGATTTCAGTTCGACAAATAAGGAATTTGTAAGAGTTAAGAAATAAGGCAGTTTGCAAAAATAAATTTATAATAATCAGGTACATTTAATCAGGCTTATTTTTTTTACAAAAAAGTACATTCAAAACCAGATTGATAACCTTGAAGACTAGAATTGCTTTTGACTTAGAAAGCTTTGGATCGATTATTTTTCACTAGTCCAATTAGGCAAAACTTTCGCCGAAAATTAGATATACGGAAAACTAAAAACTTTCCCGCGAAATTTACCGCGTAAATTATGGCCTATGTCTCCCGCGCTAATAAATCAAGTTTCTATAGTAATTTTGAATCTGGACAGTATTTAATAGGAAATATGCATGAAAAAATATCTGTTACCTTACCAGTTTATCTAAAAATATTCAATAGTAAAGTACTGAAAGTGAAAACAGAATAAAATTTGGTTGAAAAGATAAAATGATTTTACGAAAATATGTCTATCTCACTCGCGAAAACACTATTTTATATGGCAAATGTATGCATGACATAGACTATGACGTCACTAGTCCATATCGGACTTCTCTTTCTTATTTAAACTTTAAAGTTTCACATCTTCGTCTTTAATTAAGATATTTTAAAAGATCTTTGATATTTTTTACTGTGGTTATTAAGGATTATACTAAGCAAATAAAAAAATTACGTGCATACTCCCTATTAAATCTTTCCACTTTATAATATTTATTTATCAAAAACTAGCTGTTCCCCGCGGCTTCGCCCGCGTAATTGCCTCGCCTATGTCCTTCTCGGTACCCTAACCTATGTGTATGCAAAATTTCATGATGATCGGTTCAGTAGATACGGCGTGAAAGCGTAACAAACAAACAAATAAGCAAACAAACAAACTCACTTTAAATAAATAAATAATAAATAAATATATACGGACAAATCACACAGATTGAGCTAGCCCCAAAGTAAGTTCTTAAGAAAGACTTGTGTTATGGGATACTAACTCAACGATACTATATTTTATAACAAATACATATATAGATAAACATCCAAGACCCAGGTCAATCTGAAAAAGATCGTTTTCCATCATGACCTGACCGGGGATCGAACCCGGGACCCCCGTGTCGCAGGCTGGCGTGGTAACCGCTGCGCCACGGAGCTCGTCATACATCGTTTCGCATTTATAATATTAGTTGGGAAGTTGGGATTGGGATTATTAATCTGATATAGGTATAAAATTAGCCGTGTGGTTCCCGGCAGAGTAAAATAGAACCTCTCCAAGTCTTCCCGTGGATGTCGTAGAAGGCGACTTAGGAAACAAGCTAAACAAAGCTTATAAACATCAAAGGGACCTCTCCAACCCGTCTGGCCAGCGTGGAGAGTGTAGGCCAAATCCTCTGACAGCTCTGGCTATATGTATGATATATAATATATATGGCTTGGGAAGTGCAGAGAGGGTCGTGCTCCTGCAGTGGAGACTTGCAAGGACCTGATGATGATGATAATGAGGTATAAAATATAATATAACATTATATTTTCCTTGTCCGCTTTCAAGACAAACAATGATTGATTTCATTTATTTCACCTTAACACCTAAGTTAACTTTTGTTTGATTTGGATGTGTGAGGTTTTTTTAGAATCCTTATCCTTAGTGATATAGGTTATTATTTATTTAGCAGAGCTATTGTTTTTATTTTCATTGAAAAATCAAGATTTCAGTATCCTTACTGGAAAAATACTTCACGATCGGTTCAATAAATCGCTGTACGTGTTCAAACTTAAATGAGGAACTGGTCCAAACGAGCCCCAAGCAGGAAGTAAGCATTTAATCCTATTATAAATTACCGAAACAACTTCCAACTCCCACTGTATTGCTAAATTAATTTCGGATATTTCTCAAAGAGATTTAATATGTAGGTAAAATTAACGTTAGACCAATAGCAAATGTTCTTCAATTTGACAGGCAGATTAGTCACCCCTTTATGGGAATGGCGAGGATTTTTTAGGGTTCCGTAGTAACTAGCGGGTACCCTGATGGTAAGTGATCATCACTGCCCATGGACAACTGCAACTCCAGGGGTGTTACAAGAGCGTTGCCGGCCTTTAATTTTTCCTCCCCAGAGGGGGAGGGGGGGATGGGCCTCCGGCTCTCTCACTCACCGAATGAAGCATAGAACCGGTAAAGCTACTACTCGAACGTCGATTTTCTGTGAGAGTGTGGTACTTCCCCGGACGAGCCGGCCCATTCACGCTTCTAGCAAAAATGATTTTAGCCGGTAGCGTGGCTCTATCACAACAAAAAATAGAGGATAAATGTACATGCGGCGTAAGTGCTAAATATTTTGTTTCTTTGTCTAAAATAGACTCTTATTAATCAATCAAATAGAAATTAACTTAAGACTTATCTATATTAAATTTATGTTTGGTGATAAACGAATAAATAAACTTTGAGACTGTACTTTACTTTACTTTGATGTCATGTCACATATGAAAAATATGTATAACTAGCTGTTACCCGCTGCTTCGCCCGCGTAATATATAGCCTATGTCCTTCTCGGTACCCTAACCTATGTGTATGCAAAATTTCATGATGATCGGTTCAGTAGATTTGGCGTGAAAGCGTTACAAACAAATAAACAAACTAACACACTTTCGCATTTATAATATTAGTTGGGATTTTGGAATTCAATAACGTCCAATTTATCACCAAATATCTACCAATTTTGATTTTTTTATAGGCTATGCTAATGTACTTAGATAAAGCAAATATTTAAGGTTATTATTTTATACTAACTGTTGATTTATTCTGGACTAGCAGCCCTACCCGGCTGCGCCCGGGCATGTATTATACCTTAAAACCTTCCTCGAGAATCACTCTATCTATTGGTGAAAACGGTATGAAAATCCGTGGAGTAGTTTTTGAGTTTATCGCGAACAGACGGACAGACAGACAGACAGACAGACGCGGCAGAGGACTTTGTTTTATAATATGTAGTGATATCGCAAAGATGAATCAACCAGTCAATCTGAACAGCCTTTTTTTATTGTACTGATGCTGGAAACTCAAAGAAATTTCAACATTCCAACTAGAGAAATTTTGACGACTTCCCCACATTGGTATCATACGAAAAGTTATTAATTTTTCAAGGATATGTTAATAAATCAATTCAGTTCTGTGTAATTTAATTATTTACACGGTATCGTTTATTTAGTCCTCAATCATGTTGTTAGGTTAGCTAATAACTTACGTAATAACTTAAGAGAAAAGGTCACTTTAGTAGGGACTTAATAAATTTACCGACTTGGTATTACATGGATCTCACAACATTTTATGGTATAAGAACAAAGTTGCGAGACTTGGTTTTTCACAAGTATTGTTTGTTTTTGACGGCATTTAATTATTTACCCGGCATAGACTACTTTATAATATATAATAGGTGATTGGACGACCTGATAAGGGTCGCAGGAAGGCGCTGGTTGCAGGCCGCTTCCAACCGGTCATATTGGAAATCCTTGGGGGAGGCCTATGTCCAGCAGTGGACTTCTTGCGGCTGAAATGATGATGATGATGACTTTATAATATAAATGCGAAAGTGAATTTATTTGTTACGCTTTCTATAACCATCATAAATTTACTCGTACTCATTGTCTTGAGTACGAAGAAGGAAAAAAGACTGTTCCTACGCTAGACCGCAAACGTACTAGTAGGTCCGTAAAAATCATATTAGGACAAGCCATTCAGTAGCTCGTCCCAATCCTAACATTATGTTCCAAAGTATTTGAAAGAAAACATTGCGATGTCGGTTTTCGTTGGAACCCTGCCAGTATTTCGGTAGCTGTATTTGTTTCTAACAGTGATCTCCACTCCAGATAACATAACAATAGGTTAGTTTATGGGTATTCGTTTACGTAGGTATTTCAGTTTGAACTCATATTTCATACATTTTGAATAAGTACAATATTCAGATCTGTGAGAAAAAGTTTTCGAAATTTCGAAGAGTTTAGTCGTAATAAACGTGCAAACAATTTATTTGGCAAAAAATACTTTTCCCGAATCGACATTAACGCGGGCAATACCACGGAAGAAGTATGCCTATAGTACCTCATTTTTAATTTCAATCGGTAATAATATGCTGTTTAAGAATACTAACCCTGCTTCAATTATTTATGTGAAAAAAAAAAAAAAAAAAAGAATTACAATATCTTCTACTCAAAGGAAAAGCGGTATGCCAGACGTTGTACCTTCTATAAATATAAGTTCCTTTATTTATGTTTTTAAGCTTTCGCGGTCACAATCACTATTATGTTCACTACGGGACTTACCGAGACTTGTCGAGCTCCGTGGCGCAGTGGTCAACACGCCAGCCTGCGACACGGAGGTCCTGGGTTCGATCCCCGGCCAGGTCAAGATGGAAAACGATCTTTTTCAAATTGGCCTGGGTCTTGGATGTTTATCTATATAAGTATATGTTATAAAATATAGTATCGTTGAGTTAGTATCCCAAGACACAAGTTCACAACTTACTGTGGGGCTAGCTCAATTTGTGTGATATGTCCCTATATATTTATATTTATATTTATTTATTTATTACCGCGATTATTTTTGAGTTTTGTCTGATATTTCGACAACATTGCAGCTGCCATTTTCACAGACTCAAAAATAATCGCGGTAAGTCCCGTAGTGAACATAATAAGTTCCTTTATTGTTAAAAGTGATGTGATGGAGCAATAAAGCATAAGTATTATTCATTTCTTAAATTTATATGTGTATATTATTATGCATAGACTAAACATTCTGAGCAGATCATCTCAGTTCAACGTTGAGTTGTTTATGCTTATATATAAACAACTCCGTTAATGTTTGAAATTTGTAACTCAATCAAGCACCGAAGAATAAATTTGATTGAATGATTGTCAATTTCCCAATGTTATTAACTGTCGCTAGATTAATTGATATCATTAAAAAGTTTCCATTATACTTGTATTTCAGTCTCAACTCAAAAACTTCTTAAATATTAAGTTTTTTTTTTTATTGGAACCCTAAGCTTTTACATAACAAGGAGTTCCTCCTTTTGAAGTGGGCCAAAAATATATTAATTAAATGAAAACTCTTGAGTTACATTGTACCCGGCTTAATTACTCTGTTCCCTGGAAACCATGAAAAACGGAATTAATAATCAATTATAATGGACCAAGCGTGTCGACGTGCTAAGGTTTCTAATTAAATGTGTTGTTCAGAAAGGACGTCGGGCGCAGAGCTGGAGCACTATTTTTAAAATGAACTAATAGGGAGTACGCACGTATTTTTTTTATTTTCTTAGTATAATCCTTAATAACCACAGTAAAAAAAAATGAAAGAACTTTTAAAATATCTTAAATAACGACGAAGATGTGAAACTTTAAAGTTTAAATAAGAAAGAGTAGTCCGATATGGACTAGTGACGTCATAGTCTATGTCATGCATACACTTGCCATATAAAATAGTGTTTTCGCGAGTGAGATAGACATATTTTCGTAAAATCATTTTATCTAGTTCGTTTTTCAACCAAATTTTATTCTGTTTTCACTTTCAGTACTTTACTATGGAATATTTTTGGATAAACTGGTAAGATAACAGATATTTTTTTCATGCATATTCCCTATTGAACGATTTACTTTCTGAATAGTATAAATCCTAATATTATAAATTCGAAAGTGAGTTTGTGACGCTCTCACGCCCTATCTGTTGAACCAATCATCACGAAATTTTGCATACACGTTGTCTAGAGTACGGAAAAGGACATGGGCTGCCTTTCATCCCGGAGAAAAGTACCGTTTCCTAGAGAAGCGGACCCGCGGGTAAAAGCTAGTAAATAAGTAGTAGTGGTCGGTTCTAAAACGCTAGTAGTCTGTAGCTTTTCAACAGTTAATATGCCTGCAAAGGCCTATTTTCTGAATAAAAGGGGTGTTTTTTTTTTCAATATTTAGGGACTAATTACACTAATTGAGCTAGATAGATACTTATATAGATGAACATCCAAGACCCAGGCAAATCTAAAAAAGATCGTTTCATCATGATCTGAACGGATATCGCACCAGGGACCAGCAGGCCTATTTGCTAACTTTTGACAACTACGTGTACATCATTTTCATGGTAACTTCAATATTCGTTACGGCTTCGGTATGAATGACTATTTTTATTTAAGATATGAAAACCGTAATGGATGCTAAAGTGACAATCAAATCGTTGTACACCGAGTTAGTAAATGGGCCTAGGCTGGAGTGTTAATCACTGTGCCACGGAGGCCTTCCTAATAAAAAAAACAAACAAGTATGATTTGTGATAAAAGAAAAAAATTGTAGTCGAATAAGCCACTTAAGGATTATTTTCCTATTCCTATAAACACAACGAGCTTAGAACGACATAAGCTGAGTAAATACCCCACCCGGAAACTAGGCACGAAATCGTTTTGGCGTAAACCGACTGAGAGAAAAACAACATAGCGGTTAAACACATTCCCAATACCCAATTTCCCAATCACGTGACGTCACGTGAAAAACAATCAGTGTTTTCTGTAATGATCACCACCAGATGGCAAAACTAAGTTTCTTTCTTCTCTTATATTATGGCTTCTACCAAGATTTCAGTGATTTTGCCAATGTCCAGTATAATCAGATACGATATAGTCCTAATCCTAATCCCAACTTCCTAACTAATATTATAAATGCGAAAGTGAGTTTGTTTCTAAAGTATCTATTGAACCGATCATCATGAAATTTTGCATACACATAGTTTAGGGTACCAAGGACATAGGCTATATATTACGCGAGCGAAGCCGTGGGTAACAGCTAGTTTTTGATAAATGGCATCAAATATGGCGTATGTTCTTTGGTAGCCTTGTGGGAGCTTCTGTTGACAAATCTATACGAGTCCATATAACAGTCTACTTTAACTATTTCACGAATTGTTCATGAGCATAAGCACTTATAACAGCAAATTAAACCAATTTTATATTATAAAGTCCACTAAAATCAATTTGCAAAATCGTCTAAGACAAACCACAACTGTACTCCTTTACTACCAAAAAACCACTTGTGTGAACCATTTGATTCTAAAAAGGCTGTTTCTGGTCTGAATCAAAATCAATCAGAGCAAATATCGTAATAATTGATAGTTCTCTGATAAATCATCAATTTCAATCTAATAAATGATAAATTAAAAGTTTGAGATTTCAAGAATCTGGAAGATGTTACGGCTGTAACGCCTGTTCAGCTTATCTTCAGTTTAATAGTATTATATTGTCTTTGGTTTAAGTTAGGAAAAATCTACGGCTTAGCGTCGCCCTTGAAAAAGATCGGGCGCTCTTATAGTAACACTAGCGCCACCTAGCAATTAAATTCCTTAAATCATAAATTGTAACGAATTTTAAAAATCTAATAAGTATAAAACTTCTAAATTACTTACAGTATTTTTTGTTTATTACAAGTATTTAACTACGAATATTAATGAAAATTAATTCAAAAATACTGCAAGTAATTTACTAGTTATGAACTTGAAATATCAACGACTCGATTTGTTAGGCACATGAAAGTTAATTTTCTGAAGAATTTTCGCACAATCTATAGAGTTTGATAATATTTTAATAATAAATGTGATGTCAGCTATTTCACGTCTTTTTACCAAAGAAAGTGAAATTTCTTGTAAAGTTCTTTTCGTTTCTGGTCTTAATTAAAATTAATCAAAGCAAATATGATCATTTATAGTTCTTTGACCCGTTTTATGTTATAGTTCTCCGTAATTTACGACTATAAAGATCCAATAAGATAATGAGAAACCGTAATAATAAGAATCCTATACGTTTCTGTTTGGGCGACACATCATTCCAAATATAGCAGTCCAGGTCAGCGTCGCCCCAACTCCGTGAATTTGCGAGAAACACCTCATCAAATAAATTTATTGGCGTGCCTCATTGTCTCCAATTAATTGCCTCCACCTCACTACCCCTGGCTGGACAAATTGCGTTCTAATCAAAATCGACACAAAGACAAGTGGCTGGTAATAGATGGGGCTATTGCATCACATATTCGAGAGCTATCTCGTCAATATCTTTAAGAGACAAAATACGTTTATTTGTCAAACATGTGTTTAGAGTCATGTGTTATAAGGTTAAAATGAGAGCTTCATGATTTACCATTTCTGGTTTTTTTTTTATTTATTTATAAACAATATGAAAATAAATTACAATTAAACATGCTTTCAAAAAACCACGAAGGTTTATCCAGAAAGCACTTCTGATAATCTATAAAGATATGTTTCTGCGTACAATATCATCTTACTATAATAATAAAAAAAGTGTCTAATACATACATCAATAGAAAGTAATAATAAATATGAATGTGCAATTAATTAAACTGCAAAACAACTTATTCTAGGTACCTATAGACTACGGTCGATCGGTAGTCGTGACATAGTTAGGCTTACTATTAAACATTACATAAATTCAATAACAGTAAGTAGATAACACAAGATAAAGGTTAAAATGAGAGCATCATGTTTTTATCATTTCTGGTGTTGTTAAGCTTACTATTAAACAAATATAAATTCAAAAACAGCGAGTAGATAATACTAGATAAAATAAAACATTAAGCAACAAGAAAACAACAAAAGAATTAAAATCTATCATTTAAAAAGTCGCTAATGCTAAAATAACACTTCACGAGCAACAAAACGTTTAGTTTTTTCTTAAATAGATTTAAATTTAGGGTTTTATATTCTTGAGATTGATTCTTGATTGATTATCTTATTTCTTGATTTATTTATTTATTTATTTATTTAGGTATACACAACAGGTTACAATCATAAAAAAACACACACAATACAGGTTATATACATACATAGGTTCTGAGCCAGATTGTGACCCTAAAACGTGTACACACAACATGACATACATTTGAAAACATAGTTCCACACAATTAAGTGGAAAGTTTTGACATAATTATTATTCTGACATATATAATGTTGTGTTTGCTGTTGCCTTCTCAATTCCATTTACTTATTAACAATTTATGTAGTTTAATGTGCAGATTTACTCTTATTTTATATTTTATTAAGAAATAAGATATGATGAAAAAATTCACACAGGCGGGATTCGAAATTTAATAAGAGTATATCAAATCAAAAAAAAAATGGTGCATCGATCGGGGGAAGGGCACCACAGAAACGTTAATCTTTTTAGAGATAATGGGTGCAACTTGTGCGAATCGGGAAAGAAATTACACATTACAGTTCCAACTGCAAAAACGGTTAAATGGAAGAAAGGCAAATGTTTTCACATATTAAATCATGTACATTTTGCCCGTACACGGCCCACTTGACAATCTAAATGTTTACAGTGCAAAAAGCAATATTTTGCGAAATCGCCTTCACATTTCTCCACCTTAAAATCGTTAATGTATTTAAGGGTGACTGAATACACTCCGTTTTACCAATCTTTCCATTTTTAGACCGTTCTAACGGAAAAATATCGAAGGATTTCGTATCCCAATCCTCGAGCCTCATTCCCATACGCTTACCTCACGCAACCGACTTGCAATCGATAAACCATTGACCCTTGTAATACGCCGGCACATGAAAGTATAAGTCCATTTTAAACGCACCACGTCAATATGTCTGCATTGCAAATGGCGACGACAGGTGTAATGGTGAAATAAAGTCACCTCAAGAATTAGAACTTGTCTGTCGACATCAAAACATTGCTTTTAAAATAAATCTAAACGTTTATTGAAATATTTGGCCTTCTCAAGCACATTATCACGACAAACCACATCTTAAATGATCATATTAATACAAGTTATCCCGCGATTTCATACACATAAGTTATAGCCTATGACACCCGCAGATAAATAAGCTTTCTGTAGGTGAAAGAATTCCGAAAATTGGTCCAGTAATTATGGAGAATATTCAACGCAAACAAGTTATCAATTCTTTCCTTTTTATAATATTAGCATAGGTTACGTATTTTATTTTTATCAAAAGCCACACTACTAACTTTTTAAGTCTTTAGATCCCGACTCTAAGATGAAAATATTCTATGTAAATACTTTAACTATTTACTGCAAATATATTCGGTATGTCTCCACTTGAGACGCATTTTAGGGATACCTAAAATACTGGAACACTAACCCATGTCATCCCGCCAATTAGCAAATCGAGAGGATAATTAGAACAGCAAAGTCAATCAGATATTCTACACAATGGTATATTCTCCCTATTTACTGCAAATATTTTGTTATAATTCCTCTTGAGACGCACTTTTGGGATCCAAAACATATTGAAATTCTAACCCACAATAGAATAATGGTACAACTTGATATCAATTCATCAAGATCACTTTATAATCCCGTAATATTGGATGGAAAATTCCAATTTCAAAGTATCAAAATCATTAATAACAATATTTCTTTCAGTAGAACGAAGTGAATTTATCACTTTTGTAATCTGAAAGGATTATTGTTTTTACCATGTTTGTGTTTTGTATTATTTCACTAATTTATCTTTTTTGGAGGGTTTTCTATAGGACAACGAAAAACGATATCAAAAATACCAAGTCGATTACTTATGTAATCCTGAGTATCACTGTCTATATTTTTTTACATTATACACGCACATATTTTTAGTCGGAAAATAAGCTTTATCTAAAAAAATTTAAAAGTAGTACTTTGACATGAGTATCCCTTCATCTTGTTAATGGCAGAACCGATTTTGATAAACATTTCTAAGAATCATCGCCAAGAAACCTGCTTTCAAACATACACACACACAGTCATTAGAATTCATGACAGCTATACCAAAATTATTATAGTAAGTTAAATTTAACAGCCATACCTATATGATATTTAACTGCCCATCATTATTTTGATATGGCTATCAGGAATTCTAATATCCCTAAAAAGTTAGTTTTACAAATTGACTGGCATTTTAGTATCAATCTATTAGAGAATCAATGTTAGGATTCAAAAATATACTAGAGTCCTAACCCTCAGTAGTATTTAGATACAATATTGTCCCGTCAATTTGCAAATCGGGCCGTAACTCGAAATTCAATAAAGGCAGTCAGTTATTTGTTTAGGGGTGAGGGCTGTCCGATACACAAACATCTTCCAATGAATTAGTTCGTTGATTAGCAATCAAAGGAGGGATTTGGTTGTCTCTATTAAAATGACAAATGCAAGAGGTTTGGTTTGATAATGTAATGTATTATTGATTTTATCTCCGAAATACTTAAATATAAATAACTTTATACTGAGCCGTGTGGTTCCCGGCAGAGTAGAAAAGGACCACTCCATGTCTTCCCGTGGATGTCGTAAAAGGCGACTAAGGAAATACAAGCTAAACAAAGTTACAAACATCAAAAAGACCTCTCCAACCCGTCTGGCCAGCGAGGAGAGTGTAGGCCAAATCCTCTGGCTACTCTGGATAATACATTGCTGTGGTAGTACAGAGAGGGTCGTGCTCCTGCAGTGGAGACTAAAAAAAAAACGACCTGATGGATGGATGGAACTTTATACTCAAACATAAAAATTCTTCCATGCTGGTTTGGGAGAAAAGCAAAAAACATTAAATATTCCAGCTGATTTTCTTCCCGTGCAAACCGTAAAGGACGGTCAAGGGATTGGACAAAAATCTAAGAAATCACATCAATAGGCGATGCGGTTAGCAACCCATCACTATTTTGATTCCGCTTTCTACCTTACCCGGCCTCTCGAGCTGCTACTTCCTTATCTCCAATCTCCAAACGAGGAGCCCGGTGGTACAGTGGGTGTGAGCTCTGTGAGCGCTTACGTATGTTAAGCAACCCCTGGTGCAGTCCCTACTTGGATGGGTGACCGCAAGTGGCATAAAAATATCTCGAGCTCCTCCGTGCTTCGGAAGGCACGTTATGCCGTTGGTCCCGGCTGTCATCGTTGATGGCAGTCGTTAAGCTATGTCAGATGCCTTAAGGTAGCTTGAAAAATCTGACACCAGTGTTGGCCACTTACACATACGAAAAACAACAAACAAACATCTCCAATTCATCCGAGGAAGTAGCATCCTATATACCTTTATCCCTACCAAAAAAAAACTTAGCAAGCCTACATATTACAATACAGGCACTGCCTAGTGTAGGAACTAGAGGTACATGATTTATTTTCATTCATTTTGCTCCCTCTACCAAATGTTTTGTGTTTTATAGATTTATGTGAACTATATGTGGAGATAAATAAATATTATATTATTATTTATGTAAGCATTTGTTGAAGCCCGCATAGATAGCATTCAAACTATCATACGCAAACGGGTGGGTTTCGATGTGGTGCCGCATTCGTGACAGCCCCAACAGCCTCCTGGCTGGGATAGGGAGCCGTTATTGTTGCCCCATCTTAACGGAACCAGACCCATGTTGGCTCAAGTCCGGCTCTGGTTAATGTAAAATGATCTTTTAATACTTTCTGTGTAACATTTACTGTATTACTGCATTATGTTACTCACCCACGCTATGGAATTTTATGGATTTTTTTTTTTTGAAATCAAGGAATTATTTCAATGAATAAGTATATGAATGGCCTACGTTATATCTAACAGTTTAAAAAATATATTATTCAGTTTCCTTTTGAACTTGTATGATGTTCTACTATTTATTAAACTGTTGCATGACATTAGATTGTATTTATTATTATTATTGTATTATAATTATCTCGAATGCTAAAATTCCTACATCAGTGGTGGCAGAATATGTTTGCACTTCACATTTGTTAACATCAATTTATGTTATACCATATTCTAAGGAATAAATGACTATTCTATTCTATTATTCTAAAATAAATTTAATATTATTATTATTAAGCACCTTAACCTCGTGATAAAATAAGTACACTGTCTACACAATACATAAAAGTTATGATGATCGACGGTGCCAATAGGTACTTCCCCTCATATAATATTTAAAAGGCTTTGCCACGTTACTGGTAACTCGCGCAATAAAGATAACAATTTCCTTATAGATACAAAGGCTTAAAAGAAACTTGGAAAGCAATTTCGGATAGGTAGGTACATATTATCAAAGCCCTGATAGATAATAAAATCTTTAATATTTTGCGCTTATATTGTTTTCAAAGCAATATTTATGTTGGTTTCTATGGTTCCGTTCCCAAAAGTTATAACGGGATCCTAGTTCTAAGCCTCTTCTGTCCGTGGGTACAGGGTACTCATCTTACTTGATTTACTGAGTTACTGACGTTTATGCCAAAAGCAAAGAAAAGCATCACGTTATCACTTTAAACTGTAAACAATCATTCTTAATAAAAGTTAAGGATTATTTAGGGCTGGAGCCCATGACAAACTATTAAGGCGCTCTTATAGTAACACTAGCGCCACCCAGCCATTAAATTCCTTAAATCATAAATCATATCGAGTTTTAAAAATCTAACAAGCACAATTTACTAAATTACTTATAGTATTTTTTGTTTATTACAAGTAATTTACTAGTGCCATATTTAAAGAGAAAAATCGGTTAACGCCAAAAGTGGCCACTTTTGGCGTTAACCTGTTTTTCTTTTATTTTACCAAACGAATATTAGTGAAAATGAATACAAAAATACTACAAGTAATTTACTAGTTTCGTACTTGTTAAATTTTTAAAATTCGATAGAGTTAAAAATTAAAAGAATTAATTGCTGGGTGGCGCTAGTGTTACTATAGGAGCGTCTTAAATAATTTTAATTATATGGCCGTGTGGTTCCCTGCAGAGTAGAATAGGACCACTCCAAGTCTTCCCGTGGATGTCGTACAAGGCAACTTAGGAATCACAAGCTAAACAAAGCTTATAAACATAAAGAGACCTCTCCAACCCGTCTGGCCAGCGTGGAGAGTGTAGTCCAAATCCTCTGACTGCTCTGGCTAATATATGGCTTTGATAGTAGGTACAGAGAGGGTCGTGCTCCTGCAGTGGAGACTAAAAAAAAAGACCTTTGATGAATTATATTTACAATATTTTAATTGTTTAACAATCCTGAAATCAAATAAGAATTGTTAGGTTAAAAAAAACCGGCCAAGTGTGAGTCAAACTCGCGCAATGAGGGTTCCGTACAATATGCTTCGTGAACACACACACAATGTGCAAAGAATGTTTTATTCAATTGACTAGCGCCATCTAGTGGTGTTTTAGTGAACTATTTCCCTAGATGAACTTATTATTGTGAGTTTACCACTTAATTTTCAAGTGATAGAATTCTTATTATTTTTCCTGTAATCTTCAAGGAATGAACTACATTTTGTAATTTTTTCAAAATTTTCGGCCCAGTACTTTCGGAGATCAGGGGCGGGGAATGGTCAATTTTTGCCTTCTTTCGTGAATAAAATCAAAAGTATTGATTTTACCCGAACAAAAAAAAATATTTTTGAGATCCTCATAATGAGCCCTTTCATTTGATATATGACACAGTAAGGTTTGCAAAACTTTTTTTTTTTAATTTTGTAATTGGGCCCCTCAAAATGACCCTTATTTCAAAAAAATCTTTATTTACTTTGCACATCCGTGTTTGGGTCATAGGATTACACTATCTTACCAAATTTCATCTAATTTGGTTCAGTAGATTCGGAGAAAATCGGCTGTGACAGACGGACGGACGGACAGACAGACGCTCGAGTGATCCTATAAGGGACGTTTTTCAACTTTTGTACGGAACCCTAAAAAGTATGAAAATGGGGGTAGGACTGAGCATCGTAAAATTTGGGTATACCCTTAACATTTTCACTAGCCGTAATAACTCTGGCGTAGATATACAAAGTTTCAAATCCGGTGTCCACATTCCCTGGATTAATAACGAATATCCAACTTTAGCCGTTTAATAAATGAGTTATATGGATACAACTTTTGATATATTTGGGTGAGAGCTTTCAAATATATGCTATTCTAAAGCTTACTAAATTTGTAATTTCTAGAATTGGATCTAATAGAACTCGATTTGCTCTTCTTTACCTTAATTTATATTAACTTACAAAATCATTATTATCATCACTAGGTCTATTTTAGTCTCCACTGCAGGAGCACAACCCTATCTGTACTGCTAGAGCCATATATTAGACAGAGCACTCAGAGGCTCTCCACGCTGGCGAGACGGGTTGGGAGGTCTCTTTGATGTTTATAAGCTTTGTTTAGCTTGTGTTTCCTAAGTCGCCTTCTTCGACATCCAGAGGAAGGTTTTTCCCAGCAGAGTAGAATAGGACCACGCCAAGTCTTCCCGTGGAAGTCGTAAAAGGTGACTTAGGGAACACCAGCTTAATAAAGCTTATAAACATCAAAGAGACCTCTTCAACCCCTCTGGCCAGCGTGGATAGTGTAGGCCAAATCCTCTGACTGCTCTAGCTAATATGTGGCTCTGGTAGTACAGAGAGGGTCGTGCTCCTGCAGTAAAGACTTAAAAACCCTGATGATGACATGAAATAACTGAATAAGTAATGGATGCTGCTGCACGCGTACAGCTCCTGAAGAATGCGAACGGATTCCTTTGCACGCATACGGCTCCGACGGAGGTCGACGACACCACGACATTCGTACGCATCCGTTCCAACCCGGGCCGATACGAGCCGTTCGCTCTAAATCGTACCTTAATCGCGCAAAATCGGATTTGGCTGTGGTTGGCATAAGTAGAGGTTTCCTTTTTTTTTCATTCTTTTTATCACAGCTGAATACCTGGGACAGTCAGCTGCTTGTACTATAAAATACATAGTGTTGCAGTATTTCATTTATTTCCTGTTTATCGCTGAAGGCGTAAAATATCGTTTTGTCGCAAGCTGCAATCTCGCTGAGAGCGTTCCGCCACGCTTCACATTACACCCGCTCAGTCGAGCCGTCTAGGTGTCCTACTAGGGCGTATGTACGCTAGTGCTAAGGAGGCTGGGGCCACATGCAGTGGGGGTGTCGTAAAATAAGACTTGATCTAGGGTGTGTTATTTTTGGGTACAAATATTCGTTTGCTCAAAATGAAATATTATCTGGCTTGATTGATTTTATGACATTTTAATTATTTGTTGTTATACCAACAATTTATAACTGCTTATGAGATACACTTCGAGATATCTATACTTGATATACGACTTTAATTTTTGTATTTTTCGGGATAAAGTGCTACCCCGTCTGATATAAATCATTTAAAAAAAATGTAGATATAATTTAAAATGTTGTTCTGCGGCCCTAGATAACCCTTCAAACTAATTTATAAACTACTGTTTACAGTCAAAAGTGAAAACGTTAAGCTATGCTTAGAATTTTCGCTAAAAGTATAATTTATTTGATAGATAAATTCAATCAAATTAAGTTGGTGCTCACGCACAAATTGATACCATTAACTTTTGTTAATGTATGTTGTCTTCACATTTATCGACGCGGAATCGGGTTCAGCCAGCCAGAGGTCATAAAATCTCTTACGTCTTCGAAATTCGGATATTGCTAATCCCATTCGCATCGACTCGGCGTGAACGACGCGACGCGACTACGGCCGGCTACGCAACACTCATATTTTATAGACACAAAGGACGAAGCAAGAAGCCGGTCGGGCTTATGCCAAATCCACATCTATAAATGTGGGGAGGCCCTAAAACGCGAGCCCGGGGCGTCGTATGTTTTAAATACGCTACTGTCTGTTACACAGGTTGACTGCAACAATAAAACACTGGTATGCGTCACTCAGTCGTTGTTCATCTGTTAGTTGCTCGCACTTCTTGTTTTCTTCTCGTCACTTCGCTCGGATGGAGAAGAATGGGTTCAGTCAAGACTATAAGCGTGTAGACATCACCTCTTCACCTAGATTTTAATCAATCTATGTACACTAGTATACGCTCGCACTTCTTGTTTCTCCCACGTCACTTCGCTCGGACGGAGAAGAATGGGTTCAGTCAAGACTTTTAAAGCGTGTAGACATCACCTCTTCACGTAGATTTTAATCAATCTCTGTATATAACTAATGAAACTTTTATTAAGGTTTACTAGATGCGTTCATATTTTTTGTTTTGTATGCTAAGCTACGTGACCATGTAGATACACATATATTTTTTCTGTCCGTAATTGTCACATTGGCGTGATTTAGACAAGACTAGGTGTAAATTAAATAAAATCGGCAAGTGCGAGTCATGCTCGCGATATTTGTACGAGACTTATATTATATACCGCTTGACCCCTAAAAGATCCAAAGGCTGCAATATTTGCTTGGGGAGTTTTATAGACAAGAAAAAATATTTAGTGGGACATTGTGGGCTATTTTATTTAATTTCACGCTGATATCGCCACGGCACTTTTTCTTTCTTCGTGTCACCTCGCCCGAGTAGAATAGTCCAACCTGCTATAATTTACGTAGGGTGAGACAATAATCTTTATTATAAGCCAAGCTATTATTTATTGGCACAATAACTTATGAAAAAATACGTTCCCTAAGGTAGGTTTTTAGTTGTGGCAGAGCCACGCTACCGGCGAAAATCACTTTTGGTAGTAGCATGAATG
The DNA here is from genome assembly GCA_963082605.1 of Rhodophaea formosa. Lineage (NCBI taxonomy): Eukaryota > Metazoa > Arthropoda > Insecta > Lepidoptera > Pyralidae > Rhodophaea > Rhodophaea formosa. The sequence goes on from OY720208.1 coordinate 22,912,340, forward strand.
GGCCGGCTTGTCCGGGGAAGTACCACACTCTCACAGAAAATCGACGTTTGAGTAGAAGCTTTACAGCTTCTATGCTTCCTTCGATGAGTGAGAGAGCCGGAACCCCATCTCCTCCCCTATATAGGCTGGGGAGAATAAAACAAAAGGCCGGCAACGCTCATGTCACATTGTGGTGTTATATTAGTCTATGGGCAGCGCTGATCACTCATCATCATCATTTCGTGTAGGTGACACGGTCAATCGACCTTGCACACCCTGGTGTCAGAGTTCTTCGGAACCGCCTCTCGGCCTCTGATGTGGTTCCTTTAACGACTACCAGATGGCAGCCGGGACCACCGGCTTAACGTGCCTTCCGAAGCACGGAATCATCTTTCTTATCAGACAATCAGCGCTGATCACTTACCATCAGGTGGCCCGCTTGCTCATTTGCCATCCTATGACATAAAAAAAGGTAAAACGTAGGAACCTCAACCACTCGGGTATATTGCACAATATTGCCAGACACTAACATCGCTACTTCCACGCTGGTCTGGGAGAACAGAAAAAACGTAGGATGTACCAGCTGCTTCACTTCCCGCGCAGATCTTAAAAGCCAATCCAGGGGATTATGTTAATAGGCGATGCGGCTAGCAACCCATCACTATTTTGATTCCGTTCTCACCTACAAGCCAACATGCTAAACGTGGCCTTTACCTGGGCTCTGCCTACCACGCAAAGGTAAAAGACGTGATAATATGTATGTATGTACTACATCGCCAGATCGCCGGCATCGAACCAGTTCAGCACGCCTATTTGCTAATTTTTAACAACTTCGCTGTACAACGTTATGATGCTCACTTCATTATCCATAACGGCTTTCGTATGACTGATTTTTTTTATTAAACAAATCTCAATGGATGTCAAATTGACCATTAAAACGTTTTTCACCGTAGTTGTCAAAATAATTGGCGTGCAAGTCATTTAGCGATGGATGTATCTAGATTTTTAGACTTAATAAAGAGGAATGACTTAAGTGTGTTTCTTTATAATAGATAAACTCCATATATACTATGATTTTAACATTTTGTTTACCCATAGAATAGAAAGCTACATTATAACAAAAGCAGTAAATATTGTATTTACAAAAAATAAATAACTGTGCAAAAGGCTGGTCGAGGTGTCGAATGACCAGAGGGCTGGCAACTATTTTGCCCAAAGAATAAGCATTGCCATTCAACGTGGCAATGCTGCCAGTCTTCTGGGCACATTACCGCAGGGCAATGACCTGCTGGACATTTTCTATTTATAGGTAAGTTTTATTTATAGGTAGGTTTTATTTATAGCTAGTTTTATTTTATAGATAGGTTTAATTCTTAGTTTATATAAGTTAATATGGTTTAGTGTCATTTATTTATAGTGTTCCTAATCTGACCTAACTGTGCGAAAATTGCAATAATGTAACTCAAGGTATCACTCCCTATAAACATCATTGGGGGAGCGCTGCCAAAAAAATATTTCTTTGTTATCTACTTTTGCGTGTACAAAATTAGTACTTACAAATAACAGAAATATGTCGTCAGCAAAATGAAGAAATACCTGAAAAATATAAGAAAACTTTTAAACGAGAGATGACACTGTGTACATTAAAATAATTTTAATTAAAGTACGAGTATTACAGCAGCGTCGTGTTTTCAATTTTAATTTTAACTTATTTGACTTTTTTAACTTTATATTAGGAATTCCTAACTCCACTTAAGACGCTTGATTGTACATAGCTTTCTCCACTCAAATTTGAGTGGAGAAAGCTATGTACAATCAAGCGTCTTAAGTGGAGTCAAAACGTTTCACACAATAAGTATGAAAAGGTCACCCACCCACCACTCTTGACTTGAAGACTCCATTTTTGAAGCTTGACTGTACTGACTGATGACTGATTTGCTTGCGCGTCCCGATTTGTACCTGATCTGGACGCTAAATGTCCCGATTAATCAAAAAATGAAAAAGTTCTTAATAAAAAAATGAATATTTACGCTACGAAATTTTTATTTATTACATCACTATGTCAAATACAAAATGGCACACATCAGTGTCACATCACATCACTAGCGCATCGCATGAACGAGAGAGCGTCAAGAGAGTGAGTAATAAGTACTTACTACACTTACACTAGTAGTTCAAAACGCAATAAATTAAACCCAGACTTAAAAACCCCTTGTTTTTTGTTTACTGTTCCTATATGCAACCCTAAATCCCGATTTTTTTTTTACCTAACCGATTTAAAACAAATCGGACCTGGCAACTTTACCCTGAACACATTTTAAATTGTTGGTCAGGTTCATCTGCCCCCGACTGTACCTGACCTGCCGTATAATGTAGGTCGGTAAAGGCAGGCTTTCACCGCGGGTCAACACCAATCAGTGTCAATGCAATTTGCTTATAGTGCACCAGGCGGTGTAGGCGAAAGGCGGAGCTATTACACGTCTTTATTCCTTGCGGGGTAGACAGAACTGTAGGTCATAAAACCCAAAGGCCACGTTTAGCGTGTTAGTGGGAGTTAAGATGAAAAGCGGGTGAAAATGGGTTGCTAGCCGCATCGCCTATAACTTAATCCCTTAGATTTTTCGCCCCATCCCTTAACCGGCTTTAACAGTCTGCGCGGGAAGAAAAGCAGCTGGTATATTCTATGTTTTTTCTTTTCTCCCAAACCAGCATGGAAAAGATATACCCCATACCGATGGCACTATTATACCAGTATAATACTGGCAGTATTATTGGTGGTAAACTTTTCTATGTGACCCACTGTACCTGACCTGCCCGATAATATAGGTCGGTAAAGGCAGGCTTTCACCGCGGGTGTGCAACTGTGTACACCAATCAGTGTCAATGCAATTTGCTTATAGTGCACCAGGCGGTGAAGGCGAAAGGCGGGGCTATTAAGGGGACGCAAGCAATGGTGGTTGCAAACTATTGAATTCCTCTTTTTAACCCTCCACGCGAAAAAGAGAGGGGTGTTATAAGTTTAACGTGTCTGTCTGTCGTATTGTAGCTCCCAAGTATATGAAACGATTTTGGTTTAGTTTTTTTTTGTGTCACTGTAAGACTATGTTTATAAGAAAATAATAATGGCATATACATATGATAAATAAAAAAAAACGTATACTATCTATAAATAAAACTAATAAACTAAACTAATTTAACATAATAAAATAAACTTATAAATCTGAAAATTCATGCCCATGTGGCATGTTGGCAAGGACCCTGGCTGCATTTCCACGCTGGATTGCGACGCTTATCCTTTGCGCGAAAAAACAGCCAGCCTTCTTGTCACGAGCGACGGCGATCAGGCGACGAGCAATCTCTCGCACTAGGACCCCACGGTCCAAATTTTTCCACGCCAAACGGTACAAATATGTAATCTGCATCAAGCAGGCATATTTGCGCCGCTTGGCGACCTCAGCGCCCTTAGTGTGTCATGCATAATTTTATCCCGAGTGTTCTTAGCAATTTTTTTGAAAATCTTCTCAACCGTTTGAAGATAATCAGCTTTTTCTGATGTATCTTACAAACATTTTTATGTTGAACAGATTTTCAAAAACAATGAGACATTTTTGTGTCGCTGTGACTCGTTGGCTGGTAAGCGGTTGGACCTCTTTGGATCGGCTTATCCTGATCTGGAGGTCTCACAGAACAACAAACACATTGTTGTTCTGTGGGAGGACTACAGGCACTATGCACCAGGTGATATTCTGAAGCTCATGCAGTCCTTCTTCAGGAATCACCGTGTGGGTGAGTAAGGTATGGGGTAAGTACAAAATAACCCAAAGGTTAGACGTGCTTCCGATTCATAATCGGCCCCAATTAAGATAAGATAAGATAACATTCTTATGTTTGATCGATTTGAAATTTACCGTGTTATTTTAACGATATTGAAAGTGTCGGTAAATCTGTTTTACGGTTTACGAATGAATTTTCGATTTCCGATGCGACGCCGTTATCACGAGGATGAACATTTGAATATCAAGGTTGACAGCGGTTGACAGACAAAGGATGGACATGTATCTGTAATTCCTCGGAAATGATATTCATAGTGACCAATTCCAGTACCTATAGGACTGTATGCTACTAAAAAAAGCAAAAGCTACTGCAGATTCTTTTTTTTTTTACTATACAGCGTGTCAATCAACTCTTGTCTAGATAAACATTTTTTATAAATTAAAGTAGACTTGGGAGTTGGTCCTTTAACATCATAGTCTACCCTTAATTTAATCACATTATAGCATATTAGCCATATAGCTCTACTGGACTTAGTCACTCGCTATAAATATAACTCCCGATAATGCTAGTGGGGCGCCTTGTTAACTCTTGACAACTATGGTGTATATAACTTTTGAGCGTCACATTAAAATACATTACGGGTTTTGTACGATTGACGATTTTTATCAAATATAAACCGCAATGGAACTTGAACTGACTATTTTTTTTTTAGCCTGTTTGTGTGTCCCACTGCTGGGCAAAGGCCAGCAGTGGGACAAACTGGGGGTCAGCCAGACTTAACCCATTCAAGTCCACCCAATCCAAGATTTCACAATTTGTTTCTGTTTCAGGAAGATAGGATGTTATATTGGTAAGAACATAAGCTTTGATTTCAATCTTAAAATTAGCATTATATCGAGATTGTATGTTAGTTATAATCATATGAGAAGCATTTATGGTCTTCCCATTGCCTACACCAGATATTTTCCCCCTAACAGGTATCTTTTTTAAACGTAAAAACTGAACCGCAGATTCCGTAATGAAACATGCCTACGAACCCTGGTCCAATAAACCTAGTACCAATTGAAATTCACCAGGTTCTAGACTGTGCTTTTAAGATAGCAGTGGCTAATAATACTTGCTTGGGTTTCATGAGTAGATTGGACACGCATGATATGATAGGTTGATTGAACTGACTATTAATAAAAATAAATATTAATTCATATATTATTAATTAAAAATAAATATTTATATAAAATATTTTAAACCGTAACTGTAAAGTTTGCGAGTATAGAGCGAAATAGATGACAACGACACGTGTCCTGAGGACTTGACCCATAAAATGAAAGGAACTAAAGACTTACTATGACAGCCATAGGAAAGGTCTAGCGGTCCTTTTCTGGGTCGGAAACCTCACGGCACAATATAGTAACAGTTATCAGTCTATTATTATATTGTGCCATCAGGTTTCTATTGAATAAACATTTCAAACCGGTTGATAGACAAAGGACGGATACGTTTTGGGATCCCTTGGGAGCTAATAGTGAATTATTCCGAACCATTCGATGTGACAATCAGATGTGAGTATGAGAAGATTTTAGTGATAGGACAATATGGATCAAATAGAAAAAAAATGTATTGGATTTCCCATAAGATCACGACGACGAGCTCCGTGGCGCAGCGGTCAACACGCCTGCCTGCGACATGGATGGTCCCGAATTCGATCCCCGGTCAGGTCATCTTGGATGTTTATCTATATGTGTATCTATTATAAAATATAGTATCGTTGAGTTAGTATCCCTTAACACAAGTCTCGAACTTTTTTTTGGGGCTAGCTCAATCTGTGTAGTTTGTCCGTATATATTTATTTATCAATTAGTTGGTCTTTCCATGAGAAGTCCAATTTTTTTAAATATTTTTCTTTTTATTATCTTCTTGTGCTACGAATAAGTAACTTATTCGTAATTTGTGTGTATATTGGAATTCTGATTCCATCATTAACATATTGCTATCTTGTTCAGAATCACTTGTACCTACTTGAATTGAAATAAATGTTTGCTCGATGTTTTGAACCTGTAAACATACTAATCACATCATTATCTACTCGATTAGCTCTATTGGATTTAGGGAAGTGGATAGGTAACTAGGTTTGGAGTGGGTCATTTTAACTTAATTGTGTACACACAAACAGACGCACTGAGACAATTGAAACTAAATAAAATCTTTTACGAGACCATAAAATCTTATATCTTGTAAACGAGTAGACTGGTTTTGATAAAACATGTGTAATAAACCATTTTTTAATTAGAAATTTCTAACCATTGCTAGAAAACATTCAAGTAAAAAAACCTCATCCAATCGTTTCCATTTTTTACTTTTTGGAGTAAAAAGTACACACAGCGAACCACGAAAAAATAGGCATATTTACTACTTTACTACTAAGTAAACAAAAAATTTGTAGTATTGTGATTAATAAAAAACGAATTCAGATGACAACTGTTTTATTGACGTCAAAGACAATGAGAGATTGAACACAAATCTTTTACTAAAATAGGTATTTATTTTTTCAAAAAAACTGTTTGAAATTCTAGTACTAGATTTTATGAAAAAGAATTATTCCTCTAGAAGCAGTTTTCAGAGAGAAAATAGAGAAATACATTTGTATGGAAACCATACTGAAAAAAATACTGCTAGAATACACTCTTAAGGCGCTGTGGTATCAGACACTAGCGCCACCCAGCAATTAATTCTATAAGTCCTAAATCATATCAAATTTAAGAAATCGAATAGCTGGATTCCCTAGTAAATTACTTGTAATATTTTTTGTATAAGTTTTTACTATTTATAATTTAATGAATTAAGAGAACGACTTATTAACGCCAAAAGTGGCCACTTATGGCGGTTATAAGTAATTCTTTTAAACTCAAATTATAATTCAAATGAAAAGTAAGTAATATCAAGCTTACTAAATTAAATTTACTAGGGCATTCAGCTATTAGATTTTTTAAATTTAATATGATTTGGGACTTATAGAATCAATTGCAGGGTGGCGCTACTGTCTGATACCACAACGCCTTAAATAATCATAAGCACAACTTATACAACTTACTCTATGATAGAGTTTGTTTTCAACCTCTTATTGTCTTTGACGTCAATAAAACAATAAGAGGTTGAACATTAACTCTATCATAGAGTTAAGTTGTGCTTATGATTATTTAAGGAAAAGTGTTCTCAGTTTATTTTATAAAGATTACGAAGGGAAAGATGTAGTATGATAGAGTTTGTGTTCAACCTCTTATTGTCATTGATGTCAATAAAACAATAAGAGGTTGAACGCAAACTCTATCATACTACAAGTAGTGTGCTTCTAAATATAAATTATAGGAAGTATGCACACATTTCCCTTGCGTAAACTTGTGATGTGCCCGTAGATCGTGAACTTTATAATGAAGAGCTGAACTTTTGAATGGCCGCACGAAGCAATTATCTTGTGATGTACCAAGTATGCATAAACGACGTTCTTTGAATTTTTATTTTCATTCGTATATTTTTGTTTAGGTATCTGTGTTAATAAATACGTAATTAATTCTTGTATTGCTACCCACAACAACAACTTCACTGTACCTAAGTACGGTAAGATGCACATAGTTTTCTATGGGTTTATATATATTAACAAGTTTAGTTGTATGCACATAGTTTTCTATGGGTTTATATATATTAACAAGTAGTCGCTTTAATTTTAACACTATTACCAAAGACAAAACTTGTTGTTTTTCGTGTGTGTAAGTGGCCAACATAGGTTTCAGGTCTTTCAAGCTACCTAAAGATATCTGACATAGCTTAATGACTACTACCAATGATGGCAGCCGTGTGGTTCCCGGCAGAGTAGAATAGGACCACTCCAAGTCCTCCCGTGGATGTCGTACAAGGCGACTTAGGAATCACAAGCTAAACAAAGCTTATAAACATAAAGAGACCTCTCCAACCCGTCTGGCCAGCGTGGAGAGTGTAGGCCAAATCCTCTGACTGCTCTGGCTAATGGCTTTGATAGTAGGTACAGAGAGGGTAGTGCTCCTGCAGTGGAGACTATAAAAAAGACCTGATTATAATTTTATAATGATGGCAGCCGGGACCAACGGCTTAACTTGCCTTCCAAAGCACGGAGGAGCTTGGAATGTTTTTAAGCCACTTGTGGCCACCCATACAAGCGGGGATCGCGCCAGGGGTTGCTTAACATGCGTAAGAGCTTACAGTGCTTACGCACTAGGCCATCTATTGCTAATCGATCTGTATGACCGTACCCAAACCTTCGAAAATTGGGCTCAATTAGCTCAAAGCCGTGTAGTTCCCGGCAGAGTAGAATAGGACCACTCCAAGTCTTCCCGTGGATGTGGTAGAAAGCAACTTCGGAAACACAAGCTAAATAAAGCTTATTAACATCAAAAAGACCTCCATAAACCACCTGACCAGCGTGGAGAGTGGCTCATATATGGCTCGGGTAATGCCGAGGGTCGTGGGAGTGGAGAGTAAAAAAAGACATGATGATGAAGCTGTATTACAATAAAAACCATCGAAAAATTCAGCTCAATATGCTCAAAGAGTCTGGAACACAGATATTGCCAACTATGGTAAACAACATTTTCGCTTATGAAGCTTCATTTTTTGCCGGTAATAACGAATGGTAAACATCGAAATGAGAGTTTACCGCGCCCCCAGCCGCTAGATCCCTGTATTAATTTATAAGAGGATTAGGTAGGCATTTATATTAACTTTATTCATGTCCGAGTTAAGAATAATTTTTAAAAATACGTATTTACCTAACTAATGACTGTTGATCTGGCGGAAAAATTTTTTTTTGGAGATTGCTGTTTCACATTATTAGTTGTTCGATCCAGCCTTCGCTTATTTTTGATGACATGGGGGCCAAGTGGTTGACGTGGTGATGACATAAGCAAAATTTCGTCAAACACACTATAATTTTTTGTGAAAATGATACCAATGTTTACGTAAGCTAAGGGGTAGGGGGGAAGAACTTTTCTTACTTTTGCTGACAAGGAGGGGGATGAAAATAGTAATTTTTCTGCTTACGTAATACCATTCAGGCCCCAAAACAATATTACATTAACCACTGGACTTGCTTTGTAAATCGGCTCGAGGTTTGGTTACCATTCTAAAAGCCTAAGAGCGTTGCTATGTCACGGGGAAATGTGTTTACAAGTCCGTCAACTTTATTAACGACATTTCGGGAAGAAAGATTTATCTAATTCTCCGCTATCTGCCCGTCTGTTTCTGAGCTTTATCTTTTATACCGTTATATGTAGGTAAACACTTGAAATTTTCACAATAGTATTTATATTGCCACTATAAAACACAAAAAAACAAAATCAAAAAGGACCTAAAGGAAACTATTTCATCCGGAACCCTCAGTGCGTAGTTCTGACACAAGACCACTGACCCCTACCTCTACAATGTTATTAAGGAAACGTTTGTCGTATTAAGTGTTGTCCTCATTTACGGAAACAATATTATATTAAGCACTGGACTCGCGGTCGCCGCGTAGTAAATCGGCATGCGGTTTGGTTCGTTCCTAAAATCCTAAAAGCGTTGCTATGTCGCGAGGAAATGTGTTTACAAGTCTGCCAACTTTATTAACGATATTACAGGAAGTAAAACATTGTCTCTGATGATTATATAAATCTGTGACTTATATAAATCTTTGAATTGTGAACCTTATTTACCTGTGAGACTGTATAACTACAAGAGCTCCTTGTTTAGATACTATTGAACTCTTGACAGGGGCCTAAAAGAAACGTTTTTCTGCGAAACGCTGGGTGTGTGAATCTGACTTTTACTAGGCCAGTGACCGCTACCTCAACAATGTTATTAAGGAAACGTTTGTCGTGTTACTGTTGTCCTCATTTACGGAAACACTATTACAGTAACAATACAGTAGTACTTAGGATATTTATATATAGACTAAATCCGCAACCCAAAAATGCGCTTAATCGCTCGTGTGTATTTTGTATGAAAATAAACACGATCGGTTTAAGCAGATTTTTGCGTACCTTTAAGGACACGTTTTTCGTATTAATGTTGTACTCACTTACGAAACCACTGGACTCGCGGTCGCCACGCTGTAAATCGGTTTGCGGTTTGGTTACCTTCCTAAAAGCCTAAACCGTTGCTATGTCGCGAGGAAATGTGATTACGCCAACTTTATTAACGACTAGCAGTCCGCCCGGCTTTGCATGTAGTACATACATAGCCGGTAGCACTCAGGGATATATAATCAGGGTATGTAGGTAAAGCCGTGTGGTGTAGCCGTGTGGTTCCCGGCAGAGTAGAATAGGACCACTCCAAGTCATCCCGTGGATGTCGTAAAAGGCAACTAAGGAAACACAAGCTAAACAAAGCTTATTAACATCAAAGGGACCTCTCCAACCCGTCTGGCCAGCGTGGAGAGTGTAGGCCAAATCCTCTGACTACTCAAGCTAATATATGGCTCTGGTAGTACATAGAGGGTGGTGCTCCTGCAGTGGAGACTAGAAAGACCTGATGATGATGACTCAGGAATAGCGTGCCTATTCAATAGTGAAATAATTTTTGAAATCGTTCTCTAGTTCCTGAGATTAGCGCATTCAACCAAACAAACTCTTCAGCTTCATATATTATTAGTATATTAGTAAATAAATAAATATATACGAACAAATCACACAGATTGAGCTAGCCCCAAAGTAAGTTCTTAAGTAAGACTTGTGTTATGGGATACTAACTCAACGATACTATATTTTATAACATATACAGATAAACATCCAAGACCCAGGTCAATCTGAAAAAGATAATTTTTCATCTTGACCAGACCGGGGATCGAACCCGGGACCATCCGTGCCACAGGCACTACTACTACTACTACTATTGTTGACCGCTGCGCCACGGAGCTCGTCAAATAGTATTAGTATAGTATAGAGATATTTTAGGAAGGAAAGATTTGTCTCTGGTCATTGCTTATTACTAATTCTCCGCTATCTGTCCGTCTGTCACAGGGCTGTATCATTTCAACTGTTATATGTAGGTAAAGTTTTGAAATTTTCAGAATAATTATGTATTTTTATTGCCGTTATATACTTAATAATAAAAATTAAATACTTTGTAAACTACAAGTCCGCCAACTTTATTATTGACATTAAAAGAAGCAAACATTTGCCTTGTGTCATTTTGAGCTAAGATCCAAGGTATAAGTCATATTAAAATCTTCGAGCAACACCGCTGAAGCCGAGCCGTGTTGCTCCAAGATTAAAATAGCTGACTTTAGCATAGAGGTATATTGTAAAGAGGATTATAAAGATACTTTAGGTTTGTATTTGGACTATTTGGTATATTTTACTTCACTATGTGTCTTTCTCTTTCTTTCATCTGAGCGTCTTAACTTAAGAGTACCCAAACCCGCAAAATTATAGCTTTGTTGTAATGACGTAGGGTGGCCAGGTCTAGGATCTTGATCTATTTCGAGTATTAGCACCACGTGAGTTGAAAGCCATTGAATGGCATTGAGACCGCCACAATGGGTTCGTTTGGTTGATGGCCCGAACCGATTTCATTGTATGCCGACTGAATAGACTAAACTATTTTACAGGCGAAGACTGTCATTTTCTGAAATGAATTATATTTTTGCATTTAATGTTTAAGTAACCAAATACGAATGAGGAATATGACGTAAACGGAAAAATGTTAAAGTCCTTTTTCAATTCTTCACAATGAGGACCTTTGTGGCTCAGTGGTACCGAAAGAGCCTAAATTATTACATTAAAATGTAAGTTCAAGTCCATATATTTATTCCTAAGTAAGAATGTTGTAGATTGTAAGTTGATGTCAGTTGGAAAATATGCGCTGTGCATTTTGCTGCTGAAGTATCTTTGAGTTAGTATCTTATGATCCAAGTTCACAACTTACAATGGACTAGTTTAATTTGTGTTATATGTCCCTATATATTTATTTATTATTTAATTCACTCTTCAAAATTATAGCTTTGTTATAATGACGTAGGGTGGCCAGGTCTGGGATCTTGATCTATTTCGAATATTAGCACCACGTGAGTTGAAAGGCATTGAGACCGCCACAATGGGTTCGTTTGGTTGATGGCCCGAGCTGATTTCATTGTATGCCGACTGAATAGACTAAACTATTTTACAGGCGGGACTGTCATTTTCTGAAATGAATTATATTTTTGCGTTGAACGTATAAGTAACTAAATACAAACAAGGAAATGACGTAAACGAAGAATTGTTATTCCTATGGAAAATGATCGAATTTCTACCGTTGAGGCTCGTTGGCACAGGAAGTGCCTAGTGCCAAGTTCAATTCGCGTTCAGACTATATATAATACTAGCTGATGCCCGAGACTTCATTCGCATGGACTTTGTGACTCCGGCATATTAAAATACCTTAATACCTAAACATACATAAGAAAATACTTGTAGCAGTGTTATAAATTTGTAGGACATTGCATTGGCTGTTGCTAAATACTGGAGGAATAAAGTCTAAAGACTTTTCGAGCCACTGACACGATAAGAAGAATATATAGCTAGCTCCAAGTGAGCTTGTGCTACTTCACCAAACTTTATGGTATGGGCAGAGTGCCCTCAACCACCTCAACCTATCGCACATCTCCAACGGGCCTTTGTGAGGGACAGACCTCGGTTTTAGGTGTTGCCTGTGTGTTCGAGGCTTGGAGAGACAGCAAACTCTCATTTTTTGTCGTATGGGCTGAAAACTACGTTGCCAAAAGGGGGACCGCTGGGCGGTCACCAGTAATATGAGCAAATCATACTTCACGAACTCTATCCCAACAGACAGTGTGTCTCTGTAAAATTGTCGATATAAAATTTGACATGGTTATGTATCAGATGTCCTAAATCTTTGATTTTTTTACCTCAACAAAGAATACTAATCAGGCTGAACAACTTTTGCTACAGCGTCATTTTTATATTTCCATTAGTTTACCTGGACCATTATGGCTCTGCATGAGGTGTTCCAAATCTCAGATATTTTATAATTCAACAAAAATTCTCATCAGGCTTAACAACTTTTGCTATGGCTCCACTTTTATATTTCTTATAGTTCAGCTGGACCTGACTGGACTGAATTATGATGCTGCATCACGTGTTCGATTTTTCGAAATCATTTCTACCTTATATGTTGCCTCGGTTTAATAGCTATATAAGAAAAAAGTTTCATTCGAATCCGTCTAACATTTCCGGAGATAAACGTGATCATACATACAGACAGACAAGAAATACTAAAAAAATTCTATTATTCTTTTTAAGTGTCCCTCTATCCATTTCAGTCAAAAATACTAAATGTACAGACAAAATATTTTTACTGTTTTATTATATGTATAGATAGATTACCATCATTTTGGGCGGGTCATCCGGTAAGTTCCTTTGGGTTGGTCCTCACAAGTTGTCAGCCGTAGTGTGGAGCTAGCTCAGTCTGTATGATTTGTCCGTTTATAATTTCTAAAGATGTTTTTATGCATTAAAAATGCTATTTTGATATATTCTTAATAAATTTAGATATATATTTCTTAATTAAATTTAATAACTTGTCCGTTTTCTATTTATTTCTACCCATTTCATGCAGGAAATCTTCTTACGTAAGTTTTTTTTATTTAATCCATCTTAGAAATTATATAAAATCTACATTCTCATCGTTTTCCTGCTACAAATCTATGGGTACGGTACGGCAGTACGCTCAAGTTCACAGCATAATTCAAATTTTTCCGATAAAGTTAAATCAATGAAAGCAAACGGTATCTACTCGTGTTAGCTTTGCTGAAAGAGAAAAATCGTTAAAAGGAAATTGGATGTTCGGCGGTAATTAAGTATATGAATGCTTATAAAGGATGGACCTTTTGAGGTACTGACAAAAGACATTTAAAGTTAAATACAGCTTGAGCTCCATAGGTAGGTTAAAAGAACGGAAAAAAAAAATCTTTACCTGACTGACCCTCCCAGAAGGGTAATGCTTTTCGCATGTATGTATGTAAGTATGAAAATTCAGCGTCGCCAGTAGCTGGATAAAAATAAAGTCCCTTTAACGGCGTATTAACAATATTGAGTAAAGTATAAAGTGCAGAGTAACCGGCATCGCATCGGTTACAAGAGCTCGCTCCTTGACGAAAACTCCATCGAAGCCAGTAGATGGAGAAAAATTTAAGTTTTTTTAACAGCGTGTTAACAATAGGTATGGTAAATTGCAGAAAAACTAGCATTGCATCGATAACACTTCCTAACTAAAACTTTTTTTTTACAGTAATTGGAGAGAAAGTTGTCTTTGTAACGGCGTGTTCACAATATAGTATAAAGTGCAAAGTAAGCAGCCTCTTATCGGTTACAAGTCGCCACTGCCTGATAAAAACGTTTGTTTGTCAGTAATTGGAGACAAAATAAAGTGTGGGTTTAACGGTGTGTTAACAATGCAGTATAAAATGTAGAGTACCCAGCATCGCATCGGCTAAAAATTTTTGTTACTTGACGAAAATCCATCGTCACCAGTAGCTGAAGAAAATATAAAATCCAACAGCGTGTTACCAATATGGTAAAGTGTAGTGTAACTGGCATCGCATCAGTTACAAGTCGCCACTCCCTGAAAAAAACTCATCTTCGTCAGTAATTGGAGATAAAGTGCTTTTTTAATGGCGTGTTAACAGAATAGTATTAAGTACAGAGTAACCAGCATCGCTTCGTTTGCAAAAAAAGACTTCGCTCCTTGACCAAAATCCTCCATCGCCAGTAGTGAAAAAATAAGGTCCTTTTAACGGCGTGTTTTTATTTTTTTTTATTTTCTTTATTGAGGAACAACAAACAGTTACATAATATATCTTAATTATCTTACATTGTAGGATATAACTAAGTATAAATTAAATATGACTTATTAATTATGTAACCCACTACATTATTCACGGATTAATTATATTCTTATTAATTAGAATATTGCCACTAGGAACTAAGTACCTACCTACCTACCTACCTACCTACTATTCAATAACTTAACAAGGAAACTTTAATTAATTATTCTTATATAAAGTAATAAGTCAAAGAGAAAGAATAAATTAAGTAAGCGCGTACAATACGATTTAACAAGATAAAAATACAAATATAAAAAGTTATCTACTTAAATTAAAATGTTGTGAGACAACGATGTGTTGAGCAATCTTTTATATTGATTTAATGTACAAGCAAATATATCGATTTTGTTAGAAAATAGTATGTTATATGTTTCAACCATACGATGAATAGGGGAACGGAGACCAGAATTTGTACGACAAGCCGATAATGCAAAGAGGGGTCGCGGACGAACTACACGGCGGTTGCTTGTTCTTGGGATAGTATATGATATTTTGTTAACTATGTAAATGGAGTCAATCTTATTATGTAATATATTGTAAAGCATAACAGCTTCCAGATACTTGCGTCTAGATTCAAGAGTCAGTAAATTGTATTTGGTGAGTAACTGGGGGTATCCCATATATCGCCGATAACACCTAAAATGTACGGTTCGCAGGAATTTTTGTTGAACTTTTTCGATTGCTAGATTATATTTATTGTAAAAAGGATTCCAGACTTGTACAGCGTATTCAAGTTGTGATCGCACAAGGGCTTTATATAAATAGAGGTATGTACTAGGCTTTTTAAAGTCAACAGATGACCTAAGGACGAACCCATACATTTTGAAGGCTTTGCTAGTAATATTTTGAATATGAGAATCCAGACAGAGTTTAGCGTCAAGAGTTATGCCCAAGTCCTTTAAAGAGGACACTCTGTTTATGGGAGAATTGCAGAGACAGTAGGTAAAGTCAATAGTATTTATATTTTTTGTGAACTGAATAAAGTTGCACTTAGGTATACTGAGATACAATTTATTTGCGGAACAGTAAGCGGAAAATCTGTTAAGATCACATTGAAAGGAGATACAGTCTTGAACAGTTTTGATGGATTTATAGGCCTTTAGATCGTCAGCGTACATTAGAAATTTAGAGTTCAGGAAACAAGAGTTGATATCATTGACAAAGAGTACAAACAGAAGTGGTCCCAGGATAGAACCTTGTGGGACGCCAGAGGTGACGTGTACTAGATTAGAATGAAATCCATTGACAACAACTGTTTGCGTCCGATTTAGAATATAGGATTTAAACCAACGAAGTAAATTACCGCGAATACCATTAAAAGCTATTTTATTCAGTAAAAGTTCGTGGTCTACCTTGTCAAATGCTTTCTGAAAATCAGTGTAAACAGCGTCAACTTGCACTCTGTTGTCAAAATTCTCAAACAAGTCCGTTGTAAATGTTACCAAGTTGGAAGCAGTAGAACGGGACTTAACAAACCCGTGTTGTTGATGTATGATTGTGTTATGTAGAATTGGATATATCTCATTGTGTATTAGTCGTTCAAAGAGTTTTGACAAGGCGGAAAGGATGGAGATTTGGCGATATTGCTCGACATCTTGGCGAGAACCATTTTTATGCACAGGGGTAATGTAAGCAGCTTTCCATATTTCAGGAAAGAAACCTTCAGAGATACATTTGTTATATATGATATAAAGAGGATCACAGATGCTATTTGCTGTGTGTTTTAAGAAGAGTGGAGGAATTCCGTCAGGCCCGGCACCTTTAGAGGTATTTAGTAGGTTCAGTTGTTCAAGGATCTGGTCTTTAGTAAATGTAAGGTCGGATATTAAGTCACTGTGGTCGTTAATGTCAGGTGGAGGTTGCCAGGTATTTATTGAGGGAGATTTTGGTTCAAAGACGGATTTAAAGTAATCTGAAAACATATTGCAAATAACCTCAGGATTGGTGGATTTACTGTCGTTAAATGTCATGGTAGAGGGAATACTAGACTTACCTTTGCGGTTTGCTAGATACGTCCAAAAGTATTTAATGTCAGTGGAAATATTATTTTCAACAGAAATCATGTATTCTCGATAACATTCGGTGGATTTATTCTTAAAGATACTTCTGTAGTACGAGAACTTTTCGTAATCTGAAATGTTTCCAAACTTTTTCCATTTTACCCAAGCCTTTTGTTTAATTTTAAATATATTTATTAGACGGTGTGTGAACCAGATAGGAAACTTTGCTGATTTAGTGCTTGTTAATGGAGTGTATTTTTTAATAATGTTGTTAGTAATGTTATAAAATAAGTCAACGGCATTAGCAGCCGTAAGATGACAGAGATTTTCATACCAATTGATGGCAGCAACTTCCTTATTTATGGCCTTGTAGTTTGCTTTGTAGAAATTATACTTAACTATGGGTTTTTTTAACAGAGAGTTTTCTTGAAGAGATACGGATATATAGGAGATAAAGGGAGGATGGTGCTGATTGGGAGGTACAAGCGAATTAGGTTGAGGTTGAATAATAACTGGTACGTTGCAGATGACCAAATCCAGTATCTTTGAATTGTTATTCAGTAATGAGTTATATTGTTTACAATCTAAAGTTGTCATGCAGTTGTTAAGCTGAAGGCCTCGGGTGGACGTGTTATCATGCGACATACCGTCAATAGTGTTATTATGGTTAGAGTACGACCAAGTAATATCACTCAGATTATAATCTCCAATAATGAAAATGTTACTAAAGCTTGTAGTGCTTAAACTTTCTTGGAGAAAGTCGAAATGATCCACGTAGGCAGGCACGTTAGCCCACGGTGGTACGTACGCTGCACTGATAACATTCTTTGTATTATCGTCTTTGCTCGCTATTTCTATCAATAAATGCTCGATGCAAGTTGGGGGTGAGCAGTTGTGAACTATGTGGAATGGTTCAAATTCGACAGGATTCAACCCCCGCAAAATAGCAACTAAAACTCCTCCACCATCGTCCTTTTTAGTGGCCTCACGGTCGCGATCGCGTCTAAAGACAACGTAGCGGCTGTCTATAAATTCGTTGTTGTGTATGTCAGGCGTCAGCCACGTCTCAGTCAGTACAATGATGTCATATGTAGAAGAGAGTATGTTCATGTATATAGTCTGCAATTTAGTCCTAATACCACCACAGTTTTGGTAATATATTGATAGTTTGCTATCCATTGGTATAAAATTCACGTATATATCCATATATACAGTAGAAATTTATTAATAATTTACATTTAAGAGAGTAGTTTGTCCGAATTGTTTTTCTGTGATTTTGAGTTAAATAAATATAGAAAAAGGTGATCAAATATAAGCGATGTGTAATTGTGGAAATGTTAACTTGAGACAGAGTTAGACCCCTAGGTTTGTGCGTTACGTTCTGGTGTCCCCTATGGTTGATAGAAAGGCGTAAGTAAATGCAAGACAAAATTAAGGTAGGTTTCATATATGGTTGAGCACTTAAATATATTGTTGAGTGAATAAAATCTAATAACATTTTTAACAAATACCTATAGTACACACAATAACTAAAAGATACATTAAATAGTATACGTTTACTATAAATATCATTTCGAACTCGATTTAATTCTTGCCAGGTCGGATTCAGATCTAATGACAAAGGCTGGCGTATCATCTCGTTCTCGGACCAGGATAGACGAATTTTTGACCCATGTGTATTTAAACCCATTTTTCTTTGCAATTTCACGACACTTGCGAAATAAGTGTTTCTTTTTTAAAGTTAGATGCTCATTTAGATATATTTTAACTGCGACTCCAGGTAGTCCGAGCTGGTTAGATGAGAATCCTTTCGATCTTTTATAAGCGCTGAGTATATTGTCGCGCTGCATACGGGTAGTAAATTTGACGATGATATTTTTGGGCTTATCGCTGTTAATCTGAGCATGAGGGACTCTGTGTACGGAGATGATATTTGTTGATGGTATGGGGATGTTCAGGACCGAACTCATGGCTTCTATCATGGTGTATAAGTTTTCATTGCGTTTTTCAGGAACGTTACAAACCTCTAGGTTGCACTGGCGCGCCTGCTGCTCCAGTACGTCCAATTTCAGTTCCAGACTCGAGATATCCGGGCTGGCAGCGGCGTCCCGAGAAGTGACTTCTTCGAGCCGTTTTTTAATATCATTGTGTTCGTTGGTACAGAATTCAACAGAAGTCTTAAGATTGGATACGTCCTGAGTCAAGTCAGAGATAGTTTTGTTTGTTTTCTCTTGTTCTGTTTTTAGTGATTTTATTTCTTTTTGAATGTCAGTCATGAATATATTGATGTCACGTCTAAGGCCAGCTACGGTATCATTCAATTCCAATTTCCATTCCTGAATCTTGGTGAACAAGGATTGAGAAAATGCGTTAAAGTCGGTCGCCTTTATGGTTCCTTGGGTTTCGATATTACTGTCACGAGGAGAGTTGCCCTTGTTAAAGTTGAAGGATACATCCATACTATCCAAGGAAGCATCGTGGAGAGGGATTTGAGTACTGCGAACAGGAGTATTTAGGTTGGACCCTGCACGTCTTGTAACGTTACTGCACGACGGACATTTCCAGCAGGAGATTATATCAGGTGAAAGCGTGTTGAGTTGTTCTTTTTTTATATTTAGACATTCCGTGTGATACAAGTCTTTGCAGGATTTGCATCGTAGGGTGTTACATATTTCAGCAATCACAATGTTGCAGGCAGCACAAGACGCGATATTTTGGGATGACGATGATGACATCTTGCGTGGAACGGTGTAATTAAAGTAATTGGAAGTTGTGTAATTAGCTACTGTAAACAGCAAGCGTAGAGAAAAAGGTAGACAAGCGCACACGCAGTGCTCAGGCTTTGAAGTAAGTAGTAATATGAGAGGACAATAGATGGCGCTGCAAGTAATAGTGGGTTTTATGCAGTAGTGAGAAGAGAACTAAACAGATGGCTCTGATAGTGGTAGTGGAAAGTGAATTCTGTACAGAAATAATATATCTTATTATGTTGCTTTGTTAATTGTAAATATGTATATCACTGAAAATATTCGTTCTCCTGGATCACTGCTCAGGTAGTCTACCTGGTTCAACCACAATTTTGGGAGTAACACAGTTTAGTTGTTGCACTGAATAGGTGACGTGTATTGCACTAAGTAGAAATTATATCACTAAATTACGTGAGTTAAGTGTTCAATGTTCAATAGGATAAGTAAACACACAACTTTCACTGTATGAAAATGGGATAAGGCACTTAATTAAACTTAATGTAATATTTTTAAATTATTAAAATATACGGAGCGTATTAAAAGTAGGACAGTCGAGGTACGCCCTCTAGCGGCAAGAGTCTGTTAACAATATGGTATAAAATATAAGAACAGAGTAACTGGCATCGTATTAGCTGTTTATTGCTGGTGTGCCGCTATAAACCGCAATCTGCGCGTGTCGTTAGTGCCACAAAATAACCAGATACAGAAGAAACACTCATTTATATGAGGATTATTAACGACTGTGATTCTATGGTCCACAAGTGCCATTGAGTCATAGGGTTATGGATTCGATCCCAGGCGGATTGAGATGAAACGATATTTTTCAGATTGCCCTAGGTCTTGGAAGCGTATTTATAAATATTATATATAATTACGCTGTATTATCCTCGTCCTACTTACAAATTAAACTTCAATAATTGATAGTCTTTCATATAAAATCAACCAAACTAAGTACTGAACTGATTTTCTGAAATTTACAAAATAACACCCTTCCAAATATTTTTTCAAATTATAAGTAATAAATAAATAAATATATAGGGACATATCTCACAAATTGAGCTAGCCCCACAGTAAGTTGTGAACTTGTGTCGCAGGATACTAACTCAACGATACTATATTTTATAATATATACTTATAATAGATAAACATCCAAGACCCAGAACACTCTGAAAAAGATCGTTTTCCATCATGACCTGACCGGGGATCGAACCTGGGACCCCCGTGTCGCAGGCTGGCGTGTTGACCGCTGCGCCACGGAGCTCGACATTCCATTTATCGGAACTTAACATTATAAATTCGAAAGTAAGTTTGTATATATGTTTGTATGAATCTTCTTGAAATTTAGCGTACACATAAATGATAGGGCACTGAGAAGGACATAGGGTACCTTTCATACCGGAAAAAAAGTACTGATCGCGAGGGATTTGCGAGCGAAGCCGCGAGTAAAAGCTAGCAGTTTATAAATTAAACGTCAACGAATCTTTGAAATGCGAGAGTTGACGAGAGGTCCCGTGAAGGACTATCTGCGTCTTATTATAAAACGAAGACTATCCTTACTAAGCACCTGGTTTAAAATTGACAATTACAGTTAGAGAACATCTATATGATAAGTGTTAACTTATTTTTCAATACATTTGCTAATAATACGGTTCTTAGGACATCTAAATCTGTATCGTAATGATGTATTTTACGGCACTTGTGCTTTTTACTTTACACCAATCACAAAAGCCCAATGCCACAGATGCAAAATTTAAACTTTTTTATAGAATCCGAGCAAAGAGTTTCAAGTTCAGCATGAAAACTTTTTTCTGATTCATAAGATGTGATTTTTAACTGACTTTGAAAAGGAGAAGGTTATCAATGTACTTTTTTGGAGAAAAGAAACCTGAGTAAATGTACCTGATTATTATAAATGTATTTTTAAAAACTGCTTTAGTTCTTAACTTTTATAAATTCCTTATTTGCTGAACTTCAATCTTGTTTTAGTTTAAGGTAATCGCAAATGTATTGAAAAACGTTGTATGATACTCGTACGGTACCGACGACTCGTCGGTTAATTATAGGTATATCCAGCTTACCGTACTTGTATCATAATGTACTATTAATCGGATTATGATTTAAACCAGGTATTAAAGTTAGTCCTCATTTTATAAGATGGTCTGAGTTTAATTCTGTGTTGTAACGTCACAGCACTAATACGGCCGTGGGGCGGTTAGTTGCCTATGTATAATTTCTTTATTTTGTATCGAAGGTAGTCGGTACCTCTTCCTTCACGTCTCTGCCAGAGGTGAAACGCACCCCATTAGCATTTATATTAACCCTTAGGAAAACAGCTTTGTGCAAATTAAGCTTAATTTCGTAACAGCTCGATCCCCACAATACCTGAAGACTTGCTTACATCCATAACATTAAAATAATAAAGTTAACGTTTTAATCACTTTTGTGTCTCTTTTAAAAGGCTTTTGAGGCTTTTAGAGAAAGTTGTTTTGTCTCTACATTCTTTACGGCTCTGAGAAACAAATCTAATTATTCTTCATTTTTACCGGCAATTTGTTTTATTGAGAAAGTTATTTTGGTAAAGGGATTGTTTTTTGGGCCCCTCGAGTGGGTAAGATTCTTTAGCGAAAACTTGTATGATTACTTAGTACAGATACGTATCGCGTCTTTATCCTTTCCGGTATAGACGGAGCTAAAGGTCGATGGCCAAACGGATGTAAAGATGAGAAACGGGTTTCGGAAATATTGACAGGCCCATTTATCACGTCTATGTCTCTTGCGGGGTAGATAGAGCCCAAGGTCATAAAACTCACAGACCACGCTTAGCGTGTTAATGGACGTAAAAGTGGAATCAAAATACAGTGTTCTTATAATCTCGTAATAGGGGTTCTTAAAGTTAAATACCTATGAGTCATCCTCTTCTATGCTTGTTTGGGAGAATAGGGAAAACATAGAATATACCAGCTGGATTTTTTCCCGCGCACACCGTAAAAGCTGGTCAAGGGATTGGGCTGAGGAATCACGTTAAAAGGCGATGCGGCTAGCAACCCATCACTATTTTGATTCCGCTTTCCACCTTAACGCCTTTAGGTTATATGACCTTGGGCTCTGTCTACCCCGCAAGGGATAAAGACGTAAGATAATATATATGTAATCCTCTTAAAATTACCACAAAAATTCCGCTACCGGGAGCGCGCTATATTCTCGTTTGGATGTTTACATTTCTTTATTACTCCCAGAAACGGGGTTCTATAAAGGAGAATAATAACGTTGGTGTTTACCGTATGTTATCTTGTTATAAATTTATATACAGCGTGTCTATTAACCCCTGACATTTCCTTGAAAAGCGTCTTGCCATCAAAATAATCGACTTTTCCTACGAGACCAATATCGCAAAAATTAAAAAAAAATCTATTTTAATACAAATAGCTTGACTTGCTAAATTATTTAGTATGTATACCAATTTTTTGTTTAGAGTACCCAGCATTGGTGCCATAGGAAAAGTTGTTCATTATGACCGGCTGAATGACTATATAATGCTTTTTAAGGTACTGTCGGGGGTTAATTTTCACGTTGAGTAACGAAGGACACGTCTTTTGTCCTAATAGGGTGAAAAGGTGAACCAATATTAATAGGGTTTCCTATTTGATTCACGCTAATGGACCAACTGGTCGTTGTAATCCTGTTTGTCTTGGGTAAACGAAGAACATGAATATGGATACCCCTGTTACTAGCAGACTTAAATATATTGGTACAAATCATGCTCAAAGATATTACATAAAATGAGGAGATTTTCCGTTCAAGATTGTGTAGGTTTTAGTTTAAAGAACCGACTAATTAAAGAACGCATTAAAAAAACATGGATTAACATGAAACCCATTCGAATAACACACATTTAAATTAAAGTTCAATTAAAGTTTGCAAGTATGATGATTCAAAAAAATATCAAAGTTGGTACGATATGGACCCAAAGTGTAGACCCTTTCTATGACATATATTCTAAATAAGGAAATTGATAGAATGAGACATTTGACAAATAGGTAATTTTTCATCTGTAGGTCACCCTACAAAAGATAATTAAACCAATTAAACCTCAGCCCTTAACTATAAATGCAAAAAGATTAGAATCTCCTTTTACACTCATTGGTATAGTGGTACTTCAAGCTTGTTTTTGAACGACTTTAGGAAAGTAGAGAGGGTTCCATTGTAAGAATAACATTCGACAAATTGGTAGTTTTCCAACTGCAGTTCACACTGTGAAAGATAAGTGGCTAAGGATACACATCATCTGCCCATTACACTATGAACTTAAGTCATTAAACAACATAAGTGTTATGCTTTCATTTCCCTCTTGTAGGCCTAAGTAAGTTAAAATAACGTTTAAATTATGTTATCAAGACTAAACTTTTGACCGACTTCAAAAAAATAAGGAGCTTGACTATTTGGTTCCATTATTAGTATAAGATATTTTACAATTTGGTAGTTTTCAACTACAGTTACACTGCCAAAGTTAAGTAAACCAATTAAACCTTAGCCCTTAACTGTAATAAGATAAGAATCTGCTACACTTTAACCTCAAGTCATTAGTTAAGTGGTTCGCTTCCATTTCCTCCTTCCACGCCCAGTTAAGTTTAAACAATGTTTAAATTATGTTGTCCCCACTTCGAGCACTTGTTTTGCTAGACTGTAAGAAAAAGGGAGGTTCTTAATTTGGTTCCATTGTAAGAGTAATAAGAAATTTGACAAATTGGTAGTTTTCCAACTAAAATTCACGCTGTGAAAGAGAATAAGTAAACCAATTAAAGATAATAATCTGCTCGCTACACTTTGAACTTAAGTCAGTAGTTGAGAGTTACGCTTTCAAATTCGCTGTTCAAATTAAGTTTAAATAACGATTAACTATGTCGTTCACACTTTAAGCTCTGGTTTTTGGCCGAATTTATAAAAGGGGCTTCTGAATTCGGTTCCATTGTTAGAAACACATTCAGCAAATTGGTAATTATCCAACTGCAGTTCACATTGCGAAAGGTACTCGTAAGTAAACCAATTAAATTTTATCCCTTAACTAAAGTATGAATCTGCTCGCTACACTGTAAACTCAAATAATTAGTTAAGTTTTGCGCTATCATTTCCCCCGTTTTTGACCGACTTTCAAAAAGAAGGAGGTTTGTTCATAAAGAATATTGTTTTTGTTATTAAAGATAAAGTTAGATTGTTAGATAAAGAAATTCTCAAATTCCAACAGCAGTTCACACTGCCAAAGTTAAGTAAACCAATTAAACCTTAGTCCTTAACTTATAAGATAAGAATCTGTTACACTTAAAACTCAAGTCATTAGTTAAGTGCTTCGCTTTCATTTCCTCCTTCCACGCCTAGTTAAGTTTAAACAAAGTTTAAGTTATATAGTCCACACCTTAAGCTGTGCTTTAAGCTCTGTAACAAGCTTTTTGACTTTAAAAAGAAGGAATGTTTCCAATTGGTCCCATTATTACAATAAGAAATTTGACAAATTAGTAGTCTTCCAACAGCAGTTTACACTGCCAAAGATAAGTAAACCAATTAAACCTTGGCCCTTAACTATTAAGATAAGAATCTGCTACACTTTAAACTCAGGTCATTAGTTAAGTGCTTCGCTTTCGTTTCCCCCTTCCACGCCTAGTTAAGTTTAAGCGAAGTTTCATTAATTATGTTGTCTACACTTTATAGGCTCCGGCTTTTAAAACATTTAGTGAGAGCTAGATGTTTTACCTTTTATTTTTGAGTCTAGGTCAAAGTGGCGATACTCACCATTATTACGATTATGTGTGATTTCCGCACATACCTGAATACCTTATTATAATAATTGATACAATATTACCAACTCACTACCATAGATATTATAATTCAACCAAGAAGTAAATATTTAATTTTTAAAAATATTTTGCTGCTTTATGGAATTAGGGTAAGTAAATAAATAAAAATGTAGGGACCAATCACACGGATTGAAATAGCCCTAAGTTATGTATGAACTTGTTTCTTAGGATACTAACTCAACGATGTTATATTTTATAATAGATATACCTATACGTAAAAATATATTGTTCATATTGGCAGTATCCCCAAGCTTTTCTTATTTCTTTTCAATCACTTTGTTTACTGGAAGAGATCCCTTCTAGGGATAAGTCCGCCTTTGTACAAAGGTCCTTTTTCTTGGAAAACCGTTTCTTTTAAGATTTAAGTTATATTTTGTGCAATAAAGAAAATACATACATACAACGTGTGTTGCCCCAGCCAATCAAAAAAAGAAAGTTTTTCATCATTCATGACCTGACCAGGGGTCGAACCCGGGACTTCGATTCAAATGTACTTGCATTCAAGCACATTTGCAATCAAGTGTGAATCCACAGAAATCTTATACCCCGTATTCATTTTTATTTTATGGGAATACCTAGACCCGAAACTAAACGGCCGGTTTACTTTTTATTCCTACTAATGCGAAAGTTTGAGTTTAGATGTATATAACTAAATCACGTGAAAACTGTTGAACGAATTAAATCAATCTTGCAGATGGGTTAACCGTATCCAGACTTGACGCAAAATACCTTAAACCTTTTAGTTTACTGTGAAAGGATTGCAGAGACAGCGCGGACAGAACCTATTAAATAATAAATTATGTCAACACCTTAATAAGCGTAAGTGGCGATAAGCGAAAGATAAGGGTTGCAACCCCGTCCATCTCGACTTGTAGTCTAATGTGAGAAAGATATGTACAATTATTTTTTGGGTACATTACCCTTAAAGGGTGACTCAGACTATCAATATACACAACATTTCCTATGGGACAAAACTGAGACCTCTAAAATATTTTGACATTCCCATACCAATTGGCGGCTGAACACTTTTGTATGAACGTAATTTTTTTCTTTTATTTGTTTCTTGAAAGTGGGTCTCGGCCTAAGGTCCCCTTTTTCCTTCTATTGTGGATGGAGATATAAAGATATAAACCTACAGGTATCAAAAACTTCTACAGTATGACGAGTCTATAGTACGACCTCTATGTCCCGGCCATGATGAAAATAAATCTTTTTCAGATTGGCCTGGGTCTTGCGCGTTTATCTATATATAAGTATCTATTATAAAACATACTTTCATTGCGTTAGTTTCCTACGACACAAGTTCACAACTTATGGAGGGCTAGCCTAATCGGTATGATATGTCCTTATATATTTATAATTATTTACGACCAGCTTTGGGCTGGAACTCTACTTTTATTATGCTTTAACTTAGCGTTTAAGTATACATTAGGAAATTTTGATCATTTGGACCCTAAAAGAGGGGATTCAGCCCGTCGATACGATAAACATTGCCTATGGGACCGAATACGAAAATTGGCACAAATTATGTCCAGGAGCAAAATTACCGAGAAAAGAAAAATTACCTTTAAGAAGTAAGACAAGGAAAGGAACCTACTCCTAAATGAAGATCCAAATTATTCTTAATTCAGTACTTTATCATATTATCGTCTATATTCCTTTAAACACACTTTGCATAACACAAAATTAGCCTACTCTAACTCACACTGCCTAGTACAAAAATGTATTATTCTGGACTCAATACTCTATCAATACTGTCTATTATATCGTCTGATATTCTAAAACACAGCTTTGCATAATAGCCTACTCTGACTGACACCGTCTGGTACAAAAAATTTAATGCGTAAATTACATGTCAAAGGTCTTGGAAAACTGCTCGATCGATTTTCCGATAAGTTTGGGTAGTCGATGTGAAAACGCGATTATGGTTTACGCATACAAAAGGATGCCAAATCCCGGCCGCTCATTGATATTCTGACAATTGATCAAAGGACTCCCACGAAGCCTTTAAAAATCGGCAGGAAAACTTGTGATCTGCGAATAACATAGCAATTTGTTGAGATGATACGTGAGTTTACATTTTTATTGAATCTCGAAAAATCTCTGACTAACGTTAAATAATATTTAGGTTATGAAATTAACTGACAGGGAGATAATCCTTTAGCAAGATATAATTCTAGGATTTTCTACCTGTTAGTTCCGAGTCCCTTCATTTTTTGAACGTCTTTTTAAGGTAAGTAAAATTTTAAGGTAAGGTTTTTATTTTCTTTCAGAGTAGACCGATAATCCAGATCGAAGAACAAAATACCACTTTAAAGATTTGGAGAGCACAACGTCCGACGTCCCATAGATATAAAATGACGACATTTATAGAGATTTTAGAAGTTTTTGTCTTCATTAAAAACTATTATTCTGTATATGTATTCTTACATTAAATACCTACAACAACTGCTGTGTGGTTTCCGGCAGATTCGAACAGGACCACTTCAAGTCTTCCCGTGGATATCGTTGAAGGTGTATTAGGAAACAACAAACACAAAGCTTATAAGCATCAAAAGACCTCTTCAACCCGTCTGACCAGTGTGTAGAGTGTAGGCCAAATCCTCTAACTGCTTTAGCTAAAGCTCTAGTAGAACAGAGGCAGAGAGTTATTTATTAAGTCCTATCAGTCTTATGTACTTAGGCTCTGTCTACCCCGTAAGGAAATAGATGTGATACTATGTATGTAAGTAAAACAGAGAGGGTCTTGATCTTGCAATGGAGACTAAAAAGACGTGATGATGATGATGACTTTTATTCTATAAACTGTTGTATTGTTTCGATGTAAAATACAGCTGCGCTACACAAGTGTTATTTTCCAAAAAGCTACTAAGACGTGTAAGCATTCACATCCATTAAAATGTCAAAACAAGCATCGTAAACATGTCTAGCTTCCTTCGCATAGAAGTTATGAATAATAGACATTTTATGCACGTATGTTTGCAGTTTCTTGATCTTATTTTCTCAAGATATATCTATTGTAATTCCAAAGTTATATCATTGAAACGAACATGCTAGATAAAGACATTATGTATAACAACGGGTCACTCACATGTTATTTTGTCGGGACTACTGACTATAGAGCGTGTAAATTAACCCTCAACATATTCCTAAAGGGGTGACTCAGCCCGTCAATATGTTCAACATTTCCTAGGAAATCAATGCTGGGAAGTCAAAAAATTAACAACATTTTCATAGAAAAGTGTTCAGCGGTCAGTATGGGAATCAGTATGGGAAGGTAAAACCAAAAATATCCCATAAAAGTTGTTCATATTGACGGGCTGAGTCACCCCTTCTAGGCAATGTCATGGTTCAATTTAACGCTGTAGTTTCGGACTAGTCAGGGACCCATTTTCAAGGCGAGTGCTAAACGCGCTGCATATAGGGTCCCGAGCTAGAGTTAGTTCGGTGAATGACCCATTTTTATACGTAAGTTCATCATCATCATCATTTGGTCTTAATTAGTCTCCACTGCAGGTGCACGACCCTCTCTGTTCTACCAAAGCCATATATTAGCAAGAGCAGTCATAGGATTTGGCCTACACTCTCTCACGCTGGCCAGACGGGTTGTAGAGGTCTCTTTGATGTTTACAAGCTTTATTTAGCATATGTTTCATAAGTCGCCTTCCACAACATCCACTGGAGGACTTGGAGTGGTCCTATGCTACTCTGCCGGAAACCACGCGGCTGATACATAAGTTCCAAAGCTTTCAATTCATAAAAGGCTTCCGTTCCCTGGTAATAGAAATTCCGAAGATAAATAACTTTAAACTTTGAACAAAAGAGACTCTTATAAGTATTACGACGTAATATCAAAAGTTGGGGCATGGGGAGTCAACGCGTCGCGAGTCGGCGTATAATGAAGTCATTAGTGACGATTTTCCCTTAAATTACATCTAACCTTCACCCATTCGCGCTTCGCGGATTTTTCATGGGATAAGACGGCAAACGAACAAGCGGGCCAGCTGGTATGTGATCAGCGCTGCCTATTGACTAATGCAACACCATAGGTGTGACAAGAGCGTTGCTGGCCTTTTATTTTTCCCTCCCTAGAGCAGACGGGATGGGCCTCCGGCTCCCTCACTCACCGGACAAAGCATAAAAGCTGTAAAGCTACTACTCAAACGTCGGTTTTCTATGAGAGTGTGGTACGTCCCTGGACGAGCCGATCCATTCATGCTACTAGCAAAAGTGATTTTCATCGGTATCGTGGCTCTAACACAACTAAATGATGATGACTTCATTTTATTCAGGACAACAAACAATTATACAATATTTACAGAGTACTGTAAGATAACTAGCTGTTACCCGCGGCTTCGCTCGCGTGATGTATAGCCTATTTCCTTCTAAGAACCCTAACCTTTGTGTATGCAAAATTTCATGATGATCGGTTCAGTAGATAGGGCGTTAACGCGTAACAAACAAACAAACTCACTTTCGCATTTACAATATTTGTAAGGATTATGATAATATAGTTATGATAACTGGATTTTTTTGAAGACAGTTAAAGGGTCTTTTTTTCTCAAGACCGACCAAACTGACGGTGACAGGAATAAAATATCATGGAAACTACTTAAAATAAAGTAGGGTCCACCATGATTTCCCCTCTGATTTTTTATCTACTTTACAAAAAAATATTACAAGGCTCGTGTGACCCGGCTCTGTTTAAAGTCAAGGCAGTTTATATTTGAACCGAGTGGAGTGCAGTGCGGAGTCATCAAGAACTAAAAATAATCTTATTTGCATAGGGGTCGAGGGAAATAGTTCGCGGAAAGCCCTCGTGACCGCAAAACCGCATACCATATGATATCGACTAAGCTTCGTCCCTTTACCGAGGTTAACAACGGGACTTCAACGAAACATGTGAAAAAATTATCAACAGGAAATATCGATTACTAGGTCCTCTCCGGCTGAGAGTCCCACGTAAAGCCGAAATCCCATACAAACGTAGTTTGGTTTTAGATTTACAACACTTAAGCCAATCTCAACCAAATTTTGTACATACGATCGGATAAGGCATATTGATGTTTATAATCATATTTTAATTTTAAAAACAATACCTATACAAAATTACAGCGAGTAGAAGTTTTCGATACGAAACTTCTACTCGCTGTAATTTTGTATAGGTATTGTTTTGGTTGAGATTGGCTTAACGGTTGTAAAACTAAAACCAAACTATACGTTTGTATGGGATTTCGGCTTTACGTCGGACTCTTAATTGCAAAAGCATAAAACCTGGTATTGTATATTGTGAAGTGGAAAGAAACGTTATATTATTATTATAATTATACCTATAAACCTTTCTCATAAATCATTCTACCTATTGGTGAAAATCACATGAAAAAGTAATTCTTGAGTTTATCGCGAACAAACAGACAGACAGACAGACGCGACGACTTTGTTTTATAATATGTAGTGATTTAATGACTTGACGAAATTACCAATTTTTGCTATTTGAAGCTCTCTCTACCAAAAAGAGTGTATTTTCGTTTCCTCGGTACGAGTTTTTTTATGAGGAATGTGTGTGAAGCAAACAAAAATCTCAAATTGTAGCCGAAAGCAGCGATAAACAATCAGCCTCGCGCGCTATCTCACTGCGAGATATATTGCGAGTCAAACAACAGGGGAAGCAGGAACAGGATACGAAAGATGGTAAGAAATGCCTCTGCACCACCGAAATAAATCAAGATCTGCACATTTCTATAAAATTCCTATGGTCAATGTGTCAAGAAGCAAGGATCTCAAATTGGATCAAAAAGCGTCGATAATAACATAATTACAAATATAAACAAAAAAAAATATTAATACTTAGGAATAAAAAAATTAAGAATAATAAAAAACATAATTTAAACTAAATAAAAAATGGAGCCCAGATCGCTGTCATCACAGGGTAATGTACCCAAGAGACTGGCCGCATTTCCACGTTGAATCGCTAGGCTCAGCCGTTGTCCAAAATGAGCGCCAGCCCTTGGGTCCCTGGAGACGTCGATCAGACGTGCCGAAATCTCTCAAATTGTCGATAATTCATTTTTCTTTCTTCGATGTATGTATGTTCAGATCATCATCATCATCATTTCAGCCACAAGAAGTCCACTGCTGGACATAGGCCTCCCCTAAGGATTTCCAATACGACCGGTTGGAAGCGGACTGCCTTTGACTATATCAGCCTGCATCCAGCGCCTTCCTGCGACCATTATCAGCAGGCCGATTTACTAACTCTGTGTACAACGATTTGATTGACACTTTAGCATCCAATGCGGTTTTCATATCTTAAATAAAAATAGTCATTCATACCGAAGCCGTAATGAATATTGAAGTTAAAAATGATGTACATCGTAGCGTCAAAGGTTAGCAAATAGACCTGCAAGTCGTCCAACCGCCTGGTTGGTGGGTGTCCAATGCTACGCTTGCCGATACGTGGTCGCCATTCAAGAACTTTATAGATCAACAACAAAATAATCCTTTTAAGGTGCGGAACCAAGAGGAACAAATTCATCATTTATAATGAATAGCAAAAACTGTGACACCATAAAAAATAGTAAGTACTTCATGAAGTGTTCTATTTCAAACAAATAAAGGAAAAAGTAAAACAGGGGTTGTACAAGATGTCAAAGGCCTGCGGAGGACAGAGAAAGATGTAGAGAGCCCCGACGACAAGGGCATCACTCTTTACTTTTGAAGAAGAAGAAGTGTAAGATTGTTTTTTAATTAAGTAAATAATCTGCAAAGCTAACACAGAAATTTAAAAAAGTTGTAGTCTCCCCGCGAGGCTCTTTCGACCGGCAAATCACGGCGAAATGCCCCGGGCGTCGCGTGGGCCCAAAATAGGTCACTTCGTGTGAATGACTTACAGTGTACGCTTTAATTAAACATAACGTTATTGAAATAGATGAGACAATTTGATGAAAACTCTTTCTTTTCTTTCTTCTTTTTAATTATGGCTTCCACCGAGATTTCAGTGATTCTGCCAATGTCCAGTACAATGAGATACTAAGTATCGGTGTTGTACGGTATGTGGCATCAAAGATGGCGTATGTTCTTTGGCAGCCTCGTGGGAGATTTTGGCGACAAATCTATACGAGTCCATTTAACAGTCTACTTTAACTATTTCACAAATTGTTCTCGAGCACGAGCATTTATAACACCAATTTCATATTATAAAGTCCACTTAAATCAATTTGCAAAATTGTATAAGGCAAACGACAACTGAACCCCTTGACTTCCCACCAAAAACCCCTGATGAAAACTCAATTACTTTCTTCTTTTTCGGGTTTGTTAGTGGTCAATAATATCCATCGATAAGACAACTGATATAATTGAGTAGCTTACCCGTAGTATGCTACGGGTAAGCTACTCAATTATATCAGTTGTATAATCTTTAAACGAAACACATCTAATAATGCATGGATACAGCTTCACTAACATGAACAAACACTAAGACGCCTCTAAGTAAGAAACACTTTTTTAGCATTCTTCTAAGACATGTAAAGTAATAGGAGATGTTTTTTTCTTATCAATTCCTTTTAATACGGACGGTGATATCTGAACACCATTTTTCGATTTAGCTATACGTTTGTGATATATAGTAAAAAAATTCATCATCATTTAAATAATAGCACTTAATGAAGTGTCAGCATGTTTTTAAATAAGAAGTAAGTGAAAATCTGCAAAGCTAACAGAGAAATTAAAAAAAAAAACAGCTATAGTCTCCCCGCGAGGCTCTTTCGACCGGCTAATCACGGCGAAATGCCTCGGGCGTCGCGTGGGCTCAAAATAGGTCACTTTGTGTGAATGACTTACAGGGTACGCTTTAATTAAACAAAACGTTCTGGAAATAGACGAGAAAACTCAATTACTTACCACCATGCTTCATCATCATCAGGTCTTCTTTAGTCTCCACTTCAGGAACATGACCCTCTCTGTACTACCAGAGCAATATATTAGCCTGAGCAGTCAGAGGATTTGGCCTACACTCTCCACGATGGCCAGACGGGTCGGAGAGGTATCTTTGATGTTTATAAGCTTTTGTTTTTTGTCGCCTTCTACGACATCCATGGGAAGACTTGGAATAATCCCATTCTACTTTGCCGGGAATACCACGGCTACACCATACTTCACTTTCTTCTCTTTCCACTTTAAGAGGTCTACAATATTGTCAGCTTAGACAACTAATATAATTAAGTAGCTTACCCGTAGCATACCTTATCATCTAATAATACATGCATTCAGCTTCACTAACATACACTTAGAGGGCCTCTAAGTGTTCATGTTAGTGAAGCTGAATGCATGTATTACTCGATGATTAGTAGAGGCACATTTTAAGTATAACTATTTGTGACTAGGTAAAGCAAAGCCCGAAGCCGATTTTATAAAGATTTTGTCTGCTTATCTGTTTATTTAGACCTAGCGAAAAATTACTGCACAAATCCAATCAAAACTTTCATGTTTTTTTCATTACTCAATTACTCGTCCTTTGATAATATACTTTTATTTTCTCAAAATGCCTGCAAGTTTCTGAAATATAATCGAAATAAAGATCAAAGACATTGCGATAAAGTTGTATTGCATTAGAAATATCGTCCTTATCCATCATCATAGATCACAAATATAAACTTAATTTTGTTTACATTGTTAAAATAGGGGTGGTTATGCTAAACTATATAAATGGCTTATAGATAAGTGTTTTTATACAATTACCAAATTTATGTGAACCAAATAATTATTAATAATTTATCTTGTGACATTCTTTTTACATTTTTGATATTTCGAGATTTTACCATTTACTATTATCTGTTAATTATTTGATTGTGACACAGTCATGCATCTCATACAGAACCATAATGGTCCAGGTAAACTATAAGAAAGATATAAATGACGCCTTAGCAAAAGTTATTCAACCTGATGAGCATTTTTTGTTGAGGTATTTAATTTGAAGATTTGGAACACCTGACGCAGATCCATAATGGTCCAGGGAAACTATAGGAAATATAAAAGTGACGCTGTAGCAAAAGTTGTTCAGCCTAATTAGTATTTTTTGTTGAGGTGAAAAAATCGAAGATTTAGATATTGCGACCTTAGGAATACGAACGTGATGTACCTGCAGGAAGTGTTTAAATATTGTTAACTTAGCAAGACACGTACATCACGTAAGAATATACACGTATTCCTAAATCAGCGATCTCCCCTACCAATGCGATACCTATGTATATTTCCTTAGTATATAAGTTACGAGTAGCATTTCTAATAAAGACTTCACTTATCCTGGTATCGATCTCAATGGTTTAATTTACGCACTCGCCATAATTGGTGACCCCGACGTGATCAAGCCGTCGTGATGTAGTCTGACATGATGGATACGCGCCTCAACACCGAAGACCCAGACGACGCAAGCCTGAAGAACGAATAAATCAACGTGCACATTTTCACTGGCTTCCCACAAGCGGGTCTCACCGGTTTGAAAATCCAAGAGGCACTCCGGCAGTAACCAGAACCACAAGGACAACAAGTACCATCAAAAATGGCTCCAACCACGCTGAAAAAAGGAATCAACACCGGCTCACACGATTCATTGATCGAATCCTGCACCATAGCTGAACGGTCATAAACTCATAAAACAGGAGGCACAGGAACTACCAGGCAACCACGAGGCAAAGAAAAATCCGGGAAATATCAGCGCAACCGCAAGCTGTAGCCGTCAACTTCAAGAAAAATAAGAAAGCGCATGCACAGAAGAAAAATTCATCGCGAGCGGCAGAATTATAAAGAAAATGGTCACAGAGGATCAACGAAATTATTAAATACAATAGAAACAATTACGCAACGTGAACAGCTGATATCTATATGATGACGCATTTGACGTCACAAATCGCATCACTTCACATGGAATCAACAACGAACGAAAGTGCAACTACAACAAATAATTGAACGAGGTCAAGATCGCAAGGCCGCCGATGGCCGTATGTTGTTAAAAAAGGCGTAATGAGAAAGAATATAAATATTTGCCTATTATTTGAAGAAGAATTTATTTGGCAACAAAGAATCTTGCACCGCATTTCGTGATATCATTAAGTTCTAATGCCTAATTGCTACCGACTTACACAGTGGTATAGATTTCATGGCAAACAAGGACAATAAATTGATAACTTTAAAGCCTGCAAGCAAAAGAGCGAACAACTTTAAGATGGAACAGCGATCAACATATTGACAAGAAAACATTAAAGTAAAATGGCGATCACAGAAGCACTACTTTAACTGAAAATTACTTCTCTCAAGATGCAGCAAATGGTTCACAGCAAGCAGTCTCAAGAGCAAGCCAGCAAACGGGTCATACTCCAGGGCCACAGCAGCCGACGCACCGAGCTCCTGGTCCTGAGCAGAGCACCCACAATGTTTATTTTCGACAATTATAACGTCCGGCACAGCCGCCGAGCTCACGCTTAGAAATTTTTAAAGAGTGGCCACTCTTCAGCGGAGCACTTCGGCAGGACTTCCACCGGCGCTAGTCGACATCGCTCTCTACAGTCTCACAAAAGACTACGAGCAAGCAGAAATTATCTCCCGACTCACTGGGATTGAAACAACTGGCAAGTGAAAACGTATCTATACGAGAAGCTCAGACTGCACATCAAGACCATATTGACAAGATGTATATTAAGAGATATAAGAAGTTTGCAATATCTACCAACTATGTATAAGGAAAAAAAACGATTCACAGGGTCAATGTCAATGCATAAACGCATAATTTGCCGCGCAGAAATATTTGCCTACACAGCGTTTTTCAGCACGTGCACTATGCAATTGATGGATATATTTAGTATATTTGCGTTCGCTACAGTTTTTACATTTTTGTTATTTTATTGTTGTTACAGTTTATGAATTTTTCGTTAATTTTATTGTTAATTGTTTTTATTTTTTACAAAAGGGGGAGTACTATTGCGACCTTAGGAATACGAACGTGATGTACCTGCAGGAAGTGTTTAAATATTGTTAACTTAGCAAGACACGTACATCACGTAAGAATATACACGTATTCCTAAATCAGCGATCTCCCCTACCAATGCGATACCTATGTATATTTCCTTAGTATATAAGTTACGAGTAGCATTTCTAATAAAGACTTCACTTATCCTGGTATCGATCTCAATGGTTTAACTTACGCACTCGCCATATTAGAACATCAGATACACTAAGTACCATGTCAAATTTTATATCGACAATTTTACAGAGTCACACTCTCAACTGGAATAGAGTGCGTAGAGTACGATTAGCTCACATTACTCTGTAACCCGTCTGGCCGGCGTATCCTCTGACTGCTCTGGTTAATTATGGCTCTGGTAGTACATAGGGTCAATCCTGCAGTGAAGACTAAAAAACCGGCCAAGTGTGAGTCAAACTCGCGCAATGAGGGTTCCGTACAATATGCTTCGTGTACACACACACAATGTGCAAAAATGTTTTATTCAATTGACTAGCGCTACCTAGTGGTGTTTTTGTGAACTATTTCCCTAGATGAACTTATTACAGTGAGTTTACCACTTTATTTTCTAGTGATAGAATTCTTATTGTTTTTCCTGTAATCTTCAAGGAATGAACTACATTTTGTAATTTTTTTCTAAATTTTCGGCCCAGTAGTTTTTGAGATCAGGGGGGGAATGGTCAATTTTTGCCTTCTTTCGTGAATAAAATCTAAAGCTTTGATTTTACCCGAACAAAAGTAAATATTTTTGAGATCCTCATAATGAGCCCTTTCATTTGATATATGAGACAGTAAGGTTTGCAAAACTTTTATTTTTAATTTTTGTTATTGGGCCCCTGAAAATGACCCTTATTTAAAAAAAAACTTTATTTACTTTGCACATCCGTGTTTGGGTCATACGATTACAACATCTTACCAAATTTCACCTATTTGGTTCAGTAGATTCGGAGAAAATCGGCTGTGACAGACGGACGGACGGACAGACAGACGCATGGCATATAAGGGTTCCGTTTTTCAATTTTTGTACGGAACCCTAAAAAGACCTGATGATGATAATGATGAAAAGTCGTCCAATAAGTCATTTACTTACTTTAATTGTAATAGTATTGAACTGTGTTTTTGTGTCGAATTGCTGTCTGATGTAATACTGGTTAGTTCGATTCTCAGAGGTAGTATTACTTTCAACACGCTACAGGACATTTGAGTACACTTAACGTTATTAGCTAGAATGTCACATAATTACAATGCGGGCCATATAGCCTAACCTCATGGAGTTTTGTTTTTCGTACTGTATTTTTGGGGTTACGTAGCCGATTCGCAATAAACGGAACCCTTATAGATTCGTCATGTCTGTCTGTCAGTCCGTATGACACAATTATTCTGAAACTATTAGAAACACACTTGAAACTTGGTAGGCAACTCTTGTTGTATGCTACCATTCAATCTTTTGTGGGAACTTTTAGTTATGTAATTCGACCGAATTTTGACATTTTTGCATACGAAATGCGGCTAGCCGAACACTCTAGTATGAAAGAGTCGTTTTTAGGGTTCCGTAGTAAACTAGGAACCCTTATAGTTTCGCCGTGTCTGTCTGTCTGTCCGTCCGTCCGCGGTTTTACTCAGAGACTATAAGTACTAGAAAGCTGAAATTTGGTATGGGTATGTATATTAATCATGTCAAAAAAGAGTAGTAGAAGAAAATCTTGATTTAGGGATCCGTTTCCGAAATATTTGATTGCAAATTTTTGTTAGAAGTAAGTGCCCCCCCCCCCCCCTCTATCTACTAAACGGTTATATATGGATACGTGAAAAAATTACAGCAGTAGTATATATACTGAAGTTGAAAGAAAAACTATCAGAGCTGAGTACTAAGTACAAACTAAAAAGTTATAGGCAACCAACTTATAAAATGTATTCGAAAATTTAAAATTTCATACAACTTTCATTGTTAGATGTTTTTGGTCGTTAAACTGTGAGGTGCGGGTGTGAACTCAAAGTTGTCATTCGCAACTACGGAACCATATACTGCGCGTGGCCCGACACACACTTGGCCGGTTTTTTTTTAGTTCCTTGCATTGGTCCCATAGGAAATGTTGTTCATTTTGACGGGCTGATTTGACGATTTAGGAAACTACGATGTTTACCCTAACATCTTAATATAACAATGTGACTACGAGTAACAATGCACATTGTTGTTTCACATACGACGGCTTGGTAAAATAGAGCGAAGAATTATATCTGTGTCGATGGTAATGGTAGAAAATCGATTAGCTTTACATGGCTTTACATAAGTACCTACTCTTGAAACTCATAACTGACTTTGTTTTGTTTTTAATGCGATTATTGAGCCATTAAAATTGGTTCTTTTTGATTTGGATAACAAGTACTTGTCTGTACTAATTCCCAAATAATTTTTGTTTCTTACCGATTCCTAAATTTATTTTATGAAATAAAATTCAGCGTATTTTACTTCTTTCACTGAGCTTATTTTTGTGAGTGCTGAAACTTTTTTCTGTGAGCAAGCCTGAAATTGAGAAAGAATCTGCTGCACCATACATTTTGGATCAGTAGGTATTAACGAAAATATTCTATATATTCTTTCGAAATGTACGTGTATTTTATTTATAAAAAAAATGTATTCACTTTAAATTTAGAGCAGTAACCCAGTACCTACTTACATACACTTTAATATTTAAATTTAAAAAATCAGTCTTTTATCATACAATGTACCTAAGTGTATGGTCACTTTTCTTCATTGATATTTAATATTATATATTTTTTCGATTTCAGACTTGGTCACACAACATAAGTTGTTCGTTTTCATCCACTATTATCTACTGTTTGTAACTGAATAGTAGATACATAGAGGTAGAAGTAGATACGAGTAATACCCAAAACAATCACGCACGATCCTTTTCGAAGGCTCTGCACTATTTGTGTTTGTTTTGGACATCGGTCCACTTTGTGGGAAGTGACGGAGCAGTTTATCTATACTAATATTATAAAGAAGAAATATTGGATTGTTTGTTTGCATTGAATAGGCTCAGAAACTACTGGACCGATTATCATAATTCTTGCACTTATAGAAAGTTAATTTATATAATACGGGTGACTATAATATACGCGGACGAAGTAGTGGGATAATTGCTTGAAGTCTAAATAAGGTTATCTTTTTTTTGTTCGAGTTTTAATGATGATGGTTTAGCCAATTTAATGCATTTAAAACAAATATTTGTATTGTTTTATTTGCTCGTATATTTTTTAAATATTATTTTAACGAGTTAGGATATTGGGATTGTCTTTTATCCAAAAATTAAAAACCTAAATTCTGTTCCCGAGAATTACATTAACGCGTAAAGAGCCGCGGGTCAAAACCAGTTTTATTTAAGTTTTTATATTCTCCGCCCTAGAGCTAAAATAAGAATAAAATAGAGTTTAAATTATGTATACTAATCGGTGTAAAGGTGAATTTATTCACATAATCTATACATATAATAAAACAGTAAAAATATTTTGTCTGTACAATTGGTATTTTTGACTGAAATGGATAGAGGGACACTTAAAAAGAATAATAGAAAGCAAAAAAAAAAATGTTGAATTTCTTGTCTATTTGTCTGTCTGTATGTATGATCACGTTTATCTCCGGCAATATTGAACGGATTGGAATGAAACTTTTTTTGCTATAAAGCTATTAAACCGTGGCAACATATAGGGTAGAAATGATTGCGAAAAATGGAACACCTGATGCATCATAATGGTCCAGCTGAACTATAAGAAATATAAAAGTGGAGCCTTAGCAAAAGTTGTTAAGCCTAATGAGCATTTTTGTTGAATTATAAAATATTTGAGATTTGGAACACCTCATGCAGAACCATAATGGTCCAGGTAAACTATAAGTAAATAAAAAAGTAATAAATATATATCTCTCCGAGGGCATCCGACGCGATGACGCGCCGCTCTGATTTACGGCGTCGCACTTAGCACCTGCTTCACTATATTTTTTAATTATCTCGCCGCGTGTACCAGTGGACGGGCCAGGACATAAAATGTAGGCCTCGTTTATTTCGTTGGGAATACAATATCTTTTTATCCAACTGTCTTAGCGGGTAGTTTGGTGTGGTCGTAGTTTTGCTTCAATTTTTACATGTTCCGTTGTATTCATTTTTTTTTAATAATAGGGACAAATCACACCAATTGAGCTAGCCTCACACAAAGTCGCGAACTTGTGTCGTGGGATACTAACTCAACGATACGATTGTTGTTATCCGAAAATGTATCTACTGTCCTCGAGAATTACAGCCGCGGTAAATTCTCCGCTCTAAAGCTTAAAATAAGTATAAAATAGAGTTTTAATTGCGTATACTAATCGCTGTAAAAGTGAATTTAATATCTCTCTGAGGGCATCCGATGCGATGGAGCGACGCTCTGATTTACGGCGTCGCACTTAGCACCTGCTTCACTATATTTTTTCATTATCTCGCCGCGTGTACCAGTGGACGGGCCAGGGCATAAATGTAGGCCTCGTTTATTTCGTTGGAAATACAATAACTTTTTATCTAACAGTCTTAGTGGGTGGTTTGGTTTTGACGTATACGTGTATTTTTTTACACGTTTCGATCTTAGATTATATAAAACCTAGATAGACTCTTTTAGCCTAAAAGCGTAGAAAAAACTAGCGACCGACTCATAGTCGGTCGCGCACACACACAGCTGCCAATTTGACGGATTTTCAGGGCATAAATTGACAGGACGCGTGTGATAACACAAAGCTGTCACGCACACAAGCATTGAAAAATTGGCCTGTTTTTTAATCATTGAATTAAAGGCATGACGGTGTCTGGAGAGTATATAGTCAAAGGTGCCGATGTAGTAAGTTCTAGCAATTTTCCCGGGACTTTAACCTAAAGTATTGTAAGTATATAAAAAATATGCTTTATTATTCTTGACCGTTAAACGTTGACCCTAGACTTAATCTTACTGATAAAGTCTGTAACCTGCCCTGAGGTCCCGAGAAAAAATCTGTGAACGTCTTGTAACATCTTATTAAATCTTTTCAACCTTTGACTCAAAGAAAACATGGACGAATTGGTCGTTCACATTTTCTTATTGCATAAGTATTTTAAGCCCAGACAGTGGCTTAAAATACTGTTTCAATAAGAAAAGGTCGCGCATTAGGTGACCTTCTTATATCTTAGGTAAATATATATTTTTTTATATAAAAGCTTATACGTACTGAATCAGGCTTGGAAAGGTATTAACACGTATTTGTACATACATACATACTGTCACGTCTTTCTCCCTTGCGGGGTAGACAGAGCCTTTAAAACCTTTACTTTAGAGAACGGAATCAAAATAGTGATGGGTTACTAGACGCATCGCCTATTGTCATGATTCCTGACGCCTATTCCCTCGATCGGCTTTTACGATCTGCGCGGGAAGGGAACCAGCTGGTACATTCTACGTTTTTTCTTTCTAATATATTTTTGATATTTGGTGCTATAAAATTAAATGTTACTTCGGTATCCCACGACAAAGTTAATAACTTAGTGAAGGGATAGATCAAACTATGCGGTTTGTTATTAACAAAATAAATGATAAATTAAGTAGAATAAATAGAAAAGGTTTTGTTGTTCGGCCTCTGACATAATCCAATTTCGTATAAGTGATTGTTGTATAAGTGAATGGCTCCCTCTAATTGAGTGAGCCAAATAACAATTTGAGAAATATCAGCGGGCGTAATCAGAGTAATGGTTACTACGTCCTTTGTCGGACAGCGGCTACTCGCCAGTTACGACTTTATTGGGGGTTGGGTGTTTCGGCAGCGCGGTATGTATTGCCCCTTCGCATGATTTGGGTTTGTATCCGAAGGGTTAAAACGAGACCATACGACTGAAACTCAGATGTCCGTCGGCCACCAGGCTGTTTCTTTGAAACGAAATAGGTAGTTTTTAATAGATTAAAATTAATACAATACAGTATTGCCTTAAATTTTATCGTCTTAGTTGGAGGTAGAGTAGAATAGGACCTCTCCAAGTCTTCCCGTAGATGTCGTAGATGGCGACTTAGTAAACACAAGCTAAACAAAGCTTACAAATATCAAAGAGACCTTTCTTACCCGTCTGGCCAACGTGGACAGTGTAGGCTACAATTATCCGTCGGCGGCTAGGAGAGAGGTTAATCCTAAAATCATATTAATGTAATAAGTTATGGCGCTCGCCTCTCCTTATATTTATTGATATCGGAACCCCCTTTCCCTTCCTTCGGGGGTGTGTTGAACACCCAAACACCCTCCCCCTGGCTATGCCCGTGCAAGTCATAATAGCTTTCAAAAAGTTAAACATTAATATCCTCTGAATCGCTCCATCGTTAATTATGGTACTTTTCGGAACACATTCGAATGTCCGGGTGATCCATTCAAAAAGATCTTTTGTCTATTCATTTCACGGATCGAATTCGGTGTGTGCTGCAACGTCCCAGCAACTAATGGAAATATATAAATATTTCTAAAGAGCCTTTTGGGGGATTAATAAATTGTTTGTTAATTCTTTGTGGTTCCCGGCAGAGTGGAACAGGACACTCCAAGTCTTCACGTGGATGTCGTAAAAGGAGTTAGTAAACACAAGCTAAATAAAGTTTATGAACATCAAAGAGACCTCTCAAACCCGTCTGGCCAGCGTAAAGAGTGTAGGCCAAATCCTGTGACTGCTCTAGTAGTACAGAGAGAGTCGTGCAGTGGAGACTAAAAAGACCTGATGATGATGATGATTGTTAATTCTGACTTTGAAATGGGCTCGGTTTTGTTTATATTGGTAAATCGTTCGCATATTATTCTTCCATTAAGCATTTCTTTATCACACAGATTTTTATAGTGACAACAGACAATACAACCTTAAATACAATTTATAGCAACCACTAGCAATATCGATTACTAAGAAAGCTCAAGGTATTATCAAGTAAAATTGTAAGGAACAATTTTTTAGGCAAGGCTTTTAGCATGGCACGGCTCTTAGCCGGTGCGGCAGCTTCGTATCATTCTGACAAGGGTTGGCCACTTCCACTTTGAAAAAATCATTGAAGAGTAAAACGTCTGACTTGGCTTCACGCTTGCTAACTTGACGTGCCTTGCGAAGCGTGGACAAGCTCAAAATTCTTATTACATCGTGACAAACCCTCCAAGATGGTCTCGAAGCAGTTGAAAGGCCAGTGAGCGTATGATAAGTCACCCGGTGGTGGTAACTGCTTGGATTGGTGACCACAAGTGGCATAAAAATATATTGACTATCTCTGTGCTACAAAAGCCTGCCTGTCATCATAAAGTGACATTCTTTAAGATTTATCAGACGTACTTACTATATTTCAAACTATAACAATGTAAAGTGAATTAGTAGAGAAGAGTACTAGCAACGTGGGCAAGTTACTCTACCACTTGCCTTCCCCCACCACTGAGTCATCTCTACTCTACCATGCAAACTACCAATATTTAGTTGCTCTACCCATGTATAATGCGCTTAGTAGAGTACAGAATGAGATTGACGTCCACAGCGTTCCCATTCTACTAACAAAATTCAAGAGTTACTTACATCTACTTGACCAAAACTGGTAGAGTAATAGGTAGAATAGTAGTCTAGTGTACACTCTACCACTTACACGTGTATACCGGAGGCCTATTTGTGACTCACAAAAGTACTTAGTACTAGTTAACAGCAAGACAATAGAATTAGATCGCTAGTTCTTAGATGGTAATGCTCGATCGTCACTCAACAACGATGTTACTTAAACTTCTTCAAAAACGTTGTAATAAGATATCAGACAAGGCGATTTACTAAACTTCGAGCAAAGTTTTTAAGTAGTTAAAAGCAGGCACTTTCAGAGTCAGAAAATTAATAATAAATGGGAAAATTAGGTACTTTTGTTAATGCACCTCAACGAAACCGACTTTTTTGTATCATGTAAATCTTTTACTTTCTATTGGTGAAAGAGTTTTAGGAATGGGTCAAGTATTTTTAAGTTAATCCATACCAGCAATATTCCCGTAACTTTGCGTCAATTATACCCGCAGATAAATTAGCTTTCAACAAGAGAAATAATTTTGGAAATCAGTTCAGTAGTTTGGGGGCCTATTCAATGCATATAAACAATCAAATCTTTCATCTTTACGATAGTATAAACAAACAAACACACGCACGCCCATACACAATTATTTTCTCTTGATAATATTATTCTAGACTAGAAGATCTTTTATCAGGTTAATCCGAGTCTTGTTACATTGAAACTGTATTTACATGAAATTGGAAAAGAAAGAAAAATGTATCGTATAAAGTCCTTCAGGAGAGCAGACGACCAATACTGTTGAAAAGACTGTTTTCGGCGGTGCTTCTCTGCAGTGGTCGATTCCAAAACGCTTGTAGGTTGGCATCTGACTCTAATTAATACTAGCTCAATATGTGTGATTTGTCCGTATATATTTAATTGTTTAGTTCGTATTAAGGTATACTAATACGCCGGAGTCATAAAGTACACGCGAACGAAGTTGCGGGCATCAGCTAGTTAATAATATTAACTTTTAATAATCAAATTAGAATTTTTTAAATATGAATTTACTTGAAAAAGCGTCTGAAGAGGCCTATTTTTGAATTAATCTTTGAATCGATACACGTAAATTTAGCGCTGGCATAGGTAGTAGAATCTCTATAAATATAAATAGCAGCTATCGGTTGACGACATCAAAAACATTGTATAGGTAT
This sequence comes from Rhodophaea formosa, assembly GCA_963082605.1. Classification (NCBI taxonomy): domain Eukaryota; kingdom Metazoa; phylum Arthropoda; class Insecta; order Lepidoptera; family Pyralidae; genus Rhodophaea; species Rhodophaea formosa. The sequence goes on from OY720208.1 coordinate 22,957,332, forward strand.
TTGTTATTAGAGATGGCAGATACATGGCATAATGTCAAGTATTGTGTGCCCCACACAGGAACACTGAGTGACCTCCTAAGGTGACCTCGTTGTTAAATGGTAACGCTTGATAACATTGTTATATGGTAATTGGCTACCGTGAGGTATCCGGTCTAGTAAGGGCCACTCTAACCCTATACGAATACACGTGTAACCATTTTAGGATTTTAGGCTCCGATGAGGTCACAATCACTATGGTTTTCACTGCGGGACTCAACTTACACCACCGCAGTTCCTCTTTCTGTCTGTGAAAATGGCAGTTGCAATGTTCAAAATTCAAAATTCAAAATAATTTATTTGCTTTAAATAGGGTACAATAATAAGCATGGTATGGTTTTGCTAAGTTCAGGCCTATTTAGCTATATTAATAGCATGCATTTTTTTTATCACAAAACTATTATTTTATTAATAACAATTTTTAAAGCTAGTGAATAAAATTATGTCCAGTTTAATAAATGTTGTCGAATTATCAGACGAAACTCAAAACTGATCGCGGTAAATACAGTAGTGGAAATAATAGATGTCCAACGAAGCGACTGATAGCAAGGGACAGAAATGTGTGGTGCAGACAAAGGAAGGCTTATATCCAGCACTGGACCGCGAAAAGCTGACGATGATGATGAAGCGACTGAAGGACTAAATCTCTTGGGTACATCGCGCAGTTTGGTGCAACGCATACCCCAAGCAAACCGTTAGATGGCAAACTTTGGACATCATCACTAAATCACAACTCCCGACATATTATAAAACAAAGTCCTCCACCGCGTCTGTTCACAATATACTCAAAAAGTACTGCATGGATTTTCATGCAGTTTTCACTAATAGATAGTGATTCACGAGGAAGGTTATAAACCTTTAATACATGCCCAAGCTCTGTCAGGCGCCAAGGAAGCCAAGGAGGGTTGCCAGTAACATATAGTAGCAGAAGTAATAGGCGTCCTTACTTGCCTCATCTTCTTGTATTGGAGTCCTTTTCTATTTATCACACCGCAGAGTTCACATAAATAAATGAATACGAGTATAATTAAGTTATTTGACAACGTGGGATACTATCTCATGGATAGAATATTTAATAATAGATCTAAATGTCTATACATTGAATAATTTATCAGATAAATAAAAAGAGGGTGATTTTAGAACAGAAATAAATCTTACCCAGATTATGAATGGGAAAGTTTGTAGAGATGTTTTGATAGATGTTTCTAACTAAATGGAACAAAACTGATGAACAGATATTCTAGCGGTTACCTTCCAAGATTTTATTGAGCTTAGTTTGAAACATACTTTAAACTTACAATTGAAATGAGATAACAAACAATACATCCCCTTTTAAAAGACAATAGTTTGTAGTATAACACAATCCCAGACGAATTAAATCAAGGGCACCTTTTTATCATGAAATAATTATACGATTTATTATTTATATATCATTATCTGTTACACGCGGCTCCACCCGCGTGGTATATAGCCTATGTCCTTCTCAGTACCCTAACCTATATGTATGCAAAATTTCATGATGATTGGTTCAGTAGATACGGCGTGAAAGCGTAACAAACAAACAAATAAACAAACAAACTCACTTTCACATTTTTTATATTAGTTAGGATGTTAGGATTAGGATTACAGTGCTCGGTAGGGCACAGACTCACAGAGGAATAAAACATCGTAATTGAAAAGTCTGATGGAAAAATTTTGCCCTTAAAATATTTGAAGTCCAAACCTTCGACATCTGATCCGTCGATGCTCTCTCAACCCAGCGGCTCAGTAGCTGCCGTAGCTTCATATCACCGTGGCGATTCGTTATCACAGGGTTTGTCTTCTCTCCCTCCCTCTCTCTCATCTGAGCGTGTTCCCGGTTTCATCCACCGGTGGAATGCTTTGGAGTCTGGAGTCGGCTATCACAAGGTTTATCATCTAATATGAATACGTTGGATACTACACTTCTAAATTCTGAATAGTATAACTATTATAGACTATTTCCATGTGGTGCCCGGCAGAGTAGAATAGGACCACTCCAAGTTTTCCGGTGGGTGTCGTAGAAGGCGACTAAGGATATACAAGCAAACCAAAGGTTATAAACGTCAAATAGACCTCTCCAACCCGTCTGGCCAGCGTGGGAGAGTGTAGGCCAAATCTTCTGACTGCTCTGGCTAATATGGCTCCGGTAGTACAGAGAGGGTCATGCTCCTGCAGAGAATAAAAATGACCTGTTGTTGATGATGATGATGATTTAGAAGTGTGGTATCCAACTTAATTCATATCCGAAGATATCTGTATTTGTCCCAATTCCCATTCAATGTTCATACTCAGATTTCCGGATACCTGATAGGTCTATTGACGTACATTAAACAACGTTAATGGGCTCTTGAGGTCTCCGATGTTCTTCAATGCTTTTTACTTTTTTTTTTTTTGAGTGGGCATGGGCCTCCGGCTCTCTCACTCACCGAACGAAGCATAGAAGCTGTAAAACTACTACTCAAACGTCGATTTTCTGTGAGAGTGTGGTACTTCCCCGGACGAGCCGGCCCATTCATGCTACCAGCTGAAGTGATTTTTGCCGGTAGCGTGGCTCTACCACAACTAAAACTATACACTACTTGATATTAGGTTCTTGTAATATCTGCGTATTTTGCTGTAGCAACGGTCAAAAATCTACCAAGTTCACTGTCATTAGTTATATGAACATTACAGATATTGTACATTATTCTAGATGGATTTTTTAAAATGTTAGATACTAGATATTCTTATCTTGAAATAAATTAACTACCGCGTACATTCTATCATCGCACATCTCGCCATCGATCATCGGGATACCTTGAATCCTAAATGGTACGTTTTAAAAGGAACTTTCTTCCACGTACTAATATATAAAAAAAAAATACTTAATTTTTATTTAAAGAAATTCTTATTATCATCAAATCTTCATAGTTCATTATGTGTGTGTTTGGGAAATATACAAATCTGTTTTCTTATGTTTTTGCGATTGTTACACATTTAAATAAAATTATTTTAATGCGGTTTTTATCGCGTTTGTTACATTATTTATACACCTAACGTTTCGAGCACTTTACAGTGTTCGTGGTCGCAGGTAGACTAATTTGACATTTGTCTAGTATTTTATAAGAACTACAAAATCTACCGCCTAAAATATTGATTGATAACGACGACGATATTGGTGCGTTATCAATAAATATTTTAGGCGGTAGATTAAATGTTAACTTAGTCTACCTGCGACCACAAACACTGTAAAGTGTTCGAAACTTTAGGTGTATAAATAATGTAATAAACGCGATAAAAACCGTAATAAATATTTTTATTTAAATATACAAGTCTGTTTTGGTCCCAATATCGCTTTCGCTGTTAACAAATTATTGACAAATTATTCTATTACATTGACATTTAATATATTCGAGACGAGCTCCGTGGCGCAGCGGTCAACACGCCTGCCTGCGACACGGAAGGTCCCGGGTTCGATCCCCGGTCAGGTCAAGATGGAAAATGATCTTTTTCAGGTTGACCTGGGTCTTGGATGTTTATCTATATAAGTATCTATTATAAATATAGTATCGTTGAGTTAGTATCCCATAACACAAGTCTCGAACTTACTTTGGGGCTAGCTCAATCTGTGTGATTTGTCCGTATATATATTTATTTATTTATTATTTATTGACTTGCTACGCTTACAAATAATCCAACAATTTAACTTTATTTAATATTTTGCATGAATATTTTTCTTCTTTTCGACTAATGTGATTTTTAATTTATTGAATTGAAAGTATTTATTGTTCATAGTTTAAACACTTAACAAAACTTTGTATACCAAATAGCGCAGCATAGAGCACTGTACTTATTTATTAACACCATGTTATACCTATGTCTGACAAAATAAATGAATCTGAATCTGAATCTGTTCATGTTTAGATTCCCCGTTGTTCTAAGAGGCCTATTTACGTACATCAAACAACGTAAATGGACTCGGTCGGAGTTCTCCAAATATCTTCGATGTTATAGTTCTGGCTGTTATTGTTCAGAAATTTTGTTGTCGCAAAAATATTACAATAATTCTATTCGCGAAATAAATGTTTACACATAAATCTTTTTATTTTGTAAATGGACTTAACTTATGTATTTATTTCGGTTAAATATGTATAATAATTAAACCTTCATAAAAAATCCTTAATGTGTTCAAAAATTATGTAATCCCTGCAAACCTTGCCATACTGGATTGCAATGTTAATCATTTGGACCAGGTAATTGCCAGCACTTTGGTCACGAGAAACCCCGATCAGTCTCTTTGACAGTCAAAGAGACGATGGGCTAATAGACCCCATGGACCCATGTTTACTACCCTAAAAGGCTTAAGAGCGTATACTAGAAGTATTTTTTCAATATGGTTTCCATACAAATGTATTTCTCTATTTTCTCGCTGAAAACTGATTCTAGAGCCACAATTCTTTTTTCATAAAATCTAGTACTAAAATAGGAATGCCCCTATTTTTAATTTTTTCCAAAAAAACTGTTTATTTAGATTTTTTTAAACAGGTTTTTAGAAAATATATCATAAAAATATGAATAGGGACATATCTATTTTAGTTAAGTATAGATTGTATGTAAAAAGAATTGTGCCCCAAGAAGCAATTTTCAGCGAGAAAATAGAGAAATACATTTGTATAGAAAACGCACTGCTAGTATACCCTCTTATATATGTATCTCCGATACCCGACAACAGGCTTCAAAACTGCTATTTGCTAGAAATGTCTGTAGTCGACCGCAGTAACAACAAAACCTATTAGAAATAAATGTAAAAGTCTTTTGTAACTGTCGGTATTTCACATCGAAACGGAACATCTCAGAATTATGATAGGTTCCTGGATTTATCATAAAATATAGCCAAGACCCAAACAAGCGTGAAATGATGTGTAGAGAATAAGTTTCCTTATACGAGGGTGAACAATATGTAATCCCGTAATGATTTAGGTCGCAAAGGGATAATCATAAAAGATGGCCATGGGCTGTTAGTGTAAACATTTATAGGTAGAAAATACGTTTGTCCATACGAGTAAAATGTAAATGGGTGTATTGAGAGAATTTAAATATGTAAATGTCGTCGGAATCCGAATAAAACGCAGCGTTGCACTATTACCCACAAGATTTTCCTCAAGCGGGCTTTTCTATAAAATTCATAGGATTGGAAATATTCTTTGAATAAGAAGTTTTATTTAGATTTAAATGCAACTAGCAATTTTCCCGCAACTTTGTCCACTTAAATTTTAGCGTATGTCACCCGTAGATAAAGTAACTTTCTGTAGGTGAAACAATTTTGAAAAAAAAATTTCGCTTCACATGTAATGGAAACAAACAAACAAATCTTTCGTCTTTATTATATAATACTAGCTGTTATACTAAACACCGACAAGAACACAGTTCTTAAATTATTGATAGATAGATAGATAGCTGTTACCCGCGGCTTCGCCCGCGTAATATAGCCTATGTCCTTCTTGGTACCCTAACCTATATGTATGCAAAAATTCATGATAATCGGTTCAGTAGAAACGGCGTGAAAGCGTTACAAACAAACAAACTCACTTTCGCATTTATAATATTAGTTAGGATTAGGATTATAGACTACCTGTTTTCCCGCTACTTCAATAGCCTATGTAACCGCTTTTAATGGAGCTTTTCTATTCAGAAAAAAATTAAAATCAGTTCAGTAATATTCAAGTTTATTGCAAAAAAATCAGCTTCAAATCTCCTCGAAGGTTCTCTCCTCTTTGAAGTGAAATAAAGGTAGGTAGGCTCTTCTGATAAAAAAAATCGTAACTGTATCAAAAATCAATTTTCTTACAGTAATATTGACTGTGGCTCGCTAAGGTAATTTTTCGCTAAGCCACTAATATTTTTAACAACATATCTACTTGTGCCGTTAGTAATACGAGTAGATAATATAAATTATTCTTATATAATTTTTCATAGCAATCTTTTATTATTTTAAGTTAAAGAGAGATTAAAGTTTCAAAATAGACAAATCGACGAGAATTTTGTTAAATAATAAGTAATTATCTAAAGTTGAAAATAAAGTCAAAAAGTGTTGACGAACCTCCCCTCTGTTTAATTTAGCATAAAGTAAAGCTCCGCCGAATCTGAGAACTTAGCACTTAGCGAGACGTTTTAACGGCTTGCAAAGTGCTAAGTTTAAATCCAGTGTTTGGGAGTACAAGGCAATGACTTCAAAGCTTTGAAGTCAAGAAATGTAACAACAATGAATGATGTGTAGCACCTAACATATATTTTACTACAAAATACAGTTAACTATTATGTTTATGTACCACTCCAAGTCTTTCCGTGGATGTCGTAGAAGGCGACTTAGTAAACACAAGCTAAACGAAGCTAATAAACATCAAAGAGACCTTTCCAACCCGTCTGGCCAGCGTGGAGAGTTTAGGCAAAATCCTCAGACTACTGTGGCTAATATGTGACTCTGGTAGTACAGAGAGGGTCATGCTCCTACAGTAGAGACTAAGAAAGACCTGATGATGATGATCAACACATGAAATGAGAAACATGCACATGAACAATTCTGTTTATATGCTATGGAAAAAGCTGCTAAAACGGCAAATCAGAACCCGACAACTCTCGGAAACATAAGGGTCATAAAGTTCTGTCTCTCGGCCTAAACATTGCCGAAAAACTACTTTGTGGATATAAGGACATTCACGCGTCAATTGAGTTTGAATTTGTGGCCCCAATAGAAATTCAAACTTAATTGCATTATATTTAATCATCTTTACCCTCACTCCAATATTTGTCTATGGTCTCTATTGCCTAGAGAAAACATAACGCAGTCGGTCGTCTGATAGATTATTATTCGTAGTTTGTGGGCCTGGTTGTTACTTTGTTTTGGCAATCACTTCATAGTATAAATCGCTTGTAATAAGAGCTTTTCAAGCCTAGCATAGGTTAGGCTTAAAAAGCTAATATCATTATATTCTAATTTGGATTGTCAAATTAGAATATAATGATCGTAGTATAATGATGTCCACAAAAAATAAAACATTGAACTGGTACCATTTGATGTCTAGACTTGGATTATGCCTGGAGCTATCTACCGATCTAAAGCATTTATTTTCTCTAAAAAATTACTCTCTACTTTTTTGGTTTCTATAACTCTTTAAGCTGCAAGTTATAAAGCTTATAATAATACAACTCTTTTGCGTGTTCATTTTATAACTACTATAGATATAACTACTTATAGCTTATAATAAATACAAACTTTCTCTCTTTCATTTAGGTTTTAATTTTTCTTTATTGTATCGCTACTGTGAACTTGTTTGTGGTCAATGTTAATAAAAGAAAAAAAAAACTTTAAAACTTACTTAGATTTGTAATAATAATAAAAAGTATGTTAAAAAAAGTTGTTCATGTCGATGGGCTGGTAATACACCCCTTTAAGGAAATTTCCAAATATACTCTCTATAAATAACCAAGACCCAAGTCAATCTGAAATTTATATTTTTCCATTTTGACCTGACCAGGGATCAAACCCCTCGATACTCGGAAATTAAGCGGATAAAATCGTTAAAATTGACAATATGTGATGAAAAAAAATTCGCCACAGGTAGGATTCCACGAGTCTTAGGTCTGCGCCCTAAGTGTGTTACCAACTCATACACCACCGTGACTTCGAATCACCGCGTCGAATTCTCTCATCACATATTACCCCGTAGGGTATAACGCATTCAAAGCATGCGTATTTCTTCAATACTACCCACTATTTAGTAGTGTGGTATTCTACTTCATTCATATCAGATGAATAGAAAGTTGATTAAATTGAAGAAAGCTCTTACTCAAACGAATTCTTTTTCATCACATATTGTCAATTTTAATAATATACCGAGCATTGTAATGCTATTTAAAAACCATTTAAGGATAAAATCGTGTTAAAGAGCTAGTATTAAATAAAATATTAAAGCAAAGATTATTTGAAACTCCTTCGAAGCTCGCACAACGATAGCCTATATATCAGTCACCATCCTAAAAGAACCTAACGACACCTCTTAGGTATAAATACATCAAGACTATTCCCGGTAGCATCCTTTCAAAGCCCAGGTTCCGCTACAATATATACCATTTATGCTATAATTTGGCGAAATATTTACAGCCTGCTGCCTGCCTGATGCCGACCCTCTTTTGGCAGGTTTTGCCTTGTATTGTACGAGAGAAATTAAGATACATTCGAAACGTATGTTTGTATGTTGCGTATGTTTTTCGACTGTTTTTGGATAAGCTGGCACAGTCGGGTAAAAAGAAAAATACCTCTATTACTATGTGATATTGTATCCGTGTTACAATCGTTCCGACAATTTGACGTGGGTTTATGAAAATAAAACAATTTTAGTGATAATGGTATTTTTTATATTTTCTTTTTGATAAAATATAGAATTATAAATTTACACTGGAATTCTAACACCCTTCCTCACAACTTTCTCCACATGGAGATAGATATATGTATTCCGTGTTCCTCCACACGACCAATCGACTCGACCTGTCAATCAATTGGTTAGTAAGACCACGGTAAGACGTTTCCTCACTTAACCTGTTTAATAATATAAATGTGAAATGAGTTTCTATATTTGTTTCTTTATCAGTTTTCATGCTTTCACCACTGAACTTAACCATCATGAAATTTTTAATAAGTAGGTACACATGCTCACTACGCTCAGCGGGGCACTTTTAATCTAAAAAAATACTGTAGACTCTTCAAGCCTAATTAATATATTGACCTGGTGCCTGGTGGTGTGTCCTTTTGATAGGATTTCTTAGGTTTTCGCTCGTTTGTTGTCTCTTTTTCTCACGGAATCAGTAGCGCAGTGGCTAACACGACATGAGGGTTCTGCCCCTCTATTTACTAACTCGGATGACAGGTGTCGATGCCTATCAATCTAGAATTTACTGTTACAATGCGGGTTTTGCTTGCTCGAACTTTTTATTTGAAATACAAAAACCGCATTGTAACAGTAAATTCTTGATTGATAGGCATCGACACCTGTCATCCAAGTTAGTAAATAGGCTGGCTGGTCTGGATCGATTCTCGGCGCAAGTAAATTCTTGTACTTTATTACCACAAGTATTTAGATTGATAGAGAAAATAAATATATTTTTTATCTTTATTTGCTTGCGATTCTGAAGCTATCCAAAGGAGTTTGGCTTCATTCACGGCAATGGAAACGGCAAACTACAAAGTATGTATATACACGTTTTAATGGTCACTTCGACATCCATTACGGCTTTTCTATGATTGAATCTGTTTATTTGAGATATTTAAACCGTAATGGATGTTAAAGACATCATCAAAAACATTGTAAACCGTAGTGGTCAACGGTTAGCAAATAAGCTTGCAGGAAACCGGTATTTTCTCACGTTTCTTTTTAGGGTTCCGTAGTTAGTAAACTAGGAACCCTTATAGTTTCGCCATGTCTGTCTGTTACGGTACGGTCTGTACGGTTATTATATAGATACGTGAAAAAAATTACAGAAGTAGTATATATACTGAAGTTGAAAGGAAAACTATCAGAGCTAAGTACTAAGTACAAACTAATAAATTATAGGCAACCAACTTATAAAATTTACTCGAAAATGTAAAATTTCATACAATTTTCATTGTTAGATGTTTTTGGTCGTTAAACTGTGAGGTGCGAGTGAGAACAGTGTGAACTCAAAGTTGTCATTCGCAACTAAACGGAACGCACACTGCGCATGGCCCGACACGCACTTGGCCGGTTTTTTTTTAATTAATAAATAAATCACACAGATTGAGCTAGCCCTAAAGTAAGTTCTTAGGTAAGACTTGTGTTATGGGATACTAACTAAACGATACTATATAGCTAAACAAACACGACCCAAGTCAATTTGAAAAAGATCATTTTTCATCTTGACCTGACCAGGGATTGAACCCGGGACCATCCGTGTCGCAGGTCGGCGTTTTGACCGCTACGCCACGGAGCTTGTCAAAAGTTGCACACCGTTGTTGTTAAAAGTTGGCAAATAAACTCGCAGGAATCCGATATCACGTTTCTGAATCTGCGCGGAAGGAGAAGCAGCTAGTACCTGAAAATAAAGCTTTAAATATACCCACATATATATATTTACGTTTATTTTCCAAACAAAGACAAACGCCAAACAGCATTAGGAGTTTTAAACTTTACTCGCCGACAGCCGACCCTTATCATGTCATGCGTGATTCATACATCCATAGAGGTTTACATCAGTATAGAGAGTATACATCTATAGTAAACGTCTTTTTCTTAGTACTGCCATAGAACAGCTTCATTTTTTTGTATACGATATTCTTAGATTATATAAAACCTAGATATAATCTTTTAGCCTAAACGCGTAGAAAAAACTAGTGTCCAATAGTCGGTCGCGCACCCACACAGAAACCAATTTGACAGATTTTGAGGGCATTATTAACAGGACCCGTGTGATAACAAAGCTGTTACGCACACAAGCATTGAAAAATTGGCTTATTTTTTGATCATTGAAATGAAGGCATGACCGTGTGTAGGGAGTATATAGTCAAAGACGATATTTACCCTTATAATACTGGATTATTATATACTTATAGAGATGAAAGAACGAACGAAGAAGAACGAAGGTCACCGACATAGCTCAGCGGATTAGCTCTTTGAAGTGGCAGTGGGCGGGGCACATAGCGCGAAGAACCGATGGGGCGGAAGGGTTCTCGAATGGCGACCACGTACCGGCAAGTGCTGCGTTGGACACCCAGCGACCAGGTGGTCGGACGACCTGATAAAGGTCGCAGGAAGGCGCTGGATGCAGGCCGCTTCTAACCGGTCATATTGGAAATCCTTAGGGGAGGCCTATGTCCAGCAGTGGACTTCTTGTGGCTGAGATGATTATGATGATGATGAGAGATGGAAATACTACAGCAGGCCGATTTGCTAACTCGGTGTACAACGATTTGATTGTCACTTCAGCATCCATTACAGTTTTCATATCTTAAATAAAAATAGTCATTCATACTGAAGCCGTAATGATTAATGAAGTTACCATGAAAATGATGTACACCGTAGCTGTCAAAATTTAGCAAATAGGCCTATAGGTCGGTGTCCCGCTCACACTTAGCAGTGTATGAGCGGCACCAACCTATCTCTTTGTATATGCCAAAAATTACTATATATATACTCAGTCCTTCTACAAAATATGTATAAGGTCCTTGGATTCCTACGGACCCTCTGTATTTGCTTCATAAATAAATGCTTAAGGAGTTCCCACACTTATCGACATGGAATCGGCTTCGGTCAGAAAAACCGTTGTCTACGGAATAAGAGTGTCGGTTCCATTCGCATCGGCTCGTCTGGCGGAACGATATCCTTATTCCGTAGACATAAACCTCCGTGGCGCAGTGGTTAATTATACGCCAGCCTGGGACACGAGAGGTCCCGGGTTCGATCCCTGGTCAGGTCATGATGGAAATTGATCTTTTTTAGATTGGCCTGCGTCTTGGAGTTTTTGATATTTTATTTAATTAGTATCTATTATAAAAAATAGTATCGTTGAGGAAGTATCCTACGATACAAGTTCGCAACTTATTGTGGGGATAGCTCAATTTGTGTGATAGCTCAATTTGTGTGATTTGTCCCACTGTATATAGGCTATTTGGACCGGCTAACTCCCTTATGGTTTTCATCCCTCTCGGGTTGATAGCGCCTAGAACTCGAAAACTTTGCTCTTGGGCACGTGAAAAGTAATGGTTTTCTAGCCGAGATGGCAATTGACATAATTACTGAAGCATTTGCACATGCCCTCGATCTTTTTTTACAGTCTGCAGGCCTATTTGCTAACTTTTTACCTAGTTCGGTTTACGGTTTATATATCTTAAATAAAAATAATCAATCAAACGAAAGCCATAATGAATAGAATTGACCATCAAACGTACACAGTAGTCGTCAAAAGTTAGTAAATAGGTCTGTTGGGCTCAAAGAGAAGCATTCTACGATCTTTATTTATAGCAGTCTATATTGGAAGTAAATATTAATTTGTATTTCTCAAAAACTTGACAAACCCCGAGCAACCAAACAGCATTAGGAGATTTAAACTTTACTCATTCGCCGACAGCCGACCTTTATCATGTCATGCGTGAGTCCTACGAACTCAAAGTAATACATCATAAACAAACATTACAACAACTAAATACAAGCTGATTTTGAACTTATGAGCTATATTACAATCTCGGAATCAGAATCACCAATGGAATACAGAATTGTAAGAAAAAAAGGGAAGGTACGTAAAAAATTAAAATTAGGCGTGAGAGACATTTCTTTTTAAATTTTATCTCTTATTCTTTCAACTCTGTATATCATTAGGGCTTCTGATTCCGTGGTCCAGTGGTTAAGGCGTTTGTCTTGTCGACCCGGGGGTCGTGAGTTCGATTCCCACGGGAAGCATACTTTGTTAAGTTGTTTCCAGTTTGGTTAGGACATTGCAGGTATGAATCACCTGATTGTCTGATAAGAAAGATGATTTCGTGCTTCGGAAGGCACGTTAAGCCGAGGGTCCCGGCTGCCATCTGGTAGTCATTAAAGGAACCACGTCAGAGGCCGAGAGGCGGTTCCGAAGAACTCTGACACCAGGTGTGCATGGGCGATTGACCGTGTCACCTACACGAAATGATGATGATGATGATGATCATTTCAAGCGTGATTTAATCTAACTATGTAGGTATTTACTAAATGTACAGTCAAGAGCATATAAACCTGACCCCTACAAGCAGATTTCAAATTCCAGGTCAGGTTATCAGGTCCCGACTGTACATTACAACTGCTTTCACGTTTGCCACTACATATACGAGTATCACGTAGTTTTGAAACTTTAGTATTACGAGCAATTTAACTTAATTTTATCACGTTGTATTCTCAATTATTACTACGGTAAAAGTCATAGCAGTTCGATTGAGTTTCGACAATAAACTGAATGGAATCGATGGAATGGTATTTTTTCCTCTGTGTTAGAACTTAGTAAAGTTCTAATTAATTGCGAGAAAGCTGGCTGAGGAGTCAAGTTTCTCAATTTTCCGATACGTACATAACGTATAGTGTAAATACATTATATAAATACAATATATAACTTTCGTTATGTGAGCAATTCTGTCTTTTAACAGAAATCTAATTAAGTTTATATGTGATAGTGGCAAATTAAAATTTTGCTTCCTAATTAATAAACCTAACTATTAGCTTGAACTTGTTTGATATTTATTTCATAAACCCTATTTGAGGCAAAAAATGAATTTTGAATTTTTGTGATCGCTAATAACGTTTTGAAAAAACTCATATTCCTCTACATATGAGAACAAGCATTTCCCTGGTTGCGTGCTCAATATACTTGAGAAAGCTCAAGGTCGCCAGAAAGCTCAAGGTCGCTCAAGGAGCTATGGAGAGGGCTATGCTCGGTGTTTCTCTGCGAGATCGAATAAGAAACGAGGAGATCCGTAGAAAAACCAAGGTCACCGACATAGCCCAGCGGATTAGCTCTTTGAAGTGGCAGTGGGCGGGGCACATATCGCGAAGAACCGATGGCCGATGGGGCAGAAAGGTTCTTGAATGGCGACCACGTACCGGCAAGCGCAGCGTTTGACACCCACCGACCAGGTGGTCGGACGACCTGATAAAGTTCGCAGGAAGACGCTGGATGCAGGCCGCTTCCATCCGGTCATATTGGAAATCCTTGGGGGAGGCCTATGTCCAGCAGTGGACTTCTTGCGGCTGAAATGATGATGTTGATGATGAAATGATGTGCTCAAATATTAACTTCACACACTTTGTATATAGTCAATTCATTCAATCCCAACTTCCTAACTAATATTAAAAATGCGAAAGTGAGTTTGTTTGTTTGTTACGGTTTCACGCCCTATCTACTGAACCAATCATCATGAAATTTTGCATACACATAGGTTAGGGTACTGAGAAGGACATAGGCTATACATCACGCGGGAGGAGCCGCGGGTAACAGCTAGTAGTAAATAATCCACTAATGTAAAAGCTTACATTTGTAGATTATTAACTATTGATTACAAATACAAATATTTTATTTGCTAAAATAGGGTCATAATACAGATGTTACAAAACAAATAGAGCAAGCCTATTCAACTGCTGAAAACAGTATGCAAAATCTTATAAGTCAAGGGTCAAGGTCTGGGAGAAAAGAAAAAACGTAGAACGTACCAGCTGCTTCTCTTCCCGCGCAGATCGTAAAAGCCGATCGAGGGAATGGGCGTGAGGAATCATGTCGATAGGCGATGCGGCTAGCAACCCATCACTATTTTGATTCCGTTCTCCACCTACACGCCCACCAACATGCTAAACGTGGCCTTTAGGTTTTATAGACCTGGGCTCTGTCTACCCCGCAAGGGATAAGGACGTGATAATATGTATGTACGTATGTATAAGTCATTTTCTAAATGTCACTACTAACACACATTCATTATTTGTTACATTATGAAATTTTGACACATGGAAGCCCCTGAGATGTTTTCCTTTGGTGAAAGTGAGTGACAGTCCATGAAAATGACTGTTGGAGTCAGAATTCAGACACTGTTTATAGAGGTGTCAAAGGCGGGTAAAGGGTAGGTATTACGAAGGCGACACTCCGAGTGTTTACAGAAATAACAACTCCTAAATAAATTATGTAGTTTCATTTCTGTGTCGTTAATTGAAGTACTTTTTATTTATTACTAGCTGTTACCCGCGGCTACGCCCACGTAATATATAGCCTATGTCCTTCTCGGTACCCTTACCTATGAGTATGCAAAATTTCATGACGATCGGTTCAGTAGATACGGTGTGAAAGCGTAACAAACAAATAAACAAACAAACTCACTTTCGCATTTATAATATTAGTTGGGATTGGGATTGGAATGGGATGGGATTTCAAATTAATAGTATTGTATAATGCACTATTATGTTCACTACGGGACTTACCGCGATTATTTTTGAGTTCTGTCTGATATTTCGACAACATTGCAGCTGCCATTTTCACAGACTGTGAAAATGGCAGCTGCCATTGCTGCAAAGTCCCGTAGTGAACATAATAGTGATTGTGACCGCGAAAGCTTAAAATCTTGTATAATGCAGTACTTAAGCAGCTATAACTAAATCCAATTATAAAATAAATAAGTAAATTATATAGGAACATAGCATATGTGTCTACATCCAGCGGGATCGCATGTCTGGGAGGCTTATGAGTGATGCAAATAATTAGATCTGGATATGTTCTACGGAATGCTGAAAACAGAATTTGTTCCGTATAAAAACAAAGAAATATAAACTTTTCTAACCGACCTCCAGCCAGCTGGATATTTATCAAAGTTATGTCTGATGCAATATAAATTGGTATTAACTTTTAGATCAGTAATATAGTAAGTTTTGACTTTCTGTCATGTGATACTAACTTCACCATACTATATTTCATTATAGATATCTACTTCTATAGATAAACATCCAAAATCCAGGCCAATCTGAAAAAGATCATTTTCCATCATGACCTAACCGGGGATCGAACCCGAGACACCTCGTGTCGCCGGCTGGCGTGTTAACCACTGCGCCACGGACCTCATCTAAATTAAAGCGTACCTATATGCAAATTTGTCGAGTATTCAACGAAGCTGTAAACAAGGTTGTCTTCACAACGACCCCGGCCATAAAGTGAACAGATCAGTTTATAAAATGTTTCCATCCCCATTTAATGAAGCCTTAACGCTCCATTTTTGTCACCTTTTCTGCTTAATCTACATTTTGATTAAAAGAGTCAAATTCCTGAAGGTGTCTTCGTTTGATACTGATTCATTGGCAAGGAAAAATGAGTATTTAGGGAAATAAAGGTTAATATTTACTTCTATGCTGGTCTATTGTTAATAAAAGAAACGTAGAATGTACCTGCCCTGCTCTTACAGCCCAGATCGTAAAAAGCGATTAAGGCAATGGGCGAATTCCTCAGAAATCATGACAATAGATACTGCTACCAAAAGATTTCCATTTTAATGGCTCTTAATGTTTGCGCTTTTAGCGCTGAAACCACATTTTCTTTAAGTTTATAGAATTTTATGTTCAAACTAATATTATGCCGAAGCAACATTGTCTAGAACACAACTATTATCTTACAATGTATGCGTGTTTGTCTGTAAATATTGATTCAACTAACAAGGTTTCATATACAATGTTCAGTACCAGTAATTTAACTGTTGGGCTTGATGATTCTATTTAATAACATAGAGGTAGGAGAAAGACATTTATTTGTAATATACGTTTAAAAATCTTCCACGGTGGTCTGGGAGAAAATAAAAAACGTAGAATGTACCAGCTGCTTCGCTTGCTAGCCGATCGACGGAATGGGCTTTTTTTTTGAATGGACTACGTAGCTAGCTCCAAATGAGCTTTCGCTACTTCACCGGACTTTTTGAGGTGAGGGCAGAGTGCCCTCAACCTGTAAGGCAATCATCACCAAAGGGTTCCCAGGAGGGACGAACCTCGGCTTTGGGCGTTGCCTGGGTGCGCAAGGCTTGGAGAGACAGCAAACTCTCATATGCCTGATGGGCCGCGATTTGCATGCATGACCTGAAGGGCCGAACTGAGAAACAATGGCAAAGCCTTTAGAGAGCAGCAACTCTCATGTTTTGCCGTATGGGAGGGAATGGGCATCAGGAATCAAGTCCATAGACGATGCGGCTAGCAACCCATCACTATTTTGATTCCGTTCTCACGCACAAGCCTACCAACATGCTAAACGTGGCCTCAAGGTTTTCGCAGACCTGGGCTCTGTCTGCCCCGCAAGGGACAAAGACGTGATAGTATGTATGTATGTATGTTTAAAAATAACTTCTTTCTCCTTGCCAATGAAGTTTGCTACACTTTATCTCCACACTTATACAAAGTTTGTATGTAAGTATATATTTTCGTTAAAAATAATATTAAATTACTTTTAAAAAGTTAAACAATGTTACTTTGAAATGTATTGGGTATTGATGCATTCTTAAGAGTGGTTATATATAGGTATATAAATGACACTGTTATATTAAAAATTAATAACAATTATGTAGAGATAACACTGGGTTGTTAATTGAGATATATTTTAGCGTCATTTCTAATTAATGATAATATAGTACGCAGTACCCTCGCACCAGGTATGGCCAAATCCAATTAAAGCGTGCATGCAAATTAGGCAAGTACTTAACGAAGGTGTAAAGTAGGTTATCTGGGCTAAGAACACGAGTTCAAAGTGTATTTTACTAAGATACTTACATACTATGACGTCTTTCTCCCTTGGGGGGTAGACAGAGCCCAGGTCTGTAAAACCTTAAGGCCACGTTTAGCAGATTGGTGAGCTTGTAAGCGAGAACGGAATCAAAATAGTGATGAGTTGCTAGCCGCATCGCCTATTGACATGATACCTGACGCCCATTCCCTCGATCGGCTTTTATGATCTGCTCGGGAGAAGCAACTGATATTATCTACGTTTTAATAATCTCCCAGACCAGTATAGAAGCTATATATTTACAAAGATATCTTTATAAAATGTTACCAGCCTCATTTCTGGAACCTTCTGCGCTCCATTTTTGCCGCCTTTTTGTTTTTATAATCTGCTTAATCTACTTTTTAATTAGAAGAGACAAATTCCAAACGGTTTCTACATTTCGTACCTTGCTTAATGGCTTTTAAGGTTTGCGTGTTTTAGAGCTAAAGTCGCATTTTTCGTAAATTGATTACATTTTCTTTTTAAATGGAGTTTTCGTGGTAGCAGCGGAGATCTAGAACGCAAATTATCTTGGATTGCTCGGGTGTTTGTCGGTAAATATTGATTCAACTAACAATAGAATCATAGTTACACAGACAATATAAGCACACAATTGAATAGTTGGTTTTGATTTTAGGCTTTATGAATTATGATATTTATTTTTAAGAAACGTCTGCCTTTCTCACGAAATATTATGTATAAAAAATAACTAAGTTTAAATGTTTGTTACTCAATCACGCCTTAATCACTGAACGAATTGAAATGACCATGTCCACCTAACTTAAGTATAAGACTACTTAATCCCGAATTTAAAAGGTAGTGAATTTATTCCGGTATTTAAGTAAAGCAGAGAAAAATCTCGCTTTTTATTCGCAAATTCTATGAGACGTCTTATCTTTATATATATTTAGGGTCCAACATTTTAGATTCGCCGAATTTTGTATACGAACGCGCTCAGTCACATGGTTTGAAATATATTTGGTATGTAACCATGGTGTGCCTTAACTATTTATATTTAAATAAATAGGGACAAATCACACAGATTGAGCTAGTCCCACAGTACCTATACACAATCACTGAATATTTTGAAATAAACTTGTTGCGTGACCATGGCGTTACTTAACATTTAAAAGGTACAAATATTTAGTCCGGTATTTACGTGTAGCAGACATGTATCTCGTTTTCCATTTATAAGTTCGATGAGACGTCTTATCTAATATTTAGGTTTTAACTTTTTAGTTATAACGAACTTTTATACGATGTTGGATAGTGTGTTTGAATATTTGTTCTACACGCCTCAATAACTAAATATTTTGAAATAAACTTATTACGTGACCATAGACTAACTTACTTATATTAACTACAAGTATTTAAATATATAGGGACATATCACACAGATTGAGCTAATCTCACAGTAAGTTGTGAATTGATACTAACTCAACGACACTATATTTTATAAGAGACAAACATCCAAGACCCAGGCCAAGCTGAAAAAGATCGTTTTTCATCATGACCTTGCCGGGGATCGACCCTGGGCCTCTCGTGTTGCAGGTTGGCGTGTTAACCACTGCGCCGCAGATGCTGTCTGCAGCCCCTACACCGAACCCACACCCTACAGCGAAATTGTTAAATATTTGTTACTCTACGCCTCAATGACTAAATTTACATTTTTATAAAGACGGTAAAAATAGATAACTGCTCCACAGATCAAGATCAATCCAATGACTAGTAATATCACGTTGGTCTTATTTATATGCCCTTCTAATTGCTCTAAATTGCTATTATTCTGCCCGCCACCTGCATTCTAGGATATGACCGTCTCCTCTCTTGTATTTGATTGGGATCCTCCCATATTGAAATACTTATCTCGGGGCAAAAAACACAACCAAGACGAAATAAGGCAACAACGGCGGATGATCGATATTGTATGCTATCATTATAAATTATTCTTAAAAGTTTTTAATATAGTCACACGCGTTCACAGTACGTATCATCATTCCTTATATGTACACGGAATGCACTCGTCTCGAATAAATAAATATATACTGACAAATCACACAGATTGAGCTAGCCCCAAAGTAAGTTCTAATGAAGGACTTGTGTAATGGGATACTAACTCAACGATACTATATTTTTTAACAAATACATATATAGATAAACATCCAAGACCCAGGTCAATCGGAAAAAGATCGTTTTCCATCTTCGATCGAACTCGATCGCACCCGGGACCATCCGTGTCGCAGGCAGGCGTGATGAGCGCTGCGCCACGGAGCGAGTCAATACAATCGTCGTAAATCGTCAATATATCGAATAACGACTGGCCGGGTCGCCATACATTGTGGGGCGATATGGACATGTGAATGAAACCACGGGTGAGATGATATTATCGTTTATTTAAGATTAAACACTTTTATATTATGACTTAAACTACACTACAGTTTGAAATAAACTTGCTACGTAACCATGGCGTAACTTAACTACTTATATTAAAAGGCACTGACTGAATTTATTCCGGTGCTTCAGTGAAGGGAAGCGATATCTCGTTTTCCATTTTATAAGTCCGATGAGACGTCTTATCGTTTGGCGCTCGCCGGCCGGCTCGTTAAACAAGCAAAGAAAACTCCACATTTTATGGATTCTGAGAAACATCCTACTTATATTACTACTCTTTTCTGAGACCTTTCCCGGTTTTTGATTTGGAGAGGTCTGCTAATTCGACAATTCCCACTAATATTACTATCCCTCACACGGTAGTAAAGGTACCTATATCTCCATGATCCCACATCATCCTTGAAAATGAAATGTGAAAGTAGGTTGTATGTGAACTTGTCTTGAGAAAAAAAACATGACTGTGGTGAGTGAGTTCCTCTTGCTCGCGGGATTTTGACTGACTGAACAATGGAAAAAGAAGAAAATAAAAAGCTAGACGGGCCGGCCGCAAATTTGGCCGGACATAAGGTGAAAAACAAACCGGCCAAGTGCGTGTCGGGCCACGTGCAGTGTAGGGTTCCGTAGTTGCAAATGACAACTTTGAGTTCACACTGTTCACACTCGCGCTTCACAGTTTAACGACCAAAAACATCTAACAATGAAAATTGCATGAAATTTTACATTTTCGAGTACATTTTATAAGTTGGTTGCCTATAACTTTTTAGTTTGTACTTAGTACTCAGCTCTGATAGTTTTCCTTTCAACTTCAGTATATATAGTACTTCTGTAATTTTTTTCACGTATCTATATATAACCGTTTAGCAGATAGAGGGGTGGACACTTACCTCTAACAAAAATTTGCACTTTAAAACCAAAAATTTCGGAAACGGATCCCTAAATCGAAAAGTGGTGTGGTCAACCTCACAATATTTTTTAAAGACCTATTTAACGATACCCCACACAATGGGTAAATAGAGAAAAAAAATTACTCCCCCATTTTACTTGTATGGGAGCTACCCTAAAAAAAATTTTTGTTCTTAATATTTTTCTACCACTTTTTTGGCATGATTAATATACATACCCATACCAAATTACAGTTTTCTAGTACTTATAGTCTCTGCGTTAAACCGCGGACGGTCAGACAGACAGACAGACAGGCATGGCGAAACTATAAGGGTTCCTTGTTTACTACGGAACCCTAAAAACCCACTGTCTAGCTTTGTCCGGACAGATGGTACCTCTAAACACGAGAGACTTTTGACCACAACTGCGTTCCAGTTTAAAATCATATTCATTGTATCAACATCAGGTCTTTTAGCTCCACTGCAGGAGCACGACTCTCTCTAATAATTATATAATTACAATATAATATAAATAGATTTATAAGACCTTTTAAAATGGAACGGAATGTTACCCGCTCAGCATACATACATAATACGATTCCTTTGAACCCCTTGAGACAAATCAAACAGTCCTTCTGTTTTCATCGAATCAATCGTGAAGTGGATTAGACTTCCGACGAAACAGCCTTTTGTCATGTCACCGAGTTTATGGATACGAATACAACTTATTATATGTTCTTGACATACAAGTACGTTTCATAATTCTGAGAATAGGTACGCAACATACATGAAAAACGATGTAGAGTGTAGAGAGACTTTTCGACATATTAGCGTACAATACAGCTCAAAGTGTGGTTCCCGGCAGAGTAGAATAGGACCACTCCAAGTCCTCCCGTTGATGTCGTAAAAGGCGACTAAGGGAACACAAGCACACAAGGTAAACAAAGCTTCAAAACATAAAAAAAAACCTCTCCGACCCGTCTGGCCAGCGTGGAGAGTGTAGGCCAAATCCTCCGACTGCTCTGGCTAATATATGGCTCTGGTAGTCAGAGAGGGTCGTGCTCCTGCAGTGAAGACTAAATAAGACCTGATGATGATGACAATGACAGCTCAAACAAATTGTTACTTTTCAAACACCATATTTAACGTAGGTATCTATATGGCGAAAAATTTCGCCATATAGATACCTACGTTAGATCGTGTTTGCTTTTTTATTGTGTGTGTAAAACAATGGACTAAATAATACATTGCACTACCTGCAACATAGACAGTATAACATTTCAGACTTTTTGTCGGGTCGTTGAGTTCCCTGTAATATGGTTGAGCTCTGTGATGGCTGATCCATACGTCAACTCGTGAACGGGCGCTGTCAGGGGACTGGTCTGCTCGGCCTCTTTGAGACTACTCTATATATCCTATGTTGTTTATTATCATTGTACACTCGATCGTTAACATAAACATGATCCAAAAATAAAAAATCTATATATATTGTAACATGAGAACAGAAAAAAAAAGAAAGAAAAAAACAATAAGGATATAAATATATAAACACACAAAGCCCTTCAGGCGAGTAGGCGACCAAAACTGTTGAAAAGAGTTTCTTTCGGCGTTCCTTCTCTCCCTGTAGCTTTTTAACAATTAATTAAATACATATTATCTAAGAAGATAATTTTAAATATCATCATCATCAGGTCTTTGTAGTCTCCACTGCAGGAGCACGACCCTCTCTGTACTACTAGAGCCATATACGAGTATTAGCCAAAGCAGTCAGAGGATTCAGTCTCCATGCTGGCCAGACTCTTTGATGTTTAAAAGTAATTTGTTTAGCTTGTGTTTCCTAAGTCGCCTTCTACGACATCCACGGGAAGACTTGGAGTGGTCCTATTCTACTCTGCCGGGAACCACACGGCGTAATTTTAAATATGATATGACGTAAAAAAGTACCTGCAAAAGCCTTTTTTCTGAATTAATGTTTTGACTTTGATTTTATTTTGACTACTTGCAACATAGACGAGTTACTTCTTACATGAGTTTCCAGTTGCGTTTTAGACGAGTTGCTATCGTTGACTACTTGCGTTTGCGACCATCCGATATTAACTTCTTGTAAATGTAGAGACACATCTGGCGAATGGGTTCTATTATCTAATCGACGAAATACTTTGTAGTTGAGATGATCACCCGATAAACGTTCGTAATCTATCTAATTATAAGAATATTTCACGTAAGTAAATGGAACGCCGGCAAGCCACGCGCTACTCTATGGAAATTCAAAGAATTCGTCTTTATATCTTATAGATTAGGCACAACCTTGAACTAAAGGGCTATAATAATAAGCTGCCTTTGTCCAGAATTGTTTGTATATTTAGCAGGTGCATAATTTATTGTTTTCATCTCAACATTATCTACTCGTGCGGTATCTTTTTACTACGCCTCAATGATTAGTACTAAATGTCTGCATAGTAATCATGTCATAAATATGCATTAAAAAATATTAAGTAGGTTAGATTTATACACTGTAAGTTTTTTTAACCGGTTAAGTTTTATTTTAACTCCCGCTAATTCTCGAAACACATTTTGAGCGTATTTTCATATTTGTGTAACATCTATAACTTTCAATGTGTCTGCAATTTAAATCCCATAACTGACCGTAAAAATCACCGTAATCTACTTATTCACTCGATTCATAACACCGATTCTAATAAAAAGTAACATAAAAAAATCAACAATATTGCGTTACAAAACTGATATTCTAACGTAAGCCAACAATACTCACCTACATATAAAGTCAACACTCCACGTAAATATGTGCTAAATAACGAAGCGTCATATTCAAAACCAAATTCCACTGTTTCCTTCGAACAACCACAATTAACTTATCACGAAGTATTTAGGATAGTTTACACTAGTTACCACACACACATACACACTTTCAAAATGTTAGAACTGCGTGTTAGAAATTAGAATTTATATTTTACTATAACGTCGTAGAGCGTCTACGAGAACTACGTTACGGTTTCGTAGCAAGTGGCTACGGGCTGAGACGTGCCGGCGAGCAGGCATGCGATTCACGACTGGCGGGCTAAACACCTATAGGTACCGTTCAAGCCACGCTATACCCACCTAGGGTTATTTGTAAACAGCGCCTTACCGCGCGTGGCTGTTATCATGCCATCGCTGATTGACTGATAAATATCACACTGAGCCGTAACGTCATATGTGTGGTGCAATTTGTGCGGCTTTTTTATTGAGTGCAGTAATGTCGGGCGGTCATTTGTGTGGTTTTTAATGGTGGTGAGGTGCAGTTCAGTTATGATGGACAGTGTAGATTTAGCGTTTTTAATCATCTTACTAAAAGATTATTATTATTAAATTATATATATTAAATAGATTATTAAGAGTTATTTAGTTTCACCCACAGCTATTTCTGTGGTATCACTTGAAGACCTATAAGTAGGTATAGGTGTGTAAAATGGATTGGATTGTGACTTTCGTTACAGACTTGTGATTGTGAGTTGATAAAAGGAATTTGGGTCTCAACTATAATTAACTTTATTAAAGCGCTAGAAGAACTTCCCCCTGGTCATGACTTGCCTTGGCCCATTTGGAAGTCCCTTAACAGGCTCCGAACACAAGTAGGCCGTTGCAAGGATAACCTTGCCCGATGGGGAATGATTGTTTCTTCGCAAAATGTCTGCCGGTGTGGTTTCTCTCCTCAAACTATGGCGCACCTACTCACATGCCCCGAGTGCCCAAACACCTGCACGAGGGACGATCTACTTGTGGCAAACGATAGGGGTACTCAGGTAGCCCTTTATTGGAGCGACAAAATTTAATTTAATAATAAACGTACCATCGACACGCTAAGAAGAAGAAGTTGGTGGAAGTGATACCACACTGAAATTGGCGTAGATAGCATATGTGACACCCATTATACCTACTGATTAAAAATCATATTACACTTATTTACAGGGCGATTTGCTGGATCTAGGTCACACCATTGTCACGGGGTGCAAATCGCCTTGTACCTTTTTTTGTGGGTAGCCCCGTCATGGCTACGCTACTGCACACTGAGCACCCAAGATTGACGGCGTGCAAGAAAGAAAGCATACTTTTTAGGGTTCCGTAGTAAACAAGGAACCAGAATGTCTGTCTGTCTGTCTGTCTGTCTGTCCGTCCGCGGTTTTACGCAGAGACTATAAGTACTAGAAACCTGTAATTTGGTATGGGTATGTATATTAATCATGGCAAAAAAGTGGTAGAATAAAATCTTGAAAAAAAATTTTTTACCCATCGTGTGGGGTATCGTTAAATAGGTCTTTCAAAAATATTGTGAGGTTGAGAACCTCTAACAAAAAAATTTTTTCTCCATTTCTTATTTTCTTTATTTAATAAATAAGGTAAAATAGCATTGTGAATGCAAAATAAAATCCCATATAAAGTACGGTTATAAATTAGATACGTGAAAAAAAATAGAGCAGTAGTATATATACTGAAGTTGAAAGGAAAACTATCAATGCTGAGTACTAAGTACAAACTAAAAAGTTATAGGTAACCAACTTATAAATTGTAAAATTTCATACTATTTTCATTGTTAAATGTTTTTGGTCGTTAAAAACTGTAAGGTGCGAGTTGTGAATAGTGTGAACTCAAAGTTGTCATTCGCAACTACGGAACCCTACACTGCGCGTGGCCCGACACGCACTTGGCCGGTTTTTTTTTAAATATGAAATGGGTTTTGCTCTTGACTATCATCTAGCCCAGAGGCAAAGATAGGCAATAATGTAGCAGACATTGATGTCTGTGGTTCTTAGGACCATTGTGAGTTCGCTGCAAAACATATTTTTTAGAATTAAACAGACTCTACTCTACAAAACATTTATTTTCATAGAAACTATCATGGAGATATATTTACTAAACTTTCGTGGAAACTATCGTAATCCTAATCCTTGCTTCCTAACTAATATTATAAATGTGAAAGTGAGTTTGTTTGTTTCTTTGTTTGTTACGCTTTCACGCTCTATCTACTGAACTGATCATCATGAAATTTTGCATAAACATAGGTTAGGGTACTGAGAAGGACATAGGCTACATATCACGCGGGCGGAGCCGCGGGTAACAGCTAGTATAAAATAAGTTCTATATGGGGACTTCTTGGCGGGAATTTTGACGGACTACACGGTGTTTGTTTTGGATTGTTATGCTAATTGTTTCTAGTGGACTTTATAATGTGAAATCGGTGTAATTTGGTGTTATAAATGCCCATGTCCGACCATGAGCAATATGTGGGATAACTAAAACAAACTGCCGTAGTGTGGCTGTAGTGAACAAGGCGGACGAAGGGTAATATAGGGCCTATATAGTTTCAAATAATTTCTCCGTTTTCTTTCACATGGGGGTAGCGCTAGACTTACGTATCCCCTCAATTCAATTCAATATCAATGATATCAAAAATTCAATATTCAGAATATAATATATGATTGTAGTAATAGCTATGGCTTTGATAATATTATAATCAAGGAGCTATGGCTAGTTACAATGTTAGCGCTGAACAAAGAAATCCAGTCCAGTCGTGTTCGCGGATTTACTAACTTATCTTGCAATGCCGGCCGACATTGTTTGACTAAGTATTTGGGCCGCTGGATCAGATACTTTTCCACTTACAATTTTAGTTTTCATTTAGTTTTATTTTCTGCTTCTTTTTAGGGTTCCGTAATAAACTAGGAACCCTTATAGTTTCGCCATGTCTGTCTGTCTGTCCGTCCGCGGTTTTACTCAGAGACTATAAGTACTAGAAAGCTGTAATTTGGTATGGGTATGTATATTAATCATGGCAAAAAAGTGGTAGAAAAAATCTTGAAAAAAAAATTTTTTAAGCTCCCGTACAAGTAAAGTAGGGGAGTATTTTTTTTCTCTACTTACCCATCGTGTGGGGTATCGTTAAAAACGTCTTTGAAAAATATTGTAAGGTTGAGAACACCATTTTTTGATTTAGGGATCCGTTTCCGAAATATTTGGTTTTAAAGTGAAAATTTTTCTAGAGGTACGTGTTACTTACCTCTAACAAAAATTTTCACCCTCTATCTGCTAAACAATATTTTTTTACCTCAAACGGCCTCTTTATCAAAAACACTAATTAAAGCTTCTCGTTCTCACTTTAAACTATAAACAATAATTCATTTAAGGATTATGAATTATTGGGCCTCATTAAGGCCTCACAGAACATTTTTTTAGTAATTTTTTCATTTGCATTCAAATAAGGTATCTGTCTCTCTCTCTCTAGGTCTATGCAAATCCCAATTGATGTCGCACGAGGTAAAGGTTCAAGCTTCTTCGAGTAATTAGAAAACATACATAAACAAAAGCTATCGACGATTTTTTTAATGGAATTTTTGGATGGCTCCAAGTGAACTTTCGCTACTTCACCGAGCATTTAAGGCCCCCAACCTGTCACATCAGAAACAGGGAGAAACCCACTTCGGCTTTGGGCGTTGCCTGTGTGTGCAAGGCTGAGGTACCAAACTCTCATATGCCTGATGGCCGCCTCGATGAATTAAGAACCTTTTTAGGGTTCCGTAGTAAACAAGGAACCCTTATAGTTTCGCCATGTCTGTCTGTCTGTCTGTCTGTCTGTCTGTCCGTCCGCGGTTTTACGCAGAGACTATAAGTACTAGAAAGCTGTAATTTGGTATGGGTATGTATATTAATCATGGCAAAAAAGTGGTAGAATAAAATCTTGAAAAAAAATTTTTTTTAGGGTAGCTCCCATACAAGTAAAGTGAGGGAGTAATTTTTTTTTCTCTATTTACCTATTGTGTGGGGTATCGTTAAATAGGTCTTTCAAAAACATTGTGAGGTTGAGAGCACCATTTTTTGATTAAGGGCTCCGTTTCCGAAATATTTGGTTTTAAAGTGCGAATTTTTGTTAGAGGTAAGTGTCCCCCCCTCTATCTGCTAAACGGTTATATATAGATACGTGAAAAAAATTACAGCAGTAGTATATATACTGAAGTTGAAAGGAAAACTATTAGAGCTGAGTACTAAGTGCAAACTAAAAAGTTATAGGCAACCAACTTATAAAATGTACTGGAAAATGTAAAATTTCATACAATTTTCATTGTTAGATGTTTTTGGTCGTTAAACTGTGAGGTGCGAGTGTAAACAGTGTGAACTCAAAGTTGTCATTCGCAACTACGGAACCCTACACTGCGCGTGGCCCGACACGCACTTGGCCGGTTTTTTTTAGTCAGTCGATTATAAAATTAACGACATTACCACCTCAACCTAAAAGTAACCATCTGATTATTAGACCAGCTGGCAAAAATCAATATCATTTACTGTATGTGGGTGCTTTCCTTATTATTATTATTTAATTCTATTCATACAAACATACATCATCATATATACATCATCAATCATCATACATAATCATCACCCAACAATATTTTATTATCCATATATACTAGCATACAAATATACATACAATGCCATACATACATCTATCTTTCATTTATTATTCCCATTCATACATCTTACATACAGACAGATAAAATAATACACAAGCGTCACCGCGGGCAACTCGTTGTATGCGGTGAGGAATGCGGCCGCCACCACATTCGTATAGCTATAGGTAGGCTGCGCGTGCGCCAGCCGCCTGGCCGCTAACGCTCGGTCTCACAACCAGTCGGAATCTCGCAGTGCGACGCGAAGCCTGTGTCGCTCGTAGCCTTGCCGTGCGCTTTAACCGCTAAGCTTGTGACGCCGCGTAAATACTTACCTGTTGTTTTTCACCGCTTACTCTGTAATCCTTCTTAGAACTTTCTTCTTTCTATCTTGTGCTATATCTTGGACTGTGCTTTCTTCTATTGTACTTACCTGGACTTTGTGCTTCGCTGTAAATACCTTCTGTCTTTAAATATATCGGCTTTTGTGGACTTATCGCATTATTATTACATCACCATCCCCTCAGTGGTGACCCTAGGATTTATACTTGAAGACTAGTATAACAACACGATGAGCAGTCGAAGTGGAAGTGATAGCGATACCACCGTGAACAAAAAGCCACGCTCTCGTAAAGTGAGGGCGGAAGGTACGTCAACTACGCAACCAGCAACGTTTACCACAGTGAAGATACCTCCATTTTGGCCCGAAAAACCGGCAATTTGGTTCGCACAGGTAGAATGCCAATTCGCAATTGCAAAAATCACTGACGATGCTACTAAGTTCTTTCACATATTGGGTTCGCTGGAAAGAACGTACGCGGCGGAGGTTGAAGATATTTTAGTAGGTACGCCCGACTACATCCGACTCAAAGATGAGCTGATTAAGCGACTTTCCGTATCTCGTGAGAACAAAGTAAAACAGCTACTCATGCATGAAGCGCTCGGAAGCCGCAAGCCTTCACAGTTTCTACGCCACCTGCGGCACCTTGCAGGTCCAGAAGTACCAGAGGACTTTATTAAAACTATCTGGACAAGCCGTCTGCCGACAAGTATGCAACCTATCGTAGCGTCTCAATCAACCCTGTCCCTCGATGCCCTAGCAGATCTCGCCGACCGCATCAATGACATTGCCCAGCCCGCAGCCCAAGTTGCAGCAGCCACAGCAGCATCTTCACCCATCAGCGAGCTGACACGTCAAGTATCGGAACTGACAAAGCAAGTTAGTGCATTAACAGCCCAGGTCAACGGTCGATCTCGGTCCCGTCAGAGACAGGACAGAGGAGGACGCGAACGATCATCATCACGCAGGTCGAATTCAAATTATAGAAAATTCCCTGTGTGTTGGTACCACTTCAAGTTCCAGTCACAAGCCAGGAGGTGCATCCAGCCATGCGACTTCAAGAAACCGGAAAACTCCGCGGGCAGTCAGTGATGGCGACCGACGATTGCCACAGCCAGACCGGTCGCCTGTTCGTCACTGATCGTGCGTCAAATATAAGATATTTAGTGGATACCGGGAGTGATTTGTGTGTGTACCCAGTGTCCGCGTGTAGTGAGCCTCGTAGCAAAACTACTTATCAACTCAGTGCTGCTAATGGTTCTGCCATTGATACGTACGGTTACATACAACTAAAATTAAATTTAGGGTTACGTCGCGATTTTCCATGGCGCTTTGTCGTAGCCGACGTCACAAAGCCTATTATAGGTATAGACTTTCTTGAATATTACAGACTTATGGTCGACGTAGGTAACCGTAGACTCATCGATGGCACAACTAATATTAGCACTGTAGCTTGTACTGTTAAACCTAGTTTAATATCGAGCGTCAAGATCTTGACTGGTTTTTCTTACAGTAACTCTAATAGATATCTTGCAATTTTAGATCAATATCCTGAGATTACACGCCCCGCCGGTACTCCGAGTCTCGTTAAACACCACACTACACACCACATACGTACCACTCCAGGTCCTCCAGTTTCATGTCAGCCGCGAAGACTTGCTCCTGAAAAACTGAAGATAGCCAAACAGGAATTTGAGGTAATGCTAGCCAATGGTACAGCCCGTCCATCAGACAGTCCCTGGGCATCGCCTCTCCATCTGGTATCGAAGAAGGATAATGGTTGGCGCCCCTGCGGGGATTATCGGTTGCTCAACGCACGCACCATACCTGATATGTATCCTATCAGACATATTCACGATTTTTCCCACCACTTATCTGGTTGTAAGTACTTTTCAACAATAGATTTAGTTAAGGCTTATAATCAGATCCCTGTGGAAGAGCAGGATATTCCCAAGACGGCCATTACCACACCTTTCGGTTTGTACGAATTCCCGTTTATGGGATTTGGTCTTCGAAACGCAGGCCAAACCTTTCAGAGGTTTGTTGATGAAATGACCCGTGGCCTTGATTTTTGTTACCCATTTTTGGACGATTTCCTGGTGTTTTCCAGGACTCAGGAGGAACACGAAAGTCATTTACACCAAATTTTCACCCGCATGAGAGACTACGGCGTTTTAGTCAACACTGCTAAATGTGTTTTCGGTGTGAATGAGGTAACATTTCTTGGCTACACTATTTCCGAAACCGGCACCAAACCTCTGGAAGACAAGGTCCAGGCGATCGTGGATTTTCCCGCTCCGAGAACGGTAAGAGAACTCAGACGATTTTTGGGTATGGTGAATTTTTATAGGCGATTTATACCTAATGCCGCAAAAATCCAAGCACCCTTAAATGCCCTTCTCGTCGGAGTAAAAAAACCCTCACAGCCAGTAGACATCAGCGGAGATTCGCTACAAGCTTTTGAGGACTGCAAGAAAAGCCTTTGTACAGCAGCTCTTCTCTCACACCCTAAGCCTGGTGCTAAATTAGGACTCGTCACTGACGCTTCTGACATAGCGATAGGTGGAGTTCTACAACAGTTACAGGATGGACACTGGCAGCCTCTAGCATTCTTCTCGCGTAAGTTGAGCCCCTCTCAAAGGAAATACTCACCATATGATCGAGAGCTTCTTGCGATCTATGAGAGCATTAAGTATTTTCGTCATATGCTAGAGGCTACCCACTTTACGGTGTATACTGATCACAGGCCGCTTTGTTATGCATTCCATCAACGGAAGAGTAACTGCACGCCTCGTCAGTACAGGCACCTAGACCTGATATCGCAATTTACCAGCGATATACAGCACATCTCAGGCCGAGACAACATGGTGGCAGATACTCTTTCGCGGGTGGAAGAATTACAAGCACCTGTTGATTTGGAAGTATTGGCACACTCCCAATCTACCGATCCTGAACTCGCAGATTGTCTTAAAGGTGAGAGCTCCCTTCGTCTTGTTAAACGAGATATTCCTGGCAGTCGAAATGCATTGTACTGCGACGTCAGTACGCCGACAGCCAGACCTTTTGTCCCTAAGAGCCTACGCAAGCAAATATTCAACTGTTTGCATTCCATGAGTCATCCCGGTGCTAACGCTACTGCTCAACTCATCGCAGATCGTTATGTTTGGCCACATATGCGCAAGGAGTGCCGAGATTGGTCTAAGGCGTGTTTAACCTGCCAGCGCACTAAGGTAACTAGACATGTCGCATCGCCATTGGACACACACGACTTACCTTTAGCGCGTTTTAAATACGTCCATATAGACCTGATCGGACCCTTACCTCCATCCGGAGACTATCGTTATTGCCTGACAATCGTCGATCGCTTCACGCGATGGCCTGAAGTTGTCCCCCTAACGAATATCTCCGCGCATACGGTGGCCCAAGCATTCATATCGTGCTGGGTATCCCGATTCGGCTGTCCTACCGATATCGTTACAGATCAAGGCAGACAGTTTGAATCGGAGCTGTTCCAGCAGTTGTCAAAAACCATAGGTTTTAAACATCGCAGGACCACAGCATACCATCCGCAGTCTAACGGTCTGGTTGAGCGTTTCCACCGGCAGCTCAAGTGTGCAATTACTTGCCATTCTGATCCTAACTGGACGGAATCACTACCGTTCGTGTTACTAGGTATCAGGAGCGTTTTCAAAAAGGACCTAAAATCATCGTCAGCGGAGCTTGTATACGGAGAACCTCTTCGGCTCCCCGGTGAATTTTTTGACAAAAGTAATACCGTGCAGACCACTGATATTACTGATTTCTCAGCCCGCCTACGGTCTTTGGTCGAAAACATTCGTCCTGTACCTACGCAACACCATGTTTCCCCTAAAATATTCATTTTCAAAAGTCTTGCTACCTGTAGTCACGTTTTTCTAAGAGAAGAAGTACTACGTGGTGCATTAAAACCTGCTTATACCGGCCCCTATGAGGTTATCAAGAGGGACCCTAAATTTTATAAAATACGTGTCAAAGGTAAGGACGTGACAGTATCCGTCGACCGCCTTAAGCCGGCCTTTATGCTGTCCGACGATGATGTTGACCGTACCAATCACCAAGCAGATTCACAGGTAACACATCCGCAACTTTCACATCAACACTCACCACCACCTGCAGAGGTCGTGCGTACAACAAGATCGGGACGTCGGGTAAGGTTCCCTGACTATTATCGCCCGTAGACACGGTCTCTGGAGGGGAGTGATGTGGGTGCTTTCCTTATTATTATTATTTAATTCTATTCATACAAACATACATCATCATATATACATCATCAATCATCATACATAATCATCACCCAACAATATTTTATTATCCATATATACTAGCATACAAATATACATACAATGCCATACATACATCTATCTTTCATTTATTATTCCCATTCATACATCTTACATACAGACAGATAAAATAATACACAAGCGTCACCGCGGGCAACTCGTTGTATGCGGTGAGGAATGCGGCCGCCACCACATTCGTATAGCTATAGGTAGGCTGCGCGTGCGCCAGCCGCCTGGCCGCTAACGCTCGGTCTCACAACCAGTCGGAATCTCGCAGTGCGACGCGAAGCCTGTGTCGCTCGTAGCCTTGCCGTGCGCTTTAACCGCTAAGCTTGTGACGCCGCGTAAATACTTACCTGTTGTTTTTCACCGCTTACTCTGTAATCCTTCTTAGAACTTTCTTCTTTCTATCTTGTGCTATATCTTGGACTGTGCTTTCTTCTATTGTACTTACCTGGACTTTGTGCTTCGCTGTAAATACCTTCTGTCTTTAAATATATCGGCTTTTGTGGACTTATCGCATTATTATTACATCACCATCCCCTCACTGTATTTGTGATTGATCATTAATTGTACATTATTTCTAAGTTTGTTTGTTTTTCGTATGTGTAAGTGGCCAACACTGGTGTCAGATTTTTCAAGCTGCCTTAAGGCATCTGACGTAGCTTAACGACTGCCATCAACGATGACAGCCGGGACCAACGGCTTAACGTGCCTTCCGAAGCACGGAGGAGCTCGAGATATTTTTATGCCACTTGCGGTCACCCACAATAAGGGACTGCACCAGGAGTTGCTTAACTTACGTAAGCGCTCACAGAGCTCACACCCACTGGACCATCGGGCTCCTCATTTCTATAAATGGTAAGTAGGCTTTGAGAAAGTTTTAGGGTGTTAAAATAAATGTTTATACAAGTTAATGGCAAACTAACTATCTCTCATTCCAAGGTGAAACACCTAATATTCTTAGGCTATATAACGTGTCGTCCAAACGTAGAGCCTATAAGGTTGGTTTACGCAAGCAGGCGGATGTAATAATTTCAAAGCACATCATCATCATCATCAGGTCTTCATTAGTCTCCACTGCAGGAGCACGACCCTCTCTGTACTACCAGAGCCATATTATTAGCCTGAGCAGTCAGAGGATTTGGCCTACACTCTCCACGCTGGCCAGGCGGGTTGGAGAGGTCTCTTGATGATTATAAGCTTTGTTTAGCTTGTGTTTCCTAAGTCGCCTTCTACGACATCCACGGGAAGACTTGGAGTGGTCCCATTCTACTCTGCCGGAAACCACACGGCTAACGGCGGCTTCAAAGCACAAAAAGATGGCAATTATAACTCTATCATCTTCCACTGAGTCAAAGAGGGAGTTAAAAGTCATAAATGTATTAGTAGCAAGTACGTCATGCAGCGGAGATTGTTTCGGAAAGCTGCAAGGGGCACATTATCGGCAGACCCACCCATTTTATTTGTAAAATATGAGGACTGCAGCATAATATTCTTATATTTATAAGTTTACTTATTAATAAAATACACTTAGAACGTTCAAACGCCCTCGCCTTAAACGCCCGGTGAAGAAGCGAAAGTTCACTTGGAACTAGGTTCATAGAATAGTAAGAAAATGTAAACATGTTGCCAAATAAATTAAAAACACAAAAAGATAGTTTAACTCTCTCATTCTCTACAGAGGGAGGTAAAAATCATAAATTAGTAGCAAGTACGTCACGCAGCGGAGATTGCTGCGGAAGGCTGCGAGGGACACATTATCGGCAGACCCGCTCGTTTTATTTGTAAAATATGAGGACTGAAGCAAATTATGTTTCAGTCCGCATATTTATAAGTATTTTTGTACAATACACTTACATATAAATATAGAAATAATTAAATAAAATAAATAAATATATACGGACAAATCACACAGATTGAGTTAGCCCTAAAGTAAGTTCTTAACTAAGACTTGTGTTATGGAATATACTTACTCAACGATACTTTATTTTATAACAAATACATATATAGATAAACATCCAAGACCCAGGTCAATCTGAAAAAAAGCATTTTCCATCTCGACCTGACCGGGAATCGAACCCGGGACCATCCGTGTCACAGTCTGGCATGTTGATCGCTGCGCCACGGAGCTCGTACAATGAATAATCAAAATACTGTAAGTAAATGATTTTGATTACTGACAGATGGATAAATTTTTAATGATAATTTAGTAATAGACCGACTTCAAAAATAATCCCGTTTTCCATTATGATCTGACCGGAAATCGAACCCAAGACCACTGTAGCAGGCTGGCGAGTTAACCGCTGCGGCACGGAGGTCATTTGTTAAGTTGAACGCGGTAACGCGCCCTCTCTGAAGTACACCATACTTACCTGTAGTCTCTAAGAAAAACCATGGCGCTAGTAGATCACTGGACCATGTGGTCTCAACGCCTTAATCGTACGATTTGTTCTCATAGACTCGCATAGATGGCGCCACTCGAAACTACACATACACAACAGTCATTATCATTATCTACCGTATTATGAAAATATAAAAACATGATTCACAAAATATATCTTATTAAAAATCAAAACAATATTTTAGGCATAATATTTTAAAATGACAACGTATATTTAGTAAGTTAAAGGCTAACGCCAATTACCGCCATCTAGTATCGACTACCAAGCAACTCTCCTGCGCCATACATTCGCCTGCTTTTCGCAACCTTAATTTGGTCCAATATTTTTGTATGAGGTAGGCAGTCTATTACGTTAGTATTATATTGTCTTTGACTGGACGAATAAAATAAGAGCCAAGCTACAGTAAAGCCGGAACGCAGACCCCTTCTCCAAAGTGTTACGCATGGCGGCTAGGTAGGTACTGCTGGGATTACTTATCACTGAAAACCACGAGAAATAATAATTAAGTAGCCAGTAGCCCCACATTTTTGTACACTGTAGATACTACACTATTCTGACAAGGCTACTGGGAAATAAACTTGTACTTAGGTACCCAAATCAATCGATCTCAACTGTCTAAGAAACCCAACACTGAATGGATTCACTGTCAAGGAAAACAAAGGTTACAAATACAAATAGTACAGAAATAAATGTTGTCGTGTAAATAATAATAATACTTATATATTATGGCTCTGATAGTACAGAGAGGGTCGTGCTCCTGCAGTGGAGACTATAAAAGACCTGACGAAGATGAAGAAGTATAAATAAAAAAATTATAAAATATATAGTGATAAATCACACAAATTAAGGTACAGTCAGTTGTGACCTTGCATCGTAGGATACTAACTCAACGATACTATCATACACATCGAATTCATACGCAAATCATGCAAATTACAAATATTTTGTTGTAATCGACATGTTATAATTGATGTTTCTCCGTCTCGACCGAGTCGATCAGGAACGGGAATTCGGAAATAAGTGAACAGTACTTATCGTCATCATCATCATTATCAGGTCTTTTTTAATCTACACTTCAGGAGCACGTCACGAGCACGAATTTGGCCTCCACTTTCCACGCTGGCCAGCCGGGTTGGAAAGGTCTCTTTGATAATCACAAGCCCTGTTTAGCTTGAGTTTCCTAAGTCGCCTTCTACAGAATCCACGCGAAGACCTGGAGTGGTCCTTTCTACTCAGCCGGCAACCACACGGCATGACAGAAAGACATGAACAGCGCCTGTCTTAATAGCAATAATTTTTTTTTTTTATTTAGCCTGCTTTTGTGTCCCACTGCTGGGCAAAGGCCTCCCCTTCTTTTCCCCACTGATCCCTATCCAATGCAGCTTGCTGCCAAATAATATATACATAAAAATCTGGACTCTACCACAGCTGAGGATGCGACCAGGAACAAGCTCGGATGAAAAAAGACGAAAAAGCTTTTTGCAAAATGTACAATGAGGAATAAATGAGTTAATTTTAACCGTATTTCTTCTCTGTTACTTTAATTGTTTGTGCACGGAACGAACAAGAATTCGGCTAATATTTTGGCTCTATTAGCTGTTGGTGGGTAATAATATTATAGGTACCTAGTACATGACGGGACGGCAAAAAGAGCGATTTTTTAGTTCTTATGTAGGTATTATGTGTGCGCGTTTATTTTCTTTAACGTAAGTTTTATATGCCCCAATGGATTTGTACGTATGAGATATCGTTAGAATCTTTACATACTTCCAAATGTCATAGGCTAATATTTCGCAGAAAGTCATGTTTTTTTCAAGGATTGCTTATGTTGTATTGTACTTAAGAAGGATCATAATATCTCTCAATATCCTTATGATGGTATTGGACTTAGTAGAGAAATACGTTGTGGACAACAAAAAAGGAAATTCATTTAGGAACATAGGTACACACTTAGAGTATCAATATAACTATATTTATACTTTAAGGGTACACAATATCCAGACTACATAATCCCTCCTCTGGACGGTCGGCTAAACTTCGAGAAGTTCCAGTTAAAATTATTTTTCACCAGTGGCAGCCTTGAAAGGAACGTTCAGAAACGTCAATATATAATACTGCCAAGTCAAAATAATGTAAAACGTTTACGTATTTCTACCTCGACGTATGTATTCTGAAACCAGCACCGTAATACGAAATTATATTTTGATTTGACGTTTATGTCATTCAGCGACAAGCGAAGAATCAAAACGCACTTTTGTGAACTGAACGGACGGAGCGCATGGAAATTATTTTTGATAAAATAACAAAATGGCTGCAGTTAAAACTACAGAAATAAATAAAGAGGAAATCGTCGAAAATGGCGAGGAGGAGGAAGAGATTGAAGGTATAGAAGAGGCCGAGAACAAGGACCCCGCCAAGAAGAAGAAAAAGAAAAAAAAGAAGAAGAAGACAGGTTAGGTTTACTAATAGCATTCTTTTTAATTCCGCTAATTTGCGTCTCGTACCGGTTTATAACTTTAAATTTATGTTTAAAACTGATATTACGCATCCCATCACTATTGCGACGATATTCTTAGTGTCGTAATCGCATAAAAACTTCCATTTTAACTCGCACTATTTATACCTATTATCATTGAACTTTGTTGCCAATATAACCAGCTTATTGCATTTATTATTACTTGTTCAACAAGATGGCTAAAAGTAATTTCACTTAGTCTTATTCTTTAGGTAATAAGAAATTGTTTTCCATGCCTGTTATGAGAGTACAATCATAAGCATTCATATGACAAATACACATTGGATCTTAAGTAAATGTAAAAAGGTCTAAAATGGCATTCAATTGTAGATATATTGATGCCCATAAGGTGACTGTACACCTGAAACCACTAAATTTGGAAAACAGGTTATAAAAGTGAAACAAAAGTGGTAAGCCACTTTAGGTAGTGAAGTATTTAACATTTTATTCAATTCTCATGTTATT
The DNA here is from genome assembly GCA_963082605.1 of Rhodophaea formosa. NCBI lineage: Eukaryota > Metazoa > Arthropoda > Insecta > Lepidoptera > Pyralidae > Rhodophaea > Rhodophaea formosa. The sequence continues at coordinate 22,995,427 of OY720208.1, forward strand.
TTTAGCTGAAAATGAAGTCGTGGGTGATAACAAAACTGAAGTCACTGCAACCACAGAGAAAGTCAGTCAGCAGTCATTGTCTGTGGAAGAGTCCGCTGCGGAAGGCGAGGAAAAGAAAAAGAAGAAGAAGAAAAATAAAAGCAAAGGCGGGAAAGGCCCCACTAAGGAGCAAACTAATCCTCCGACAATACCAATCGCTGAGTTATATCCTGATGGTAAATATTTCATATTTTTACTGTTGTTTCATAGTATGTGGAAAACCCTGGGTTTTAAGGACTACAACTAAAGATGCATAGCAGAACATGCTCAGTAGGCCAATTTGCAAACTTTTCACAACTAATGTGTATGTATTTTTATCTTCGAGCAACACGGAAGGGAGTAGCCATACGCTGCATTCCCCTCTGTCAAGGTACAAGCCAAAATTAGGCATATGCATGTCTATGTGTTAGTTGTGTGTGACTCATCTGTACACAAATTATTTTTTCTTTTTATGTAATTTTTTGTGACAATGTCATAATTACTATCAAGTGACAGTTTAAGTTTTGTATGTAGGTGTGCGGAACTAAACTTGTGTGCACATTTCCCCCCGCAAAAAACGCCAGAAAAATTGTCATAGTAAATTGTTGCTTTGCCCACTCCCTCCGTCCGGTACGGAGGCCGTGTTGCTCGAAGATTTTTATAGACACTTAATAATCCTTTTTAGTTTATATATATTTTTAATGTAATTTTTTACCAAGGCTTCAGTACACTTGATTTAACTATGCCAACTTCATTGGGGACCTCTAGTATAAAATGTACCTTATACACCTCCATAAGAGATATACTGATTTTGCTGAATGTCACAATGGATTGCTCAACACATGCGTAGATACTCCAGCTTAGAACCTGTCTTGTATTACAAGTAGTAGTAAATTGACCACATTCCAGCAAGACATGTATATTATATCTTAAAAGGCCCATTTCAAGTTAGAATGGATGTTGAAGTGACCATCAAAACATGGTACACCATAGTTGCCAAAAGTTTGCAAATATGCCTGCAGATGTGAAAGACATTTTATTATTTATCAAAAAATCTCAGTTTATGAGATCTGTGTATTTATTTTAATCAAACTAGGTATGAAAACATGTGAATTTACCACTAGAGGTTTAACCCTTAATTTGGCGATGATCTGCCCAATATTACTAGTGAAGAGTCCATCAATGCTACAAAATCAAAATTCCTGCCAAATACCTGTAAAAATTAAATTCTATACATCCTTGACCTTAGAATTGAACTCAAGAGCCTTGAAATGGCAGTTTAACATGGTACAATCACACCACACATGCTGTCACATGATGTTGTAAACAACGCAGTAGGTATAACAATAATTTGTTTGTGACTGTAAACTTATGCCATTACACATTTTATCTTTACGAGAGTTAATCAACCTCTTGAGTCATCACTACATTTATTATTGTTTGTTACATTATCACCCTTACTTGATATGGCGAAATTTTGATTGTTCTGGGCCCTTAAAGGGGTGATTCAGCCCGTCGATATGAACCGTTTTTCCTATGGGACCAATGCTGGAAACTCAAATTTTATTTTGACATTTTCATACAAAAGTGTTCAGCCGCCCGGGCAATTTGTATAGGAATGTCGAATTTTTCTTCGAGTTTACAGCATTTGTCCCATAGGAAAAGTTGTTTATATTGACAGGCTGAATCACCCCTTTAATGGTCCGGAACGATCAAAATTTCGCCATTTACTTAACACCTGTTTATAACTATAAGCAGAGTTATGTTTTCAATTTTTTCTCCCATTTTTCGTCTATTTCCTCTTGATTCGTTCTTTCTTCTTGAGTCGTTTATTAACCAATTTGATTTAAATTGGCTATTTCAAATTTAATTTTTTTGAATAGTAATAAATTTGATATAGTTAATCATGTGCTATGTGTACAATATAAAACTCTAATATCGGTGGTTCCCAGTAATGGCTAAGCAGATTATTATGCAATTCAGTACATAGATTACTTTATTACTTGCACAATACAACAAAAAATCACTGAAGTTTTCAACTTGAATCTTATTTTATTTACAGGCAACTTCCCTGAAGGGCAAATTATGGAGCATGGGTATGCCGAAGGCATAGATGAGAGGACTGCCAAGGATCGCTTTTCAAGCGAAGAGAAGCGGGCTCTGGACAGGATGCATCAGGACATCTACCAAGAGATCAGACATGCTGCGGAGGCGCACAGACAGGTAATCCCCATTGGCCATACAGAACCTTAGCTACCTTCTCATTATTTGTTTTGGGCGACAAGTCCAAATATAAGAAGAAAAAAGTTTGTCATTAACTTTTATAAAGTAAAATTTGTATTGAAATAAGCTATGCTGAGGCTTACTGCTTACTGCTACCGTGGGCTATTTTCCACAATTAGGCCGCCCAAGCTATGCTGAGGCATATGCACCAATATTTCTTTCTCTTATCTTCAATGGGGCCGTTAATGTCTTACCTTGTACGTACTTACCCCATACCTTATTTACTCATACGCTGATTCCTGACATGTCTGTATGAGCTTCAGAATATATATTATCACCTTGTGTGTAGTGCCTGTAGGCCTGTAGCTCAGGATAAGCCGACCAAAACGGTTCAAATGCTTAATCAATTAACAAGTCACAGAGACACAAAATGTGAATCTTTGTCTCCTCCGATTCCTCTCATGCCCTACATAGTGGGCTAGATATCATCATCATTAGGTTGTCAGGTCCTACTCACGCAGCTCTTGTTAAGGTAGGCCCAACATAAAATAATAGGTCTGGTAGGTGCTCAGCAGAGAGGTAAAAAGGAGAGAACACAGATCAAAGTATTCAGATATTTTATGCTTCACTCATACTGATAGGGCCGCACTACACTGGATTGGCATGGGATGGCATCGGAAGCGACGCGTCATTTCAAAACAACCTTTATATTTAGTTACATAAGATGCATAACTGCTTGAACGTGGCTCGCCGGCCGGCCTCCTGGCGCGCACTCGCGCGGACTAGACGCCCGCGAGCGTGCAGCCGCCGTTTTGCATCTTATGTCACTAGACATATAGCTTGTTTTGAAATGACGCCTCGCTTCCGATGCCATGCCATGCCAATCCAGTGTAGTGCGGCCCTTACAGTGTTACTAGTAAAGTCTACTAGTAGAGTGTAGGTCACATATCCTATAGATATGTTTCTCTTTAAAGTTCAAATAACTTGTTTACTTTTAAAACTAAACACTTATTTCCTTATAAGATAACTTGTTTACTGATTTTACCAAGCACTTGCTTCTTTTCCTTAGACGCGCAAGTACATGCGGGACTGGATCAAGCCGGGTATGACCATGATTGAAATCTGCGAAGAGTTGGAGTCCACTGCGAGACGTCTCATTGGGGAAGACGGTCTGAAGGCAGGCCTTGCCTTCCCTACGGGCTGCAGCCGCAACCATTGCGCTGCTCACTACACGCCCAACACAGGTAAATCATGCCATAAATGCGTGTATTTATTTTTTAAAGTATGTAAGAATTAAAATATACCTACTGTCAAGTTGATAATTTTAGCAGACTGACGCGTTGGTTGTGAAAACATCATCAAATTCAGTTGTAAAGTACAACTACTTTTAATAGTAGTTATCTATCGGTCTTTTTGGAAATAATAGAATTATTTACACCATAATTTTATTGCCATTGAAGACCATAGTTACCAAATGGCTTAGCTAGACTAGACTCTATACACTGGCTAAAATAAGTTTCTGACAGTTTATTAAAAAAAAAACATCTGCCAGTATTTTCGATATTTCTAAATGAAGTGACGCATCTCGAACTTTCGCTTTAGTGGCGGTGCAGTGAGCGAGTGAAAAATCACCGATAATATTGCAGCGCGGATAATTTCGTTCAATTCTATTGGTTGATTTTTACCTCGCTTACAGCAGAGGACATGCAGTCTTACGCCAATTCTCTTTTTTCCAGGCGACACCACCGTCCTTGAATACGACGACGTGGTGAAGATAGACTTCGGCACGCACATCAACGGCCGCATCATCGACTGCGCCTTCACGCTGCACTTCAACCCGCGCTACGACCCGCTCGTCAAGGGTGTTCAGGAGGCCACTGAGGCCGGTATCAAGGCCTCAGGCATTGATGCCAGGCTCTGCGACGTCGGGGCTGCTGTTCAGGAGGTAAGAGAACACATAAGAGATACTGGTCACTTTAAGTCTGAAACAACACATAAAAGGTAACGGTGTCTTCAACCCGCGCTACAACCCGCTCGTCAAGGATGTTCAGGAGGCCACTGAGGCCGGCATCAAGGCCCCAGGCATTGACGCCAGGCTCTGCGACGTAGGAGCTGCTGTTCAGGAGGTAACAACACAATAAAGGTAGCGGTGATTTCAATCCGTGCTAAGACTTATGAAGTCTTTGGCTAAGACCTGCTAGTCAAAGGTATTTAGGAGGCCACCGAGACCAGCATTTAGGCCTCAGGCATCGATGCCAGGCTCTGCGACGATCATTTGTCTATGGCCTGAAATAGGTGCATCTGTAGCAAGCAAGGAAAAGCAAAGAGTTAAAATTACGGGTTTCTATTCTATCGGTTCTGGAACTACCACTCATGTTCCTACCTTGATTCTATGCAATTATCATACTGGACATGATTAGTCGCTAATGATGACCATACATGAATCAAACAATTAAAAATCTCTTAGAGAATTGTTTAAAGATTTTAATATTTTAACCTTACCTTCTCAGTACATATTTGTGAATATTATGTTTGTACACCATAATTTACATTTATATGAGAAAAATAGTGACATTCATGACCGAAACACAAGAAATAAAAATAGGTTGGCCACACCAGCTTTGCGATTGCAGAAAACTAAGCGTGCATTTATGGGTCTCGGAGCACGCTTCAAAAATAAAATTCCCGCAGAAATATCGGGTCTACCTTTACATAAGTTTAAAACTGCTGTTAAAAACCAGTTAGTAAAAAAGGCATATTATTGTATTCATGATTATTTAAATGATAAAAATGCGTGGCAGTAATTTAATTGATTATAATTTATTGTAATTAATATAAATAACATTAGAAATAAATAAATACTTGTAAAATATTGTAATCGAAGCCCTTCAGGCACGTGGGGCCAAGTCTGGATTGAGTTTCTTTCGGCGTATTCTTCTCACCAGTGGTCATTACGAAACGCTAGTAGTTTTTCGATTTTGCATATTAAAAATTAAAAATAATAAAGTAAAAAATATGACGTTCAAAAAAAGAGATACAATTATCCAATTTTGAATAAAAAAAAAACTAACATAAATACAGAGGAAATTAATTTTCAAACAATTTTCAGGTTATGGAGTCGCATGAAGTAGAGTTGGACGGGCAAGTGTATCAAGTCAAGCCCATACGAAACTTAAACGGACACTCGATTGGACCTTACAGTGAGTAAATATCTTACTGGCACATTACAATGAGGTGAACATCTTTGGTGAACTCACCTTGAAAATGGACTCCTAATGAGTCTGAAACTATAGTGGGCAATCCCGACAAAATGGCACGTTTGTGACCCATCTATACTATAATTATAACACACGAAACAAAAGCTACTCAAAGTTGATAAACATAATAAACCTCTCCAACTCGTCTGGCCAGCGTGAAGAGTGTAGGCCAAATCCCCTGACTGTTCTGGCTAGTGCTCATAATATATGTCATATATTATGAGCACTAGCCCGAACTGGTAGTACAGAGAAAGTCTTGCTCCCGCAGTGTAGACTAAAAAAGACCCGATGATGATCTATACTTTCCATACAAATTTATAAAGAGGAAAGATTTCATTGTGTGTTTGAATAGGAAGGTTTGTTTGATTACCATAGACTCCGAAACTATTGGACCAATTTTCAAAATTGTTTCACCTACAGAAAGCTAATTTAACTGCAGTTGACATAGGCTATAATTTTCACACACGCGGGGAAAATTGCAACTGTTAAATAAGCTTAATGTTTACAGGGATTCACGCCGGCAAGACCGTGCCCATAGTGAAAGGCGGCGAGACGACGCGTATGGAGGAGAACGAGTTCTACGCTATTGAAACCTTCGGCTCCACGGGCCGCGGCCAAGTGCACGACGACATGGACTGCTCGCACTACATGAAGAACTTCGACCAACAGTTCGTGCCGCTGAGGTGATTGTCTGTGTGTGTTAGTGGCAGTGCAGGGTTGATCAAATGCGGAGGTACAAGTTAAAGGGCCCAATATTTCTGTGAGGTCTTGTATGATAATGATGGTACTGGCCAATGCCGGGCTTATAAATATTACTGTGTTAATCCAGAACTGATTATTTGGCCAAATATCTGTTAGAAAAACAAGGATACATAGATAATGTAGTTTTGAATAGACAGTATCGAAAGAGTAAGATATACATGTATCACAGGCAACTGAAAAATTGTAGTGAGTGATTGGATTTAAGTATATTGATTCTCAGTTCTCTGGCAATATTTAGTTTATGAATCAGAATCCCTGATAGAATTTAGAATCGTTAGTAAAAAAAATTAGATTTCAAAATTAGAATTCTATCAGTATGCGGCCACAGTTACAGCCCTGTCATTTTCCTCATGGAGGTTTTTTTGAGTACAGTAAGCGGGGCATTTAGGGCACATTAGAAGGTAGCTCATTAACTGGACGTCGCCGCATTCGCACGTGCTATTACCGGAGAAACCCCACCTAACACCTTTAGTTTATACTTTACCACCTACTTCTTATCTGTTTTTCTTCTCAAGGTTGAATGGGAGAGGATGCTCTTAACATTAAGTCCACTTACTGTAGCTCTATGGGCTCAATAAGTTTTATAAATAAATAAAAATAACCCGGCTCTCCTGGCATCTTCCTAGCATAACCATTGGTATAAGACAGACACATTGAAAGCTCGTCCTAAAGCAAACGTTCTTACTTCCAGACTGCAGTCCTCAAAGCAGTTGCTGAACCTGATCAACAAGAACTTCGGCACGCTGGCCTTCTGCAAGCGCTGGCTGGAGCGCGCGGGCGCGGCGCGCTACGCCATGGCGCTGAAGGACCTCACGGACAAGGGCGTGGTCGACGCCTACCCGCCGCTCTGCGACGTCAAAGGCTGCTACACGGCGCAGTTCGAGCACACCATCCTGCTTCGCCCCACATGCAAGGAAGTCATCTCACGCGGCGACGACTACTAGTAATGTGGGCGATGAACGGAGTCACAAACCTACGGGAGTTCTACATACAGTTAACAAACCCACAGATTGGAGTTCTACATTGTTAACAAACCTACAGATTGGAGTTCTACATCGTTAACAAACCTACAGATTGGAGTTCTACATTATTAACAAACCTACAAATTGGAGTGCTACATACATGTTAACAAACCTACAGATTGAAGTTAATACATACACGTTATCACTTTCTGTTGGGAGTAGACAGGGACTAAAGACCAACTTGCTACAATCCTCGCAAGCCTCTCTAGCTTGGAGAGAGATCAAAAATAGGAGTTCTAAACAGGAATTTTAGCGGACTATACGGTTTTTGTGATGAAAATTGGTTTTGTGGACATTATAATGTGAAATCAGTGTAATTTGGTGTTATAGGTGACCATATCACAAAGTGCAGGAAGTTACTAAAATAGACTTTCGTGGTGCGACTTGAAATTGACTTAGCGCACTGGTAGTTATCTATGATCAAACCAGTGGATTCATGCGTGGGGAATTGTCGCCAGAGATTCCGTCCTATCAATAAAAACATTGATCAAGAATATCTTAATGAAGGAAGACTCTATAGAGCACCTATCCAGGGTGGTAAAAGAACAAAAAAAATTTTTGTTAAGAACTCCTGTACTTGCGGTTGCCTGCATGTTCAAAATATATAGAAACTGCTAAAGTGCCGATGAGCAGGTACGATCATGTTTTGCGTAAACCCCATGTAATGGAGAACAATTTCCAGCTTCGCACTGCCCACCAACACCAAGAAAATGAGGCAATCTGAAAAGTTCTTTTAAAAAATTTACAAGGATAATATGCATGACAATGGTCTCTTAGGACACCAGATATTATTCTAAAGAACAATGCTAATGTCGATTCTGTAGGTTCTTATGTGATTAAATGTAAACATTTACAAATTTTGATGTTAATACAACTTACATTTAGTGGAGCGGGCTCCAATATAGCAATAATAAAATGTACAAAAATGTAAATGTTACAACATGACCGTTAGCCGACTTTACATTACCCACTTTGACTGTGCTTACCTGAAGATGGTTCACAGGTTTAGCAAACATTGTGGTTAGACGCTCATGGTATTAGAATATTTTAAAATACTAAACTCGACATTCAACTTGGGCAGTAACCCCATAGTTGTTCAAAAAATAAATGCTATGTGATATGAAACTAGTTTCGAATCAAGTTTGAACAGGGGGACTTGCAGATAAGACTTAAGATTGTCTAAAATGAAAAAGTCACATTTAGGGAAATTGCCTGTTCAAAAATAGCCTCCAAATTGGAAATTAATTTTGACTTGCGGAAAATTCGAAATTTTATACCTAATGAATGACATAATATTTTTCGCTTGCCTGGCAATTAGGCAATTTCCATAGAGCACTGATCATTGCATAAGCAACCAAACTCTATGACTGCTCTCAAGTTGTACTTGTATGCCTGAGCCATTTATTCAGAAACGGTGGCGTTAAATCACAATGCATGTTAAGCCAAATTGTAAATATCGTCACGGATATGTCAAAATACGGCCACACATCAAGACTGACACTACGACCTTGAAATATGCTTTAATGAAAGTAGTAAGGTCTACTACTATTTGATGAACTGATTTTCTTGATTGGTGGCCGTTTTAAAACTTTTTTTAACATTAATCTTAAGTATCTACGCAAGTATTTACTTTGTTATGTAATAAACATTATTTTAACTTTTGTGTGTACTTTATCATACTATGTTAGGTGTTTAACGCTTCATAATGGAAAGTTCGAGTCCACCATGATAAAATCGTGGTAAAAAAAACTACTTGTTGGGAATATTTTGTTTCATTACTAATATTTTACTAGTGACTATCGATGAGGTATGAGAAAATAGTAGTGGCAGCACTGAAGACCAATGACCACTCGACATATAAGTTATAAAAAAAAGTCGAGTCTTGTGAACTCGAGTCGTCTTATCACGTCAAATATTGGCTAAAAATTGGAACGGTGGAATCGTTCAGATACTCGTGCTTAGTTCGGGCGTAGAGAAACAAAACGAAAATCAATCCACAATTAAAAACTTGTATAAAATGTGGTCCAATTTTATGGTAATGTTGGGTACTATTGAACTTTAATAGACTAATTAAAGGTTGCGATTTTGTGCCCATGAAGTTCACTTCAAAAAGTTTTGAAATTCTTTGAACCAAAGAAGACAGTGTGTTCCCCCTATGAAGAAAGCTATCTCAAAGTCTTTATTTGACAGTCTAGAGACTGTCAAATAAAGAGAGTTCATGCTCCGACGACTCGCGCTCGACTCGACTCGAGAAAAAACTAAGATCCTTCGAGTTTATAAACCTAGACTCGAGGACTCTTAACACTAGTTGGTAAGTATCTCTCGTCGCCACGTTGCCGTGCAAAGTTAGTCACTTACATCCAAAGCCGTATACCTATATTTGGTACAGTCGATTCTGACAAAGTGTATGAAATACCAACTGTGATGACTTGAAGTTTTTAATTAGACTTTTGAATGTATTATGTTTTCATCAAGTGTTAATGATAGACAAGTAGTTCCAGCAATACTAAGTTAGGCTATATTGTTTACTGATACGTTAGTATCTTTGATATCGAAAATAAAGTTCAACTGATAATATGCATTTTGTTTTTTATTTTCTTTTGTGCTATTAAGGGATAACGCGTGGAGTTTGTTACATGTTTACTAAAATCTTCCGACTGGCAATAGCAAAAGGGTCGTTCACACCGACAGCGAGCGAGCGAGGCCGGCGAATATCGTTTCAACTCCTTGATTTACAGTAGTAAATCAATGTTTCAACTCTTTTCATACTTTGATTTGATTGACAAAGCGAACTTTATATGAGAGATGCGGCCGAAGATATACAAGGGAGCTCGCAGTGGCGTAGCGAGGTGTGTGCGAAGTGTGCGACCGCACTCTGCCTCCGGGCAGGGGGGGGGGCCTCGGGAGGGTCTCACGCCGCCGGCCGGTAGGCCGGCGGCTTGAGGCACCCATGGCCTGGCACTGGGACGGGCACGGCCACCCTTGGCCCTGAATTCGTTGGCAATGTTTTCAATACCTGCTTCAATGTCAACTTACTAATATCTAATAAAAAGAAATAAAAGTTCGAAAATCGGGCCCGGTCGGTGGGGTCAAGGCCAACAGTCCTTACGTTGCATAGCAACATCAAAATACCTTATTTATTACCTTACTTAATATACAATTACCTTACTTACTAATTAAAAAGGGGGGCCCCCAAACCCTAGGGGGGCCTCGCAAAGCCACTTCGCACACACCCAATTTTGGGCACGCTACGCCACTGGGAGCTCGCTAGCTACCTAGCTCTCTCGCAGTGTGAAGTTTCGTTCGCCTCACTTTTTGCTAGCCATTTGATAAGCCCTTAAAAAAATCTATCATCCGCTCTATTAGGCATTATTCCTCCGATTTTAAGCAAATATCTCCGTGCATTCTGGACACTGGTTAGAATAAAGTTACTGATTACTACTCCTACATGCAAAAGGTGTGTTTGTTACCTTGTGGAAAGAATTTGCCCTAATCCATTGATTTTTACAAACACATTCGCATGGACGGAGGGAGAAGGAAATCGGATTCGCGAGCGATACACATCGTGGTATTGATTGATGATATAATAAAACAAACTATGAAATCAAACTAAGTTTTAAGCATATTTTATCCGTTTAATTTTTAGGAAAACACTATATAACTACTATCGCAAATAGGTTATAAACGTGTACACTCGTATTTTTATTCTATTTCAATATCGTACAAAATGTTTCGTCAGTAACAAGGCCTATAAAAATGTATACAAAACCGCCTGTTCCCATGCTTTGCCTATAAAACCTCCTATTTGGAAAAGGGCCGATCGCCCTTTGTTCGTCCCAAAGATAGATAATTCTGCTTAGGTACCAAAAATGTTATATGAATTTGTATCATAATTCATAAAATTGTATTATAATGTATCATATGGAATAGTCGAAGGGCGCATATTTACTTAACTATAAGGAAGCGGATATTAACAACGCGGCGGATATTACCTACAACTCGCGTACGAGCGCGGTGGCGGTATTATTTACGATTTATCACCGCCGGAAGTACCTATAGTTATAAATAGACCCGTTGCGTGCTCACTATTGATCAAATGCATCTCTTTAGGGCCACTCTGATGGAAACTTGAGCCATGGACTACTTTGCAGCTGTTTTTCTCTCAACCTGTAAGTATAGCACTGTGTACTTGTCACTATTTCACAAGGTCAAATTATTCTCGAATTTAGGTAGTTTAAAATGTCTCATTGTATAAATAAATATTTCTTCAAATCCTGTGTACTCTGAAAGATCACTCCGCAGCTCATGCTTCCAGGAGCCCGACTCTTTTTGCGGAAAAACATCGAAAATTTGAACTTGCGGAAAAATCGAAATTTTATACCTAATGACATAATATTTTGAAGAAAACTTTGAAAATTCGCTCGCCTGGCAATTAGGCGATTTCCATAGAGCACTGATCAGTGCTTAAGCACTAGCTGGCAAATACAACTAGCATTCATAACAAAATGTCACATTGAATATACAGCGTGTAAACTGATCCTTAACATTCCCTCAACGAGAGTGATTTAGAACATCAATGTGAACATCTTATCCTATGGTGCCAATGGTGCAAAATCTATATTATTCTGATATTTTAATACAAATTGCGGGCCGGCCGAACACTTGTATGCAAATGTGGATCTTTTTTAAGAGTTTCCAGTATTGGTTCTATAAGAAAAGTTGTTCATTTGGACAGGCTAAGTCACCTTTTAAAGGAATGTCCAGGGTCAATGTATAAATGTATTCATTCTTTCTTCTGACCCTTAGAGTCTGTAATTATGGTCTATATTTTCTATTAGCCCAAAATCTTAAAAAAAAATTGTGGCCAGCTCCATAGACTATGATGGAAACACACAAAACATATGGTGACAGTCATAATTTCTAAGCACATGGGTCACCATCTGCTAACACAAAGCTGTCACGCACGAATTGGGCGCGAAACGCATAGAAAAATTGGGCAATTATTAATCATTGAAATAAAGGCATGACGGAATCTAGAGAGCGTCACAGTCAAAGCTCTGACCGTAATATATAACTAACTAAGGCATTTTTTACTGCTTTTACTAGTATAGAATTTTTAATGCTGATAATAAAAAAAACTGCATTACAGATGCTAAACAACTTTCGGCAAAATACTTAACATCCGCAGAATGGTGTCTTTGGAACGAACTATGAATAGGTTTATCTACATCAACCCCTTTGGATATTGTTAGGTCTACAGCTACAGTTCAATATCAACAATATTGCTACTTATCTTCGTACATACAGAGATGTTCCCATCCACGAAAACCCACCTCGATCAAAGTTACAGGTACATTTGTTAGTAAGGAGCATGCTTAAAAATAACCAATACGCTATGGTATCCTAGTTATTAGCATACTTAATGTTGACCGAGGGGATCGCGAGCTGTGGGAGTTTCTGTGGACGCAGAACGTCACTTTCGCAAAATGTCACAGTGAAAAATTACTTTAGTATAATGTCACTTTCGCAGAACGACACATTTGCATTAATATCTTTTTAAAGACTGAATGTAAGAAGTTTATTTGTATTTTTTCTCACAAATAAGAATTTTGCAAAAATGATCAACTTAGAAAGTTTTTACTACCAGTTTTCGTCGCATCAAAACTATCGTATGTTTTGCCAAAGTGATGTTCTGCGTCACAATCGTCACAGTAATACTAGTACTGTCTATAGGCCTATTAAATGGCTGCGAAACAAAGCTATGGACTGCACAAACACAATTTTATTACGTATTTTTGTGTGTGGAAGCACTTATTTTCCATTTTTTGCGTAGTTACAATCCGCTCCCGAGAAAATTTTATCCCTTATAGTTCTTACAAAAAAAGACGCTTCCGATTAGTGGCAAATGGGATAAGATTAACCAATAACCCTTCGTAATAGCAAATAGAAATCAATTTTATTCCATTTCAGATTACAAAATATTGTTTACTTTTATCTTGAATAAATATTATTTTAAGCATTTACGGAAATCGAAATGATGATCATTCTCATCCACCACTACTTGGAGCGACCTCAGTTGGGGCAAGTGGGAACAATTCTTTTATTATATGCGAGGACCTCTTCGGATAGTTGGTGTTATACCTATTTAGCCTCTGCAGCATGGCTCCCGCGACCGGTCGCATTCTCAGCTAGAGTACTTCGGAGCCCGGGGTCTGAGACTCATTTATATCGCGCTCTAAACTGTCGTCATCTTTTATAAATATTACGTACAACAGAGCGATTGATGATTCACATCGTGGGTACCATGCTACAGACACACATTACACAAATTACATTTTTCAGATTAATTTACAAATAAAATTACATTATTGCTGGATTTCTTAGTTCACACACTGAACCAGTCGTGCGAGGTATACACAGAATGCCATATATGTACATCCTAAGTTTATTGACTATCACAAAAATGTATTCACGTGCAAAAGTACACATCGCATTTACTATATTCAATTCATTATCATTAGCCAATCGTCATGAACGTTTTACCGAACAATCTCAATTTTAGGCCCTAAAGACTAAGATAAAGCGAACTGATTTATTCTTATTTAATTGACAAATAAACACATCTTTTAACTGATTTTCATAATTTATTATACAGTAGGCGAAAATTTTCTATACCGCCAAAGCGGTATACAAAACACATTTTTCTATTATAAAAATAGGCCAATCTAGTTTTGTCCTTTAGGCGATCAGAATCAAGAATATGGTTAAAAAGATTTAGGTTTTCATTCAAAAGAATGTTAGGCATACTAAACGCGTAGAAAGAAATAGTTTAGCCTAAAATCGAGCTTGGTCGGTAACATGAACGCAAAATTACACAATAGCGATACACAATTGATCAACATCATTATTTCTACTCATACCCGACTACAGCTCTACATAATCTGAATTCGTGTATTTTATACATAACAATCCAGAACCTCAAGTCATTAAATTGTGAAATGATTGAACTGGACCAATCTCGGGAGGATATATAGCTTGGTACTGCAATCTGAATTAATGAAACATTGTATTTTAATTATTCAAGTTTTTTCAGGTAACTGTTGAATTTTGCAGTATTTAGTAGAAACTGACATAAGTTTGTTACATTTATTATTCTGTGTTGATATGCAAACCGCTCGAAACCCCGTGGCGTTATATAATGTCCTCCATCATAAACAGGGTCTTGATTTAACACTTTTCATTATTGAAGCGGAGCGAGTTTTTATTCGTTTAGAATCCTTTCGACATCAAAGTAAATCTTGATCTGCTACCTTACTTCTGGTGAAATTCTGAGAAACACGATATTTTTTTGACATCGTTACACAGCTTTGTAAAGAATGGAGGAGTAAGATTAAAATCGAGAACGAAACAGAGGTGGACCATTCTTTCACAATTTAATTGACTCGAGGCCTAGCCTAACTTACCATCGAACAATACCATCGCCCACGTTTATAAGAGTCACGTATGTACATTAAGTATAACATAGGCCTCCCAACAGTCTAATATTGAATAACGAATTTGAACTCCGGTGTACATTAAAATACAATTCATAAATAATATTTTATTTAAGTAGCATAGCTATAATATAAACCGATACATCCGTTTGTCATGACTAGACTATTTTATAGCTCGCATACACTGGCGTTTTTTGGTTATTCTTCAATAGAAATATGGTAATTTTTTCGATCAGATGCAATTTCAGCATCGGCAGAGAATTCTTTCTAATCGCTAGATATTTAGCCGCAAAACGCCAGTGTAAAGGACGTCTAGTGTTATCCTGACAGTCTATACTTCACCTAACGCTTATCTGAGTCTGTTTCTAAGGGGATGACATAGGACGTGACATGTGTCCGAACTGTTTTGCTATACGTCCGACTAAAGTCATGTGTCATTTTCATAACATACTCTCCCATACCTCAGAAATAGACGCAGTTAAGCGCAAGACCTAAATGCGTGTAGAGCTTGATGCGAAACTCGCGGTAGAACAAGACGCGAGACTGTATGCGTCCTCTGCTCTAGATAGATGATATATACGAGTACACCGTATACTCAAAAGCATTTTAACTTAAAATGTTTTTAAACCTCGTGCTGTGTAGCTAAACTATTATTTAGTAAAACAGGAACAGACTAGATCTTATAACGTTCGGTTAAAATGCTTTTAGTATGGGGTGTAAGTGACCATATATACAAACAGAGCGTCAACCATGAGTTTATAATACGTGAGTAGTAAATGATTCAATCTAATGTAAACTATTCGATGGCTCGTAATAGTGAACTATTGTCTTACTCGATAGAAAACGAAGAAAATGTTTCTGTAAACACAGGATCGTATTCGTTTACTTTCAACCTTGAGTCGTTTTCGGCTACGAGATTCGAAAACTACTCTGGTATATCGTACTCATGGTGGACTAAGTATAGTAAACTATGGCGGTTATAAAAACGATACCGTATACTACGCTCGTAAATGACATGTATAAACTCATGGTTGACGCTCAGGAGCCGGGCGCGATCAGTGCGAAGGTGCCAGCTGACCATCAGGACGACACTATACGGCTTAAAAATGGGTGTGCACTGCTTCCAATCCGAGAAAATTCTGACACCCGAAGTAGTGTAGAAAAGCTTGAAGCACATTATATAAAAATAATACTTTTGAAGCACATCCGAAGTAGTCAGTTCGCACTACCTCCGAAATCCTAGAATGCTGTATAACAAAACTCAGAAGTATTGCACTTTTTTTTTTGTTACGCTGGCTACTTCGAATGTGCTAATGCAGAAAACCTACCTTAACCTGTTTATCGATTGTAATGCAGATTGTCATTTTTGCAAAAGCATCAGAAAAGTTTACTTTCGATGAATATTAAATCGAAAAAAAAAACACGGAAAATGTTATTATTGAACAAAAATAACTTACTCAAACTCGAAATATTTCCGTTTTACAAATGTCATTAACGATCATTTTTAAAACTGACTACGAAATCAGAAACCTGATGTGGAGTTTGTCGCAATAAAGACGCGATTATCGTCAGAGATTTATCAAAATAATGAATGACATCCTGCAAAAGTGACTATCTGCGAGTAAGTTTTTCACGACTATGTCATTTTGCAAATATAACTTACTTTTCCGCAATGTTATTCTGCTAAAGAGTCATTCTGCGTAAGTCATTGTACGAGCCTCAGATCAGGTGCAGTGCAGAGCCACTCTAAGGGCTCTTTTATCCGGGTTGCCTCATCCTAATACCTAGTACTACACATCTGTAAGAAAGTAGCACCTAGTACCTAAATGTTCAATAACATGAATAACATTCATACATTGAATAATTTTGTTTTACAAAATGCTATTACATAACATACAAATTAATTATGATAAAACCAAGAATAAAAAATAAAATAAATATGAAGCTTTCGGGTATATTCACTTGAAAATGAAAATCAACTAAATAGTATACAATGCCTTATACCAAACTGGTAAAGTATCACAGAAAGTAACGATACCTAGCTAACTATGCAGACGCCATTCTGCGTCCAAACAGCAGTCTACATCGGGATTTGGTCAACGAGTACCTACTATACAATTGTAGTTTTTTATGGTTGAGAAATCCACAGCGCATTTCACACACAAAATCTCTTAGTTACAAAATAAATTTAGGGCATTTTAAAATTCAACTTAGGACACTATTAATGAAAAACCAATTTAGGAAATTTGATACATCCACTTCACTATTTATGAAAAATAATTTAAGGACACCCGTTCAAATAGCCATTGAATTTTTGTACTATTGTGTGACCGTCTAGCGGACACAGTTGTGTGAGCGTGGGTTTTGGCTTATCAAATAGATTTTTTTTCGGATTATTTCTTTCATTTGCCTATACCAAAAGGAAAGTAGCGCAGTGACATTAATAGACCAGCTAGCACTGTGAATTTCACGACTATTGAAAACAAATTGTATTCTCATTATGAACTGCAAACTCACTAAGGTATCACTTAAAGATCGCCTAAGTATCCTGCACTGGGAGCCCTTAGGCTATCGTCCATTCCATCAACTCTAGAGCGTTGCCACTCCAGCGGGACTCGCTATTAAGCATCGAAATGTGTGCCTTATATTGTTTTGCTTAAGGTGAAATTTTCTTATTTTGATTAAAACTAGTGTTCTACGCAACGCATGGGTTGTGACGCAGTACATAATTTGCACAAAACGTCACCGCGAATTTTGTTTTTCCACAGTCACTTTTGATAAAAAGCTACTTACGCCTCTTTTGCAGGAGATGTTTAAAAATAATCATATTTTACGCAAGTGTCATTCTGCGGAAAGACTTAAAATGTGAAGATGTCATTTTGCGAAAGTGTCATTTTACGCAAGTTCTACATCATATCCAACAATGCACACTTCGCATTACTATAATTGCAAATTCCACCATATGCAACACATCATAAACCTCAAAATACATTGCTTTACTGCGAGTTAGTTACAGCGACAACGGTGTCGAATCTATGTAACAGACGACATCCTATAGATTGCTAATTTTCTAAAATTACTTATACCATTGAGTTAATAAGGTACAAAATTAAATATGGGGTAGTTTTATATTCTAATACACTAGGTTCTGAGAAAACGTTTCCTATAAAATTCGATTACATGGCTTTAGTGTCCTTGAGTTGATTTTCGTTGTCTCCGTTGGCGGTGCTTGTCAGT
Organism: Rhodophaea formosa; assembly: GCA_963082605.1. NCBI lineage: Eukaryota > Metazoa > Arthropoda > Insecta > Lepidoptera > Pyralidae > Rhodophaea > Rhodophaea formosa. The sequence goes on from OY720208.1 coordinate 23,013,439, forward strand.
GTGTACGGCCAGTTGTATATGGACTGCAAAGGTACGTGTAGCAACTCCACTAGGTACCGGTAGTTGGGTTCTGCAACAAATAAAACCATTACATACATAAACTTGAGAGGTGTCAAAGTTCACCCGGATGGAACGAAGTTCCTTTCGATTAATTACAGCACCTAAACTCACACCGCCTTTTAAAAAAGAAAGAGCTCTAGTTACACTGGACGATCGAAAATTTGTACCAACTTCTCATTCCAACCAGATTAACCTGACCCCGGCTCAAGTTGTAATTGACGGAAAGGAGAGAAGTGTGAATTCCTCGATCGCCACCATTTAAACAGACACCGGCTGACGACATAGCAAAAAGTGTCGTTACAACTTTTGGTCTTAATTTTTTTCCGTCTAGCCCCCTTTCGCAACGCGCTATAAGAAACTTCGTTCCAATACACAGTATCTTTTGTGTACAGTGTCTTTTTTCCTTGCGGGTAGACAGAACCATCATCATCATCAAATGTAAGAGCTGGGCTCTTGTTGTAAGAGTAGATTTCGAAAAATGTTTATAATTTAGTAAGTACCTAGCTGAAAATACAATTAAGGACACTTTAGAATAAAGTGGTCAAAATTAGTTTTCATAAACACCGATCCAAAAGTATGAAAACTTTAAAAACAAATATTTCCTTAAGAGCCTTTAAAATTTATATGAACTTTTTTTATGAAACAAATGCTATAAGTGCATATTTAACATAGCTACCTAACAAAATAAAGGCAAATCATCCGTACAAAATGCTAAAGAAGTGACGTCACTTGTCTGATGATTTTTGTAAGCGACGTTTACGTCGAAAGAAAAAAATAGATTTTGAAACCTTTTTATATGAACTTTTGGGTTAGCAATGTATTTTTTTCACTCACATTCTCATTTCAGAGACCTTTTTAGGAAAAAAAATATGTGTATGTTCCCTTTACAAATAATACAATACAAAAAAGTACACAAATGTGAATAAACACTCATGAAACGTGAAACTCTTTGTTTATTTAAAACTAAAATGTTGTTTTTCACAATATTTTTATCTTATCAATTGGGAAAGGCTCAAATGGCAATATTGTGATTACTTCCAATACTTTATCACCGTTTGATAAATACAGTGTTGTTTTTACAAGACAAATCTTGTTTGTTCTGGTCAAATCTTGCAAACTTTATTCTCAACAATCTTGCACACATCTCTCGCTCGTTTTGCACGTACAAAAACCTCGCTTAAGGGTGCGCTAGTCAGGTGTTTCGCCATACAAATTCTGTAGGGTGATGACTCCGTTGTTCGGTATCGTCTGTTTAAAGTTTTTAATTCTATCGATTTGTCGTTATCTATGCTTGTATGGAATCATAATTGTAAAATGATAAGTACTTTTAAAGTTATGAGTCTCAAAACATTCCGTTTCAACACGTAATTTTAACGCAACTTTGGGGACAATTAAATACCGGAAGGAGTATAAAATCTCTAAAACAAAATTCATACAAGCATAGCTTGGTTATTAAAAAAATTAAATAACTTTACTTTTAATTAAAACATTCAGCTGTTTTATTACAAGAACACTTCTCCCAAACGCATACTCGCGAATTTTTAGACGACGAAAATTTAGATTTTCAAATATATTTGTGTTTGTACACACTAGACTGTAGTTCCGATGTGCTTATACATCGATGTAAATAGTTCCGCACTGTTCAAAACCGAGTCTATCCCTTTCTCAGCGAAATAGCACGCAAATTAGCCACGTGCGCCGACGAGTTCGAGTTCCGGACTAGCGCATCCCTAAGGGTCTTAGATCAGCCAAGTAGCCAGCCCCTTTTTCAGTCCCTAACTGAATAATCTACATCAGGACCTTCAACTATATACTCCCTAGACACCGTCATGCCTTTATTTCTTCGAGCAACACGGCCTCCGTACCGGACGGAGGGAGTGGGCAAAGCGACAATTTACTATTACAATTTTGCTGGCGTTTTTTGCGGGGAAAAATGTGCACACAAGTTTAGTTCCGCACACCTACATACAAAACTTAAACTGTCACTTGATAGTAATTATGACATTGTCACAAAAAATGACATAAAAAAGAAACAATAATTTGTGTACAGATAAGTCACACACAACTAACACATGTATATGCCTAATTTGACTTGTACCTTGACAGGGGAACGCAGCGTATGGCTACTCCCTTCCGGTACGGAAGGCCGTGTTGCTCGAAGCTTTATTTCAATGATTATAAAACAGGCCAATTTTTCAATGCTAGTGTAAGTAAAAAAAGTAAAAAATCATTTATTTTCTCCAACAATCGTCCAGATGTAATACAAAAAAGGGTACATAGGTACAATTTTTGTTGCCAACACCGATTGAAGGAGACTGGAGACCGATGAAGGCTAGGCCTGTATTACAGTTCTCCAGTGCTCCCGCCTAAGGCAGATGATATAAGTGTTAATGAACAAATATTTATAATACATACGTAGTTTATTAAGGACAGTAAATAAGTAAGATAAATACGATAGATTGTAATGGTTCAATAAAGGAGAAGTCTATTGAGGGGTAAGTAGTAAGTTTTCCGTGTCATCAAGTTCAGCGTTAAGAGATGTTTGGAGGCAAGAAGTTTGAAAGTGTGCGTGACAGCTTTGTGTTATCACACGCGTCCTGTCAATTTATGCCCTCAAAATCCGTCAAATTGGTAGCTGTGTGTGTGCGCGACCGACTATGAGTTGGACACTAGTTTTTTCTACGCTTTTAAGCTAAAAAAGTCTAGCTAGGTTTTGTATAATCTAAGGTCAGGACCTCGGTAGTAATTTGTAGTATTTTTTTAGTATTATTTTTCATTAAGAGTTGATGATATTGATGAAAAGTTAATCTAAAAATTCTACAAGTACCTATTTACTACCGAAGTATTTTGAATTTGATTTTATTCAAGAGTAGAAGAATAAATTAACGGGTGGCGCTAGTTTCGCTGATGTAAACCTCTTAAGCCCTTTCCACCAGAGCTGTGCTGGACGCGGCGAGATAAATGTAGCGAAGAAGTAAGAATGTATTCTATTGTTTCTTGAATAGACATCCCTCGCTACGCATCCTCGCCCATCTCTGGTGGAAACGCACCGGGGCGCTGGTGTCTTGAACATTGGCGACAGCGCCCGCTGGATGCATTCATCTGCCGTCATCATCATCATCATTTCGTGTAGGTGACACGGTAAGTCGACCATGCACACCCTGGTGTCAGAGTTCTTCGGAACCGCCTCTCGGCCTCAGACGTGGTTCCTTTAACGACTACCAGATGGCAGCCGGGACCAACGGCTTAACGTGCCTTCCGAAACACGAAATCATCTTTCTTATCAGACAATCAGGTAATTCATGCCATGTCATAACCAAACTGGAAATAACTTAACAAAGTATGCTTCCCGTGGGAATCGAACCACGATCCCCGAGTAAATAAGGCAACCGCCTTAACCACTGGACACTGTTAGTAGCTATGAAGGTTAGTTTAATTTATTTTCTTTAAGTAGTTTATAGTCACCATTCTCAGGGTTGATGTAGCCCTTGTGGATCAGGAAGTCTTGAACATGGGCGACAGCGCCCGCTGGATGCATTCATCAGCCGTCAGTAGCTATGAAGGTTAGTTTAGTTTATAGTCGCTCCTCTCCAACCCGTCTGGCCAGCGTAGAGAGTGTCGTCCAAATTCTCTGTCTGCTCTGGCTAAATGGAGGTCTGGTAGTACAGAGAGGGTCGTGCTTCTGCAGTGGAGACTAACAAAAGACCTGATGATGATGATGATAGTCACTCACCGTTCTCAGGGTTGATGTAGCCCTTGCGGATCAAGAAGTCCAGCAACACCGGGGCGCTGGTGGTCTTGAACATGGGCGATAGCGCTCGCTGGATACATTCATCAGCCGTCAGTAACTCGAAACTCTCCACCTCGCCGTCCGCGTTGCGAGGCATGAAGTCCAGCGGCAGCTCTAGGTCGTACACATACTCCGTGTTGGGGAATAAACCTCGTTCGCTCTCGAAGAAAAAGCTGAAATACAAAGTCAACAATATTATCTTTGTTCACTGGGCTTTTTAATTATTATTTTTTTTTTGTTATATAAAGGCACATAAAAAAGATTATCATCATATTTGTACAACAAAAAAAACTATTACAACTTATGTACTAGACAACAATCCAAAGCTTATGCGCACAAAAATGTTTAATAATTTCTAATAACAAACTACTTATAATTATAATTAACAGCCTCTGTGGTTAAGGCGTTTGCTTTACTGACCCGGGGGTCGTGGGTTCGATTCCCACGGAAAGCATACTTTATTAAGTTGTTTCCTGTTTGGTTATGACATTGCAGGCATGAATCACCCGATTGTCTGATAAGAAAGATGATTTCGTGCTTCGGAAGGCGTGAAGAAAAGACGATGATTATTAACACAATATATAATAAATTACAGAGGACAGAATCAAAGAACAAGCAAACAACAAAGGCACTAAGCACAATAACGATAAAGCTGAACACAAAAAAAAATAATGGTTACAATTTTTTATTTATATTTGGGATAGTTGGTTACTTGGGTCGAAATGTATTTGGCTGTTAACTATTATTTGTTTTAATAAAATGTTCTTAGAGATTGCGCGTTTTTAAGTCGAAATTTTATAACTAAAAATACGAAATTCTTGTTCAGTCGAAAACTCACTATTTCGATTTTTTTGCATTTTCCTTGACATTCGAGCTATCGAGATTCTACTGTAGCTGAAGTGCTTGCTTGTTTGTCTAATTAAAACAAATTATAATATCAGAAACTACTGGAAATTTCATTTAATGAGGCTCTAGATAACACTCAAACTATTTGATGAACTCTTTGCAGTTTAAAGTGATTAATATAAAGTTTTTCTTATCATTTTCGACGAAAACGGCTTCTTTCTCTTCAGCACATCACTAGGCACTCGAAAGTTGCCGTTTGATATAAAATTATTAAGTAGTATACTGTCCTGACCTTACCTGGGCCGTGTGGTTCCCGGCAGAGTAAAATAGGCCCACTCCAAGTCTTCCCGTGGATGTCGTAGAGGGCGACTTAAGAAACACAAGTTGTACAAAGCTTACAAACATCAAAGAGACCAACCCGTCTGGCCAGCGTGGAGAGTGTAGGCCAAATCCTCTGACTGCACTGGCTAATGGCTCTAGTAGAACAAAGAGGGTCGTGCTCCTGCAGTGGAGACGAACAGAGACCTGATAATGATTTTCTTCTTTTCGTGTCGATGGCTTAAGGCAATTAGATTTTATCCCTCCAACTCTAATTCCACTTTCTGAAGCGGTAAAAAGGTCATCTTTCGTGCAGCTGGTTGGACAAGAAGGGCACGAAAGGAGGTGTGATATGGTCTGGTCGTCATGACCACATTGGCATCGCACTTCCGCCTGGTCAATATAGCACCACCGAACCAAATTATGTGCATCGGCCTTATTCAGTCCGGAGGCGATTAAGGCTATCTTATGTTGTTTATGATGATGATGATACTGACCTAACACAGCCGGCTGGTATGAGTTTCTTCACGAGGTCCCCTTCCACTGAGGCTTCCTCGGCAGCCTCTTTAATAGTGGTCTCCAGTATGCCGTAGCCAACGGCAAGCCCACCGCTCACGAAGCAATCCCACTTGCCTAAAACAAAAATCATTTATTTGTTTTCATCCTTCAAGCTCTGAAAGGAGGGTGTATTTAACTCAAACTCCGGGTTGGAAGTTCGATTTACATTCTAAGGGAGGTAAGTAAATTTGAAAATCGATCGCCACGCATTGGCTCCTAGTTATAATATTCATAAATTTATTTATAAAACAAGCGCACTGGCCACCACAAATGGCTGAATGCATGAAGAGGGCAAAGCCAACAAAAAAATGTATTGGCGCGTATTTTCTGGTTTTATTCTTTGTTGCAAATTGGTAGTGTAGTTCCTCGCAAACATGATGAAAAGTAAAGTGTTCAACTCGAGTGTAAAATTGATTAATTACAACCCTTGTATAACAATCTACTATTATTATTTAGGAATAACAAACAGTTACAAAATAAACTCCTACATTCATCATGACTGAGTAACATAAGAACAGTGGCGACACTCCCTGTAAGTAAGAGTTCGGGCACCGGTGACCTTGAGCCAGGGCGTGTAAGCGCTAGGGTTGACAACTCGTAGGTAGTCACTCACGACTGACTTCGTGCCTGCGGTGCGAGACGTGCGAGAGACGCAAACACAACACAAACAGCCGTCGACCAAGCCAGTTCCGTGGCGAGCCGTGTACGCCCCGCGCAATCGCTGCCCCCGCACACGTCCAGACACCCACAGATAGCCGAAAGCGATTTTACGGGCACATATGATAGTGTCGATCCTTTAAGTGTATGTTATCTTCGACTTAAAGGAGTAGACCGGAATCGCCTGAGCCGAAAAACTACGTTATATGCCAACCATTATATGCGTTTTGATAATCCTCAAGTCCTACAGAAGACAGATACATTCCAAGAATGCTTCGTGAGGCTATTGAAATTAAAAAACATCTTTATATCAGTAGAGAGTTAAATTGATGACTGGATCCCAAGCTGGTATCCCAGTCATCATTTAATTAAATCTCAAGCTAAGCAGAACCTTCAGACACCGTAAACCAATACTGTATATCCGGAACGTTATTAATAAATATTTTAGGCGAAGATTTTGCAGTTCTTATAAAATATTAGACAAATGTCAACTTAGTCTCCTTGCGATATTAATTTCTTAATTTCATGTTTTCTCCACTCTTTCTCTCTTTTTTTTATTGAACTCTTTTTTCTACCACTTTTTTGCCATGATTAATATACATACCCATCCTAAATTACAGTTTTCTAGTACTTATAGTCTCTGAGTAAAACCGCGGACGGACGAACGGACAGACAGACATGGCGAAACTATAAGGGTTCCTTGTTTACTACGGAACCCTAAAAAAACGTCTTTCTCTCTTGCGGGGTAGACAGAGCCTACGTCTGCAAAGCCTTAAGGCCACGTTAAGCATTAGTGGGCTTGTAGGTGAGAACAGAATAAAAATAGTAATGAGTTGCTAGCCGCATCGCATATTGACATGCCTGCTGACTTCCCTCGATCGGCTTTTACGATCTGCGCGGGATGAGAAGCAGCTATTACATTTTACGTTTTTCTTTTCGCCCAGACCAGCATGAGAGAGGATATTAATAATATTAATAATAGGATATTAATAATTATTCGCAAATACCGAAAGGTTTAATGTAACATACATTTTATGTGAATAAAAAATATGAATATGAATGTGAATATTTTTTTAAATATTAAATAAACACTCCTATAGTTTAAAATTTAAAACTTGCACACTAATGATGAATGATAGAAAGATAAGTCACAATAATTATGTCAGTGCTGACACGGAGATAGGTGAAACAAGGCCAAAAGTTCAACGTGCTTGTCATGAGATAACAAGTGTACTCGTACCGGCTAGATTTTTTGACAATTATTTAACTAATTGGTGAAAGTCCAGTTTGTGGCGAAAATTTCAAAAAAGATATTACTTTTGACGCCTAAATATTTTCCTTACTTACTTACATGTAAAAATAAACTACAAAACAAGAAAACACATGTAAATGGTGTATCCAGCCATGGGTTAAGGAGCGCAACCTTAAAGAGTTTCAATAATAATTCTATTCCAAGTCTCTAATTTTTCCAACATTCATATTTATTCACATAAAATGTACACTCTGTTTTTGATTAACTCGGCTAAGTGCTAGAAGCACTAACTCAAACAGGGTTCCATACAAATGCTACTTTTCAAATGGGTCTAGATCATAACATCGCCTCGCCAGCCACTACATCGATGGTCGCTGTATCGAAAACGCCCCATCGACAGGTTACTGTAGCGAAAGTAAGTACCTTAAGAGCGTATACTAGCAGTGTTTTTTCAATATGGTTTTCATACAAATGTATTTCTCTATTTTCTCGCTGAAAACTGATTCTAGAGCCACAATTCTTTTTTCATAAAATCTAGTACTAAAACAGGAATGCCCCTATTTTTGATTTTTTCAAAAAAAACTGTTTTTGTACAATTTTTTTTTCTATTAAACAGCTTTTTAGAAAAAAAATAAAACATAGGGACATACCTATTTTAGTAATAGATTATATGTAAAAAGAATTCTACCTCTAGAAGCAGTTTTCAGCGAGAAAATAGAGAAATACATTTGTATGGAAAACGCACTGCTAGTATACCCTCTTAGAAGTACCTAATAGTATTGATAGAGTCCCACGTAAAGCCGAAATCCCATACAAACGTAGTTTGGTTTTAATTTCAACCAAATTTCGTACATCCAACCGGATAAGGCATATTGGTGTTTATAATCAGATTTCAATTTTAAAAACAATACCTATACAAAATTACAGCGAGTAGAAGTTTTCAATACATAACTTCTACTCGCTGTTATTTTGATTTCGGCTTTACGTGGGACTCTTAATATCTTTAAACAAATCTTAAAAAAGTGAATTAACACTGCTATTAAAAATGTTTACAAACATTTTCTAACATTCAAATTAAATAACTTATTGTTGTAATTTAGTTTTTCAGGTAAGGTGTTTTGGTATGTATTTGTTATTCATATTTATAATCAATATTAGTTGTAACAGTTCTTTTTATTTTCATGTTATTATGCATTTTTATCATGTTAGAAAATGTTTGTAAACATTTTTTAACAGCAATGTGGAAGCACCAGTATATTACTCACCAGGCCAAGTTTGTTTGGTAAAACTCCTTTGTTGTAGCCAAATACAGAGCCCTTTAGTCGGATGCTGCAGGTAGCCGGTCACGCTGACACCGTAATTCCTAATGCCGAAGAGGCAGATAGCACTCCGGTCCATTTCCAGTAGACTCTCATGGTAGAAAGGCGTACTAACTTCAAAACACTGTGTGAAAAAAAGAAATTTATTTTATAATATCATGCCTGTATGTCTATATTTGTGAAAGCTCTTTGTGCATTCATAACACTATGAAAGCCGTCATTTGTTACATAGTGAAGTATAGTTAGAAATATAGTTGTGGTAGGGCCACGCTACCGGCGAAAATCACTTTTACTGATAGCATGAATGGGCCGGCTCGTCCAGGGAAGTACCACACTCTCACAGCAAATCGACGTTTGAGTAGTAGCTTTACAGCTTCTATGCTTCGTTCGGTGAGTGAGAGCGCCGGAGGCCCATCCCCACCTCCCCTCTCGGGAGGGAAAAATAAAAGGCTGGCAACGCTCTTCTCATACCCCTGGTGTTGCATTAGTCCATGGGCGGTGGTGATTACTTAACATCAGGTGACCCGCTTGCTCGTTTGCTGTCCTATGACATAAAAAAAATCTTCAACTTCTGCATTTCAACATAATCCATAGTAGTGGTAACGAAGCATATTAAAATTTAATTGTCACTGGGCTGCTGAGTTTTTTTTTCTACAACTAAGTAGGCAAATAGGCCCACAGCCGCTGAATAATAAATAGTTACTACGTAACCTGCCACAGCCCACCTGATGGAAAGGCTATGTGTGTGGACTATGGTAGCCTGAATGGATAATTGATGCACGCGTAACAGTCGCGCGTCGCCGACCTTCAAGGAATCTTTTCACGACCTTTTTGAAGAACCCCATGTCATAGTCTCTCAGGAAAACCATGGCAATATTAAATAAAAATAAATCATTGGTGAATATAAATAACATTTACATCTGGTCTGGCATCAAAAGAAATGCCTAGTAAACTGCCTATTTGTGGCAATCACGTCCGAATACTCAAAGGCGTCTTATATTAATCATAATTTAAATTGTTCTTAATTCTCGTTCTGTCACTGTCTAGATATCCTAGCAAGGCAAAGACAGTCTGAGATTTCGAATTGTCATTAGTTAATATTAGGTCCTTACCTGTGAAATTGGCGTTTTCTATAGAGAATTTCAAGCAAAGTGAATTTTTCATACTAACGTTTTTAGTATAAATTCAACAAAAGTGAAATTTTGCATGTAGTTACGGACAACAGTAAGCCCAATTTAGACATTCTAAAATTTACAAAAAGTTAGAAAAATAATAGAAATATGGCAACATTTTTGATTAAAACGGACAAACCTGAAAAGAGTTTCTTTTCATGAGCATTTTCCATAATTAAATTAACAAAAAATGTAATGCATGAAAAATGTTATATTCGTAATAAGGAATAAATATTCGTAATCATATAAAGCCCTTCAGGCGAGTAGGCGACCAAAACTGTTGATAAGAGTTTCTTTCGGCGTTTCTTCTCTGCAGTGGTCGGTTCCGAAACGCTAGTAGTCTGTAGCTTTTGAACAATTAATAAATACATATATCTAATGAGATAATTTTAAATATGATATTACGTGAAAAAGTGCCTGCAAAGGCCTATTTTCTGAATAAACGTTTTGATTTTGATTTGATTTGATGTTAATAATATAGGCAACTTTTTTTAAACTATTTTTTTTTCGAGGCTTCAGTACTTGATGTGACTATGCCAGCCTCATGGGGGACCTCTAGTATAAAATTTATTTTAGCGACATTATACACCTCCATAAGAGGTAATAGCCAACTTTAAATGAAAAAATGTGTTTACCTCAAAATTATTGTCACTAAGAACAAAATGGCAAGTGGTAAAAAAAATTGCCTATTTCATAGGTAGGGACCCAATATTATTTTGGATATTCAGATTAATTAAGGACTGACTACAGCAACTGCAGACCTCCTCAACATGATTATATGTAGAACCAGAAATAACTTATTCCTGAATCATTGATTGAATCACCTGTGGCAACAACTTTTTGCTATCGAATTTTGATTGGACGAGTATTATGTATCACGTAATTTGTGAAATAACTATTATATTGTACAACATAACTGTCATTTATTAAATAAAGAAAAGTTATAATGAATAAATTCCTCACAAGCGGAAGTTGAACATGTAATAAGAGTTGTACTAGGTAACATTATTACTAGCTAACATTATCTATAATAGCCAACCCATCTGGCCAGCGTGGAGAGTGTAGGCCAAATCCTGTGAGTGATCTGCCTTATATATGGCTCTGGTATAGTACAGAGGGTTGTGCTCCCACAGTGGAGACTAAAAAGACCTGATGATGATGATTATCTATATATAACTATGTATAAATCTTAAAGAAGCAGTATGCAATACGCACCTCATCTCTCCAACCTTTCAGAGCACAGATTTCATTTTCTTTCCGTAACTTATTTAAAATTTCAGCAACTTTGGTTGTTCTTTCTTTATAATCTCGGAATGCTGGATTTAATTCTACATATTTTTCATTAATACTGAAAACCTACAACAAGGACATGCTTTTAGTCATTAATAGGCTGATATTGACAAAGAAATAACTTAATGCTACATCAACATTTATACATATTGCAATGAGAAAGTTTTGTAAAGATTAAAAAAAAACAACTTTAATGCATTATTACATATTTCCAGCTTATACATCATATATTTCGTCTAATATATAAAAACTATGACCCAGAGTACCAGGTGAACCAGGTGACCCAGAGTATTTAAATAATGTATAAATGTTATCTCTTTTTGATTCGCACATGTCTCCTGATAATCCTTAACTTTGATGCTGAATTTGAGTCTCTCTCTCAACTCAGTGTGTTCTCGGTTGCATCCTCAGCTGGAATGCTTTGGAGCCCAGGGTCCACTTTCCAGCTTTTACTTCTTCATGATGATTGATACAGAATTTGACATAGGTACATAATTTAATGCATAATTTATGTTGATACTCATGTCTTCATGGAGGTAAAAACTGTGAAATAGTAAGATGTGTTGGTGTTGGCAGTAAGTTCAATTGTATTGATGACTCATCACTAGCTGATAAGAATGAGGCTGTATAACCTATGTTGTGACCCAATAAATCTGAATCTTATCAAAATTCTGCGACTTTACCTCAGGGAATCGTTGAAGATGTTTCATAACATCTGATCTAATGAGACCAACTTGGCGACCAGCCACTAAGAACGGTTTGCATGCCCCTTGGTGCAAACCTGAAATGCACACGACAAAACCAATAGAAAACTATAAATCTATCACTGTAACCGAATAGATAAATTAAACATAAACGTAAATTACAACATCGACATACCTGACAAATAAAAACAGTTGAATTTCCTGGCTAATTTCAATAGGTCTGAAATGCTGTTCTGGACTGACGAATTCATATCTTTCATAGTTTTATTCCATCCAAGTGAGAAACTACGCAAATCTCTGTAGAGACTTGAATCGCGATTTATAAGCAAAAATACGTTTTTACCCTTTGCTGACACAAAACACTGCATCAAAAGCTAAAATACTATTGGGTTTACACACAATTCGCCGTTGAAAGTTATATCACGACTAACATGATAACATAAGGTGATAAAGACGACGACTACACGAAGGTGTTAAATTATATTGAGTAAAATTCGTCACTATTCAGCCCGAAAAACCACACTCCGCACTGAAATCTTTCTCAAACCTGCCAATCTGTCTGCCAAGCCAAATGCCAATTCAAAAAAAAGGACAAGAGTCCGAGACGAAAGTACCTACATACGAATTTTGACATTTGTTAAGTCTATGGATGGCGAAAATGAACGAACTCAATCCCCTTGTCAATCCCTTGTGGAACGAATGAATGGGGCTGGCAACTGTCAAAAGTGGCGTTCGTATTTTTTTTTTTTTTTTTTTTTTTTTTTTGTGGCTTTTACGCATTACGTATTTAGCCAATAACATGTTAAAGCTAGGGAAACAGCGCGCAAAATACAATGATATTAAAAAAAGTTTAAACCATCTAGATACAAGAAATATTAGGAGTGTATATAAATACAATAAGGTACTAATATGTATATACTACAAAGAAATATTATTAAAATTTAAAAAGTCTATTATTATTTTATTTACATTATAATTGTTAGCACTAAGCAAACACAATATAGATGTAGGAAATTGTATATTATTATGTAACAGTTCACTGATAAATTGAGTTCGGTCGTATAACGGGCAGTAAAAGAAAATATGATTAGCGTCACCAATTCCCGTACCGCAGGAGCAACTTTCGTCACTGAGAACCTTGATCCTGCAAAGATGTACGGGCAAGCTGTTATGTCCGATTCTCAATCGAATTAAAGAACTGGTCGATTTTTTATCAAATATCTGTTTGCAGAACCAAGGTTTCAGTGGTATAGTGGGCTGAGTTTTGGAGAAATAATTACCCTTTACTTTAGAGGTCTCCTGCCATAATTCGGCCCAAGAGTCCTGAAGGGAAATTCTAGACAGACTTACCAAGTCGTGACAGAAGTTAATGTAAGGAAAACTATCACCCAATTCAACCGCTTCTCGCGCCAATTTGTCTGCTTTTTCATTGCCGGATATGCCACTATGACTAGGTACCCACGAGAAGTCAACAGACAATTGTAGTGTTGAACATTTATAAAGCAGATTTCTTATTTGGATAACTAGGGGGAAAGGAGACTTAAGTTTAAAAGGGAACTTTTGAAGAGCCAAAAGAGCGCTTAGAGAATCTGTAAGAATGGTAGTGTGAGGTAATTTTGTCAAAATAACGTATTCTACTGCTTTAAGTAGACCAAAAAGTTCACCCGTGAAGACTGAAGCTTGAGGAGGAAGTTTAATCATCTGGACAATATTATATTGTTGATGATAGATACCTACACCAACACAACTTAGTACAGACTTTTTGGAAGCGTCAGTGTACAATGTGTGTCCACCACTTTGATAAGTATTTTCATCTGCTACTACTACTGGGTTATTGCTGTTTAGATCAGATGGTGTATGTTTGACATTTATACCAGTTATCAATGCGGGATAGCTACTGTCGAAAAGAGGATGCGTTTTAGATGTGTGGATACCGCAATTTAAAGAGAGGAACCTACGGTAACTAATAATTAGGCAAGGTGGAGATTTATTCGTCCTTCTCCAATATTTGGAGGACTCCATCTCTTCAAGTAGGATTTTAACTTTATCAATAAGAGGATTTGGCGATGTTTGTAGCGATCGGTAGAAGAGATTGTCGCAGAGCATTTGCCTCCTTAGGTGTAGTGGGGCCTCAACACATTCGACCTGCAATGCGTTGATGGGACTTGAGTGCATTGCACCTGTTACAAGTCGCAAACCTTTGGCTTGAATAGCGTCTAGTTTTTTGAAACCTAATTTACTTCCTGGTTCAAATATGAATGATGCATAGTCCAGCACACTTCTTATTATCGCATTGTATAGAAGCCTTAAAGAATATGGGTGGGCTCCCCACCACACACCAGAGAGACATCGAATGATGTTTAAGTTCTTTTCGCATTTATTATAGACATAATTGCAGTGTTCGATACCCGTAAGTTTGGAATCCAACAGTGCTCCCAGGAATTTAACCTCACTTTTAACAGGTAAAGTCTGTTCTTCCACCACCACTTTAATTTCTAGAGGAATAGTACGCTTGCGAGAAAACGGTACAACTGAGCTTTTTGATACGGACAAATCAAAGCCATTAATATCCAGCCATTCTTTGAGTAAAATTAAAGAATAATTCAACGTCGATGTAGCTTCATCTATTGAGCTATCTGATGTATATATTAGCAAGTCATCAGCATATTGAAGAACTTTCACATTTAAGAAATTAAGCTGAGTGATAAATGGTTCTAAATCGGCAGTATAAATATTAAACAATAATGGACTTAAAACTGAACCCTGTGGAAGTCCTTTCCATAAAGTGCGTGTCATTTTATTATTATCTTTAAGAAACAAGTGAATTTGTCTTCCCGACAGCATATTGAAGACAAAACGTCGGAATGATAACGGAACGTTTAATTTTCTTAATTTGACATCAAGAGCTGTCAGAATGACATTATCATACGCAGAATTAATATCTAAAAATGCAGCCAACAACCAATTATTCCTTGAAAAAGATAAACGAATGTCCGTGGAGACGATGCATAAACTATCCATAGTACTTTTCCCTTTCCTAAATCCAATCTGATTAGGTGACAAGAATTGATTAGTCTCTACATACCACTCCAGACGATTCTTAATCAAGTGTTCCATCACTTTGCCCATAACAGAAGAAAGAACAATGGCCCGGTATGAAGAAGCCTCTCCAGATGGTTTACCAGGTTTCAGTATAGGAAGAATTATATGGGATTTCCATTCCTCAGGCATTTTACCGGTTGACATGATATAGTTAATGATGTCCAAGTAATGTGTTAAACTTGAGTCTGACAGATTAGCTAACATGGTGTAAGTAATATTGTCTTCCCCTGGAGAAGTATCTTTTATATTAGAGAGAACTCCCTTTAATTCTGCTAGACAGAAAGGGAAATCCAACTGAGATCCTGGCTCAGAAATTATTTCTGAGGGACAACATGTTAGCTCAGGAATAAATTCCTGAACAAAAGGGGGAGCAAGTTTATTCAAAAAATCATCTGCCAACTCATCTGGGATATTGAAATTACTTTGCTCTTTAGTTGCTGATCGAAACCTCCTTATGTTACGCCATACTTCAGTGGGATGAACATTAGGGGAGATAGATTCGCAGAATTTTTTCCATCCTTGCCTTTTCTTATCTTTTAATAATTTTTTTGTTTCATTTATAACTTTCATTAAATTACAATAGTTTTCTTGTGTCATAGAAGCGCAATATTGTTTTTCCATTTCTTTTCTCTTTTTAACAGCCGCAGAACATTCAGAATCCCACCAAGGAGGAGAAGGAATGCGAGTCAATGATTTTGAAATAGGAAAAACCTCAGTTGCAGCCTCTACTATGGCATGGGAAAAATCAGCATAATTTATTGAATTTGAATGGATAGGAATATTATCAATAATGTTGTTTACCTTTAATTCAACAACAGACCTAAATTTTTGCCAGTCTCCATTAGTAGTTTTGAACCTATTTCTCATCCTGGATTTGGGTGATATATTGATATTCGATGGGAGATTAATTATTAAAGGAAAATGATCACTGCCAAATGTAGATGAAAGTGGATGCCATGTTAAAAGAGAGGCCAAATCCGGTGTACAAAGTGAGAGGTCCACTGCACTGATGTTTTGTCCAGGTGCGGTTCTTCGAGTCGGAAGGCCTGTGTTCAGAACACATAAATTATGCTTATCTAATATGTCTGTCAACTGTATCCCATAACAATCAGTGACAGAGCTACCCCAACTCTGGTGGTGACAATTAAAGTCTCCTAAAATTAAGGAAGGTTTTTGAAGAGAAGATGTTAGATGATCCAATTCAAGCAAACTTTGAGATGATGGGTGAGGTAAATAGATGGAAACAATACAGATATTATGAATATTAACTGCAACAGCTGACATACTATCACTATGTGAAGGAAGCCTTACAAGTGAATAGGGCACTGATTGTTTTATTAAAAGAGCTACACCACTATAACCATCAACTCTATCATCTCTGATACATATATAACCAGAAATTTTAAAAACAAAGGTAGGATTTAACCAAGTTTCTGATATAGCTATAACAATTGGTTTATATTTATTAATTAAGTGAATTAAATCACTTTTTTTACTTTTAATGCTTCGGCAGTTCCACTGCATTATTGTTGCATAATCCATAGTTGGGATTTAACATTTGTAATAGAGTTTCAATCAAAGGTGCAGCGTTGGGCGGTAACAAATTAGACTGAGTCAACAAATTAATTAAAAGAATAATGATACTTGATAATGAGTTATTTGAGGATTGACTATTATTGACACTATTATTTAGGCACTGCCCATTGGCAGAAGATGAGTTATTCATGTTATAATCTCTGATAATTTCATTATGTGCTTCATGATCATAACCTTTAGGAGATACATAAGGAGAACGAGGTTTTAACTGTATTGTTTTTTTATAGGATGAAGAAGTGGAATTTACACTAGAAGGAGAAGAGACCAAATTAATAGATTGCTGCTTATTTGTCTGAGAAGAAACAACGTCTACATATGGCTTTGTAATATTATTGTGTATTTTTGAAGCTTCTGAATAAGAAATACAGCTTTCCGCCATTGTTCTTTTAATGTTGATCTGCCTATTATACTCTGGACACACCTTGTTGGTAGCATAGTGGTTACCCGTGCATATACAGCATTGAGCGGAATTTTCATCAATATTGCAGGAGTCACCACTATGCTCCATACCACACTTGAAGCAGCGTGGCTTGGATCTGCATAGGGTCTTGGTGTGCCCATATCTGCAACATTGGTAACATTGTATTGTGGGGAAAATGTATAAGTCCACATTTACAGCATTGTAGCAGATGAAAATACGTTTTGGTAAAATTTGGCCATCAAAAGTTAGTACGACGGACTGCGATGGGTTCCAAGAGGTCTGACCGCTGCTGTTTGTTTTATAATTCAAACGTCTTGCTTTAATTATTGGTCCGCAGCCAATTGGCACTGAGCAATTAGCCACTATCTCCTCAGGGGACCACTCGGTTGGTACTCCCCTGACCAAGCCCATACGAGTAACATTATTACTAGGGATAAATGCCTTAAGATTTTGTTGGCCTAAGCTTGGGTGTGAAATAAATAAGTTAGCAGCATCGGGCTTTGTAAAGGAAATGGTAATACGATTTCGACCAATACGCTTCAGGCTACCATTAACAATATCTTTAAAACTATTGTTTTTAAGGAAGTTACCAAAAGTAATCGGGTGAAGTGTGCTGCCGTCATTGGGAGCTGTCTGGATTTTTTGGACATGTACTGTATATGGGCCAGAATCATTCGAGTTGTATGCCAATCTAGCAACCTGTGTTGCGTCACGAGTTGAGTGCGGGGTTTGTTGGGTCTGTGTGAATAGTTGTTGTGACTGCGGCGAGGAAGTATTTACACCAGATTCATCAACAGGAATTTTATTTACTGTGGGATTTACAGAAATCGATTCAGTCTCATCACACATACAATCGCTAATCATTCTTCCATCTTGACTGCGCCTCATTTTACGTTTATTGCAATTTTTACAGACACGAGCTGCCCGTGTCCTTTTACGTCTTATCTCTGTATATTTTTCACCATTGCCAGATACCGAGCAATCCGTGTCTGTGTTCATTGCACTGTTACACGTATTAAATACATTATTAACATTGTTAGGGACATTAGATACATTATTTACACAGGTGTCCTCTATTTCAACATTAACACCGACCTGGGGAACAGGGTCCTGCCCCCCAGGGTCCTCGACCGGGAGGCCCTCCCACATACAAAATAATTCTAAAAAAACTTACCAATACTTGCAGTATATATATGCACTAACTAAAATAGATAAAAAATAGAAAGATATTTACAATAATAACAAATAATATACACTCCTAATAATTAAAATTAAAATTTTCAAAAAAACCGCGAAAAAAGACGTCCTCCTAACTCGAAGTTACCCGCGCTTTTTCGGCGTTCGTATTGTTCGTATCAAAACGCCCCGGAGTGCTATTTTTGAACTCGTGACTCACTAAAAAGGAAGTCGTGCACGACTACAAGTCACACTCGTCTTCCAAGTCAGGAAATGCCATTTTGCCATATTTTTGAAACAATCGCTTGAACTGTAGTGCTGCCAACCTACAACGAAAAATATTTCATTTCTTCTTATTTCACGTAGAATTTTTTATAAACTTTTTTAAGGTTATTATGGATTTTTAAAATGTTTAAGAAGTGTAGCGTCAAACGGAACGTAAAATCATGACATAGGAACTTCAAATGACAGGAAGTGACTTTGACATAAAAGCGTTCGTCGCCTGCGGAAACGAGCGGTCTCAACCGCTCGTTGCAATCACTCGCCAACTAACGATTCAAAAATGCGGCCTTTTAGAAACACTCGCGTCAATCACTCGTTTAGTGAGTCACGCGTTCAAAAATAGCACTCCCGGTCGCTATTTTCGAGTGTTTCCAAAATAGCCAAATGGCAAAAAACGGAACCCATGAGTCTGTCTGTTTGTATGTCACAGCCATTTTATTCCAAAACTATTGTGTCTACACAGTTGAAACACTTGTAAGATATGTAGAATAGAATAGAAAATAGAATAGAATAGAAAAATCTTTATTCGGTGATTTACAAACGGTACAGTACAATAACAATAGTTAACATTAAGTTAGTTCAGTTCACCAATTTTGTAAAAATAAAAATTAAACAGTTATATTTAAACCACTGAAAGTGAGTTCCACTCAGCATACATTGCTAACTGTCATACAACAGTTGGCAACACTGGTCTTCCGTGGAAGCACAATAAAATAAAAATAATTTTTTAGAGGTGCTGTTGGCAACGTCTACAAGTTTAGCGTTTATATGTAGATGTATTCTGTGAACCGCCTTACGATTCTTTTACAAGAAGAAAAATAATAAAAGATTAAGGGGGCTCCCCATCCCATACATGGAAATGAAATTAAGATTTCTTTTCTTCAAACCTATACGTGCAGGGTATTTATAGATAGGTCTTTAAAAGTAAGTCTTTTAGAGGTTGTTAATACCATTTTTTCTTAGTCCAAAAGTTAGCTAAATTGTAGTTTTTGTGATAAAGCACTTTTTCATAAACCGCAAAAATAACTTTGTCATTCATACAAAAACTATGAAAAACAAACTTATCTTCGCAGGCGAAAAATTATAGAGGATTTTGGCTAATCTAAGCTTGCTTACTACCGAACCCTTCAATGGGCGACCCCGACTCGCACTATGGAAAAAACGTTCGAAGACGAGTGTCCCGCGTTCAAAAATAGTACCCCAGGTCTGCAGCTCAACCGATGACAGAAGCAATATAATTTTGAAATAACTTTTATTGAGTATGTTCGAAATTATTCCAAAATATTTAAAAGAGTTTGTAAACAAGCAAAAGCCAATCACATTAATAGGAAAATAAATAGCGCTCAAAACAAAATTAAGGAAACCTGGAGCGTCATAAATAAGGAAACCGGTAAAATTAAACCTAGAGACAACATTACTAAAATTAAATGCGGAGATAAGATTAATACCTCAACTAAAGATATAGCAAATACATTTGAGGATTTTTTTACCAACACTCCTTTAAAAATAACATCCAATACTAACTCTTGTCCAAAGCGTTCTAAGGAGCTACTAAAAAATAATATCCCCCCTTGTAGTTCCAAATTTAAATTTAATCATATTAACCCCAGTGACATAATCGATGCATTCAAACAGCTAAACTCAAAAAAATCTGAAGATTACTGGGGTATGTCTGTTACTGTAGTGAGTCATATTATAAATGTTATTGCCGCTGATTTGGCTTTTATATTTAATGAATGCATTGATGAAGGCATATTTCCTAATTTAATGAAAGTTAGTAAGCTAATACCATTATTTAAGAAAGGAGAAAAAACAGACCCTGGAAATTATAGGCCTATTTCTATACTGCCAGTTTTGAGCAAAGTGTTTGAAAAGATAATGCTCAACCAAATGCAACTTTACTTTAAAACTAACAACCTTTTCCATAGCCAACAATTCGGGTTCACTGGCGGAAAATCGACCACCGATGCAGGAGTAGCACTGATTACTCATATTTACGATGCATGGGAGGGTTCACAAGATGCTATTGGAGTATTTTGTGATCTGTCTAAAGCATTTGATTGCGTTGATCATCAAACACTTTTGCTCAAACTCAGTCAGTACGGGTTTGAAAATAAATCTTTAGATTTGATTGAATCGTATTTAAAAAATAGGCCTCAGACTGTAGAAATTAACGGTGTCAAGTCAAACGGTACTAATTTAAAAATTGGCGTGCCCCAAGGATCGATCTTAGGACCATTTTTTTTTCTAGCTTATATCAATGACCTGCCTTACATGGTTGAGAATGAAGCGGGCATTGTGTTGTTTGCTGATGACACGTCTTTTATATTCAAGTTAGATCGACAAAGCGAAGACGCTGTCGCAGCAAATAACATTTTGACTAAAATTTCTTACTGGTTTTCAGCCAATAATTTATTGCTAAATGCTCTTAAGACCCAATGCATTAAATTTACTCTCCCGAACGTGAGGCAGACCAACGTTGATATTCTAGTAGACGGTCAAAAACTAGGTTTTGTAAATGATACTACCTTCCTAGGGATCACAATCGACTCTAAACTACAATGGGGTGCCCATATTTCTAAACTTTCCAATAGGCTTAGTTCTGCAGCATATGCTGTGAGGAGGATAAGACAATTGACAGATGAGGCAACTGCTAGGCTCGTATACTTTAGTTATTTTCATAGCTTAATGTCATATGGATTACTTCTGTGGGGAAAGGCAGCCGACATTAAAACTATTTTTATTTTACAAAAAAGGGCAATTCGTGCCATTTACGGCTTAGGATCGAGGGACTCACTCAGAGAGTTGTTTAAGGACATAAATATTTTAACTGTAGCCTCACAGTATATATTTGACAATATAATGTACGCAAGAAAAAATATTTCTAAGTTTAAGAAAGTAAGTGATTTAATTGATAGACCCTTGCGTAACAATCATAGATTATTTCTTCCGCGGTTTCGGCTAAGCAGAGTTAGTGATTCGTTCATGGGGAACTGTATACGCTATTATAACAAATTGCCAAAGTCAGTCCTTGATATGCCTGATAGTAAATTCAAAAGTTATGTGAAACGATTATTATGTAAAAAGGCATATTACAGGACTGAAGATTACCTTACTGATAGCAATATTTGGCTTGAGCTTGGCGCAGACGCCTCGTAATTCTGTATGCACAGAAATATTACGTTTGGTACGTTCGGTACATAATATTTTATAATATGACATTTTTATTTAATTTCAATAATTTGACATTTTGCTATTTAAATTTTACCAATTTAACATTTCAATGATGACATAAATTTTTTCCAATTCAATTTTTATCTTGACATTTAATTAAAACAATGCACACTCAGTCCACATATATATAAGTAGTTTATAAGGTCTAACTAGAATTGTGAGTTGACGTCGCTTGGAGAAAATGCGCTGTGCAGTTTGTTGCCGCTTCTTCTGCACTCCGCTTTGGAAGCGGCCTAAACTTAGCCATAAGTAATTATTGACGTCAACAAAAATTTTTTGTTGTAAAAATTGTAAACACAAATATGACAATTAATAAGTGTTCAAAGAAACCTATATTAAATAAACGATTGAATTTGAATTTGAATTTGATGGTTTCGAAAATGCGGCCAAATAGCATTTCGTGACTTCGAAGACGAGTGTGACTTATATTGTTATAAAGTCGTGCATGACTTGCGATTTGGTGACGCGCCATTTCAAAAATAGCACTCCTGCCTGTCCGTATTCCGTAGGGCATATAAGTGGTTCTGTGGGTTTAAAGAATGTAAAAGTACTCTGTGCAGTGCCGGATTTATATTTTTTATGAGTGTACTTAGGCCACCAAACCATGAGAAAACCAGAGGACGTGTTTGACTTTTATCCTCTGAAATCCAGTTACCTTCCTCTTAAATCTACCGCCCCTTGGCCGCGGCCTATACGGCCTATTTATAAAGACTGACTCTGTGGGTAGCTAGCTAGGACGGTCATAGAGATAGCCTTTCAATATTTGTCTATAAAACATTAGGTTGTCTGGTACCTACTAGTAGTATCTTCTTCGTAGTTTTTGGTCTCTGGCATGTTATTACCCCTAGTCCTAGTATCGGCTATCTCCCGATAAAACTTGGTTTAGAATCTGCGATAAGATTAGATATGTAGGAAGGATAATACGCACGAGTCAATGTGGTTGCAATTGCACAAATATTTTCACTGTGCATGGAACTAATTTTAATAGTAATCTAATAAATCAAAATGTCTTATGAATTGTGTCCTTCGCCTAATTGTAAGAAACCTTTAATTAATGAACAAAATCTCAAAATACTGCGCAATGATTGGATTAAGTGGGGAGTGATCGGTGCATTCACAATGGCTGCTGGTGGGGTGATAGGAGCTGTTATGTTGCCTTTCTTGGGATTCGGAGCTGCAGGTGTTACTGCTGGATCATTCGCTGCAAGTTGGCAGGGACCCGCTGTTGTGGTAAGTTTTTTACTTTGCAATTTTCACGGCACTATGTCCGCGATAATTATAACTTTCCCATAGCACAAGTTTCGAACGTACTTTGGGGCTAGCTCAATCTGTGTGATTTGTCCGTATATATTTATTTATTTATTTATCATGCACATACATTACCACTCTATGGTGAAAGAATTTTGACAATGGGTCCGGTAGTTTCGGAGAAATATTTGCTCCGTATGATATTAAGTACTAACTGTTACCCGCGGGTTCACCCGCGTGTTATTATAGCCTATGTTTTTCTGTGTATGCAAAATTTCATGATCGGTTCAGTAGATAGGGCGTGAAAGCGTAAAAAACAAACTCACTTTCACATTTATAATATTAATTAGGAAGTTAGGATTAGGATTTTCTACAAATCGCGTCGGGTTTCAATGACTGTCCAAAATTTTACAACAAATATTATGCCTTGGTTTATTTTTTAATACTAGCTATTACCCGCGGCTTCGTCCGCGTGTTATATAGCCTATGTTCTTCTCAATACTCCAACCTATGTGCATGCAAAATGTCATGATCATCGGTTCAGTAGATAGGGCGTGATAGCGTAACAAACAAACAAAAAAAACCGGCCAAGTGCGTGTCGGGCCACGCCTTGTGTAGGGTTCCGTTGTTACGAATGACAACTTCACACTGTTCACACTCGCACCTCACAGTTTAACGACCAAAAACATCTAACAATGAAAATTGTATGAAACTTTACATTTTCCAGTACATTTTATAAGTTGGTTGCCTATAACTTTTTAGTTTGCACTTAGTACTCAGCTCTGATAGTTTTCCTTTCAACTTCATTATATATACTACTGCTGTAATTTTTTTCACGTATCCATATATAACCGTTAAGCAGATAGAGAGGGGGGACACTTACCTCTAACAAAAATTTGCAACCAAATATTTCGGAAACGGATCCCTAAATCGAAAAATGGTGTTCTCAACCTCACAATATTTTTAAAGACCTATTTAACGATACCCCACATGATGGGTAAGTAGAGACGAAAAATTACTCCCCCACTTTACTTGTATGGGAGCTACACAAAAAAAAAAATTTTCTACTACTTTTTTGCCATGATTAATAGACAAACCCATGCCAAATTACAGCTTTCTACTACTTATAGTCTCTGAGTAAAAGCGCGGACGGACAGACAGACAGACAGACAGACATGGCGAAACCATAAGGGTTCCTTGTTTACTACGGAACCCTAAAAAAAACAAATAAACAAACTCACTTTCGCAATATTAGTATAGATTTAAAAGCAACAATATTATTTCCATATTAAACAAAATCACTACATATCACTATCATCACTACATATTATAAAACAAAGTCCTCCGCCGCGTCTGTCTGTCTGTTCGCGATAAACTCAAAAACTACTCCACGGATTTTCATACGGTTTTCCCCAATAGATAGAGTGATTCACGAGGAAGGTTTTAAGGTATAATACATGCCCGGGCGCAGCCGGGTAAGGCTGCTAGTATTTAATAAATAATGTTTTTATTGTTTTCAGGCTGGATCGGTGTTCGCCATATGCCAATCATTGGGTGCTACTGGGCTTGGCATTTTATTATTCGGTGCAGTTGGATCGGCGGCTGGTGGTATTGGTGCCCTTGGAATCATCTATAAATATCGGGAAAAGTTTGATTGGTGCAGTTGTGATTAGTATTTACTGTACCTATATATAAGTTTAGTGTGAAATAAATCAAGTATAAAAAATACCTAATTCTTGTTAGTAGTTGTTACAGTCTGAATCAAACTTTATAGCGGCTCGAAACATCGCGCGAGTCGATGCGCAGCATACACAATATTAGGTCTGCGCGGGGCGCGCGCGGGGGGGCGGGGCACGTTCTGCGCAGCTCGCAGCTAATATCCGAGCCCCCATAAAGTTTGATTCAGACTGTACCTCATTCTTGCTAGATATGTATCTATGTACATCATCCACACACCACAAACTACGAAGAAGATACCTACTATTACTAGCCACACACCTATCCTCACAAAGCGATATAGAAAGACGATTTTTTTTAATCTATGGGCAATAGTCATAGTTTACGTTATTATTATATTGTCTTTGTCATAGTTAACGTTAAAAGGTGGGAATACACGTCTGATTTTGTTTCCGATTTTGCTTCCGACTAACGGATCGGATCGGATACACATACATAGCCGATATACGTCCAATTTTGTTTCCGACATTTTCTGAATACGGCAGTTTGTATAAATGACAAAATATACTTCACCAGAAGTGGTACTTTTTATATATGTAATCGGAAGTACCTTGTATGTATATACTTGTAAATTTTTTATAATTTTATTTAAACCTATATTTGATTTATTTTTACGAACTTTTGATAAAAGTCACAAACATAGGACTTATAAACAAATATCTGTGCCTCATCACCTGTCATTGTCAATCTGACGTAAAGTTTTACCCGGGAGTCGGGAAAATCTCTATAAAGCCTCTCCCAATGTAAATAATAAATATCATTTCCATTTTCACTTTTTTTTTTTTTTTTTGATATGCCTCCCCTGTTCGCATTACCAACTGTATTACATAGATCACTTTTTTGCGCCTTACTATATTTCTCTGTTTTCCCTATGGTTGACTGGGAGAGAATGCTCATAGCATTAAGTCCGCCAATTGTAACAGGTGTTTATCTGGGAACAATAAAGATTATTAAATAAATTAATAAAAATTTTGATAGCTTTACAGAAACGTGTAAGTATAACAGCAGTAACTCTATTTTTCGACGACTTATTCTAATTATAAGAGTAGTAAATATACTTACTTCCGGTTTTAAAGTGATGCTTTTGGTAGTCGTTTGTCCAGCTACTTGTAACATTGGCATTAAGTACGTATACTCCGGTTATAATAAGTGCAACTCTTTTTACTTCTGACATTGAACGGCTTAGATTATGAGCAGAAACTAATCATACTGATTTTATGTAAAGCGGTACTCAAGAAAACGCTAGTTAGTATTACTTAGCATAAGAGCACTAACTGTATATACAGCGGTTATGATATGCACAATAAATTTTAATCAATATGCATAACTGCAGCTAAGTTGGATTTTTCAGATGTAATCGAGGCAACATCTATTGATGATAAGGTTGCCAAATTGAACTCCCAAATAGTTGCCCTATACGAGATTCATGCTCCTTTGAAGTCCATTAAACTCAAGCGTCCGCCTTCTCCATGGATTACCAGGGGTATTCGTATGGCTATGTCGAAGAGGGATCGGTTGTTCCGGGCGTTTAAGCGAGACAGAACTGATGGGAACTGGGCAGCTTACAAAGTCGCACGCAATCGCTGCAATGGTATGGTTAGAGCAGCCAAGCGGAAATATTTCTGTGATAGTCTTACTGAGTCTTCGTCGGCCGAAATTTGGAAGTTTCTCCGTTCACAAGGTCTGGCAAAAAATAAAGGCAATTCACCTTCAACTTATAATTTTTCTCCAAATGATTTTAATAATCATTTCTCTTCTTCGTGTTCTTTAGATCCCACTATAAAATTATCAACCATTTCAAAAATTGCTTCCATGGCCAAACCTCACATTGACTCCTTTCGCTTTTCTCCAACCACTGAGGATGAGGTTTGTAAGATCTTTCTGTCCATTAAGTCTAAAGCAGTAGGATGTGATGATGTGAGCCGTCAAATGGTCATTAATATTTTTCATATAATCCTTCCAATTTTAACTCACATTATTAACTTCTCATTACTGACTGGAACCTTTCCTTCTTTATGGTGTAAAGCTTTCATTATTCCCCTTCCTAAAATTTCCTCTCCTCAAGTTTTGAACAATTTTAGGCCAATTTCTATACTGCCTTTTCTCTCTAAAATTCTTGAAGCTGTAGTACATGCTCAAGTATCTTATTTTATTTCCTCTAACTCTCTTCTTACTCCCTTTCAGTCAGGTTTTCGTCAGGGGCACAGTACGTCTACTGCGCTTCTCAAAGTTACTGAGGATATTCGTTTGGGCATGGAGAATACGTTAGTTACTACTCTTGTTTTAATTGACTTTTCCAACGCTTTCAACATGGTTGATGACATTCTCCTTGCCATCCTCCATCATCTGCAATTCTCGTCCTCAGTGGTGGATTGGTTTTCAACATATCTTCGCGAACGACAGCAAGCAGTTCGTTTGGACCGCGAACTGTCGGGGTGGAGATCTGTTTCTGCGGGGGTACCACAAGGTGGAATTTTATCACCCTTGCTTTTCTCTCTTTTCATAAATCTCCTCTCTTCTTCGATTGGTTGCTCTTTCCACTTCTATGCAGATGATTTGCAAATTTACGTGCAGTCGCCAGCTGAGGAAATTGAATCTGGCATCGCTACTATTAACTCTGCCTTAGCGTCGATACTGTCCTGGTCTGAGGAATACGGTATAAAGGTTAACCCTACTAAGTGCCAGGCTATAATTGTGGGTAGCACTAGGCAAATCAATATAATAGATTTTAGCACTATCTCGTCCGTGATGTTTGATAATAAAGTTATCCCTTTCCAAAAACCGGTGAAAGATCTAGGCCTGCACATTGGCTCCACGCTTAGCTGGATCACTCATATAGCAGAAATTAGTCGCTCTGTTACTGGCACTCTCCAGCAACTCAACCGTCTTAGAAACTTCCTTCCCTTAAAAACAAAAATCTTGCTGGTACAAACTCTAATTTTTCCGATTATTGATTATGCTGATGTGTGTTGTCCTGATCTTAATGAAGATCTTCTTAATAAGCTTGATCGTCTTATTAATAATTGCATCCGTTTTATTTTCTGTTTAAAAAAATACGATCATATATCTTCATATCGTTCCGAACTGAAATGGCTCCCCATCCGTCAACGTAGGCCGCTTCGATTGCTCTGCACTCTCTTTTCTATTCTCGATAACCCCCATTCTCCTGATTACTTAAAATGTAAATTCAAGTTTCTGTCTGACACGCATGATCGGCAGCATCGTTCTACTAATACTCGTCTTCTTTTTATTCCTCTCTTTCGGACAAATTTTATGTCTAATTCCTTCAGACTCCAAACTACACGACTTTGGAATGCTTTGCCCGTTGACATAAAAGAAATCTCTACTAAATTTGCCTTCAAAAGAAGAGTTCACTGTCTATTGCTTAATTCACTTCCTTCTTAAACGTTAATTAGTCATTCTCTCTGTACTGTATTCATCTTCAGTATGTATTTATATGTATGTATATTTATTTATGCCTATTTTTATTGATATCTATATTTATTTATATATATAGTGCTTATATATAGAAAGTTTATGTATGTGTTAGTAAATATCAATAACTTTATATTTGATTATATTTTAATTATTCACCCTTTGCGCCGAACAACTTTTTCTGTTTATCCCTATGGTTGACTGGGAGAGAATGCTCATAGCATTAAGTCCGCCAATTGTAACAAGTTCTGCTTTGGTACAATAAAGTTCTAATAATAATAATAAATAATAACAGCAGCAACTACTGCTTACTGCCGTTATGATATGCATCATCTGAATAACCCAAAATGTCTTTTATTTAAGAAAACTTGCAGAAATTTAAATGGTGAACTCGTAAAAAGGGTGTCTTAAGGGAGGGCGGAAGCTTGAGGGGTGCGGTGTTTAGGCGTTTGCGCTGCTCGCAATAAATCTTTAAATCTTAAGCTTTAAATTAATATGCGAAAGATAATCTTTAGCACGGGTTAGTAAATAGGCGGGGGTAGCTATTTTTGAACGCGTGACTCACTCATCGAGTTTTTTCGGATCTCAAGAATTTTTTCAGGAACGCACGTCCGGAATTTCCTGGTAGTCAACACACGAAAATTTCATACATTTGTTCGAGTGACAGATTGAACCCGGATGGGTCCGGAATTGTTTCCGCCCTAGACCAGACCGGCCCGACCGTCCGAGCCTAAAACAAAAGATATTTTAATTTGATAAGTTAAACTTATGAAATAAAATTTAGTAAGTTTTTATCATATATAAAAATCTTTTGTTGGAAACAGAAACATTTGACCATCCGTAAAAAAAAATGTTATCACATCTGATACAGTATTCAGGCTAAAAATAAAGATATTCCTATTTTTGTTACGGAGGACCGTATGCAGTGACATTTACAATGAGCTTTGCACTGCAGCGCTGTCAGTTCACCCATATTCAAGATTTTAAGAATCGGATCATCCGTTTTCCGGACGTGTATTCCCACTTAAAAACTCCTGCGTGTCTAATCTGTGACATCAACAAGCAAACAAAAAAAGTTTAACTTGTTTTGTTGTTGTCGGGTAGGCGCCGCGACGCGTCTGTTTCGCTTGATTTATTTTTTATCAAATTCGTGTCGTGTTGTGTTGTGCGTGCCTGTATTTTTTGTTATTTTACCGACCGTGGGAAAAGTTACTTTACCGTAAACTTGATTGTTCGTGGAATTGGATGTAATCCAGAAATTAACTTGCGTGTTCAAGTTTTGTGACGATGGGGTGTGCACAGAGCGAAATCGCTCCTCAAAATGAAGCACCCAGAAAAGGATGCACGGATGTCCTATGGCTCGTAATCTATATTATCTTTTGGATATTGATGGTAAGAATATTTTATTTCTATCTATTAGCCAGGGACGCCCACAAAAAATTAAAACTACTGCCTAAAAATACTTCTAACTCGTTATAATATTCAACACCCAGAAAATACATTATTTATTAGTATTCTAAGCTTTTATTAAATCTAAAATTAATGTACCTACATTACGTTTAACATTCATTACATTACCATTTTTTTTATTAGGTCTTGGAAGTACTTGTACTTGTAAGAGTTAATTTCTTACAGCACACAAACAGTTATTAAATTTATATACCTATTTATTATCACTACATATTATAAAACACAGTCCTCCGCCGCATCTATCTATCTGTCTGTTCATGATAAACTTAAACACTACATGAGGAAAGTTTATAGGTATAATTCATGCCTGGGCGCAGAAGGGGAGGGCTGCTAGCAATAAATATTCAACAAATATTTTTTTTATTATGGTATACAATGCGTGGTGAGTATGTATAGTAACCAGCACTGAACTTCATGCAGCTGATAGTGCTGATAAACTAAAGATGTTCTATTCCATGCTGGTCTGGTAGAAAAGGAAAAACATACAATATACCAGCTATGAAAGCACCGCTTTACTCACGTTTTATTACGTCAGATCTGCCCACTAGTTAGGTCTGAAGACCATCATTGGGGCGAGTGAAAGGGGTGGCGACACAACGGTTACGCTTCCCTCAAAGCACTTATCTCTAATGCTTTGAGGGAAGCCATGAGAAACATGAGTAAAGCCGTGTTTTTATAATGAATTTATCGCGCGTACGTTATAATATTATAAATGTACCAGCTGTTTCTCTTCCTATGCAGATCTTAAAAGCGGATTGAGAAAATAAGTAAAATCTGAGAAATCATATTAGTTACATTTAGAAACCAGCAATATTTTATTTAATCAAATCAAATCAAATCATTTATTGCCTCCTTAATGTACAATTACAGGTGTTTTAATACAAGTCAGGTATCAATTAAGGGCCCTGAAGGGCCCTTAATTGATACCTGATTTAAATTTTGTTTTACACCTTTGTACCCATCAACACTCTTAATATGGCTTTTGGGTCTAATAGACCTGTGCTCTGTCAACTCCGCAAGGGAAAAAGACTTTAAAGTATGTATGTACCTATATTATGTACAAATTGAGTCTGTTGTCAAAGTCAAAACAGACTTCAAAAATAGAAAGAAATATTTTATTAGGGCATAAAATTAACAAACATATTATTAGCTAATAGCCTCAGATTACAGAACAGCATTCTGTTATTAAGTACTACTCCTCCGAGGAGTAGTACTTAATAACAGAATGCTATACATAATGATAGCGATACCATTATCAATATTTAAATGAAAATATCGTCAAAAAAATCAATATACAGTCCCTGCTACTCACATACTTGAATTTAAAATATCAAATGCTGTTCCTGAAGTCTATAAAAACTCATTTGATTTTTATTTAAGCCCTCTAGTAATTAAACAACAACTACTATTGAAGTGAAATTAAACAACTTTTTTTTTTTGTTTTAGATCATAGTTGCTGCCATATCTTTTGTATATGGGAACCCTCAGAGACTGATCAATGGCTTCGATTCATTTGGTAACACATGTGGTGTGAAAAATAACCAGAAATTAATAAATTTCCCACTGGCCGGCATCAGCACAGCAGACAAGAAATTCTTGTTCTTCATGGACATGAAGGAATTGCGTCGATCTATCAAAATATGTGTAAAGGAATGTCCGAATAGAAAATTAGAAAGCTTCACTGACATACAGAACTTTTACAGAGAAACTGGCTCCAATCTCTGTCGATACGATCTGAACCCCAACAATGTGACGACTACGAAAGATCTGCACCATTATATTGGGCCTTGTCCAACTCTGCCAGTATATGATTCTTTCCCACTTCTGAATAGATGTTTTCCTAAATCAGCCAAGGATGTTGCGGAGCGGGTGGTCAAAGATTTTTACGACCTTCTCAATAGCTGGGACACAATTGAACAAATGCTGTCTGATCTTTATTCCTCTTGGAAGGAAATGATAATCTGTGTCATCATAGCGTTTAGTGAGTATTGTGTCATTGTTATATTTTAAACTTTGTTACCTAATGTAAGTTGTTGACATTATGCGTTTACCTACTACCAAAGGAAGGTTGAGGTCAGGAAGGCGGCTAGCCGTAAAAACTATGCCAAATCATATTCTTATTGAAACCAGGCCTCTGACACGCTACAGCTGATGGCACCGGGAAAACGCTCAGATCAGAGGTATTTTTTAATTAAAATGTGTAGTAACCTGTGGTAGTAACGCACTGCAGTGCGGTGCAGTGTGCGGATTGGGACGACATCGTGCGCGCGTCTCAATTCACATTCGCTCTAAGAAAGACCTCCGGATGAGGTCGAAACATGTCGGCCAGTAGCTGACTATTTACGTGGGTAACCCGTTGTTACGTATTTTAATAATGATAGAGAGGTAGTGGGGAGGAGTAGCCTTCTCAATCCATACGACAAAAAGATATGTCGTTTGCTCTCACACAATGGCCCCAGACAAGAGGCCTAGGTGTGAAAAGAAGCCCACGAAACCAGGTGAACTGGGTAGAGTTTTAATCTGTAGTTTCTGTGTCCGATTGTTTTATTGTTTTTTAGATACTGGTTTGTATAGTTTCGGCATTTGATATAGTAATTATAACAGCCATAGTAAATAAATCCATTGAAGCGGGAGTTTTTCCGGAATCAAGGAAAACGGCTATTGTAAAACCGATTCCAATAACCCAACGCCCTGATGATTTTAAAGACTTACGCCCCATTAATATTTTACCATTTCTGTCTAAGATTTCTGAGAGAGTCGTCTGTATGCAGGTAACTGAATATTTAGAGGAAAATAATATTTTACCAGATAACAGTCGGGTTTTAGAAGAGGTACACGCCAAGATGTTGGCGAGGCTACATTATTGGCAATGTTGGATTTTTCATGCGCCTTTGACACCATTAACCATACAGTTTTACTTTCAAACTCAAATTTTATGGGTTTGATGAAAATGCATTGAAATGGTTTGCAAGCTACCTAACTGGATGCAAGCAATACGTTGAAACAAGTGATGTCAATGGCTCAGTCACTGGCTCTGCTGTCAAAGAAGTTGATAGAGGAGTCCTCCAGGGATCTATTTTGGGACCGGTACTTTTCATTCTGTACACAGCGGATATCACAAACAAAATCAAAAATTGTCAGCATCATTTATACGCCGATGATCTTCAATTATATTTGTCTTTCAAACCCAAATCAACAAATCAGGCAGTTGATAAACTAAATACCGATTTAAATAACATAGCTCAATGGTGTGATCAAAATAACCTTATCTTAAACCCTTCAAAATCTATAATCTTATTAGTAAGATCTAAAAGGCAAATACATGACGTTATTTCCCGTGATCCACATGTGAAAATTGGATGTGATCGATTGGAAATTGTAAGAAAGGTTTAGAAGGAAGGATGGATGGAAGGTTGCAGTTTGAGGAGCACATTTCACAATCAATGCGAAACTGTTTCTACCGACTCAGTGTTCTTAACCGTATTCGTGAGTGCCTATTAAGTTATGTGAAACCCTCGTTCTTTCTAAGTTAAATTATGCCGATACCATTTTTGGCCATTGTCTGTTGGCCCGTACGAAGCGTACTATACAGCGTATCCAACACGCTTGTGCTAGATTTTGTTTTGCAATTCCTCGTCGTTCGTGACAAATAGGCGAAGACTACACTTTGCATTTTTAATTTTTAATGTAATGCACTGTGGCCAGCCATCTTATTTGTTTAATATATTAAAGCTCACGCAGTGGAAGATGAGAATCGCGCCAGTATTATTAGCACTACAGCACAGTACGGCTGCGTTTCGTGGCAGCTTTCGTTATGCTGCTACGAAATGCTGGAATAATTTGCCACCCCCAATAAGAAATTATAATCAGTTAACTCATTTAGGCAAATTCACAAGAACTTTTTACCTTATTAACAAACTAGTACAAGCAGCTGAACTGTGCTATTCAAAATTACTTACAAACACTATTTATAACAAGTATAAAATTTAGTGTCTAAAACTGAAGAACGATTGTATATGTATAGTATAAAAATGTTGATTTCATAACTCTATGAAATGTTCATGTGACGCAGTGTGAAATTTCTAGCCCAACTGGCTTCCCTGAAAACCAGCGTCATGGTGGTATACCCGCCATGGCATCACAGCTGAGGGAAACCATTTTGGTGACATATTCCGTCAAGCTTTCATTGTTTTAACTATTTTGTATTTTTATATGCACCAAATAAACATTTTCTATTTCTATAGCTTAAAACAACCCTTATTAGTGACAGCAATAAAATAACATAAATATTGGGTAGATTAACAGATTTGCCACCCTTAGGCATTTTATTATTACAGTCAGTGTACGTTCAAATCTTATCTAAGGTTTTTGTCACACTGTAGCAGTTAAGACTTTGTAACTTATTTGAAAAAATGCCACCCATCACCCACGTTCGACGAGGGGTGCTATTATTTTGTCGAGCAGGTGTTCCCAAAGTATTTACTGACACTCCTGTTAGCAGCCTAAAGATCTGGCGACATCGACATACTATAATTGGGGTACTATTTTTGAACGCGTGACACTCGTCTTGACACGATTTTTGTATGGAAAAATCGTTCTGCTGATAACGCTTTCTCATTGATGCAAAGCCATAATTTTCACTGTAAAAAAACCGCTCAAAATTTAAAAATTTAAGCACTGATCAGTGCTCTATTAAATAGTCTAATTGTCATGCGAGTTAATTTTAAAAGTTAACTAGGTATTTATCACTACATATTATAAAACAAAGTCCCCCGCCGCGTCTGTCTGTCTGTCTGTCTGTTCGCGATAAACTCCAAAACTACCGAACCGATTTTCATGCGGTTTTCTCCAATGGATAGCGTGGTTCTCGAGGAAGGTTTTAGTATATAGTTTGTTGAGTTTTTGTATACATTTTTGTATATACCAACGATATTTGTTGGAGGTGTCGTAAAAAAATGAGCCGTTTGGGAGCTTTCAACTAAAACGCTGTCTAAACCCTTTGAGATATAACAAAACAATGTATGGTGGAATTGTGTATCTTATTTAGGTCTACAGAAAAGTCCGCGATGGCATATGTCTATATATTAAGGATAACATACTATATTCATTTTAATACTTTAAAAAATGGGCAATTATCAAAGATCACACGCAGGCCATACCCTTAGAGCTAGAAATTTTAAATTTTCCTCACGTATTCCTCTTATGACGTAAGCATCCACTAAGGAAGGATTTTTCAAAAGTCATCCCCTAAGGGGGTGAAATAGAGGATTAAAGTATATATGAAACTTTTTATTCCTTGGACATATTTGTATGAAATTTCGTGTGAATTGAGAACGGCAAAAATAATGAGTAACATTTTTAATAGTTTACCGAAATTAAACTTCTAAGGGGGTAAATCGGGGTATATGTTTAGTTTACCGCGTTGTAGCGTCAAATTTTTTAAATCCCCGCATTCCAAACCTGAAGTCACAGCGGATGAAGTCGCGGGTAACTGCTAGTATATTATAAAATAACATACGAGTATAAAATTACAAATTTCAAATTTTTCGGCAAATTAGAAATTTTCAAATTTCCGTCGCTTTTCCGCAACTAAAAAGTTTAAAAAAAAGACGAAGAATCCAGACATCGTGGTACAATTACGATTTACGGAAGTAAGCGTATAAAAAATAAAAATGATAGCAAGGTCTCGTCGCTTCCAACAATAAAACGAGCGTTGCGTGGGGTCATACATCTGCGCTGACGTAATCCTTGCCACGGTGATTCATTAGCGTGAGCCAGTAGCTATCTAGTCAATCCGACGTCAAGGACCTGCTTTTAGGGTTCCGTATCAGGCTGTACCTCATAAACCGTGATAGCTAGATTTTTTACAGATGATGTTAGATGCCGCTATAACAACAAATACTTACTAAAAACGGAATAAAAAGAATATTTAAGGTTTAGTCGTTATTTGGTTTTGCGTATATAAAAACCGGCCAAGTGTGAGTCAAAACTCGCGCAATGAGGGTTCCGTACAATATGCTTCGTGAACACACAACCAATGTGCAAAAATGTTTTATTCAATTGACTAGCGCCATCTAGTGGTGTTTTAGTGAACTATTTTCCTAGATGAACTTATTATTGTGAGTTTACCACTTAATTTTCAAGTGATAGAATTCTTATTATTTTTCCTGTAATCTTCAAGGAATGAACTATATTTTGCAATTTTTTCAAAATTTTAGGCCCAGTAGTTTCGGAGATCAGGGGGGGGGGGGGGGGGGGGAATGGTCAATTTTTGCCTTCTTTCGTGAATAAACATAGTAAGGTTTGCAAAACTTTCTTTTAAAATTTTGTAATTGGGCCCCTGAAAATGACCCTTATTTCAAAAAAATCTTTATTTACTTTGCACATCCGTGTTTGGGTCATAGGATTACACTATCTTACCAAATTTCATCTAATTTGGTTCAGTAGATTCGGAGAAAATCAGCTGTGACAGACGGACGGACGGACAGACAGACGCTCGAGTGATCCTATAAGGGTTCCGTTGTTCAACTTTTGTACGGAACCCTAAAAAAAATAAGAAAGAAAAATATGACGTTTAAATCAGATACATAAGGTAACCAATCTATAATATAAAATGAATCGCTGAATGTGTTGCTAAGCGCAAATCTCGAGACCAGCTGCACCGATTACGCTAATTCGTTTTTTAGAATATTCCTTGTAGTACGAGAATGGTTCTTACGAAGAGAAAACATTACCACGGGCGAAGCCGGGCCGAACTGCTAGTTAAGAATAAAAATCTTTGAATTTCAAAAGCGGCTGCTTGTCTTGATCTAATGTTACAAAGGTAATGGTACGGAACCCTTTGTGCACGAGTCTGACTCGCACGTGGCCGATTTTTTCAGTTTCTAAGAAAATAAATGTTTATGTTGAGTCTGTGTACGCCATACAAAGATTTTAGTAACGAATTTCGTAATTTTTACGGACAGTCACGTCAGCAGACGTGAAAAGAATGCCGAATGTGTCTACTTATAAGTTTTCTACGAAGTTGTTTTAGGCTATCCCCATTCTATTCTTTCCTATAGTCGGAAAGTCAGGGTTCAAATTACAAGATCCCCGCCGGTTACTGTGACTGTAAAGGTCTTTTCAAATATTTATTGAAAATCGATACTTCTTATCATTTGTACTATTACCATCGATTTCAGACCATTACATTTCAAATGCCAAGCAAATAAGGACAGCAGGGACACGCTAACCTGGAAAATGAGTCAATAAACAATCACATTGTATTTGATGAACGGTGATGATTTGAGTTGTCGAAGGGTCAAATCGATACTTAATTTAATAATTTGATACAACCCGCGCCAAACTTTATTGTGGCTCAGAATATCGCGCGAGTCGATGCGCAGAACACAATATTAGGTTAAGAGTCCCACGTAAAGCCGCAATCCCATACAAACGTAGTTTCGTTTTACAACAGTTAAGCCAATCTCAACCAAATTTCCGGTCGTAGGTATGTACGAAATTTGGTTGAGATTGGCTTATCTGTTTAAGCTGTTCGTGCGCGGGGAGGAGGGGCGCGTACTGCGCAGCTCGCAGCTTATATCCTAAACGCTTCGACAGTAAAGTTCCTTTTTGGTTCCAGTAGCTAAGGTGTGGAATGAACTGCCTGCGTCCATATTCCCAGACAAGTACAGTCCCGGGACATTCAAAAGTAGAATAAATTGGTATCTCTTGGATAGGCATGTAATATCCTCGTCTTCATCGTCACTTACCATCAGGTGAAATGGGAGACAAATGCCTAATTCAATAATTAATAAAAAAATCCGACTGTACCAACCGGAGTTCAAGTAGTTTCTGACCCAGTGGTGTCGAATTGTCATCAAAACCAGAGGGCTGGCTGGCAATTTCTTTGCACATAGAATAAGCATTGCCATACGTGGCAATGCTGCTAGCCTTCTGGGCACACTTTCGCAGGGCAGTGATTTGCATGATATCTTTTATCCATAGCTCTTTATTTGTTAGGTTATTTTTTTTGGCTTTAATTATTTTTTATTTATATTGCTTTAGTTTTTTATGTCATAAAATAATTTATACTTTAGTTATTTATATCTGCGGATTGAAATACATTTTAAAACAATTGAAAAATAAAATAGGTAGCAGACATAATTTTTTACTTTCGCATTATTAATATTACTTTGGATGGGTACTTACTTTATTTCACTCATTAGGATTCATGACGTCTCATAATGTAGGTACCGCCAAAGAATATAGTCCGGGAGGCCTATAGCCAGTGACACCTAGTAAATATTCTGATATCTATGCCAGTGACCTATTCGAACGTACCTTCTATTACATAGTCTAAATTTAAAAAAACCGGCCAAGTGTGAGTCAAACTCGCGCAATGAGGGTTCCGTACAATATGCTTCGTGAACACACACACAATGTGCAAAAAATGTTTTATTCAATTGACTAGCGCCATCTAGTGGTGTTTTAGTGAACTATTTCACTAGATGAACTTATTATTGTGAGTTTACCACTTAATTTTCAAGTGATAGAATTCTTATTATTTTTCCTATAATCTTCAAGGAATGAACTATATTTTGTAATTTTTTCAAAATTTTCGGCCCAGTAGTTTCGGAGATCAGGGGGGGGGGGGAATGGTCAATTTTTGCCTTCTTTCGTGAATAAAATCAAAAGTATTGATTTTACCCGAACAAAAAAAAATATTTTTGAGATCCTCATAATGAGCTCTTTCATTTGATATATGACACAGTAAGGTTTGCAAAACTTTTTTTTTAAATTTTGTAATTGGGCCCCTCAAAATGACCCTTATTTCAAAAAAATCTTTATTTACTTTGCACATCCGTGTTTGGGTCATAGGATTACACTATCTTACCAAATTTCATCTAATTTGGTTCAGTAGATTCGGAGAAAAGCGGCTGTGACAGACGGACGGACGGACAGACAGACGCTCGAGTGATCCTATAAGGGTTCCGTTTTTCAACTTTTGTACGGAACCCTAAAAAAAACGTATTCCACATGGATGTTCGTTCGAATAGGTCACTGGCTATTGGCCTCCCGTATTAATAGTGTGATGTTTTAAATTTCTGAATAATTATACATGCGATGCCTGGGTGGGTCAACTAATTATGTTAGTGTGTTAATAATGATTATTCGCCACGCACAACTTTACGTACTTATATTTATGTTATGTATATACTTATACTCTGTTCTACTGGCCGTCAGGGGAGTGTGACAAAATTAATGAACTAAAAAAAATATTTAAATTAACGGAAGTGGCTTAGCCCAACTAGACCTTATTATAAAGAAGATACGATAATATATTGATGTTATGCCAATTTCTACCTACGGGGACTACATTCCTTGTGATTGTACAAATATTGTCCGACAGACCTTTGACCGAATCACCTATGAACGTCTTTGACCGAACCTACATATTGGCCGACAAATTTTGACTAACAAAGTCTACACTGTTACTGATTTCCCTGATATGTGTGATCCCGGACGGTACGGCCGTGAAGGGAAGACGACATGCATGGCTTGGAGTCTTGATGGCTCTCACCCGGAATTCAAAAATTCAAATTCAAAAATGCTTTATTTTTTCTCTCCAATCTATATCTATACCCACTAATACAATTTTTTGTACAAATTGTATACTTATGCTAAGATTGTGAGAGACTGGTGTCTGAACTAAGCAGAGCCTGTATCTCAGTACACCAGCCTCTCCCCTCGCGAATAAAAAATCCCTATTTATAACAAAAGGTATGGTTACAAATGTGAAGATAGAACTTAAATTATACAAGGTGAACATCTTTAACCTGACCAATCTGACCGTTTTCTCCGATTTACTTATACTGATCATGATGAACAACATTCCACATAAAGCAGTCCGTGGGGTCCATCGGCTCATAAACTTTTCAAGCTCATAAGCAAAAGGCTGGTCGAGGTGTCCAATGACCAGAGGGTTGGTAGCTATTTCGCACAAAGAATAAGAATGCTATTCAGCGTGGCAATGCTGCCAGTCTTCTGGGCACATTACCGCAGGTCATGTCCTGGGGGACATTTTTATTTATAAGTAGGTTTTTGTTTTTATAGGTAAGTTTTGTTTTAGATAGGAATATTTTTTTTTTAGGTTAATTTAGTTGTTAATAGACGTACGTGTTTGTTAGTGCCATACAAACTGAAACATCACAGCTACCGTTACCTTTTTGTGTCACGGCT
The DNA here is from genome assembly GCA_963082605.1 of Rhodophaea formosa. Lineage (NCBI taxonomy): Eukaryota > Metazoa > Arthropoda > Insecta > Lepidoptera > Pyralidae > Rhodophaea > Rhodophaea formosa. The sequence goes on from OY720208.1 coordinate 23,053,327, forward strand.
CTGGACGTCGGTCGCATGAGGTTACTAATTAAATATGAACTAATGATACTATGAATACACGTAGATATGACATTGATATTTCAATATTCAATGGCTGTTAGTCACCTGACTTCGCAGTTGTATGTTAAATGAAACGCCTATTCGTGACTAATAATCATTACACCGGTTGTTTTTAGAACTAATATGTTTTTGTCTATGTAAAGTGTTCAATACTAGGGTTAGTTTTCATGCTGCGTAAAGGCATCTGACATCAGGGAAGCCGGGATCAACGGCTTAATGAACCTTCCGAACAGCTTACAGAGCACGGAGAAGCTCGAGATATTTTTATGCCACTCGGGGTAACCCATCGCAGTTAGTCCGCGTTCGGGGTTGCTTAATAAAACTTGTAATGAATGTACACGTAAGTGATTTAAATGAAAGTCACACGTAGTATTTCAATTACTATATTGTTAGGTAAAACCACACACATAAACTTGACACAAGTCTAATGATATAAAAACTTATTGGAAACTTTGAAAACACAAGAGTCGCGGGTCAACCATTCTAATCTCAGACAAGAGAAAAAAAAGATGTCTACTGTTGAAGAAAATTTTCTACCGGGCCGCGCTCCTATTGGTCGAGCGCGGACCACGTGACCTTCCGGTCGGGTTCACGACAATACAAAATTTACCGCGGTGATGCGTACGGGTGCGTTCTGCTACATCCTCCCCCTTTTGATCTAGCGTTAAACAACGCGACGATCAAACCTTCCTAGGCCTTCCTCGACCGCGTTTAGGAGCTACGGGCTCAGGACATTCACCCTCGCGAGCGTGGTAACGTTGTAGATCGGAACGATGATACTTACCTATTGTCTCATCGGGCTTATCCGGGAACGCCAAAATAAACGACGTAGGACTTACCTTTTTAGAAATGACGTAAGGGCCATCCCTTCTGGGCAAGAACTTCTTAGTAATACCTTTAGAAGCGTTGCTAAGAGCGTGCGACTTCAGCAACACGAGATCGCCGGACTCCAAAGAATCCTCGCTGCTTCGAGTAGCATCCTTATAAGCCTTTCTACGATCTTGCTGCTTCTCAATAGTCTCTTTAGCTTCCTTCAAGGTACTAGCCATCTTTAGAAGATAAGGCGTTACCTGTGGTACATAGTTCTCCGCTTCAATGATGGATCGAAGATCAGTACGAGCATCTATGGGAGAGCGAAGCTCTCGGCCAAACGTCAAATATGCAGGGGTCTGCTGCGTTGCTTGAGTTAACGATGTATTCATGGCGAACCGTATGAAGGGCAAGGCATCAGGCCATTGCTGATGATGTCCCTCGACCAAAATTGCCAATTGCGTCTTCAGATCGCGATTCTTTCGCTCGACCGGATTGGCCTCGGGGTGGTATAATGGCACAAGTGACTGTTTGACGCCCAGAACAAACATCGCCTGCTGCATGACATCAGTCACAAACTGGACACCATTGTCTGATATCACCCGACGCGGCACACCATAACGCAAGAACACCTGCTCAATCAGCACCTTAGCGCAGCTTTCCGCAGTTGCCTCAACTAGGGCAAACATTTCAACGAGCTTACTTGTGGTGTCTTCTACGATGAACACCCAACGCTCTCCGTTAGGTCCTTTAGGTAACGGTCCAAACAAATCCATAGCCAGGACTTCAAAGCGCTGCGCAGGTACGGGAGTCTGCAAGAGACCAGCTGGCTTCGTATTTGCCGGTTTATAACGCTGGCACTCGACGCAAGACTTCAAATAATCCGATACATACCTTCTCATTCCAGGAAAATAATACCTCTGGGAAATCCGATGAAGGGTTCTCTCCACTCCACCGTGACCAGCAGTTGCAGCATCATGACACTCGACCATGATTTCTTTTCGCAGATTCGCAGGAACGACGAGTTGCGGCTCCTCAGATTCGACGTCTTCAACATAGCGGTACAAGACACCCTGGGAGAGGTGATAGCCTCTCTCAGCCCATCGACTACTATTAACTTCGTCATTACCTTCCAGGTCCACAACAATCTTAGATACCTCCGCATCAGCTAATTGGGATTCACGTAAGTAGCCAGCTTCCCATCGCGGTGTGTCCACAATCACCGTGCAGACCTCGCAGACAGCCTGAACTTCTTCGTCACATGCAGGTCGACTAAGAGTGTCAGCTACGACGTTACTTTTTCCTGGTGTATACTCTACATTTAAATCAAAAGCTTGGAGCTTCATAGCCCATCTTACTAACCTACCAGTTGGAGATTTAAGTGTTAACAACCACTTCAATGGCTGATGATCGCTAGCAACACGAACTGGATGACCATCAACATACCCTCGGAACTTTTCTAAGGCCCAGACTACGGCCAGCGCCTCCCTTTCAGTGGTCGAGTAATTTCGCTCAGCTGAGGTTAACAACCGACTGGCATACTCTATCGGTCGCTCCTCCTGAGGCGTGGAACCCTGAACTAGTACTGCTCCTAGAGCGTAGGCACTCGCGTCTGTCCTAAGGATAAATGGCTCATCATAGTTAGGTTGTTGTAATATAGGACTCGTGATGAGTCGCGACTTCAGTTCCTCGAAAGACTTTTGTTCCGTCTCCCCCCACTGCCAGCGTCGGTTCTTCTTCGTTAGATCTGTTAACGGACGAGCTACCTCTGAGAAGTGCGGGATGAACTTTCGGAACCATGAGCATGTCTGCAGGAACGACTTGAGGTGTTTGACGGAAGAAGGAGCTTTCATCTCAACCACGGCGCTAACCTTATCCGGATCAGGAGCCACTCCTTGCGGTGAGATGATATGCCCGAGGTACTTAAAACTCTCTCGTGCAAAAACACACTTAGTACGATTGGCACGGAGTTTAAACTCACGTAAGCGCTCGAATACCGCCTGAAGGTCCTGTAGATGCTGCTCGAAGGACCCAGACAGTACGACCAGGTCATCTATGTACCCTAGCAAGGTCACATGCTTGACAGAGGCCCCTGATCGAAATCGATCGATCAGCCTCTGAAAAGTGGCCGGGGCGTTGCGCAGTCCGAAGGGCATACGTTTGAAACGATGAACGCCGAGGTGCGAGACGAATGAAGTCTTATCCTGGTCTTCCTCCTTGACACAGACCTGCCAGTACCCTGATCGAAGGTCAATAGTACTCATAAAACAGCTCTTACCTGTGTACTGCAATAAATCGTCGATAACGGGTAACGGGTAGGAATCACTCTTGGTGACGGCGTTGAGCTTCCGGTAATCGACACAAAACCTGAATGAGCCATCCTTCTTCGGCACCAACAAAGCAGGAGCTGCCCAAGCTGACTCACATTCCTCTATGATCCCTTCAGATAGCATTCGGTCTATTTCAGCCTCCATGATAGCTTTCTTAGCCGGCGTGAGCCGATAGGGCGGCACAGCTATGGGTGGATGCTCACCTGTGTCGATCCGATGCTCAGCAAAAGGGGTAGCCTCCCCCTGCTCTCGAAAAACATCTTCATACTGCTGCAGTAGCGCCGCAAGGTCGTCCTTCTGCGATGGAGACAACATAACCCCTTCGTCCGACCTTAAAACATCTGTAGCGGCGCATCCTACATATTGACGCGCGCTTTCGCATTGCAAAGGGTAAATATCCTGAGGCCGATGAGCGCTAAACCACGTGTTATGCGCTAAATCTAAGACCAACTGCGCTTTTCGTAGAAAATCTATACCCAAGAGCGTTTCATTATTATTCGCGTCCGGAAAGATTACGAAAGTGATATTTACCTTTAAATCCTTTAATTTTACCTCAACATCGGTAAATTGAACGGGTAAATCACGAACCACGCCGTCAGCAAGTTTAACGGACATTGTACTGTCGCGAAACGGATGATTGAGACGTTTAAGCAACCCATACAAAGTATAACCCGCAATACTTCGCTTCGCGGCGGTATCTATTAACCCTGTTCCACAGAACCCTAAAATCTCAATATCAAGAATAGGTCGACCAGTGACTCGGATATCAGTTGTATCAAAATTATTATTAACATTGTCATCCACAGAATAAAAATTGGCATCAACAGAATTACAATTTACGTCGGTATCAAAGGAACTAAAACTGGCATTAAAAGTATTACATTTTACATTAGCATCAAAGGCATCAAAACTGGCATCAAAATACTTCGACTTAGCGTCAAAAAACTTAACATTATTCTTTCTGTTTGACAAAATATTGCCATTACCCTTTGATGATTGTTTACCTAACTTTACACAATTAGGGTAACTGGCGGCATTAAAATGTGAAATATTGCCACTATCCTTTATTACAATATCACCATTATCCTTTTTAAAACTTTTCCTAGACTGGACACAGGTTAAACCAGTATGGCCAACATTACAGGTAAAATTGTCCTTTGCAAAATCGCCATGCTCCTTTGACACAAAATTTGCCGACGTCGATGACCTTGACCCACTAACATGCCTATTTTTAGATACATTCTTACGATAAGACGGAACAATAAAATCGCACGCGGAAAACTGATTAACTTTAGAGTTTTTGTTGCAATTTCCGCAATTAGCACGTATTACATCCCGAGCACCACAACCATAACAAGATATCGATTTTTCGGAATTATCACTGTTATCACTTTTGTTTACTAATTTTGGGCAATCGGCTCTTACATGTCCACTCTTTTTACAATAAACACAGAAAAGTTTACCTTGTCTCGCCGTAATCACCTGACCAGTAGGTACTGAAGGCGCGTGAGGGGACCGCGATTGAGTCGCAGCCGCCGTAGAAGTCGCGGAAGCTCCGGACACGGCGTTAGAAGCGTAGGTACCGCGTAACAGCTGTGGCGCGGCGATCACGGCGCGCGGTTGCGCGGCGGTCGTTGACCCCGTTGTAGGTATGGTCCGGCCGGCCGCTACCGGCGGCGGCTTCGGCGTCAGCGACGTTGTCTCCGCTAACGACTCTTCAATCGCTCTAGCTCTCTCCACCAGCTGATCAACGCTCGACACGGCATCTGGTTGGATACGTTTTCTGATACGCCGATCCAGTAAACCGTATATGATATCCACCTTGACTCGATCCTCTAGTTCGTAAGGTAGCTTTGATATTGTCGCCCTCAGGCGGGCGATGAACACATCGGCTCGTTCCGTTCCCTGTTCGGCCGCGAATATATCGCGGAACAATTTGTAGGCCGGCCGTGGTGTGCCGTACATGGCCCTCAGGCGTTGTAGAGCGTCCTCCCAAGACTTGACGGAACTTTTGACGCCTTGATAGAAAACAGCGGCATCCCCAGTCAGCAGCATTGGTAGCCCACGCAAGGCGTGTTCGTCACTTACGCTGGAGCACTCTTTAAATACAAGCACCGCATCCAGGAACGCCTCCAAAGTTTCTGGGTTACGGGAGGCGCCATCAAATCGGGCGGAGCACTTCACAAAATTACCGCCCTGCGGCGTCACTGGGTTGGATACCGGGAATGGAACCGGTGACTCTGTGCTGTGAGCATGATGATCTGACGCTCTATAGGACTGCGCGGCGATGCTCTCCAGGAGTTTTCTGTTTGATTCCGCCTGGGCTTTAGAGAAGGCTTCAAGGAATTGAAACAGACGATCGTCCGTGGTGGACGGTCCTTGGGGGGCACTGTCGACAAGCGTGTCCTGACGCGATTCTTCATCGATCTCACGATCACTCGCTCGGCGTGTGCGCGGCATAGTGAAAACCGTAGGTAACTAAAGTACGCACAAACAAAATGTTTATCACACTGTTAGGTAAGTACACAGTTCATACGACACTACGCGCAACGAAAGTTTCTTCGTGGTTCGGCCATAAGTTGGAGCGCCATTTGTAATGAATGTACACGTAAGTGATTTAAATGAAAGTCACACGTAGTATTTCAATTACTATATTGTTAGGTAAAACCACACACATAAACTTGACACAAGTCTAATGATATAAAAACTTATTGGAAACTTTGAAAACACAAGAGTCGCGGGTCAACCATTCTAATCTCAGACAAGAGAAAAAAAAGATGTCTACTGTTGAAGAAAATTTTCTACCGGGCCGCGCTCCTATTGGTCGAGCGCGGACCACGTGACCTTCCGGTCGGGTTCACGACAATACAAAATTTACCGCGGTGATGCGTACGGGTGCGTTCTGCTACAAACTGTCATAAATATCAAAATTACCTAGGTAGTACATGAAAAGATTAGTATCATATTAGGGTTCAAATTAGGATTTTCTTCTGTCTTCACGACGCTTTAACGACTGAACCTTTTTAGATATGAATTTTCTACGGAGATAGTTTAAACATCAGCCAAATAGCGCCAGCTATTTTTTTTAAATTTTAAAACTTGTAAAATGTAAAAATTCAATTTCAATACTTCGGTAGTGAATTGCTTGTAGGTAGTATTTTTGGTACTTACTTACTTACTTAGGTATTACTTTGAATCACTATCATTAATTCATTATTCCCAACCTTCGCAGCAAATTTCCAATGAAGACAATGGGCATGTTGACTAAAATTTTTTTCATGTTGCTATGTAAAGACCTGCCAAAAATAAACACAACAGTGACAGAAATACATTTCTAAACAAAAAACCCTTTCAGTTATAAAAGTTTTAAAGACACATGTTTTTAGACGTAAATTTTTAGACGTGAAAACGCGCTGCTGAAATGCCTACATATTTGTGACGTCACAAGCTTGTATTTTGTATGGATGGCGTGAGAACTTTGTTTGGTAGCTATACGAAATATTTCGTTTATGGTAATGGTTTCATAATAAAAGTTGCTATAAATTTTGCAGACTAAAATACAGTATAATTGTAATTAAAGATTTTCATACTTTAAAAAAATGGTCCTATTCACCCAACTTCAAAGAAGCTTTAAGATCACTTAACGAATCGATATCAAATTAAAAGTGTTCTTTATAGTGTTTTTAGATAGAAATTAATCTCATTAGAAACAAATTTTATATAATCTTAACATTAGGCAACTACCGTATTACTCATTACGCCAAAAATTGCCACTTTTGTGTGTAGTATGTATGTATAAAATATAATGCATGATAGGTATAGACCTTGAAACTCTACTAAAAGTTACCTGCCTTATTAATATGTTTGTATTTGTTTCAGTATGCTCCCTGCTCATGGTGTCCATTCTCCACCTGCTAGCGTCGCTGGTGTCCTGGATCTTCATGATCATCGTGTCCGTGGCGAGCGTGGCCGGCACTGCCCTGCTGTGGTACACTTACTACGAGCTTAAGAGCAAGCAAAAGAGTTTCGCGGACCAAGTGGCCTTCTTGGATGTGAGTAGTGCCTGATTTAAGTATCTGTTTTAGTATCTCATGGTGTCCATCCTCCACCTACTAGCGTCGCTGGTCTCCTGGATCTTCATGATGATCGTGTCCGTGGCGAGCGTGGCCGGCACTGCCCTGCTGTGTGTGATACACTTACTACGAGCTTAAGAGCAAGCAAAAAAGTTTCGTTTAGTATCTCATGGTGTCCATCCGCCACCTACTAGCGTCGCTGGTCTTCTGGATCTTCATGAACATATACTACGAGCTGAAGAGCAAGCAAAGCAAAATGAGTTTCGCGGACCAAGTGGCCTTCATGTATGTGAGTGAAGTAGCAATAGTGCCAACTTACGCCCGAATACTGATAAGCGTCTTAACTAAAAACGTTCTCAAGTCTCGTCAGACTGACATACGTTTTTAGTAAACTAATGATCTCCCACTGTTCACTGTCACAGATAACCTAGCCAGGCAAAACAGTGGCGTGGTAACCACTACGCCACAGAGCTCGACCGGAACGGAGCTTTTTCTAAACATATTGTATAGATAAACTTCCAAGGACCAGACCAATCTGAAGAGATCGTTTGCCATCTTGACCTGACCGGAGACCGAACCTGGGAATCTGCGATTTAAAACCATTTGCGGTACCACTAAGCCACAGAGATCATTATCACTGAGCCACTACTGCTTTACCTTACAAAAGGTGTTTGTAAGATATTGATTTATATATGATTTCTGCCATCTATCACAAGCAGAGACCAATCACTGGATCGATCTACACCAGCCAAAAGTACTTGCAACTGAACGCCACTTTATACCCCGGCTAGTTAGGGAAGCGATTGAAATTAAGAAGCATCCCAATTTCAATCGGGAAGACGGCTTCAAGCTTTCGGGTACATGGAACCCTGTGATTGAGTTGTGTAAAAAGTGTACGCGCGCATCAGTGAACAATTCCCGAATGGACACCGTCAGTGTTGTGTGTAAAAACCTGTGTAATAAAAGACAAAGAAAGAGGGTAGACCGATACGGTTTCCCTTGACAGCTCAACATCCACCACCGCAGTCTCTTCAGTTAGTCTGTGAAAATGGCAGCTGCAATGTTGTCGAAATATCAGACAGAACTCAAAAATAATCGCGGTAAGTCCCGTAGTGAACATAATATTGATTTATACTTTGCTAGATTACAGGTGTTTTTAGAAGTGAGAGTTAATGACAATAACTACTACATATGCGTATTACTTCGTACTAATGGTACTGTCAATATTCTTTTGTACTTAGTATTGATTAAATAGCTGTCGGCTAGTTCACATGTTTATATTTCATTAACACACTCATTAGTTAAGTACTTTATTACAGTAATTGAACAAAAATATATTCTTTATTAGTACCTTCTTAAACTTGAATAACAGAGAATAATAAAAATAATTACTACGTTTTCCAAATCTATAATGGTGCGTGGTGAATAAAAAAATATAACGCGCTCTCGGACTTATTGAAACTTTATTGAATCATAAAGCCCGCCCATAGCAGAGACTATCGAACCTTTGCTACTACTAAAGCTTGCGTTTTTGACCCCGTTTAAGAGTAGGTGTGATGAAAACAATTTTCCACACGACTTTTCTATTGTGAATGGCCTTTGCCATTGCAGGGAATTGGGCATGCTGACTTTTATGAAGGTCATGATTTTATCTTTTTATGCGAAAAAAAATATTATTCTAAGAAACTTATTTCAACAACGTTCTCATTCATAAACTGGAATTTAATTTTTCTCCAAATGACGTACTTTCGTTGCTGCTTTTTATTTTTTTGGAATATGGGAGAAAATCAATATTTTTAAGAAAAATAATATTTTTCGTATGAAAAATCTATATGGACAAGATTAAATTGGATTGGAATAAAATGCGTCCGCGAACGTCACAAAACGCGCAATCTATTACTGGAATATCTAACTAATCCTTTGTTTTTAAAATCTGTAACATGAAAAATAGTGCTATTTGAATGTTAAACTCGAAATTGTTTTAGATTTCGCCAGTTAACGTATGAATTAGCATAGCGAATTCCTTAGAAAGCCCCGCCTTTTTCTCTGCTTAGTGAAATGTGGCTCCGGTCATTTCATTTGCTGATATCTGTAATCTGGCCCGATTTGGTTATGGCCCCTCCGGCAGTTTAGCCTCCATTACTAGGGTTATGTAGGCCGCCGAAATAGCACAATAAGTAGTATGCTTTTTGAAAACCAATTTAATTGAGTAAAAGCTTTCTTATTAAAAATGCCGTGTGGTTCCCGGCAGAGTAAAATAGGACCACTCCAAGTCATGCCGTGGATGTCGTAAAAGGCGACTAAGGAAACACAAGCTAAACAAAGCTTTTTAACATCAAAGAGACCTCTCCAACCCGTCTGGCCAGCGTGGAGAGTGTAGGCCAAATCCTCTGACTGCTCTGGCTAGTAATATATTGCTCAGGTAGTACAGAGAGGGTCGTGCTCCTGCAGTGGAGACTGGAAAGACCTGATGATGATGATGATGATTTCTTATTAAAATTGAAAATATGTGATGAAAAAAAAATCGCCACGGGTAGGACCGCAGACCTAAGAGCTGTGGGTTCGAATCCTATCTGCGAATTATTTTTCATCACATATTTTCAATTTTAATAATAATATTCCGAATGCTCGGTAATTAATGCTATTTAAAAACCATTTAAAAGCTTTCTTCAATTGAATCAACTTTCTGTTCATCTGATATGAATGAAGTAGAATACCACACAACTAAACAGTGCGTAGATTCGAAGAAATACGCATGCTTCAAATGTGTTGTATGGGGTTAATATGTGGTGAGAGAATTCGACGCAGTTATTCGAAGTCACGGTGGTGTAGTTTGCAGCACAGTCGTAAACCGTGGTAAAAAAGAGTCGTGGTTCGAATCCAACCTGTGGCGTGTATAATATTTTATTGTTTTTATTAGTTACAATATAACGTAATAATGGGTTGATTGAGGCGTTACTTTGCGGATGTCACCGTTACATGCAACTTTGACGTGTGTTCCGCTATGTTGAAACTGCAGCAGCATTGTCGTCCTTACATACACGTCTTTACCTATACGGCGTAGACAGGGTCTAAGCTTAAAGGTCACATTTAGCGTGTAGTTGAGCATGTAGGATTTGTATTAATTTTTCTTGTAACTGTAGAGTCTTAGCCCCCATATCAATGTCTCCCGCATAACATCTTAGGGAGAAGGGGGTGCCTGAAAATCAGCGCTACCTAAGACGCCTGTCTGAGGCAGCACAAACTGAGGCATTCTTTTGCCTGCGTACATATTTTTAATGAATGGTAATATAACTTACGAGTACCATGTAATGTATGGCACTAAGTGGCTTTTTTATGTATATTTTTGAAATCGGGATCAAAATATTAAGATGGGTTACTGCATAGCCTATTGACATGATTCCTCTGATTTTTGCCCATTCCCTCGATCGACTATTACGATATGTGCGGGAAGAGAAGCTGCTGGTACATTCTACGTTTCTAGGGTGCACCCGAAGGATTCCGACGGGACAAAATTGGATTTCGAATACACAATTTTGTGAGTCATTTTGGATTGCCCTCCAGTGTGTGATTGGGCGCCCATAGAAATCTTGCCCGGGGCTCCAGTAATGCTAAAGCCGGCACTGATTTTATGCATGCCTTGAAAACAGTTGTTATAAGTATATATATTTTTGTTTGTTGCAGGAATCCTTGAAGAATGAGACTGCGTTTTTATGGTATTCCATAATTGCTACTATCATAACGGTGAGTTCGATCATGTAAATTTTATGTTATGGCATTTATAAATTCATTGTATTGCGTTTCATTAATTATAGCTAGTCATTATTTTTATAACTATACAGTGCAGATCGAAGGCACCAAAAATTCGAAAATCTTACTTTTCCCTTTCCCGAACGCGGCGTAGCTCAAGAAATGATTTTGACGGGTAAAACTTCCATAGTAATTATTTTACTTATATTTCTATCTAATTATGTGGAGACGTCCAACAAAACCCTTATTTTAATTGTGATTCTACGGAAGAGACCGACACTCTTCCGTGAAAACACAATAAAAATACCCTAAAAAATATTTTCAAGATTTTTATCTACAACTTTTTTGGCATGAATAATAACATACCTACACCAAATTACAGCTTTCTAGTACTTATACTCTCTGAGTAAAAACGCGGACAGACAGACAGACATGGCGAAACTATAAGGGTTCCTTGTTTACTACGGAACCCTAAAAAGGGAAGAGAAATTATATAAGTATAGGTACGACGTATTGTCCGTACCGTATTGTCACCCATGTGACATTTGTCTAAACAGTTTATAGTTCTGTGGCCGATAGTGGTTTTTAGCCAAATCGAGCTCACTCCGTTGATAACTTAATTACTTAGTTAATTACCGCCCGAGTTATAAGCTTGAACTAGAACTTAGCCATCACCACACGCTATCGGCAAATTCTTGTCATTGACGCCAAAGTTCCTTATGTGGCTAGTGAGAACGAATGTATGTTGAAAAGATGCTACAATGTAGTTAAAATTAATTGTACCGTATATAGTAATGCTGTTAACCCATTAAGCGAAGTCGAGCCCACTCCGTTACTTAGTTAATTACCGCCCGAGTTATAAGCTCGAACTAAAACTGCCACACACTATCGGCAAATTCTTGTCATTGACGTCCAAGGTCCTTTTTGTGGCTACTGGGAACGAATATATGATTCATTGCAAAGATGCTACAATGCAGTTAAAATTAATAATAATAATTGTCATAGCCGGAGGAGTTACAATTAATTTATTACGTAATCTAATAATTATTTTTAACAAAAAAGTAAAACCGACTTCAACCCTATACGTAAATGTACCAACTGGAACTAAAAATTAGGTTTTAGTGGGTGTGGTAGTTGAATCAAAATAGAGGAACAATGCCGTCATCAACTTGTCTTGATTCGCGAAAAAATTAAACCAAACGGCATATTTGTACATTTTTTTTGTTGTTGTTAATTTTTTCTAAAAGCACTGGATACATTTCGATAAAAAAAATATAGAAACATCTTTGAAGTTCAGTCAAAACAGAAGTAACGTTCAATTTGTCTTGTTCGCATAAGAATAAAATACAAATAAGTTTAAACCGAACGGCATACTTTGACAATGTTTTTGGGTTTTAGTTTATTTTTTCAAAAAGTGCTCGATACATTGCGACAAAAATTTATGGGACAACCTCTAGAGCATTACCTATCGAACAAAAAAAGAATCACTAAAATCGATCTATAACATACGGAGTAATCGCGTAACACCGTACAAAAAATACATACAGATGAATTGAGAACCTCCTCCTTTTTTGAAGTCGGTTAAAAAAACTTGACTTCTTTTAACATTACTAGATTTTTTTCGAGGCTTGTACTGTGCATTGCACGTGCTATTCGGATTGCCTTAGCATAAATTCTTCATAATTTCGAAAAAATCCGACGAATTGAAAACCTTTTTCGTTCTAGATATTGTCTACGTCGTACGATAACGTCATTATTGTTTTAGATAATACTCCTGATCTTGGTGTTCGTGATGCGTTCCCGCGTGTCTTTCTTGGCAGCGCTGTTCAAGGAGACCGCGCACTGCCTGGGCTCGATTCCTGCGCTTTTTCTACAGCCCATCATCACCTTCTTCTTCCTCATATTGTTCTTCGCGTTTTGGTCGCTTGTTGTGGTGAGTAATCTATAAGTTAGAAATGTTATTTATTGCGTTAAATCTGGTTTATACAGTAGTTATTTCTGAAATGCAATAGACTAATAATGTCAATATATATAAAAAAAGTTTTTAAATTAATACTAGTCATTGTTTATCTAAACATTCTGGTTATATTATATTAAAACACTATGTATGATAGCATGTTTTGAACAACCAAGTATACAATGTACGTTTGAAACAATTAAAATTACACATTTTTTATGTCGGTAATGTATTAAATATTCTTATTGCCATGAGATAGCAATTGGAGCTAAACATTGTGGTTTTCATTGAAGGAAGCTGCAGTCTTTGAGGATTTCTTCTGCTGCTTATGTATTATCATCATCAGGTATTTCAAGTATCCACTTCACGAGCACGACCCTTCCCATACCACCAGAGCCAGAAATGAGTAAGAGCAGTCGGAGGATTTGACCTACACTCTCCACGCTCTGGCCAGACGGGTTGGAGACGTCTCTTTGATGTTTATAAGCTTTACTAGCTGTTACCCGCGGCTTCGTCCGCGTATTATATCGCCTATGTCCATCTCAGTACTCTAACCTATGTGTATGCAAAATTTCATGATGATCAATTCAGTAGATAGGGCGTGAAAGCGTAACCAACGAACTCCTTTTCATAATTAGTTAGGATTAAGCTTATCCTTTAACGACATCCACTGGAAGACTTGGAGTGGTCCTATTCTACTCTGTTCGAGTTACCATCATTGGTTCTATAGAAAAAGTTGTACATATTGACGTGCTGAGTCACCCCTTTAAGGGAATGTCTTGGGTCAATTTACATGCTGTCTATGTATGTATATACAAAGTCGTTGATTGTAGGTGTGTCTGGCGACGGCGAACTACCCGGGCATTCCGATGAAGACAAACTTCTTCATCAACGGCTCGGCCATGCCTGACTACGTGGACAAGGCCGCCATAGAGGCGCAAAACGTGAACAAGAGCGCCAGCCCGAAGAGTAAGTGAAGTGTTGATTGTAGGTGTGTCTGGCGACGGTGAACTTCCCGGTCATACCGATGAAGACAAACTTCTCCATCAACGGTTCGGCCATGCATGCCTAACTACGTGGACAAGGCCGCCATAGAGGCGCAACAAGTGAACAACAACTGACTGTTGGCGAGCTCTGAATCGCAGCGGTCAACACGCCGGCCTGTGTCATGGATGGTAACGGGTTCGATCCCCGGTCAGGTCAAGATGAAAAACGATCTCTTTCAGTTTGACCTAGGCCTTGGATGTTTATCTTTATATGAATTTGTTATAAAATATCGTATCATTGAGTTAGAATTTCATAACACAAGTCTCGAACTTACTTTGGGGCTAGCTCAATCTTTGTGATTCCTCCGTGTATATTAATTTATATAATTTAAAATATTTTTAACAATAAATAAGCACAAGAAAAAAATGGAAATTAGTGTAAACCAAATGGCATTACTGTATATATTTTTTTTGGTTTTTGTGTATTTTTTTCAAAAAGCGCTCGACACATGTCGATAAAAAAATTATGCGACCATCTGTAAAGTATTACCTCATCATCATCATCATCATCAGGTCTTTTTAGTCTCCACTGCAGGAGTACGACCCTCTCTGACTATCATAACCATTTATTAGCCAGATCAGTCAGAGGATTTGGCCTACACTCTCCACGCTGGCCAGACGGGTTGGAGAAGTCTCTTTGATGTTAAAAAAAAAAGCTTTGTTTAGCTTGCGTTCCCTGAGTCGCCTTTTACAACATCCACGGGAAGACTTGGAGTGGTCCTATTCTACTCTGCCGGGAACCACACGGCCATAGTATTACCTATCATACAAAAAAAGAATTTCCTAAATCGGCCCAGCCGTCTTTGAGAAATTGGGGAACATACATAAAAAAAGAAAAGATTACGACGAATTGTGAAACTCCTCCTTTTTTTGAAGTCGGTTTAAATCAATCGGACGTGAACTAGCAAAAAAGCAGGAGTTTTTATTTTTTTTTTAATTATCCGCTTGTTTTTTAGACTTCACGTTGGAGAACATTGAGTTCGACCCCATGTGGGTAAAGAGCATGTGGTGGATGTGTCTCATCTGCCTGGTGTGGGGCAGCGAGTTCATCCTGGGCTGCCAGCAGATGACCATAGCGGGCGCCGTCTCCCATTGGTACTTCAGGTACGACTGACACGAATACATCAATCAATAAATCGTCGTCTTCTTTACCGGTAGCCGAATGAAAATGCGCAGAATAAATTAGAAGATACAATAATAAGGTGATATAACTACATCAGAATATATTTATATATATATTATAATACACTTATATTTGCATGCCAGTATTGGTAAAATATGCAGCACTGTATTTATTTATTTCAACACCATTTTATGTACCATATTTTACGCAAATAAATATTCTGATTCTGATTCTGAACAAACTAGAGGGCGCTGACCAATCCTGAAACACGCAATCAGAGTTTTCGAAGATTCAAGCTATTTAGTATGTTGATTTCAATAGTAGCATTTTACCCAAAGAGGATATCTCTGTAAATATATATATATATATATTTTTATCAACACGTTAGATATACAACCTCTGGCTCAGCGTCGTCAGGCGCAATACGATGCCTGAGGGGTCCAGTGAAGAGAGATTTTAACCCATAACGCAAAAAGAGGGGTGTTCTAAGTTTGACCGCTCTGTGTATCTGTCTGCGGCTATGGAGCCTCAGACAGACACACAGCTATGGAGCTTTAAAACGGGTGAACCGATTTAGATACGTTTGATTTATATTTGAAACCATGTTTCGTGGCGATGAATCTTCGACACGTTTTATCAAAATCGATTCAGCAGTTTTCAAGATGGAAGGATTTTCGTGTTAGGTTTCCCTATTTCTTTTAATTTTATTATAAAAACTTTTTCAAGAGCCTGCGTCTTATTTTAGACTTAATTTTTATTTTCAGGGGTCCAAACGCGAATTCGCCAGTTTTGTACTCAATTGGAAAACTCCTGAAGTATCATTTGGGTTCCGTCGCCAAAGGATCCTTCTTGATCACGCTGTTCAAGATACCGCGTCTCATTCTAACTTATTTACACGCCAAGTACGTATCTGTTTAACTTTCTATAACATATTAGATTAAGAGCTAGCGAACCATCTGACTAACCCGTTTCCCACAAAGCTAGAAATTTTTTAAATGATATTTTATTATCTGCTAATTATAAAAGTACCGGTCTGGCAGGTATATCGCGGTTGCGTCATCATCCCAAAAATTTTTGAAAATGCAAAAAAATTTTTTTTCGTAACCTTCTGCCACAAGGCTACAATTTTAATATGTTATAATTTAAGTATGTTTAAGAGTTAAAAAAAATCGCCAACCTCTTTTGAGGGTTGCAAGTATATGCCAGACGATAGCAAAGTTGTCATTGGGACGGTAATTCATAACCTGCTGCCACAAGGCTACAATTTTGAGGGAACATTCTTTCAATTGTTTAAAAAATATATGTAAACAGCCAGACCATTCTAGTGGTTGCAAGTACCTGCCAGACGACGTGGGAGAGCTCGTGAACCACCTGACTAACCCGTTTCCCACAAGGCTAAAATTTTAATATGTTATAATTTAAGAATGTTTAAGTGTAAAAAAAAAATTGCCAACCTATTTTGAGGGTTGCAAGTGTGTGCCAGACGATAGCAAAGTTGTCATTGGGACGGTGATTCATAACCTTCTGCCACAAGGCTACAATTTTAATATGTTATAATTTAAGTATGTTTAAGTGTAAAAAAAAATCGCCAACCTCTTTTGAGGGTTGCAAGTGTATGCCAGACGATAGCAAAGTTGTCACTGGGACGGTAATTCATAACCTGCTGCCACAAGGCTACAATTTTGAGGGAACATTCTTTCAATTGTTTAAAAAATATATGTAAACAGCCAGACCATTCTAGCGGTTACAAGTACCTGCCAGATGACTATATAATAGTCATGTCGCTCGACGGGAGTGCGCACAACTTTGCTATCGTCTGGCACACACTTGCAACCCTCAAAAGAGGTTGGCGATTTTTTTTTACACTTAAACATACTTAAATTATAACATATTAAAATTGTAGCCTTGTGGCAGAAGGTTATGACTTACCGTCCCAATGACAACTTTGCTATCGTCTGGCACACACTTGCAACCCTCAAAACAGGATGTCAATTTTTTTTTACACTTAAACATACTTAAATTATAACATATTAAAATTTTAGCCTTGTGGGAAACAGGTTAGTCAGGTGGTTCACGAGCTCTCCCACGTCGTCTGGCAGGTACCTGCAACCACTAGAATGGTCTGGCTGTTTACATATATTTTTTAAACAATTGAAAGAATGTTCCCTCAAAATTGTAGCCTTGTGGCAGCAGGTTATGAATTACCGTCCCAATGACAACTTTGCTATCGTCTGGCACATACTTGCAACCCTCAAAAGAGGTTGGCGATTTTTTTTTTACACTTAAACATACTTAAATTATAACATATTAAAATTGTAGCCTTGTGGCAGAAGGTTACAAAAAAAAATT
Organism: Rhodophaea formosa; assembly: GCA_963082605.1. Lineage (NCBI taxonomy): Eukaryota > Metazoa > Arthropoda > Insecta > Lepidoptera > Pyralidae > Rhodophaea > Rhodophaea formosa. Next base: position 23,070,825 of record OY720208.1, read on the forward strand.
TTTTTGCATTTTCAAAATTTTTTGGGTTGATGACGCAACCGCGATATACCTGCCAGACCGGTACTTTTATAATTAGCAGATAATAAAATATCATTTAAAAAATTTCTAGCTTTGTGGGAAACGGGTTAGTCAGATGGTTCACGAGCTTTCCCACTATATTTGGAATGAAGTTGTTTTTTTTAATGACGAGCTCCGTGGCGCAGCGGTCAACACGCCGGCCTGTGACACGGATGGTCCCGGGTTCGATCCCCGGTCAGGTCAAGATGAAAAATGATCTTTTTCAGATTGACCTGGGTCTTGGATGTTTATCTATATATGTATTTGTTATAAAATATAGTATCGTTGAGTTAGTATCCCATAACACAAGTCTTAATTAAGAACTTACTTTGGGGCTAGCTCTATCTGTGTGATATGTCCGTATATATTTATTTATTTATTTATATTTATTTAATTTATTTATTTATTCCCATGTTCACAACTACCATTACAAGTTAAATTTAAACCTAATGTGATAGTGTGGAACTTAAATATTAAAAATATTTTATCAACCACTACATGCGAGTTCTCTATGAAGAGATTGTCGAGGGTGTTAAGAAGTAATGTCACCTTAGTACCTATCTTCACATCACAACGGTTGCTAAGATACTTTGTTTATTCGTTTTCTGTCATTGTTATAATTTCCTATTTTTGCTAACATCTCTCTTGTAATAAATATATTTAAATGCCTCTCAATAACTGAATATCATTTTAAAAAATAATAAACAGTTTCTTTAAAACTGAACAATACGAAGCATTCGAAGCATGCGTCCTTCTATACTACCCACCATTCTACTTCATTTATCCTTATCCTATCCTTTTGGTTTTTCTGTTTGTAACACTTTCACAACTTATCTACTGTGTGGTGAAAAAACGAAGGGAAGCGGGGTGTTATAAGTAATACACTATTTGGTGAGTGCTGGTTTCCCAACCGTACTCTGCTGAACTGAACTCCTTTATTGTAGGTTTTTCCACAGTTTATATACAGGCTTTTCACGGCGTACACATTCGTCACATGACATTGAGCTTATAAGATAATAATTAAAACAATTCTTTATTTAACGAGGTCGTGTGACGTTACACTAGTAGATGTACGTAGAGATATAAGATAATAAAATAGTGTTCTTTATTTATCGAGGTCATGTGTCGTCATCACTCGTCATACTACGTAGATGTACGTTGTACGTACACTACAACTGAGCCCATCATCATGAAATTTTGCATGCACATAGGTTAGGGTACTGAGAAGGACAAAGGCTATTATATCATGCGGGAAAAGCCGCGGGTACCAGCTAGTTTCCTTTAATTTCCTCAGATTATCAGCAAGGGCCGAGAAAGGGTCCGACTGCGCGAAATGCGGACTCAAATGCGGCATCTGCTGCTTCTACTGCCTGGAGAAGTTTATCCGCTATTTGAACCACAACGCCTACACCATCATCACTATCGAGAGGTGCCACTTCTGCAAGGCTGCAGCCAGGGTATGTATTGACGTATTAATGTATTGGGTGCCGTTCGAGTATTACGTAAGGAGAATATCAGCTATTTTAACCCCCTCCCCCCTTTTGTAAGAAAAAGTAGAAAAACTCTTCCCCTCTCCCCAAAGCTTACGTAAACATCGCTATCATTTTACCAAAAAATGTTTGGTAAATGTTGCTCAAGTCACCATTACCTTACTTACTAAACGCCTTCACCTCATCACCATCGAAAGGTACCACTTCTGCCAGGCTGCCGCCAGGGTATGTATTGACTTTAGTTGTGGTAGAGCCACGCTACCACTTTTGCTAGTAGCATGAACGGTACGGCTCGTCCGGGGAAGTACCACACTCTCACAGAAAATCGACGTTTGAGTAGTAGCTTTACAGCTTCTATGTTTCGACCGGTGAGTGAGAGCGCCGGAGGCCCATCTCTCCCCTCTTGGGAGGGAAAATAAAAGGCCGGCAACGCTCTTGTCGCACCCTGTGTTACATGACTATCATCTAGCCCAGAGGCAAAGATATGGCCTACGATGAAGCGAGCTTACCCAGAAGAAGACTATTTACTCTATTTTTAAAAAGATTCAGGTTATATGCACTCGGAAATACAGACGCGAGCAATGCGTTCCAATCCCTAGCTGTGCGCATAATAATATGGATTTTTAACAATAATAAGTACTCGTTCTACAGGCATTCGGCACCATAGTGAACAACGCGCTGCAAGTGGCAACCATCAACAGCGTGGGTGACTTCATCCTGTTCCTCGGCAAGTGCATCGTCACGGCCGTGACCGGCATGGCGGGCCTGCTGCTGCTCAAACGCAACGCCGACCTGCACTTCTTCGCCGTGCCCACGCTCGTCATCTGCGTCTTCTCCTTCTTCATCGCGCACTGCATCCTGTCGCTGTACGAGGTCAGTGTTCTAATGTAACTCTAGAATATCCTGGTCTTTTTATTTATCCTGGTCCTCGGCAAGTGCATCGTTACAGCCGTGACTGGCATAGCGGGACTGCTGCTTCTCAAACGCAACGCTGACCTGCACTTCTTCGCCGTGCCCACGCTCGTCATCTGCGTCTTCTCCTTCTTCATAGCGCACTGCATCCTGTCGCTGTACGAGGTCAGTGTTCTAATGTAACTCTGGAATATCCTGGTCATTTTATTTATCCTAGTCCTCGGCAAGTGCATCGTCACGGCTGTGACCGGCATGGCGGGACTGCTGCTGCTCATACGCAACGCCGACCTGTACTTCTTCGCCGTGCCCACGCTCGTCATCTGCGTCTTGTCCTTCTTCATCGCGCATTGTATCCTGTCGCTGTACGAGGTCAGTGTTTAAATTTAATTCGCACATATGCTACGTATCTATAAGTTTTTATACAATTTTTCAACCAAGAGAATCGATCCGCTACTCGTTGTCAAGTTTCCGCATGGTGAATATTAATTGGCTCTATTTTTGAATCATTATTCGAATGGGTTTTCCGAATGGTCGCCGCAGACCACTCGGAACGGACTACGCGTGCAAAATGTAAAATTTGACTATGACCAAATTTTTATTTTTTTCTTAAATTCTCGTCCTTAGATCCTAGCGTTTTTGCCACAACTGTCTACAAAAAGTGGAAATATACGTCCGATTTGCTTTCGACCCGATTGCAGCATTGCCTTTTAAAAAATAAGAAATTACACCTACATGAAAAAAAATTAAGATTTTAAAAGAAATTGCAATAAAAGCCCCCCCTAGATATGCCTTAGTTACTGTATTAAGAAAATTAGAAAACATTATTAAGAAATAAGAAGGCTTTTGTACAATTCGCAATTTTATTTTTATTACGCCATTTACTGAGAAGACTTCGTCTATAGTATACATACAGTATATCTTGTTCATATTTAACTGGTTTTTTTACGAAAGAAGATTACGAAAAACAATTGCCTAAAGACAATCAAATTTCCCTAGAATTAAAGACACTGTACCAAAAATGGCAACACCGTCCGATTGTCGGATTGAAATCGGACGTGTAGTCCGTAGTAGTAGCTTAAGCTACTAGTTTTGCTATGCATTCAATTATTCTGGCAACCGTAACAATATTTTTTTTTTTGCTGGCAACTCTAAGCAGTAGAACCATTCGCACGGTTCAAAAATAGGTAAAAACATGCCCGCTCGTTGATTTTATTCACATGTGAATACGAACCGAATGCAGACGTCACAACGAGTGGTGGATTGATTCTATTAGTTCAAAAATTGACTCCCTGGCTGATATATGGCTCTGGTAAGTATAGAGAGGGTCGTGCTCCTGCAGTGGAGACTAACAAAGACCCGATGATTATATATAATCTATCAGACGCGCGGCGGTGGGTTTCGAACCATTCCTATCCTGACAATAGCACGTTAGTGACCCGTTGTTTTATATAATAACTTTATCTCATGTTAGTTTTTGATGATAATTAAATGGTTACAATAATTATATCATTAAAACTAACGAGAGATAAAGACATTATATATATATATATATATAAGGTCACAATAATGATATTGTATTTTGCAGATGGTAGTAGACTCGCTGTTCCTGTGCGTGTGCGAGGACCGCAACATGAACGGCGGGGAGGGCAAGTGGCAAAGCTCGCGCCTGGCCGCGCTCGGCGGCGCGCCGCCCGACGGCGCCGAGCTGCAGGACCTGCAAGACAAGTACTGAAACCTGATCGTGTATAGTCTGAATCTAACTTTACGGCAGCTCGGGTATTGCTGCTCACTGCGCAGACCGTGCCCCGCCCCCCGCGCCCCGCGCAGACCTAATTTTTTTTTTTTAGTATTGTTTTACGGCCCTGGATACAAGTCCTTTAGAGCCTTTCTTCATTTATTTCGCCAGTTGGCGAGTTCTTCTTCTTGGTTGTCAACGAAATGATGGTGTAACTCATTTCGTTGTTTTCACGGAGCCCCTGGCGACAACTCTTCGCGAATCCACTGGTTTCATCATTGACCACGCAGCAAGGCGGACAACCACCAACCCGCTATGTAAATCTCACTACAGCCGCACAATGACAGTCTATTTTAGTTATTCTACACATTGTTCATAAATATGGGCATTTATAACACAAAATAACACCAATTTCACATTGTAAAGTCCACTAGAATCAATTTGCAAAACAATCCAAAACAGACACCGTGTAGTCCGCTAAAATTCCCGCCAAGAACTCGCGCAGACCTAACATTGTGTTCTGCGCATCGCCTCGCGCGATGTTCCGAGTCGCCGTAAACTTTGATTTGATTCAGACTGTAGCATGCTAACACTTCTGTAACATGACCCTCGGCTAATAAATAGGTGACTCAGGCCGTCGATATGAACAACTTTTTCTATGGGACGTGTATGGGACCTATGATGGGTATACAAAAAAAAAAACGACATTTTCATACAAAAGTGTTCAGCTGCCTGGGCAAAATGTATGAGTCCAAAAAAAATTCTGAGTTTCCAGCATTGATCCCATAGCAAAAGTCGTTTCTATTGATGGGCTGAGTCACCCCTTTAAGGGTATGTCGAGAGTTATGTTTCACTCTGTATTTAAACTGAGATAGACATGCCCTACTCCAATAAATACATTTAAAAGCAATCGTGTCACGTGACGTAGACAGTGTCTTTACGGTACAGTGTAGATGTGAGCTAACCGTAACGGTTTTAATTAGCTCCCTTTGAACGCTTCAGAATTAGGTACGTACGGCTCGTCTACCTCATTTTATATACAAGCTTTGGTCTTAACGACACGACAAGTACTGAAACTAACTCGCGTAGCGCATAACGCCCAGACTGCACTTTTCTCGAAATTAGCCTGTATCAAAAATAATTTCTATGTGGGACGAAGTTCTTTGGCGGTATAATGATTAGGGGAAAGCCGTCACTTAATCAAAAAGCAGAAAACTGCTTGTTTGTGTGTATACAACGTGTAAATTGACTCTCTTCCCTTAACCCTTTAAGACTCATACCGTCAATATGGACAATTTTTGCTATGGGATCAATGCTGGAAACTCAGAATATTTTAATCCTCGAATCGAAAATTTATGCTAGAAATTGTTTTTTTTACTTACCCATACTAAAGGGTAGCTAAACAGTTTTAAATGAAAATGTCGAATTATCCCATAGAAAAATTGTTCATATTGACGGGCTGGTCAATTTACACTCTGTATATTCACATAATTTAAAGACATGGACCTAGGAATAATATGGACCCGGCATTAGACACATCAAAAGTGAAGCATAACTTACGTCACATCAAGTCACATGTGTGCAGCATGTATTTGACATTTGGGAAATTTGACATTTCGTTCGACCGGGGAAAAGTGTAGGGATTTTTGTGCCGATGTGTGCGTGCGCTAGTGTCGCGACACGAGTGTAGGGATTTTTATGTGCGTCACTGTTACATTTTCCAAGGGCATATCCTGCTTATTCTTAGATCCATGTTTAAAGAATAGGCATTTCGAGGAAAGGACGTTATGCGAATAGAAAATTAAGCTAAATTGGGATAAACCATATTTAGAGATAACTGTCAACCTAATCACTGGCAGTTTTCTAATACTATTGATAAGCATAAAATCAAATACAGTAATTTATCAAAAATGCCGAAGATATCAAGTGCTTTGGTGAGGATCACACTTCTGTGGTCACAGGCTATACATGAATTTTCTGGGGTCAAATGACTGCCCATTAAAATAAAAATGAGATTATATAAATTATGTTCTGTGTAACCCTTCATAAAATACTTTGAAGGGTTACATATCTAGGGTCTGTACATGACACCGTTATCTTTCTGATGAGAGATCAAATGGGGGCAAGACTGGACCTCGAAAATTTCATGTATCCCCGCGTAATGCGTGGTGTCTAAGCTGGAAGTGTAGCCGTTACCTATGCAAAGCGGAAATGGAAATATTGCATGAGCAAAGGAACCACCGGGACCTTTTAACTCGGATGTCTTAGTATAGGAGTGTGAATGTGAAGTGACTTGATGTCTCCCCCTCCCCTCCTGCCACTCCTCTCGAAGGCTCCGAGTTGAGGGATCGCAGTATAATCAAATTGGGTAAATGTTAAAGTTTAAGAACCTATTTCAAGATTTTGCATTTTAACTTCTTTTATACTTTCGTCGTGCATATTTATTAATTAAATATCGGGAATTGACAGAATTTTTTTTTTTTGCATTTTTTATGCTTTTTTATTTTTTATCTTGTATAATTTATTTTTTATATTTTATTATATTAAAATAATTACATAATTAAAATAATGAAATTGATATTTTGATCAGAATTTACCAAAATGATCACAATCGTTAATTTACCCACTTTGACCTTATACATACTCCCAATTATATTAATAACATTTGCCATGGTAACTTCGAATGTTAAACTATATCTCAAAAGTATGTTGTTTTCATTATGCATAAAACTCACAGAAAAGGCGTACGGCGAGGGCCCGGCACAGATACTATTACGTTGCAGGCATTTAACAATATGATAGAATTTAAAGCCTTATTGTCATACGCAAAACGAACAATATCGCAAGAAAAAACTCTGCCCGCACGTGGCATCTTGCAGTAACTCGCAACTACCTTTAAGGTACGCGCACATTATGACGGGCCGCATCGCAAAAATCCGCATGCGCTTGAATCCGCTGAAGTGTTCGTGAGTATTTTGTATGAAGATTTTTGCGAGGCGGCCCGTCATTTATTCCCCGCCCCTTATTCTTGTAATGCTGGTTTTTTTTAACACGCTTTTATTAGCTTCACTTGTAACTGTATGTACGAAAATCTTGGAATCTTAATCTGACCGGTCTTAGACTAGGATTAAATTTTGCGCACGCTCTGAGTTCTGATGACAATACATGACTAGCTAAGAAACGTCATTACAAAGCGTGTTTTTTAGTTTTTTAAACTACTATTATTTTTGAGTACGACAATAATGCTTAAAATCGTCGGCTTAGTATAGGCGTTAAAATCTTTTTTTTACTTTTTTTGTTCTTTAACTGGTTGAACAACGTATAAGTTGCCAGCCTACTTAGAGCAAACACAGCATGCACATTTTTAAAATAACTACTTCTCTTAGTTGTTTTAAATTGAATATTACAAAAAGATTGAATTTTAATGAAATACAAATAAATTTTAAGTTACATTCAGTTTCAAAAGTAATTTGATTGTGTAATCCTATTATAGTGTACCACGCTTTCGCCGTATGCCTCTCCCTGTTAGTTTTAAGCTTTAAGTGATAAATATGTTTATTCTAAATAATTATTAAGTCTATGTCAGGCTTTGGTGTGCTTAAATCTGAGTGCTATGTAATCCTGCCGAGTTTAGTGTTGCGAGGCTGATTTTTGTAGTCTAGTGGTTGTGGTGTACGCTGCCGTGTTATTTAGCTTTAAAATTAAATCAAACGCAATACTAATGGGTCCATTCAAATGTTTTTCTAGTACTGGTGATAGGCTTCTAAATGTTATGATGTTAGGGTAAACACGTCGTTACTCAAACTATCAAATCTGACTTATTTTATTTATATTTATTTGTTAAATCTCCCGCACAACTGGCTTCGCTGAAAACCAGCGTCATTGTGGTATACCCGCTATGGCATTACAGGTGAGGGAAACCATTTTGGTGACATATTCCGTCAAACTTTTGATTGTTTTGTATTTTTATATGCACCAAATAAACATTTTCTATTCTATCCTATTTCTATTCAACTTTTCGTATAGGACCAACTCAAAAAGATTTCGACATTTTTCATACAAATAGCCTGGCCTACGCGTGGCTCTACCACAACTAAAGTGTTCGGCCGAACACTTTAGTTGTGGTAGAGCCACGCTACCGGCGAAAATCACTTTTGCTGGTAGCATGAATGGGCCGGCTCGGGGAAGTACCACACTCTCACAGAAAATCGACGTTTGAGTAGTAGCTTAACAGCTTCTATGCTTCTCCCCTCTTGGGAGGGAAAATAAAGGGCCAGCAACGCTCTTGTTATACCTCTGGTGTTACATTAGTCCATGGGCAGCGGTGATCACTTACCATCAGGTGACCCGCTTGCTCGTTTGCCGTCCTATGACATAAAAAAAACAATATATGAAAATGGCGTTTTTTATTTCGAGTTCTCAGCATTGGTCCCACCCATAGTAACACTTGTTCATTTTGACGGGCTCATTTGATGGTTTGAGAAACAACGGTCTACCCTAACACCCAGTTTTGTATGCGTAAGTCTATTAACTTTTATTTAAAGATTTGAAAGTTTACCTATCACAGTACTAGTAGAGATTCATACAAATATTTTATATTAATGTATTGCAATTTTTTATTTAAAATGTTATGTGATGGTTATGCGCTATATTTTCTGTAGACTAACTTTTTGTACCTTATATGTGTAAGTGTAATTTTATGTATAAGTTATTGTCTGTTAGCTTTGTTAACTAACAATAAGGCTAAGTAAGTTCGCAGCAAGAAGGTTGTCTGAGATATCCACCAGGCAGGTGTAGTGATGTGCCGTCCTTGATATTTGCGAGAGAAAAGGTCGGATTTTTTTCGAGAAATTTTGGAATAAATGGAAATAATAGGCAAATTTCCCAGAGAAAGAATTTTAGAGAACAGAAAATGTACCTTCAACACATCACTAGGCAGGCTTGTATTCGACAAACCCTGTTCTACACGTAACGGTCCTACCAGTTTATACTCCTAAGCTACAAACGCAAGCGCTTTCGGGTAAAATATATTCCGTCTTATTATAAAAAGAGGATAGTACGTGGCTTAAACCATTATCCGACCGAAATAAGTCGACACATATCACATTGACGTTTCCACAACTGTCATTGTCAATTCGTTTTGAATGGATATTGGTTTTGAACCAGGGACAGTACTACCACTTCTTTAAGTTACACCGATGTACCTGCGCAGAAATCAAATTTTTGTATGGCGCGAAAATATCCGTCCGTTATTGGCTGATGCGTACGCGCCATGCGGCGTCTCGGCCAATCTCGGCAGGCGTACAAGTATTGTGAGCGAGATAGCACGAGTCCTACTGCTTTTGGATTTAAAATCTTATGTTGTAGCAATAAGTTCGTTATTTCACTGATGTTTTCATTCGGCCCGAGTCGGTGGTCGGTTGCGCTATTCTGCGCCGTCGAACAACGCCGATGTAACTTATAAAAGTGGTACTACTGTACTAAAGTTAGGCCTCGTTTTGTAAAAATGGACTATGTTTGATCAAAAAATAAGCATACAAATCAAAAAGACGTCGTTTGTAGCTTGATCGATTGTTTGGGATGTTGGGTTATTTGGCTGCTTAATCTACTTGGTGGCTATGCTGACGTCACTTTTTCTTAGTACCCTCAATTTATAAGATCTGCATGTCGCTGAAGCGGTTTGTGAGAGCAAACTATACTGGGTGAACAGTCTCATTGTTCGATTCACCCTCGTTCCCAACAATAAGAATTTGTTGTGAAGGAGACAACAATAAGGATCAAACCATTCCGTCAAAAATCAACAACTTTTCGTATGGGACAAATGTTGGGAAATGAAAATGTCGATTGTTTTTCGTGTTTCCAGGGTGGGTACCATTATACCATAGGAAAAGTTGTAGGACTGGTTTGATGGTTTGAAGGACAAAAGAGTTAACCCTAACAGTCCTAACACCCTGTACGTATTATGGTGATGTTTAGTAACATCAATGAATATTCTTTCAGATAATCTCGAATCCATTTCTTCCGCGAGTCCAACGTCGACTGACCAGTTCTCATAGCTATTATTATAAATAGTTTAAGAGGTAACACTCTCATAATATGTTGCATAATGTAAGTAAAAATGCTCGGAATGCGTGGAGTATAATACCTTATTTTCGAGTGATTAATATGCTTGTTTCCTAAAATAAATATTTTTTTAAATAATTAGCCTGTTTGGTAGATTATTGAAAAATATTAGACACGTATTTTTTCCTTTGCCAATCAAACAAAGATTGATAAAAATATAAAGCCCATTAAGTTCCGCGTGAAGTCTCTTCTAATCTTTGATGGGACCCGACTGAAAAGCGGAAGCACGTCTAACCTTTGGGTTATTTTGTACTTACCCTACTCACCCACACGGTGATTCCTGAAGGACTGTATTAGCTTCAAAATATCGCCTGTGCGTAGTACCTTAATTGAGCAAGTTTCCTCTCAGTTATTCACTGGTTGACTGGAAGAGATCCCATCTGGGGATAAGTCCGCCATTGTCAATTTACTATTTCGTGCCGCTTTTCCTTTTGTATCTCATTTATTGTACAATAGATATCAAACAGACAAACCTATAGTCAACTCAACTCAACCACGTGACGTCACTGACCTATTTACAGCCTGCTCCATGTCATGTTCAGGACTTCCTGAGCCCCGGCACTTTGATGCGCTTATCTATATGATCTTTAGTTTGATTGAAAAAAGAAAAAATACGTGTCTAATATTTTTCGAGAATCTACCAGACGGACTTATTATTTTTAAAAAGGCTTCTAATAGGCCAAGGAAACTGGCCTATTGCAAGAGCGAATAGCGTTCGGCCGCGTTCGCGTAGCGTCGGTTTCATCGCTTAGTTACGCCTGTAGCACACAGCCGCGAATGCGACACGGAAGCGTTCCGGAACGAAACATGACAAAAACGCCAAATGCTGTTATACGATTCCGTTTCGGTTTCGTTCCGCAACCCTTGCGATGTGAGACGCACCAAACAAAATCATACTAGAAAGCGTTTCGTGGTTTTACTAATGTTTCGTTCCGGAACGCTTCCGTTCCGCATTTACGGCTGTGTAAAGTTGATGTAAAGGTCGATACGCACTTGCAATATTGAGTGCTTAAATGTATATGCAGCTTGGCTGAAAAATATTTAATATTGACGAATTATGAGTCATAACGACAATTAAACCACCGAAACTACTGCATCGATGTCGCAATAAATTATAACGTTTCGTAATAATAAGAAAACTATTCATAGTTAAGTACAAATCAAATTGTTTACATTCGTCATATTTATTTTTCTTTTTCTATTTTATTTTTTATTTATTTTTTACTACATACATTTAAATATACTCATTCGAATATATTTTTTAAACAATATATACAACCTATGGTTATATTTAAAGGATTTGAAGCATTTATTTAATGATAAGTATTTACTTCTAAATACTGTAATTGTTGAGTAACTTTTTCTTTCTCAGTAAAACATGCGTGCTTTTTATACGCTTAACGATATTGTTATACGCATACTTTAATGAGGCATAATAACTATAAAATGAAATGAGTTTTTTATTAATGTATTCTAACTAATAATTATACACAATCGATTTAAATAACTTTAAAATTGTTACGCTTTACGTATATAGATGTACTGTAATGTCCATGCATTCACAATCGTGTGTATTTTGATATTATTTTTATAAATTAGATATATTGTTATTTCATAGATTTTACTAGATAATAAGTTATTTAAATAATATTTTTTTTAGAATTTTTATTAAAGTACAACTGTGTTTTTTTATAATAAATCTCATAATATATCGCATAATATATAGGACGAAAATAAATCTACTATTGAATTTGCCTTTATCTTTTCTAAAAATAAAATGGTGATTCTTATATTTGTTAAGACTGCAATAGTTATTATTAACTAACTACGGTTTATCAATGTAATCAGCATAGAATATTAATGCACAAAAATTCTAAAATTTGCAATATGTATGATCGAGTTTATGTACATTAAAATTTACAGTGAGTTTGGTGTAATAGTGATGTTTTCATCTCTTGACTTCAATTGCAGTATTTGTTATATTTCGCCAGTAAGTGTAATCAAAGTAAATGTGCAGATGGGTTGTATCCACCTGGGAAGACCAAAGGTGCAGGTTATTTGGCAAATAAAAACTTGCTACTGCTACTGGTCCATAGGTGTGGGTAGTTATTCAGCCACTATCAAGAAGCCGTACCAGTGTTACCCTTTTAAAATTTTGGTGTTGAAAACTCTTACATTGGCGCCCAGAATACAGAAATCTTCAGAAAACGCAGGCGTGTATAAAACTAAGGAAGAAAAATTACCCAATATACAAAAAGAATAGTAAAGACCGCTAGAGAAGGAGTGGAACTACTACTATTGGCCACATATTAGTGCCATAAAATGACTGAAGATTTATGTATTCCGAAGTGCACTAAGAGTAAATGATGTCCATAATTGAAGTTAATTTTCTTACTTTGTTCTTCCAGCAATTGTTACGCTTTTGTTAACTTCCGAAAGAACATAATGTGCAATGCATTGTATTTACAATATTTAATTTACTCCTCTTTGAATAAACTACTGAAATAAAATATTTTTGAGTGGAAAGATTGTTTTATTTGGAAAACAAATTATGTTTTCTTTTTTTTAAGCTGCTTCCTCTTTTTGATTTGGTCTGATATGGCTTTGCTCTTGGCTTTGAGCTGTTTGCGACGGATCGCCATGTCAGGCCTACTTTTAGATTTCTTCATGGTGAATACTGGTTTCTTTGCAGGTATTTCATTTTCTTCCTCATCATCGTCCATGGGTTCCTCTTTAATTTCTTCTGCAAAGAAACATTGGAGACTTAAATTTATATTATTTTGAACAACTGTTAGCTTAACACCTATCACAATTTTTAACTGCCTGTGTAATTGATGAAGACTTGAAGAAAAGTTTCATACAAATCCAATATTAATAGTGTATAAAGCAGGAACAACCATACATGCTCAATTTTATTACATTTAAGAACTTGGGTACCTTTGATAAGGACTTCCTCAGCTTTCTCCAATGGATCTCCTTTGAAGAAGTCGGCTCCCTCTATGTCAGGGTACCCTGTGTCTGGTTTGGTCGCCTCGTACACCGCCTTCTTTTCCACTCTCCTTTCGTACTTGTTTGCAGCTTTCTTAGAGAAGGCCTGGCGAAGTTTAGCTGGACTGACATATTTAGGATTTTCCCACAATGTTGTTCCTCCAAATGATCCAGAAAAGATTTTAACCTTGAAAATGCAAAGATTTCAATTAACAACAATAAATAAAAAACCAACATTTCTGATCTGAATAGAGTATTAAAAGAATTCATAATTGGTACATGTAACTTACTGGGTTTAGCACAAATCTAGGTCCAATTTCAGCTAACGCTCCATCCTCAGAGAGAATCTGGTAATTCCTGAACCATATTCTGTTATCCAGTATCATGAAAGAGTAGATATGGTCAAAGAATGGCTGGCTCTTCGGATGGTGGTACGGGACCCCAAATATCTGTGTGAGCAACTCCTTGAGCAAAACATAGTGTGGGTCTTTAGTGAACTGGGGGTCAAATGATAATAAGGGTCTCGACCCTCTCAAGCAGTTGCCGGTCATTTTCAGCTCTCCCATTGTGTAAACTGAAAAATAATGTTTCTAAATTGCAATTTCCCACAATCATAGCTACTAAAACATTTTTAAAAATTAGAACCTAGACACAAATATTACAAAATGATTTTTATAATACTCACTGTTTTCTACTAAAAATTTGACACTAGGACCATTAGGAATATTGGCCATCCAGAGATACAAGTCTCTCATCTTTCGTCCTTCAAACAAAATGCATTTGTTGCAGTTTTTCATTTCGCTGATCTCATTCACAACATAGAGGTTCTTGCTCCTCTCCATTTTTGACTCTGACTTATGGTGAGGCATTAATTTCTTGATGTCCTCCATCAAATGCCGATGCCGGTGGTTGATGCCGCGAGCAGCGAACACCAGCACCCTTTGTCTGTTTATCCATTTCACCTAAAAAATTAAATGTATATTTTAGAAAGAAAGAAAGAAATATATTTTTTTGGTGCATAAAGTCAACAAACATATTTTTAGGTTATTTCGGAGTAAACTTTCTTTAAAAGTACTGTAACTAATTATAACATTAGTTTACACTACTTGAGTAAAGCAACCAGCTAAATTGAAGCAAAATACCTGTTTAGGTGTAGGATCATCAGAGTTTCGCACTGGAGGTAAAATCACTACATTATCATCAACCTTTTTTTCCTCTAGTATGACTTTCTTCTTCTTCTTACCTTCCTTATTTTTAATTTTCACCATATTATCAAGTTTGTTAAATTTTATTTAACACGTGGATCAATAACAACACCGGACCTAGGACCAAGCACCGGACAAAACGTGTTTACTATTTTCACACCATGACATAAATGACATGACATTTAATTATTTCAATGTTGCCAATAGTGCTATTTGGAATTTTGGAGTGCTATTTTTGAACGCGGGCTCGTCTTCGAACAATTTTCCTATACAAAAATCGTTCAAAGACGAGTGTCCCGTTCCGTTGCTAAACAAGAAAACTTAAAAGAGCGTGGGAAACTTTAACATTACCATGGAGATAATAATATGTACTACGTACTTACGGTTGTTCCGAAACAAACTGTCAAATGTATGGACGGACCAAGGCTGAGAACTACGCGGTTTCTATGAGAATACATATTCTTTGTGCCGACCCTATAATGAATATCTAATGAATGCGTAATGCTTAGATAAAATCAGGCGTAATATAATGCGTGAAAGCCATACGCCCTACCCGTAACAAATAAAAAAAAAATCAAACGTCAATACGTCAACGCAACGTCAACGTCATTCATTGTGTTTATGAAAATAAATTAAAGTTTCATTGGATTTTGTGTTTAGTAATGCAATAACATAAAAATGTCTATCACTGAGAGTTTCGGTATCCTAAACGACATTTCGGCAACATTTCGTCCATATATTCAAAACGTATTACAAGAGTTAAAGCTTGGTATGTATAAATTAGTATTCCCATTTCTAACTTTTATGTATTGTTTGTCTTTTTAATTTATGAATATGAGTATTTTATTTAAATGAGCCATTATCAATCATAGGTCTCTGCAAGACTAAAGTAGACTTGGAAAGGATCTCCGGAGGATCAGACGGCGTCGACAGCCAGTTTCGTTTGGTTCTACCATATTGTTCAAAAAAATTAAAATGGGAAGTTATATTTGACCCAACTACACCCTGGTTTGCGCCGGACTTCAGATTTGACGATGAAAGCTTTCTCAACAGTGTAGATGAAGAGTTCCTAGAAGAAAAATTAGGAAGCCTGGCAAAGTGGAACGAAAATGATCCAGAAGCCCTCAGTAAAGTTATATCGGAGCTTGTACATTTATATAGGAATTATCAGGTACATATTTTTATTTTTAATTATGTTTTAGACCATTATAATAATAATAACCCTGATCAGGTATCTTGATGGTTTCACTACTACTGATTCCTAAAAAAGGTGATAAACTTTCCAATAAGGACGGTTGAGTTTGAGGTTGATATTTTTTTGTCAAAAAGAGTAACATCCAAGGAGTCACTGACCGAAATTTCGAGTGTATTTTAGGTTTGAAGTTTCACCGCTTTTGACGATTCTTGTTCATTTCTAGCGTTTCGTTTTGGTAGTGTTGATTGTTTTTTTAAGACCACCTGGAACGACAGAGCAGAAAAGAAGTTATGTTCAAGTTGTTCTTTTTATGCCCACCCTGAACGACTGAGTGCAGCAAAGAAGATAGTTGCAAATAAGCGGCAGTGATTTTTGTCATGTATAGTATCGAACGCCGTGTTTTTGTCATAAGCGACGGCAATTGTCATACAAATTTACTTCTTCTTCTTCTGTTTTATAAAATGGCTTCCACCGAGATTTCAGTGATTCTGCCAATGTCCAGTAAATTGAGATACTAAGTATAAGTATTATACAGTAAAGTTGTAACAAGAAGCATCAAAGATGGTGTATGTTCTTTGATGCCTCGTGGTTGGTTGCTTATGGCGACAAGTCTATACGAGTCCATATAACAGTCCACTTTAACTATTTCACAAATTCTTCCATGAGCATGAGCATTTATAACACCAAACTACACCAATTTCATATTATAAAGTCCACCAAAATCAATTTGCAAAATCGTCCAAGGCAGACCCCAACTGCACCCCTGGACTTCCTACCACAAACTCCTACAAATTTTAAATGGCTGTAACTTCGTAAATATTGGTGCTTCTAGTGTGTTATACATTTTATGTGAATAAAAACTATTCTATTATGTAATGATTTAGAAATTCAAAATCTTTTATTTTTTTCTTTGTGAGTTTCCAGCATTTGTCCCTTAGAAAAAGTTGTGAATTTCGACGGGCTGATCTAATGGTTTGATGGACAACAGTGTTTACCCTAACATCATGTATACAAAAAAAAATATGGGTCTTTTCATTTCCATCCATCCATCCATCAGGTCCTTTTTTAGTCTCCACTGCAGGAGCACGACCCTCTCTGTTCTATGAGTACGAGTGAGCAATATTCAGAGCAGTCAGAGGATTTGGCCTACACTCAAAGAAACAATAAGCATTACAAATATTTTTTTTACAGACTTGGTCAATTAGGTCTTATTAAAGTTCTTTCTTCCAGATCAAAAAGCTGAATGAGGATGAGAGTTCCCGTGCCTGTTTTGAATACACTGCTCTGTTGGGTGACGCTTTGACGTCTGAAAATGACATTGAGGTTTGGGTTGGCGGCCACGTCGTTGAATTTCTGATCAAACTTAAAGTAGATGTAACAAAATTACCTGAATTGTATAATGAGGGGTTAGTAGTACTTAGTTTCTTCCTTTTCATGTATGTGGTCAACTTATTTCTAGAACTCTTTAGTAATTCGGGCTTACTCTTAGCCCACCATCATGTGGTATACATTGTCATCATTATCATCTGGTCTTTTTAGTCTTCACTGTAGGAGCATGAGACCCTCTCTGTACTACTAGAGCCATATATTTACCAGAGCAGTCAGAGGATTTGGCCTACACTCTCCGCGCTGGCCAGATGGGTTGGAAAGGTCTCTTAGATAAGCTTTGTTTAGCTTGTGTTTCCTAAGTCGCCTTCTACGTCATCCACGAGAAGACTTGGAGTAGTCCTACTCTACTCTGCTGGGAATCACACGGCTGAACCCATGCTATCATTGACTAAAATGTAATATTTCTCATATTGCAGCATAGATGAAAATCCAGGCATCGATACAGCACTGCTGTTAGTGCGGTACCCCAACTCTACAAATGCAGAGTTAATATTATCACCTCTCCTGACAAAATCACTTGGAAACATATCCCTTCCACTGTAAGTACTCGAGGAGCCCTGTCAGGTGCCATTAGGCAGCTTGAAAAATCCAACACCAGTGTTGGCCACTTATACATACGAGAAACAAAATCTGTAAGCACTTACAATAACTGTTTGTTTAAATGGCTGGACGAGCTCTGTGGCACAGTGGTTACGGCGATACGAGGGCTCTCGGGTTCGATCCCTGGCCAGGTCATGATGGAAAATTATCTTTTTCAGATTGCCTGGGTCTTGGATGTTTATCTATATAAGTACAGTCTGAATCAAACTTTATGGCTGCTTAAATATGGTATTGTTGAGTTATAGTATCCAATGACACAAGTCCACAACTTACTGTGGGGCTAGTTCAATTTGTATGTACTACTCTGTGTAAAAAGTATCGGGAATATGTCAATAAAAAGACCCGCGTAAAAGAGGTCGTTCTAATTTTTTTACTGCATGTTGGTAGCACTGTACTGACTTAGCGCGCAAAATTTGAGCGGGATCTGTCATTTAATTTGTTTTAAACTACGCTTTTTGTTGGTCATAGTTTTGAGTCCTCGGCGATTTTTACAATGGAAAATATTGTTGAACAAAGAGTGTGCCTTAAATTATGTGTTTCAAATGATATTTCATGTGGTGAATCACTAAAAATGTTACGAAATACCTACGGCGAATCGTGTATATCGAAAACAAGGGCTTATGAATGGTATAAGGCTTTTAAAGAAGGCCGAGAAGTAGTAGTAGACTTGCCTCGTTCTGATGGACCTTCAACCGCTACGACCAAAGAAAACATCGACAGAATCAAGAAGCTAGTGCTCGAAAATCGACGTATGAGTCTGACAGAGTTGGCTAGTGAGGTGAACATATCTTTTAAGTCCGTCCACAACATTCTCATTGACATTTTAGGCATGAAACGCGTCGCCGCTCGACTAGTTCCAAAAGAGCTCAATTTTGTTCAAAAAGCGCAGCGAAAGCATGTCGCTGAAGACATGGTTTCCCGAGCTTCTACGGATCCGACCTTTATGAAACGTATAATAACTGGCGACGAGACATGGGTTTATGAGTACGACATGCAAACAAGCCAACAGTCTTCAGAATGGCGTCTCGAAAACGAGCCGACACCCAAAAAACAGCGGCAAAGTCGCTCCAAAATCAAGGTGATGCTGACAGTTTTTTTTTACTACCGTGGTGTGGTTCACTCCAAATTCCTTCCAGAGGGAGAAACAGTGAATAAAGAATATTATTTAGGCGTCATGAAGCGTTTGCGTGAGAGTATCCGCCGAAAACGTCCAGATTTGTGGCAACACAACTCATGGATGATAATGCACCATCACACACAGCCATTATAGTGAAAGAGTTTTTAGCGAAAAATTCAACAAAAGTTCTCGACCTAAAACCGTATTCACCTGATATGGCTCCGTCTGACTTTTTTTTATTTCCCAAGTTAAAATTACCACTTCGAGGAAAACGTTTTGAGTCGATAGAAGCCATAAAAGAAAATTCGCCGAATGAGCTAAAGGCCATACCGCATATAGCCTATGAAAAATGTATGGAAGACTGGGTGAAGCGGTGGAGATGTTGTATTGCAAGCGATGGGGCCTACTTTGAAGGCGATAAAATAAATTTAGATGAATAATTTGTATTTTTTGTTTTATTGACAAATTCCCGATACTTAGTACACAGAATGTATATGATTTGTTTTTGTGTCAGATCGTTTTCTAACTCTTCTATGCTCCAGTAATAAAGGTGTTTGCCTATAGACTCAGATGTCCCACGAGGATGCATACTTTGTTAAAGTTGTTTCCAGTATTGCAGGTTACAATCAACTGAATAGTATAAAATAAATAAGTATAAAATAAATAAATAAAAAGAACTGATATTCTGGAAGATGATTCCGTGCTAAGGAAGGCACGATAAGAGTGCCCTGAACGCTCAAGTCTCCATACAAACGGAAATAAGGATTAAGGGCCCACACTAGGCACACTAGCGACGCCAATAGCTTTATTCCTAATACTTTACAAATAGAATGAAATTCAAGAATGTAAATCATATAAGCCTTAGTAAATAACCTGAAGTATTTTGGGAATCATGTTTTAATCTTATGAGATTGATCAATTAATTAATCTCATTATAATCTACGTACTTTCCTAAGCAGTTTAGTTAAAATATCAATGGATTAAGAATTATAAGCCTTACTAAATTTCTATAGTAATGTTGAAAGGCTTATATTTCTCAAACCATTGATAATTTTACCAAGCTGTATGATCTACGTACGTTGATTATAATAAGATTGATTTATTTAATGCTTAATTTTATACCGAAATTATCAAAAAGAGCTGCAATTCCTTATTTCCGTATGTATGGAGACTCTTAAGCTGTGTCATGAGCGCCATATTTTTTTTCCATTACAGAATGCATCAATCTGGAGTTCTGATGGATTACGTCCCTATGGTCACAGAGTTACTTAATAAAAAGGTGAGAAGCTTGCCGTGTAGTTTCCACCTTGAAAGAGGGTTTACATCGTTTATAGTCCCTACGGGGAATCGTTAGCCACAACCTAAAAGGGTTCCACCTAGTCTTTTTTATTTTATTTATCTAATATTATAAATGCGAAAGTGAGTTTGCTTGTTTGTTACGCTTTCACGCCCAACCTACTGAACCGATCATCATGAAATTTTGCATAAACATAAGTTAGGGTACTGAGAAGGACATAGGCTATATAACGCGCGGGCGAAGCCGCGGGTAACAGCTAGTATAGAATAATTTCCATAAAGTTAACCCATGGTTGAACGTCGTATATGTATCCATTACTATAGAAATTAAAAAAAATAATTAAAATAGGTCCCAAAACAAACTTTTCTATAAGGAACTCTCGATCCACGTGACTGCCTCGCTCTTTCTATTTTATAATATTCTGCTTTTTTTTACTAATTAAATAAAAAAAACTAATTGAATTTTCAATTATTACTTGACAATGTACTAATATATGGACTTGAGTTAAGTTCACATATTAATTCTAAGTAGGTATGTCGTAGATAGTAAGGAGACGGATAAAATGCGCTGTGCAGTTTGTTGCGGCTTCTTCTGCACTCCGCTTTGGAAGCGGCCCTAAACTTAGCTATAAGTAAATTATTGAATTGATGTCGGCAAACCAATTAATATTTAAAATATCTTACGATACATAAATATACATATTATCACGTCTTTATGCCAAAATAAATATTTGAGCCAAAGATCATAAACTCAAAGGCCACGTTTAGCGTGTTGTTGGCAAGCGAAATTGAAATAGTGATGGGTCGCTAGCCGCATCGCCTATAACGTAATTCCTTAGATTTTCCCTCAATCCCTTCACCGGCTTTTACGGTCTAAGCGGGAAAAAACAGCTGGTATAGTCTATGTTTTTCATTTTCTCCCAAACCAGTATAAACCTTACGATTTAAAAAAAAAACCTTACGATGAATACAATAACTAATAATTGACTTTGACTGCTCTTATTAGGGTTCCGTAGTAAACTAGGAACCCTTATAGTTTCGCCATGTCTGTCTGTCTGTCTGTCTGTCTGTCTGTCTGTCTGTCTGTCTGTCTGTCCGTCCGCGGTTTTACTCAGAGACTATAAGTACTAGAAAGCTGTAATTTTGTATGAGTATGTATATTAATCATGGCAAAAAAGTCGTAGAAAAAAATCTTGAAAAAAAATTTTTTTTTGGGTATCTCCCATACAAGTAAAGAAGGGGAGTAATTTTTTTTTCTCTACTTACCCATCGTGTGGGGTATCGTTAAAAAGGTTTTTGAAAAATATTGTGAGGTTGAGAACATCATTTTTCGATTTAGGGATCCGTTTCCGAAATATTTGGTTTTAAAGTGAAAATTTTTGTTAGAGGTACGTGTCCCCCCCCTCTATCTGCTAAACGGTTATATATGGATACGTGAAAAAAAATACAGCAGTAGTATATATACTGAAGTTGAAAGGAAAACTATCAGAGCTGGGTACTAAGTGCAAACTAAAAAGTTATAGGCAACCAACTTATAAACTGTAAAATTTCATACTATTTTCATTGTTAGATGTTTTTGGTCGTTAAACTGTAAGGTGCGAGTGTGAATAGTGTGAACTCAAAGTTGTCATTCGCAACTACGGAACCCTACACTGCGCGTGGCCCGACACGCACTTGGCCGGTTTTTATATTTTTACTTTATGTATATCTAATACTTCGTATACATGCACACAATGATTTTGTTACACACCTATTAGTTGTCAGAACTATAGGTACTTATATTTCGAGCTAAACCTGTTGACGTGGCCAACAACACCTATAAAAAAATTATTTTTATTTTATTGTGTTTCCACGGAAGACCAGTGTTGCCGACTGTTATGTTATATGACAGTCAGCAATGTATGCTGACTAATGCCGAGTGGAACTCACTTTCAGTGGTTTAAATATAATTGTTTAATTTTTTTTTATTTTTACAAAATTGGTGAACTGTACCAACTTTGTGTTAACTATTGTTGTACTGCACCATTTGTAAATCACTTTTTTTTTTACCTAACCTATGCTGTCCCACTGCTGGGCAAACTTTTCTTCCACTCCTCTCTTTTCTGCGCTATCTCCGACCATTTCTTTTCAGATTTGTGTATATCATCACACCAACGCTTCCTAGGTCTACCACGCTTCCTGTAACCATCTTCAGGAGTCCACTTCGTAAATCACTGAATAAAGATTTTTCTATTCTATTCTCTTCACAGATACAAGACGTTATAAAGAACGAAAAACTAAAGCGCGAGTTGCTGGTGCAACTGATAATGAAGTACGAGGGCGCGGTCCTGGAGCACGACGCCAACAGCGCCGCGTTCCTCTTCGAGACCAACGGCTTCCACTGGATCCTGCAAATTGACGTCGGTGAGTGCTTTGTGCCGCCTGGCCTGCTTTATAGTGCCCGGCAGAGTAGAATAGGACCACTCCAAGTCTTTTAAACAGACCTTATAAACATCCCTACAAATGGAAGTTGGTGAGTGCTTTGTGCCGCCTGGCCTGCCTTATGGTGCCCGGCAGAGTAGAATAGGACCACTCCAAGTCTTTTAAACAGACCTTATAAACATCCCTACAAATGGAAGTTGGTGAGTGCTTTGTGCCGCCTGGCCTGCCTTATGGTGCCCGGCAGAGTAGAATAGGACCACTCCAAGTCTTTTAAACAGACCTTATAAACATCCCTACAAATGGAAGTTGGTGAGTGCTTTGTGCCGCCTGGCCTGCCTTATGGTGCCCGGCAGAGTAGAATAGGACCACTCCAAGTCTTTTAAACAGACCTTATAAACATCCCTACAAATGGAAGTTGGTGTGTGCTTTGTGCCGCTTGGCCCGCCGTTTGGTGCCCCGCATTGAATGTCGTGCAAGGCGACTTAGGAAACAAAAGCTAAACAAAGCTTATCAAAGAGACCACTCCAGCCCGTCTGGCCAGCGTGGAGTGTTCAAAACTATCAATATTACACATATATCCCAAGTTTGCGCCGCGCTCCTGAGATAAATAAATAAATATATAGGGACATATCACACAAATTGAGCTAGCCCCACAGTAAGTTGTGAACTTGTGTCGCAGGATACTAACTCAACGATATAATACTTTATAAATATACTTATATAGATAAACATCCAAGACCCAGGTCAATATGAAAAAGATCTTTTTCCATCTTGACCTGACCGGGGATCGAACCCGGGACCCCCGTGTCGCAGGCTAGCGTGTTGACCGCTGCGCCACGGAGCTCGACCAGAGATGAGATAACACCAAGCTGCGGCGCTGCAGTATAATTTACATCTGTGGTACCAATAAGTAACTCTACATTATTGCGCCATCATTTGTTACTATCCATCCTAATCATTTAAATTTAAGTGTGCGAAGAGCTTGATGACCCAGTATTGGCATGGACATTGTTTTGAGACCCTGGGGAAGACAGTTCAGTATTTCTATATTTTAATAAATAAATATATACGGACAAATCGTACAGATTGAGCTAGCCCCAGAGTAAGTTCGAGACTTGTGTTATGGGATACTAACTCAACGATATAGATACTTATATAGATAAACATCCAAGACCCAGATCAATCTGAAAAAGATAATTTTCCATGTTGACCTGACCGGGGATCGAACCCGTGACCTTCCGTGTCACAGGCAGGCGTGTTATCCGCTGCGCCACGGAGATATGTATAATAACATTTGTATTTCCTTTTCAGATGAGAATTTTCCTGAAACCCTGCCAGTATTGACTTTGAGGTCAGTCTACCACCTCAGCAAGGGAAAACCGAAGTTCAAAGTACTCCCGGGGTGTCCATACAAAAACTTTGAAGAGTATATTGCGAACAATGTTGAGATCTTTAAAAATGAGTGCATGGGACCACAAACTAATAATCAACTTGTTGGTTTAGACAATTAGGGATATCTCTATAGATAGGTAGATTACAAAGAGTTAAACTGTGGGTCTGGCTACGCTTGGACAAAATATCTTGCTTCGGCAGGCAAGTAAAGCCATTGGCTCTGGCTGTAATTTTAGATGGCATAATTTGCAAAAACATTGTTATAGATGTAATTAAAGATAATTATGCCACATAAAAGTTGTGCATTTAAATCCTATCATTCAGACCTATCTTATACACATGTTAGAATACATAAGTTTAAGAACATTTAATTAAGAAATAAAATATCTGTAAGTTTTGAACTGACTTTTATTTTAACAATAAACTTAATAGCTATGCAGTTTGTGAACTAATGAGGACAAGAAGCTTAGTAAGTACTACTTCATGAGATGAATTAATGGCATAACCTTCATGATAATGAGCTCTAAATAACATTGTCTATGAGATTGTATACTATATTTTTTCAACATTCCAGGTGTACAATGATTTTTAAATAGTCGTCACTGTGTAGGAATTAAAAACTACTCAATTTAGCAATAAATATAATCACAAAGAGTTTCCGCAGTGACATCCGTTGCCGACAGAAGAACCCCACGTAAAACTATTTAAAAATAAAATTTACACATGAACTTTCACAGTATTCACAGTTAAAGTAGGATTAATACTCTAAAAAGTAGGAATTAGTTTGTCAACTTGGTGTCTTTGTTTCCAATCAATTCGTAGCGGTATCTCATGTACATTACTTTCATCCTGTCCCATACATTCTCAACGGAGTCCATGGCTGGCCTGACGTCCAGCAGAGCAAATTCATACTTGTTATCTATGTCGCCTCCGTCATAGTAATCGATGATGTATCGGACATCCTTACCGCATCGGTCTACAATCCAGTCATGGCGGTCGAAAGGCAGCTCATACCTGAAAATAAAATTTTAGATAACTAAGTCAGATATATATATCAGCCGTGTGGCCTCCGGCAGAGTAGAATACGACCACCCCAAGTCTTCCCGTGGATGTCCTGCAAGGCGACTTCGGAAACAAGCTGAATAAAGCTTACAAACATCAAAGATCCAACCCGTCTGGCCAGCGTGGAGAGTGTAGGCCAGATCCTCTGACTGCTCTGGATAATACATGGCTCTGGTAGTAGAGCCTAAGGTCATAGTGTCCAAAGGCCTCATTTAGCAAATTGATGGGCGTATAGGAGGAAAACGAAATCAAAATAGTGATGAGTTGCTAGCCGCATCGGTTATTGATATGATTTCTTAGATTTCGGCCCATTCCCTCGACCGGCTTTTATGGTCTGCGCGCGAAGATAAGCAGCTGCAACATTCTACAGTTCTTCTTTTCTCCCAGTCCAGCATGGAAGATCATATTGATTATGTAAATTTAACTTACCCTAGTAATGCACGTAAACGTGCCCTAGGGCTGTAGTGAGTGGCTTTGCCTCCAAAACTCTTGAGCCTCGGGTGGCCACACTCCTTAGCATGTAATGCCTCCCACTTTAATACTTCTTGCCATGCCTGAAAATATGACAAAAATGCTCAGAAAACCTAAATTTTATGACAAACAATCTGCAAGTCAGAAAATGGAATCAATAAGAGTATGTGTCATAAAATTTTGTTAATTAATCAATGTAACCTTAGATTGGTCTAATCTTGTTTATTAAAATCTGTCAGTCGAGCTCCATATATAAGTATATATATAGTATAAAATATAGTATCGTTGAGTTAGTATCCTGCGACACAAGTTCACAACTTACTGTGAGCCTGGCTCAATTTGTGTGATAATATGTCCCTATATATTTATTATTTATTTAAAATCTGTTAGAATAACAGTAGAATTATAACTAATCAGCCTACTATCTTCAGGGCCAACCCTTCCTATTGAGGGATACATGAATTTTTGGGGATCTAGTGCTGCCCCCATTTGAAAAAACCATTTATAAGAAAATGGAGATATCATTTATAATTTTGATCTGCTATGCCCTATATAACCCTTCAAACTGTTTTATGAACTTTATAATTTTATAGAGACAATGTGAAGATTTTCAGAAGGGCAGATAGACATCTACCCCATTATGCTTACAGACAGGCAAGACACTTGTGTGTATGCGTTCCTATCTATCACAGCCATGTAGCTTGCAAAGATTAATTATTTACCTGTTCATTATTAGCATTATGGATCTTAATAATGTCATCCATGTCCTTGGGTTTTATGTCTTCATCCTTCCAGCGCCAGCCCTTGCGCAGCATAGCATTCCAGAACATCTGTTGGCTTGGATACACCCAGAATTCTGTAGAGCCATCAGGCATGGCACGCGGAATGGATGAAACTTGTCTATTAGTAGGCAGGGGGAAAGGCTGGTCGGGCGAAGGCTGTTGGTTTGCTGGGGGCATCTGAAAAGAGATCCAACATTCTTCACAAACACATTCAAAATTAGATATTATACACTTCAAGTAACTAACCAACATACAAATTGTATCATTTCATTACGTACATTATTATTTTAAATTTTTTTGTATCACTTTCTTAGCATCTAAATCTGGGATCTCCTATCAACAGAAGACCTAAAAATGGACACCTTCTGTTCACACACAATGGGCCCGAATAGGCGGCCTAAGTGTGGAAAATAGCCCACGGTAGCAGTAAGCATCTAAGGTATTTTAACATGATAACTGTTCAGTAGGCCTATCGGTAACTTTCGACAACTACAGTGTACAAGTTTTGTGGGTCACATCAAGATCCATTTTGTAAAACCGGCCATCCAGCTATTGTAAATCTGTAATGGATGTTATCATAAAAATGTTGTTGTACACCATAGTTGACAAAAGTTAGCAAATAGGCCGCTGTAATGTGGGGTCTATGAAACAGGCAAAGCCTATGAATAGCCTAGTGAGGAAGTCACAGCTTATAGCTTAGATAAAGCTTATACCTAGATGGTTACATTATTATCATTATTTATAAGAAGGTTTGGTCTAAAAATGTACTTTTAAAAAAATATTCTATAGTATGAGAGATGTTTTCCTATACCTTGTCAGTTGGATGGATCTGCTATAAATTGGTTAAACTGACTTACCATATTATAGGGGTTGATATCGCCCCCATGCTGCACAGGGCACTCTGAAACTGCAGGTTTAGTTTCACTTTTAGCATCCTCTTTCTTGTGCATAGGGCATTCTGGCGGCGGGTTCGCGGCAACGCCGGCAGTTTTTATGTTAACTGCTGCTTCTGCTGATACTTTATTGCCCATGGTTAGGCAATTTCAATCGTCTTACGTAAGACAGATATTTTAGGTTAGTGTAAATCACTAAACATTTTATTCTTTATAAACACTACCGCACTTTTCAATAATACTTATAAATGCAGTCAGTAACACTTTTAATGTTAAACTCAGAAATAAAAAATCACTTTCTTTGCAAATTTTGCCCCCTTGCTTTAGCCTGTGTTGTACTTTTTATGTTTTAGTATTGCCAGTGTAAATAATGTGTCATGTGTGTGTGTGGTGGTCTCAGGAGGTGGTAGGTGATCATGTCATGGAGATAATGTAATGTACAGCCCATGGAGTACATGGAGATATATGTAGAGCCTGACTGAATCAAATTTTGGCGGCTCGGATATTAGCTGCGACGCAGAACTTGCCCGCCGCGCGCGCCCCTCTGAACCTAATATTGTGTGCATCGCCTCGCGCGATGTTCCGAGCCGCCATCAAGTTTGATCGGAAACTTCGAATTATTACTGCATCGTTGCGAATTTTTCAAAATGACCGGTTGGAAGTTGCCTGCATCCAGCGTTTATTACTTGATAGGTACTGGCTAAATACGTAACGCGTGAAAGCCATATAAAAAGAAAGAAAGAAATGACAAATGTCAAATAGGTTTCAAGTTGTGTCTTGTGTCCGTGTCAACTAGTGTCAAGTCGTCAAAATAACGTATGAGCGAGAGAGGATTACCTATTTTTCTACCTTATTTTTCGACATTGGTTGATATTTCGAATAAAAGAATGAATATAAATAAATTAAAAATTGTCAATATACCTCTAGTTAATTACTGTCGAAGATATTTAAATAATAATGTGGCTACTATCACAAAAATTCACAGGGATGTTTATACGAGGACCTATCCAACAACTGTTGTTCTGGCTGATGGTTCTTCGATCAACATCAGATACCATGAACCCCGAAAAATTATAAAGGTAAGATGCCTATCAATATTTCATTTAAACTTGTACCTGACAGCCTCTGTGGCGCAGTGGTTAACACACAAGTCTGCTACAACAGAGGCTCTTGGTTCAGAGCCAACTCCCGAAGAAATCTTGTCCAGGTACCGGCCTGAGCCAGATTTCAAACGGGAGCTTCCATTGCCCATTTTGGCCGAATTGGGGTGCAAACTGACGCTGCCCTGCGCCCTCTGCTCGACTCTGATGGCGCCTCTGGGCGGGATCTCTGTGGGTCCTCCTGCATATGCATTCGTTATTGTTTTCGCTCAAAGACCCAGCGGTTCTGGCATTGTAAATGAATCTATCTGGCTTCAATTACTATTGTGTGTATATTCTTAATTTTTACAAGATTACTGTACCACCTGGGAGGCAAGCAGAAACACTTCCCAGTGGTGAAAAGCACATTTACCTTCTTTAAAAATACTTACGAGTAAACTCAAATGATAAAAACTGATTGTTCATTTGGCTTTTGCTGAAGAAAAGGGTATGAAAATGTTTATCAGATTAATCTGATGTCAGTTAACTAGTGTTAATATCTGAGAGAGTTTTTGAGTCATTAAATATTTTTTTATTCTTGTTAGGTACTAGTTCTGTGAGGACTTTAAATAGCACACACAAGGGAAAATAATATTAAAAATTACTGTTTAAAGATGTATCTGATCACTTTTATGTCATGTATCAGAGGGACAAAGATGTCTTGAAACAATTTCCATTTTATAGATTCAATTTTGTGTTGTATTTCATTGTTGTCAAATATACATTCTTTGTTAATTTCGTAGTTAATTGTAAATTATTTAATTTCCAGTTGCCGCTTGACCTGTCCCAACTGTCTGATGAAGAAAGAAGATCTAGGCTGGAGAAAAGAAAACCGAAGAAGAAAGTCAAAATCTTAGATGACATTGAAGACAACTTTAATGCGAAGAAGTATTTAAAATATATGAAGAAAAAGTGAATCAAAATTATGCTAAATTAGCATAATTTTGAATAGTGTAAATTTTTAGTAAATATAAAATTAAAATTTATTGTTTTGTTTCAATAGTATATATACTCAATACTTTTCTTGCAATAATACACATGTAGAAATAACTTCAGTCACCAAAAAAGCATGGGCCTCGTTGAAATGGTCTAAGAAACATGGGCCCTGATGGTATTACTCTGATAAGCAAAGACCTGGTGGAAATGTCATGAGAAACATGGACTATGATGGTATTACTCTTACAAGCAACGACCTGGTTGAAATGGTCTGAGAAATATGGACTCTGATGGTATTGCTCTGGAAAGCATAGGTCTGGTGGAATTGTTCTGAAAAGCATGGTTCCTGATAGTATTGCAAATCATCAGGTGAGATGGGAGACAAATGCCTAATTCAATAATTTATAAAAAAAATTGCTTTGTGAAGGAAATGTTCTGAGAAACATGGATCCTAATAGTAAGAAGTATGGTTAAAATGTTCTGAGAAACACAGACAGATGGTATTGCTGTAAGAAGCATAAGCCTGGTTGAAATGATCTGAGATATATAGGCCCTGATGGTCTTACTCTGACAAGCAAAGATCTGGTGGAAATGGCCTGATAAACATGGACCCTGATAGCTTTGCTTTGAGAAGCATGGGCCTGGTGGAAATATTCCGAGGAAAATGAAACCTGATGATTTTGTTTTGAGAATCATGGTTGTGAATTGTGATGTTCTGATATACTCGAACTCTGATGGTATTGCTCTGAAAAGCATAGTCTTACCGTAGTCTTACTCAAAAAACTTATAAAAAGGAATCATTTAGATGTTCAAAAGACGTCTTGGTTGCCTGAATAGTGGACACGTGTATTCGTCAAAATCGTTGAAACCAATACGAAAGTATATATCCTTCCGAAGCACGGAATCATCTTTCTTATCAGACAATCAGGAGATTCATGAGAAACAGGGACTCTGATGGTATTGCTCTATAAGAAGTATGGACCTGCTCGAAATGGTGTAGAAAATATGGACCCTGATAGTGTTGCTCTGTGAAGCATGGTCCTAGTTTAAATTGTACTTAAAATGGCCTGATGGTATTGCTCTGACAAGCAAGACCTGGTAGAAATATTCTGAGAAACATGGACCCTAATAGTAATAATCTGAGAATCATGCGCCCGGTTATAATGTTCTGTGAAACATGGAACCTGATAGCATTGCTCTGAAAAGCATGGACCTGGTTTAAATTATTTAGAATGATTTGAGGGTATTGCTCTGAGAATCTTGCGGCCGGTTATAATGTTCTGTGAAACATGGAACCTGATGGCATGCTCTGAAAAGCATGGACCTGGTTAAAATGACTAAGAATGATTTGATGGTATTGCTCTGAGAATCATGCGCCTGGTTATAATGTTCTGTGAAACATGGAATCTGATGGCATGCTCTGAAAAGCATGGGGCCTGGTTTCAATTTCTTCAAATGGTTGAGAAACATGGAATCTGACTGGTGGTGGTATTGCACAGATGCAAGGATTTCTAGTTATCAATATTTACAGAAAAACCAGTGGGTACCTACACGTATTGATATTTAGCGGACTCGGACTCTTCGACCATAATTGTCATAATCATCATTCGTACTTCTAGTCACTTTAGCCATCATCATCCCATCAGTAACCAAGCTGAATATTAGATATCTACCTAATAACCTATCCAGCCAAACCATTTTGTTCATATCTAATTCAAAACGCAACAAAAGCCAAACAGTATTAGGATGAACATGTGAATCCTTTTAGTAAATGTCGAAGGTTAAGTTTGTATTTGAATTAGGTATATGTATAGGTACATACGATAATGTCGATTTCGTTTACAATATTTTTTGCGAACATTTTAGTGAAAATATACCTAATGTTTTATTGACTTCGGTCTTCGGTCATGTCACTATAGTTCTGTGGGTCATGTCCTTCCAATGTTTTTGACCACAGAGCACGAAAGACGCTCGCGCCCTTGTAGAGACCAAAGTAATAATCTTTGGCTATAGGTAACAATAATACTGCTTGTGAGCCCGCGCCCGGCCGAAGTAGGCAAAAGTCGCAACTCGGCCTCTCAGTTCGTGCTTAAAAAACGTATAAATTCCCCAATGTGTTGTGATATGGTATTATAATTACATTAAAAAGGTAACTTAAATACACAAATTTTTGATGTTAACTACTTATATCACAAGTAAGTAGAAAATAGCAGATTTTTGCATTTCTACAACCAAAACCTCAATAAACGATACCGCCCCCTGCCTGCGTGTCAGTTTCGTATAAAATTTGTTGAAAAGGTCTCTAGTAGCGCGTGAGAGACTGAAATTGCCTGCTCTAGGTCTTTGACCGTATTTGATAATTGCAGGCATCTCATTGCCTGCAGTTTTCAAATAAAAGTATGAGACTGCTCCGTTTTCCATATTCATATTTGTGAAGGAATAGAGTTCAATCAGTCGTTTAAAATGTGGTTCTTCGCTACTATTGTCGCTGCAGTGGTTGCTTCGATTTACATGGCGAATACTCTGAACCAGCAGCAAATGAATGAGTTGAAGGACAGGAAGACATATTGTGGGTCGAACAGTGACAATGCCTACAGTCGTGGGACTTGTGGGAAGGAGGAGCGAGCGAAGAAACTCTCTGACAGCACTGGGCAGCCACCTTTCGTAGAATTTGTCAATTTCATGAATACCTTTGGATCATTATAGAGAGGCGGTTCCGAAAAAACTCTGACACCAGGGTGTGCATGGTCGATTGACCGTGTCACCTACACGAAATGATGATGATAATTATAGTGCTAAGGAAAGTATTAAGATAAGTACCTGTGGCGACCTCTACATTCGCCACAAGAATTAATACGAAGACATAACTGTCAAGATGGCAATATAAGAAATAACTACAAGACTTCTCACAAGATGGCGCTAAACGATTCTGAAACGCGCAAGCAGAGTTTTTCGATTTCGGCACATAAATAATACCTCCGGGAGAACTCAGTCGGAGCCGTATACGGTTCCCTGGCCGCACTCTTTGCCCAGCGGGAAGATCTTGGACCACTGCCCCGGACTCTTCGTTTCGTGGCGATTGAGAATACCACCTCGCTCCCGCTACAGAAGTATTGTGATTAGATAAATACTACTTTCCCATGACTTCCTCCGCGTAAATTATAGCCGATTTCACTCACAGATAGCTTTCTATAGGTGAAAGAATTTTGAAAATCGGTCGAGTAGTTCCGAAGCATATTTCATGCAAACAAACCTAACAATCAATTTCTTCCTCTATAAAATATTATGATAATATCCAACTCGTGCTAGCAGTCTGTAAAATGAGTATTGTGTTCTACTCTTGTTCTACTAAATATAGTCAAAGTACTTACTTACCTTATTGTCCTTCTTAGACAAGATAACCTATATATTAAAGAACATCATCATCATCATGAGGTCTTTCTAGTCTCCACTGCAGGAGCACGACCCTCTCTGTACTATACATATTCTTTGGTACTACCAGAGCCATATACTAGCCTGAGTAGTCAGAGGATTTGGCCTACACTCTCCACGCTGGCCAGACGGGTTGGAGAGGTCTCTTTGATGTTAATAAGCTTTGTTTAGCTTGTGTTTCCTTAGTCGCCTTTTACGACATCGACGGGATGACTTAGAGTGGTCCTATATTCTACTCTGCAGAACAAGTACCTAGTATTTTTATTTAAAAAATTAAACCGTGTTAAATTTTTCTGTCTCTTAGTGAACCACTAAAAAACACTACTAAACCGATTTTGATGAAGCTTGCACTGTTCCCTAAGTTTGATTATGTCTAGTCCAACAAAAACAAAGAATTTCAGCAATCTGACTTATAGTTTTTTAGATATGTGTGGACAAACATAATCCTAAATAATATTATAAATTCGAATGTGAGTTTGTTTGTTTGTTTATTTTATTAGAAAACAAAGTTTTAATCAACTTAACATTATAATCTGACAATGAAATCACGTATAATAGGTACTTTTTTCAAGTATGTGAATTCGCTCATTAGGAATAGGAACAAAAAACAAATGCAAGGAGAAAAAAAAATAGAATTCTAAAAGTTATACGAATCTCAACAATTAAATATAATACATATATAGAGACAAATCACACAAATTGAGCTAGCCCCAAAGTAAGTTCGAGGCTTGTGTTATGGGATACTAACTCAACGATACTATATTATATAATAGATAGGTACTTATATAGATAAACATCCAAGACCCAGGTCAATCTGAAAAAGATCATTTTCCATCTTGACCTGACCGGGGATCGAACCCGGGACCTTTCGTGTCGCAGGCAGGCGTGTTGGCCGCTGCGCCACGGAGCTCGTCATTACAATTGCTAGCTAAATTTGCAGAGAAGATAAAATCATTTTCAGATGTTAAAGTAAATGACACGGTTTTGATAGGATGATGAAAACTTGATCGAGGACTATTAGACTCCAAAAATATTTTAGGCATAGTATTGGAGAAAAAAGCCTTTTGGAGGATGGAAGATGGGGCTAAAAGTTGCTAGACTGGAGACCTAGGGCGGGACACAGAAACCGAGGGAAACCGCTGGCTCGTTGGAGCGATGCCATCGCCAAGGTGAAGTCCAACTAAGAGAAGAATGACAAAAGACTGGAATGGTTGGAGTGCATTAGAGGAGGCTTATATCCTAAAGTGGATCTTATGAGCTGTAGGAGGAAGAGAAGATTGGAGATAAAAAATGATCTTTACAAAGTTGGGTCATCAGGTGGTCATCAGCTGGTATATTAAAGGATTGGTTACCCTGAAATTCAATTCTGAAAGCAGATACAACATTCACAGATTCAGTGCCACAAATTGAACTGTCATTGCGAGAGTTACGAGTAGCTGGAAGAATTTCAACATTTGGAGGACAAGGTTTTAAAAAATGTAACTGTGATAACTCAAAGGTCCAGTGCAAAACCAAAAGATGTGTTTGCAAAAGGCTAAATGTGTTGTGTAATTCAGAGTGCCACAAATCATGCCTTCTTTAAATAAATGACAAGTTTTTCAATTTTCCGTGAGGAAGTTAGTCGTCGTGCTAATTCGGTATTTGCCTAATGTTAAGATTTTATAAAATTTGTTTCCAATGATACTAATTTCCATCTAAAAACACTATAAAGGACACTTTTTATTTGATATCGATTCGTTATGTCTTCTTAAAGCTTCTATAAAGTTGGGTGAATAGGACCATTTTTAAAAGTATGAAAATCTTAAATTACAATTATACTGTATTGTAGTCCGCTAAATTTAAAGCAATTTTATTATGAAACTATTATCACAAACGTAATATTTCGTATAGCTACCAAACAAAGTTCTCACGCCACCCATACAAAATACAAAGTTGTGACGTCACAAATATGTAGGCATTTCAACAGTCCGTTTTCACGTCTAAAAAAATGTGTCTTTAAAACTTCTATATCTGAAAGAGGTTTTTGTTTAGAAATGTATTTCGGTCACTATTGTGTTTATTTTTGGCAGTTCTTTACATAGCGACACGAAATTTTTTTTAGTCAAGTAGCCAATTGTTGAGATTTGTATTATTCGTATTATTACTTTTAGAAGTCTATTTTTTCTCATTGCATTTGTTTTCTGTTCCTAATCAGCGAATTCACATAATTGAAAAAAGTATAATACGTGATATCATTATCAGATCGTTTGATAATAATAATTAATTCGATACGCAAATACTCTATTTTATGTAAACAAATTATCATTATAATGAGACTATCTCGCTTCCAGGCGCACGAGGAACTGGTCAACGGCCTTCATGCTGACGCCGAAGAGGAACCGCAGCGGCGCGTCGCTCGCGGCAGCCGGCAGCAGTCGGTATTGCCGCAGCAGCGTGGCCAGCACTGTCTTAAGCGTCATCAACGCGAACTGCATGCCTGTCAAAAAACGTTACATTTCTAATTTATTAATCAAGATTTTTATGCCGTGTTCCTGGCAGAGTAAAATGGGGCCACTCCAAGTCTCCCCGTGGATGTCGTTAGTGACTTTAAAGATAAACAAACCTTATTTTTTATTTTTAAATAATAATAAATTTTAGAAATTTAAAAAACGATTTGCAAACCTTACTATGTCCTTACTGTGTCATATATCGAATAAAATGGCTCGTTTTTACGATCTCAAATATATTTTTGTTATTATTGTAGGTAAATTTAGTAGTTGTTAAATTTGTTTGATTATTTATTTGTAACGCTATATAACGCTCGAACTTTATAACCGATCATGTAAAATTGGCTCCTGGTTGTCTGGGATACGGCTGCCAATATATATAGGTCACCTTTGGAGCATAGCCACAGGGGATAGCTGGTATACTTATAAGCCGATAATCTGTACTAATTAAAGCTGAAGAGTTTGTTTGTTTGGTTGAACGCGTTGATCTCAGGAACTTACTGGTCACATTTCAAATATTCTTTCACCGTTGGGTAGGTATTACGTTGTCCCAGAGTGCCATAGGCTAGGTATGTACCACGGGCGAAGCCGAGGCGGACTGCTAGTCATCACATAAGCCGCAAGAAGTCTTCATCTGGACATTGGCGGCCACCAAGGATATCCCGGGATTACTTAGTCGGTGGGTGTCCGATACTGCACACCTGGTCACCATTCGAAAACTTTTCTGTGGTATTTCGGGTTTGATGTAAGGTAATAGGCACCCAATTAAAATGTCGAGGTTCAGTTAATAACCTCGTTCTTTCAGTTAGAAACCTAAGAATATGTATCTTCATACAAATAGCCCAGTTCTCAGCTATATATTCATCTCTTGACTTAAACTTGACTAAAACGACCCGAGGTCCTATTTTTGAAATTTCGCCGTTTACGAGCGGTCACTGATTCAAAAATAGCACCCCGTTCGGAACTTCGGATATGTTTAGCGGATGAGTAGGCAGTGTAGTTGGTGGAAGGCGCTACTTGGCAAAAAATAGAGTAGAGAATATATCATAGAGTAGATTTCATCGGCTCGCTCGACTGAATTCCTTATTAATCTACTCGACTGAGGTGTTCGGACACAGCGAGTCAATAATTCTCGGTACTCGACTAAAAAACTAGCCGTGTGCGAACTAGGCTTAAGAAACATAAGCAAATTATGCAACGCCATCATACCGGGACAGCCCCTTGGTCCATTGCTAAAAGCGAAATGTATGGCTTGTTCCGGAATGCTGCCGTCCAGGAACCGCTCCGGCCGAAACTGGTCGGCGTCAGCGCCCCAGTACTTGGGGTTCCTGTGCAGCGCGTAGATGCTGATGACAAAGTTCGTCCCTTTGGGCACTTTGACGCCAGATGCTGAAACAATAAAAAAGTTGCTTGTCTTAGACAAATATGATGTGTTGGGTTTTAAGCATCGCCTGCTTATTGATAAGTATGATTCATCATCATCATCATTTCAGCCGCATGAAGTACTCTGGACGTAGCCTCTCCTAAGGATTTCCAAAATGACCGGTTGGAAGAGGCCTGCATCCAGAGTTTCCCCGCGACTTTAGTCAGGTTGTCCGCCCGCCTAGTCGGAGGAAGCCAGACGCTGCGCTTTCCGTCTTGATTTATAATAATTACAATTTGTTAAAACTAACGTGAGATAAAGACATTATATATAACACCGCGTCACTCACGTTCGGGACCCACCGCCGCGCGTCCCGCACTCGCTTTGAAAATGGGCTCCTGACGAGTCTGAAACTATAGTCGGCAATCCCGACAAATAGCACGTGAGTGACCCGTTGTTAGGTATATATATAATTACAAATTGATGGTAAAATTGTATCGTATGCGGATGACACTGCAGAGGTATTTTCCGGGACCTGTTGGGACTGTCAAAGCTAAAGCTGAAGCTGGTTTATCACAAGTGGCAGATTGGCTCCAAGATAATCTTTTAACACTTAACACAGAAAAAACAAATTACATAAGTATGTTTAGTTAGTATTGTAAACAGAACCCAATCATGTAACACCTTTGAATTGAGAATCCATCAGTGTGGTGGTTCTCAAAATACTCACAGTAACGGTCCATTTATTCAAAAGGTTTATCATACTAAATACCTGGGCATCATGTTGAACCAGAATATGTTATCGTATCCACATCAAAGACAATATAATATTGTCTTTGTCCACATCTTGAGTTAGGAACTAGGTACTAGAATAAAGAAGCTGAATTGGATATTCAAGTATCTCAGGTACATTATTCCTAGGACCGCCGTTGATAATCTTGTCTCTCCTAACAATCTCTTGAATTATATACTTATATATCTGTCATTGGCGCATTCTATCTTAGTGTATTGCATTCCTATTAATTTCTTACCCTAGAACGTGTTCTGAGAGCTCTAATTAAAATTATATATTTTAAAAATAAGAGGTATTGTGCTGACAACCTATATAGCATAAGTAACATACTTTCTGTTAGGAAACTTTATATTACACAAATTATACCTACTTGAAAAACATAGAAACATCCAGTTTAAAATAAACCATGTAAAAAATGATCTAATCGAAATGTCATAGTTATCCCACTTTCTAAAATTGTTTTGCATGTAAACAATTTGCTAGGAGTTCGGCATACAATTACAATAAAATTAACAAAATACTACAAATTTTCCACTAACTAGCTCTTGCCCGCGGCTTCGCCCGCGTATACTACGCAAATTACATTGTTTTTTTTAAACTGCGACCACACCAGAGACCCCATTTCGGATCCGTAAATCATCACTGGTAAAGTGGTAACACACATTGGACGAGAAAATATCTAACTCTGTTATATTTGTATGTGACAAATGTATTATTATAGTACATTATGATGCCAGTACGGTAAGCTGGATATTATACCTTGTCGAGTTGTAATAGGCACGAGGCGAAGCCGAGTGCTTATAATAAACCGATGAGATATACTAGACGATATATTAGACAGCTTACCGTACGAGCATCATACGACGTTTTTCAATACATTTGCGATTACCATATAAACTAAAACAAGATTGCAGTTCAGCAAATAAGGAATTTGTAAAACTTAGGAACTTAAGCAGTTTGAAAAAATACATTTATAAATCAGGTACATTTACTTAGATTTATTTTTTACAAAAAAAGGACATGCAACCGAATTGATAACCTTCGCCTTTTCGAAGTCGGATAAAAAATAACATCTCACGAATCAGAAAAAAGTTTTCATGCTGAACTTGAAAGTCTTTGCTCGGATTCTATGAAAAAAAAAAACAGTTTTGCATCTGTGGCATTGGGCTATTGCACTTATAGTTATTAATCTGAGGGCTATTGAGTGGTTGTGATTAGTGTAGGTAAAGTCACAAGCACAAGTGCCGTAAATACATCATTACGAGCAATCAAATCAAATCAAATCAAATAAATAAATAAATATATACGGACAAACCACACAGATTGAGCTAGCCCCAAAGTAAGTTCGAGACTTGTGTTATGGGATACTAACTCAACGACACTATATTTTATAATAGATACTTATAGAGATAAACATCCAAGACCCAGGTCAATCGGAAAAAGATCATTTTCCATCTTGACCTGACCGGGGATCGAACCCGACAACCGTGTCGCAGACCGGCGTGTTGACCGCTGCGCCAAGCCACGGAGCTCGTAAAAAATAAATAAATTAAATATTTATTTATTTTCTTCACAAACAAATATATGACAAAATATTATATTCATAATAGGAAAATTATTTACTTTGCTGGCGTGTATTGGCCAGTATAGCAATATCGATTTATCCCAAACAAGTTTGTCAAAATAATGTTAGAATTTCCAAGCATGTTTGAGAAAAAAATATTTAATGACGTATTCCTATAAAATAATAAGTAATTATGTTTTTATAAAATCGAAAATGCATATAGGTATGTAAATAATAAATGTGTGTAATTTATTATTGACTTTTAGAAAATTATAAGATTTTGCAAACGTTTTTAGGGTTCCGTAGTAAACAAGGAACCCTTATAGTTTCGCCATGTCTGTCTGTCTGTCTGTCCGCGGTTTTACGCAGAGACTATAAGTACTAGAAAGCTGTAATTTGGTATGGGTATGTATATTAATCATGGCAAAAAAGTGGTAGAATAAAATCTTGAAAAAAAAATTTTTTTAGGGTAGCTCCCATACAAGTAAAGTGAGGAAGTATTTTTTTTTTCTCTATTTACCTATTGTGTGGTGTATCGTTAAATAGGTGTTTCAAAAATATTGTGAGGTTGAGAACA
This sequence comes from Rhodophaea formosa, assembly GCA_963082605.1. NCBI lineage: Eukaryota > Metazoa > Arthropoda > Insecta > Lepidoptera > Pyralidae > Rhodophaea > Rhodophaea formosa. Next base: position 23,110,243 of record OY720208.1, read on the forward strand.
CCATTTTTTGATTAAGGGCTCCGTTTCCGAAATATTTGCTTTTAAAGTGCGAATTTTTGTTAGAGGTAAGTGTCCCCCCCCTCTATCTGCTAAACGGTTATATATAGATACGTGAAAAAAATTACAGCAGTAGCATATATACTGAAGTTGAAAGAAAAACTATCAGAGCTGAGTAGTAAGTACAAACTAAAAAGTTATAGGCAACCAACTTATAAACTGTAAAATTTCATACTATTTTCATTGTTAGATGTTTTTGGTCGTTAAACTGTAAGGTGCGAGTGTGAATAGTGTGAACTCAAAGTTGTCATTCGCAACTACGGAACCCTACACTGCGCGTGGCCCGACACGCACTTGGCCGGTTTTTGATATAATACGTAATATACGGGTCACGTATGAAGTCAGCTACAGGCCTGCATGTGCGGACTGGGACGACATCGTGCGCGCGTCTCGGTTCAGATTCGCCCTGAGGAAGACCTCCGGATGAGGTTGAAACATGTCGGCCTGTAGCTGACTTCATACGGAAGTGACCCGTATTTTACATAATGTTTACATATTAATAATGTTAATATCTCACGTAAGTTTTAAACAAAAAATTTTGCATACGGTTTTCAGCAATTGAATAGGCTCTATTTCTCTTATAACATCTATATTCTGCCCTTTTTTAGGGTTCCGTAGTAAACAAGGAACCCTTATAGTTTCGCCATGTCTGTCTGTCTGTCCGTCCGTCCGCGGTTTTACGCAGAGACTATAAGTACTAGAAAGCTGTAATTTGGTAAGGGTATGTATATTAATCATGCCAAAAAAGTGGTAGAAAAAAAGCCTAAAAAAATTTTTTTTTTGGGTTGCTCCCATACAAGTAAAGTGGGGGAGTAATTTTTTTTCTCTATTAGCCATCGTGTGGAGTATCGTTAAATAGGTCTTTAAAATATATTGTGAGGTTGAGAACACCATTTTTCAATTTAGGGATCCGATTCCGAAATATTTGGTTTTAAAGTGCGAATTTGTTAGAGGTAAGCGCCCCGTTTATCTGCTAAACGGTTATATATGGATACGTGAAAAAAATTTCTTTCAACAATTCTTTTCAACAGTTTTGGTCACCTACTCGCCTGTGGGGCTTTGTAGGTTGATGCCTAACCCTTTCCATTCCAGGAGCATCCATCTTTCAAAGCAGCGGTAAACAGTTTCGGAAAAATAACGTTCGTCGATACCACGCCCCCGTCCTCCTTCTTCGGTTTTGTAAATCGACTCTGCCCAATAGAACACCGCCTGCTCTAGCATTAAGTTCGCCTATTGTCACAAATATTAATTTTGGAACAATATTTTTTTTTTATTGAATAAGTACATAAAAACAGCTAATTATTGATTTTTAATTTGATTGAAAAACATTTAATTTTTTTTCAAACAAAAAAAACTCACGCAAGTCTGTATCTTCCAGGGCCTTCCTGGTGATGTGCGGGACGGGAGGGTACAGCCGCTGGGTTTCCTTGATCACAGCCTCCAAATACTTCAAGCGAGGGAGGTCTTCAGTAATTACTGGCCGGTGGGAACTATCGAAAACTTCCCTTAACCTAAAAAAAATAGAAACAAAGACGATAGATTAACTGGTAAGCTATGCATTCCCTATAATACTACAATAAGAACCAGCAACACATATAGCCATTTTTGGTAACATTACGTCACAAGGTCGACACTTTGTGTGGACACTGATTGATTCTCGAAACACAATCTGGTCGTCGTTACGACTTTGTGTTGTTACGTCGACCAAAAACTATCCTACTATCCTAATCCTAACTAAATATTATAAATGCGAAAGTGACTTTGTTTGTTTATTTGTCACGCTTTCACGCCCAATCTACTGAACCGATCATCATGAAATTTTTCATACACATAGGTTAGGGTACTGAGAACATAGGCTATATATCACGCGGGCGAAGCCGCGGATAACAGCTAGTGCTCTATAAATATAAAAATATTTTTTATCTAACTTGAAAAACGGCGGGAGGCTATTAATATGACTATATGTGCTTTTGTATGTACAACTCAAACTTGCGCAATTTAATCTTGCTTTAATTTTTTTTATCACACATTTTTACCTCCAGCGTTATCACTATTTTGAATGAATACCATATAAGTATTGCAAATCAGAATAAAACTTGCAGCAAACAAAAGTTTGAGAATCACACCATCAGTCATCCATCATGTATAGTCGTTAAAATGTGTCGGAACATTAATGCTACCACGCAGTTACCACACACACTACTACTAGTTTTTACACTGGTTATAAACTAGACGCAATGTTTCAGAAACATGTCTACGCAACGTCGACACAAAGTTACTATATAGCCTGATAGCACATTGTTACGGAACTGTTACCACACTTAAATCCTGAACCCCACACAGTCACAATGTTTCGAAACGGTCCAACTTGTAACCAATTTAAAAAATTTGCGACCAAAAATGGCTATATGTAGGTATGTCGCAGTCATCTGGTTGAATCTGCTATTTGATTGAATGACTAGCGCGTTCATTGAATGACCACGTTTAATTGAATGACTAGGCCGAACGTTGAACAAATAAGCGTCGCTCAACGTCCAACTAGTTAGCGGATTGTAACATAGCCCTTTGAAAAGAGCGGACATAGAATCAGTCAGGTGATTCAAATTTAGTTCATTTTTTTCCCACTGCGGCGCTAGTAGTCACCAAAACAAATATGGCGTCAAACAGCTCGAACAGATGGCACGATGTTGATATTTTTTTCGATTAAAGCCTCTCACAGACTGACGCGGTCAGCGGTGGCGGTCGCGGTGGCGGCTAGTTGTAAAGTTAGAAAACAGAAGGACACTTCAAACAAGCGCGGGCAGCGCGCGGACTCGAGACAGTTGCCCGCCACCGCAAGCCACGCCCCCTCCGCCACCGCGTTGTTCTGTTGAGGTCCGCGGGCACGACGCGAGCGCGGTGGCGGTCAGTTGTAAAAATTCACAACTGACCGCCACCGCGCAAAATGGTGCAAAATAGTGGACAAAACGGAACAATTGATCGAGGTGATTAAAAATTACCCTGTTTACATGCCACCTACAAAAATACCAGAATAAATGACAATATTGCCGAATTTATTATGGAAAAAGATGGTATATAGATTTCAGTTTTATAGTTTTAAATAAGTTAACGCTAATAATATCAACGCTTCGTCTTGTAAATCTACGCTAGGATGTCTTAGCATACTTGTTACTTTGAACATCACCACCGTAAAAATGCGCCTGCTTGCGCGCGGTCGGCCGCCACCGCTGGCCACGCCTGCTCCGCCACCGCAGCAGTCTGAACACCATGAGCCCGCGCGGTCATACCGCCACCGCCACCGTCCCGCCACCGTTGCTGTTTGAGTGCGGCTTAAATTTACTTAAAAGTGCGTTATTTGTAATAAAATAGTATGACATTATGGATTTACCTATTATAACGCCGCCGCCAGCTACTTTAAAAACTAAGAAAAATGAAATCATGCTACCACCAAATATTACAAAGTCGGCTAAGATTCAACGACTTCGCTAAATGACGTTCATTCAGTCAAGACGTTGAACGTTACATTCAACGACATGACGAGTTGTCCTTGAGGCATTTAATTAAATGTCGCCATTCAATGAACGCGCTAGTCATTCAATCAAATAGCAAATTCAACCAGATGACTGCGACATATATATTCTTTGCAGACGTGGAGTTAGCTTACTCTGTGTAGACCTTTTCCTGCACATCAGGATGCCTAGACAACACAACGGAGACCATGGAGGCGGACATCGCGGTGGTGTCTGAAGCCGCTATAATCAGGCCCAGGCACTCGTCGTGCAGCATAGTGTGGTCGAACCCTCGTTTGTCCTTCAGCTTCATGAACATTTGTAGAAGATTTATTTGCTTAGCACCTGTCATGAAATAAAGTATATAAATAATATGTTGGCTTTATATTTTGTTGTAATAAATATTATGAAGCCGGCAGAGTAGGCTAGGACCACTTCAAGTCTTCCTGTGGATGTCGTATAAGGAGACTAAGTGGCTAGATTTGGGGTGGCTGTGAATGAGATCCAGTGTTCTTGATAGGCGTATATTTGTTCAATTCGGTTACAGAGAAAAAGGGGGCTCCGATCGAGCCCACATAGATTAAATAGTACTGAGAAAGCGTCATCTGTTCATACTTGATGAAACTATCAAGTGTGCTCTTTATTGCGTGCCTAATGTCCGTGATTAGTGTGACATGAAACGAACAGATGTCGCCTTTTACAATTTTAACACTAAGAAACACAAGCTAAACAAAGCTTCCTCTGACCAGCGTGTAAAGTGTAGGCGAAATCCTCCGAATGCTTTGGTTAATATTTATGGCTCTGGTAGTCAGAGGTCGTGCCCCTGCAGTGGAGACTAAAAAAACCTAATGATGAAGATGTTCTTATCGTTACCTTAAATTTATTTACAATTTCTTACCTTGTTTTTCATCTTCCTTGCTATTGGACGCGACATGTGCAAGTTTATTCACCTCCTAAACAGAATATCAGCTTGATAGAAAATAAAAAAGAAATGAAGAATCGCAACGCTAAGATTTTGTGATGTGAAACACTTAGGTATGTTCTTTTTAAAACTGAATTTTTAGGGATCCGTAACTCAAAACGTTTTTCATTAGTTGCAATAAAAGATATGGCTGTTAATGTCGCAGATTTTAGGTAATTTGCTTAAAATCGCAAGGGAATTAAAATCTATATGGTATCACATTGACCTGAATCATTAAATTTGGCATGAAGCTAGGTCATAAACAATAAATTAAGGAAAAATAAAAAAACTATAAAATTTAAACCAACTGCAATTTAAAAAAATGTACATAACCCTTCGTGACGAATTCCTACACACTTGGCTGGTTTTGAAAGAAAATGAGAAATTCTTCAATATCAGTTCACACTCATCATTCCACAATTCCGTTTTCACGTTGTCGTTCCATTTATGGAAGTAACGAAGTACAAAAGTCTTTGGGGACTTAGGCTTTAAGGAAAAATGATAAAATACTTCCAAAGAACCGGGGTCTGTAGTGTGACCGGAGCCATGTAACACATCATCAGGTCCTTATTAGTCTCCACTGCAGGAGCACGACCCTCTCTGTACTGCTAGAGCAGTCAGAGGATTTGGCCTACACTCTCCACGCTGGCCAGACGGGTTGGAGAGATCTTTTTGATGTTTATAAGCTTTGTTTAGCTTGAGTTTCCTAAGTCGCCTTTTACGACATCCACGGGAGGATTTGGAGTGGTCCTATTCTTCTCTGCCAGGAACCACACGGCCATGTAACACCCGTGACTCCAATAGAGTATAATAAACTACGAACTACGACTATCATCAAAATGACATAGGTACATACAGAGTGTAACATGACCCTCGACATACCCTTAGGTATCTCAGCCTATCTACATAAATAATTTTTGCTATGAGATCAATGCTTTCCACCTTTACGCCCACTACGATGCTAAACGTGGCCTGTAGGTTTTATGACCTTGGGTTCTGTCTACCCCGCAAGGGATTGATAGTATGTATGTATGTATGAGATCAATGCTGGGAACGCAAATTTTTTTTCGACATTTTCATACAAAAATGTTTTGACGCCCGGGCGAAATGTATATGGGGAGGCCAAAATTTTTTTTGTACGTTTTGATATTTAAGATATATTGCTTACAACCAAAGTTATGAGTATCTAAGTAAATATCCATATCTTTTACTTAAAAAATACCCGGGGCATTTTAATTTATTTAAATTAATCTAAACCGAATCAATAAAAAAGAAGTAGGTACATTAAGGTGTACTAAATCGAATGACACCAAAATTTCCTCATTTCATAAAGGTTTAGGGGGGTGGAAGAGTTATCACTTTTTGTATGAAAATTTACAGGTAGTCGATCCTCTTAAGGTTATGTCGAGTGTCACGTTACACTCTGTATGTATCTTGTCATTTTGATGATTGGCAATAAAGGCTTTATTATATTCGTAGTTTATTTATTATACTCTCGTGGAGTCACGGGTACCCCGGCCCTGGTCACACTATAGACCCCGGTCCTTTGGAAGTATTTTATTATTATTGTTAGGCTTTCAATTAAGATTTGAGTCACACAAGTAGGTAATAGCACTAAAAACTCGACATTTTAATAAAAGCTTGGAAGACTTACCCTTTCTATATGACTTTTGACGATGTCGTTGTGATTCAGAAACTTTTGGTAGAATCTTGTGTGTTTTGCAATAAATTCTACATGTAACCAGATCTTCAGAACGAATTCTCCTCCTAATTCCACCAGACTGTTTAGAGAGGTTCTCAATGGTGCCGTGAGATTAATTTGGCTTTTTAAGTCTATTCCTAATATTGTTGCTGGAAGGAAAACAAGTTAACTTTTAAGCTCATCAGTCAATAAGTCGATAGGGAAACATGTGTATAATTCCTGCTATAAATATAAAAGATATATTCATAAGATATATTAAAATGTCATAAATCTATTCGTAAGTAAAATTAAACAGTAAAAATATATTGTCTGTACATTTAGTATTTTTGACTGAAATGGATAGAGGGACACTTAAAAAGAATAATGGAAAGCAGACTATTTTTTGAATTTTTTGTTTGTCTTTCTGTATGTATGATCTCGCTTATCTCCGAAAGTACTAAACCGATTTACTAAAAACTTTCACCAATTGCTTTTCATTCACCAAAACATTTATTTATATGTTTTTGGATTTTATTAATATGATTTGTACCTATATTGATTTATTTATTAAACATTCAACTCGAAATTTACGCGGACGAATTCACGGGCATCGCAGCTAGTAAGCAGTAAAGTTATTATAGTATGTAATGTTCAAAACAATTATAAAATATATAAATAAAATATAAAATATATACGGACAAATCACACAGATTGAGCTAGCCCCAAAGTAAGTTCTTAAGTAAGACTTGTGTTATGGGATACTAACTCAACGATACTATATTTTATAACAAATACATATATAGATAAACATCCAAGACCCAGGTCAATCTGAAAAAGATCATTTTTCATCTTGACCTGACCGGGGATCGAAACCGGGACCATCCGTGTCACAGGCCGGCGTGTTGACCGCTGCGCCACGGAGCTCGTCAAATTATAGGTTTAGCCTTAGTGTACTATACCAAACTATACCAAACATCTATCGGACTTTCACACCAAGTATTTATATTGTTTGTTTTTCAAAACAAAAATAAATGTGGTTTGTAGTATGTCTAAACGGGCCCTAAAAGTATTGTTAAACGTATCAAATTGACAACCACTACTAGCTATTAAAAAATAGACCAAGAGCGAGTCGGGCTCGCCCATATAGGGTTTCGTAGTAGCAAGCTTAGATTAGCCAAAAGTGCTTTATCTTATATCTTGTTCAAACCAGTTTTCGTTGAGTGTTTATTAAGTATAGCATATTTCTTTTTCAGATTTTTTCACTCTCTTATTTTAAAAGTTGGAGGGCACACATTTTACGACTTTAGAAGTGCATATATTTCAAACTTTTGACTTTGAAAAAAAAATTTGTTTTAGAAACCTTAATGCTATTTTTAAAGGCCTATCTATAGACAACCCGCACGAATATGTATTTTTTTTTAGTTTTAGTCCCCTCTTACCTTTTATTTTTGTATTAAAATCGTACAGCGGTTTACAGTATATATATCCCTACCAAGTTTTAACTGTGAAGTCTCAATAGTTTCAGAATAAAATGACTGTGACATACGGACAGACAGACGGACAGCCATTCGGCTACGGAACCCTAAAAATACATTCCTGAGGAATTTAGTGACGCGAACGGAGCTTTAGATGATAGCCAGTTGTCCCTAAAATTAAATACGATAAAAAATAAAGACTTACTGCATGTAACGTCCACCAAGAAAGCATTGAAACGCTCCCAGAGTGGGAAAGCCTCCTTTCCCACCAGAGGTCGCAGTTGCTGCACTAAAACCCCACTGTTGTCAACAAAGACAGGCTCGAATTTATCGACATTCTTGGCACTTAACAATGCAGACACAATTCTCCTACGGGGACGCCAAATAGAAACTGCAATGAAAAAAGAACCTTTAGTCAGAGCGTCCGTAACTTTTGCTTCCATAAACTTGTGTTATGTGTGTGTAAATATCAACAAATGACGAATATAGCGTACTAAAGCTAACAGAAATTCAATTTAACAGAAATGAAATGAAATGAAATGAAAAAGGTAACGTTAGCTGTGTGGTTCTCGGCAACAAGTCCAAGTCTTCCCGTGGATGTCGTAAAAGGCGACTTAGGGAACACAAGCTAAATAAAGCTTACAGACATCAAAAAGACCTCTCCAATCCGTCTGGCCAGCGTGGAGAGTGTAGGCCAAATCCTCTGACTACCGTGGCTAATATATTGCTCTGGTAGTACAGAGAGGGTCGTGCTCCTGCAGTGGAGACTAAAAAAGACCTGATAGATGGATGGAACGAGAGCTTTAACATTTTAATAAGTAGTACTTACATATGAAAGTTAATCCATAAGCAGATTGTTACCTTCATTAATTATTGATAACGGATTAACGAGTTAATCATTGCCTGTATACGTACAATACCTATGTTAATAAAACCCTGTCTAATTCTTAAAGGGGCGACTCAGTCCGTCAATAGGTAAACTTTATCTAAGGAGTTATGCTTGAAATTCTTAACCTAACCGGGGATGGAACCCGGGACCTCCGGTGTACCAGCCTGGCATGATGATGACCACGTCTAATTTTCATGCATCTTATCAGAACAACTAATTCAAGGAAGATGGGACAACGGTCGGTAGCAGTGTGGTTCCCGGCAGAGTAAATTAGGACCACTCCAAGACTTACCGTGCATGTCGTAGAGGGCGACTTGGGTTGGGACACACAAGCTAAACAAATCTCATAAACAAAGAGACCGCTTCGACCCGTCTGGCTAGCGTGGAGACTGTAGGCCAAATCCTCTTACTGCTCTGGCTAATATATGGCTCTGTTTGTATAGAGAGGGTCATGCTCCTGTACTAGAGACTCAAAAATACCTGATGATGATGATTATGATGATACAACGGTAGCGACATACCAACCTGGGGCGAACAAAGAGCTATCGTGGGTGAAATATCTAAGTAAAATCACGAAATCATCCTTTTCTAGGTGGTGCTTCAGCACGAACTCAGCGTCTGCTGTATCTGCTATCACTGCAAATAATGCGGATATATCAATTGTTGGTAGTGGCTCAGTGGGCTAACAGTACGACCCAAATGCTAAAAGTCCCGGGTTTAAGTAGTCCAATCTGACTCAAGTCAAAAAGGAAAAAAATCATGTTTGTTCTATGAGACCTCTCCTTATTTTTTTTTTAATTCAATTAAATTATTTATTTTTAAGATGAATACACCACTGTGAATATTACAAGAGTCTACCTCTATCCTTTATAAATATCGAGCAAAAAAACGGCAAAAAAATTAACTTTGTTGTATGGGAATATTTATTTTATTTTATTCTGTTTTTAGTATTTGTTGTTATAGCGGCAACAGAAATACATCACCTGTCAAAATTTTAACTATTCCTGTAGAATTATAATATTTATGATAAAACGTAACAACATTCGGAATCGGAATTGAAGTCATAGATACCTCCGGCCTTATATATAAAGCCTCCGGTACACGCGTAAAGTAAACCGTAGACTTTGACTATATGTAGACACCGTCATGCCTTTATTTCACTGATTAAAAAACTGGCCAATGGGCATGTTGACTATTTTTTTTTTCATGTTGCTATGTAAAGACCTGCCAAAAATAAACACAATAGTGACAGAAATACATTTCTAAACAAAAAACTCTTTCAGTTATAAAAGTTTTAAAGACACATGTTTTTAGACGTGAAAACGCGCCGCTGATGTGCCTACATATTTGTGACGTCGCAAGCTTGTATTTTGTATAGGTGGCGTGAGAACTTTGTTTGGTAGCTATACGTAATATTTCGTTTATGGTAATGGTTTCATAATAAAAGTTGCTATAAATTTTGCAGACTAAAATACAGTATAATTGTAATTAAAGATTTTCATACTTTAAAAAATGGTCCTATTCACCCAACTTTAAAGAAGCTTTAAGATCACTTAACGAATCGATATCAAATTAAAAGTGTTCTTTATAGTGTTTTTAGATAGAAATTTAGATTTCTCATTAGAAACAAATTTTATACAATCTTAACATTAGGCAACTACCGTATTTTTCAATGCTTGTGTGCGTGACAGCTTTGTGTTTTCGTGTTTTCAGTTTTCACACGCGTCCTGTCAATTATTAACATCAAAATGGTAGCTGTGTGTGTGCGCGACCGACTATAGGTTGGACAATAGTTTTTCTACGCTTTTAGGCTAACAGAGTCTAAGTATCTAGGCTTTTTATAATCTAAGATCGTAGAGTAGACGGTGGTGTACTTACTATGCTACTTACTATACCGGTGTAAACAACATCGGTAGTATAATAAAAATGTTCTTGTTTTACTGACTGTCCGACCTGAATTAGTTAACCGTTTTGTCCGCGGTGTCCGCACACTGACTGCTAGCAATCGCCGCGGAACATCGGGGTAGGCCATTAGCGAATTATCTACCAAGCAGCTGGGTGCCTGCCAGCTGTCGGTGCGCGGACCGCTGGGCGCCTGCTAGCTGTCGGTGCGCGGACCGCTGGGCGCCTGCTAGCTGTCGGTGCGTGGACCGCAAGCAACCGTATTAGTTTAGAGCCGTGTTGGGTGGGAGCGGTGTTGGAGCAGAGTCGTGTAAGTGGCCTATGACCTCACACAGAACCATAATTATTATTCTGAGGTGGCGAACGCCTAGGTAACGCGGCAAAAAAACTCGTAATCCTATATTTTTTTAATTTTTTGTTTAAAAATCGTGAAGCAGTTTACAGAACGTATTACTCCAAGTTTCAACTGTTTAGTCGTTAAAATTTTGGAATAAAATGGTTGTGACATACGGTCAGACAGACTGACATGACGAATCCATAAGGGTTTCGTTTTTTTAGAACGGTCATTTTTTTAGTAAAATAAGGCATATGTTTCCTCTCCCTTTAACACTTACTAAGGAAGAATCTTGTGAACATGGTGAATGTTGAAAGTCCTCTGTTGGCAATCGCATGCTCTCCGATGTCAAACAGAACCTTCAGGATCTCTGAAATTAAGTTCCTTCAGTCAATGTTTTAATATGGCATGGTCATAGGTAGTGGTATATGAGCATCATCATCTCAGCCACCAGAAGTCCACTGCTGGACTTAGGCCTCTCCCAAGGATTTCAAATACCTTGGTCAGGTCGTCCAACCACCATAGTATAAATAACTAGCTACTTTTCCGCGAATTCGTTCGCGTTAATTATAGCCTACGTCACCCGCAGATAAATTAGCTTTCTTTAGGTGGAATAATTTTTAAAATCGATCAAGTACTTTCGGAGCCTATTCAATGCAAACAAACAAACAATCAAATTTTTTCTCATTATATTTTGCCTTCCCCAGAATATGTTGTACTAGCCTGAGCATTGTTGCCGAGGAAGGGACTAGATCTCCTGCGCGTGGGCATACGCAGGCAATTATCTTTAATTGCCGCTATCATATTGGAGAAGATCTGTAGAGGGTTGGGCTACCGGAACTCTCACTTATTAAGCGAAACGCAGCAGTATCTTCATGTTGCTATTTAACGCCGGTATTCTGTGAGAGGTGGTTGCTAGCCGGTTCAAGCTAGCCCGATTTATGAGCTAAAGATGTTGCTGTAGCTTAGTGTAAGTTGGCTCTACCACCAGACTTTACCAAATAAATATATAGGGACGAATGACGACTTAGGCTACTGGACCATAAAAATCTCGTCCAGTGGTCGAGTAAACCATTTTCTAAAAATGGCAGTGGTCAGGTCGGCTACTCGACCGCACAAATCTCGGCTGTTGGTCAAGCGGCCAATTTTTAAAATCTATTAGTGGTTGAGTCGACCAAACATCAAAAAAATATTAATCGGGTCATTATATAAATAAAACACACGTAATATGATACTTTTGAGAAAATAATTTTATTTTTCTGTTTGTTATACACGAAATAGAATGTTTTTCGTTATTATATATCTAACTAAAAACTAATAATGTGAATTATTAGGTTTTAGTTATTAATTTAACAAACATGATGATTTCCAATGAAAATCAATAACAAAAAAAAAACAAGAAAAAATCATCATATATGTATGTATGTATATTTACTTATGTATGATCTGGCGAAAATTTTAACGCTCTGGACCCTTAAAGGGGTGATTCAGCCCGTCGATATGAACTACTTTTCCTATGCGAACAATACTAAAAAATAAAAAAAAAATCGGCACTCATACAAAAATGTTCAGTCGCCTGGGCAATTTCTATGGGAGTCGAATATTTTTTTTGTGTTTTCAGCATTAGTCCCATAAGAAAAGTTGTTGAAATCAACGGACTGAATCACCCCTTTTAAGGGTCCAGAACGATTGAAATTTCCCCATGTATATTTACATAAGATATTAAATTATAGCATAGCATTTATAGTTTTATATATAGCAATAGCATTATTAGTTTTGTGGCGAATAGAATTAAGTTTTCTGAAACGTGCAGACTACACGTTTCAGAAAACTAAATTATTATTATTTGCATCCAAAAAAGGAAGAAAGGAAGAGAGATTATAAAAAATGCCAAAGATATATTTCTTGATGGAACTTTTAAGGCTGCTGTTTCACCTTTTGTACATTTGTACACTTTACATGTTGATCTAGGTAGCACCAATAAGCACACAATTCACTCTTCCTTTTTTTAATGCAAATAATAATAATTTAGTTTTCTGAAACGTGTAGTCTGCACGTTTCAGAAAACTTAATTCTATTCGCCACAAACTAATAATGCTATTGAAAGCTGGAATTCCAGACTAAATAAAAAAATACGAATAAACAATGATTTAGCAACTCTCATAGAGACATTGATAAAAGACTCTAAATACTATAATAATTTGTGGAAAAATAATGGCTTTATTTCAAAGAGGTGTAAAGAAACAATATTGAAAGAAAAAAGAATCAATGATAATACAAAAGAATTAGTTGATCAGAAAATAAGTATTGGCCATTTCATTGAGAGATTGTCATATTAATACTAAGGCGTACTAATGATTCATATTATTGTATAATTGATTAGAAAAATATTTCAGAATTAATTAATGTAACTGAATTAAAATTATTTAAATGGTTCATAAATACCCTATTGTAACAATGCTGTAAAATGGCAAATTTAATATCTTATGTAAATATACATGGGGAAATTTCAATCGTTTTGGACCCTTAAAAGGGGTGATTCAGTCCGTTGATTTCAACAACTTTTCTTATGGGACGAATGCTGAAAACACAAAAAAAATATTCGACTCCCATAGAAATTGCCCAGGCGACTGAACATTTTTGTATGAGTGCCGGTTTTTTTTAATTTTTTAGTATTGTTCGCATAGGAAAAGTAGTTCATATCGACGGGCTGAATCACCCCTTTAAGGGTCCAGAACGTTAAAATTTTCGCCAGATCATACATAAGTAAATATACATACATACATATATTATGATTTTTTCTTGTTTTTTTTTGGTATTGATTTTCATTGGAAATCATCATGTTTGTTAAATTAATAACTAAAAACTAATAATTCACATTATTAGTTTTTAGTTAGATATATAATAACGAAAAACATTCTATTTCGTGTATAACAAACAGAAAAATAAAATTATTTTTTCAAAAGTATCATATTACATGTGTTTTATTTATATAATGACCCGATTAATATTTTTTTGATGTTTGGTCGACTCAACCACTAATAGATTTTAAAAATTGGCCGCTCGACCAACAGCCGAGATTTGTGCGGTCGAGTAGCCGACCTGACCACTGCCATTTTTAGCAAATGGTTTACTCGACCACTGGACGAGATTTTTATGGTCCAGTAGCCACCTAAGTCCGAATGACACAGATTGAGTCAAACCCACTCTGATCTTGCATTTTCTCTCTTTTTACAACAACTTTTCCGTTGGGAGTTATGGGACCAATGTCGGGGATATGAAAGATTTTTTTGGCTTCCCCATACTAATTGTCCAGACGGTTGATCACTTTTGTATGAAAATGTCGAAAAAATTGAAGTCAATTCAAGGGTCAATTTACACGCTGTATTCTTAGGTCTTCATATATTCCAAGTTCTACTATTCATATCTTTCTTGACGGTAACATTCCTCTCCTTTTTCTTGCATACCAACTCAATCGGCGACTCCATTAAAAAGGCATGTATTTAAATGATCGTTTTAAATTTGCAAAAACAGTAAAGAAAAAAATCTAAATGGTCTTAATGACTGATCCTCTTTATGTTGAGACATAAATTAAATCAATCGATATGTATTTTGATCTCTTTATAACTACATATGATACTTTTCAGAATAACGCGGCAATTTCGTCTCTGGCACTTCGGCTGCCGCTGCCGTTCGCGGCTTCGCGAACCTTAAAAGAAGTTAATTTATCATTTATCCGTAGATCAACTGATATAGACGCAATAATTAATACGAAGATTAAACATAAAAAAAATATTATTTATTTTTAAAAGTGCTCATGTAAAATAGATCAATAAGTTTTTAGAGGATCAAATAATATTGTCCCTTTTTAAAATAGTTCACAAGTTACTCACTTTCTCTATCCGACGTCATACACTTGTAACTCTGTCCAAGGATTGGTAAAGCAGTAAACCTTGCTCCCACCTGTCGATACAAACGTATGTACCTTCTGAGACTCCATAGCCAGCCTACCACGAGAGAACATATAAACAAATCCACGATTAACATGACTTGTGATTAGTTACAAAGCAATTATTGGTATTTGCTACCGCCGTCAACGATCCTTTATCTTCCTTGTGTGTTATGCGTACATTTATATACAAAATAAGTTGTGCATAAATTAAGCAGATATATAAGATGAATATTAATATGTATGAGACGATAACGAGTAAATGTAGGCATTATTGTAGTAAAAAGAAGACACTAAGTTAACCGGCCAAGTGCATGTCGGGCCACGCGCAGTGTAGGGTTCCGTAGTTGCGAATGATAAGTTTGAGTTCACACTGTTCACACTCGCATCACGCAGTTTAACGACCAAAAACATCTAACAATAAAAATTGAATGGAATTTTACATTTTCGAATACATTTTATAAGTTAGTTGCCTACAAGTTTTTAGTTTGTACTTAGTACTCAGCTCTGATAGTTTTCCTTTCAACTTCAGTATATATACTACTGCTGTAATTTTTTTCACGTATCCATATATAACCGTTTAGTAGATAGAGGCCCCCTCTATCTACTAAACGGTTTTTTTTTTGTTAGAGGTACGTGTCCCCCCGGACACGTACCTCTAACAAAAATCTGCACTTTAAAACCAAATATTTCGAAAACAGATCCCTAAATCGAAAAATGTTGTTCTCAACCTTACAATAATTTTTAAAGACCTATTTAACGATACCCCACACGGTGGGTAAGTAGCGAATAAAAAATTACTCCTCCACTTTACTTGTATGGGAGCTACAATAAAAAAAAGTTTTTTTCTAGATTTTTTTCTACCACTTTTTTGGCATGATTAATATACATACCCATGCCAAATTACAGCTTTGTAGTACTTATAGTCTCTGAGTAAAACCGCGGCCGGACAGACAGACAGACATGGCGAAACTATAAGGGTTCCTTGTTTACTACGTAACTCTAAAAACGCGGAAATGCTGGTATTTTCATTAAACAACGTAGCACGTAGTACTCATTGCAGTACACATTGATTAATTTATTGGTTATTTATCCGGAGTAAAACCGTTTAAAATGAGTTTCCGTGATAAAAGCGGTACCTATCTTATAATATTAAGTACATGGTACTGAATATTACATGGTGTACAAAAAAAAAATTCGTAGTATGGATACAAAATAATATTGTTTGATTGATGAGGCAAGACATTTTGTAATGTCTTGTCTCATCAATCAAACAATATTATCTATTAGCTTTCAATAGTTCCGTGAAAATTTGAATACAAACGTCTAAGAACTGCGCAATAAGACTAGTACTAATTAGCATTATCATTAACATTTGATTTAAGGGGATATATGCGTCCAGTGCTGCCCCCTTAGAAGGTTAGCCCCTGAAGAGGTCAATTAAAATTTCGTTCCTGTAAAGCCCTAGAAAACCCTTCAAAGTATGTTTTGATTTCTCATTTGCAACTACGGAACTCTACACTGTGCGTGGCCCGACACGCACTTGGCCGGTTTTTTTAAGTATGAAAATCTCTGTGTTGTAGCCCGCTAAATTTTAATTTATTATGAAACCATTACCACAAACGAAATATTTCAAAACAAAGTTAAACAAAGTTCTCACGCCACCCATACAAAATACAAAGTTGTGACGTCACAAATACGTAGGCATTTCAGCAGTGCGGTTTTTCTCGTCTAAAAATTAACGTCTAAAAATATGTGTCTTTAAAACTTTTATATCTGAGAGAGTTTTATGTTTAGAAATGTATTTCTGTCACTATTGTGTTTATTATTGGCAGGTCTTTACATAGCAACACGAAAAAATTTTTAGTCAATATGCCCATTTTGGCGAAAGCGCTTACTTAACCATCAAGTTTAGGTATACTTGAAACTGTAAACAGTAGTTTATAAAATACTTTTAAGGGTTATCTAGGGCTTTACTTAGAAATAAATGAACTATTCGTTTTCTTCAAACCTTTTTTTTTCATATTGGTACAACACTGGACGCATGGATCCCCAAGAGGAAGCATGATGTTTTAGTGGTCCATGTGAAATAAATCATTTGAAAGCATCGAGACGTACTAGAGAAGATACCACAAATCCTTACTTTACACAAATTCAATATAAATTTTAAGTATACCTAACGGTACGAGTACGGCTCGTACCACACTTGGAAGTGTTTACACTTTCCAGTTGCTCGGCCACGCATTTAAATTGGAAATCCCATGTCGACATGATAGCGATAAAACTATCTAAATTCACATACGTACTCCGGGAACTGAAAAAAAACGACCAGTGAAAAAACCGCAGTAACCGCTTACTACGCTTATGCATTCTCCTGGCTGACGTATGGAATCATACTTTGGGGCATCAGCACCGATTCAAGTAGATTGCTGACGCCCCAAAAAAAAATGTATCCGTATTATTAAAAACATTAAAGGAACAGAGAGTTGTAAGCCACATTTCATACATACATACACACATACTATCACGCCTCTTTCCCATGGGGGTAGGCAGAGACCAAGGACCGCCACTTGCTACGATCCTTACAAAACTCTTTCGCTTCATCTACATCCATCACTCTTTTCATACATGCTCGCCGGTTTCGGGTACTCCTGACTTGCCCCTTGACAAGAATGTCCGCAATCTGGTCACGGTATGTGCGTCTAGGCCGGCCCTGACTTACTCTTCCGGTCACATCTGCCTTATAGAGTTTCTTTGCGAGACTTCTTTCATCCATCCTTTCTACATGTCCAAACCACCTTAACATTCCTTTCTCAATTTTTGTCACTACATCCTCTTTCACTCCACATCGCTCCCGCACTACATCGTTTCTCACTCGATCTCTCAAATTTACACCACACATGCTCCTAAGCGCACGCATTTCTACCGCATTTATCCTACTTTCATGCTTCTTCTGCCATACCCAACTTTCACTTCCATACATAAGGGTGGGCAACAACACTCCCCGATGAACAGCAAGACGTGCTTTAATGGACACCTTCCTACTGTTCATAAAGCAATGCAATGCTCCATTCACTCGATTTCCTGCAGCCACTCTTCTTTCTATATCCCTTTCGTACCTTCCATCTCTAGTAAACACACATCCTAAATACACAAACTCTTTTACTTGCTCCACTTTTTCTCCGTCTATAACTATATTGCATACCGTTGCACTTTCATCCCTTTCAAAAACTATCACTTTCGTCTTATTAACATTTACTTTCATACCCTTTCTTTTAAATGCATCATTCACACCTGTTACCATCATCTGTAAATCCTCCTCAGACGACGCAAGCAGAACCTGGTCATCGGCATAAAGGAGGCATTTGATAAGTAACTCTTTCATTCTTAAGCCACTTTCATCATCTTTTAAATCTTTTAAACAACTGTCCATAAATAAGTTGAACAGCCATGGCGAGGCTACACATCCCTGTCTGACACCCTTGTCGATGTCAAACCAGTCTGTATAGTCCGCGTTAATTCTGACACAAGCACTGGAGTCCTTATAAAGAGACTTCAGTGCCTGGATCAGATGGCCGTTCACCCCATATGCAGACAGTGTCGACCACAATTCATTCCTCACCACTCTGTCATAGGCCTTTTCCAGATCCACGAATACGCAGTACACTTTTTGGCCTTTAGCCAAAAATTTCTCCAGTATGCATCGCATGGAAAAGACCTGATCTGAACATCCCATTCCTTTTCTAAAACCCGCTTGCACATCCCATATCTTATCATCCGTATCTTTCATAACCCTTTCAATCAATATCTTTGCATACAGTTTGCCAACCACACTAAGAAGACTAATGCCTCGGTAATTCTTGCAGTCTTGCTGTGAGCCTTTTCCTTTATAAAGTGGCACTAAAACGGCCCTACACCAGTCTCTGGGAACCACGCCTCTTTTAAAACACATATTGAAAAGACTACACAGCTGACTAGCCACGATGCCTTGTCCAGCCTTTAGCATTTCGACAGTAATCCTGTCATATCCCCCAGCCTTTCCTGCTTTCATACAGTTTAACGCTTCCACAACTTCTTCAATTTTTATTTCCTCATTCATATCTTCTGCTTCAATCTCTTGTATCACATTCTCTGCAGTAACAAACCTTCTTAAATCTTTTTCAAACAACCCTTCAAAATACTCCTTCCATCCTTCTAAAACATCTTTTTTATTCATTAAAACTCTGCCATTCTTATCTCTGATCTTATAGAGCTCTGATTTTGTTTCTTTGCATCTTACCTGTTTTATGCACTTCCAAAAATATTTGACATTGCTCTTAAAATCTTGAGACAGCCTTACATCAAAATCATCCTTTTGCATATCCTTCTTTTCTTTTACAATTTCTTTTACACATACATTCATCTTCTTATATTCCTCCTTAGCAGCCCGCAAGGCCTCATCAGTCACCTTTTGAACCGTTCTTAGAGCAAGCCAATCCTTCCATGCTTTCTTCTTTCTATACACAGCATCCTGTACTTCCTTGTCCCACCATACATTCGTCAACTGATTACCTCTCTTTCTTTTTGATGTCCCACAAATATTCAGAGCTGCATTTACAATTCCATCTTTTAAAATGTTCCATACCTTTTCTATCTCACATTCCTCCTCTATCTTTTCAAAACTTTTAACCAACATTTTTTGGTAATCTACTATCGCTTCCTCTTCTTGCAATTTTTCCACTTTTATTCTTTCTAACTTATTTGAGGGTACCGATTCACGGTGTCGCCATCGCTGAAAAATGTTTCTGGCTTTACAAATTACCAAATAATGGTCTGTGTGAATTCCTGTTCCTCGGTACGACCTCGTATCAACCACACACTTTCTTAGTCTATCATCCACTATCACAAAATCAATCATACTCTTCGATCCATTCTCTTCTCTTGTATATGTATGAATCATTTTGTGCTGAAACATGGT
Source organism: Rhodophaea formosa (assembly GCA_963082605.1). Lineage (NCBI taxonomy): Eukaryota > Metazoa > Arthropoda > Insecta > Lepidoptera > Pyralidae > Rhodophaea > Rhodophaea formosa. Next base: position 23,129,957 of record OY720208.1, read on the forward strand.
GTTCGTCACACAAAGATTCCTTTCCAAACATACCTCAAGCAAACTTCTCCCATTTTCATTCTCCCTTTCATCCCCAAACGAACCTAATACGCTTTCAAATCCATAGCGTCTTACTCCTACCCAGCTATTAAAATCACCTAACATTACTAATTTTTCATTTTCCTTACAACTACATAACACATCTCTCACATTATTCCAAAACTCTTTTCTTTCCTCTTTGTTCCTTTTACTCGTACCTTCAAAAGGCGCATACACCCCTAACACAAACAATTTATTTAATCCTACTTTCATTCTTACCCATACAAGCCTCGAATTCACAAATTGATACTCATTCACACACTCTGCCATTCTTTTGGATAGGATGAGGCCGACTCCTTCACGGCCTTTATTGGTATCTGGAACACCAGACCAATAAAAAGTAAATGACCCACAACTTGTGGTTTCGCATCCTTTCCGTTCACCACATTTCAAAAGTTTAAAATATTGACTTTACCATCTATATACATTTTAGACGCATGTAAATTTGTCCGGAAAATCCACAATTTTATACAAAAAAAGAAGACTTGCCGCGACGCTATCCTGCAAGGAAAAAAGTGAACTTAATATGCCAATGTCAAAATTAGAAATTTTCAGTTCTGGCCCATTAGCCATATATGACAACAAAAATATATAATACTTTACCCGATACTTTAAGAGCGGAAAAAAGGACTCAATATTTATTAAAAAGATAAATGAATTATTTGTAGATAATAGTACATTATGATACAAGTACGGTAAGCTGGATATTATAGTCGAGGTGTTTATAGGCTCGAGGCGAAGCCGAGTGCTTATAATAAACCGACGACTATAATAGACAGCTTGCCGTACGAGTATCATACGATGTTTTTCAATACATTTACGATTACCATAAACTAAAACAATATTGCAAATTAGCAAATAAGGAATTTATAAAAGTTAGGAACTAAAGCAGTTTGTTAAAAATACATTTATAATAATCAGGTACATTTACTCAGGTTTATTTTCTCCAAACAAGTACATTGATAATCTTCTCCTTTTCGAAGTCGGTTAAATAATCACATTGCACGAATCAGAAAAAGTTTTCATGCTGAACTAGAAACTCTTTGGTCGGATTCTATGAAGAAGTTTAAATTTTGCATTTGTGGCATTGGGCTATTGAGCGGTTGTGATTGGTGTAAAGTAAAAAGCACTAGTGGCGTAAATTCATCATTACAATACAGATTTCGATGTCATAAGAACCGTATTATTAGCAAATGTATTAAAAAAGTTATTACACAATTGACGAGTTTTTCGCTTGAGGTATTTCCCACGATTAATAAACAAAAACATGGCGCAAGTACTTTTTTATTTTTTACAAAAGAAATCTATATAATTACCTCCTGCCTTTTTGCATTATGTTGACATGTTGCTATGGATACGCGTGAGAATAGCAATTATAGCGCTGAGATATTAAGTTATGTATGATTGGACGCTTCGTTATTGTTTTAGCGCTGCAGCGCAAAAATTTTAAATTTCGAAGATTGGAACAATGCCAATATTTAACGTAGCTGCTCTAGTACTTAAATTTCGATGTTTGAAAGCAAACGATGATATCATTTAAAATTTTGTTCGGCGAAGACCTAGAAAATCCTTCATAAGTACTATTTTTTGAACTACTATTTACAATTTAAAGTGAAAACGTGAAGCTTTTCGTAGCTTGATAAAATAGTTTGAAAGGTTATTTCGCAGTACATTTTTTTAAGGGTTGTATTTAATCCTATAACTATTAATAATTTTTTTTTAAACAAAATATCCAAAAGTCGCACCACAACTACTGACTTGCACACGAAATAAATTAAATTTGATTACTAAAAATGCTAAATTTGCTCTACTGTTTATTTGAGTAGGATAACTGTTTGACTAATTGCTTATCTATTATCTAAGAGTAAACTTTTAAAACTTTGAATCACAACATAATATTATAGTCTATTAAATTGAAACCCATCATCTTAAAACTTTGAAGACTTTAAGTTTATTTTAAGAACACGCTATTAATTCAGTATTATTTATTAGTTTAGAATACAGACCGACAAACTCCTACCCTTCCTTTGCTTAAAAAACGGTTTTGATGGGCACTAACGTCAGTGCCGATTGAGATAAGTCAAACAAACTGCGCTCACCAACTCGTTTGCTAAGCGTGGAGATTATGTCAAAATCTTCCATATGGTGGAAATCTTTGGGAGAGGATCTATCAGTGGACTTTTTATGGCTGAGATGATGATGGAAACAGAAGAACAAAAAGAAATGAAGTGAGATAATAAGCGTTATAGTTACATAACCAGCAGTTTTGTGGGATGTTATTAGTAATGGAAACATACATTATTGTAATGCACGTTCAGAAACCAATTTTTTAAAATTCTGTTGTACCTAACAATAAATAAATTAGTTTGCAAGTCAGTATTTTTTGTCAAACAATTAATAAATATTTTTGTTTTTAAAAATAGTACAATAGGCTAAGTAAAATAGTGCAGAAGGTTTTGAGGCACAAGTTTAGGTTCCTAGTTTATTTGTAGCTTAGTTATTTTTCTGATTTGCAGTAAGATTATTAGTGGAGATACTGAGTTTGCATAGATTGTAAATAGAGGTGCAGTTAAAAATTTCACTTTTTTAAAGATATCTCTGTTTTCTTTATTTATTTTTTTATGTCATAGGACGGCAAACGAGCAAGCGGGTCACCTGATGGTAAGTGATCACCGCTGCCCATGGACTAATGTAACACCAGGGGTATGGCATGAGCGTTGCCGGCCTTTTATTTTTCCCTCCCTAGAGGGGAGGGGGGATGGGCCTCCGGCGCTCTCACTTACCGAACGAAGCATAGAAGCTGTACAGCTACTACTCAAACGTCGATTTTCTTTGAGAGTGTGGTACTTCCCCGGACGAGCCGGCCCATTCATGCTACCAGCAAAAGTGATTTTCACCGGTAGCGTGGCTCTACCACAACTAAAAATAATTTATTTCCAATGGGGGAGCACGTGTCGCCGTAAAATTCATGTATCTTAGGTGAAGTGAGTTTACACACTAGCGCCACCCAGCAATTAATTCGTTTACTCTTATATCAAATCAAATTTAATGGCTGGCCACTTTTGGCGGAAAAAATTCGTTTTCTTAATTCATCAAATTAAAAATAGTGAAAACTTGTACCAATAATACTACAAGTAATTTACTAGGGCATTCAGCTATTAAATTTTTTTTAAAATTTGATATGTTTTAGGACTTACATAATAAATTGCTGGGTGGCGTTAGTGTGTGAATTCACTTCGCCTTAAGCACTTATATATTTGGCAGAGAAAATCATAATTAGCTTATAGATATATGTATTAGGTACATATAGATATATGTATTTCATAGTATTTAGAGACGTTGCTACAAATTTAGACTCGTTAATTTCTAAAAGGGCTGCACAGATTTGGATATATTTTTAACAGAATTAAATAGTTACCTTAGTTATGTTATATCTGTGGTGTTTGGTTTTCATTGGTTGGTGGGTTTGGAGTAAATGGGCATATTTAATTACATACTGGAAGGTGGGGGCTAAGTACCTTGCTCTACCAATCCTGGGACATACATACCTATTGGGGAACAGGGAAAGTAAGTATAATTTTGCCTCTTATCTTTTTGCCTCATATCCATTTTTTTTTATAGGGATTTTACAGGTCTTATGGCCTGTCTCATTAAATTATCTAAGATGGAGTTCTATAGCTTAAGGTTGTTAAGTGTTAATTTAAGTAAAAAATAAAGATTTATTTTGATCTGTTCTAATAAAGTCCTATTAAAACCCCATATTATTTCTATCGTGAATATAACGGGACAATCTGTTTCATGCGTGAACGTGAATCAAGCAGTGAACGAAGAAAGTATTTATATAACCCCACGAATGGTGTTCAGCGGTAATACAAGAAATTAACACCTTTATGTTTATATTATCCCCTGTTACTGAATCTAACTACTTGAGCAGATTATGGCCAGATCTGGCCATGGCAGCGCACGATTCTAAATCCTAATGTATTAATACATTTAGGGCTGTCATGCCTATTCAAGTAAGCTACCAATACCTACTTTTGAAAATAGTTTTTTCGACGTTTCTTCTAAGCAGTGGTTGGCTTCCAAAACGCTAATATGTAGCTTGTATAGATACTTACTGTCATACTTAATACTTAATAATTTTACGTGAAAATGTCCCTTAAAATCTGAATAAACGTTTACAGTTTTTTGACATAATAGAGTACACTAACGCAAGAAGCAACGAAGAAATGTTGCTAATGGAAATTATGGTAGGACCGATCATGAGTCGCGTCTACAAGGATACGACGACAATATTATCATATTCTCGACATTGAGAACAGATTTCAAAGTAATAATTGTAGCTAGTTTTAAAACAATTTCGATTAATAATTATTTTTAACTGTAAGGACACATTTGTAGGGTATTTCCGTTTCCAACCCACTTTTTCACCACACCTCCTTAAAATAATAATAATTATTCCGTGTTCTACCCACCTTGATATTAAATTCCGCTTTCATCCCAATCAAAATTTTCAGTACTGGCGGCAAAACAGTTAAATAATCAAATTTTGTAAATCAAAAAACGAATAAGTAATAACTATATTCTATTACTTATTCGTAGGTGAACTGTGCAATAAAATATCTTATATGTCTTGGAGTAAACTCTTTGATTTGAAGATCCTTCTGATAGTTAGAAGACCCTTTGTACAGTTTTACAAAACTATAGGTTTCAATTATTTATTAAAGTCTAAGTAAAATATGTTTCAGTAACTTTAAAACGGTTGTTGAGTGTGGGCGAGCACGCGGTCAGTAACGGAGGACTTTCCGCCGTCTGGTTTCTGGATCGATTCTACATCAGTGAGTTCCGATTGGATATTTGACTATGAACATTATTATAGCCGTGTGGTTCCCGGCAGAATAGAAATGGACCACTCCAAGTCTTCCCGTGGATGTCGTAGAAGGCGACTTAGGAAACACAAGCTAAACTAAGCTTAAGAACATCAAAGAAAGAAACTCTAACCCGTCTGGCCCCAGCGTGGAGAGTGTAGGCCAAACTTTTGACTGCTCTGGCTAATATATGGCTCTAGTAGTACAGAGAGAGTCGTGCTCCTGCAGTGGAGACTAAAAAAGACCTGATGATGATGATGAGTATTTTACTGTTAAGTTTTGAAAGACCTAAAAATTAAAATATGCAAAATAAAACCTTGTCAACCTTTTCTGCGAACGGACCTATGCAATTTCGTTTGCTCGAAAACTATATCAAATAGGTTTGGCATGTCTTGGAGTGGCGTCTTATGGAACGTCGCTTCGGTTAAAATATTATGAGGAATATATTCTTATTAATATTTTATGATGTTTTATATTTTAGCTGTAGCAGATGCGGCCGATGCTGAGTACATTATGAAAAACCATCTCGAGAAATGTGACTTGATGTCAATATTTAGGCTTTTTACGCGCTCCGCGTTTTTGTTCACACCAGGTACTACTAACCATCATATTCTAACTAATAATGCATCAAATCCATTAATAGTACATTATGATGCAAATAAGGTAAGCTGGATATTATAGTCGTGGTCGAAGAATAGGCGAAGCCGAGTTGTTCTCTTTGCATCGTTCGTTTTTAGGGTTCCGTAGTAAACTAGGAACCCTTATAGTTTCGCCATGTCTGTCTGTCTGTGTGTATTTTTTTTTCTCTATTTACCCATCGTGTGGGGTATCGTTAAAAAGGTCTTTGAAAAATATTTGAGGTTGAGAACACTATTTTTCGATTTAGGGATCCGTTTCTGAAATATTTGATTTTAAAGTGCAAATTTTTGTTAAAGCTACGTGTCCCCCCCCCTCTATCTCCTAAACGGTTATATATGGATATGTGAAAAAAATTACAGCAGTAGTATATATACTGAGGTTGAATTGAGTTAGAAGTTATTGGTCAAGGCAAATATAAAACTAGCCATCTACGACTCGAAAGAAGAAGAAGAAGTTGAAGGGAAAACTATCAGAGCTGGGTACTAAGTGCTAACTAAAAAATTATAGGCAACCAACTTATAAAATGTACTGGAAAATGTAAAATTTCATACAATCTTCATTGTTCGATGTTTTTGATCGTTAAACTGTGAGGTGCGAGTGTAAACAGTGTGAACTCAAAGTTGTCATTCGCAACTACGGAACCCTACACTGCGCGTGGCCCGACACGCACTTGGCCGGTTTTTTTCGTGTTTTCTTATTTTTCTATGGTCATTATGATATCTTATAGAGAAAGGCAGTTGGATCTATCGTTTTGGAGGTTCGTATTGCGGCATGCTTGCTTCGCTCGATCGTCTCACGGTGATTGTTCTATTAGATCTCTCAACCAGAATCTGAAATCTAGCTTTATTCATTTTAGTCCTTAAAAATAGTTTGTGCTATTCAAACCAATCCGGATACACAAAACTATTTCCGTATAGATTTTGTTAGATTTTACCGAGATATATGTTCGTAACATATAGGTAGTCAACATTAAGTATAACTTATTCTTCGAATTCCTTTTATATAATTAATACATACATAAATAGGTATATAGTAACATATCTCTTAGAAGGTACGCAAAAACTTATTTCTTACCTTATATTTCAGTTATACAATGGCGACCGCGCAGAAGGATAATATCTTCTATATTTTCTCACAAAAACGTGAGTAAGTTCGAGCCTGTGTTCGCTAAAAGCAGCGAGACCTTGGTGCAGCATCTGAGGCCTCTGGCGGGCCAGGGCGCTTTCTCCATATGGAAGCATTTCAATGATTATTCAGTGGAAGCCACGTGTCGTAAGTTGTGCTACTAGTATTTTGCTGCGAAATTGCACCATGTGGACATATTCTGTTTTAATATCTCATGAAGTATACTTATTTTTCAATACATTTGCTAATAAAACGGTTCTTATAACATCGAAATCTGTAGTGCTTTTTACTTTACACCAAGAGATGAGATGTGATTTTTTAACCGACTTTGAAAAGGAAAAGGTTATCAATGTACTTTTTAACATACTTACCATCAGGTGAGATGGAAGACAAATGCCTAGTTCAATAATTAATAAAAAAAAGAATGATAAAACTTATGTGCAAGTCCCATGCACGCGTTATCTACCAAACGCAGTTGGTGTATGTTGCTCATTGTAGTGTAGCTGCGCCGATAAATATACGCTAGACATCTGAAGAGAATAAAAAAAATGTTGGCAGAACGGGACACGTCAATATACAGCATTTTTATTGCCCAAGCGCGTGAGTAATGCGAGCGAAGTGTCTCAGATTCAGCTTGAGCAAAATGTTTTTGGTTTGTCTGTCCAGCTGTTCTCCTCTACAGGTTGAATTTCTCAAACATACCTATTTTTCAAAATTGCGCCACCGAGCTATTTTGAGTTGCGGCTGATTATAAAACAAAACAGGAATAGTACGAGTACATTATGATGCAAGTACGGTTAGCTGGATATTAAAGTCTAGGTGTTTATAGGCATGAGGCGAAGCAGAGTGCTTATAATAAACCGATGACTATAATAGACAGCTTACCGTACGAGCATCATATGACGTTTTTCAGTATATTTGCGATTACCATCTATCTATACATATAATAATTTTTTTGTATTTTTGACTAAAATGGATAGAGGAACACTTAAAAAGAATAATAGAAAGCAAAAAAAATTTTTTGGAATTTCTTGTCTGTCTGTCTGTATATATGATCATGTTTATCTCCGGAAATATTGGACGGATTTGAATGAAACTTTTTTGCTATATAGCTATTAAACCGGGGCAACATATAGAGTAGAAATAATTTTGGAAAATGGAACACCTGATGCAGCATTGTAATGGTTCAGCTGAACTATAAGAAATATAAAAGTGGAGCCTTAGCAAAAGTTGTTAAGCCTGATGAGTATTTTTGTTGAGGTATAAAATATCTGAGATTTGGAACACCTCCTGCAGAACCATAATGGTCCAGGTAAACTATAAGAAATATATAAATGACGTCTTAGCAAAAGTTATTCAACCTGATGAGCATTTTTTGTTGAAGTATTTAATTTGAAGATTTGGAACACCTGACGCAGAACCATAATGGTCCATATAAACTATAGGAAATATAAAAATGACGCTGTAGCAAAAGTTGTTTAGCCTGATTAATATTTTTTGTAGAGGTAAAGAAATCGAAGATTTAGAACATCTGATACATTACCATGTCAAATTTTATGTCGAAAATTTTACAGAGTTACACTCTCTACTGGGATAGAGTGCGTAGAGTACGATTAGCTCATATTACTGGTGACCGCCCAGCGGTCCCCCTTTTGGCAACGTAGTTTTCAGCCCATACGGCAAAACATGAGAGTTTGCTGTCTCTCCAAGCCTTGAATACACAGGCAACACCTAAAGCCGAGGTCTGTCCCTCCTGAAGGCCCTTTGGAGATGTGTGATAGGTTAAGGGCACTCTGCTCATATCTCAAAGTTTGGTGAAGTAGCGCAAGCTCACTTGGATCTAGCTATATAGTCTTCTTTCTATCGTGTCGACCGGGCTCAAAAAGTCTAAAAGAATTCTACATTTAATCCCTCCAGTATTTAGCAACAGCCAATGCAATTTCATACAATTTTATAACACTGCTACAAGTATTCTATTATGCATGTTTAGTTAGTATTAAGGTATATTAATATGCCGGAGTCATAAAGTCCACGCGGACGAAGTCGCGGGCATCAGCTAGTATAAACTAAAACAAGATTGCAGTTCAGCAGTTAAAGAATTTATAAAGTTAATAATTAAAGCAGTTTGCAAAAATACATTTATAATAATCAGGTACATTTAAACAGGTTTATTTTTTACAAAAAAGAACATACAACCGAATTGATAACCTTCTCCTTTTCGAAGTTGGTTAAATAATCACATCTCACGAATCAGACAAAAGTTTTCATGCTGAACTTGAAACTCTTTTCTCGGATTCTATGAAAAAGTTTCAATTTTGCATCTGTGGCATTGGGCTATTAAGCAGTTGTGATTGGTGTAAAGTATAAAGGCCTATAATCCCGTAAAAACAACATTACGATCCAAGTTTCGATGGCATAAGAACCATATTATTAACAAATGTATTGAAAATAATATTATTCAATACACCGTGTATATAAAGTGACTCTTGAAACACCGATTTTTCACTCATAAAGTCATATTAGCCACAAGTGCTCTATAGCCAAAATAATTCAGTAATGTAAAGAAAAAGCACTTGTGCGGTAAAGTATTTTTAAGAGCTAAGTTTTAAGGTGCGTGGTTGAAATTTATTCAGTTTTATTACATATACCTATCCAAAGGCAGACTCGCGAAGTCTACAGCTCACAGAGCCACTAGTATTATATAGGATCAGTTTTAAAGTTAGTTAAACTTTTACAGGTACAATATTGGGGATGGAATTAAAGAAGCAAAGTACTAAACAGAATCTGAGAAATGCTCTCAACGGCATAATGGATGTGGGAGCTGTGTTCTTGGTGTGTCATGGACTTCACTTAGGCTGGTTAGCTAAGAGAACACGCCTTTACACGATGTTTAAGAAGTACGACAATGTTGTTAAAACTTGCGTAGACGAGGTAAGAGTTACAATTTATTGAATGGTCCACAAATAAGTGTTTAGGTAACTAGCCTTGAGCTGTTACTTGCCCAATCCAAAGAATATATATGTCGCAGTCATCTGGTTGAATCTGCTTTTTGATTGAATGACTAGCGCGTTCATTGAATGACCACGTTTAATTGAATGACTAGGCCGAACGTTGATTGAACAAGCGTCGCTCAACGTCCAACTAGTAAGCGGATTGTAACATACGAGTAGCCCTTTGAACAGAGCGGACATAAAATCAGTCAGGTGATTCAAATTTAGATTTTTCATTATTAAACCGCCGCCGGCTACTTTAAAAACTAAGAAAAAATTGCAAAAATATGAGATTATATACAGCTTTGGAAATCATGCTACCACCAAATATTACAAAGTCGGCTAAGATTCAACGACTTCGCTAAATACAAATATTTTTATTGTGGTACACAGGTATAGAAGATAATAGTTACATATAGTGTGTCACTGCGACCTGTCTTAGACGTACAATATTCAACTGATTTAGTGAAAATAAAAATACAATAAAAAATTCACATTATCTATACATATAATAAAACAGTAAAAATATTTTGTCTGTAAATTTAGTGTTTAAAGACCAAACACATAATACAATTAATTGATACTGAGTTAATTCTATGGCGCAACATTCAACAACACCAAATACAGAATGGTCAGGTACATATTTAAATTCTTTAAAATTTATACAATTTTTCACTAAAATACAAGCTCCTCCACGTTTAATACCTTCTCTAGAGTAATTTGCCGCAAGACGATAATTTGAAATGTTCAAAATATCTTCATAACCGGACTTAGTAAAATGTTTAGTTATACAAATTATATCAACATCAATTTTTTTATCTAACAATTCTTCTAAATGAACAGCTAGGATATCTGCCTTATTTAAAAGCCCTGCAATGTTTTGGTGTAGTATGCCTATGTCTACGAAATGTTGGCATCTACGAATTAGCATCGAAAAAATATTGTGCGATTACATGTATTTCTCTCATCTGACACGTCACTGTTATCATTAATATCGTCATAACTAAGTATATCCATTATTAATTGTTGCAAATTTAAAAATATTTTTTGCCAGCCTGTATTATTAATAGTGCCAAAATGCATAGAGAACATTTTATAGTCATATGATAGATTTAAATTTGAGTCTACTAAATAAGCATAGCTGTGTGTATGATTGTCTAAATATAATAAATTATTAAAGCATTCTAGTCTCCAATTAAAAATAGTCAAATAATTATTACAATTAAATGTCGGTAAGCATAATACAATATTAGTATGAGTAATTGATTGCAATGTCTCCCTTATATATAATATTAAGTCAAAATAATTATCAGTTTTTTTAAAATCTTCTTGTCCAATAAATATAATACAAAAGTCCATATGTGTATAATTTTTAAGTTTTAAATCTAAGTTTTCTAATAATTTCTTAATTCCACAATTAGGTTTTAAATAGTGACATATTTTACAATTTCCAAAAGTTTTCTCTGCAATGGACAACATTTTGTTACTATTGTTACTACTAATCATGCATAATTTTGTCACATTTTTAATCGGTTTACTTATATATTGGGTATACTCTATTTGTACTGTGTCTTGCAGATTTTTGTCATCCTCCACTATTTTGTTGACTACTAACTTCTTCTTAGGTGATCGTTTTTTATTCTTATACAAAGATTGAGTTTCCAATGAAGAATCATTTTTTGTACTTAAATCTGTTATCGTCATTTTTAGAGCGCTATTTTCTGTCTTAAATTTATTGTCGTTATAATTATTCCTCAAGTTTATTTGTCTTATATCTCAAACTATAAGTACATAATAGTGATTTTTTTTATCATACCTTTATGGTCTGGATGCTCAGGTTAGTTTTTAATTGTATGTTTGATTCACTTAAAACTTGATTTATCCTAATTTAAATTACTTTATTCTCGGAGCTAATGATTTTACGTACCTATGTTCTTAATGACAGCTGATGACAGTTTGAAATAAATGACGTTCATTCAGTCAAGATACAAGATACATTCAACGACATGACGAGTTGTGCTTTAGTCATTCAATTAAACGTGGTCATTCAATGAACGCGCTAGTCATTCAATCAAATAGCAGATTCAACTAGATAACTGCGACATACCTATACAATGTACTTACACTACGCGAAAGAAAATGACGCACGTAAAATCGCTTGAGGCTATTCGTACGTGTCAGGAGTTCAATTTTGGAACCGGTAGAAACGATCCGCCATTGATTGTGTCGTCAGCAATCGTTTCGTATTCACACATGTGAATGATATCAACGAGTGGTCCCGTTTTTACGTATTTTTGAACCACGCGAATATATTTTTATTTTTTCTGAGAATGGTAGATTTGGTAGTTCATGGTGGTTCTTGGCTAAATTCTTGAAATTTGGTATTACATACATATTATCACGTCTTTATCCCTTGCGGGGTAGACAGGGCCCAAGGTCAGATATTTCGTATAAGCAAGGACTTATAGGCTAAATTCCGATAACTGTAAATTTGTGATTGGAAATAATAAAAATATATTTTTGTATGGAACACTCGGTGCGCGATTCTGTCTTGCACGTGGCTGCCTTTTTTCGCTACCTACAGTGCCCGGCAAATAAGTTGAACTAAGTGTGAGTAGGACACCGCAATACATTGCTACTGATTAATATAGGTGTGTCTCGCTCACACTTAGTTCAACTTATACGCCGCGTGCTGTCAATTTCCGGTTGCGCCAAACTTTATTGCGAGTCGGATATTAGATGCGAGCTGCGCAGTACGGGCCCCGCCTCCCCGCGCACTTAAACTAATATTGTGTACTGCGCATCGACTTGCGCGATGTTCGGACTCGCAGTAAAGTTTGGCGCGGCCTGTACCTTACCGTTATTAAAAAAGATGACGCTTCCACTTCCACTCTGGTCTGGGAGTCAAGAAAAACATAGAATGTACCAGCTTCTCTTCCCGCACAGATCGTAAAAGCTGATTGAGAGAATGAGCTTAAATCTAAGGAATCATGGTAATAGGCGATGCGGCTAGCAACCCATCACTATTTTTATTCCATTTTCTATCTCCAGGCCCACCACCATGCTAAACTTGCTTCAGGTCTTATAGCCCGATTTATTCTAATCCAATACCCCGAACAAATACCACTGGTATCGCTTTAAACCTGACCCCGCAAGGGCAAAAGACGTGACAGTATGTATATATGTATGTAAAAAAAAAACATCGGAAAAGCGCCTTTAATGACTCAAATGAATGTATTATAATGTTGTTCTAGGCATTGGAGAAACATGAAAAACATGAACCAATAAACAGCGAGACACTCGGTAAATTATTCCACATTATTATTAACACAAAAGACGGATTGCTACAAAGGACGGATGGCAAGGCAGGCGGCCGGCCGTAATAACTTTGCCAAATCATATTATAACACTTAGACTAATTACAACATCGTCAGGGAGTTCATTCTCACACGTTGGATAATTTTGAAATTCCACAGAGTGCACTGACATTTGGAGTGTTGCCTATTTTTACATTAAAAATAAGTTAGGGATGTGCCGCTTGCTGCTTATAGTCATTACCGGAAGATTTATCGTAAGTAAGTATTTGTTTTTTTTGTCATGGAAAAAGTGTTTCAAATATTAAAATGAGTAACTGACGATTCGGACAAAAAAAATTGACACTTTTTAATTTATTTATTTTTTTTACTGACAATTTGGACACCATCAAATTTTCAATGCCGTTTAGTACAATTTAAATATTCTGATATCTATGGTACATTAAGATAAAAAAATGTTTTAAAAATGTGAAAAAAAGCGTCCAGCAGTAGATTGTTATCTGAGTTACAAATTACGATAACTTCAAATTTGAATTTTTATCTCTTAGTGTTCCTTCTTACAAAAATCATGTTACATCAACAAATTAGATAATTTCATGTCACACAGTGATACAAAACACTCAGCAAATTTTGATATAGTCAGTTAATATAGATCGACTTGGCAATCGCATTAATATAATACGTATTTACTTGTGAGATACATCGTGTTTTGCAGGCGATGGCCTATACATATTATTTATTTTGGTATTACATGGATCTTACAAATTTTGACGGTAGAAGAACAAGCCCGCTCCACACTCTCGTCGAGAAGTTTCGTTCCCGGTATTGGCCGAAACAAGACGAGATCGAGAACTGCTTTCTACACTCTCGCTTAGCGCAGTTGTCTGTTTGAGAACGTTGAAGATGGACGTTGAAACTGCTGCGGCCTTATAGCATTATGTCTTGTAGCGTATTATACTTCTTACAACGAGAAAAATAGTTATTAAAAGGCGTTAAAAAAGACGAAATACCGCCACCGTGGAGACTACACGAATATAGCCGAGACTTGCCGAATACTCTCGTATTCGCCTCCACACTCTCGTATTCTCGTGTAGTTTTGCCGAGAGTGTGGAGCGGGCTTTAGTTGCGAAACTTGTTTTTTTTACAAGAATTGTTTTTGATGCCATTATATTGTCTCTACGTATTGTCTTTGTTATGGGTTTTTAGGAATTGTTACTAAGTAATTTTAAAAAGAAACATAAACAAATACGACTGACGTGGCAAAAATCTTTTGGCCCATGTCACTTGGAATAAGGCAAGGATTCAAGCGATATCTTAAACATCCAAATATGTTTAGATATTTAGAATTTATGGTGGTATAAGTTCACATACATACATACATACGTAAACGCTGAAAAGAAAAACAAAAACATGACTACCTGGCAAAAAAATATAGCCTTTTGTTGTTTTGTCGTTCGGTAGGTGAAAGGATTCTAAGGATACCCCATAAATTTAAATCCGTTGAGCCATTTAAAAGTTATGGTGGTATAAAACTCACACATATACTTAACTAAACCCTAATGATAATAATCTTTTAAATTAAAACTCGAATTTAATCAAACTACTTAACAGATTATGATAAATTTTAAATGGGATCAATTGGAAAATATACCCTTTCAAATAAAATGTATAGTTATAGATATTTTTTAAATCGGTTCATAAATAACAGTCATGTGAGGTGACAACCATAAAAAATAAATGATAAAATTTTTAAAGTCAGCTAAAAAAGAATATTCTCGTTTTAAGGCAGTCGTTTAAGAATGCTTGTTGTATCTTATGTATGACAGATGAAGAAGAGGATTCTAGTCTTCTCCGCATGTTTATGCGGCTGAAGAAGCAGCGAGGAATAGACCGCTCCATGTTGCATGACGAGTCCTTGGGGCTGCTGATAGCGTCCTCGGACTCTACCGCTGTGTCATCTTCGCTGATAGCGGACATGCTAGCGAGGAAACCAGACGTACAGGAGAAGATTCACCAAGAGTACGTCAAGTTTGCTTCTTGTATTACAGAGGAAAAAAATCCCTCCGTGTCAGCAGTAATTACTACCAAAAAGAAAATTATGACGAATAATTTCAATCGGAGAACTACTTATGTAAAAAGTTATGCGTTATCATATATAAAAAACCGGGCAAGTGCGTGTCGAGCCACGCGCAGTGTAGGGTCCGTAGTTGCGAATGACAACTTTGAGTTCACACTCGCACATCACAGTTCTGAACTTTTTTTTTATTAATAACTAGCTGACCCGGCGAACTTCGTACCGCCTAACAGTCAATGATTAAGTATTCATTACACATATCGAGTTTTCATTGTTTTTAAGATGTATTCTGCTATTCGGGGCGGAGACAAATCCAACGAATCAATAACCATGAAAATTGGTTCAGCAGATCTCGAGTTATAAGTGTTGTAACAAACCCGTCTTTGTTTTATATATATAGATTTAAGTTCGTTTGACCGTCATCTTGCCTGATAGGAAGCAACGATGAGGTCTAGGGTGGTACACGCAAAAGTCTAGTAATGCCTATTCACTTTTGCCTGGAAAATTGTACGAGTCTGTAAACAGCGACGTGGGTAGGGAATACCAATCGTTCGAAGTTCGCTTAATGAAGGAGGAGGTGAATCTGAAGGTGCAAAGAGCAGGAATATCGACAACACATGGATGGACCAATCCCTACCCACGCCGTGTCGTCCGAAGATAGTTGTCTGATCGCTTACCACCACCTTACCTCTGTCCAGGTTACAGGAAGTGTTTGGAGACTCGGACCGGCCTGTGACGCTGGAAGACCTGCCTCGTTTAAGTTACATGGAGGCGACAATCAAGGAAATATTGCGGTTGTTCCCCACAATACCCCACATCACTAGGAAGGCGATGGTAGATTCTACTTTACGTACGTTTCGTTACCAAAGTTCTTAGTAAACACGAGCAACATCATAAAAAAGCTTATGTTAATATGACAAGCTATGTCAGCTTTATTTCCTTATCATCATCATCATCTCGTCTCGACTGCAGGAACACGAACCTCTCTGTACTGCTAAAGCCATATATTAGCCAGAGCAGTCAGAGAATTTGGCCTACATTCTCCTCGCTGGCTAGACGGGTAGCAGAGGTCTCTTTGATGTTTATTAGCTTTGTTTAGTTTATGTTCCCTAAGTCACCTTCTAAGACCCGTTGCTAAAAAGTGTCTATCTGGCACTTTGCCAGTCGATAATTACCTACTGTATTGCAGTATGGGGTAGTGCAGCACCTTCTTATTTGATTAGGCTAGAGCGTGCACAAAGAGCGGTGTTAAAAGTTATGCTACGAAAACCATTCCGTCATCCTACAAGTTTACTATATAATGAGGCTGAGTTTCTAAGTGTTCGTAAACTATACATACTAAAGGTGGCACTGAATAAGCATAAAAAAGTATTAAAATTACCTAATTACAATGATATGTTAAAAAAGCGAACATTCATAGTTGGAACTTCATCCGTCGTCAGAACCATTTTTGCCCAGCGGTTCAATCCCTTTATTTCGGACTTTATCTACAATAAGCTAGTACGTAAGTGTGATATCAAGGGGACAAGCCTGGGGAAATGTAAACACATCGTAAAATCCCTTCTGCTCACGTGGGATTACATTGACACTGAGCAATTCTTAAAAACTGAAAAGTAAAATCTCTTTCTTTTTTATTAACAAATATTCCACATTAATGATAATGATATGTGAAGCATCTCTCAAATCAAGTCACCGTGAAGCACTTTGAATATATTTAATTCTTTTTTTTTCCATAAAAAAATAAAAACTTTTGTTTCTTTTCTCTATGTATACATTTTTTTATCTATCTAGTAAATCTTTTGTCGGCACCATATTAACGTTGTTATGGAATCGTAAATAGGCTACCACAGGACAGGCGTGTTGCCTAGTGTGGGGCCAACCGTGTAAACTAGTGTGTAAACTTTAAATGGTCTAAAAAATTTCATTTCATTTCAAATTTCATTTCATTTCAAGACATCCACGGATAAGACTTAGAAAGTCCTATTCTTCTCTACCGGGAACCACACAGCATTTCGTTATAGGTCTGATTAATTGTTGCAGCATCAGGTCTCACGGTGCCTAAGGGAACGAATTTCCTTATAAGCATTCCTGCGCTGAATAGAAATCCAAAGTACTGGGGCGCTAACGCCGACCAGTTCCGGCCAGAGCGGTTCCTGGACGGCAGCATACCGGAACAAGCCAAGTACTTTGCGTTTAGTTATGGACCAAGAAATTGTCCGGGTAAGATGGTGAAATAACATAATGATTTTAGGAATTTCATGGTGGACGTCATGGTCTTTTGAGCTACATACCTACACGTTGAAATATCGATCGTTTTGAACCCTTTAAGGAATGATTCAGTCACCTGTCCCGATCCCGTCGATAGGATCAGCTTTTCCTATGGGACTAATACTGGGAATCAAAAATTTTGTTTGTCATTCTCATAAAAATCGGGAAAAATCGGGATTTTAAAAAATGTGTCTGATTATATTAGCGTCTGACTCCAAAAGACTGTTGAGGTTTGGTTAAAATCGGTTGCAAAAGTCAATTTCAAAATTTTAAATATATAATATTGCTATAAGATAGCTTTTTAAATACCTATATAACAACTAGTGATAGAAGGTCATTTCCATAAACGCAATATTTAACATAGCTGACGAATTAAGGTCATGCTAACAAAGTGACGTCACTTGTTTGTCGATTTTTGTTAGAGGCGTTTATGCCAAGAGGAAAAATTGTCACTTCATATCTTGAAGAGATTTTGGGTTAGAAAGGTAATTTTTACACTGAAATTCCTATTTTTGTTACTCTTTTTATAGCACTATGAAAAAAAATGTGTGCATGTTCCGTATTGACCTGACATTTTTGAAAGTCAATTATTTTATTTGCGTTCTATACTTCGATCAAATTACTAGATTCAGTGTTCCATACAAATATAGTGCAAAAAAAATGGCTCTCGTTTACTATACCATCCTATCCTATTAAGATAATATTTACAGACGTAACAAAAATATCGGAACTATTATAACAATACTCAACCTTATTCCTATCTATAATGCTTTAGTTTGTCCAATGAGTAATGAACATGACTTGTTCTTTTGCAAAACACCGGGAGCTCGTAAAATTTGATTACCCTACGAAGCCGGCGCTTTAGAAAATTCAACTTTATTGTAAAACGTTAAGGTTTAAATCTCAATCTCGTTCTGAAACCCTTGGTGGGTTGGCGAGATTGTTGGTTCTGTCATGTCGAATATTGGCCAAACGACAAAATATTCGTTTTTAATCGTTAAATAATTATTTTTAGAACTTTAAAATAATAGTGACATTGTACTAACTAAACTAATAAAACGTAAACTTTAGTGATACGGTGGTTATTTTCAGTTTTTAAAACACATTCTGGCACGTCCGCACGTTGGCTGTGGTTGAATCAAACTAAACTCAAATAAGACCACTAGTTTATATGTGCTCTTATTTTTCTTGCCGTTTTTAATGCCGTCCCTTGTTCTAGTGCATATTTGACTAAGATATTTGATCGAAGGTTATTATATTAATATCATGGATTGTTAAAAACAGAGTTTAATATATTTTGATCCATATGAGTATAAAAAATGTTCACCAGGTACTCAGTACGCGATGATGTCCATGAAGACAGTGCTGGCGACGTTGCTGCGACAGTACCGCCTGCTGCCCGCTGTCGCCGGCGACGCGCCGCTGCGGTTGCTCTTCGGCGCTACTGTGAAGGCGACAGATGACTTCCAAGTGCGGATAGAGACGAGGAAATAAAATGAGCCGAACATACGGCCGACCAAAAACCCAGACATTATATTTCTTAATTTTATATTATATTATTTTTATTTTGTTCCCCTACACACTGAATAAATTTGGTGCCTCATTGAAAAACAACTTTCTTTTTTGAAACTGATTTTTTTAAGACATAGGTAGTTCAATTTGGGATTGGATGTTAGTTTGTAATAAACTGCGCAAAACGCTTAGTGAATTTAAAGAGCAATTGGATATTTTAATTGTGCTACCTACAAATGTCATTTACTTTTTCTCAACTATAATATTTGCATTAAATTCAAACTTGCATTAAATCAAAGTTTGATCTAAGTTTGAGTCTTATGTCGGACCTCATTATGTCTACTACGACACAGAATGTGAGAAGAAGAATATGGGAGAAAAGAAAGAAACGAAAGAGTGGCTCGAAAAAACATGAAAAATCGATCAAAATAAGAGATTTGTCATAACCATGTTGTCCCTTAGAAGTGCTTGAGAGGAATAAAAAGAAGATATTCTGTAAGACGAGTTTTTCAGACAAAAAATTATATAGTAAATGTTATAATTATAATTTGAACAAAATGTTACACGGTCTATACTTAATCAATTAATGGTGTTGGTAGGTTTTCCTATATGGATGATGAATAAAGTGGTTTGGGCATTTATGTTATCGAAACAAGTTCTGTATCTGTTTTCCACACGGCTTCAGAGCCTCGAACACAGTAACCGTCTGTCATTTACAGTCTGTATTTCGTGGAGTGTATAAAGGAACTTAATGATTTAAGTACACCTGCACCATTCCATTTACGAACAACACGGCGTGGGCAGGGATGCCATCCACATGTGGACGACATTCCTGCTCATCGCACCTCTAGGTTAGTCTCCTCCTCCACAATGCGAACCATGAAGGGATGAATTCCCTTCCCGCGTCACTGTGTTCTGACTCGTACACTTTTTGGTTTATCGTGTGCCAATGGATAATGTCGGACTGAAGGGGTCATCTGCTATCCTTTCACACCCCCTAATACCTCCTATGGTCTGTGGCCTTTTTTACATAATTTTTTTTTATTTTTATTTAAAAAATATTCAAATTCTACATACACATACAAATAATAAAAAAAGTACTAGTCGCAGACTCCAAATTTTAATTTTGTTTCTTTGTGTAGTGCTGTACAGTTATTGTAAATTCAAAATTGCTGGCATATGTTGTCTAGTTTTTTTTTTATTTACTTGAAAAACTTTGGAATATGTAAAATTTTTATTTAAAATCCGATTTTAAATGGCTATAAAAAATAAAGCAATTACAACCGGGATCTTCCAACTCCCACAGAACTTCCCTACCCTATCCTCTTTCTAATGATGTGCTACATGTCATAAAAATCTTTTAATAACTTTGTAAAATCGTAAAATTTATGAATAGGGTCAAATATGGCTAATATTCAAAATTAAGTTTAAATAATTATTTATGCCTAAGTGAGACATTACATAGTAGTAAAATTGGCTTCTTGATGTTTTTCCGAATTCGTGGATATACAGGATATATATATATATATATATATATATAACTTTAGGGATATATATATAGGGATATATATATATTTTGGAACTCTATCCTTTTATGAATATATATATATATATATTCATAAAAGGATAGAGTTCCAAAAATTCTATTTATCACTGCAACAAAAGACATCAACGAGCACTCTCAAGAATATATCACGGTCGAATTATTGTACATGAAATACTTCTTTTACTCACGACCGACAAATGGGGTGTTAAAGGTTTTAGCCAGGCCTGTCAGCGTGTATGTGTACGCCTTTCTGGGATATCGCCACCAAATGTTCGATTTTTGTAACTAGATTCAGCGGGTTAGGTTAGGTTAGCTATAGTTTGAGGAAGTTGGACAAACTACGAAGGCATCTAATTGCTGCTAGATTGAGATTTTGGATTTAAATGGTTCGTAAAGACGTGAAAATTCCTTATTTAGTACATTCTCAGAGGTGGAAGACTTGGTTAGGGCAAGGGTGTAATTTTTATGATTAAACTAGCTGATGCCCGCGACTTCGTCCGCGTGGACTTTATGACTCCGGCATATTAATATACCTTAATACGAAAATACTTGTGTGTAGCAGTGTTATAAAATTGTGTGGCATTGCATTGGCTGTTGCTAAATACTGGAGGGATAAAATATAGGATTCTTTTAGACTTTTTGAGACACCGACACGATAAGAAGAAGACTATGTAGCTAGCTCCAAGTGAGCTTGCGCTACTTCACCAAACTTTGAGGTATGGGCAGACCCCGTGTATGTGTTATGTAAAGTATCAACCTATCGCACATCTCCAAAGGGCCTTAGGGAGGGACAGACCTTGGCTTTAGGTGTTGCCTGTGTGTTTAAGGCTTGGAGAGACAGCAAACTCTCATGTTTTGCCGTATGGGCTGAAAACTACGTTGCCAAAAGGAGGACCGCTGGGCGGTCACAAGTAATATGAGCTAATCGTACTCAACGCACTATATCCCAGTGGAGAGTGTGACTCTGTAAAATTGTCGATATAAAATTTGACATGGTACTTACATAATGTATCAGACGTTCTAAATCTTCGATTTTTTCGAGTAATATACTACCTACATCCACACAAATCTCCACAGATCTGGTAAACGAAGTCCAATATCAACCGTCTTGACCAAGTCGCCTCCTTTCACAACTGCTTTAAGCAGGTACTATGTAAAAAGGCTTATTAAAGGACTGATGATTTTCTAAACGACTAAAGTATCTGGCTGGATCTTATATTTATATTTAATTTCACCAATTGGTACATTTTGTACTTATCATATTTTGATTTGACATTAAATTTAGGCACTGCGCGCACAGGTGACTTTTGTCACGGTGACAAAAAAGTGTTTGTCACGTCTTCCTCGTGTCTCCGTAATGTCTCCCAAGCGGAGTGCGCGCACGGTAGGCGACAGTGACAAAACTATGGTAAACCATGAAAAAACTTTTTAGTTATCAAAGAGTCATTACGTGGTATTTGAATTCTCTTTGGTCATTTGTCGGCATGGATTTCGAACAGACGGTCTTTGTCTGCGAACTCATCTCTTGCCAAAGAAACGTAAAAAAGAATGCTGGGTACCCACTCTTTGGAGTGATAGGTTACTTCACTAAGTCGGCCAACATAGTATAGAACTTTTCACTGAAAGTTCTATACTAGGTATGTTTCATTAAACACAAGAACATGGAAATAAATTTTTCTAATATTATCTAATGAATGTTGGAAGTTTAGAAGGATTCCCTATTCTTCTAAATTTCCAATATCGTCGTTAGGAATCATGTAAATACGCGATGCGGATAGCAACCCATTCCTATTTTGATTCCGTTCTCTACATAATAGCTCACCAACACGCTAAACGTGGCTTTGAAAATTTATAGACCTGGGCCTTCCCCTTAAGAGAAAAGACGTGATAGTATGTAAGTAATAATGTTCTGATTATTTTTGGCTTGGCAGAGACTACAAATAGATCAGAAGATATTAGGTAGGAAATACATTAAATATATTACCTAAATTAATAAATAAATATATTGTCTCTGGTAGATAGGTTGTTTACTGAGTGAAGTTTTTGATTTAATTAAAAATCGCTCATTCTTGTCCGTTGAAATAAATAAATGATTCAGTTTATTTTTTGGTTTCAAGTATAATCGCTTTTTTAAGTCGGTCAAATTTTTTGTAACAAAGTTTTTTCCACGTAGAGTAACAATTTTGACACCCGTGCGTGCACGTCTATTACATAAAATGTCTATCGTAAAAGTTTTGTCGCCGGCTTGTTCGCTGGTCGACGGACAAAAAAGTCACGTCACTGTCACGTCGCTTCGTGCGCGCACCTCCATACATCTCCATAGACAGGGTGACGGAAACAAAAAAGTCACGGCGACAAAAGTCACCGGTGCGCGCAGTGCCTTACATTTAATAAATAATACATTTATTAGAAAATTATTATTTGACATCACTTATTGAATTTTAAATTATTATTTGACATACAAACTAATTGAATTTTAAATTATTACATGATAATGTAAGCTCAAGTCCACATATTAGTTCTAAGCTTCTTAGTAACTCGTATGTCGTCGTAGATTATAAGTTGACGTCATTTGGAGAAAATGCTCTGTGCAGTTTGTTGCCGCTTCTTCTGCACTCCGCTATGAAAGTGGTGTAAACTTCGCTTTTAGTAAATTATTGACGTTAACAATAAATAAATTTTTAAACCATTGTAATGTAAAATTGACGTTCACCAAATTATATTTAAAATATCTTAAGATGAAAAAAAATTTTGACTATTGTCTACCTATTGGCTTCTTAGGGTTGTAGCCGAAGGGTAAAAACGGGACCCCTTTCACTAGGACTTCGATGTCCGTCTGTCACATAGCTGTATCTATTGCACTGTTATAGGGAGATTCCTGAAATTTGTGTATAGAATAATAAAATTAAAATATAAAAGGGTGTCTCCAAATAATATTTATTTTTATTTTTATTCTGGCGTCTATCTTTTTTTTAATAATAATAATAATAAAAAAACAAACAAAAACACACAAAAACTAGCTTACAAACATAAACTAATACCCAACACATACACACCATACTACAAATACACAGCTGAACACGTACTGGAAAATGACACACACAAAATGTACTATGACCGAGCAATACTCACAGACCGCACCATTCATTACAACCGACCAGACATAACCTTGCAAGACAAAGTAAATAAAATAACTTACCTAATCGATATCGCCGTTCCAAACACCCACAACATACAGAAAACCATAGCTGAAAAAATACATAAATATACAGATCTACAGGATGAAGTCACTAGAATCTGGAAGCAAGAGAAAGTTTACGTTGTTCCAATAGTTCTGTCAACCACAGGTGTTATCCCTAAACATCTTCACCACGGCCTCAAACTCCTTGATCTGAAACCTTCTACTTACATACCCATGCAAAAAGCCGCTATATTGAATACATGCCGTATTGTAAGGAAATTCCTCCAAATTGATGAAAACGGACAGACAGACTTAGGACTTTAATATACATACCACTTACTTGGCTTACGCCCGTAATTGGTAGAATGATACCAGCTTACGCTGAGCATAAAAAACACTTCAACAATAATAATAATAAGCTTTAAACATCAAAGAGACCTCTCCAACCCATCTGGCCAGCGCGGAGAGATCAGGCCAAATCCTCTAACTGCTTTGGCTAATATATGGCTCAGGTAGTACAGAGAGGGTCGTGCTCCTGCAGTGGAGACTTAAGACCTGATGAAGAAGAAAAAGAAGAAGAATAATAATAAAATGTATTTATTTCCTCCAATAAATTACAGTTCTGTACAAAATATACAACAATTGTGGAAATTACACTGAGAAATAAAACAATAAGACAGGTAGAAATGTTATTGAAGGACTGGTGCCCATGCTATGTTTCCGAGGAACCTGTAATTACGGGTCACCAGGATCTAGATTATTGTTAAGTTTATGAACTACACAACTTTCTGTCAAATTATTTATTTTATTACAAAGACGACACATGTCAGATGATTAATATTTTGTGGTATTTTTGCTGTTTATTTCACATATAATAAACGTGCTTACTATAATTGATTACCTAGTGTATAGTGGGACGGAATCATAAGTGTGTATTTTTACATGAATGGGACTCGTACTTGGCCGGTTTATTTAGTGTCCCGGTATTGGTGTTAAGGAGCCGCTGTAGGTACATATAATAAAATCCCAACCAGTAATAAAAGTGAATCAGGAAATATATATGAAATATCAATTATGGTATTAGATCCAATTTATTTTCTAGTCTCTATCCGCACTTGGAAGTCGTCTGCCGCCTTCACAGTGACGCCGAAGAGCAACCGCAGCGGCGCATCGCCGGCGACAGCGGGCAGTAGGCGGTACTGTCGCAGCAACGTCGCCAGCGCTGTCTTCATGGACATCATCGCGTACTGACTACCTGTGAACATAATTATCTTTGTACAAGGTGTTAATGAAAAAGCGCTAAACCTCAGACATAGTCATAGATAAACATCTAAGACCCAGGTCAATCTGAAAAAGATCTATTTTCATCTTGATATGACCGGGGAGTGAACCCGGGACCATCCGTGTCACAGGCAGCGTTGACCGCTGCGACACGGAGCTCGTCGTTGGCTGTCGGAATTCAATTCGCGGATTATTTACGAAGATATTAGCTTTTTTATTTTCTTGTGTTTGTAGCAAATTATAAAGTCTATGGTAATTTCGCCCGATCTAGGGAGACGATGTCGCTTCTTGTGCCACCGCATGATAAAGTTATGATCAGAAAAGGCGTAATTAAAAAATGTTTTGGTTAAAATTTGACCCCAATTTTTTATTTGTGGAATCGATTCTACTCTTGATTCTGAACAATTTCATGTTCCACGCTTTTTCATTATCACGTTGTATATCATACAAGTATTTTCCGAAACTTTATTCACTGCCATATGCCAGCACAATAATGGCAACTTTGAGTTCACACTGTTCACACTCGCACCTCACAGTTTAACGACCAAAATCATCTACCGATGAAAATTGTATGAAATTTTACATTTTAGAGTACATTTTATAAGTTGGTTACCTATAACTTTTTAGTATGTACTTAGTACTCAGCTCTGATGATTTTCCTTTCAACTTCAGTAAATATTCTGATATCTATGTTCAGTATATATACTACTGCTGTAATTTTTTTTACGTATCCATATATAACCGTTTAGCAGATAGAGGGGGAGAAACACTTAGACCTACCTCTAACAAAAATTTCTACCTTAAAACCAAATATTTCGGAAACGGATCCCTAAATCGTAAAATTGTGTGCTCAATCTCACAATATTTTTCAAAGACCTATTTAACAATATCCAACACGATGGATTTTTATAGAAAAAAAAATACTCCCTCTTTACGTGTATGGCAGCTACCCTAAAAAATATTTTTTGTTCACGATTTTTTTCTACCACTTTTTTGGCATGATTAATAAACATACCCATACCAAATTACAACTTTCTAGTCCTTATAGTCTCTAAATAAAACCGCGGACGGACAGAACAGATAGACAGACAGACAGACATGGCGAAACTATAAGGGTTTCAGTTTACTACGGAACCCTAAAAATGTTTAAAAGCTACAGAATCTTAGCTTTTTGGAACCAAATAATTGCCACAGCACTACATTTTGCTGTTCATATAAGACAAGGCACTAATGTGGCTGTTTTACTTTGTTTCTGCCGTCTTACCAGGACAACCTCTTGGTCCATAACTAAACCCAAAAAACTTGGCTTGTTCCGGATCGCTGCCGAGGAACCGCTCCGGCCGGAACTGGTCAGCATCAGCGCCCCAGTACTTGGGGTTTCTGTTTAGCGCGTAGAGACTGATCGCGAAGCTCGTTCCCTTAGGAACTGCGAGGCCTGAAGCTGAAACAATTATACAATGAGATAAAACGGAAATATTGTAGAAATACCAAGTAGGTACTTTTTATACATTTTGACATAACCTCGTATCTTCCAATGGATGAATTTCGATGATACTTACGCAAAGTTGTATCTACCAGCACCTTCCTGGTAATGTGGGGTACTGAAGGGAACAGCCGCATAGTTTCCTTGATCGTCGCCTCCATGTACCTCAGGCGAGGGAGGTCTTCCAGCGTCACAGGCCGCTCCGACTCACCAAACACTTCCTTTAACCTGAAGAACAAAGACAATATGGAAAGTAACGTAGGCAGACATACGGTTAGGTACAAAATTTTGTAAGTACTATAATATAAGGCCCATTTAAACTAAGCGTTATAATTATATTAGGACTGGCTTCCAAAAGCTTGAAAAATGTAATAGTATATAATATTAGTTTGAGAAAATCAAAAATAAAACAGCATCAATTCACTGGCAGCGATCAACGAAACAGCAGAATTACTGAATTTCTTTAAAAAGAAATAGTTTGAAAAAACCTTAAATATAAACAGCATGTCAATTTGTTAAAATTTGATACTAAAGCAACAAAGCCGTAACAAACTGCACTAGGATTTTCTCCAGATGTCTTTTTTCTTACCTTGTAATAATCATCGTCATCATCATCATCAGATCTTTTTTAGTCTCCAGTGCAGGAGCACGACCCTCTCTGACTATCATAACCATTTATTAGCCAGAACAGTCAGAGGATTTGGCCTACACTCTCCACGCTGGCCAGACGGGTTGGAGAGGTCTCTTTAATAGGTATTTAAAAAAAGCTTTGTTTAGCTTGTGTTCCCTAAGTCACCTTTTACGACATCCACGGGAATACTTGGAGTGATCCTATTCTACTCTGCCGGGAATTTTCTTTCACCGCCAAGAAAAATAAACAAACAGCTAGGATAGACTAGCTCAACAGGCCTCTTCCGCAGCTGCTTTAATTCATATAAGTACATGTGAAAGTAAAGTAAACAAGTGACGTACTCGAGGTAGATCTTTTCCTGTACGTCTGGTTTCCGCGCCAGCACCACGGCTATCAGTGAAGATGTAATGGCGGTGGTGTCGGAAGACGCTATCAGCAGCCCTATAGTCTCGTCATGCAGCATGGAGCGGTCTACTCCTCGCTGTGACTTCAGTCGCATAAACATGTGGAGAAGACTTGAATCTTGTTCTACATCTGTGATAAAGATACAACAAACCATCTTTACTTTTCAATATTTTGGTATTATATAAACCTGACAGCGCGTTGTCAGCACCATCTACTTAAATAAAATAAATAAATAAATATACAGGGACATATCACACAAATTGAGCTAGCCCCACAGTAAGTTGTGAACTTGTGTCGCAGGATACTAACTCAACGATACTATATTTTATAACATATACTTATATAGATAAACATCCAAAACCCAGGTCATTCTGAAAAAGATCGTTTTCCATCATGACCGGACCGTGGATCGAACCCGGGACCCCCGTGTCGCAGGCTGGCGTGTTGACCGCTGCGCCACTGAGCTCGATGATAATTCATCGTGTCGATAGCTACCTTACGATATATTTTAAAGTCGCCCGCTAAATTCAGGGTTGTCATTTTCAACTGCCCGTCCGGTGGCTGCACATTTGCAAGTATGGTATAGGGTACGCCCACTCGACCTCCCGAGTCGCTACTTCCTTATTTGCATGCAATCCATCCGAGCAAGTAGCATCTCCACCGTTCCCCCAGTCCAACAAACTTTAACTTTTCCCTCGCTTAAAAGCGGTTATAATACCAAGATAACAATAATTATTAACGTACCAAGTCTTTAAGAGTCTCACGTAAAGGCGCAATCCCATACAAACGTAGTTTCGTTTTAGTTTTACAACAGTTAAGCCAATCTCAACCAAATTTCGTACATACGACCGGATAAGGCATATTGATGTTTATAATCAGATTTCAATTTTAAAAACAATACCTATACAAAATTACAGCGATTTGAAGTTTTGTATCGAAAACTTGTACTCGCTGTAATTTTGTATAGGTATTGTTTTAAAAATTGAAATCTGATTATAAACATCAATATGCCTTATCCGGTCGTATGTACGAAATTTGGTTGAGATTGGCTTAACTGTTGTAAAACTAAAACGAAACTACGTTTGTATGGGATTGCGCCTTTACGTGGGACTCTTAAGTCTTACAGACCATGTTTAGAGATATGTTGGTTGCGTAGGTGGAAAATAGAATCAAAGCAATTACAAATCTTAGATTTCATCATTCATACCCTCGTCTGGCTTTTACTAATCTACGTAGAAAGAATTGCAGCTGGTATATTTTGTGTTAACAGGAGTAACTGCATTTTAAAAGAACTCACCATCATCTAATTGAACGCTGTCATTGGCTATTAATGAATCTTTTTCATGTTTTTCCAACGCCTGGAACAACCGAACATATAAAAGATAAATAGCATGATTCCGAATTGTGTTGTGACAAGAAAACGTGAACCAAGGCCAGCTTAGGCTATTGAGTTTAGCTGACAAAGAAAGGGGAAGATCAAAGAGAATGAATTGATTCAGATGTAACTTTGCGGGAGACAAAGTTACACGTACTTCGCTTTTGAGTGCTTCCACCACAAGGTAGTTCATGCAAATAGGGAATGTGCATAAAAAAATATCTGTTATCTTACCAGTTTATCCAAAAATATTCAATAGTAAAGTATTGAAGGTAAAAACAGAATAAAATTTGGTTGAAAAACGAACGAGATAAAATGATTTTACGAAAATATGTCTATCTCACTCGCGAAAACACTATTTTATAAGGCAAATACATTTGCCTTATAAAATAGTGTTTTGCATGACATAGACTATGACGTCACTAGTCCATATCGGACTTCTCTTTCTTATTTAAACTTTAAAGTTTCACATCTTCGTCGTTAATTAAGATATTTTAAAAAGTTCTTTCATATTTTTTCACTGTGGTTATTAAGGATTATACTAAGCAAATAAAAATATTACGTGCATACTCCCTGTATGCTATTATTGCTAGCTACCCATTACTGTCAGTCCCTTAAGGGGGAACAGTAGGCACAGTAGCGACGCCAATCATTTTATTCCTAATACTTTACAAATAGAAAGGAATTCAAGAATATAAACAATACAAGCCTTACTAAATAACCTGAAGTATTTTTTGAATCATGTTTATTACTATCGGAATCAGTGAGAATCATGAGAATCTGATTACCGCCAAAAACGGCCGTTTTTGGCGGTTATCACTTTTTCTCTCAATGACTGATTCTCATAATATCAAAACATGATTCCAAAAATACTTCAAGTTATTTACTAAGGCTTGTATTGTTTATATTCTTGAATTTCTTTCTATTTGTAAAGTATTAGGAATAAAATGATTGGCGTCGCTACTGTGCCTACTGTTCCCCCTTAATGCCCGTCACCATACGATCCGATCACATACGAAGTTGATGCTTACCGATATTGCTGCCGTGAAGGCTACAGCAGCATCGGCCGTCTTGCTTACGACAAGTGTTTTGACGTGTTCGACATGTGGCATCAATGATATTACATGTCATACATGTGGCAGGCAATGAACCTAGATGTTGGTCGTTCGAATGGTTTTAGGTACTTATGTAATACATTTTAACCCCTTACCTCGTCTACGCAGGTTTTAACAAAATTGTCGTACTTCGTAAACATTTGGTAGGACCTTGTTCTCTTCATCAACCCGTCTACGTGAAGAGCGGTATATACCACATAAATTGGTGCCAAGTCCATTATGCTATTAAGTGCATTTCTCAGGTACTGTTTAGTACTTTGGTTTTTTAATTCCATCCCCAATACTGTATCTGAAAGAGCAGGAAAATTTTAAACAGATGCTGAAAGTTTATATCTTTGTGTAGTCTTATGTAAATTTAACCACTGTTATCGACCAAAGTTTCACCTGTCAGTCTGTATGTGGAGTATCTAAGTAGCTAGCTGTTCTCTTCTCAATAGGTACAACCCTATTCTTCGATGTAATTTTGTGAGCAGGTTCGAAAATTACAAATTCCGGATTCCTCACAAAAGGAAACTTTTTTGTTAGTTTGTTTTCGAGAAGACGGATTATTTCACTGACATCGTCACGGTAGAATTGCTTAGGTACCTAATTATAGACTTATTATTAGATAGGAAGTCTTGAGTTAGAATCTAGGCGGTGTTTAATTTCGTCAGTTTAACTATAACTTACTGCACGTGGCCTCCACTGTATAATCACTGAAATGCTTCCAGATGGAGAAGGCCCCCTTGCCCGCTAGAGGTCGCAGCTGCTGAACAAATATCTCGCTACTTTCAGCAAACACCGGCTCGAATTTATTCACGTTTTTGTGAGACAATAAAGCAGAAACAATTTTTCTGTGAGGTCGCCATAGAATTACTGAAAAATTGGAACCAAAAATTAAGATATACTTTCCTATCTTCATAAGAAAGGAAATTGAACACTGCCGTGAAAAGGTAGACTGAGCATCAGAACACACGTAACGACTTGAAAATTAATTGTCACTGTAATTGCAAGATGCATCCCACAGACGGAGAGACTAACAGTTATGAACTCGAAATACTTGCCGAAAATTTGTAATACATTAGAATTAAGTAGTTAGATAGAAAACCCTAAAAACGTAAAAGTTCATTAATAGTACCTGGTGTGAACAAAAGCGAGGTACGGGTAAATTCCCTTAGTATTGCTATCAAATCACATTTTTCGAGATGGTTTTTCATGATGTATTCAGCATCCTCCGCATCTGCCAACACTGGAAATTAACAAATAATCATTTTTTAAATCATCGTCCTAACGCGATTTTCTGATGTACCTATAAGATGTATAATATTATGTTTTTGCAGACTTTTACACATAGATATGCACTTAAGTAAGTAATTAGTGTACATTATTCAATTTCTTATATATGGGTAAGAAGCGTATAGAAGTGATGGCCGCTGAAAATTTGAAATATAACATAACAACCCTACATAAATAATATGAATTTAAAGCAACAAATCACACAGTTAAAAAATCTTTTGGATTGGTTGTGTTAAAATTCTGTAGTAGCACCATCGGTGAATTGATCCGAGTAGTTAAAATCCATTTCTTTCAAGAATCCAGAAAACATTGGCCAAACTTGGTCACGACACGACTGGCTGCCATATGACCAGTATGTACTTGTATACATGTATATAATAAGCAAATATAATGGAGCGAAGCTTTGCCGTCTATTCCACGTTTCGAAACTTTGTTGCCGGGGGTAAGGACTGTTGGTGATGATGATTTCACACTCTCTCAGCAAGCTATTCCGGCGGTGATAATAGACAAGATTTCGTCATTTACTGCATCGCATGAGCGTTTAAAACATCTGTCTTCGCACACTGCTTTGGTGATTCTCAGGGGTTCTCTTTCTATGCCTCGTATGACATATGTTATTAGAGCGTGCCCAGCTTGGTTGTGTCCCCGGGAAATTAAATGTTTTGATGATGCATTACGGATGAGTCTTGAGACCATACTCAATGTAAAGCTTGACGAAGCCCAGTGGGTTCAAGCTTCTTTGCCTATTCGACATGGAGGTCTTGGCGTTCGTCGCTTGTCGGAGGTATCAGTGCCGGCTTTTTTAGCGTCCTCACATGGGGTAGTCAATTTAGTTACTAAAATATTAAAAATTAACGGTGACGAATTGGTCTTGCCCCATGTGAATGAAGCTTTATTAGCTTGGTCTTCGAAATGCCCCAATCAATCTCTTCCTGACAGACGCGAACTACAAAAACTCTGGGATGATGCCAGATCAAGAGTTATTTTGAAGGAGTTAGAGAGACAGGCAGATGGTGCTCAATTGGCAAGAATAAAAGCTTCATCTCAACCGGAGTCCGGAGCTTGGCTGCATGCTGTGCCATCGCCATCCATGGGGACGCTCTTGGACAATGATTCTTTGAGAGTTGCTGTGGCGCTAAGATTGGGCTGTGCAGTATGTGAGCCGCATCGCTGCATTTGTGGGGGAGCAGTAGACGCGGATGGACATCATGCTCTTGGGTGTGTACGATGTGCTGGGCGTTTGTCGCGCCATCACGCAATTAATGATATTATACGTCGGGCATTAATATCAGCAAACATTCCTTGTCAATTAGAGCCTTCAGGTCTCTCAAGGACGGATGGCAAAAGACCCGATGGATTGACTTTGATTCCGTGGCAGAGGGGACGGAGTCTGTTGTGGGACGCCACTTGCGTTAGTACTTATGCGGCGTCTTATCTCACTAGCACCATGCGGACACCTGGGGCGGCTGCGCGGGCCGCAGCTACCCAAAAAAGAGCAAAATATTCAATTCTAGCTTCCAATTATGATTTTGTGCCCGTCGCCGTAGAGACAGCTGGCCCATGGTGTCCGGAAGCAAGAGACTTTGTTGGTGAGATAGGACGTCGTTTAAGAGACCGTGGTTATGACAACCGCTCTGGCTGGTACTTGGTTCAAAGGATATCCATTGCAATTCAGAGAGGAAATGCTGCCAGCATAATGGGTACCTTTGAGCCGGGTACTATCCGGGGGGGCATTTTCGAGTGACTTGTTCGTATGTATTTGTCTCTATTTTTTTTTGTACTTTTGAAATAAATTAAACTAAGTATAATAGAGTGAAGAGTCACATTCAGCTACCTTTGATACATTAATTAAAATCCATTCTTCATTATTCTTACAAAGCTGTCAGAATATATAAGGTTTTACTATGTGGCAGCCAGCCGTGACTAGATGTATCAGCGATAGATAATTTGTCTTATAAAAAGGACGTAATATTTAGGGGCACGGGTGCATAATTTGATGATGTGGGAACTTATAATCATCATGCTTTTGAGTCTCCAAAGTGTTTAGCCATGTTGGCGCATAGAATGATTGTCATACAGCGAACCATATTCTTACCTAGCAGTCCGCTTCGGCTTCGCCCGTGGCACATGGCTCTAATGGAACTCAAGGATAAAAGTAGATGGATAGATATCCAATGATGAAAATTTTTTGAATCGGTCCAGTAGTTCCTGAGAATACCACGTTCAAACAAACAAACAAACAAACTCTTCAGCTTTTGTAATGAGGAGGAGTGATAGAAGAGCGCCTTGCGGGAGTGGAATATCCGTTGTAAGGTGTAAGGAATGAAGGGCACAAAATCAGGTGCGACACGGTCTGCAGGCCGATTTCCTAACTCGGTGTACAACGATTTGATTGTTACTTTAGCATCCATTACGGTTTACATACCACAAATAAAAATAGTCATACATACCGAAGCCGTAATGAATATTGAAGTTACCATCAAAACGCTGTACACCGTTGTTGTCAAAAGTTAGCAAATAGGCCTGCTGGTCATCGTTACCACATTGGCCACTATCTTTCTGGGCTGCAGCAGAAGAATGAATAATATGAAAAATTCTAAGACAATTACTCATGTACATATATATATATATATAATATATATATATATATTATCACGTTTTATACCCTGCGGGTAAGACAGCGCCAAGATCATAAAACCCAAAGACCAGGATACGTAAAGATAAGAACTCACTGATGTAGAAACGGTCCAGTATCCAGCCCGCGGAGTGTCCTCCATTGCTGATCGCGTGGTCACCCACACTCAGCAACCTTTGTAAGATTTCTGGAACAGGTTTTATTTTAGCTTTGATATTTAATGAACACAAAACTTAGTTTTAACGAACAAAATGGGTGTCTTATGAGGGCTCGTGATATTATCAAAGGATAGAGAACTCTGTACATGAATTGAAATTATTGACAGAGTGAGCGCAAAGCTTTCTGCTTTGGTCTCTGCTTCAAAATGGCTTTACTACCTATGTTCTTGTCTACAGGTGATTCTGACCTGGAAATATTTTAATGTCGGAATCCGAATCCTTATGTGAAAATTCTTTAATTCGAATAATCAAAAGGTGAAAAACAAATGGCTTTTCTGTAAAATTTACCACAAAAATGCTTAATTGTGTGATAGTTTAGGGCTCCCTCAGCTTGCCATTCTTAAACTATAATATTAATTAATTAAAGTATTGACATTCCCAATAACGCTCCCTTCTAAAGTATGACCAGCGGTGGCCTAAAGGCGTAGCTTCTCGCAAAGCGATCTAAATAATGGAGTGTCCCAATTGTTAAAAATAACGATTTTCTGGTCTACTTCTAGATCTTAGACTTAGACTACTAGATCCTTTTGAGGCCAGTGTCCAGGACAATCTGCGTTTGCGAGGCCCTATTAGTGATAGCTCGTTAGGATCCCCTATTCCCTGAGCCCCTGCCTACGCGGCTGGCACACGAAATGAGAGTTCCCAGCCTCGCCACTCCCTAAGGGTACGCGCACATTATGCCGGGCCGCATGCGCATCAATCCGCTGAAGCGCATGTGTTTATTTTGTATGAAAATACACAAGAACACTTCAGCGGATTGAAGCGGATGCGGATTTTTGCGGATGAGGATTTTTGCGATGCGGCCCGGCATACCTAATGTGCGCGTACCGTACTGTACACTGTACCTTAAGGCCGATACTTATTATGACATCACAATAAGTCTAGGACCGTGGAGTACAGTAAAAGGTTACTCACTTTCTCTACTTCCTATGAGGTATGCATGACCCAGGATTGGTAGAGCAGGATACTTAGACCCCACCTTCCAGTATGTGATCAAATACCGCCATTTACTCCAAACCCACCAACATGCGAAAACCGAGCACCATATAATCCACATGACTATTCTCAAAATAAATATTTATTATTCAGTGGAAATACGTCCAAATCTGTTTTACTCTTTTTGGAATGGAAAGGATCTTTACTACGTTATTATCTATATTTACAGGTATATACCGACTGATATTATGTAAAATATTAATGAAAATGATAATTCTAACCTTACAGAACCCTTTTCTGGTGATATAGTACAAGAAAATTAACCTAATGAGCTTAACATAAGGTCCAAAACCGATGAATATATGGTCTGTATGTATTCAAATTTCTTAATAGATTATGCAAGCCTTGTCTCACGTCATCAAGTCATCAATCAATAAATATTATTGAACAGTCAAGAGATCGTCGTACCAACGCAATTTTTGTTGTTTAAAGCCCCGTATCCACTAGGCAACATTTAGCGCAACACGTGACTTTCAACATGTTCAGCAACGTTGCACAACAGCGCTCGACGTTGCCGGCTGGTGCGCAACATGACGCGCGGCTTGTTGTTTGTTTCCCTGCAACATGCAGTTGAGCACACAGAGTACTTTGTATTTGGTTGACCATCAGATGTTGTCGAGTGGAGACGTGACGTAGCCGCTGATATCAACACTAGTTCCTCTGGCGACATGTTGCCGACGACTGGTCATGCATGGACAGACAACATGCTACACAAAGTTCTGCGTTGCCTCTCAACAATGAAGAGCAACATGTTGTGCGACATGACGCGCACCAATTGTTGCCTAGTGAATAGGAGGCTTAAGATAGTGTTTGAAGATTATTATTATACTGGTTACTTTGAACATAAATATCCAATTTCTTACGAAAAGTAAGTAGGTATTACAGAAGTTTAACTATTAACTTAATTGACTGTGTTAAAAAATATTATAAGCACGATCAGCAGTATCGTTCCGCTACTTAAGACCAATGTCTGGTCGCCACATATAAAACTTCATATCTGCAAAGATAATAAACAACATATGATAGTTAAAGTAGTCTCAAAGAGGCCGAGCAGACCAGTGTCCCCTGACAGCACCCGTTCACGTGTTGACGTGTGGATCAGCCATCGCTGAGCTCAACCATATTTGAGGGAACCCGACACACAACGCCGCCACCAGGTTGAACATTTTTAGTGAGCATGACTAACTCTAACTCTTAAGACAATGTCAAACATTGTCATTGAGAGTGTAGGCCAAATCCTTTGACTGCTCTGGCTTGCGGGATTTCATCATCATCATCATCATCATCAGGTCTTTTTTTAGTCTCCACTGCTGGAGCACGACCCTCTCTGCAATACTAGAGCCATATATTAGCTACAGCAGTCAGAGGATTTGGCCTACACTCTCCACGCTGGCCAGACGGGTTGAAGAGGCCTTTATTATGTTTATAAGCTTTGTTTAGCTTGTGTTTCTTAGGTCGCCTTCTACGATATCCACACGGCAATTACTTGCGGGATTTACGGGACTTCAATGATCATTCTGCATCCTCCACCCACAATCGATAGGCAGAGGCAATCCTTGCATGGCTGTGTCAGCAGTATGCCATCAGAGTTTGGATTTGCCCGTCGCAGATGGAGCACTATCTCCAGTGTAGGACATGGCTTGAGTTGGACAGTTTTTATCAACATACATTTAAACAATGCGAAGAAGTGGACACAGGTTGTTTCTTAATAAAATATATTGCAATTTGGATTCATTGTGTGCAATTTAGCTGTGATAGTTTCTAAATAAAGAGTACCCTAAAACACATACCTTTAGCTCGCTTCGCTCGCTCTGATAATCCTGCTAATACTAAAACTGGTTTAATAGCCTTTGTGCGTGTTTGTGCTAATGCATAAGATTTTACTTCGTAGTTCCATCAAAACAAAACCTGCCCAGTCGTTCATGGGCGCAGGAGTAACGTACAGTCGGGAGCAGATAATTAAACCTGACCCCTACAACTAAAAGTCTGTTTGTAGGGGTCAGGTATATCTGCCCCCGACTGTACATCATCAAAATACTTTACTCCAAATACAAATTACAACTAGCTGCGAACTGAGGATTGTCAAGTGTTAAAAAGGTTAGGTGGTAAATAAGTGTAAATAATAAATAAGGGCAATAAAACCGTATAGTAATTTTATTTATTTACTTAAATAGTTTATGAGCAAGGTCTACAGCTCACAGGTGAACTAGAATTAGTAGGAAGAAGCATAGTAAGAAGTAGAATTTTCAACCAGTATATGGATGTATTATTTTTATTCAATGTCTTTCCGCGTCTCTATCCGCACTTGGAAGTCGTCTATCGCCTTCACAGTGATGCCGAAGAGCAACCGCAGCGGCGCGTCGCCGGCGACAGCGGGCAGCAGGCGGTACTGTCGCAGCAACGTCGCCAGCGCTGTCTTCATGGACATCATCGCGTACTGACTACCTGTGAACATCGTATTTATAGTTTTATTATTATGTGATTATTTTCTATTTAAAAATGAAGGATTCAATGATATTGCTATCATTACATCAATTGGAAGTAATGAAAGTGGGTTCCAGAGCCTAGCGGCTAGAAATGCAAACTACTTGGAGTCAGTTTGCGATAAATGAATGCTGCATGATGCACTGATTGTTAGATTTTCGATTCTATAACTCCCCAAACCTATAAACCCATAAAACGACATTTATGTCCATTGTTCACGAATAATCACGTTCGCCATCTTGAATTCTAAAAATGCCGGACCACCTTACCCGGACAACCTCTCGGTCCGTAGCTGAACGCGAAAAACTTGGCTTGTTCCGGATCGCTGCCGAGGAACCGCTCCGGCCGGAACTGGTCGGCATCAGCGCCCCAGTACTTGGGGTTCCTGTTAAGCGCGTACAGACTGACCCCGAAGCTTGTTCCCTTGGGCACCGCCAGACCTGATGCTGAAACAATATACAATCCCTACATCTCTATCTCTACGTATTATAAAACAAAGTCCTTCGCCGCGTCTGTCTGTTCGCGATAGACTCAAGAATCACTGCACGGATTTGCATGTAGTTTTCACCAATAGATAGAGTGATTCATGAGGAAAGTTTATAAGTATAACACATGCCCGGGCGTAGCCGGGAAGGTCTGCTAGTTGTTTATAAAACCCTGTCCGATCCTTGAAAAGGGCGAATCAGCTTGTCAATGTGACACCTTTTTTTATGGGATTAGTCCCACAGAAAATTCGAAAAAAAAAATTCGAACTGTATTAAAATATTATTAATATATTGCTAGATATGATTAATTTGAAAAATTATAGAAATCCCAAGTAAAAGAAAGTCTTATCGATTCGTCTCGCATCACCCGCAATCTAATTCACTCATCCAAATATTTTCCACTTACTGAAAGACTAAAAAGAATTTTACCTAAAAAAAAGATTTATGACTAAATATGGTTAGCATGTTCTATGGACCCTTTAAGAGTCCCACGTAAAGCCGAGTAGAAGTTTTCAATACGAAACTTCTACTCGCTGTAATTTTGTAAAGGTATTGTTTTTAAAATTGAAATCTGATTATAAACATCAATACTCGTATGCCTTATCCGCTTATACGAAATTTGGTTGAGATAAAACTAAAACCAAACTACGTTTGTATGGGATTTCGGCTTTACGTGGGACTCTTAATATTACATTAAATAAGGTATTGTGTGACACGACACTTACGTAAAGTGGTATCTACCAGCACCTTCCTGGTGATGTGGGGTATTGAAGGGAACAGCCGCATGGTTTCCTTGATCGTCGCCTCCATGTACCTCAGGCGAGGGAGGTCTTCCAGCGTCACAGGCCGGTCCGAGTCACCTAACACGTCCTTTAACCTGAAGACCAATCATAATATAAATAGGTACTTACCTAGTAAAATTTTATGGTAGTAACATTTGGTAACGAAATTTTAAAAGAACTAAAAATAGTGTATCGAAAATACTACTAAGTGTTTAAGGGTACGCTAGTCAAGTGTTTCGCCATACAAATTCTGTAGGGTGATGACTCCGTTGTTCGGTATCGTCTGTTTAAAGTTTTAAACTCTATCGATTTGTCTTGTCGTTATCTATGCTTGTATGGAATCGTAATTGTAAAATTATAAGTACTTTAAAAGTTATGAGTATCAAAACATTCCGTTTTAACACGTAATTTTAACGCAACTTTGGGCACAATTAAATACCGGAAGGAGTATAAAATCTCTAAAACAAAATTCATACAAGCATAGTTTGGTTATTAAAAAATATAAATAACTTTCTAAAAATATTCAGCTGTTTAATCACAAGAACACTTCTCCCAAACGCATGCTCGCGAAGTTTTAGACGACGAAGAATTAGATTTTCAACAATATTTGTGTTTGCACACACTAGACTGTTGTTCCGATGTGCTTATAAATCGGTGTAAATAGTTCCGCACTGTTCAAAACCGAGTCTATCCCTTTCTCAGCGAAATAGCACGCAAATTAGCCACGTGCGCCGACGAGTTCGAGTTCCGGACTAGCGCATCCTTAAGTGCTGCTAATACAAAGTTAATTAAGTTTTACGATATTTCAATTTTTTTATTGCATTTCATATTGTACATTACATCAGTTCTTACTTAGATTGTTGACACTTAAATTGAAGATAAGTTCCGCTTCCAAAACGTATACAGAAGAAGCGGTAACAACCTGCATTGCAATTTTCGACAAAGACTTTTTCTTTCTCTTTCTTTCTTCTGACTCCCTTCTTCTTGAAGGGAGTGAGGGAATCATGTAATTCATGTTCACGTACTCTTGGTAGATCTTCTCCTGTACGTCTGGTTTCCGCGCCAGCACCACGGCTATCATTGAAGATGTCATAGCGGTGGTGTCGGAAGACGCTATCAGCAGCCCCATGGTCTCGTCATGCAGCATGGAGCGGTCTATTCCTCGCTGCGACTTCAGCCGCATAAACAAGGGAGAAGACTTGAATCCTGTTCTTCATCTGTTATAAAGATACGAAAATAATTCTTACAATTAAATTATATCATAGGAAGGTACAGTCCGAACCATCTTTAAGGCGGCACGGAATATCGCGCGAGGCAATGCGCAGTACACAATATTAGGTTCAGCGAGGCGCGAACTGCCTCCGTGGTCCAATGGTTAAGGCGTTTGCCTTGTTGACCCGGGGGTCGTGGGTTCGATTCCCACGGG
This sequence comes from Rhodophaea formosa, assembly GCA_963082605.1. Lineage (NCBI taxonomy): Eukaryota > Metazoa > Arthropoda > Insecta > Lepidoptera > Pyralidae > Rhodophaea > Rhodophaea formosa. The sequence continues at coordinate 23,170,143 of OY720208.1, forward strand.
AAGCATACTTTGTTAAGTTGTTTCCAGTTTGGTAAGGACATTGCAGGCATGAATCACCTGATTGTCTGATAAGAAAGATGATTCCGTGCTTCGGAAGGCACGTTAAGCCGGTGGTCCCGGCTGCCATCTGGTAGTCGTTAAAGGAACCACGTCAGAGGCCGAGAGGCGGTTCCGCAGAACTCTGACACCAGGGTGTGCATGGTCGACTGACCGTGTCACCTACACGAAATGATGAGCGAGGCGCGCGCGGGGGGGCGGGGCACCTACTGCACAGCTCGCATATATAATATCCGAGCTAACTAACGTGCTGTCAGATTTATATAAGAAAATAGAGTCATCATATGTATACACCTACTTGGTAGCTGTTCGAAATATTTCGTTTGTGGTAATGGTTTCATAATAAAAGTTGCTATAAATTAAGCGGACTACAATACAGCATAATAGTAATGAAAGATTTTCATACTTTTAAAAATGGTCCTATTCACCCAACTTTAAAGAAGCTTTAACATCACTTAACGAATCTAAATCAAATAAAAAGTGTTCTTTACGGTGTTTTTAGATAGAAATTAGTATAATTGGACTACCAAATTATCAAAATAGTGTTAGACTGACTGGGTCATAGTGAATGACAAATCCTTTTGGAAAGTAAGAGGACGTAATGTAAGCTGTGTCACAAACTTTGTTCCAATGGAAAAAAAAACATGTTTTAAAGTTTTGACCTAGTTTTTAGCAAATAATAAATTCTTACGCATAATGCTTCTTGAAATTAGACGCTTTTAGGTATATTAATTTTACTGAATTTACAGATTTACATTTCTAGGAACTGAATGTAGCTGTGCCCCCATCGCTTACCTAACTGTTGATTGACCTGCTTTGCTTGTTCCTAAAAGCTTATATTTCAATTACATCAACATAAGATACCTAACAAGTTTAGTCTAGTTGTGCTGTGGTTGTGGTAGAGCCACGCTACCGGCGAAAATCACTTCTGCTAGTAGCATGGATGGGCTGGCTTATCCGGGAAGTACCACACTCTCAAAGAAAATCGACATTAGCTTAGCTTTACAGCTTCTATGCTTCGGTCGGTGAGTGAGAGAGCCGGAGTCCCATCCCCTCTGGGAAGGGAAAAATAAAATGCCGGCAACGCTCTTGCCACACCCCCGATGTTGCACTTGTGGGTATGAGCAGCGGTGATCACTTTCCATCAGGTGACCCACTTGCTCGATTCTCGTCCTATGACATAAAACAAATACCAAAACACTTAACATTATCGTAGTCTGTGCCATGTGATGGTGGTTGCGTAGGTGGAATCAGAATTAAAATAGTTACAGATCTTAGATTTCCTAATTCGTGTGCATTTTCCCAGCGGAAAAGTGTTGAATAATAAATGTTGAATATACTAGATCGTTAGTTCAAAGCTGCCTTCGAATGTTTATCGATGAATGAAATTCGTGTATTCAGTAATTTTTGAGAAATACGTCAAAAACATATTACGCCAGAGAAACGTTTCCCTGGCGGAATTTTGTCAGGGATCCAAAATTTAATTAGTAGAGCAATTAGTTAATCATAAGAGAGAAATGTTTATGCATAAATGGAATTTGTGTGTCATAGGCCTCCGAAGTTATTCAAAATGCCGCTGGGGAAATGTTCGGCCTTTTGCTGGATCTCATAAACGGTTTGGAATACGGTCTTGGATTTTTTTACACACATTGCTATTAATTTGTTTATAACGCCTATAAAAACAGAATCCAAAAAAACACAGCCACTTATGATTAAAAAAAATATACATAAAAGTAGGTATTTTGGTTCTAGTAGCTGAACTAAAGGACCTAATGGAAAGTTTTAAACGTCTATTTATATATTAGAACTGCCTCCAACATCTGGGAAAGTATGTTTGTAATAGAGTAAGTATGAAAAAAGATACAACAAAAATAATGTCTCGCGGACATCATGATTTTGAATCCGTCTATTGTAGGAGTTTTATATTATGTGGCAAGTTGTAACTAATTTCAATGGTTTGTTTATTTATTCATCCATACGCATTCTAATAATTAGCTTGATCCAATTAGTAAAAAAAGAAAAATCGTTAAAAAACCAGTGGCACTTAGAACTTAGTTATAAACCGACCAATTTCGGATGGCTATGAAAAAGCGACCGCTCAGTACAAGTATCTTACTTCTGAAATTTGCAATATTACTGACGTTATTTGGTACAGACGCATACTCAATACATAAGCGTTTAGTTAAAATAGATGCTTAAATACATATTGCTTATTATTTAGATTTACTCTTTTAAAATAAGTATTTAGTAAATAAGTATTCGTGCGTATAGGGTAAAACAGTACTCTATTACTAAGACTCCACTGTCTTTCCATCCGTTTGCCTGTTTTTCACCAGGCTGTTTTTTATGAACCGTTATAACTAGGCTGTTGAAATCTTCACAGATGATGTAGGCACCTATATCTGTTGCCGCAAACAACATTTACTAACAAGTAATTTAATTAAAAAATTTAAACAACCCGCCTGACCATTAGCAATACCTATTTACGTCTGGGAATTTTACGGAGAAACATTTTGAAATACTGGACTGGAGATTCGGCTCTCTGTTTGGGTTCACAAGATGGTAAATTTTGCTGATATAAAAGGGGTTTAAAATTTTCTGTAACAAACCAAGATATTTTGCCAAACTAATATTTGCGTTTTTTCTATGCTCGTCTTTGAGCAAAAAATAAACTTAGGATGTACCAGCTGCTTGCTTCTCTTCCCGCGCAGATCGTAAAAACTGATCGCCGAAATGGGCGTCAGGAATCATGTCAAATTAGCGATGCGCCTAGCAAGTCATCACTATTTTGATTTCGTTCCCATCTACGAGTACAAGCCCATCAACGTGCTAAACGTGGTCTTAAGGTTTTACAGATCTGGGCTCTATCTACAGTAAATCATCACTGGTAACACCATATTAGACGAAGATTTTTGCATCAGTGCCCAAAGTCAAAAGTCCTCGGCGCCAATATGTATTTTGGACGAGAAGACACTGTGAAGCTTCCAGAAAGCTGCCCAGCAAAGTCAGATTCACTGAAAAACCTTGTCCTTGGGCTGGAGCCTCCTACCTATATCAATTGACCCTGTTAGCAACAGACTGTAGTTGGAGTAGAAAAACGGTACTCGAGCTTGCTGAATACATGTTTATTTACGTTTAAGTAAATGTACTGCTCTGCAGGTTCAAGGGTTTAGTTTCCAACAATCACTGGAGAAGGCGCAACATGAATATTCGACATAATTTTTGTCTTATCCATGATCTTTCTTCTTGAGAAACTTCATTGAGGTCATTGAGCATGGTCCTGAAATGACTCCGCCGGTTTCGCCGAGAAATGATGTCTCCCTTCGATATAGCGATGGTCAATACGGCATCACTGCAGAGACCGAAGTACGAGTACGGTCTATGTTTCAATTGAATCGAAGGCTTTCTCATAGTCCACAGACGCTAAGTATAGTTGGTCTACTGTATAACCTGCCGCTGCGTAGTGATGTGATCTATGGGACTAATAGCATTTTAAACCGATCCATCTCAAATATCTGAAAAGTTAAGAATATTTCTTTCTTTCGGAATCAACTTGTTATCCCTTTTGTCACGCTTAGAACATTGTTGTTTATATGTCTTCACTTTGCATGTTTATTGCGCCTTATACTATGATGTATTCTGTGGTTGCAGCGCTGTGGTATGCAACACTAGCGCAACCCAGCAGTTATTCTTTTAATTCTAAGTCATATTAAATTTAAAGAAATCTATCATGTACATTACTAGTGAATTACTGGTAGTATTTTGGTTCATTATATTCATTTGATAAATTGAGAGGAACACCGGCTAACGCCAAAAATTACAACTATTAGAGTTCTTTTTGTACACACACAACACGATGTAGCTAGCTCCAAGTGAGCTTTTGCCACTTCACCGGACCTTTGCGGTGAGGACAGAGTGCCCTCAACCTGTAAGGCGAACATCACCGAAGGGCTCCACGAGGGCCGGACCTCGGTTTTGGGCGTTGCATGTGCACGCAAAGCTTAGAGATAAGCTAACTTTTTTACGCCTGATAGGCCGCGATTTGCTTTCAGTAACGAAGTAGTTCCGTCATTCGTAAGTACTTGTGGCTACCGGTGGCGCGGTGAATGAAACGATTAAACAAATGAGATATTACGTCGTAGGTCATGATCGGGCGGACGCAAAGCTTATAGAGAGTCAACTTATTCCTAAGTGACATCCTAGCATTGCCAAATTGAAAGCGGCATGGTTTCAGACTTTGTAGATTTGGGGACCGAAAGTCATGAGACTATCGAGTACAACACCAAGGTATTTAGCCTTTTAAGCCCAGGGAATGGACTTGTCATACAGCTAGAGTAATCCTAGTGGGGGTTCAAATTAATCTGGATGCGCTACCTCCTAAACCACAAGCCTAGTGAGTCGAAGGCAGATTGGAGACGTTTCACAATGACTGATTTCATGTGGTGAGACGTATTAGAGAGCTGTATCTTCAGCGAATAGAGCCAACTCTACGTTAGGGGTCTTAGGTATCATCATCAGGTCTTTCTAGTCTCCATTGCAGGAGCACGACCCTCTTTGTACTACCAGAGCCATATACTAGCCTGAGCAGTCAGAGGATTTGGCCTACACTTTCCACGCTGGCCAGACGGGTTGGAGAGGTATCTTTGATGTTAATAAGCTTTGTTTAGCTTGTGTTTCCTTAGTCGCCTTTTACGACATCCACGGTATGATTTGGCCACTCCAAGTCTACTCCTATTCTACTCTGCCGGGAACTACACGGCTAGTCGTAGCGTCGTAGTGTCGGCTGTCTTAGGGATATCGTATGTGTAAAGCAAACTCAGGCGGAGCGAAAGAACAGCGTCTTAAAGAACGCGAGGTCAAATGGGACGGGGTCTTGGAGACATCCTTCAACTCTGTAGTGGAAGGTCCTATCCGACAAGAAGTCTCGAATGATAAACGCGAGACTGTTGGGAAGGCCCAAGTTGCCAGCTTGGAAATTAAGCCAAAATGTCAGAATTTGTCAAAAAAATTCGCTATACTGAAGAAGAGGGCTCCCGTGGGACGATTCCTGGTTCGGAATCTGAAGATATGCTCCGTAAGGCGGTGTTTTGATAGATATGCTCCGTAATTGATGGTGACACGCATGTTTGGCTTGGAATCCAAACTGTGTTCGTCGGAGATGAGACTTTTGGACTTTACATAGTCCTTAAATAAATAATAATAAATATAAATTTATACAAATATACAAACAACTAGCTATTTCTATGTGTGACTGTGGAGTATGTGTAGTTTGATTCAAAGTGTCTCTAAGTAGTAATGTACTGTGCTGTAATAGCTAGCTGCCTGTACAGAAAATTATTAATAGAGGGATATGTTACTTACAAACAACCCTAACACCTAATACCCTTACCACCTAACACCCTTACCACCTAACACCCTAGCCCTAACCATAAGTTAAAAATATATACGTATATAGATAAATCAAGGAAGTCTAATACCGTGAGACCTAAGATATTAGACGGATAGGCGGAAGGATCAAGGGTGTGGCGTACGAGGTGCAATGTACGCCAGACAGTAGATTTTCTTACTACCAGTCAAGCAGACTCACAAGACTGATCAGTAAACTGACGGCTAAGGGTGTCTTGGCCGTAGTAGGAGGTTGGTGGTGGATCGGTCGATCCCAGACAATAATACTAGTCGATTGTCCGAACCAAAGAGAATTTATTAAAGTAAACATTATCTATTTATACAAAAATTAGTTACAAGGTGTGTGTATTGATCACATTTAAAACAATATTTGACTGCGTCAAAATTAGTTTGCGTTGCGTTCTTCGTGCTTGCATATTTTTGGGTAAATGTCCTGGAGGTCACATGTTCACGTGAACACACAGATTGAGCTGGCCCCAAAGTAAGTTCAAGACTAGTGTTATGGGATACTAACTCAACAACAGTATATTTAATAGTAGATACTTATATAGATAAACATCCAAGACCCAGGTCAATCAGAAAAAGATAATTTTTCATCTTGACCTCTCCAGAGATCGAACCCAGGACCAGCGACACGGGTGGTCCCGGGTTCGATATCGGCCGATCAGCCAGCGTGTTGACCGCTCTGCCACGGAGCTCGTTTCTTGAGTGTTTTGAGGTGGATCCGCTCACAGATTTTCCCCAAAGAACTCTTTAAGCTAATACGATGTGGGATTTTTATGTCTTTGCCTGGCTTTGGGATGCTGATCACAAGTGCTTCCTTCCAGCCGCCTGGAAAGGTGCAATTTACAAAATACGCATAGGAAATGCTCAAAAGTAGAAGGGGGAGGGTCTGTGGAAGGCTATTTCGGGGTGTGAAATTGCGAAATCTGGCAAGTTCTTCCCTACGCTTGTTATCAAAAGCAAAAAAAACAACAATAGCGCGTTTTAAAATTGCTCCAGCGCCATCTAGTTCTCGTTACAGGAACTTAGTATTTACTCCTGCAAAATTGTTCATTTAAAGCCGAAAATATATATTTTTAACTGACGTTACATGGTTCACACCTCTCCTGGGAAGGCCACAAATCTAAAGAGACTTCGTATTTCAAAATTGGTCAAGGCATTATGGCTACAGGAAGGGTCAACTTTTTGCCAGTTTTTGCCAGTTAACGTCCGCTGTATATTTGTTTTTTTGACGTCACATAGCCTATGACACTCCGGGGAAGAATCCGAATCTACTGACACCTCACACCACAAAATCCGTCCAGCCGTTTAGGCTGCAGGATGCAACAATGGAACAGACATATTTACATACATACATACATACATAGATATATACATACATACATACATAGGCTCGAAAAACATTACCCTCCTTCTGGGTGGGTCAGTCGGGTAAAAACGGAATAACGTTATTATTTAAGGAAGGGCTCCAATGCCAGAAACCTGATTTTTGTCGCTTTTTTGCCTGATATTTTATAATAATGGTACGGAACACATCGTACGCGAGTACAACTAGCTCTTTGCCGGTTTCTATCATTCGTAAGCATTCTAGTTTGTATATAAGTTCTTATGGTACCTATTTTGTATATTTCTATTATTACTGATACCGAGCAACCGGTAAACGTGTAAAATATTACTGAGCTGTAAAAAAAAATTTTTACCAGAAGGTTATTTCTGTATGGTAGACAAATCCTGCATTTATCATCTAAGTACTTATAAAAGAATATATTAACCGTCTAACAGACCTTAGCTTTTCATATTAGCAAATTTCCCGGGACTTTGTGCTCGTATTTTATGGCCTATGTGACCCGCAGCTAAATGAGCTTTATATAAGTGAAAGAACTTTGAAAATCGGTCCAGTTTTAAAGTCAATTGTATGCATACATAAAAACAATCAAATCTTTTCTCTTTATAGTATTATAGTATACATAACAGATTGACGTTTTAAATTTGTATCATTATTGAAAGTTAAAGTGAGGTATATACAGTCTCCCATCTACTCAGAAATAACACAAATAACTACAAACCATTTATAGAATAATACTGTAAATAAGACTTGTGTCTGCGCCTGTACCTCATTTATAGTGGTATTACATAGTAATGTTTGGAATGACAGCAATTTATATGAAATGGTCGCTTTTTCATAGCCATCCGAAATTGGTCGGTTTATAACCAAGATTTAAGTGTCACTGGTTTTTTTACGATATTACTTTTATTACTAATTAGATTAAGCTAATTATGAGAATGCGTATAGATGAATAAATAAACAAACCATTGAAATTAGTTACAACTTGCCACATAATATAAAACTCCTACAATAGACGGATTCAAAATCATGATGTCCGCGAGACATTATTTTTGTTGTATCTTTTTTCATACTTACTCTATTACAAACATACTTTCCCAGATGTTGGAGGCAGTTCTAATATATAAATAGACGTTTAAAACTTTCCATTAGGTCCTTTAGTTCAGCTACTAGAACCAAAATACCTACTTTTATGTATATTTTTTTTAATCATAAGTGGCTGTGTTTTTTTGGATTCTGTTTTTATAGGCGTTATAAACAAATTAATAGCAATGTGTGTAAAAAAATCCAAGACCGTATTCCAAACCGTTTATGAGATCCAGCAAAAGGCCGAACATTTCCCCAGCGGCATTTTGAATAACTTCGGAGGCCTATGACACACAAATTCCATTTATGCATAAACATTTCTCTCTTATGATTAACTAATTGCTCTACTAATTAAATTTTGGATCCCTGACAAAATTCCGCCAGGGAAACGTTTCTCTGGCGTAATATGTATTTGACGAATTTCTCAAAAATTACTGAATACACGAATTTCATTCATCGATAAACATTCGAAGGCAACTTTGAACTAACGATCTAGTATATTCAACATTTATTATTCAATACTTTTCCGCTGGGGAAATGCACACGTAATTAATAGCATGATTCCGCCATGAGTTGAATTATGAAAACGTGTACAAAAACTGCTTTGACTATGAAATTTAGCTGATACAGAAAAAGGGGAAGTTCAAAGTAGATAATCAATTGATTCAGGTGTTACTTAGCGGAACGGAACAAAGTTACTGCACTTCGATTTATATACTTTAAGTGTTTCCGCCACCACTTATTTCACGCAATTTAAGTATTTTACATGAGACATCTTCCAAAGATTTCCGGAACTCAAGTTGAAAAATGTTTACCTCTTACCTCTTCAACGCAGGTTTTAACAACATTGTCGTATTTCGTAAACACTTCGTAGAACCTCGTTCTCCTCATCAACCCGTCTAGGTGGAGTAGGGTCCATACCACAAATCCAGCTGCCGCGTCCATTATGCCATTAAGTGCACTTCTCAGCTGCTTTTTAGTCCATTGATCTTTTAATTCTATTCCCAATACTGTATCTGAAAGATTAGGAAAATGTCACAGAACTGGCGACCGGAATCAGATGCTATGAGTTTCTATATAGTGTGTGTTTAACCAACATTAGTAAATTTAATCTTTGTCCTCGACTAAAGTTTCACCCGTCTGTACGTGGAGATTTGTGCGTTAGTTTTTGCTATGTAATGTCTTTATTTTCAGCATTAGAGAAAGATGTTCTGTTCATATGTACTGGTTGCGTCGCTTTAAGCTCATTGACCAAGCAAGCGCGAAGCGTCTCTGTTTCAGCTCGGGAAAAGTTCTTGGGTAGGTATGTCTGTCCAGCTGTTCTCTTCTCTCACTTCCTCAGTTGAATATCGTTTTTTGTAAGGGTTTTCGAAAATTAAATTTAGCCACTAAGGTAAATGACACTTTACGGTTACTGACCTTTGTACGGTTATGATCTTTATGATATTTAAAAAAAAATTATCTTATGTCGTCGAGAAAACGGTTAATTTGCCTGACATCGCCATCGGCAGAAGAGCTTAGGTGATTAAAGACAGTTATTATTAGAAAGGAGTCATGAGTTAGAATCTAGTTTAATTTCGTCAGTTTAACTATAACTACAACTTACTGCACGTGGCCTCCACTGTATAATCACTGAAATGCTTCGAGATGGAGAAGGGCCCTTTGTCCGCTAGAGGTCGCAGCTGCTGAACAAATATCTCGCTACTTTTGGCAAACACCGGCTCGAATTTATTCACATTCTTGTGAGACAATAGAGAAGATACGATTTTTCTGTGAGGTCGCCATTAAATAACTGAAATTATAACAAAAAAATAAGTAAATGCTTTCAATCTTTATTCTAAAGGAATTTGAGCACTATTTTTTAACGGTAGACCAAAAGGAACACTTATCAACTCGAAAATAGGTCCCATATCGCCTTATTGCCTCTCGTTTCACCCTCAACCAAAAATTCTTGTCGACGTTATACCTATTGATGACAGAAAAACGACATCGTCATTTATTCAAAAACTGGTATAATTTTCGAGTTCAGCGCCCAAAAATACCGATAAAAAGACACCCATGTCAATTTATCGTGAAAAATGTTGTCCGCCACCTTAAATTTCAAATTGACATTATTATCAAGATCTACACCCGAAAAAATCGTACAAAACTATATCAATGTTGATTCATTGTGGAAAGTCATGTTCACCATCTCGGGTCCCAAAAATTATGTCGTTTTCGTGATCTACATCCTAAAACTTGTACACTAGTTTTTCCTGAAATCGGGTTCGGCCGGTGACAGCGGACAGACAATCAAGCAACCAACGAGGGACCAAAAATCAATTGTTTTAGTGAACTGTTTTCCGTAAGTTGACGTATTATATTAAGTTGCCTGCAACGTCCTAACCAAACTGGAAACAACTTTACTAAGTATGCTTCCCGTGGGAGTCGAACCCACGACCCCCGGGTCAACAAGGCCCTAACCACTGGACCGCGGAGGTTGTATCCCCATACGAAACTGCTAATAAGCTGAAATATTTACCTATTATGAGAAGTCAAATTTTTCGTTTCATATTTCGACTTATGTTTCTCGGTGAAAGTTGTTCAGAATGATCAGTTATATGTACTTTCCAGAATATGAAACGGTTAAAAATGTAGACGGTGTATATATGTATAATAATGATAAGATGCAACCTGATGCATCCCACAAACTGACATATAGAAACTGAAATTTCTTGCCCAAAGTCCATAATACATTACAATTAAATAGGAAACCCTGCTCTGAAAAAAAATAAGATGATTTATAGTACCTGGTGTGAACAAAAGCGAGGTGCGGGTAAATTCCCTTAATATTGCTATCAAATCACATTTTTCGAGATGGTTTTTCAGGATGTACTCAGCATCCTCCGCATTTGCCAACACTGGAAATTAAAATTATACATAATTTAGACGACCATCGTCTAAATGTCATAAATACCATCAGAAATGCACATGAGCAACTCCCGTAGCTGCTAATATATGCTGCTATATATGGGATATCATCAGCACACATGAGCAGCCACGAGGGTTGCAAATGTGCGCTGAATATTCGCACGTGCGGATGCCGCCAAGGGGAGATTGGTGCGTGTGAGCGACGCGCAAAAGAAGCGCGTGAGAAACTCCTGCATTCGCGACAGTCTCCGTGCCCGTGACATAGCGGACAAGTTACAGGAGATCCACCACTTACACCTGACTATAAAAAGCATTTTCAGATTACATGTTTATCTTCCAAATAAATTCGTACTATCCTTTATACGTTTAAACACATTTTGATTAGTCTAGTTAACAAGAAGTGGACCTGCTTTCATCTATTCATGAACTTTTACAACTGAGCCAGCCAGAGCTATTGCTAGAGCGTCAGAGACATCTATTCTACTAGAAATATAATACCAATGATAAGATATAAGGTTTTATATGTGGCAGCCAGCCACCAAATGACCAAATGGACCAGTGCTTTTGGAAACCGTCACAATAGCTTTCTAATCGCATACATTGGAACTGACTGCAGCAACATCGGCCATCATGCTCGTGATACGTGTTTCGACTCTACACAAGATATCCTCAGGCAATGGACCTAGGATATATACAATGTGTTAAGTATTGAGCCAAATTCACGTTCTCAACATGAACACGAAAAACTTTTGTCTTGTGAACAAGCCTGAAATCGAGAAAAAAATGTCAGCTGCTCCATACATTTTGGATCAGTAGGTATTCAACACCTAGGTACTATAGTTATTAGTTTTTCTCGATTTCATACTTGGTCACAGAATTAATAATAGTACCTTGGTCAGGGAACAAAAGTTGGTCGTTTCATGTCGAGAACGTGAATTTAAATAATAGCTAGTTCAAAACCAAACACGTAACGTACGAATGACACAAAAACCCTTTTTTTCGCGAAAAGCCATGCGGGGTAGATAGACCGACGTCATAAAACCCAAAAGCCACGTTTAGCGTGTTAGTGACACCAAAGACAATATAATACTAACGTGTGACACTAACACACTTAAAGCGGAATCAGAATAATGAACTCACTGATGTAGAAACGGTCCAGCATCCATCCGGCGGAGTGGCCTCCATTACTGATCGCGTGCTCGGCCACACTCAGCAGCCTTTGTAAGATTTCTGAAACAGGTTTTATTTTAGCTTTGATATTTTATGAACACTCATCATTTCAGCCGTAATAACTCACAAGAAGTCCACTGCTGGACATAGGCCTCCCCTAAGGATTTCCAATATGACCGGTTAGAAGCGGCCTGCATCCAGCGCCTTCCTGCGACTTTTATCAGGTCGTCTGACCACCTGGTCGGTGGATGTCCAACGCTGCACTTGCCGGTACGTGGTCGCCATTCAAGAACCCTTCCACCCCATCGGCCATCGGTTCTTCGCGCTATGTGCCCCGCCCACTGCCACTTCAAAGAGCTAATCCGCTGAGCTATGTTGGTGACCTTCGTTTTTCTACGGATCTCCTCGTTTCTGATTCGATCTCGCAGAGAAACACCGAGCATAGCCCTCTCCATAGCTCTTTGAGCGACCTTGAGCTTTCTTATGAGGCCCATAGTAAGGGACCACGTTTCGGAACCGTAAGTCATCACTGGTAACACACATTGGTCGAAGAGTTTCGAATTAAGGCACTGAGGTATTTTGGACGAGAAGACACTGCGGAGCTTCCCGAACGCTGCCCAGCCGAGTCGGATTTGACGAAAGACCTCGTCCTTGAAACTGGAGCTTCCGACCTGGATCAATTGACCCAAATAGATGTACTGCTTTACAGGTTCAAGGGTGAAGTTTCCAACAATAACTGATGAAGGCGCAACATGGACATTCGAAATAATTTTCGTCTTGTACATGTTCATTTTAAGGCCCACTTGTTGGGTAACTTCATTGAGGTCATTGAGCATGGTACTTAGATCTTCCAGTGACTCCGTCATGACGACAATGTCATCAGCAAATCGAAGGTGAGTGATATACTCGCCGTTGATGTTGATGCCAAGTCCATCCCATTCCAGGAGCTTGAAGGCGTCCTCCATTGCAGCGGTGAACAGTTTCGGAGATATGACGTCTCCCTGTCTCACACCTCTCTGCAATAGAATAGCCCTCGTACTCTGCTTCTGTACTCGGACTGATATTGTGGCGTTGCTGTATAAACACCTCAACACTTGATATACCGATGGTCAATACGGCATCGCTGGAGAGACCTAAGCACAACCCATGTTTCGATCGAATCGAAGGCTTTCTCATAGTCCACAAACGCCAAGCAAAGTGGCTGGTTATACTCTTTGGTCTTCTGTATAACCTGCCGCAGCGTATGGATGTGGTCTATGGTACTATAGCCTTTTCGGAAACCGGCTTGTTCGGGAGGTTGGAAGGCATCGAGCCTGTTGGTGAGACGATTCGTGAATACCCTCGAAAACAGCTTATAGACGTGGCTCAGGAGCGTGATGGGTCTATAGTTCTTTAGAAGGGTGTTATCACCCTTCTTGAAGAATAGCACCACCACGCCTCTATGCCACGCTTCTGGCGTCACGCCCTCGAGCAGAACGGAATTAAAGAGCCTCTGAAGGGCTTTCAGTACCGGCGTTCCGCCCGCTGTCAGAAGCTCTGCTGTGGTTCCGTACTCACCCGGCGCCTTGCTATTTTTGAGCTGCTTGAGGGCAATCCTAATCTCGTACAGGCTGATGTCCGGGATGTCTTCGGTATAGTGTCGGGTTAGTTTGGCCCTAGGATCTTTGGCCAAACTTACACTGGGTTTGGCTACTGAGGTATACAGCTGTCCTTTGATTATTAATCAAAGCAGCTGTCTATAAAACCTCTCGATCTCTCCCAGCACCTCAGCCTTCGTCGAAACCACGCCGCCGTCCTCCGTCTTCAGCTTCGTCAATCGGCTCTGCCCAATAGACTCCATCCTTGCGAACACTTTGGAGCCTTTATTTTGCTCAATCGTCGCCTTAATACGAGCGAATGTCGTGTCGCAAGGATTTCTGGATTTGTCTATTGAGCTGCCGATGTAAAGTTCATGAAATGAATTCAGAAATGATGTGCATGCTTTGTCAAGGCGACGCCGGCCGCCGACAAAGCAGTGTTGGCGCCCGTCAAAGGCGGTATCGGCGGCTTCAAAGACGCCGTATAGACGCAGTGTGCATTGGTGCGTCGCGCGGAACGGACGTTTAATTTTATTAGTAAATTATACGAATAAAAATGTTTTTTATTCGTGTAATTTACTAATCAAATTCACGAATAAAAAAAAAGTATGTGATTGACGAAATGGCGGCAAGGAATGGTTTCGAAGTTGTGCTTCTTCCGCCATATCATTGTATATTTAATCCAATAGAGCAAGTTTGGTCAAAAGTCAAACATGACATAAGGGCGCGCAATTGCAACCCGACTAACAGTAATGCCGTCAGGTTTTGTCAAATGTGACACCCGATTTATGAAATAGATATGTTGAGCATGCAAAATAGATATTTCTGTGCAGACCACGATGTTGATCTCCACCGAGAATCATTTATTATAAATACAGGAAGTGATTCGGAAGACTCTAATTAGGAATTTTTTTTTAAATATTTCATATTCTGATTTCGGACTAATAAAAATATTTTCCAAGTTAAATAATTCAATTATTATTTTTATTTACTTTCCAAAATCTCTTGTGGGTGTACTGCACATAATTTGCCGGGATACTGTAACTTTACGTTCGCGTCTTCAGAGGTCTGCAGCGGCATGGATCGTCGCGTGGCCATCAAGTTCAGGGTCTGGGGAGAGACTTTTTGAGGTTTGTTTTTGGGGCGGGTCCTAAAAATCTTTAACCCCACCGCCTGGACAGTGTCTACAAACCCATCGTTTAACTCGTCCACTGTAACACAATCCTTTAGGCAATCGAAGCAATTTGAGAGTTCCAGTTGGAAACAGTCGACTTTTGGATATGAGTCATGAACACTAAACTCTTTTAATTCATAGTTTTTTAACGATTTATGAGGGTTCGCGGTGATATAATAGATAACAGCTCTATAAACGAGTTGAAATTCTTGACCAAGCGAAGCGCCTGTGACTCAGCTTAAGCAAATTGTCTTTGGTACGTCCGTCTCCTTATCTGTCCGGCTGTTCTCTACAGGGTGATAAGTATTATAAAATTGTAATGAGAATTCCTAATAGACTATAGAACCGCGAAAACAAATGGCGAGAAATTAAAAAAAATGCCCTTGAATTTGGTAAAATTTCTATGGATCCAAATATTTTTTAATTTTTTTACTATTTTTATCTTATCTTTTATCTCATCCTATATTCTCGGGATTTTGATTCCATCACTAAAATAGACAGAAACACTGTATGAGACGTCGCTTTTCTCACGATTCTCGTGAAATTTTGGTGTTCGCCATCCCCTAAGGCTGCCACTTAGTACGTATTATGACATCACAATAAATTTATGACTACGGAACACAGTTAAAAATTACTCACTTTCTCTACTTCCTATTAGGTATGCATGTCCCAGAATAGGTAGAGCAGGGTATTTAGCCCCCACCTTCCAGTATGTGATTAAGTACCGCCTGTTTCTCCATACCCACCAACACACGAAAACCAAGCACCACAAAATCCACATAACTTTTGTCAAAATAAATATTTAATTCTGTAGAGATAATACATCCAATCCGTTAGCCTTTATAGATATTCAAGGGACTTTATTACTTTTAATCTTTATTTATAGGTAATATCGATAAATATTATGTAAATATTAATGAAAATGATAATTCTAACCTTAAGACACCGTTCTGGCAGTTCTGGTGAAATAGTTACCTCAAACAAAATTAACCTTAAAAGCTTAAAATAAGGTACAAAACCGATTAAAATATCGTATCTAGCAGGCCTAATAAAAGGGTTAAGCCGTATAATAAGTCGTTAAATTATGGTTGTATTTAAATTTCTTAATATATTCAAAAAGCCTTGTAATGTCTTACGCCATCAAGTCATCAATCAAATGATATTATTGTACTTGTACAGTCATGTCAACAACATATTTTTTTATTAGATTCGGCTCGCGCTTTGAGAGCTACAGACCGAAAGTAACTACGCAAGTTCAAATGTAAACTATGAGTAAAAATTGGCTAAGTGCGAGTTAAGCTCGCCCATGAAGGGTTCCGTAGAAATATTTTTTCGCCAGCAAAGATAACTTTGTTTTTCATAGTGGTTGTATGAATGACAAAGTTATTTTTGCGGTTTATGAAAAAGTGCTATAGCTTTTTATTTTGTAATTAGTGTTCGGCTCTGATAGTTTTCCTTTCAACTTCGTTATATATATTTCTGCTGTAATGTTTTTCACGAATTCATATATAATCGTTTAGCAGATAGAAGGGACACTCACCACTAACAAAAAATTTGCACTTTAAAAATATATTTCAAATTTTTCAATTCCAAATATTTTAGATACCTACGGATTCCTAAATCGAAAAATGGTGCTGTCAACCTCACAATATTTTTTAAAGACCCATTTAACAATACCCCACACTAATGGGTTAAGTATTAGAGGAAAAAGATACTCCCACATTACTCGTATGGGACATACCTATAAACTACTACTATATACCCTAAAAAATATTTTTTTTTAGATTTTTTAGCTAGGTACTACTTTTTTGGCATGATTAATATATACCTATACCAAATTACAGCTTTTTAGAATAGGTACTAATACTCTCTGAGAAAAACCGCGGGCGGACAGACAGACAAACATGGCGAAACTATAAGGGTTCCTAGTTTACTACGGAACCCTAAAACGTGGAAAAATACGCCTGTAATTGACTTATACGTGTACGTACTTTGTAAATACATAATTCATTTCATACAAACCGTGGTAAATAATCATAATCCAATTTGTAAGGATACAAAATGTCTCCCGTTACCGTGTAAAAAATAAACCAACCAACTAGCGCGTCACCATGGTCGCTGGCACCCGCATCCCGCCCAGCGGCCAGTGCTGATGGCGCCACCGAGCTGACTACTACCAGTCCAGTACGTACGTAGTACATATATCTCCATGCTACTACCCAAAATATGTCAAACCACAGAGCAAGGAATTTCAATGTAGCTCGAGGGCGCGAGCGGCAAGATATTTCTTGCTTTCATTCCTTCTCTTTGTCGAACGCTTGCCAACGTTTGAGCTGCAGGGCCTGCAGGACGCAAGCAGAATACCAAGAATGAAGACATGCTTAAATGTGCCCATTGTCTAGATAAGAATCATTATGGTTGTATAAAAATGTCAACATCGTACTGGATAAATAAAAACAACATACATGGAACAGTCCTAAGCGCGAAAACAACGAAACGTTCTAGAAACGACAACACACCGGAAAGATAATACAAACAATACCTATTAGACGATACGGCCATGTCAATAGACGAAAATACATATAGTCCACACATAGTACATATAGTCAAAGTGTACAATACACAAATTTCACTAGACATATAAAGAAAAGGAAACCCCACTCAACGACGATCACGCTAAAATACGATCACATTATAAAATGTAAGCAGACTACTAGAAACTAAGTTGTTGGCCAACAGACGATCGGTTTTACTGACATTTATTTTGACAACAGAAAAATTAGTGTCACTTCAGAAATACAACAAGAATTCTTCAAAAAAACTGATCAAAAAAACATCAAAATGTAGGTGCAAAACCAAAAATAATCTGGTCCCTACGGGCCAAAAAATGAATTGAAGAAGAAATACTAAAACTAAAAACCTGCCAAGTGCGTGTCGGGCCACGCGCAGTGTAGAGTTCCGTAGTTGCGAATGACAACTTTGAGTTCACACTGTTTACACTCGCACCTCATAATTTAACGACCAATAACATCTAACAATGAAAATTGTATGAAATTTTACATTTTCCAGTACATTTTATAAGTTGGTTGCCTATAACTTTTTAGTTTGCACTTAGTACTCAGCTCTGATAGTTTTCTTTTCAGCTTCAGTATATATACTACTGCTGTAATTTTTTTCACGTATCCATATATAACCGTTTAGCAGATAGAGGGGGCGGGGGGACACTTACCTCTAACAAAAATTTCACTTTAAAACCAACTATTTCGGAAACGGATCCCTAAATCGAAAAATAATGTTCTCAACCTCACAATATTTTTCAAAGACCTTTTTAACGATACCCCACACGATGGGTAAATAGAGAAAAAAAAATACTCCCCCATTTTACTTCTATGGGAGCTACCCTAAAAAAAAAACTTTTTTCAACATTTTTTTTCTACCATTTTTTGCCATGATTAATATACATACCCATACCAAATTACAGCTTTCTAGTACTTATAGTCTCTGAGTAAAACCGCGGACGGACAGACAGACAGACAGACAGACAGACGTGGCGAAACTATAAGGGTTCCTTGTTTACTACGGAACCCTAAAAAGGAAACAAATGAAACTAAGCAAAAAAACATATTGGACAAAACATTACAGAAAAATTAAACGACAAAAGTTGCGTTCCGGCCTAAACAATCATTTAGGAAAACGGGAGTATGACGTCGAATATGGAATCAGTAATGCGTTTAAAATCTTTGGGGACGGCCTGTGTCCAGCTGTGGCCTTCTTGCGGCTGATATGACGATGATGATGATGACAACACCCGCAGGAACACATCACCCGAAGAATGACATTTTACGCCTGCTTATAACCAAACAACTCGTTCGTCGCCGATATGAGACAAAACTAAACACAGTTCTCTTTCTTACACTTTCATTAACTTTACTGAGAGAAATAGGTACTTATATTTATTCAAAACTAGCTGACCCGGCGAACATCGTACCGCCTAACAGTCAATGATTAAGTATTCATTACACATATCGAATTTCCATTGTTTTTAAGATGTATTCTGCTATTCGGGCAGGAGACAAATCCAACGAATCAATAACCATGAAAATTGGTTCAGCAGATCTCGAGTTATAAGTGTTGTAACAAACCCGTCTTTGTTTTATATATAATAGATCTAAGCGAAGTTTATGGAACAAAATAACTTTATTCGAAACTTTTATAGAACAGAGAAATAACATGTATCAAACATGTTGCAAAACAGAATCCTTCTTAACGGAGGCATATCGTATTATAGTATCGTTAACCATTATCGTGTGCGACCGCGGCCGTGGTGGGGTCTGCATCCTTCGAGATGATGTGGACTATATTGAACGAAAGGATAATACAGACCTGCCCCCCTATTTACTAACTCGGATGACAGGTGTCAATGCCTATCAATCTAGAATTTTTAATTACAATGCGGGTTTTGCTTGCTCGAACTTTTTATTTGAAATATAAAAACCGCATTGTAACAGCAAGTCCTAGATTGATAGGCATCGACACCTGTCATCCGAGTTAGTAAATAGGCCGGCTGACCATTGAGTTTGTCATATAACTATGCTGGTTTGCTGCTAGTAACTGGTTCCTAAGATACAGGACCACCCTAGTTTGATAACCGTTATAAATTCATCTACTACCTTGTCAAACGTCGAGTTCCGTGGCGCAGCGGTCAACACGCCTGCCTGCGACACGGATGGTCCCGGGTTCGATTCCCGGTCAGGTCAAGATGGAAAATGATCTATTTCAGATTGACCTGGGTCTTGGATGTTTATCTATATATGTATTTGTTATAAAATATAGTATCGTTGAGTTCGTATCCCATAACACAAGTCTTGCTTAAGAACTTACTTTGGGGCTAGCTCAATCTGTGTGATTTGTCCATATATATTTATTTATTTATTCTTGTTAATAAATGCCTTCTGTTTTAAATACACTTGTATGCGCAATTGAATTAATTTATGAAGATAACATCAGCCAACTAGGTCAGCCCACCCCTCATTTTATTTATTCTGCTATTTAATCAGATGTAATTGAAAAATCGAATTCAGTACTTCGGTAGTAAATAACTTGTAGTATTTTTGGTATGTCTTTTCATCACTATCATCATTATGCAAAATAATGAAAATTAATTACTAAAAATGCGACACCACCACAGAAGTATGTACAGAAGTAGATTTTCCAAGAATAAAATAGCGGTTGGCGCTGGTTTCGCTGATCTAAGCCTCTTAACAATCTTTAATGTCAAAGTACTCGGACGACATGTATAAATACTTTTCTGGATTAATTTGATTACTAAATATTATAAATATATGTGTTTGTGTATTTGGTTGAACGCGCTGAATACTGGTCCGATTTCAAAATAGGTAAGTTATTCATGAGTGTACCAGGCTATGTATGTACCACGAGCGAAGCGAGGGCGCACTACTAGTTGGAAATAATTCTTAATCATTTGGTAAAAAATCATACATACAGACTAACATTGACTTCTGAAAAAAAAATCTGATCCTAAACGTTTTTACCTTAACCATAAAATAACAAAAAACTCAAATAATAATATGAGGCTTAAAATCCCTCATAATCTCACATCAGATCCTAAGTCAATTAATCATAAATAACTTCAACAAATATTTTGCATCGGCGGGGATACCGAAGAGCGAAAGGGGGCCGACACGAGGCCATCCTGTTATGTATGAGTTATTAGAACTCCATGTACCTGCCCCCGCTAGATCTAGCAGATGTAAATCCTATTTTAGAATAACTAATACCTAGGTATAGCTACGGTATAGACGAGATACCTCCCGTGCCGTGCTATTTGAGCAATGCGCAGATGAGCTTACGCTTATTGCCTTTTACTTTAGATGTAATCAATCTTTTAAAGAAGGTACTTTTCCGGATCTCCTAAAAACTTAAACATTAATTATGTAGTTTAGTAGATATTTGTTTTTTAAGGCTTGTATAAAAATCTTTAGGGCCTTCATAGAATATAACTAATACATCTACCAAGTTTCAAGTGTGTAGTCTCAATAGTTTCGGAATAAAATAGCTGTGACATAACGGACAAGCAGACAGATAATGAGAGCTCCTTAAATGTTTATTTTACACCGTTTTTAGTATTTATTGTTATAGTGGCAACAGAAATACATCATACTTATGTGAAAATATCAACTGTCTAGCTATCATCGGTTTATGAGATACAGACTGGTGACAGATAGACGGACAGTGAAGTCTCGTGAAAAGGGTCCTGTTTTTACCCTTTGGGTACGGAGCCCTAAAAAGGAAAAAAATAAGGTAAAGGATACAGTTCACAGGTCAAATGTTTTCTTTTTATTCAATTTCTTCCTGCGTCTCTATTCGCACTTGGAAGGCGTCTACCGCCTTCACAGTGATGCCGAAGAGCAACCGCAGCGGCGCGTCGCCGGCGACAGCGGGCAGCAGGCGGTACTGTCGCAGCAACGTCGCCAGCGCTGTCTTCATGGACATCATCGTGTATTGAACACAGAAGAAGACAGACGAACAGACAGACATGGCGAAACTATAAGAGTTCCTCATTTACTACGGAACCCTAAAAACGCAGTTGTTAAAATCCATGGTATTTATAAAAAATTCTACTTCTTGTGTGGTGAGCTGGTTTGCCTTGCTAGTTTTATCTTAGCAAACTCACAACGGTGCTAGGAACTAAAAACTCCAATGGCATTGTAGGTATTTTGTACTAATTTATCCATATGATTACCAAATTTACGAGAATCGGTTGAGAAATGCGATCGTTAAGGGAAAACATCTGGATATACAAAAGAACAACCCAAGAAAGGCCCCATGCTTCATGATTGCTCAGTCAAATATAAATGCAAAGTAGTTAGTTATTCAAATAAAATTACGTTTGATACGGTTTTATCACGTTTATTACACTAATTTAACACATAACCTTTCCAGCAATTTAACATTCCTCATGTTCGCAGAGAGATGGAAGATTATTTTGATGATGTACGAGTACTTATGTACGTAACTCCTGGCCCTGCATTCATTTTTAGGGTTCCGTACAAAAAACGAAAAACGGAACCCTTATAGGATCACTCGTGCGTCTGTCTGTCCGTCCGTCTGTCACAGCCGATTTTTTCCTAATCTACTGAACCAAATTAGGTGAAATTTGGTAAGATGGTGTAATCCTATGACCCAAACACGAATGTGCAAACTAAATAAATATTTTTTTTTAAAATAAGGGTCATTTTCGGGGGCCCAATTAGAAAATTAAAAAAAAGTTTTGCAAACCTAACTGTGTCATATATCAAATGAAAAGGCTCGTTATGAGGATCTCAAAAATATGTTTTTTTGTTCGGGTAAAATCAATACTTTTGATTTCATTCACAAAAGAAAGCGAAAATTTACCATTCGTCCCCCTGTTCTCCAAAACTACTGGGCCTAAAATTTTGAAAAAAATACAAAATATAGTTCATTGCTTGAAGATTACGGGAAAAATAATAAGAATATTACCAGTTGAAAATAAAGTGATAAGCCCACTATAATAAGTTCACTTGAGGAGCCCGATGGCCCAGTGGTTGTGAGCTTTATTAGCGCTTACGCATGTAAAGCAACCCCGGGCGCAGTCCCCACTTGGATGGGTACCCCAAGTGGCATAATAAAATATCTCGAGCTCCTCCGTGCTTCGGAAGGCACGTTTAGCCGTTGGTCCCGGCTGTCATCATTGATGGCAGTCGTTAAGCTACGTCAGATGCAGACTTTAGGCAGCTTGAAAAATCTGACACCAGTGTTGGCCACTTACACACACGAAAAACAACAAACAAACATAAGTTCACCTAGGGAAATAGTTTTTCAAAACACCACTAGATATACCGCTATCTACATTTTTGCATATTCGCATAGATGGGACAGATATCAATCAAAAAAACAGCAATTTTATTTTTTATGAAAGCACATTTCGCATTTAAAGCTCAGAAGAGGGGGAATTACACACAAAGGAGTGAGTTCACGAAGCATATTGTATGGAACCCTCATTGCGTGAGTTTGACTCACACTTGGCTGGTTTTTAGGGTTCCGTACAAAAATTGAAAAACGGAACCCTTATAGGATCACTCGTGCGTCTGTCTGTCCGTCCGTCCGTCTGTCACAGTCGATTTTCTCCGAATCTACTGAACCAAATTAGGTGAAATTTGGTAAGATGGTGTAATCCTATGACCCAAACACGGATGTGCAAAGTAAATAAAGATTTTTTTAAATACGGGTCATTTTCAGGGGCCCAATTACAAAATTTAAAAAAAAGTTTTGCAAACCTTACTGTGTCATATATCAAATGAAAGGGCTCATTATGAGGATCACAAAAATATTTTTTTTTGTTCGGGTAAAATCAATACTTTTGATTTTATTCACGAAAGAAAGCAAAAATTGACCATTCCCCGCCCCCCCCCTGATCTCCGAAACTACTGAGCCGAAAATTTTGAAAAAATTACAAAATGTAGTTCGTTCCTTGAAGATTACAGGAAAAATAATAAGAATTCTATCACTTGAAAATAAAGTGGTAAACTCACTATAATAAGTTCATCTAGGGAAATAGTTCACTAAAACACCACTAGATAGCGCTAGTCAATTGAATAAAACATTTTTGCACATTGTGTGTGTACACGAAGCATATTGTCGGAACCCTCATTGCGCGAGTTTGACTCACACTTGGCCGGTATTATAGTATTAGTTTAATTAAACATTTTATAACCAACATGACAATACGGTTACACCAACACCAAAGACAAATCAAATTGGTGTAAAAACATTTTTTATTGTTTATATTGTAGGTTTGTAACGTGATTATAAGTATCTTTAAATCCCCTTTTTTATATGGGCTTATTGTATTTTTAAATACCATGAACCTTAAATTATTATAAATTAACTACTGAAATTCTGAGAAAAATGTAATTTTAGTGCAGAACACCACCTACATCACCAAAATTATGCCACCAAAACTAAAATCACATCCAATATGTTTTTTTATATATACTTTTAGGTATTAATCATTAGGAATATATAATTTAAAAAGAATACCTAACATGTAAGTATATAATGTAAATATACTACAACACATACTTAGACAGAAACCTCTTATAACAGTGAAACCAAAGATTCGGTCCGATGATTATGAAAATATGTAGTAGAATTTTGGGCGGAAAACTCAACATGAAGTCACACTTCTCTCACCGCTGCTCACCAGCACTCAACTGAAGGAATTGAACGATGGCAATGTGGTTTCATCATCAGGTCTTTTTTAGTCTCCACTGCAGGAGCATGACCCTCTCTGTACTCCAGAGCAATAATTAGCCAGGGCAGTCAGAGGATTGCCTTTACTTTCCACGCTGGCCAGACGGGTTGGAGAGGTTTGTTTGATGTATATAAGCTTTGTTTAGCTTGTGTATCCTAAGTCGCCTTCTACGACATCCGCGGGAAGACTTGGAGTGGTCCTATTCTACTCTGCCGGGCTCTGCTGACAGTGTGGTTTGTTGGGATTCTTTTCCATATGAGTGATTGGATGTTATCAGAAACTCACCAACATTTTAAATTTGCGCGGACAAACCTTTTCGAATTTCTCTGTGTTTAAATATGAAATTAAATATAAGAAATAAATTGTCTTCAGATACAAAAAATATTACTTAGTAGGTATAAATAATATTAGTAATTTCTATTGCAGTTGTGCATTTTCGTTTAAGAAATGGTCATAACCAGAAAAACAGATTGTTGACACGCCATCAAACTTAGAAATGTGAGGTAATTCTTATTATATTTAAATAACTACTGTACCTATGATCATCATCATTTCAGCTGCAAGAAGTCTAATGCTGGATATAGACCTCTCCTAAGGATTTCTAAAATGACCGGTAGGAACTGGCCTTTATCCAGCGTTTCTCTGCGACCTTGGTCAGGTCGTCCGACCTGGTCGGTGGGTGTCCGACGCTGCGCTTGCCGGTGCGTGGCTGCCATCCGAGAACCTTTCTGCCCCATCCACAGAACACAGAAAGGCCCCATCGGCCATCGGTTCTGTGCGCTATGTGCCCCGCCCACTGCCACTTTAAGGAGTTAATCTTCTGAGCTATGTGGGTGACTTTCGTTCTTCTACGGATCTCCTCATTTCTGATTCGACATTCACCGAGTAAAGCTCTCTCATAGCTCTTTGGGCGACCTTGAGGTTTCTTATGAGGCCCATAGTAAGGGACCACGTTTCGGACCCGCAAGTCATCACTGGTAACTACTGCATAAGTAACATACTTTAATATTTACTGCCTCACCAAGACCCATGTACAGTCAGTCTACGCACAGATTTTAAATTGTAAGGGGGTCAGATTTCTCTGCACGCGACAGTACATATTTTCGTTACAAAAATAAAACATTGATATAAAATATGAGCTACAAGGTACTTTTTTTTAAAAAAAAAAGCATATATTTTATTTTTATTCAATTTCTTTCCTCGTCTCTATCCGCACTTGGAACTCGTCTATCGCCTTCACAGTGACGCCGTAGAGCAACCGCAGCGGCGCGTCGCCGGCGACAGCGGGCAGCAGGCGGTATTGTCGCAGCAACGTCGCCAGCGCTGTCTTCATGGACATCATCGCGTACTGACTACCTGTGAACATAATTATCTTTGTATAGCAAAACCTCAGACACCGCAACTTATTTTTAATATAAAAGAATCTTTTAATAACTGTTTTCGGATATTTAATTTAATTACACAGATTGAGCTAGCCACAAAGTAAGTTCGAGACTTGTGTTATGGGATAGTAACTCGACGATACTGAATTTTATTACAAACACATATGAAGATAAATATCCGAGACCCAGGTCAATCTGAAAAAGATCATTTTTCATCTTAACCTGACCGGGGCTCGAACCCGGGACCATCCGTGTCGCAGGCCGCCGTGTTGACCGCTGCGCCATGGAGCTTGTCATCGGTCGTTGAATTTTCGCGAATCATTTATGAAGATATTACCTTTTTTTTATTTTCCTGTGTTTTTTGCAAAACTTGCAAATTATAAAGTCTATGGTAATTTCGCCCGATCTAGGGAGACGATGCCGCATGATAAAGTAATGATCAGACAAAGCGTAACAAAGAAAAAATATTTTGGGCAAAATTTGACCCCAATTGTTTATTTGTGGATTTGATTCTACTCTTGATTCTGAACAAACTAATTTCACTACTACGTAGTGAAAGTGATTAATTATTGTAAAAAATGTTTAAAAGTAGAATCCTAGCATTTTGGAACCAAATAATTGCCATAGTACTACATTTTGTTGTCCATGTAAGACATGGCAGTAATGTGGCTGTTTTACTTTGTTTCTGCCGTCTTACCAGGACAACCTCTTGGTCCATAACTAAACGCGAAAAGCTTGGCTTGTTCCGGATCGCTGCCGAGGAACCGCTCCGGCCGGAACTGGTCAGCATCAGCGCCCCAGTACTTGGGGTTTCTGTTCAGCGCGTACAGACTAATCAGGAAGCTCGTTCCCTTAGGCACTGCGAGCCCTGAAGCTAAAACAATTAAACAATAAGATAAAAAGGAAAACTAGAGAAATACCAAGTACTTTTGTATACATTTTGACATAACCTCGTATCTTCCAATGGATGAATTTCGATGATACTTACGCAAAGTTGTATCTACCACCACCTTTCTGGTGATGTGGGGTATTGAAGGGATTAGCCGCATAGTTTCTTTGATCGTCGCCTCCATGTACTTCAGGCGAGGGAGGTCTTCCAGCGTCACAGCCCGGTCTGAGTCACCAAACACTTCCTTTAACCTGAAAACCAAAGACAATATGAAAAGTAACGTAGGTGGACATATACAAAATTATATACAAAATTTTGTAAAGACTATAAATATAAGGTCCATTTAAACTTAGCGCTAATTATTTTAAGGACTGTCTCCCAAAAGCTTGAAAAAAGTATTAGCAACCAAATTTAAAAAAAAATATGACACGATTGTTTTCGAGATGTTTTGACTTTTACACTTTTTGGAGTGCAAATTTTTAATAATGCCTGCTATGGATATCAATTCACTGGCAGCGATCAACGAAACAGCAGAATTACCGAATTACCTTGTAAAATTCATATGACTATATTAGGGTAATTTTCTTTCAAACTTTCCAACTTATATTCAGCCAAGAAAAATAAACAAACAGAAACATAGACTAGCTCAACAGGCCTGATAATAATTATTATAAGGTTTATGACGTTTTACGATATAACGTGTTTGTATAAATGACAAAGTTATATTTGCGGTTTATGAAAATATGCTATAATATATCTCACGTCCGACACTGATACTCATGCCTAAACAAAGTAAAGCATGTGGCTGTGTGGCTGACATGTTCTTAAAAATTTCCGGATTGCAAGTCATAACCCAGTGCATGTAGATTTCTAAGAATAGTTTTGAATTGTCGTTTTAGTCCCACAGTGATTGTTGACGTCAATAATTTACTTAAAGTGAAGATAAGTTCCGCTTCCAAAGCGTAACAGAAGATTAAATAAACAGGTTTTTTGTTTTTCGTGTGTGTAAGTGGCTAACAAATCTGACACCAGTCAGATATTTGCTGCCTGGAGGCATCTGACATAGCTCAACGACTGCTATCAATGATAACAGCCGGGGGCAAGGGCTTTACGTTCCTTCCAAAGCAGGGAGAAGCTCAAGAAGCTTTATTTAAATAAACTGGTACTTATTATAAAGGCCCAGTTGTAGTTGTGAGGTACGCTAGCTCAACTCCCCACTCCCTTCAAGAAACATAGAATACATGTTTACGTACTCTTGATAGATCTTCTCCTGTACGTCTTGTTTCCGCGCCAGCACCACGGCTATCAATGAAGACGTAATGGCTGTGGTGTCGGAAGACGCCATCAGCAGCCCTATAGTCTCGTCATGCAGCATGGAGCGGTCTATTCCTCGCTGCGACTTGAGCCGCATAAACATGTGGAGAAGACTTGAATCCTGTTCTTCATCTGTTATAAAGATACATCATTCGTACAATTAAAATTTTGTTATAGTATACTCGTACCTCTTTTATTATATAAACCTGACAGCGCGTTAGTAGTGCCGTTTACTTCAATAAAGCGCCATCTTGCGGGTTCCAATAAGATTATGGTTGGTTTCACTTTGCACCACATTTACTAAATCAAGTATATTGTGATTTGTCATCATTTCAATAGAATGGTTGAGGGTATTATGATCATAGTGTCAAAGACACTCTGGTGAGTAGTTAATGACTACCCTTTTTTCATAGAAAGCTGTACCAATGGAGACTTCTATTCGAAGGCTATATTGTCACAAACTTAGTACCAATGGAAAAAAATGTTTTTAATTTTTGAACTTATTTTTTAAAAAATAATTAATTTCATACGCACAATGCTTCTTGAAAAAGACGCTTTGTATTAATTTCACTGAATTTCATCAAAAATATTTTTTTTTAAATAATTTAGATTCAGATTTTTTGGTTTGGAATTGAATGTAGATGTGCCACCATCACTTAACTCAGAATCATGAGTTAGGTGAAGGTGGCAATCGTGAGTCATTCATGATTGACCTGCATTGCCTGTTCCTATATTTATACATTCAATCGCTAAGGACAAAATACCAAAACAACATAACATTATCGTAGTCAGTATGACTTAAATACTATCTTTTCTTACAAAAGTTACTTTTTAAGAGTACTCACCATCACCTGGCTTACCATAGTCTTTGTTTATCAGTGTATTCTTTTCATGTTTTTCCAACGCCTGTAACAAGCGAAAATATAAGTAATGTTATCTAACTAGCATGATTCCACCATGTATTAAGACACGAAAACGTGTACCAAAAACGCTGCTTTGACTATGAAATTTAGCTGATACAGCATCAGGTATTTTTTAGTCTCTACTGCAAGAGCACAACCCTCTCTGACTACCAGAGCTAGAACAGTCAGAGGATTTGGCCTACACGCTCCTTGCTTGCCAGCCGGTTTGGAGAGGTCTCTTTGATGTTAAAAGCTTTGCTTAGCTTATCTTTACTAAGTCACCTTTGACGACATCCACGGGAAGACTCAGAGTGATCCCATCCTTTTCTGCCGGGAGCCACACGGCTAAGGGGAAGATCAAAGTAGAGAATTAGTTGATTCAGGAGTGAAAG
Organism: Rhodophaea formosa; assembly: GCA_963082605.1. Lineage (NCBI taxonomy): Eukaryota > Metazoa > Arthropoda > Insecta > Lepidoptera > Pyralidae > Rhodophaea > Rhodophaea formosa. The sequence continues at coordinate 23,199,045 of OY720208.1, forward strand.
TCAAAGTTACAATGCACTTTGATTTAAATTACATTAAGTGCTTCCGCCACTAGTTAGTTCATGCAAACTTTCGCTAGTGCCTACCCACTACTGTTAGTCCCTTGAATGCAAGCCACCAATCAACATACATACAACTCTTGCCGATATTGCTGCATCCGTTGAGGTGGCAGCAGCATCGGCCGTCGTGCTCGCGACAAGACAAGTGTTTTGCTGTATTTTAAGTATTCTACACTAAGCATCCTCAGGCAGTGAATCTAGATGTTGTTCTTTCGAAAGGTTTAAGGAACTAAAGTTACAAAATTATGACCTTACCTCGTCAACGCAGGATTTAACAAAATTGTCATTTTTAGTAAACACATTATAGAACCTCGTTTTCTTCATCAACCCGTCTATGTGTAGAACGGTCCATACCAGAAACAAAAATATCATATCCATTATGCTGTTAAGTGCATTTCTCAGCTGCTCTTTAGTACTTCGGTCTTTTAATTCTATTCCCAATATTGTATCTGAAAGATTAGGAAAATGTTAATGAGCCCGCAAGCGGAAACTATCCGTTTCTATTTGTGTATATCTAGCCCTAGACATAAGTAAATTAAATCTCTGTCCACGACCAATTTCGCCTGTCTGTATGTATTTTGTGTCACATAATGTCTTTATGACCAGAACAACTTCTTTTATGGGAGCGCTCCCATAATAGAAGTTGTTCTGGTTATTTTGACTTATTGGGTCCCTTCGAGCCAATGACTTGGCAAGCGCGAAGCGTCTCTGTTTCAGCTTAGGAAAAAGTCATGTAGTATGTTTGTCCGGCTGTTCCTCTCTCTATCTTCTGGTTGGACCGATTATCGTTAAAGTTGTATGTAAGCGGCTTGTAAAATTACACTAAGCCACTAAGGTAAGTGGCGCTTAAGATAACCTTTGTAAGTTTGCGATTATTATAAAACAAAACGGATCTAATTTGTCACTGATAAAATGGATAATTTCACTGACATCGCTATTGGCAGAATGTCATAGACAGTTATTATCAGAGAAGAAGTCTTGGGTTAGAGTCTAGTTAATTTCGTCAGTTTAACTTTAACTATAACTTACTGCACGTGGCCTCCACTGTATAATCACTGAAATGCTTCCAGATGGAGAAGGCCCCCTTGTCCGCTAGAGGTCGCAGCTGCTGAACAAATGTCTCGCTACTTTTGACAAACACCGGCTCGAATTTATTCACGTTTTTGTGAGACAATAAAGCAGATACCATTTTTCTGTGAGGTCGCCATAGAACAACTGAAATGTTATAACAAAAAATTTAAGTAAATCCTTCCAATCATTATTCTAAAGGAGTTTAACCACTATTTTGACCTATGGTAGACTAAAAAAAAACACTTATCAACTCGAAAGTAGGTTCTTTATCGCCTTATTGCCTCTCGCTTCACCCTCAACCAAAAGTTCTTATCGACGTTATACCTATTAATGACTGAAAAATCGACATCGATAAGTTAGTTCCTCCGGAAGGTCATGGATTCCAAAACTTTGTAATTTTCGAGTTCAGGGCCCAAAAGTACCCATTAAAAGACACACATGTCAATTTATCGTGAAAAATTTTCCGCCGTGTTGAATTCCAAATTGACATTATAATCAAGATCTACACCCAAAAAAATCCTACAAAATTATATCCATGTCCACCATCTCGAATTCCAAAAGGTGTGTCGTTTTCGTGATCCACATCCTAAAAAAAACCTGCACACTAGTTTTTCTTGAAATGGGGTTGGCCGGTGACAGTGGACAGAAAAATCTTAAGCAACCATCGGGGGACCAAAAATCAATTGTTTTAGTGGACTGTTTTCCGTAAGTGGACGTATTTATTAAGTTTACCGCTTTACTTGCAACTGATAGAATTCTTATACGTTTTCCTTTCTTTCAACATTCTTCCAAATTTCACCTGATTTGGTCCAGTAGATTAGGAGCAAATTGGCTGAGTCAGATGGACGGACAGACAGACGCACTAATGATCCAATTAGGGCTCCGTTTTTTTAATTTTTACGGAGCCCTTAGGATCACTAGTGCGTCTTACGGAATCCCCATACGCAACTGCTAATAAGCTGAAAGATTTAGTATGAGAAGTCAAATTTTATTAAATTAATTAAATTTTTAGTACCTGGTGCAAACAAAAGCGAGGTACGGGTAAATTCCTTTAACAATGCTATCATATCACATTTTTCGAGATGGTTTTTCAGGATGTACTCAACATCCTCCGCGTCTGCCGACACTGGAAATTAAAATTATAACATAATTCAGACGACCATCGCCTAAATGTCATAAATACCATCAGAAATGCACATGAGCAACCCCCGTAGCTGCTTATGTATGCTGCTATGTATGGAATATCATATCATCAGCACACATGAGCAGCCACGGGGATTGCGAATGTGCGCCGAATATTCGCACGTGCGGATGCGGACAAGGGAAGACTTGGTGCGAGCGACGCGCGAAAGGATCGCATGAGAAACTCCTGCATTCGCGACAGTCTCCATGTCCGTGACATAGCGGACAAGTTACAGGATCAATTGTCGAATGGGAAAGGAGTCAATTGGGGCTAAATGTTGTCAAAGATTGGCTAAATTTAAATTTTCTAACACTAAATGTTAGTAAAACTAAGTTATGGCATTCAGTATACGAAATGCTTAAATCTTTCTGATTCCAATACGTATCGATTGTATGCCCATACCCATGCTTCACCAGATTGCTATAATGGTAGTTGTATAATTGTTCTTCTCTAGAAATTACCGCCACTAATAAATACCTCGGAGTTGTAATTGACTTAAACCTTAATTTCTCCCCACATATTATTTAACTTTTAGTCCGAATTAGAAAACTTCTATACATTTTTAAAAAAATTACACTACAAAGCGGACAATATTATTCTCCAAATGACATACATTGCTCTATAAGTATGTCAATCGATCATCACCTATTGCATAACATCTTGGGGTGGTGTATGAAAATCACATTTGCTCATTGCTGAAAGAGCTCAAAGAGCCGTCCTAATAGTATGAACATTCAAATCATATAGGTACCGTTCATCAGATCTGTAGATATTGTCAGGTACTAACAGTGCGGCAGCTTTTTATCCTTTTGTCAATTATGCTGCAGCAATCACGACTCCCTTACAACTCTCAACTACTAACAAGAAATAATAGACTAACCTATCCTCTCCCTATGTTCTAAGTTCATAAAGAAATTCTTTTGGTTTTTAGATAAAGACTTTTTAAAAAAATTCAAATTTTTCGATATACTTATGCACTTAATAATTATAATTACAAAAAAGTTGTCACCGAATTTTTACAAAGCATGTCGTATGATCAGACTGAGAGCTTAATGCAAATCGTAAATTAAGTCTAAGCTAAATTTCAGAATACTTTTAGTTTATAGTTATTTGCATATTATGTGTTTTCACACGTAGTACATATATCTCCATGATTTTTACGTAAATGTAAATAAAGATACAGAATTCCCTCTTGTTATTGTTAAGTTTGCAATATTTATAAGTTATTTTTAATCATTTTTATTTACAAAGCTTACTTATAGTTTATATCTTCTATAATTTATGGTTTAATTGTTAATAAGTCCAAAAACTAATGACGAGTCGTGGTGATTTGTAATACAGGTTTTGCAGAAATCAAGAAGGACACCAGTCCTCCACATGTTATTAACTTATCCTCTTTATAATAATCTTTCCACCAATGTTCATGTCGTAGTTGTTTTGTTAGATGTTTTTGGTCGTTAAACTGTGAGGTGCGAGTTTGAACAGTTTGAACTTAACGTTGTCATTCGCAACTACGGAACCCTACAATGCGCATGGCCCGACACGCACTTGGCCGGTTTTTTTTTCGTGAAAAACCTTGCAGGATAGTCCAATAGCCACGTTGAGCGTGTTAGTGACACTAACACGCTAATAGCGGAATCAGAAGGATGAACTCACCGATGTAGAGACGGTCCAGCATCCATAGCCCGGAGTGTCCTCCATTGCTAAACGCGTGTTCGCCCACGCGATACAAACTTTGTAAGAATTCTGAAACAGGTTTTATTTTAGCTTTGATGTTTTATGAACATTACACTCTTTTAATTCATAGTTTTGGCGATTCTTGAGGGCTCGCGGTGATAAAATGATATTATAGATAACAGCTCTATAAACGAGTTGAAATTATTGACCGAGCGAAGCGCCTGTGATTCAGCTTAGGCAAAATGTCTTTGGTTCGTCTGTCTCCTTGCCTGACTCCGGCTGTCCTCTACAGGGTGATTAGTATTTTGAAGTTGTAACCAGAATCCCTAATAGAACATAGAACAGCAAAAACAAAAGGAAAAAGTTTTTTTTTTAATTTGGTAAAATTACTATGGGTCCAAATATTTTTCATTTTTTTATCTTTTATCTCACCTTATATTCTTTTCGGGGTGCTGATTCCATCATTAAAATATGGCCAGGTTGTACGGTACGGTGTAGGTTCACGACTCTCGTAAAATTTTGTTGTTCGCCATTCCCTAAGGCTACCACTTAGTATTATGACATCACAATAAATTTATGACCGTGGAGTACAGTAAAAAATTACTCACTTTCTTTACCTCCTAGTAGGTATGAATGTCCCAGAATTGGTAGAGCAGGGTACTTAGCCCCCACCTTCCAGTATATTATTAAGTACCGCCAGTTTTTCCATACCCACCAACACACGAAAATCAAGCACCACAAAATCCACATAACTTTTGTCAAAATAAATATTTAATTTCGCAGAGAAAATACATCCAATCCTAGCCTTTGTAGAAACTCAAAAGACTATTACTTCTTTAAATCATTATTTATACGTACCTATATATAGATTGATTTTATGTAAAATATGAAAATGCTAATTCTAATCTAAAGAACACCGTTCTGGTAGTTCTGGTGAAATAGTTATCCCAAGAAAATTAACGTTATAAGCTTAAAATAAGGTCCAAAATTGATTATAATATCGTACCTGTTAAGCCGTGTATGGTAAGTCGTGTAATTATGGACCCATGTATTTAAATTTGTTCATATTCTAAAAGCTTTGTAATGTCTTACTGAGATGTATATTCTACTTACAACTTTTTTCTTTAAGGTTAAGAACTCTTTTGTTCATTCATTATTACCTATTTGTTAATTATCTGTGACGTCACGCACGTTCCCTGGCACGTTTTCAATTAATATTTTCAACATTTTGCGACAAAGATGGGATATTTGCGCGTTAAAGTAAATTCTATGTAATTTGCCTATATTTGATCGCAAACTTAGTGAATGGTTAATATTCAAAAGGAAATTAACTCAATAATGTAATAAAAGACAATCGAAGAGGTATTTTGTTAACGCACCTCGACGACGAATGATGTTGTTTATTGCAAAATTTAGCTTACCCAACGGAATTAGAATCTTTGAGTCTAGAAGAGCTAATGGCATTGTTCGACGGCCACTTCAAGCCTAAACAGTGCTCGTTCGTGGATAAAGTTATTCTATGGAATCGTTCAGAGACTAGATGGCTCGATTGAGAGGTTTAGCAAGCTATTGCGATTTCGGAGCTGCCTTGGAAAGTAATTTGAGATATCGTTTCATCCTCGGCTTGGGCGTGGGTCCAGAACGTGAAAAGTTATTTGCGCAAAATGCATCAACGCTGACATTGTCAAAAGCTATTGAGTTGGCGGAGCAAGCAGCCTGTTCAAAGGAAGCAAAAGAAATGTATAACTGCGAGGTAAGCTGGGCTAAGAACGAGTCTATACATAAGGCGAAATTTGAATCTTGCTACGACCGAAAAAATCGTCAACGGGACGTCGCGGCCCTCGTACGGCGGACTCATCTCGGTGCTCCATGTAAAGTTATAGATGAGCTCCGTGACGCAGCGGTCAACACGGCTGCCTGCGACGCGGATGGTCCTGGGTTCAATCCCCGGTCAGGTCAAGAAGAAAAATGATCTTTTTCAGATTGACCTGGGTGTTGGATGTTTATCTATTTAAATATCTATTATAAAATATAGTATCTGTAAGTTATTATCCCATAACACAAGCTTCAAACTTACTTTGGGGCTAGCTCAATCCGTATATATTTATTTATATTTACCTACTTATTATTTATAGATGCCAAAAGTGCGGTGTGAAGGGGAATTTTAAGAAAATGTGCGGAAACGTAAACAAATTCGTTAACCACGTTGACACCGAAAAGGATGGCTAAACCAAAAAAAAGTCAAAATTTTAATTTAAGGTATGTTAGTGATAAAAAAAAATTGTTATCTTATTCTAGGTGAGAGAAGTATTAAAATGGAACTTGATTCCGGTTCTGGTAGCAGCGTGATATCAGAACAGTTGCATAAGGAACAGTTCTCGGACTATCGTTTACATAAATCCCTTGTAAGAATGTATTTTTACGACGGACATAAAATCTGTCCCTTTGGTTCGTTCATAATTATAGCAAATTTTTATGATCAAATTTATAGTAATACATTTTTTAGCTGTAGCATCTTTGCCTTCACCACGCCACGCTGCCACGCTGGGTCCCCATCGCTGGACTGCCAAGGAGTGTGTCGTTCGTAAGCCATTCCTTTTTTGTTTCCTTTCCTAACATTTTTTGTGTGCGCATCTGCATCATTTCACCCAAGGCATGGTTCACCCAACGATAGTTATATGTATTACCATTATATACCTACATCATAGGTGCTTCAGCGTCCATGCCAATTAAGTACCGAACCTCTTCATTGCCATGTGCTTGGCCTACCTGGGTCAACTTGCACTAAACCTTTCTCTAGCATCTTTCCCAGTGTGACCCAATTACGTTTTTTATTAAAACCTTTGATAGTGTTTAACCTCAAATGAAACCTTGCCTCGTATCTGCTAAATTACCAGACCGACAGTCTACAATTGACATCATTAAAACGGAGTGTATTTGCGACTTCCTTTTGCAATTAGGTGTGTACGCACAAGGCTTACAATACATCGTGCTTTAACCGGCCTTTTGCACGCTTATTCCAGTGAGAATTTAAAATACCGGTCGTAAAATAAAAATAAATAGGACCTACATTTAACTAAAAAGGGAACAACCTTCCGGCGGGATTCGAACTTTAGACGCTCACATCGATCACATTTCGTTATAAACAAACTGAACTATTCACCTTTTGGCATTGCTGTTGAAAATACCTATCCATTGTCTTATTAAAAATAAAATTCCTTTGTTACTGCGTTTTCATTTCAAACACAAAATCAACCCAAAGGCGCTTAGGCCCACTGTGCCAGCTCCGCCATTTTCAAAAATTTCCATAAAATGGCTCGACTATCGATTTCATGTTTCTCGAACCTCTCGTAATTTCACGGGGATTGATTGAGAAATGCGACCTCTAGAGGTAAACACGCAGACATACTAAAGCATTTTTGCCCAAGCTACGGAGACGTCGTTCGCGTCGCTCACTCGGTCAATTATTTTCACTACGGGACTTACCGCGACGATAATGTTTTGAGTTTCTTGGTTTAGTTCCATAATTAACTTTACTCTAATTAAACGTAGTAAAGAAAACCGTGAATTTCACACGAAATGGTATCTAATCATATGTACTATGTAGGTGTGTAGTGTGGCGGTTTATGGAAAAAATGGAAAGGAAGAATAGTGCTTAGAAAATAATGGTTTTGGACACCTCATTCTCTTATTCATAGTCCCACACGTATGGGTATGATGAAAAGACTGTTTTTTAGTATATGTTGTTTTGGCGGCAGCAAAAATACATCATCCGGAAAAATTTCAACTGTCTAGTTCATGATATAGCCTGGTGACCGACCCTGGTCAGCCAGGAAGTCATTAAATAGACTAAGGGCTGGTGTTGGAAGATGCCGAGATAACCGGGTTAGGTGGGGTTTCTCTAGCAACAATCTATGCAACTGCGGCGCTGTTCAGACGATGACCCATCTCATAAATTGCCCCATCTGTCCTACTTCTTGCACCGTAGGGGATTTGTTGTAACAATCGCGCCGTCCAGGTGGCCAAAGTTTGGTCTAATATAATATAAGATTTATAAATATAGCCTTTTTGACTCGAAAAGAAAGAAAGATGGACCGACAGTAAAGTCTCGTGAATAGGACCTCGTTTATATCCTTTGGATGCGGAACACTGAAAAGTAAAAAAATGACAAATATTTAAATGTTTTCTTTTTATTTAATTTCTTTCCGCGTCTCTATCCGCACTTGAAAGTCGTCCGCCGCCTTCACAGTGATGCCGAAGAGCAACCGCAGCGGCGCGTCGCCGGCGACAGCGGGCAGCAGGCGGTACTGTCGCAGTAACGTTGCCAGCGCTGTCTTCATGGACATCATCGCGTACTGACTACCTGTAGACAATATCTTCTTTCATAGATCATACTTAAAGTTGTTTTATTTTACAATTATTTATTAGTCAATTAGTAGTCCGCCCCAGCTTCGCCAGTGGCCTATGTCACTCAGGGTTTACGTATTTTCCTACTGATTTCGAATACTATTCGTTTTACTTAGATTTTGTTTATACTTAGGTATAGTAGACACTATACCTAGGTATAAACAAAATGTAAGTAAATAAATAGATATTTATATTACTATTTAATTAAAGAATTACTAAAAACATGTTACCAAATATCTGAGGTAATGAAAGGGCTCAACGGCGAGACGATAGGAGTCTAGCATTGGATTCGATTAGCAGTTGGAAGCGAGTTCCAAGCACTCTAGAGTAAGTTTGCGACTTAATTAGGATTCCAGATGCCGCGTTTTCCCGGTTTCCCAGCAATAATAATAAATAACTATATAGAGACAAATCACACAGATTGAGCTAGCCCCAAAGTAAGTTCGAGACTTGTGTTATGGGATACTAACTCAACGACACTATATTTTATAATAATAAATAAATAAATATATACGGACAAATCACACAGATTGAGCTAGCCCCAAAGTAAGTTCGAGACTTGTGTTATGGGATACTAACTCAACGATACTATATTTTATAATAAATACTTATATAGATAAACATCCAAGACCCAGGTCAATCTGAAAAAGATCATTTTCCATCTTGACCTGGCCGCGGATCGAACCCGGGATCATCCGTGTCGCAGTCAGGCGAGTTGACCGCTGCGCCACGCTCATCAAAAAGCATAGTAAGTTGTGAACTTGTGTCGTAGCATTGATAATCATCCAGGATCCAGGCTAATTTGAAAAAAATCGTTATTCCATCATGGGATCGAACCCAGGACCCTTCGTGTCGCAGGTTGGCGTGTTCACCACTGTGCCACGGAAGCTGTCAGTTGAGCTGTGATGTGTCAGAGCACTCAGAGCCCCAGGCTCTGTCATAGCTCCATCATACTTCTGAAATAGCCATTTGAATTGACCTGAATTGTCGCGATTTTACTTCGTTCCTGCCGTCTTACCGGGACAACCTCTCGGTCCGTAGCTGAACGCGAAATACTTGGCACGGTCCGGTTCCCCGCTGAGGAATCGCTCCGGCCGGAACTGGTCGGCATCAGCGCCCCAGTACTTGGGGTTCCTGTTCAGCGCGTACAGACTGACCCCGAAGCTCGTTCCCCTGGGCACTGTCAGACCTGATGCTGAAATAAATATCCAATATTAGGGAAATAATCACAAAATCAACGTCATTTTTGGAATCCAAGGTGTCTGTCGTTATATGGATCTTTGGGGTGTACCTAGATCACGAAAAAGAAATTAGTTTTGGAATCTAAGATGGCGGTCGCAACATTCATGAAAAATGAAATTCATAAACAGCGGAGCCGACTTCATTTTATACGAGGTATGTAAGGACGGAAGTGTTGAACCACGACACTTACGCAAAGTTGTATCTACCAGCACCTTTCTGGTGATGTGGGGTATTGAAGGGAACAGCCGCATGGTTTCCTTGATCGTCGCTTCCATGTACTTCAAGCGAGGGAGGTCTTCCAGCGTCACAGGCCGCTCCGAGTTACCAAACACTTCCTTTAACCTGTACACCAAAGATAATATGATCAGTAACATTTATACTAATCACATCATTAGTTTGGGCAACAACATTTCAGATGACCCTCTAAAATGCAGTAACTAAATCAACAAAAGGTTCTGGATTGAAATTCAAAACGTTTATTCAATATAGTTATTTAGAACACTTTTTCACCGATTTAAAAGGAGCAATTCGAACCATAATTAAGTTGCCGTGTTCAAGTAGGGTAGCTTAATATTTCATGGTAACGTACTCTTGGTAGATCTTCTCCTGTACGTCTGGTTTCCGCGCCAGCACAACGGCTACCATTGAAGATGTAATAGCGGTGGAGTCCGAAGACGCTATCAGCAGCCCTAAGGACTCGTCATGCAGCATGGAACGGTCTATTCCTCGCTGCTTCTTCAGCTGCATAAACATGCGGAGAAGACTCGAATACTGTTCTTCATCTGTCACAAAGAACAAAGCATTCTAATAATTCAATATTTTGTCAACAGCGCGACTTTTTAATTATACTTTTTTAGGGCGACCCAAAAGCGCGCCAATAAGATTCCATGACAGGGCTGTCACTTTTGAACTGTAATAGGTGGTAAGAGAAGCAGCTGGCGTATTTTTTTTTTTGTTTTCTTAATAGTACCTTAATTTTAAGAGTACCTACTCACCATTACCTAGTCTATCTGCTATCTCATTGTTTATTAGTGCATCTTTTTCATGTTTTTCCAACGCCTAGAACAAGCGAATTTCTGTAAGATTACAAGTTATATAAAGTATGGTTCTGACATGAATTAAGATAAAAAGACATGCATTAAAAACTGCTTTGACCATGGGAAGTTATAGATATATTTATGCTACTTGTAGTCACCCCTCCCAGTGGGTATCACGCGCAGGGTTGCATGACATTCCTTAACGCTAATAATGCTCACTGGGCTCCCCTGGATAATCCAGCACCTCGAGGAAAATAATTATTATTTTCCTTATCCTTTCCTTACATAGTATAAATGAAGAGATCTAACAATTAAACTACTCAAGGGATTTTAATGCAATTTTTAGCAATAGATATAGTGATTCATGAGGAGGGTTTATAAGTATAATAAATTCCCGGGCGCAGCCGGAGAGGGCTGCTAGTAAGTAATACATTGTTAACCTCTTACCTCATCTACGCAGGTTTTAACGAAATTGTCGTAATTCGTAAACTTTTCGTAGAACCTCAGTCTCTTCATCATCCCGTCTACGTGAAGTAGGGTCCATAGCATAAACCAAGCTGCCACGTCCATCATACCGTTTAGTGCATTCCTCAGGTTCTGCTTAGTACTTTGGTTTTTTAATTCCAACCCTAATATTGTATCTGGAACATCAGGAAAATGTTGATTAACCCTCTACCAAAACCGTTGAATTATTATCATCATCATCATCTTAGCCGTAAGAATTCCACCGCTGGACATAAGCCTCCCCCAAGGATTTCCATCATGGGAATGTTTTTCCATACTCACCACGCTCGGCAGACGGGTTGGTGAGTGCAGATTGTTTGGTTTATCTAGGTTCAGAAGCTGCTACACATCAAAACCATTTTTAAGCGAAGGAAGGGTAGGAGTTCGTTGGACTAGGGGAAAGAAAAAAGGTATTTGGGATGCTCCTTGCTAAGATGGATTGGGAAAGAAAAAGTAGAGGCTCGGGAGGCTGGGTGCGCGTACCCGATACCATAATTTCAGCCATCGGACAGGTAGTTGAGGATGGCACCCCTGTCTGACCAATGTCTTTGCTCTCGAGCGAAGTTTCACCTTTTAGTACTTGCGTCTGTGTGTGGAGATGTGTGTTGATTTGTGCTATATAATGTCTTCGTTTCCCATCATTGATCCCTTAGAAAAAGTTGTGCTGTTCATTTTAAATTTCGAGACATGCACTCTGATATTTAAAAGGCGTATATTATTGTACTCTATATACGGTTTATAGATATGTAAATCCTTAAGTAAGGATATGTAATACCATTTCCATTTCATATACTTTTCAGCGAAGCTAATAATGTGTAAACTACTAGACGATGCTTTTCTTTACCAGAAGCAGGTACGTAGTTGTTGATGAAAATGACCGTTGAATCAGATTTGACTACAAATTAAGAGGTACAAGTCAGGCCGGGGTTTGAACCTGGCACCTTTCGCTAATAGGCCTCACGTTAGACCACTAAGCCACTACCACTTCAGCTTCATTACACACTGCATTATGTCTTTTTCTGGCGTCAGTTTCATTGCTAATACTATAACTTACTGCACGTAGCCTCCACTGAATAGTCACTGAAATGCTTCCAGATGGAGAAGGCCCCCTTGCCCGCTAGAGGTCGCAGCTGCTGAACAAATGTCTCGCTGTTCTTGGCAAACACCGGCTCGAATTTGCTCACGTTCTTGTGAGACAATAAAGCAGATATTATTTTCCTGTGTGGTCGCCATTGAATAACTGAAATAAAGAAACATCATCATCATCATCTCATCTGTCAAAAACTGCGCTACGCTGCTAGACATAGGCCGTCATGAAAAAATCATTGACCAATAATGAAGTCATCGAAGAAAACAGCTGAGCTGAAGTAGGATTCGCGGTCGCGTTCGCTGACCTAAATTTAGAAAATGTCACAGTAAGCGATACAAATATAGATTCTGCGTAGATATATAACATCGGTAATAAGAAATTAAGAAAGAAAGTAAAAGAGTGATAGAATGAAGTGGAAAAAACTGACATGCTGTGCCGACCCCACAAAAAGTGGGAAAAGGTGAAGAAGAAGATATAATATCGGCAATAATACAAGTATATTGTTTCAGAAAATGTACAATAAGTACCTGTACGTTCTCTGAAGAATTCAGCCGAGTAGATAAAAATGAGATTCTCCGTTTCCAAAGTCCATTGTACTTTCTATACGGAACCCTGACAACGAGAAAGTTACTTAAGTATCTACCTGGTGTGAACAGAAGCGAGGTACGAGTAAATTCCCTTAATATTGCCATTAAATCACATTTTTCGAGATGGTTTTTCAGAATGTATTCAGCATCCACCGCGTCTGCCAACACTGGAAAAGAAAAAAATAATCTTAGAATCCAACGTTAATATCTGTACATTTGATTTTCACATCGACATTATTAAGCAGTTTCCAACGATTTTTAAAGGAACAGGAAACTTACTTAATTAATTACGGTATTGAGAAATGTCACATATTTTATCGTTGTGGGATACACAGATCCCAGGTCTATAAAAACAAAATGCCACGTTTATCGTTACGTGCACCAGCAAGATGCTCAATTTGGCTTCAAAACAGGGGGTAAACAGTGAGTGCCATATTGTGCCCGAAGAACAGTCTACGCCAAAGATCATACCGGTGTATGTATGTGTGTTTCCTGGACTTTCCAGAGCCTTGGATATGGTGTTATGTGACAGTCTCTACAGAAAAATATCTATGCCATAGAGGGGCCCATTTAGTGGGCTGCAAGCACCTCTCAATTATAGTTAGTAATCATGTACGGCAGGTGTCCGATCCTTTGTAATAAATAATCCAGAATAAGTTTACCTGAACTTCGATTCTATAACCCACTTATTTCTCTTTTAAAATACAATGGTACAGTCTTTTCAAGAACATATCATACATATTTCAGGGAATGGATTCAAGTTGGAGATTTACATTACTTCAACTAATCCAAAGGCCCCCTAAGAGTTGGATCTCCCCTGCAAGCCTCTCAAACCCACAAACCTTAAGGATGTACTAAAATATAACAGGAACTCACTGATGTAGAAACGGTCCAGTATCCAGCCCGCGGAGTGTCCTCCATTGCTGATCGCGTGCTGGCCCACACTGAACAACCTTTGTAAATTTGCTGGAACAGGTTTTAGTAAGGTACGTTTGATTAATAATAATTAGAAGTACAAAAAGGTGAAAATTTATGTGATGCTTTCTGGCACACCCACTTTAGAGTTTTTTAAAATAAATATAATATAAGTGATGTATATAAAGTTTTAACAATTATGTGCCCATCATTATTTTTCGTTGTGTGTGAAAAAAATAGTTCCTGAACACAAAACTCTTTTAATTTTTAGTTTTCATCCGACCGTAGCGTTTAATATCTTATTTATTGGGCTAATCAACATGTGATTATCGGTAGGTATCTATATTTTAATTAATATATTTGATTATACCTATTATAACCAAATATTCTGATCTGCCAAATAACGGTCACTCACTTTCTCTAGTTCCTAATAGATATGCATGTCCCAGGATTGGTAGAGCAGGGTACTTAGCGCCCACCTTCCAGTATGTGATCAAATACCGCCATTTGCTCCAGACCCACCAACACGCAGTAACCGAACACCACAGAATAAACATAACTTTTGTCAAAAGATTAATCTTGAGAAAATACACCCATATCTGTTCAGCTCTCTAAATTTAAGGAGACTAGACATTTTTAATGTATATATACCGCCTACATACGATAATTTGTAAAATATTAATGAGCATGATAATTTAAACCTTTACAACACTGGTTTTGGTAAAATAGTCCCCACAAGAAAATTTACCTTAGGAGCTTATAATAAGGTCCAAACCAATGAAAATAACGAACCTACCATACACCTTATTAGGGGCTAAGTAAGTCGTAAAATTATGGATACCGTATTCAAATTTAAGATTCTGAAAATGTGTTGCAAAACCTAGTTAGAGTAATGTCTTGCCTCAACAATCACTAAATATTATTGTTCATCCATACTGTTATTATAAAACCGTATTCACATCCGTCGCCATTACAGTTACAGTGAGAGCAATAGCTCTCACACATTTTTTTGGGCAACGAAAGGTTTCTGTATGCCTGCACTGTTACTCCAGATTAATGACCGTAGCGCAATATAGACTCAACATAAGCAAAATATGCAGTAAGAGCTGTACTTTTTGAGACCGTCTTAGCAAGTTTATATAGTGCAAATGCAAACCTGTTAATTTTATTGCAGATATTTGCTACCTTTTCAATCCAATTTAACTTATTATCTACGATTGAACCTAAGAATTTACCATTACCAAGATCTTTTATTTTATGCCCGTTATCATTAATGTTTATTTGTTTCGTCAAATTATTAAAATTTATAAAATATGTCTTATCAATGTTCAATGTATCAATTTATTATTTATTAGCCATTCTTCTTCTTTCGAGTCGTAGATGGCCCTTCAATTATTTCAATTATCAAAGTATTATTTTTTTCAGTTTCATATTCGGTCATAATTCTGGTGCTATTAGTAGTAACTATAACTGAGATATCATCGGCAAAGAGAATATTTTTATACTCGGTGACTCTGGGTAGGTCGCACAGGTAGGTCATTAATGAAGACAAGGAAAAGTAGTGGTCCGAGTACACTTCCTTGTGGTGCGCCAAATTTGGTTTCTTCATATTCAGATCTATACTTTCTTGTAAATCTGTTATTTTGTAGCTGAGTTATTTCAACCATTTGTACCCTGAAGGCCGTCAATTTTTGGAGCCTTGTGAAATCAACTGTTGTTTTGCTTGGTTTTTGGTTGATGCTTAAGTAGTTCATGATGATAAAGACAATCATACAGAAAGTTTAGTGGTAGATGAAAACACCGTTGAAACAACTTTAAATGAACTGCAAACATCAACGTCTACATTCAGATGATTCGAATTTGTTACAATTGTCCCAAATTCCCCCTTGTCCCAATTGTCCCTTGTACGAGCTTACCTCGCACATTTAGCGACCCGCGGCCTTCATCATGTAGGGCGCGTGTCAGCTGTTTTTATAATATAAAATAACTTAATTATCTAAGAACTAATCTAGATACTATCGATGGCTCTCTGAGATACTATCGATAGCTCTCCGTGATACTATCCATCAGCGAGCCTGGATACTGCCATCGAGAAAGGATCCGTCACACCCAGCCATCACCATGTAACCAGCGAGAGCAATAAACTACTATCTCCGTGACGTGATCTTGTATCTCCACACCACCACCTTCAACCCAGCAAGCAGCAACATCTCTTCATGTATGTTGTTGGGCCTAACACCAAGTGCGGCACCATACAATCCTAATCCTTCTATTCGATAGTGATAGTGATAAGCAGGCACGGATCTCTATTACCAGGTATAGTAAAATCGTTATTTCAAATAAACCGATCGACTGTGTATTAAATTGGTACCCGTAATATGGCAAAAATTCAATAATTTTTAATTCTCTAATGTTCTTTAGTTTTACTTGATAGGCAATAAATTTGTAATTTTTATGACATTGATTTTACATTACGATCAAATTTTTCAGATATTTAATTGAGATCCTACCTTATGGTTATAACCATTGTTTCTATTATATAGTATACCACTTTTGTAAGGAAGTACACACCATTATTTGATGTAAAAGTCACAATAACTTTGGAATTTAGGCAGCTTTAGGTTTTGCCCTGTTTTTGCGTTTAAAAGACATTCGACGTTTTTGCACTATTTGTCCTGTATTTACCTTTTTAGTCTAGCTGGGATTAAACCCTCTGCCCAGCTCTAGTAGTGACCTAAGTTAAGAGTCAAAAAAGCTTATTTTACAACCAGGACCGTGTCGGACAAACAATTTTTTTTTAAATTCATGACCGGCCTGGCCAGGCGCATCGAAGAACGGGCCCTTTACGGCTGCACCCCGTCGCGCGTCCCGCACTCGCCTTGAAAAAGGGCTGCTGTCGAGTCAGTAAGTATCGTTGGCCATACCAAAATAACAGCACGAGAGTGCCCGATTAATTAAAATCACTACATGTGCAGCATCGCCTTTGGTTTGTTGTCTTACAATACGAATAATTTGTTAAACAATATTATTAACATACAATCGAATTAGTCATCCAAGGAAGAAAAGTTTTAAGTAACCAAAGAGTCTTTCATTGAGCGGTTTCCTATCTGGTTTTGTGTCAATTAGCTAGTTTTTTCATATAAACGTCCAATCGATGCTATTATATATGGTACTAGCAGCCCCCAGCTGCACCCACAACCTTTTTGGGGTTCCGTAGTAAACTAGGAACCCTTATAGTTTCACCATGTCTGTCTGTCTGTCTGTCCGTTCGCGGTTTTACTCAGAGACTATAAGTACTAGAAAGCTGTGATTTGGTATGAGTATGTATATTAATCATGCCAAAAAAGTGGTAGATAAAAATCTTAAAAAAAAAAATTTTTAGGGTTGCTCCCATACAAGTAAAGAGGGAGTAATATTTTTTTTTCTATACAAACTAATAGTGTTGGGTATCGTTAAATAGGTCTTTGAAAAATATAGTGAGGTTGCAGGATCCGTTCCCGAAATATTTGGCTTTAAAGTGCAAATTTTTGTTAGAGGTAAGTGTCCCCCCCCCCCCCCTCTATCTGCTTAACGGTTATATATGGATACGTGAAAAAAATTACAGCAGTAGTATATATACTGAAGTTGAAAGGAAAACTATCAGAGCTGAGTACTAAGCACAAACTAAAAAGTTATAGGCAACCAACTTATAAAATGTACTCGAAAATTTCATACAATTTTCATTGTTAGATGTTTTTGGTCATTAAACTATGAGGTGCGAGTGTGAATTCGTAGTTGCGAATGACAACTATGAGTTCACACTGAACTCAAAGTCGTCATCGCAACTACGGAACCCTACACTGCGCGTGGCTCGACACGCACTTGGCCGATTTTTTCTTGATATAAACCGCATGAAAATCTGTTGCGTAACAACTAAGATCTATCTAAGCATACATAGGGACAGACAGACAACGTGGAGTTACTGTTTGTTTTATACTATGTGGTATAGTACAGTATAAATATAGTAAAGATATACATAGTATATATAGATTATAGTTATAGATTTATAGATAGTAGACAGATAGATTATTTAGTTTAGATTATTTTTTTTATATTATAAATGCGAAAGTGAATTTATTTATTTGTTTCTTTGTTACGCTTTCACGCCCTAGGCTATATATCACGCGGATGAAGCCGCGGGTAACAGCTAGTAGATTATAGACTAACATTTTCCCACCACTTCGTCTGCGTAAAACTTCTCTCCAGATCATCATAATTATAGAAATTCAACTCCTTAGCGGGTTAATATAGTTCAAATGTTCAACGCGTTCAAATGTTAGCCGTGTGGTTCCCGGCAGAGTAGAATAGGACCACTCCAAGTCTTCCCGTGGATGTCGTAATAGGCGACTTAGGAGACACAAGCTAAACAAAGCTTATAATCATTAAAGAGACCTCTCCAACCTGTCTGGCCAGCGTAGAGAGTGTGAGAGAGTTTTCTATCCAACACAGCAATGTAAGTCGTCGTGATGACAGTCGATCATCGGCGATTGTGTAGAGAAGGCATTAATTTTTTTATTACTTTTTCCTAACTCAAGCAATGTCTTGCTATTCCACGAAAGATGACACACTATTAAGATTAATACAATAAAACCAAGTTTTATTTTCAATCATTTATTTAAATTATGACGTACATTTTTTACAAAAAATGCTCTGTTTTATGAAATTTATTCAAGTAAAATCGCAGACGCCAGTATTAAGGTATCTACTTACACCAAAGTCGGCGATTCATCAGGATTAGACAATCTCGAATAGTTTCATTAGGTATAATTTGCAGGAACTATATTCACGATAATCCTTTGTAATGAAATCAACTCACAAAATCAGTCCAATAGATGTTTCGTGATACGATAGTGAAAAGACAGACATATATACGCATAGTGATCATTTCGCATCAATCATAGATATCAGAATAATACTGCATAAATAGTTCGATGGTTTGACGGACATAGATGCGATAATATATGTTGTGTTATTTTGTCGCTTTGGAACTGCTGTATGGCGTAGTCAGCAGACAGACAGAAACGCCAGACAGCAGTTACGTTTACGTAAATGTAAAGAATAATTAACAATTATTATAGTATGGTAACAATATATGAGAAAGTGGTTGGATAGCTGCTGTAGGATTGAAATACGGTAGCTTATTAATAATAACTAAATAAGCTACTTACCGTTTCAGTCCCGCACTTCGAATATAGCGACCATATCCCATTTTTCTACGTATGGCTGTACTAACGCAACTATCTTTTATTAAATTATAATTGTAGTAGGTATTTGGTCTTCTCAGAAATATTGAATGGAAGTTGACTTGTGCTGTTATTTTTATTTACTTTTTTTACTAATTACCTATTAGCGCGCTTTTAACCTCCATCTTGCTTGATGGGAAGCAAAGATGAGGTCTAGGTTGGTACACGCAAATTGAATTCATTCAATTCAAAAAACTCCACTCAGATAAAAGCAAGGCGTAAAGACATAACAGCCATAGCAAAAGGAACGACTTTTTGCTCACACTGACTTTAGTCCACAGCGCTTGTTTGACTCTCTTGCGAAAAGATTGTGATGTAAACGCAAATAAAAGTTTTTGTTGGTTATGAGTGTAATAATATAGCTTTCCGCTATCATTGATAACAATGAGAAAGATGAGGTGGTAGTGCAAAAGACGCTTAATTTTGTGTTTGGGATTCAATCAACATTTAATTTCTTCATCCGATAACCTTACAATCTTCAGCGAGTCTTCCCACAATTTTTCTGCATCCCTATTCTTGACAGCCGCCGAGTCCTTAATCATACGGCAGTTCTGGAAGTACTTCCCGCTTACCTTCCCAGCTTCCTCATCCACAGCTACGTGGACAGCAGTCTGCGCGCCCTGCCATGGCGTCTTGAACACCACATTGTACACTTTCTCAGCCAAAAACCCGGTTATATACCCAAAACTATAGTAGGTCTTTGTCCCAACAGTACCAGGGTTGACCGAGTTAGCAACGACATTAGCTGAACGCAGCCTTTTAGTTAATTCCTTGGCGAACCAAGCCATACACAGCTTGCTGGTACCGTACAGCCTTCTATGGTATATAACACCATCCTCACCAGGTTTGCCGTTTATCAGCTTGTAGGTCCCGAAGTGATGGAACACTGAAGATATGTTCACTATCCTCGCAGGGTCCGACTTTGTTCCAGTCTTCTTCAACAGCGGCAATAGCAGTAGAGTCAGTAAGAAATGACCGTAATAATTGACTTGCATCAGAAAATTGATTCCATCTGCAGTAAACTTATTTGGGGCAACAGCCAACCCTGCGTTATTTACTAAAATATCCAGTCTGGTTTCAGTTACTTTGACACTTGCTGCGAAATTTCTCACCGATTGTATAGACGCGAGGTCGAGGAGTCTGAATTCCACGTTCTTGTTCCCTGTTTCGAGTATTATTGTCTTCTTCCCTTCCTCTCCTTCTTTGGGGAAAGGACAAGCAATGATCACCCTGGCTCCTCTCGCTGCGAGGTCCGTGGCGATGAAGAGGCCCATGCCAGTAGTTCCACCGGTTACCAAGGCTGTCTTTCCCTCTAACATTCTCGAAGACCGACAACTTCTATAGCTCAGTTTATTATAGATGAGAATCATTGCCACGGCAAAAATAACTATTGACAACAACATTTTACCATATGTTCATCACAAAGACCAATGAAATATAAATTTTCAACGTTTTATATTTATCTTTGCTCTAAAACTCCAAGGTGAAAATGAAATAAGTACGTAGGTAGACCTATGAATGACATTATATGAGATACATATTTCTGCAGAAAATGTTGCATTATTTTCACGAAAACATGAGTTTTTAGGGTACCGTACAAAAATAAAAAGAAACCGGTCAAGTGCGTGTCGGGCCACCGCGCAGTGTAAGGTCACAACCTCACAATATTTTTAAGGACCTATTTAACAATACCCAACACGATGGGTTTGTATAGAAAAAAATATATTAGTCCCTCTGTAATTGTGTGGGAGCTATGGCGAGTGCGTAAATTAAACCATTGAGACTGATACCAGGAATAAAGTGATGATCTTTTAGAAATGCTACTCGTAACTTATATACTAAGGAAATATACATAGGTATCGCATTGGTAGGGGAGATCGCTGATTTAGGAATACGTGTATATTCTTACGTGATGTACGTGTCTTGCTAAGTTAACAATATTTAAACACTTCCTGCAGGTACATCACGTTCGTATTCCTAAGGTCGCAATAGTACTCCCCCTTTTGTAAAAAATAAAAACAATTAACAATAAAATTAACGAAAAATTCATAAACTGTAACAACAATAAAATAACAAAAATGTAAAAACTGTAGCGAACGCAAATATACTAAATATATCCATCAATTGCATAGTGCACGTGCTGAAAAACGCTGTGTAGGCAAATATTTCTGCGCGGCAAATTATGCGTTTATGCATTGACATTGACCCTGTGAATCGTTTTTTTTTCTTATACATAGTTGGTAGATATTGCAAACTTCTTATATCTCTTAATATACATCTTGTCAATATGGTCTTGATGTGCAGTCTGAGCTTCTCGTATAGATACGTTTTCACTTGCCAGTTGTTTCAATCCCAGTGAGTCGGGAGATAATTTCTGCTTGCTCGTAGTCTTTTGTGAGACTGTAGAGAGCGATGTCGACTAGCGCCGATGGAAGTCCTGCCGAAATGCTCCGCTGAAGAGTGGCCACTCTATAAAATTCTAGTCGTGAGCTCGGCGGCTGTGTCGGACGCTATAATTGTCGAAAATAAACATTTTGGGTGCTTAGGACCATGAGCTCGGTGCGTCGGCTGCTGTGGCCCTGGAGTATGACCCGTTTGCTGGCTTGCTCTTGAGACTGCTTGCTGTGAACCATTTGCTGCATCTTGAGAGACGTAATTTTCAGTTCAGAGTAGTGCTTCTGTGATCGTCATTTTACTTTAATGTTTTCTTGTCAATACGTTGATCGCTGTTCCATCTTAAAGTTGTTCGCTCTTTTGCTTGCAGGCTTCAAAGTTATCAATTTATTGTCCTTGTTTGCCATGAAATATATACCACTGTGTAAGTCGGTAGCAATTAGGCATTAGAACTTAATGATATCACGAAATGCGGTGCAAGATTCTTTGTTGCCAAACAAATTCTTATTCAAATAATAGGCAAATATTTATATTATTTCTCATTACGCCTTTTTTGAACAACATACGGCCATCTGCGGCCTTGCGATCTTGACATCGTTCAATTATTTGTTGCAGTTGCACTTTCGTTCGTTGTTGTTTCCATGTGAAGTGATGCAATTTGTGACGTCAAATGCGTCATCATATAGATATCAGCTGTTCACGTTGCGTAATTGTTTCTATTGTATTTAATAATTTCGTTGATCCTCTGTTATATCTCTGTGCATGCGCTCTCTTCTTTTTCTTGAAGTTGACGGCTAGAGCTTGCGGTTGCGCTGATATTGCGCGGATTTTTCTTTGCCTCGGGGTTGTCCATTGTGGTTGCCTGGTAGTTCCTGTGCCTCCTGTTTTATGAGTTTATGACCGTTCAGCTATGGTGCAAGATTCGATCAATGAATCGTGTGAGCCGGTGTTGATTCCTTTTTTCAGCGTGGTTGGAGCCATTTTTGATGGCCCTTGTTGTCCTTAAGGGTTCTGGTTACTGCCGGAGTGCCTCTTGCATTTTCGAACCGGTGAGACCCACTTGTGGGAAGCCGGTGAAAATGTGCACGTTGATTTATTCGTTCTTCAGGCTTGCGTCGTTTGGGTCTTCGGTTGAGGCGCGTATCCATCACGTCGGACTACATCACGTCGGTTAGATCACGTCGGTTAGATCACGTCGGGGTCACCAATTATGGCGAGTGCGTAAATTAAACCATTGAGACTGATACCAGGAATAAAGTGATGATCTTTTAGAAATGCTACTCGTAACTTATATACTAAGGAAATATACATAGGTATCGCATTGGTAGGGGAGATCGCTGATTTAGGAATACGTGTATATTCTTACGTGATGTACGTGTCTTGCTAAGTTAACAATATTTAAACACTTCCTGCAGGTACATCACGTTCGTATTCCTAAGGTCGCAATAGGAGCTATCCTAAAAACAACTTTTCTACCACTTTTTTGGCATGATTAATATACATACCCATACCAAATTACAGCTTTATAGTGATGATGATGATGATGATGCTTTCTAGTACTAGTCGAGCTCTGTGGCGCAGCGGTCAACACGCCTGCCTGCGACACGGAGGTCCCGGGTTCGATCCCCGGTCAGGTCAAGATGGAAAATGATCTTTTTCAGATTGACCTGGGTCTTGGATGTTTATCTATATAAGTATCTATTATAAAATATACTATCGTTGAGTTAGTATCCCATAACACAAGTCTTACTTAAGAACTTACTTTGGGGCTATCTCAATCTGTGTGATTTATCCGTATATAATTATTATAATTTATCTTTAATACTTATAGTCTCTGAGTAAAACCGCGGACGGACAGACAGACAGACAGACAGACGGACATGGCGAAACTATAAGTGTCAAAGTCAAAGATTTTTATTCAAAATTGGATAATTGTATCTCTTTTTGAAGGTCATATTTTTTACTTTCTTATTATTTTTAAATTTTTAATATGTTTATTATATGTTTCGTAATGATCACTGGTGAGAAGAATACGCCGAAAGAAACTCAATCCAGACTTGGTCCCTACGTGCCTGAAGGGCTTCGATTACAATATTTTACAAGTATTTATTTATTTCTAATGTTATTTATATTAATTACGAGTCGAGCTCCGTGGCGCAGCGGTCAACACGCTAGCCTGCGACACGGGGGTCCCGGGTTCGATCCCCGGTCAGGTCAAGATGGAAAAAGATCTTTTTCATATTGACCTGGGTCTTGGATGTTTATCTATATAAGTATATATTATAAAATATAGTATCGTTGAGTTAGTATCCTGCGACACAAGTTCACAACTTACTGTGGGGCTAGCTCAATTTGTGTGATATGTCCCTATATATTTATTTATTTATTTATTTATTTTAATTACAATAAAAGTGTTCCTAGTTTACTACGGAACCCTAAAAAACGGAATCTTTACAAGGATCAATCGTTTGTCTGCCAGTTCGTCCATCTGTCACAGCCAATTTGCTCCGAATCTATTGGACCAAATAAGATGCACACATGAAACACAGATATTCAAGAATATATATATATTTTTGTAAGACCATTTTCGGGAAGCAAATTAGTAAATTGAACTAAAACTTTTTACGAACCTTAGTGTATCATATATTGGTCATCATCATTTGGTATACGTAAGTCGACCATACACACCGTGGTGTCAGAGTTCTTCGAAACCGCCTCTCGGGCTCTCTGACGTGTTTCCTTTAACGACTACCACATGGCAGCCGGGACCAACGGCTTAACGTGCCTTCCGAAGCACGGAATCACCTTTCTTATCAGTCAATCAAGTGATTCATGCCTGCAATTGTCCTAACCAAACTGGAAACAACTTAATAAAGTATGCTTCCCGTGGGAATCGAACCCACGACCCCCGGGTCAAAAAGGCAAACGCCTTAACCACTGGCCCACAGAGGTTGTTACTACTAACTGTTGACATTTTTATAATTTGAATAACAAAAATTAATTAATAATTATTGATGGTAATATTATTGTTATGGCCACCCTCAATATTCTCGGTATAAATACAATCGTCATCCCCACTCGCTCTCATTCCGATTTACGCTGTGTTAGGAGACAGACGTTATACCATCCTTGTTATAATTTTGAATATACGTTCTAACGTATTTATTAAATCTATTTTTATTTTCTCTCGCCTATTACCCTATAAAATCTATAGGTTATGGGCCCAGCCATACTACCTTTAGTATTGTGCTGTAGTTCCTTAAATTAATTTCTTTTTGTTTTCTAAAAACACACGTGTCCTCCAATCAATTTTAACCAAAACCATTTTCGTTATGGATAACCTGAAAACTAAGCGAAACATCCAACCATTTAACGGCGAAAAATATAGCATCTGGAAGTTTCGTATCCGCTCGCTATTAACCGAATTGGAGGTCATCAAGGTCATCGATGAAGAACCCGAGTTACAGTTCGAGGTATGGCAGAAGAATAATCGTATTGCTAAAAGCGTTATTGTCGAGTACTTGTCGGACTCCTTTCTTAGTTTTGCCAAAGAAGAACTGACCGCTAAAGACATATTTAGAAGCCTGGATGCCTTGTACGAAAGGAAAAGCTTAGCAACGCAGTTGGCAATACGAAAGAAGCTGTTGGGTTTGAAACTACAAGGAGATACTCTACTAGTCAAACACTTCACGGTTTTTGATGATTTGATGACGGAACTTTTGGCTGCTGGAGCGAAGCTCGAAGAAACCGGCTGAACGACCTCGAATTGTTCAAGCAGTGGAATTGACTGAGGAGGCAATGGTTTCCAGTCCCCGGGTTTGCATTCATGGCTGGTGATTACCAATTTGGCGAACACAGGAAACAAATAACAATCCTGTTGGATTCCGGAGCTTCCGACCTCATTGTTAACAGGGAAGATATTTTCAGTACCTATACAATTTTACATAAACCTTTTAGAATTTCAGTAGCTAAGAACGGTGAATTTGTTTCAGCCACCAAACGTGGAACACTGCAAGTAATTAGTGACTCTGGCATCCAAGAAACTCTGGAGGATATACTGTTCTGTCCGGAGGGGCCGTACAACCGTATCGAGGATGCAGCGCGCCGGGTTGACCGTCACCTTCGATCAACACGGAACTTATATCAGTAAGGACGGTACAGTACTGATGCGAGGTAAAGTCAATTAATAATTTAATTTCAATAGATTTAGAGGTGTGTGTTAATCGATCTGTTTCTCAGTTGTGCAGTAATAATAAAAATAATTACGACTTGTGGCATCAGAGATTAGGACACATTAGTAAACAAAAGCTTTTGGATTTAAAAAGGAATTCTATGATTGATGACATTGGTTTAATTGATTTAATAACGCCTGATGAAAAACTGTGCGAAGCATACATAAATGGGAAACAAAATCGATTGCCATTTAATATATCTAAGGATAAAAGCCATATTAAACGACCATTATTTGTTGTACATACTGACGTGTGTGGGCCGAACAAGAATTACTTTGTGTTGTTTGTGGATCAATATACCTATTACTGTGTTACGTACCTGATAGCCTATAAATCAGATGTATTTTCAGCTTTTAAAGATTTTGTAGCCAAAAGTGAAGCACAATTCAATTTAAAATTGGTTAATTTATACTGTTATTTATCTAATGAGATGAAAGAGTACTGTGTGCCCCGAGGGATTTCATACCATTTAACTATTCCTAGGACACCGCAGTAGAATGCGGTTAGCGAACGCATGGTCAGGACAATAACAGAAAAAGCATGTGCGATGGTTAGTGGTGCTAAATTACCGAAATGTTTCTGGGGAGATGCAGTATTAACTGCAGTTCACTTGATTAATATAACTCCTACCCGCGTTTTGACACAAAATAAAACCACGTTCGAAATGTGGCATGATAAAAAGCCTACAATTAAATATTAAAAGGTTTTTTTGCTACTGTGCAGGATTCTTCGAATTGATAAACGTATTGAAAAAAATAAGATTTCGTTTAATTTCGATTAAAATTTTACAAATGTAGTGGTGTCCGCCTAGGTATGTACCGAATTGAAATTACATTGCACATTTTGAGAGTGAAGGTATCGAATGAGATCCGCGTCGTACATTCGTTCCTGGGAGTTGCGCCATGACGCCGATAGATGGAGCGCCAACATACCGCCGGCCTTGGAAGCACCATCTTCCAAAAGAGATCATCTTCTTCTTATTCTTGCTTGTCATTGTCCGATTGCAGTGGGAGTGGGCAAATTTTAGAGAAGGCCCGTCGAATCACGCCGTTGGCCGTGCGAATATTGGCCACACGAGCAACACCGTCTCTTCCAGGCATTACTTCTATGATTCTCCCCAACTTCCACTTGAGAGGAGGCAAGTTATCTTCTTTTACGAGGACTAGGCTGCCCAGCTTCAGGTCGGCACTGTCGTATTTCCACTTCGTCCTCTGCTGCATCTCCGAAATGTACTCCTTTGACCATCTTTGCCAGAAATGTTGTCTAATTTGTTCAACACGATGATAGCGGCTTAACTGGCTAGTTGTTGTTGAAGTGAGATCTTCAGCAGCTGGCGAAGTCAGCGGCCGGCCGATGAGGAAGTGAGCAGGGGTTAGTGGTGACATATCGTTAGGGTCTGATGATAATGGAGATAAGGGACGGGAGTTTAGGACTGCTTCGATTTGTGTCAATACAGTGGTAAACTCCTCGTAATTAAAATTAGCAAGCCCAATGACTCGTTTGATATGAAACTTGCAAGACTTTATCCCCTGCTCCCAAAAACCCCCGAAATGACTTGCTCTTGGAGGGATGAAATGGAAACGTATACTATTTTTTGAAGCGTAATCACTGATAATTTCTGAATTTTCATTAAAAAACAAAGAAAGTTCTTTTTGAGAACCTACAAAATTTGTTCCGTTATCAGAATAGATTTCGTACGGCTTTCCCCTACGTGAAATAAAACGTTTAAAGGCCAGTATGTAATCATTAGTCGACAGGGTACTAACAAGTTCTAAATGTATCGCACGAGTAACCAAACATATAAATAAACATACATACCCCTTTACGAGCTGTGCTCCTCTGCCTTTACGATTTAATATGTACACAGGTCCCAAATAATCACAGGCACATCGGGAAAAGGGAAAGCTAGCTTCCAGCCTTGACGTAGGCAAATTGCCCATGATCGGCGTTAACGTTTTACACCTGAAGCGCGCACAAGTTACACACTGATGCACTATCTTTCGACACAAATTTCTACCACCTAGTGTCCACCATTGTTCACGCACGGAAACTAGTAAAAGCTGAGGTCCAGCATGCAATAAACGTTTATGCTCGTATTCAAACAAAAGTAATGTAAAACGGTGTTTAGGACACAACAGTATTGGATGCTTTTTATTGTAATCGTAATTGGAATTGCACAAACGTCCCCCAACTCTAATTAAACCATTTTTGTCTAAAAACACATTTAGGCTCGCGATCTGATTGAGTCTTTTTTTATCTTTCAACGATTTGACGGGTAAATTATTAGATAAACATCTGTGCACTTCCGCAAACGATTGCAACTGAGCCGACCTTGAAATGACACGAGTGGCTGCGGCGAGCTCGCCCGGCGACAGCGCACCCGTATTCCGAATACATCCTTCCCTTTTACACTTGAGGTTGTTTATGAATCTTAATACGTATGCACCCGTACGAATTAATTTATTATAATTTGAAAATCGACTGAAATCTATAATTTCATAGTGTTCGACATAATTCAAACTTAAATTATTTGACTTAAGCTCAGGCAGATTCACGGTATCGCTTTTTATTTGCTTATGTTCTGACCAATCCAATTTCATATCGTGTAAACATGATGGCCCGTTCCACCATAGCTCAGAGTTACGCAACGCATTAAAATTAAGACCCCTAGACAATAAGTCAGCCGGATTCTCTGTGCCCTTAATATGCAACCACTGAGCATCTCCAGTTAACTCATTGATTTCGGTGACTCGGTTCTGAACGAATGTTTTTAATAAATGTGGGGACATACGTAACCAACATATAACTATGGTGGAGTCCGTCCAGAAGGAAACGTGATCGAATTTTAAAGAAGACATGGAATCAACGATTTTTTTGTATAATCTAGCCGCTATTAATGAGCCCATAAGTTCGAGCCGAGCTATACTAAGTGCTTTCAACGTACAAACTTTGCTCTTGGCACATAATAACTTCACTACGACTCCATTTTTATCACAAGTTCGTATATACGCGCAAGCACCATACGCGTCCTGTGATGCGTCAGAGAAAATATGAAGCTCAGTACGACCATTGTGTATGCTACTCACGAACCTAGGTATTTTCAATTCGTTCAAATCGTTTAGTGACTCTAAAAATTCCATCCACTTGTCTGTCACAGAGTCAGGTACCGGGTCGTCCCAATCTAATTTGGATAACCATAATTTTTGCAAAGTTATTTTTGCAATAATTACAGTTGGAGCTAAAAGGCCCAACGGGTCATATATTTGCGAAATTGTGGACAACATCTGGCGCTTAGTTAATGTTGTATGTTTACATTCTATTCGCGTAGTATAATATAATTCGTCTGTAACGTTATGCCACCCTAATCCGAGAGTTTTATTCTGTGTATAATCGCCGATAGCTAAATCTATAGGTTTTATTTGTGTGACGTCATAATTAAAGGTCCACTTTCTTAAATTAAAGCAACCGGACTTCAGGACTTGTGAAGTTTTTTCACAAATATTCAAAAGAAAGTTGGGATCGTCATGTCCTGTAATTAAATCGTCTACGAACAAATCGTCACGTATGACGCGAGCAATGACGTCATCATTGCACTCGTCTGCGAGTTGGCGAATACAACGCATGGCCAAATAAGGAGCCGAAGCGGTCCCGAACGATACTGTATTAAGCCTGTATACCTGTAAAGGCTCATTAGAATTATTACGCCACAAAATAAGTTGTAAGTCCCGTTGATCAGGTTGTATAAGCACTTGACAAAACATTTTTTCCACGTCCGAACAGGCGACGTGTAAATGCTGCCTAAAACGTAGTAAAATGGAGAATATATCGTTTTGAAGAGGCATACCTACGTGTTGTATTTCGTTTAAAGATATATTTGAAGATGTCTTACAACTTGCATCGAAAACTACTCTTAATTTAGTTGTTAAACTATTTTCACGCAAGACACCATGATGAGGAAGGAAATAGTGTGGAGAACCGTAATCGTTTACCGGTGACATGTATTGCGACCTTAGGAATACGAACGTGATGTACCTGCAGGAAGTGTTTAAATATTGTTAACTTAGCAAGACACGTACATCACGTAAGAATATACACGTATTCCTAAATCAGCGATCTCCCCTACCAATGCGATACCTATGTATATTTCCTTAGTATATAAGTTACGAGTAGCATTTCTAATAAATCATCACTTTATTCCTGGTATCAGTCTCAATGGTTTAACTTACGCACTCGTCATAATTGGTGACCCCGACGTGATCTAACCGACGTGATCAAGCCGTCGTGATGTAGTCTGACATGATGGATACGCGCCTCAACACCGAAGACCCAGACGACGTAAGCCTGAAGAACGGAAAAACCAACGTGCACATTTTCACTGGCTTCCCACAAGCGGGTCTCACCGGTTTGAAAATGCAAGAGGCACTCCGGCAGTAACCAGAACCACAAGGACAACAAGTACCATCAAAAATGGCTCCAACCACGCTGAAAAAAGGAATCAACACCGGCTCACACGATTCATTGATCGAATCCTGCACCATAGCTGAACGGTCATAAACTCATAAAACAGGAGGCACAGGAACTACCAGGCAACCACGAGGCAAAGAAAAATCCGGGAAATATCAGCGCAACCGCAAGCTGTAGCCGTCAACTTCAAGAAAAATAAGAAAGCGCATGCACAGAAGAAAAATTCATCGCGAGCGGCAGAATTATAAAGAAAATGATGTCACAGAGGATCAACGAAATTATTAAATACAATAGAAACAATTACGCAACGTGAACAGCTGATATCTATATGATGACGCATTTGACGTCACAAATCGCATCACTTCACATGGAATCAACAACGAACGAAAGTGCAACTACAACAAATAATTGAACGAGGTCAAGATCGCAAGGCCGCCGATGGCCGTATGTTGTTAAAAAAGGCGTAATGAGAAAGAATATAAATATTTGCCTATTATTTGAAGAAGAATTTATTTGGCAACAAAGAATCTTGCACCGCATTTCGTGATATCATTAAGTTCTAATGCCTAATTGCTACCGACTTACACAGTGGTATAGATTTCATGGCAAACAAGGACAATAAATTGATAACTTTGAAGCCTGCAAGCAAAAGAGCGAACAACTTTAAGATGGAACAGCGATCAACATATTGACAGGAAAACATTAAAGTAAAATGGCGATCACAGAAGCACTACTTTAACTGAAAATTACTTCTCTCAAGATGCAGCAAATGGTTCACAGCAAGCAGTCTCAAGAGCAAGCCAGCAAACGGGTCATACTCCAGGGCCACAGCAGCCGACGCACCGAGCTCCTGGTCCTGAGCAGAGCACCCACAATGTTTATTTTCGACAATTATAACGTCCGGCACAGCCGCCGAGCTCACGCTTAGAAATTTTTAAAGAGTGGCCACTCTTCAGCGGAGCACTTCGGCAGGACTTCCACCGGCGCTAGTCGACATCGCTCTCTACAGTCTCACAAAAGACTACGAGCAAGCAGAAATTATCTCCCGACTCACTGGGATTGAAACAACTGGCAAGTGAAAACGTATCTATACGAGAAGCTCAGACTGCACATCAAGACCATATTGACAAGATGTATATTAAGAGATATAAGAAGTTTGCAATATCTACCAACTATGTATAAGGAAAAAAAACGATTCACAGGGTCAATGTCAATGCATAAACGCATAATTTGCCGCGCAGAAATATTTGCCTACACAGCGTTTTTCAGCACGTGCACTATGCAATTGATGGATATATTTAGTATATTTGCGTTCGCTACAGTTTTTACATTTTTGTTATTTTATTGTTGTTACAGTTTATGAATTTTTCGTTAATTTTATTGTTAATTGTTTTTATTTTTTACAAAAGGGGGAGTACTATTGCGACCTTAGGAATACGAACGTGATGTACCTGCAGGAAGTGTTTAAATATTGTTAACTTAGCAAGACACGTACATCACGTAAGAATATACACGTATTCCTAAATCAGCGATCTCCCCTACCAATGCGATACCTATGTATATTTCCTTAGTATATAAGTTACGAGTAGCATTTCTAATAAATCATCACTTATCCTGGTATCGATCTCAATGGTTTAATTTATGCACTCGCCATAACATGTACCCTAACCTCTCATACTCATGCATGAAAGCGGAGTACATTTTTTTGTACTCTGAATTTCGATTTAATTTACGCTCTAAAGAGTTAAATCTGTTCAAAGCGGTGCTAAATGAGTCACCTAAGTTTTTTGGAGGCTCCTTGAACGGAATGCGAACAGAAAATCGTCCATTTTCCTCGCGTTTAGTAGTATTAATAAAAAGCTGCTCGCAATACAACTCGTCTTTCGGGAGAGGTCTGGTTACATTATCTAAATTTTCTATTTCCCAAAATTTTCTTAATTCCGTATCTAAACCTTGAGAAAAATGACAAGACACCTGATTATTTAAGCGCAAGCCATCTTTGTAAATTGGACCCGAAATTATCCAACCCAATTTCGTATTATGTAAATATGGGCCATTTGATAACCTAATTTTTTGTTCGTATAACAAATCCCAGAAACGATCTGCTCCTATCAGTAACTCGACTTCTGATGGGACGTCGAAGGTGGGATCAGCAAGTTGACAATTACTCGGAATATCAAGCGCATCGAAGTGTCTAGAGGGCAAGTGTCCAGTGATGCTCGGCAAAACTAGACACTGCACTGTCGTATTGTAATCGCATATTTTCGAATGAAAAGAAATAGTACATAGACTATTAGGATTTGAGACCGTCTGTCCCACACCCATAAGTTTAATAGTGGACTGTAAAAGAGATAAATCTAAACGTTTTGCTAAATTTTCCGTGACAATACAATACTGCGATCCATTGTCAAGGAGAGCTCGAACTGTGTGAAATACGTTGTTCCTATCTAACACATCTACTAGTGCTGTCGCAAGCAAAACAGTACCGCAAGATCGCGTTGAAGTATCTACGGTTGAAATATCAATGCCCTTATTTGAGACGGACGAATGAAGCGTAGTGCTACTTGCGTGCGAGGTACCTGCGCCGGCGCCCGTAATGGCGGCCGGGCGAACAGCTGATTCGTAATTTACACCACTGCTATATAGATTGGTTGCATCGCCGTTGCCCTTGACCTTGTTAGGATGCAACAGCGTGTTATGCTTACACTTGCACATCTTACACGGACCGAACAGACAATCGCTTGGCAGGTGTCCTGATCGTAAACAGTTAATACATAAATGTTTCGAATCTACAATGTTCTGTCTATCCTTTATAGACATATTTAAAAACTGACAACAGGTATAAAGACTGTGATCGCCGTTACATACTGGGCAAACACGAACACTGTTAGAGGTTTTATTGCGAGTGGTTACAAAACTTTGTACCTGTTGCGATTTTGAGCGTTGTTTCGGTTCGTTTTTCGAACAACTAGGATTCACAATATGCTTTACAGAAACGCCTTTAGTGTGATTATTACTGATCATTTCTAATGTGTCGGCTCGGTTACGCAAAAACGTCAACAATGTATCCAATTTTAATTTACTTTTCGAATCACCAAGCAAGCCAGATACAAGAGAACCCTTGTATGATTCCCACTCGCGTTCTGTAGCTAAATCGAGTTTGGAAGTAATAATATATATAAGTAACGTATCCCAGGACTCGGTGGGCTCATCCAAGGTTTTAAGAGCGCGTAAATTACGCAAAACCGTATCAATTAAAGTTCTAATTTGCTTTGGTGATTCGTTTGTAATGCTAGGAACCGTAAATAACGATTTTATGTGGTTGTGTACTAATAAACGTTCATTGTGGAACCGCATTTCTAACAGCTCCCATGCGTGTACATAGTTGGCACCAGTGAATTCTAACGCACCAATTACTTGCAATGCACTGCCAGTAAGTGATGACCTCAGGTAGTGAAACTTTTGGATATTATCTAAGTCAGTGCGATTATGAATGAGTGAAAAGTATGAATTTTTAAATTCCAGCCAACGATCGCTAGAACCATCAAAAGAAGCTAGTTTTAAATCTGGTAGTTTAGCGTGTAAAAAAGGCTTTGGTTTTGACTCTGCGATACATCCAGAATTGTCCCCGACCTCTAATAAAGACTTTGCTACAGATATGATTGAGTAATACTGCTCTTCAAACGCTTCACGATAATCTATCTGATCGGAAATTTCACTTTCTTCTGAAAAATGTTCGATTTTGTTTTGTATTTTGTCGAACTCAACATACACTGCTTCTAAGTTAGCAACTCTCAAAGACAATTCAATTCTTTGCGTTTTACTAAATGAACTCTCATCTAACTTGGATAAATACTTATCAAATGAGGTAATCTTTGCTTTAAGTACGCCTCTTTGTTTTCTAAGATCGGATAGGGACATTTTCTTAAAATCGAATCCACTAATATCAGAAGGCGACTTACTACCTTCTAAACCGCTCGATTTAGGTAGATTAAGCTTCAAATCCCTTCCTGATTCACTCATTTCGGCGATTTATGGAAGAAAAAGGCAAAGTACTTACAGTTTCAAGCGCAGCCGTCGGTTAAGACAACTACTGACGTGTCATTTGACTCACCAACTGAAATTCGAAAAATAACACTGTATTAGCACAAATCCGGACGCTTGGAGGAGGATAACGGAAGGATTACCGACCAGACACGCTGCTTGCCGATCTGATGCTGCACAAGCTGCTTCTGGAGTGTGGTCTTCCCTCGCCTCGCCTTATTCGTATATTCGCGTATTCGTATCTTCGCGTAGCCAGTTCAGATGTGGCGTAGAAGGACTAAATTTATGTGCAGGATTCTTCGAATTGATAAACGTATTGAAAAAAATAAGATTTCGTTTAATTTCGATTAAAATTTTACAAATGTAGTGGTGTCCGCCTAGGTATGTACCGAATTGAAATTACATTGCACATTTTGAGAGTGAAGGTATCGAATGAGATCCGCGTCGTACATTCGTTCCTGGGAGTTGCGCCATGACGCCGATAGATGGAGCGCCAACAGCTACTAACTAAGTTTGATGAAAAATCATGGAAGGGTATACTTGTAGGATATGTACCGAATGCCTATAAGGTATGGAACATAGAACGTGAAAAGTATGAAACGGTTCGGGATGTCATAGTAGATGAGGTTAATTTTCTGCAGTCAAGGCCTATGTTGCGATTTGAAGGAGATGTCATCGAACATTTCCAAAATACTGAACTGACACCTAAGTCAGAGTAAATAAAACCTCAATGCTGTGACAGTCCTAAATTTGATATGTCTAAAGCTGATAGTACTAAATCCGATAGTACGAAATCGGTTAGTACGAAATCGGATAGTATGAAATCGGATAGTACAAAATCTGATAGTACGAAATCTGATAGTATGAAATCAGTTAGTACGAAATCGGATAGTACAAAATCTGATAGTACGAAATCTGATAGTATGAAATCAGTTAGTACGAAATCGGATAGTACAAAATCTGATAGTACGAAATCTGATAGTATGAAATCAGTTAGTACGAAATCGGATAGTACAAAATCTGATAGTACGAAATCTGATAGTATGAAATCAGTTAGTACGAAATCGGATAGTGCAAAATCTGATAGTACGAAATCAGTTAGTACGAAATCGGATATTGTTAAATCAGTTGAGAAAACATCAGATAGTTTAAAATCTGATGAATCTGTTTCTAGTAGAAAGATTCGTAAGCTAAACGAGTCATATGAAATGCCATTGGTTATAAATCAACTGGTAGTTTTGATCAAAATATCGATGATTCTTGTCAATTGAGGAGCGCTAGGCTCAAGTAAAGGTCGTACACAAATATCTTATAAGGAACTTGATGAAGTTCTTTTGTGTGCTCAGTCAATTAATTGCGTAATACCTACATCTTTTAATGAGATTAAGAACCGAAACGATAGAGCTCTTTGGGAAGGTGCAATTAAGGAAGAATTAGATTCACTTTTAGCAAATAATACTTGGACGTTAGTGCCTAGACCTGACAATAAAAATATAGTCGACTATGGGTTTTTAGTATTAAAAATGATCAGTTTGGTAATCTATCTCGATATAAGGCACGTCTAGTTGCCAGAGGCTTTAGTCAGGAGTATTTGACAGATTATAATGAGACTTTTGCCCCAGTTGCTCGTATAGCAAGTTTTCGATTCATAATTAGTTTTGCAAATCAATTTAATTTATTGGTACATCATATGGATGTAAAAAAACGCATTTTTAAATGGCATTTTAAAGGAAGAAATTTATATGAAAGTGCCAGATGGTATAGTTAATAAGGAAAATTATGTTTGTAGATCAATGTTCATATATTAAAACTATTTTGGATAAATTCAGTATGACTGACTGTCATCCAATAAGTACTTCTTTAGAGAATAAGCCTAATTATGAAGCTCTAAATTTAGATAGTGAATATAGTGCGCCTTGTCGTAGATATATAGGTTGCTTAATGTATGTTATGTTGTGTACGCGCCCTGATTTAAGCGTAAGTGTCAATATCTTGAGCAAGTATACAAACAAAAATAATAAAGAGCTATGGAAAAGTCTCAAAAGAGTACTTAGGTATTTAGAAGGTACCATAGAGTTAAAACTAAAATACGAAAGGTGTGATAATTTTGAAGATATCTTGTGTGGTTATGTAGATTCAGATTGGGGTGGTAGTGCTGTTAACGATAGAAAAAGTACCTCAGGTTGTTTGCTTAAATTTTTTAACAGTTGTACTATAACTTGGAATACTAAAAGACAAACTTCTGTAGCAGCTTCTTCGACCGAAGCTGAGTACATGGCTTTGTTTGAAGCTGTGAAAGAGGCGTTACGGTTAAAGTCTTTAATTTATTTATAAAAATTATAAGTGTACATTTAAATATTAATCCGATACCTATTTTTGAAGACAATAATGGCTATATAAGTATAGCCAATAATCCTACGAGTCATAAAAGGTCTAAACATATAGACATAAAATACCACTTCTCTAGAAAACAAGTAGAAAACAATGTTATTTAATTGTTGTATCTCCGCACAGGTAAACAGATTGCGGATGCGTTAACCAAGCCGTTACCTGTCGTCGCATTTAGACAGTTCAGAGATGAGATGAACTTATGTTTGTAACTACATTTTGTTGATTTATTTGTTTATATCAATTGATAAATGCATAATTTATACTTAAGTGCATAGTTTAAGATTTGCTTATTTATTGGTCTGATTAGGTTTTACTGGGTTTCCCTAATCCTTGCAACAAATGTTGGACCATATTACATTGTGATTCCCCAGCAATACTTGGATGGTTTTAATGTTCTGGTTAGTCAAAATTATGATTGTAAATAATTAGTGATTAATTTTTGAGGGGGCGTGTTGACATTTTTATAATTTGAATAACAAAAATTAATTAATAATTATTGATGGTAATATTATTGTTATGGCCACCCTCAATATTCTCGGTATAAATACAATCGTCATCCCCACTCGCTCTCATTCCGATTTACGCTGTGTTAGGAGACAGACGTTATACCATCCTTGTTATAATTTTGAATATACGTTCTAACGTATTTATTAAATCTATTTTTATTTTCTCTCGCCTATTACCCTATAAAATCTATACTAACTCAGTATAATAGATACGTTAACTTTTCATTATTTTTTTTAAATTGTGTTATATTTATAATACGTACTCACCTATTATAAACATACAACAATTTTAAAAAAATACTTTTGCGTTGCACGGAACCACGCCACGCGAGTTTAACTTGCACTTGGCAAGTTTATTTTTAATGTTGAAAAAAGGTTAGACACGCTCTGAACTCTCAACTATGCCCTCATGGAAGGTTAAAAACGTCGCAGAAATAAACAAAGGGATAATGACTTCATATGGGTGCCCCTTAAACCTGACGGGCAGGTCACCTGTGCCCAGGTGCAATGCACCCCTTGTATCCCTGGATTAAGACAGCCCTGGCTTTTGCTTAGTCCGTTTTCCTGTACTCTTGTAACACGTAATACTCCATTTTATCTTTTAACAAGTTTTTTTTTGAAGGGCACAGTAAGGAATAAAAGAACTGCATTAAATTCAATAAACTCTCGGTCATTGCCTGTGGTACCCTTTTAACCATGTAACGTTGACTCAATTTTCAGCAGTTTCACCATAAAACGCGGAGTTTTACAATGGATTCTCAATTCTTACGTTGTGGTGGTCTTGAAAACATTTCTTAAAATGTGGTTCGTTGGTACTGTCTTAACTACAGTGCTTGCATCAGTATACATGGAGAAATACTATGGGCTGTATAATACACTAAACGCCCAGCAATTACAGGACCTTAAGATGATGGAGGCTGATGCGCGGAGGAGCCACACCTGCAAGTGTGTGGACGAAAAATTTAGGAAATACAAAGCAGAGATGCAGTTCATAGACTATTTAGATGCCATGAATGTATTTTGATCTTCAGGGTTTAATAAAAAGAATTGATAAATCAAGCAATTATTCTGTTTTACTAGATTTTTCCGACATTTCATCCCTAATTATGGTTCTATGTGCGAATCTGATGTATTAAATTGTAAAAAAGTACTTATCATCAAAAGTTTTATCAAAATCACATCCCTAGAAACTTTCACATCTGTATCTCCATTCAGATCACGGGTTCTTTAATCCCCTGGAATTCTTATTCTTTTATTCTCTGCGTGAGGATGTGGGGATAGATCCAACACGTAGAGGCCATTTGGAGTAGTTGATGTAATGTCACTGGTATGGCGCTTGATACAAGCGAGAATATTTTTACCTAAAACAACTATTGATTAAACTTTGCAGCCGTGTACACGTCTGTGTGTGAGTTACCTAATAGCAGATAAAATAGCAGAATGATTTTAAGTACTAACCATAGATATCAGAATATAACGTGGCACTAAGTGTATCCCAGAAATGGAAAACGTAGTGTTGGATATCCGGTAGCTAAGTGGGCCGAGGACATAAAACAGATTTCTAGAAGGAACTGGATTGTGAAGGCAAGGGATAGAGAAGGATGGCGCCGACAAAGGGAGGCTTATGGGCACCAGTGTGTTATGGAAAGCTGATGATGAATATCTTTAGTGGATTAAGAAGTTAATGAATGAAATGCTAAATGAATCTACTGTTTATTTCTTGATTGTAACCGTACAGTAAAATCTTCGGTCTCCTTGAGGGTAACACTGAACAGCAACCGCAGTGGTCTCTTCTCGTCTCCTTCCCTGGCTGGCAATACTCGGTAGCGACGGACGAGAATGGATATCGCTATCTTCGTGAACGACATCGCGAACTGGGCTCCTGGAAATCAATTTAATTATCACCATCATTTCAGCCGCACGAAGTCCACACTGCTGAAAAGAGGCCTCCCCCAAGGATTCCCAATACGACCGGTTGGAAGCGGTCTGCATCCAGCGCCTTCCTGCGACCCTTATCAGGTCGTCCGACCAACTGATCGGTGGGTGTCCAACGCTGAGCTCCGGTACGTAGTCGCCATTCAAAAACCTTTTTCGTCATCGAAAACCTTTTTCATCGGCCATTGAAATTTAATTTTATTGTGTACAAAATACTCCATTAGCTTCTTCTCATCAGGATATTTCTGACCTGGCAAACGCAGCGTTGGATACCCTGCGACCACGTGGTTGGATGACCTGAAAATGGTAGCAGGAGGATGCTGGATGCAGGTGCGCTTCCAACCGGTCGTATTGGAAATCCTTGCGGGGGTGGCCTATAACCAGCATTGGATTGCAAGATTAGATTTTTGCTGTTAACATGATAATGATGATGATTTGGATATTATCATAGTGCCCCGCCCCGCATCAATGGGTCCTCTCCATTGATACGCTATTTAATTGTTTTTCTGCGAATTACATGAGTTTTATATATGTTAGCTACGAATAAGTACTTATTCGTAGTATGTTAGTCTTTATTAGCTTCTGTGTGACAAATTTTATAAGAGTATTTATGTATGTTTGCATATTTGTATGTTTGTATATTATTATGTATGCCACGTATATCTCAGAAAGTACAAGACGGATTGTTATTTCTTTATTTGACTAGTTTAATCCAACTAAGGGACACTGCAAGTTTTTATCAAAATCGGTTCAGAAGTTTTAAAGATAGAAAGTTAAGTGTGTATCAGTCACAAGAAAAAAATAAGTCCGTTTTAATTTTTTAGGAATAATACTTCTTGTTGTTTACCTGTACATCCTCTTTGGCCACAACTGAACGCCAGAAACGCACTCTGGTGCTTCAAGGGGCCCTCCAGAAACCGCTCCGGCCGGAACTGGTGGGCGTCGTCTCCCCAGTACTTGCGGTTCCTTTGCACTCCCCAGATGCTGATCACTAGGTTACACCCTTTATGTACTGTGACTCCCGATGCTGAAAGCATTAAAAGTAAATTGGTTGTGATAGAACCAAGCTAAAATTCACTTCTGCTAGTATTTATTTAATTAAGCTTTATTGCACAAATTAGAACAAAAATGTCCAAATGGTGGATTTAATGTCATATGGCATTCTCTGCCAATCGACCATAGGACCAAACAGAAAATTGAGAATGGGCGATAGAGCAAAATTGATTAAAAATAACTAAATAATATAATCAATAGATATGATATAAATATAAGTATCTTGTTCTTTGCACCTACGAGCACATGTATGGCGTTTCATACACGCAGAGTAATATTTATGCATAAAACAACTACAAGCGAAACTTTTTGAGTTCACAAACATGGTCGCCACTACAGAATAAATTCAAGTACTAAAGTATTAAGAAACGTCACGTATTGTGGTTCTAAGCAGCAAACCCTGTTTTTCAAAGCTTTCAAACACACCCGAGATTACATTTTGACGAACGAGCGCATTAAGCTCAAATTCAATTTGACTTCTACTCTACATTAATGTTCCTTGGCCGATTTTCCATGCATTCTGTGACACGGCCTTCCTTCGACGAGACCGACTCTTAAACGAGAAACAGCTTAGATGCAGTCTTAAAAATCAACTCACGCAAAACCAGGTCTTTGTCAGCCTCCCTGACGATGTTGGACGCGGGCGGGTACAGCCTCATCGTCTCCTTCACCACCGCCTCCAAGTATTTGAGCCGGGGAAGGTCCTCCAGGGTGGGCGCACGATCACCGCTGCCGAGCACTTCCTGAAGCCTGCAAATTACTCAATAACTAGTTTGCTTTTTTCTCGTGTTCATTACCAGGTCTTTTTTATTGTCCACTGCAGGAGCACGAACTTTGCTGTACTACCAGAGCCATATTAATTTGCAAGAGCAGTCAGAAGATTTAGCCTACACTCTCCACGCATACCAGACCTGTTTTTTTAAGCTTGTGTTACTTAAGTTGCCTTCTACGACATCCATGGGGATCACTTGGACACTTGGAGTGGTCCTATTCTACTCTGCCAGGAACCACACAGCGGCTTCTCGTGTTAGTAAGTGGCCAGTACAATCAGATTTTTCAAGCTGTCTGAAGTCATCTGACTACAAGTGATTTGACGACTGCTAACCTACGAATAAGTAAGTAATATATTCGTAGCTGCCAACTAATGATGCAAGCCGGAACCAATGGTTTAATGTGCCACCCAAAGTGCTGGTAGTTCAAGAAATTTTATTGCTGTCCGTCCCAGGGGGAGCTAGACCACATCTGGGTTGCTGTTGCTTTACGTTATCATCGGGCTAACGTTGGGGTGGCTAAGACTCGTGGCCATACGGCTGGTTCCGATTACTCATTATCAGGTGAAGTCTGGTTCCCTTGTCACATTATTCGGCGCCATCGGATTCCTATGACTCGCCTTCTGGTGCCGTATGGTTTCCTAGTCAAACTACCCGGTGTCGTCCAGTGACGTCCGGTTCCCTAGTTAAATTATACGGTGTCGTTCGGTGCCGTCCGGTTCCCTGGTCACAGTTTAGTATTTGCATTCTTTAGTTGAATTATGTATGTATGTATATGTTAGTTAAATAACTGATGCGTTAATTTTACATGTCTGCTATTTACGAAGCAACTTCGGGTGGCTAAAGCATCATATTTACGAATATGCGCCCGGGACGAGGCCTCCCATCTATACCTTTCTGTTACTTTATTCTTTTCGCGGATCTGAGTATTCAGAGTATAGGCTTAAACTGTTTGGTGAAAATAGACTAAGTACAATAAAAGCTCAGAATAAAAGTATAATACAAGTCATGTGTGTTACCAGTGATGACTTACGATTACTATGGAGAGAGCTATGCTCGCTGTTTCTCTCGAGATCGAGTAAGAAACGAGGAGATTCGTAAAAGAACGAAGGTCACCGACATAGCCCAGCGGATAAGCTCCTTGAAGTGGGCGAGGCACATAGCGCGAATAACCGTTGGCCGATGGGGCAGAAAGGTTCTTGAATGGCGACCACGTACCGGCAAGCGCAGCGTTGGGCACCCACCGACCAGGTGGTTGGACGACCTGATAAAGGTCGCAGGAAGGCGCTGGATGCAGGCCGCTTCCAACCGGTCATATTGGAAATCCTTAGAGGAGACCTTTTTCTTTTTGCGGCTAAAATGATGAATGATGATAACAAGGCATTTTTTTACTCCTGACGATACCGACGGATAGACCTGTGTTAAATTTAAAGTAAGTACCTTAGATTATATAAAGCCTATAGATAGACTCTATTAGCCAAAAGCGTAGAAAAAAAATACGTCCCACCAATAGTCGGTTGCGCTCACACACACCTACCAATTTAACGGATTTTGAGAGCATCAATTGATGATGAGACGCGTGTGATATAATAACACAAAGCTGTTACGCACACAAGCATTAAAAAAATGGCCAGATTTTTAATCATTGAAATAAAGGCATGACGGTGTCTAGCATGGAGATATATGGACTAACTTCCGTGGTGTCTAAAGAGTATATAGTCAAAGGTACATACTCCTCATAAAGTTTATCCTGAACATCCGGGTGTCTGGCCAACATGAGAGCGACGAAGGCGATGGAGGTGGCGGACGTGTCAGTCGCCGCCAGCAGCAGGCCCAAGGCTTCGTCCCGGATGCCTGCATTGCCCAGTTTCAGACCGTCGTCTAAGTAGATCATCTTTTCAATCATACTGACAGTCGCATTTTCATTATCTGAAAAGAACATGATTTTCATAAAGCATAAAGAGGCAAAGAAAAAATATTTATCTTTGAGGCAAGCAGTAAAATTGTTGTTTTGTAAACCTTCTGTAGAACTGGAAGATATCCCTTCTAGGGATAAGTCCGCCTTTGTACAAAGGTCCTTTTCTTAGAAAAACTGTTTCTTTTAATTTTTAAGTTGTTATTTGTGCAATAAAGAAATTACATACATACCTTCTCTTCTATGCTGGTATAGGAGAAGATTCGGGCTCGCACACAAAGAGTTCAGTGTCCTTATCTACACAACATTAGACTATCAAGCAAAACCGGAAATGAAATCATGTTTGTTGTATGGGCCCCCCTTAAATATTTATTTTATTTTGATTTCATTTTATTTGAATTAAATAGGTACACAACTAAATGTTCTGTGAATATATTAAAATCTACCCGTTCCTTTTTCTACCTATACAAGCTAAACGTGACCTTTTGGGTCATCATCATCTTCGAGGTTTCCTCATCTAGTATAACGTATTCTGCTGAAGCATCCATTGGTGGTCCACTAATAAGACACATTAAAAAATAATAATATGAGTAAATATAAAGTAAATATAAGTAGAAAAAAATAATGCCTAAGGCCCTGTCTACCCTGTAATAAAGACGTGATAGTTAGATGTAGGTATAAAATCTCTTTCTCACCTTTATCGTAAATCTCTTTAGTATTTGCATTCATGGTGATCTTGTGACTATTTTCTTTATGCTTCCTAATTATCTGAAAGTAAAACAAAAACTATAGGTATTCAGTGTTTCCAACTGAAGCGTTGAAGTCGGGAGTGTAGCGTGTTGTGCCTAATATAGTACCTTGAGGCATCCTGGCAACTATTTATCGATATGTTTGTATATGGTTGTGCCAAATCGAAAAATAGTAAATAATATACCAAGGAAAACTTTTTAAATTAAATTTAAGTACGATCCGGAAATATATTTTTTAATATTTAGTTTTGTTAAGAAATACTCTGTAAAAGGCTTGTGCTATTAATAATACGTATACCTTTAGTTACACATATTATACCACAAAGCAAACATTTTAATGGATACGACATGAAATCGTGACAAAAATCTAAGTGGCTTTTTTTCATAGGACGTCAAACGAGCAAGCGTAGCATAGAGCAGCGGTGATCACTTACCATCAGGTGACCACCTGATGGTAAGTGATCACCGCTGCCCATGGACTCATGTAACACCAGGGGTATGACAAGAGCGTTGCCGGCCTTTTATTTTTCCCTTCCCAGAGGGGAGGGGGGATGGGCCTCCGGAGCTCTCACTCACCGAACGAAGCATAGAAGCTGTAAAGCTACTACTCAAACGTCGATTTTCTGTGAGAGTGTGGTACTTCCCCGGACGAGCCGGCCCATTCATGCTACAGCTAAAGTGATTTTTGCCGGAAGCGTGGCTGTACCACACCACAACTAAGCTCTAAATATTTGTAAACAGATAATGAATCATAAAGTTGTATTCCTACGGAATATAAAGAATCAGTTGGCATTGGCATAAATCCACCATTTAAAGAGAAATGTTTATTACCTCGTCTAAAAACTTATTGATGATACTCTGCTGCTTTAAGAACGTTTTGTAGGTGTGATGGTTCCTCATGATGAAATCGATTTGGAACCAGAACTTCGTGAGTCCGTCTCCAGCTAGCTCCACCAGCACGTCCATGGCTACCAACAGGGGCGTTTTGGTGTCCAATTGACTGTGTACCTCTACACCCAGGACGGTCT
Organism: Rhodophaea formosa; assembly: GCA_963082605.1. NCBI lineage: Eukaryota > Metazoa > Arthropoda > Insecta > Lepidoptera > Pyralidae > Rhodophaea > Rhodophaea formosa. The sequence continues at coordinate 23,243,578 of OY720208.1, forward strand.
CTGCAAAATACGGTTTGAATTGAATTTTAAAATTCAGTAACAAATTAATCACGCTAAATAAGTGTGTAAAGTGTACTCTTTATTTTTATCTTCCTACCTTAAATAATTTGTAAATATATTTATTTGTAGCGGAAAGCAAAATATTAAACTTGTTCAAACTAAATACGAGCAAAACTGATTTATTGGCTTTTTATATGCAAACCGAAACATTCCGCCATTCATTGGAAGATTCTGATTGTAACGTCTAATTAAGACGATGGACGAGGGAGAGCTTATTGCTGCTGGGGCCTTGCCCATCTGGAGGTTGGCTGGGTTTGATAACTAATTGAACCGCTTACAATTCCGGTAATGTCACAATTAAAGATGTTTCTATTTGTGGGCTTTGTCCTTACGATACGACCTTACGGTCTATCTACGCCATCCTAACTAGTATTATAAATGCGAAAGTGAGTTTGTTCGTTTGTTACGCTTTCACGCCCTATCTACTGAACCGATCTGAGAAGGATAGACTATATATCCAGCAGGCGAAGCCGCGGGTAACAGCTAGTCCTAATCCTAATCCTTACTAATATTATAAATGCGAAAGTGAGTTTGTTTGTTTGTTTGTTTGTTACGCTTTCACGCCGTATCTACTGAACCGATCGTCATGAAATTTCGCATACACATAGGTTAGGGTACCGAGAAGAACATAGGCTATAAATTACGCGGGCAAAGCCGCGGGTAACAGCTAGTAAGGAATAAAGATGATTGTAAGCCGCCTAAAGTAAATAAATAAATAAGTATAAACGGACAAATCACACAGAAAGTGTACAAATTATTAAAAATATAAACACACAGAAAGTAATTACAAATATAGTTTTTTTGCATATCTGGAGAGTAGGTAAACCAAGGCTTGCCGATACCTTTCGGGTCTTTATATGTACGAGTATACTAATGTAAATGAAAAACACCTACGACAAGCTGCATCCAAAGTTAGAGCATTGATGTAAGGCCACAAAGTCACGGGCCCACCGTCAGCCACCGTCTGTAGCTGGCCCACGAACACTTCACTCTGCCTTGCGAAGATGCCCAGGAAGGCGTTAGTGCTTTTGACGCTGAATAGAGGCGCCATCATCTTCCTACGAGGTCTCCAAATTTCAACTGTAAATGGTATAATTTAATAAACCTTATCATAGGTAATATTTCATCATCATCTCAGCCACAGGAAGTCCACTGCTGAACATAGGCCTTCCCCAAGGATTTCCAATACGACCGGTTGGAAGCGGCCTGCATCTAGCGCCTTCCTGCGACCTTTATCAGGTCGTCCGACCACCTGGTCGGTGGATGTCCAACGCTGCGCTTACCGGTATGTGGTAATACATACTTTGATCAATTTATCCCGCACCCCAACACTAGTTCCTCAATCCGGTTGAGCTACGATGATGTGTAAGTTTTCTTTACGCTTTCATAAAATATACAGATCTGTGCTTTAATGCCTTAATTACTCAATAGTCAAATTCATGAAATGTAGAATATTACCTACTAATGTACCTCTGATAACGTTATCAAAAGTACCTACTATAAGGGCAACTTTAATTTAGAAATAAAATAACGTTCTCTAAAGCTCTCATTAATCCAAACGAATTTTACATTTTCTCATTCCAGTCGCTCTGAGAGAGAGCCATCAAAATATATCAGCTAACTTATAAGATTATGACCATCAGTTAAGATCATGAAATGTGCTAGAAGTACTAACCTGGTGCAAATATAAAGCTATCCCCAGTGAGGATCCTGATCATCCTTAGAATCTTGTCCTTTGAGAAGTAATTCTTCAGAACTGCTTCGCAGTCCAAAGGGTCTGCTATGCCTGGAAAATAATACAGATATTTACTCGACTTTGTCGCTTACTTGTATATCCCAATTTTGGAGTAGCAACTGTTCCTGAGCATCTGCACGACTGTCATCTAGTCCAGTCCAGCACCTATCATCTATATCGAAACAGGTTCCCATACAAACAGATTTTGCAAGTTGGGGTTCCGTACTCAACGGAACCCTATTATGTCTGTCTGTCTATCCGACTGCTACATCTTTTGTTCCTTAATAGGTATATGAAATATAAAATTACATAATGTATCTTCCCTTTATCTACAAATACTAAAAACAAAAAGTAGTATTAAAAATTAAATAAATAATAAATAAATATATACGGACAAATCACACAGATTGAGCTAGCCCCAAAGTAAGTTCTTAAGTAAGACTTGTGTTATGGGATACTTACTCAACGATACTATATTTTATAACAAATACATATATAGATAAACATCCAAGACCCAGGACAATCTGAAAAAGATCATTTTCCATCTTGACCTGACCGGATAACTGTTTTTCTACTTTGCTTGTAATAAGGTTGTTTACACGTATTGTACGGTACGGTGGGAGGTACAGAACAGTTGATGCTAAAATCCGACTTCCGACTCGACATCTGGCTAATTTGTTTTTAATTCACCACGTGGTAGTCACATCATGAATCAAAGAGCATAAGTCAAGGTGCATTTCATTTGTCAACTTATTTTGCATAACGTGATAAAAGTCTATTGTTCGCCTACATGTAAATGCCTACTCACAAACTAGGTACTTACATCTTTAAAGGTGAATACTCGCTTGCGAACTAATAAAAGCACTACAAAATAGAGACTTTAGTTGTAACGTAAAATGTTATGCTTAACAAGACCCATGTATGCTACATTTAAGAGGCTAAAATCAGCGAAATTAGCGCCACCCGTGATTTTTTTCTTGTAGGAGTACAAGAAAAAAATCGACTACTACTCCCTTATTACTTCGGTAGTAAATTAATGTCGAAAATTTATATTACCTACTTTGCATTTGAAAAAATAAGAGAACTACTAAATACCGCCAATTTTTGACGGTACTGTAGTTTTACTAGAAAAAAGCATAACTTTTTAATCTGTTCCAATATATCTGCCACCAATGAGTACTAAAAATATTTACATACAAAGGCTGTAGGTGTTCACGATCCAAAATGGCGTAACTCCGCCGCGGCCGAGAGCATCCTCTGCTAGCTTTATGAAAGTGTTCATCGTATCTGAAATCAAAAGCTTAGATGAACATATAAGTTAAGAACCGTCTCACAAATCCCTAAACCATAAAGATAACGCTGAATCATTATCATGATCATCTAAGCACCTACGTGCTTCCCCTTGCTTTGTTGACCCGGGGGTCGTGGGTTCGATTCCCACGGGAAGCATACTTTGTTAAGTTGTTTCTAGTTTGGTTAGGACATTGCAGGCATGAATCACCTGATTGTCTGATAAGAAAGATGATTCCGTGCTTCGGAAGGCACGTTAAGCCGGTGGTCCCGGCTGCCATCTGGTAGTCGTTAAAGAAACCACGTCAGAGGCCGAGAGGCGGTTTCGAAGAACTCTGACACCAAGGTGTGCATGGTCGACTGACCGTGTCACCTGCACGAAATGATGATGATGATGATCTTTTCTACCAGGTCAGCATGGATGTTTACAAAGAATATGTTGTAATGTATAAATGTTTGACACTTACTTTCTCTATCCCCGCTGAACATGTAAGCATGCCCTATGAGGGGCAAAGCTGTGAAGCCGCATCCCAGCTGCCTGTACTGCAGAATGAACTTCAGATTCCACCACACCCACAGCAGCACCAGGACGAGAGCACACAACGTTAGCAAAATCCACATCGTCTAAATTATAAGATCTGTAGGACAGAAACAGAAAAAAAAAAAACTTTCTAAAACTGGTGCAATGACGGTGTTTTTTTTTTTATTTTATTTTATGTTCTATGTTCTGAAATGACCGGCAGCACTGAGCCGTCGGGTCCGGTAAGCTGTGATTGGCCCACAATGTGTCAATTGTTGCTGCTTATCAAATATTATCCAATGACAACGGCTTATCGAGGTTAACGCCTCAGTGCTGTCATCTGGTGGTAATTTGGGTCTCAGTCTAATGTCTAAACGCCCATAAGTTACTATGGTTAAGAAGCAAAATGCAAAAAGTCGACACGCTTTTTTTGATTTTGACTTTAACATTCAGAAAACCATACAAAAAATACGTATCTAACTCGTGAATTAATGCAATACACAAAAATCACTCTGTATAGAAAAATACATTTTCTTAGCGTAAAACTTTTTACTTTTACTTACCTATAGGCTAGGATTACTAGTTTAATTTCGCTGACAACGGGTCAATCACGTGCTATTTTGTCGGGATTGCTGACTCGTCAGGAGCCGAAAAATGTTTGATTATTTTGGAAAATTACCTTGCTAGCTCCCACCTCCCACGTCATCAATCCCCGCCCCCGTAAAATTGTAACCGTTATTTCCGTTCTAGAATTATAAAATCTATGGCTTTACCTTTGTGACCAAGTCCGCTCGCCGACCGATGGTTTGCCACTGAAGGATATTTGTATGGCTATTGTATTCATGAATTAAATAGGCACCTACTTAAAGTTGAGCAAACTACAATGCGGTAACAAGGTACCTACTTGTACAGTTAATTTATGTCGTTACATCTTGCGAAGTCATAAATTTAAAATTATTATAATCCTAATATTGAAAATTCGAAAGTGGGTTTGTTTGTTACCTACATACACTTTAACGGTTTTACCACTGAACCGATTCTCATGAAATGAAACGTACGTATACTTGTTTGGGGACTGGGGTGCGAAAATTGATATAGGCTATCTACGACTTACCGTAAAACTATACACGTGCATCATTATAAAATGATGAAGGGAGCTACTGACGGCAAACAGATGAATTCACTGGTTTCCCCATCATAATCATTAGGTCTCTTTTTAGTCTCCACTTCAAGAGCACAACCTTCTCTGTACTACCAGAGTCATATTTTAGCCAGAGCGAGCAGTGAAAGGATTTGGCCTACACTCTCCACGCTGGCCAGACGGGTTAGAGAGTTCTGTTTAGGTTTCCCCATAGATGTACCGGCTTTATATAATCTAAGGACGTACCTAATCTCACTTCAAAAGTACAGCAACACTATCGTAGTTTCTTTTGGATATTATACTCATTTTATCGACGTTTGGGGTGATCGTAAATCAAACACAATATCGTCACAACAAGAGTTTTACTGTTAATTCACGGTATACACTGCGGTTGGTCACAACTTATAAATAAAACCGTAATGACTGGAGCTGAATTAACACCGACTGCGATTTAATCGAAGACGCGGTGAAAGAAACGAATAGTCGCCAGAGCTCGTCGTGTCGTGTTGTGTGTTGACAGCCACATGGCCGCGGCAAACGTTCAGAAACCATCCGAAAACAACCGAGCGTTCGGAAACGCGGGGCGGTCAGTGTTGCCACACCACCCCCCCACGGAGAAAGGAAGGTCACAGGTCGAATGGTTTAGCAAAACGAACCCTACGCCCTGAACGCGTAGTGTAAGATGGGTTCGTTTCTGTGAGGTCTTGCGGCAATGTAGAAGATTGTGGTGGTGTGAAAGAGTGAGGTGGTGTTTGAGCACCGCGGGTGTTCTGCTCAACCGGTGAATCCATGTTGTGTGTCGGTAGATCGCGTGAATCGGATTCGCAATACGCCGGTTTAACGCGGTCCACACTTATTGTTGCACTTCGTCCTCTTATTTCGACTGTAATAGTTTTTCCATCTTCTGCCCGTCCAATTATACGGTAAGGTCCCGTGTAAGGAGGTTGCAAGGCACGGCGTACGGAATCATCTCTAATGAACACGTGAGTTGAGGAGCTGAGGTCCCGAAATATAAATGTATTTGGATTCGTATGTCGGGAAGCTGGGGAGGGTCGCAAGGATGACATTTTTCGCCGAAGCTGCACGACAAAATCGGCTGGATCTTCCATATTTTGTCTTAAATTTGAGGGTGTTATAAATTCTCCTGGTAGTCGCAGCGGTTCACCGTACAACATTTCTGCTGCTGTGGCCTTCAAATCTTCTTTAAGTGCTGATCTCATTCCAAGGAGGACGAGTGGCAATGCTCGGATCCAAGATTCATTTTCGTGGCACATCAGAGCAGCCTTTAGTTGGCGGTGGACGCGTTCTATCATGCCGTTCGCGGCCGGATGGTAAGGAGTAGTTCTAACACGCCTTATATTAAACGTGTCCATGAGGCGGCGGAACAAGTCCGATTCGAATTGTGTCCCCTGATCAGTGGTGATGATTTGGGGTACTCCATATCGGGAAATCCACTCTTTTGTAAAGGTTTCTGCTACTTCTTCAGCAGAAATTGATCGCATTGGCCAAGCTTCCGGCCATCGAGTTACACGATCAATAGCAGTAAGGCAATAGCGATATTCGTTGTTTACTGGAAGTGGTCCGATGATATCAATATGGACGTGTAAGAAGCGCGCTGACGGAACTTCGAAGTTTCCGAGCGGAGTCGAATTATGTCTTGTGATTTTGCTACGTTGACACGCTAGACAAGATCGAGCCCAGTTGCGGATATCTTTTTGCATGGCAGGCCACACGAATCTATCACTGACCAACTGACATGAGGCTTTAATCCCCGGATGGCTCAAATTATGTAGCTTATTAAATGCTTGCCTTCTAAAAGGTTCTGTAAGGAAAGGACGAGGTTTGCCAGTTGCTGTATCACAAATTAGGGTAGTCGTGGAACCGGGCAAGGTCACCTTGTGAAGCTGCAATGAGGTACCTTGGTTAAGTAGATTTTGCAGCTCCGCGTCAGTGTCTTGTGATAAACGTAGGGCCTCGCAATCATCAGCGAGGGAGATGGCTTCAATTCCCCTTGACATTGCATCGGCCACGACATTTTCTGCCCCCTTAATGTACACGACGTCGGTTGTAAATTGTGAGATGAATGTTAACTGATTAAGCTGGGTCGGTGGGAGCTTTTCACGACGCTGTGTAAACGCATACAAAAGAGGTTTGTGGTCCGTATAAATCGTAGCATGCTGTGCTTCTAATATATGGCGAAAATGCTGCACGGCCTCGTAAACTGCTAGCAATTCTCGATAGTAGGCTGGCCATGACGATTGTTGGGTAGTCAGTTTTTTACTGAAAAATGCTAACGGTTGCCACGACTTTTCGACCAATTGTTGGAGGCATGCGCCTACTTGTTTACTTGACGCGTCGGTGAATAAACCCAAAGGAGCATCAGCTAATGGGTGTGCAAGTAAGGTAGCCTGAGATAGGCTCTTTTTGCAAGCCTGGAATGCGTCCTCTAATTCCGATGTCCAGGGCATCGGTTTGGACCCCTTTAGTTTCGAGTCCGTTAATGCTTCGATCAGAGGCGCCTGAGTCTCAGCAGCTCTTGGTAGGAATCGTCTGTAGTAATTTATCATTCCTAAAAAACGACGGACTCCTTGTGCGGTTTTTGGCAAGGGAAACTCTTGGAGAGCAATGATTCTATCCGTTGGGGGAGATGTACCTAATTTAGAGACGCGGTTCCCTAGAAAGATTACCTCATCGGCACCCAAAATGCATTTCGCCGGGTTTACGACCACTCCATATGTCTGCAGCCTCTGAAATAGTATGCGAAGGTGCTCTAGATGTTGTTCAGGGTTGTTGGAGAACACTAATATGTCGTCAACGTAAGTAAAACAAAAGTCTAGGCCGAAGGTTACTTCGTCCATAAACCTTTGAAAGGTTTGACCAGCATTTCGCAGCCCGAACGTCATATAAGGGAATTCGAAGAGTCCGAATGGGGTTATGATGGCGGTTTTGCAGATGTCTCTCTCATTAATTGGTATCTGTTGGTATGCCTTTACGAGGTCAAGGGTGCTAAAAATAGAGGCACCAGCTATGTTGTGGCTGAAGTCCCCTATATGGCGAACGGGGTAACGATCGGGGATGGTCCGGGCATTCAGTGAGCGGTAATCCCCGCAAGGTCTCCACGTAGCATCTTTTTTCTCCGCTAGATGTAAGGGTGACGACCAAGCGCTCTTGGATGGCCTTGCAGTTCCACACCGTACCATTTCTTCGAATTCCTTTTTGGCAGCGATCAGTTTCTGTGGTCCCAAACGGCGTGCACGACAGGATATCGGAGGACCCTCGGTGGTTTTTATAAAATGTTCTGTGTTGTGTTTGATGTCTTTTGGAGCTCCAGGGGGCCGCGTGATCGCTGGAAATTCGGATAGCAGTTTATAGAACTCGGTATCTGTACTTACGGAAACGGCTTTTACGCTAGTCTGCTGAGTGGATGCAATTGTTGCTGCGGTGGATAGTCCAGTTTGGCCATCCAAGAGGCGCTTGTTACGACAGTCTGGAAGAAGATGGTAGTGTGCCAGAAAATCGGAGCCAATAATGGCTGTGCTTACGTCCGCGACTATAAAATTCCACCTAAAATCTCGTCTTAGACCGAGGTTTAAGTTTAGCGGAAGGGTCCCATATGTACGGATGGCGGTACCATTTGCTGCTGTTAAATCATAACCCGATGGATGATTAACAGGGCAGGTGCTGAGGAGCCTCCGAGGCACACAACAAAGATCTGATCCTGTGTCTATTAAAAAACGATTTTTACTATTTATATCAGTAATAAAAAGGCGGCGAGATTTTGGAATGGAGCAGTCAGTCGCCGCCACTACTGACTGCTGTGCTGGTTTCCCTCTTTCGATTTCCAAGTGCATGGTGTTGTGCACTTTGTAGCTTTTTCTCCAAACGTCCGGTGGTACCAGCACAGGCTGTGAGGCGTTGAGGAGCGGCTTCTACTCACGGATCGCGATCTGGGGCGCTCTCGCCTATCCATCCTAAGGGCCGCTACCTCCTGTGCCAACTCATTGACGCGAGTTGACAAGTCAGTCAAAATATCTGTAGTTGGGGTAGTTGAGGTGGCCAAGACGGTCGCGGGACTCACCGTGGAAGGCGAAACATCCATGATGCGGTCCGCAAGATCAGCCACCTTGTCCAGGGGGAGGTCAGCCTGGGCGGCTAAAATAGCTTGAAGATGTTTAGGGAGGCGTCGCATCCATAGCTGGCGGATAAGGTTTTCGTCCCCAAATGTGGTACCCCCTAATGACTTCAGGTATCTTAGAAATTGAGAGGGCTTACGGTCCCCCATTTCTGCATCATTGATCAGTTGACGCACACGCTGTTCCTCGGAGATGCTCAAACGTCGGATAAGTTCGGCCTTTAATATGTCATAACAGCAGTCCTTGGGAGGTGGTTTGACAATAATGTCCTCAACCTCGGCTGCATAACGAGTGTCCAACTGTGATACAACGTAGCTGTACTTTGTGGCCTGACCTGTCACTCCTGATACTATGAATTGGGCCTCGGCTTGGGCAAACCAAACTGCTGGTTTGTCTGGCCAAAATGGGGGTAATTTGGCTGTCACCTTGTATATACTTCCTGTGGCGGGAGCTGTGGATGCTGTATCACCCCCTTCTTTTGACACTGCAGTATTATCAGATTCACCTAATTTATTTTTTAGTAAAGTGTTCTCGCTCGACGTTGTCTGCAGCTGCCCTTGCAGTTCGCTCAACTGCTTTTGTAACATAAGGATCTGTTCCTCTAGCTTTTCAGAATGCTTTTCAAAATCTGCCATTTTAAATTGTTTAAATTGTGTTATATCTGTGGAGTGAATGTGTGTTAGGTGCTCTTAACCTAAGTTTTGTGAGAGCTCTAGCTCAAGACAGTAATAGCCAAACAGCCCGAGGTAAATGACTAATGCAGCTCCAATCATCACCATTAACACGCAGCAATTTAGATTGATTGATGTAATAACATGCTTTGATTAATTGAGAAAAAAAAAATATTTATATAATAATGTTCAGTAGAAGCATCCACCTCCGTGCAATTATACAAGAGCAATTATTTTAGTGCTTGCAGCGCATAACACATAAAAGTAAACACATTAAAATTAGTGGGAAACCAGGACTACAATGCAATGTAATGCAAATATTCTGTAACAGCAATATTTTAGTGCTAGTAGCGCAAAACAGTTTAATTTTCACAAGATTAAATTTTATAATGATAAATTTAAATCTTAAATGAGCACCTATTTATTAAATTATACATATGCACATCTTGTAGGAACTACAATGTATTGTGTATTGATATCTATGTGCATAGTCCTATTAAAATTAAAATATGACTAGGAATGTGCTTGATTCCGTATCGAAGGATAAGAAAATGAAAATAAAAAATATTTTGATTGACATGCAAACCACAACACCAAGTTTTACCAATGTTCCATGCTATTATGCGATTGTTTTATGTGCCCTATGTTGTTAAGAGCATTCCTTACACAGTAATTGATTAAAATGTAAACAAAATAAGAATGTTGTTAATTTGAGCATGCAACTACTTATCCAGGCCTGTGGTTGCTGCGAAACTGCTATTCCTGGAATGCACTTCTCGTTCAGATCACTTTGCACTTCACACACTATATGAATACGAGGACCGAAGGTTCCCAGGTCAGCAGACTGCTTTGTTGTTGAGTTCGGTAGCTGTCAGCTGCTGCGACGTGAAGTGACGTGATTTCGATGCGATGTTCAATGACGTGAAGTCGAGGTGATGTTACGGCGTGATGTTACAGGCAGCGTGAACCCATTATCACGCTGGTAAGATGAAAATCGTTGACGTGAAAATTCGTCCACTACTGCGGAAACTCGTTACGGTTCCGGTGCGATACTTTCAATGTGGAACTCGTAGTAACGAAAAGAAAAGTTCGTCAGCGTGATAACGTTGTGGTACGTCGAGTCCAATGTTCAGAAAACGTATGCAATGTTAGTCGGCGTCACCAATTTGGGGTGATCGTAAATCAAACACAATATCGTCACAACAAGAGTTTTACTGTTAATTCACGGTATACACTGCGGTTGGTCACAACTTATAAATAAAACCGTAATGACTGGAGCTGAATTAACACCGACTGCGATTTAATCGAAGACGCGGTGAAAGAAACGAATAGTCGCCAGAGCTCGTCGTGTCGTGTTGTGTGTTGACAGCCACATGGCCGCGGCAAACGTTCAGAAACCATCCGAAAACAACCGAGCGTTCGGAAACGCGGGGCGGCCAGTGTTGCCACAGACGTTATAGTCAATTATAACACTTTGGCTAACTCCACAAACATACTAGTAGTTACATTTTTTAGCTGTATGTATTTAATAGTTTTTTATGATAAATTATTTATAAATGACGTAGTAATATTTATTATCAACACAAGTGTGGCACACAGCACACGCAGTGAAACTAATTCTTATTTTTCAGTAGACCTTGTACCTCTCTACAGCTCTTCATAACTACCGATACCAAGCTCATTAGGCCAGATTCCTAAAATCCTAATCCTGACTTATTATAAATGCGAAAGTGAGTTTGTTTGTTTGTTACGCTTTCACGCCCTATCTACTCATCATCATCATCGTCATTTCATGTAGGTGACACGGTCAGTCGACCATGCACATGATGCACACCCTGGTGTCAGAGTTCTTCGGAACCACCTCTCGGCCTCTGACGTGGTTCCTTTAACGACTACCAGATGGCAGCCGGCGAAGCACGGAATCATCTTTCTTATCAGACAATCAGGTGATTTCTGCCTGCAATGTCCTAACCAAACTGGAAACAACAGAGTATGCTTCCCGTGGGAATCCGAACCACGACCCCCGGGTCAATAAGGCAAACGCCTTAACCATTGGGCCTCAGAGGCTTTTCCTATCTATCCTAGGTTAGGGTACTGAGAAGGACATAGGCTATATATCACGCGGGCGAAGACACTGGTAACAGCTAGTACAAAATAAGTCCGTCAGCCTTGTGGTGTAGAGCCACGCTACCGGCGAAATTCACTTTTGCTAGTAGCATGAATGGGCCGGCTCGTCCGGGGAAGTACCACACTCTCACAGAAAATCGACGTATGAGTAGTAGGTATACCGCTGCTATGCTTCGTTCGGTGAGTGAGAGAGCCGGAGGCTCATCCCCTCTCCCCTGTGGGAGGGAAAAATAAAAGGCCGGCAACGCTATTGTCACACCCCTGGTGTTACAGTTGTCCATGGGCAGCGGTGATCACTTACCATCAGGCGACCCGCTTGCTCGTTTGCCGTCCTATGGCATAAAAAAAAGTCAGATATGCCGTGTGGTTCTCGGCAGAGTAGAATAGGACCACTCCAAGTCTTCCCGTGGATGTCGTAAAAGGCGACTTAGGAAACACAAGCTAAACAAAGCTTACAAACATCAAAAAGACCTCTCCAACCTGTCTGGCCAGCGTGGAGAGTGTAGGCCAAATCCTCTGACTACTCAGGCTAGTATATGGCTCTGGTAGTACTGAGAGGGTCGTGCTCCTGCAGTGGAGACTAGCAAGACCTGATGATGATGATGATGATGATGATCAAAAAGACCTCTCCAACCCGTCTGGCCAGCGTGGAGAGTGTAGGCCAAATCCTCTGACTACTCTGGCTAATATATTGCTGTGGTAGTACAGAGAGGGTCGTGCTCCTGCAGTGGTGACTTAAAAAGACCTGATGGATGGATGGATGGAATTGTAAAATATTGGCCATTTATTTCTTTCATCAATGAAACAAAAAATTGCAAAGGTATTAAAGGCCGTTAAAATTCCTCGTGACGTCATAGTTGGCTACACTTTTAAGCTTTGACGTCATGAGCCCCCATCATGATGTTTGACGCGCTTTATGTTTATCATTTATTGTTACATTGATTATATTGATAATAGAAAAAAAACGTGTACATTTATTGAATATCTATCGATCATAATGCTGGTAGCGATTCTGATGTGGAGCTGTAGAGATGTAGACACAGAACACAAAAAACATACAGATTCTTACAGAAATAAGAACTTATATTATTTTTAATTATCTAACTGACGGATGAGTCCGTTTTGTTAACTTTATTTTTTTGACCCAGAAAAGTAGCCTTATCTATCTAACTAGCAATCTTACTACTGACCTCTGTCTGACACCAAGTGTAAAAATAAAATACCCGAACATAATTCGGCGTGATTACGTCTGAAATACCTACTATTTGAATTACTAACGACAAATATCGTAACTTCGTAATTATCCTATCCTATTATAAATGCGAAAGTGAGTTTGTTTGTTTGTTTTGTTACGCTTTCACGCCGTATCTACTGAACCGATCATCATGAAATTTTGCATACACATAGGTTAGAGTACTGAGAAGGACATAGGCTATATATCACGGGGGCGGAGCCGCGGGTAACAGCTAGTATAATAAAATAAATATTTAAGAGGGGCTCCAAGGTGCACTACAAACGTGTTTTTATTACGGTTTCTTAAATTTGTTCTATATTATTAACGGCAACAGGTTAGATGCTTGAAATTATCATAGAATATTTGGTTGTATATTCACTTTAAAAATAAGTAATTAAAAAAATGTTACAACATATTATAAATATGTACTTAAGGGGGATTCCCATATAACAAACATTTTTTTACAGTTCTTGCTGGATAGTCTAATTTGATAATGGTACGAAACCCTGCGATTGTGAAAAAACGTGGCGTTCGTGGTCCTAATCTCATAAATACTTAAAATGTAATCAAAGTGCGTTTTTATCCATATATAATTAAAATACAAAAACAGGAAGTATAATTTTGTTTCGGGTGTTTACCTTTTTTCTTAAATTTCTGTATTCCATTACATTCTAATTCTGAGATTTTAATATAGCTCATAGGTTCAGCCTGTACAGGTAGGTACAGGATTCAATTCAGAACAATAAAGCAGGACAGACCTATACACTTATTGCAGAGGTTTCTCGCAGTGATATATAAGTTCATTCCGCACTGTTAATTGCCAAATTGAACTGAGTAAAACGTTCTGTACATGATTCGATATGTCAAATCAATAGAGCTGGCATGAGACTGACAGACCTATACATACACTCTAAAAATAGGTAGCAATATATATAGCGAGAAACCTTGCGGGAAGCAAGGGTTTCTCGGAGAATAGTGAAAATTAAAAAAAAGAATCGTTGTAGATCACCATAAACATTTCAAGATATACTAAGCAGTGTTTGAGATATAGCAAATTTTCATAAACCACAAATAAGTATAGCTTTGTTTTTCATACAGACACTATGACAAACAAAGTAATTTTTAGTGGCGAACAATAATTGTGGTATTTTGGCTTATCTATGCTTTCTACTATGGATCTTTTCATGGGTGAGTCTGACTCGCATTTTGCCCCTTTTTTATGTGTTTAATTATAACCAACTCTACTATCCAATTTTTCATATACATGCCTGCAATTTGGTAAAAATTCTTAGGGCCTTCAGCTAGAACCAAATCAGCAAAATATTTATATGTTATAAGGTTTACCTACCTTATAACATAAAATATTTTTTTTTTTTGTGATACGAGTATTGTTTAGGTTTTAGGTACAAATAATATAGACAAAATATCACAAAACTACTTTATTGAATTCTTAGCACAGAACCATAAATAATATCCATAGGTATCACAAAACATGCCAAGAATATTTGTATTAAATTCAAAAATTGATTACCAAGCCTCAAGATACCTGCTTAAAAAAATATATTTTAAAACAACAACGCAAATGATAGTTTATATAAAAATATCTCTAATAGAAAATAACAACAATGATATTAAAATATTTATCTAATCATAGACTAGTTATTCTTAATTTTAAATAATCATCAAGTTTACAGAATTATATTTAAAACACAACACCTAGGCAAGCGAATAAAATTTATATGTCTATAGCTGCACAACTTTACATCACTCTGGAAAATAACCAAAATAGTATCGCCCGATACTAGAAGTATTTTTCGAGCTAATATTACATCAAAATCTATCCTACGCCTTTAAATAATAGTAGCTATTGACTTTTCTAACTTAGATGTGATAACAAATTTTGGCAGTGTTTTTATTTTATATTTTCATATCTTGGTAAGACTTATTTTCTTCCTGCATTTATTGGTGTAATAAGGAAATAGTATTACTTACAAAATATTTGTTTGTACTTGTGTTTTAGTAATTTAAATAACATTTCATAAAAGCTTTATAGTCTTAACGAATATAAAAAGCGAATATTAATAAATTAATCTCATAGTGAAATTGACAACCCCCTTATTTAATCATAATGCTATTACAAACTTATTATGTAGGTATAACAAGAAAATTAGGTGCTAAAATATTTTGTGACAACTTTTGCACCTACTTATAGGAATATTTTTCTTAAATAACATAGAACATTGTGATAATTTGCAATGGCACACAGTGAGTTCAGATATTTTGCGAGTTTAAATTTAATACAAGTAAAAAGTTATAATAAATACTCAAATTTACAGGTTCAAAGATCAAACTTAAAAAAGACATGTTTTTATATGGCACTACACGATAATTCGTAACAGTGATAAAAGTAATCCTAATTAAAAAATAGGCAATTATACAGGTTGCCGATAGAAATCAAAACAATACGAGTTTTCGAAGGGACTTGTGGATGCGTGTGACTCGAATTCAAAAGTTCCTAAGAAAACTCGCTCAACGCGCCTAAAGAAGTTTTCCCTTTAAATATTGCGGTGATCAGAAAGATTTTCTCGAAACCTCACGCCAAGCTCAAAAAATAAAAAGCTATGAACGCCAATGTATAGAACAGCGCGCTGCTGGCTAAAACGGCGCGGACGGTGGCGCGCTGAGTTGCATACCGTCCGCGCGGAGACTGCGAGCGGCGGCGCGGGGACGCCGAGCCCCGCCAGCGGCGCCGCCGGCCCAGCAGCGGCGCCGCCGCGCCGTTGTTGTACCGCTCGGTGTTCAAGATTTTACGCTCCAACCGGCCGCTCGACTCGATAACCTTCCCTTTCTGTGACGATACGCTGCCTGCCCGCTCGCGAATAGAACTAGTATCCGTTTTGTTATCGATGTCGACGTAATCGTCGAGCGCGAACTGCGGTATTGGAGCGTCCGTAGATAGTATGGAGGCCAGAGACAGGCGGCTGAGAGACTCGCAGCGACGCAGCGACGCCCGAGGAGGTTCCTTGGCAAACGCGAACGGTGCGAATCCGCCCGTCGGCCGCCGGTACTCCAACGGCCGGCGACATCCTTCGCGATTCTCAAAGTCGCGCGTCTCGAACCGAGCGTCCGACGTCATCACGAACAAACGCGGGATATCCCGGCGAGTACGGCGAAGAGGTGCGTATCGAGGCGGCGGGTACAGAATGCGTGCGCCTGCGCCTTGCAGGAAACCCGCACCTGCGGCCAGACGCGGCGTCGCCACACGTAGTGGTATCACGTGATTGGTTGTCTTCATCCATTGATACGGACGTTCGATAGCCGTGGTGAACTCACCCGCGACTAACCTCCGCGGCGGGACCGGGCGCGCGTGGAGCGGTAAACCGTACTTGAAGTAGCGGTCGCTGTAGACGACGGTGGCGAGCGCGCCGGCGCGAGTCTGCAGCAGGTTGTAGATGGTGCGGGAGAGGCGCTCGGGCGCGGGGCGGCGCAGCAGGCGCGCCAGCGCGCGCAGGCGCGGGGCGCGGGGCGCGCGCTCGTAGGGCTCGGCGTAGAGGCGGCGCGGCGACGGCGCGCGGCGCGCGTGGCGCAGACGGCGCGGCCGCGCGCGTCAGTCGCCCAGCGGCCGCGCGCGCCGCCACACGTCCAGCTCGTGCAGCACCTCCAGCACCACCGCGGAGCTCCACGCCTGACAAATAACAGAACATTTCAGAATTATAATCAAAATGGATTGCCTCGTCTCACACGATAGACAACATTTTACTATTTAAACTAAAAGTTCAGTAGTATGTACTAGATGGTAACAATTTCAAAAGTCACATAAATTAATCCAGACTACTGAAAAATCGGACACTATACACAATCAAAACTAACTGTCGTTTAGTGAATTAGAAAAAAATTTACACCGCAAAAAAAACGCAAGATTCCCAAATGCCGCTGAGATGAGAATACTACGGAAGGACACAATAAAACTTATCCAAACATAGGATGTACATTTAGTTTGATCTTATAAAACCTTAAGCTTATTTGAGGTTAATTTGAATAACTCTTTTTTAAGTCTAATTTAAATAAGCTACCTGTGTGCGGCAGGAGTCGGCGCAGTAGGCGCCGCCGGCGTTGGTGAGCTCGGGCAGGCCGCGCCACGGCGAGCGCGCGACCTCGGCGCGCAGCGCGGCCAGCGCGCCGTACACGCCGCCCACCGTGCGCGCGTAGCGCCCCACCTCCTGCGCGAAGTTCAGGCGCGCGCGCAGGTAGAACCCAATCGGCCACACCCATTCCGGACCCTGGGAGGATTTGTTACTTTCATTTATGTGCTTCCTCTTCTTATCAAGTCGAAAGGGTTTCATTCTATTAAATATCTTTTCACCAGTATTTTTATGTGCTTATAAGCAATAACTTGAAACGCCATTCAATTAAAATGGTTAACATAAGCATAATTTACGCCTGTAGCACACAGACGCGAATGCGGAACAAAACATTGGCGAAACCGCGAAACGCGTTTGTATGGTTCCGTTTCGGTTTCGTTTCTCTTGCGGTGTTAGTGTCGCGGTTTCGCCAATGTTTCGTTGTGTGCTATAAGTGTTACTATTGCTCTTACTCTATAAAGCGACCGAAAATAATAAAAATAAAGTGAAAGGATTACAGTATCAAAAAATACGGAATCAGTAATATTTTTGTCATGTTTTTTAGATAAGATAAGATAAGACATTTATTTGTGAAACATGTTGCAGTTTACATACATATAAGTAGGATTACATACATGTATTGTAGATGTTATATAAATAGTCGAGAATGAACATGTTCGGCCACATGGCATACAAATATTATGTTAAACATTGTTACAAGACATGCATATTATAGAATTATAGCAACCGTCAATAAGCGAAAATAAGAATATATTATTCATTGATGCTAAAATAGTAGTCACAAATTTGATAGTCATAATATTTATTTAGCATGTCAAGTTAAGAGTTATATCAGTAAATTATTTTAAAAGATGTCTGTACGATGCATGCAGCGTACATTTTGCTTGTGTCAGCAGTTTACGTGCGCCGCGCCGCGACTCAATTAGTACACCATTATCATTCATCGCGTGCACTCATATCAAATCAAAATAATCAATAAAATCTATCATTATCAGTATCAATCGTATCAATTATCAAACTATCATTTAAAGGTGTTAGGTTTAGAAATAGACCCTACATCTTTATGGTCCTTCGAGCTCCCGTGGCGGGACCAGGTCGCGTGTGACAGTGCAAGGTCATTTTTCACGTGTTGTGTTCTGCTTACGGATTTTACCATCAGCCAGCAACCTGTGGATTTCATCGGTCTACAACAACTGGAAGACTACTTAAGTATACCAGCCTTCAGTAAGTCATTTAAACATCATTTTTGTACATTCTTTTGCGATAGCGAATCGGTTGGGTTGGCCTCCCACAAGCGGGTCTCACCAGTCCGATTGAGAAGGTGCACATATCGCGAAAGGATTACGAAACTATCAACAGCCTTTTATCTTATTTTTTCTATCAATAACTTGCATCCTTTTTTACCATGACTAGCAACATGGAAGATTTAATTGCAAATCAAGAACAAGTGACCGACGCTATTGAGCAACTCCTTCGAAACTTTAAAAAAGATTCCGCGGGACGTAAAACTCTTGTCTATATCAAAAAACGGCTTGATACTCTTGATCAGTACTGGCAAGAGTTTCAAACTAATCATATTAAATTGTGTGAGTACGATGACCGTGGCTACGCGTATTTTTCTGAAAACTTCTATCAAAAAACAAAAAATATTTACAACGAAGCGCGTGACACCATTCAAGCGTTTAAGTACTCTATTGTGGTGGATCCAACGAAACGGGATCGCTCGCCCGTGAACCCATCACCATCAATCAGTGTAACAGAAGTCTATCAAGACACAGCCGAAGATCAATCTCCCCAAGAGCAACAAGCATCAGCAAGCAACAGGCAAGAGCAAACTGTCAAAGAAGAAAAGGCGTCAAGCAAAAGCACCCGGGGTAATGCAAGCAAGTTAGAAGAAATGATGCGAAAGCAAAAAAGCAATTTTAAAGCGTTATCAAGAGCCATCAATCAATTAGATTTGGAAAATATCTCGGAGAAATGGGAATATGAGGATATTTTAAAAACAATACAATCAAGATGGTCCACTATCGACTCCCTTCATTGGGAGATTGATAGCGAACTGTATGAAGAAGATGAGGATTACGAGCAAGAATACAACAAGTACGAGATGCTGTATAATAACATCAAAAAATCCATCAACGGCAGGATGTGGTCTGTAAAACATAGAGAAGATTGTACCCCGAAATTGGACATAGGCTTTTTTGCGGGAAACTACCACAAATGGATATCATTCAGAGATTTATTCTGTGAAACAATACACAAAAACAAATCAATGTCAGGAGCACAGAAGATGCAGTTTTTAAAAAGTAAATTGAAAGGAGAAGCAGAAAGACTAATCCAACACCTCAATATCAGTTCTGACAATTACCAAACTTGCTGGGATATTTTAAATCACCGCTATAGCAACACGAAACTCATCTTCAGCTCTCATATTAATATACTTCTATCAATTCATACTATGCAACATCAGGCAGACACACAGATAAAGAACCTATTTGATACCACAAACGAATGCTTAAATGCTATTAAAAACCTTGGTGTGGATATATCCACGTGGGATCCTTTGATCGTTCACTTATTATCTCAAAAATTAGATTCTCAAACCCACAGTGAGTATATTGAGTCCTTAGAGCATCCTAGGGATTTGGCTAAATTATCCGATTTCCTGAAGTTTTTAGAAAACAAATATACATCTCTTGAAGCATCTCGTCGCAAGCAAACCTCATCTAAATTATCATCATCAACCACGGAGAAAGACGCTCTTAATCATACGTACAATAAGGTTCAAAATCAGAAAAAACCAAATTATTACTTCAACAAAAATAACAATCAATCAAATGAATCAAGCAGACCATTTGTTCGCAACATTCCTGCTAAAAGTTTCGCAACGAGGACACAAAACTGTCCACTTTGCAAAGAGAATCACGGACTATTCCACTGTAAAACATTTTTAGAATCAAACAAGGAAGCAAAACGTAGTACGATCCAACGTCTCCATCTGTGCAAAAATTGTTTGTATAATCATAAAGATAAAGCATGTTTTTCGGAAGCAAAATGCCGCGTATGCCAGGGGCGGCACAACACTTTGCTACACGATGCCTATTCACACGAGGCAGAGGCGGCGGCATCATGTTATTTGACTACGCTAACTAACTTTGTTCCTGAGTCAAGAGAGTATGATACCAGGAAGTGTAACTTTCAATCAAGGATAGGTACGGTTGATAACAGTTCAAATAAAAAAATTAACTGTAACAAACTATTAATTTACTCTGATAAGTTAGGTCAAGATTTTAGTAGCATTATTTTTAATCACCTCCACAAAGATTGTTCTGTATTTAACACATGTATACCCGGCGCTTCGTATTTAGATCTAGTAAACAATATTAATTATGACAGTCTAGATGAAAACTGTACAATATTAATTTTATGTGGTGACAGTTCCTCTGTATCAAAAAGGAACATTAAAATAAGTCTGGACAAATTAGTAGATTTAAACAAAAAAACTCAATGTAAATTTATGATTGGTGCCTTTCCATACTCTGAATCTTTAGACAATAGTACAAACAAGCAAATTTACCATTTGAATGTACATATGTACAACATGACATATAGTCATGGCAATTTTATTTTTTATTTAGATATAAATAAGTTTATAAGTAGATTTAAGTTGACTCATGATACGATGTATCTACCTTTTAATTATAAAAGACAAATAGCTACTGTTGTAGCTTTTAATTTACAATCACCTGTTGTAAGTAGTACAACTGTAAATAAATATGAATCCGACATAGGTATATCAAATTGTGATATACCTGTAATTAGTAATTCTTTGACTGATTTAAACTAAGCAATAAGACAACAGTCAAGGCCGATGAATTCAATATTTTACATCAGAATATTCAAGGCCTGACTAGCAAATTATTAGAATTAGAGTTATTTATAAATAGTAAAGATTTGCATGTAGTTTGCTTGACTGAACATTTTATGCAGTCGCATCAGCAACAATTCAATATAGAGAATTATTCATTGACAAGCTCATATACCAGAAAGACTAAAGAGAAAGGCGGGAGCTTAATTCTAACACGAAGTGACGTTAAATGTAAAGAACGTAAGGATATTGTTTGTCTTTCGGTAGATTGTAATGTTGAGCTGTCATGTATTGAACTAGGGAATTATATTATAGTGTGTGTATACAGACCCCCGAATTCAGATTTTAATACTTTAGAATTAGTTATTGAAGATGTGTTGAGAAAATTATGTGGTAGCCGCAAAAGTATTATAGTGTGTGGCGACTTTAATGTTGATTTGTTAGTTACTACAACCGAGAGTGTTAGATTTTTAAATTTGTTTAAATCATTTGATTTAGTCAATTTTTTCTTAGAACCAACTAGAATTGATGGAGATTCTGCCACATGTATAGATAATGTTTTCTGCAATTGCACTGCTGTTGACAAATATATAACAAAAAATCTAACCTCCGATCACTTTGGTCAATTTGTAAAACTTATAAATAATTCAGAAGCAGATTCACCAGAAATTACCTTTAGATCTATTACTAAAGGTAAAGTAAAGGTATTTAAGCAAAAAATAGCTGAAAAAATGCCACTAATTGAAGAAACGCGAGATGATCCGGATGCCCTATATAATAAAATGTTTGGTGTTATTGAATCGGAATTCAATAGTGCATTCAAAATTAAAAAATGTACTAGACGTAACCGTAAAAAATTTAGTGAATGGGCAACTACTGGCATTTACATTAGTAGAAACAAATTATACGAATTATTAGCAATGAAAGTTTATAATCGGAATACTGAATTCATAAAATATGTAAAAAATTATTCAAAAACTTTTAAAAAGGTATGTTTGTGTGCAAAATCTTTACACACTAGGAAAACTATTGAAGATTCTCATGATAGGATAAAAACAACTTGGAAAATTATTAACAAAGAAACCGGTAAAAGTAAACAACGTGATAACAAAATCGAATTAAAAGTCAATAACAAGCTCCTTAGTAGTAATGAAGATATCGCGCAATATTTTGAAGATTTCTTTACAAATATTCCCGTCAACATTACTGCCTCCTTACGTTCATCACCCGCTGAATCTAAAAGACTTTTAGCAAGTTGTATACCAGAATGTAATAACCATTTAATATTTCAATATGTAACACCTGAAATAGTAATTGATACATTTAAGAGTTTAAACAATAAGAAGACTGGAGATTTGTGGGATATCTCAGTACCTATCATTAGTAGTATTATTGAAGTAATTGCGCCATATTTAGCTTCTATATTTAATAAGTGTGTAGATACAGGAACTTTTCCTGACTTGATGAAGTTAAGCAAAGTCATTCCGTTATACAAATCTGGCGATAAGAATGATCCCACTAATTACCGTCCTATTTCTATTCTGCCAGCGCTCAGTAAAATATTTGAAAAGATAATGTTTAATCAGTTATTAGCTTTTTTTAACAGTAATGGTCTCTTCCATGGTGAACAGTATGGATTCACGAAGAATCGGTCTACTACAGATGCGGGTGTAGCTCTGTTAAAATACATATATGATGCTTGGGAGGGAAAACAAAATGCCATTGGTGTGTTTTGTGATCTTACCAAAGCTTTTGATTGCGTAGACCACAATACCCTTTTATCCAAGCTGGAGCATTATGGAATCAAAGGTAAATCTCTTAATTTAGTTGCATCATATTTAAGTAGCCGAACTCAAGCTGTTAGTTTAAACAGGGTTCAATCCTCCGGATCTTCTGTAAAAATGGGCGTACCCCAGGGATCTATCCTAGGGCCTTTGTTGTTCCTCATTTACATCAATGATCTGCCTTACTGTGTCACTACATGTAAGGCTGTACTATTTGCCGATGATACATCTCTTGTGTTCAAAATAGATAGACAAACTGAATTTTTTGACGAGGTTAATAGTACATTAGCTCAAGTGTTAGATTGGTTCACAGCGAACAATCTTTTGTTGAATACTAAGAAAACTAAGTGTATTAAATTTTGCTTACCAAATGTTGCCAAAATACCAACTCGCATAGTAATGAATAATGAACCACTAGATTTGATAGATAAAACAACTTTTCTTGGAATAACTCTTGATGCCGGGCTTCAATGGGGTGCCCATATTACAAACTTGGCAGGTAAACTTAGCTCTGCGGCTTATGCTGTCAGGAAAATTAGACAACTGACCGATGTTGAAACCGCGCGTTTGGTATATTTTAGTTACTTTCATAGTGTTATGTCTTATGGAATTTTACTATGGGGTAACGCTGCAGAAGTGAACACAATATTTATCCTGCAGAAACGAGCTATTAGATCTATATATAAACTTGGTGCTAGAGAATCTCTTAGAGAATTGTTTAAAGATTTTAATATTTTAACCTTACCTTCTCAGTACATATTTGCGAATATTATGTTTGTACACCATAATTTACATTTATATGAGAAAAATAGTGACATTCATGACCGAAACACAAGAAATAAAAATAAGTTGGCTACACCAGCTTTGCGATTGCAGAAAACTAAGCGTTCATTTATGGGTCTCGGAGCACGCTTCTATAATAAAATTCCCGCAGAAATATCGGGTCTACCTTTACATAAGTTTAAAACTGCTGTTAAAAACCAGTTAGTAAAAAAGGCATATTATTGTATTAATGATTATTTAAATGATAAAAATGCGTGGCAGTAATTTAAGTGATTGTAATTTATTGTAATTAATATAAATAACATTAGAAATAAATAAATACTTGTAAAATATTGTAATCGAAGCCCTTCAGGCACGTAGGGACCAAGTCTGGATTGAGTTTCTTTCGGCGTATTCTTCTCACCAGTGGTCATTACGAAACGCTAGTAGTTTTTCGATTTTGCATATTAAAAATTAAAAATAATAAAGTAAAAAATATGACGTTCAAAAAGAGATACAATTATCCAATTTTGAATAAAAATCTTTGACTTTGACTTTGACTTTGACTTTGACTACGCCGAGCGATATGACGCCCTCCACTCCGCGCGAACAAAAACATCGCTATAATAATGTTCATATCGCCCAGGATAAAATCACCGAAACTCTCTTATCAACAGCAATCGTCCGAGTTAAGGGTGCAAATGGCTCGATCTTTGAATTAAGAGCACTAATTGATGGCGGGAGTCAAATTTCACTCATCTCGGAAAATGCAGCTCAGATGCTGGGTCTTCCGCGGCGAGCTTGCAAAGGCTCCATATTTGGCATCGGTACTCAACAACATAATTGTAAGGGATCAATCACCATCTCTGCGTCTTCCCTATATTCGGACTTTACGTTTGAACGTGAGATTTTAGTAATGAGGACTTTAATCAATCACTTACCTAATTATAGCTTTGCCAAACCGTCGTGGCCATTCCTACAAAACATTCAGCTTGCGGATCCAGACTTTAACGTGAGTCGCCCTGTTGATTTGTTGCTGGGTGCTGACGTATACTCTGTGATTATTATGGCCGGCATCATCAAAGAAGATGAATCATATCCCGTAGTACAGCAAACCCGCCTCGGATGGATATTGTGTGGCAATGTGCGATCATATCAATGCAACGTCGTGATGAATAACATTCAAGACATACAGAAATTTTGGGAAGTGGAAGATATTTCAGAAAATAACATAAACATTTCTTCAGAAGACCAACAATGTATTCAGCAGTACAAATCAGAAACAGTGAGAAGAGAAGACGGAAGATATGTGGTGTGTTTACCATTAAAACCTGATGTCGATGAAAAATTAGGAGAATCAAAACAGAAGGCTGTAGCTCAATTTTATCAGTTGGAAAAAAGATTTTCAAAAAACCACCAAATTGCAACAGATTATAAAGCATTTATCGACGAATACATTGAACTAGGTCACATGCGCAAATGCACGGGTAAAAAATCGCCAGATTGCATTTTGCCACACCATTGTGTTATGCGCTCAGATTCTACAACTACTAAGCTGCGTGTTGTTTTTAATGCGTCATCTAAGACATCATCAGGTTACAGTTTAAATGACCTAATGTACACGGGCCCCAATCTGCAACAGGATTTATTTACATTACTCTTGAGGTGGAGACAATACGAATTCGTCATTAATGCCGATGTCCAGAAAATGTTTCGCCAAATTATATGCAATGAGAAACATATCGAATATCAGAAAATTTTATGGCGCGACTCACCTCAAGGTTCCCTGGACGAATACGAACTGACCACAGTGACTTACGGCCTTAATGCGGCACCGTTTCTAGCTATGATGACATTACGTCAACTAGCAGAAGACGAGCGATCAAATTACCCAGCAGCATCCAAGGTTCTGGAAGAAGACTTCTACATGGATGATGTCCTTTCAGGAAATCATACGCTTTCGGGCGCAATACAGCTTAAATCAGACCTTAGCAATTTACTGAGGTCAGGCGGATTCGATTTACGTAAATGGTCATCTAACAAGTCAGAAATTTTGGGAAATAAATCATCAGACAGCCAAGAACCCTTCGAGTTTAGACATCAGGAATCAACCAAGACTTTAGGCCTTCGATGGCACCCCTCTGAAGATCAGTTCATATTCCAAAACAAAATAAATACATCGCCCACGCGGACCACGAAAAGGTCACTCTTGTCAGACATTTCAAAAATATTTGACCCTCTTGGGTGGTTGTCTCCGCTCTCCACTAAGCTCAAAATCTTGTTCCAAAAAGTCTGGTCAATGAATCTTCAGTGGGATGACCAAGTGCCCGAAGACATCAACTCCGAGTGGCAATCAATCAAGGAAGGGCTACCGGATATACAACTCATCAAGGTGCAAAGGTGGTTGCAGACTCACAAAGACGAAAATATACAGCTACATGGTTTCTGTGACGCGTCGACTAAAGCCTATTCGTGCGTCATATATTGCAGATCAAATATCACTCAAAATCAATCAACTGTGACCATAGTAGCTGGAAAATCAAGACTTGTGCCTGTTCGAACAGAGGAGAAAAATATTTCACTGCCGAAATTGGAATTATGTGCTGCTCATTTGCTTTGTAAGTTAATGAAAGTAGTTCAGGGATGTCTAACAAACAATAATGTGTCTGTGTTCGGCTGGTCAGACTCAACGGCTGGACTCGGTTGGCTCCAGGGCGACCCCAATCGCTGGAAACCGTTTGTAGCCAACAGAGTCAAATACATCGTAGACATAATACTTAAAGAAAACTGGAACTACGTAAAATCAGCTGATAACCCCGCTGATTGCGCCAGCAGGGGTGTGTCGGTCGATCAACTAAACAAACACTCACTCTGGTGGCAGGGACCGAAATGGTTAACATCATTTCAAAATCAAGACAAAAAGCCCGTTTACAACACAGAACAGGAAATCAAAAAATCTGCCCATATACACGTTTCAATTTTGACACAACAAACAGATGACATCGCACATAATTTATTACATAAAAATAGCAACTTCAATCGAGCCATCAGAATACTTGCTTGGACGCTACGCGCTATATCACGCAATCAGTCAAAACCTAATTATTTAACAATCTGCGAAATGAAGAAAGCTAAGAACATTTTAATCAAGAAGGTACAAGAAGAAGAGTTTAGAGAAGATTTTATCAGCCTGAAAAAAGAAAATAAGGTTTCTTCAAAAAGCAAATTAACGAACTTGAATCCCTACCTTGACGAAAATGGCATGCTGAGAGTCGGCGGACGGCTCAGGAATGCAAACATCAATCAACATATGAAACATCCACTGATCATACCCTACAGCAGCCACCTTACCGACCTTCTTATCGACCAAGGACATCGGATGACGTTCCATGGCGGAGCTCGGTTAACACTGTCTTGGCTACGCCAAGAATATTGGATTTTGTGCGGTAATCGTGCTGTTAAAAAACGTCTTCGAAACTGCGTCAAGTGTAGACGTCACGACCCAATCAAACATGAGCAATTAATGGGAGACTTGCCCTTAGCGCGCTGCAATCCCAATCGGCCATTTAATCACACAGGGGTTGATTTACGGGGTTTGTCGACGTTAAAACAAACAAAGGACGAGGTGTTAAGACGACTAAAGGGTACATTGCCGTATTTATATGCATGGCCACGAAGGCCGTGCATCTTGAATTGGTGTCGGATTTGACCTCCTCGGCCTTCCTTGCAGCCTTAAGAAGGATGGTAGCAAGAAGAGGTGCGCCAAGCCATATCTACAGTGACAACGGCACCAATTTCGTGGGAGCAAGCAACAGACTGTGTATAATACTGGTCCAACCTCGGTGATTTTCATGAAATATTTCTATTTTATTGAAAGAATAGAATTCACTGTTTCATCTTTTATTTTAAGAGTGTCACAATATTTTTCATGTCAACATAAACATAAGCATAGACAAGATTAACAAAAAAAGGTTTTAAAAGGATTATAAAAATCCTATATCATTCAACATACCGCCCACTAAGAACGTTTGTGTATAACGTTCTTTATTATTTTAGAGAATACTGTTCACTATGAACAAAAATCTTTAAATAATCAAGTTAAATATAAAGTGCATCACTCCTAGGCTTAAAATAAAACAAACATTCGCAAAAAAGAAAAAACAACAGTTAATCTAGGAAATAAACATACACTTAACATTCATTTTGCTATAGGCAAAATGCATAACTTTGAAGCGGGCCTTTTAAGTAAAGCTCCATTACATCTTAACGTTACCACTCGGGTAACGCCGTCTAACCCTGGATGCTTTGTTTCAACTAAACCTAGTAACCAACGAGCAGGAGGAAGATTATTCTCCTTAATGAGGACTACATCACCAACTTGTGGCTCCGGCACACATTTTGACCACTTGTATCTTTGTAAGAAATGCACCAGATACTCATTCGACCACCTACGCCAAAAATCTTGAACCATCCTCTGCACCAACTGCCAACGTTTCAAAGAAGTAATGTTGCTAAGTTCATAATTCTGTTCAGGAACAACTATAAGTGGCTCTCCAACAAGAAAATGACCAGGTGTCAACGGTGAGCAACCAGGCTCATCACTTGGTAAAACTGACAAAGGTCTCGAGTTTAGGCATGCTTCTATTTGTGACAGAACCGTAGCCATCTCTTCAAAAGTGAGAGTGGAGTTACCTACAACTCTTTTTAGATGGAATTTTGTAGATTTTACGCCGGCTTCCCACAGACCTCCGAAATTTGGAGCGTGGGGCGGTATAAAATGCCATGACACACTGTTATTACTTAACCACTTCCTAATATCATTAGCTACAGATGATTTCTCTGCAGTTACAAGTTTCTGTAGTTCTTTGGAAGCTCCTACAAAATTCGTTCCGTTGTCACTCCATATTTCACTTACGTGACCTCTACGAGACACAAATCTCTTAAACCCAGCAATGAAAGCATCGGAGGTTAGGTCACTGATAGATTCTAAATGTATGGCTTTACTAACCATACACACAAAAACACAAATATAGCCTTTATAACAACGACTGCCTCGCCCTTTTGACATCCGCATGTTAATTGGTCCGGCAAAATCAACTCCACTACGTAAAAAAGGTTTTGCTGGTATTACTCTAGCTGACGGCAACTGTCCCATTATTTGATTTCTTGTAATTGCTGCTTGTTTGACACATATAACACACTTACGTACATGATCCTTCACAAGACCTTTAACTCCTATTATCCAATAATTTGTACGCAAGTATTGCAACATGAGTAAAGGACCTCCATGTAGAGTTCTTTTGTGGGCATCATCAATTAACAAATTCGTGAAATGACTTTTATGAGGAAGTATGATGGGATGCTTTGTTTTGTTTGGAAGGTTGGCATTCTGAAGTCTCCCTTCAACTCTAAGGATACCTTTTTGATCATAAAATGGATTTAAAGGCTTAAATTTTCCTTTATCATTTTCTAATTCAAAAGATTGACACAATCTGATCAGCATTTCACGAGTATATTCCAATTCAACACTGGTCAAATAAGGTTCAAATTTGTAGATACCCGATTTAACATCTTTTACTTTCAGGAATCGACGACAGTAAGCCATAACACGGTAAAGTCTTTGCAAAGATGAAAATTTAGACCATATCTGATCTTCATTCGCTGTGCTCACTGTCAAATGTGTTTTAATCTTCCGTTGCTCTAACTCGGTTGAAATTGATTTTGGTCGTTTGTACTCTATATTTAAATCTTTTAGCCACGAAGGGCCTTTTATCCATAAACTATTTTCAGCAAGCTCTGCGGGCGAACATCCTCTGGAAGCTATGTCAGCTGGATTTTCAGCAGATTGTACATGACACCATTGATTGTTATCCATTTGTGATAAAATTTGTGATGTTCGATTGCCGATAAATGTTGCCCATCGACTAGGATGACTGCTAAGCCAAGCCAATACCACTGTTGAATCAGTCCATCCATGAATGTAACTCTTGTCAATATTGAGTACTTTAGATATTTCAGCACATAATTTTGTTAACAAAACTGCACCCATCAATTCAAGCCGAGGTATAGACACTTGCAAAGTTGGAGCTACTTTAGTTTTTGCTGCGATCAAACTAACATGAACATTTCCGTCAGCATCTATTATTCTTAAATAAACGACAGCAGCATACGCGATATTTGAAGCATCGCAAAATCCATGAACTTCACTGCTAATATCATTAGCCTTAGCATTCGTCCATCTTGGTATAGATACACAAGATACATGAATTAATTTCTCTCGATAATGTAACCATTCATTTAACAATTCATCAGGTAATTCTTCATCCCAGTCAATTCCAGCTAACCACAACTTCTGTATCATAACCTTGGCCGGAATAACACAAGGCGCAACCCATCCTAAAGGATCGAAGAGACGAGAGATGTCTGAAATAACTTTCCTTTTGGTAACCGGATTTCCAAGAGTAGGAAGCCTCACAGAGTAATGTATAGAATCAGATTGTCTGTCCCAGAAAACACCTAAAACCTTGACAACTTCATCCATCTTTATTTCCTTTTTTCCTTGTTGCTTTTCTTGACTATCCATAATTAATTCTGCTAATTTTTTGTTATTTGTAGTCCATTTTTGTAGCGGAAATCCTCCTTTTTTTAATAATTCAGTCATTTCTCTGTGTATTTTTACTCCTTCTTCGATATTTTGACAGCCAGACAAAAGATCATCGACATAAAAGTCTGTTTTTACCTTTTCAGCTATTTCAGAACAATCCTCACCTTCATCAATTGCCACTTGTTGCAAAGTTTTAACAGCCAGATATGGAGCAGATGCAGTTCCAAAAGTAACCCTATCCAGACGATATTCTTCCATTTCAGACTGTGGATTATCTCTCCAAATGAATCGTTGAAAATCTGCATCTTCTTCTGCTACCATCACTTGCCGATACATTTTAACAATATCAGCACCAAGGCAAATAGGATGCATACGCCATCTCATTACTATATGCCGCAAGTCTTGTTGAAGTCTGGGACCGATCATCAATGTGTCATTAAGGGATACTCCATTTGTTCCTTTACATGATGCATCGAATACAACTCTAACTTTAGTCGTAGTTCTATCCTCTCGGATAATAGCATGATGTGGTAGATAAACACATTGAGATTTCCTTTTATCATTATTAGATATACGCTGCATATGGCCAAGTTTTAGATATTCATGAATAACTTCAGAGTATTTCGCCTTCACTTCAGGATTTCTCTTAAAACGATTTTCAAGGTAATGAAAACGTTTTATAGCAATTTATCTCGAATTCCCATACTTGCATTGTGGATCTTCCTCGCGAAATGGCAGACGCACGATATATTGTCCTGTTGAATTTCTTCGAGTTGTACGGTTGTAAAAGTCTTCGCATTGTTGTTCTTCCTGAGAAAGCATTTTGGTTTCACAATTGTCTGATTCAATTTGCCAAAATCTTTTGAGCATTTCATTGTCATCTACTTGCGAATGCAAACTCGTTATAATATTGTGATGACAGTGCTTTGTTAGTGCTTGATCACCATCACGAAGATGTGTGGGGCCTGACAAAATCCATCCTAACGCAGTGTTTTGTGCAACTGGTACACCATTAGGACTCTTGACCAATCCATTTCTTATAACTTGACTATAAATGTCAGCACCAAGTAAAATATCAATTTTATTTGGAGTGTCAAAATGAGGATCAGCCAAATTTAATTCCATCAGCCCTGGCCAATCAAAACTAGTCTTCTCAGCTGGGAGAAGAGTGGTAATGCTGCTTAGCACATGCGCATACACCTCGACTTGAAAACTCGGATCATGACGGGATTGAACTGTAAATTGAACTAAATACTTTGATTTTAAAGTACTTTTATCGCCGCCTAATCCTGTAATGACACTTCTATTGGGTATCTTCTTGAGTCCAAGTAGTTGTATGGCTGATTCTGTCACAAACGACGCTTCCGAGCCTTGATCTAACAAGGCTCTTAAAAGGCACGCGTTCCCACTTTCTGCTTGAATTTTTACAAGAGCGGTGGCTAACAGAACCTGATTGCTTGCTATCTTCTTCGAAAAATGAGCAGTGACACTAGACGAAGGTTCAGGATCTTTTATAGACTCCTTAACATTTGAAACAACATTGTTGATACCTACCGCCAGTTCCGATTCGTTTGAGCCAGAACTGCCCGGTTCCGAGGTTGGCTGTGGGTGAAGTAATGAGTGGTGCTTACGGTTGCAGATGCGACATTTCCTAGGAGAGCGGCAAATGTTAGCAGAGTGATTTCTACCAAGGCAGTTGAAACAAAGCCCGCTGGTTTGCACAAAAGTATGACGGTTATCATAGGTAGCTTGAGAAAAATCCTTACAGTTTGCTACTTTGTGCTCACTTTTTTTACAAAACGGACACAATAAAAGAACAGCTGTAGAATTATTTGACAGAGCGTGCAACACTTTAGCTTTATTAGACATATTGGGTTTAGACCTTGCCTTCTCTTCCAAAAATTCGAGAGACCTAAATCTACATTCTAAAAATTCTCGCAAATGTTGAAGAGTGGGTAGATCATCAAATGCACTGATTCTTTCCTCCCATTGTTTGCGAGACTGAGTGTCTAATTTTGTACTAATTATGTAAATTACAATAATATCCCAAGAATCCACCTTTACATCCAAGTTTCTTAACCCATTTAAGGTGTCATTAGTAATGTCCAACATATTTTTTAACGCACTGCATGACTCTGTTGTGATTATATTTTGATCCATCAACCTCTTCAATAAACAATTAGCCAAATACCTTTTATTGTTGTATCTCCTATTCAAAAGAGACCACGACTCTTGATAAGATGCAGCTGTGATCGGAACATGCCGTAGAAGCTGTTCCGCCTCACCGGAGAGGTGGCTCTTCAAATAGTGCATTTTTTGCACGTCATCTATTGAAGGGTTAGAATGGATCAGCGATACAAATAATTCCTTAAAAGAACACCATTCCGAAAACAAACCAGAAAATGTTGGTATAGTAATTTTTGGTAATTTGACATTATATTCATTTCTTGAATGTTTTGTCGTTAATTGTGTCTCAAGAATTGAAGGAATGGAACATTTAAATGAATCAAGAAGTTCTAAAAGATCGGATTTATAGTTAATGTACAATTCTTCCATTATTTCATACATGTCATCTTGAAAATACGTATTTTGTGACAAGGCATCTGTCAATTCTGAACTTAATTTTCTATGGGTTTCGAAAATGACAAGCCATTGGGTTTCTAGATTGTCTAGTCTGGTTTGTATGTAAGTTTCCCGGGCTAGACGATCTTTAGGCGACTTTTTGAAATTTAAATAGGCCTTTTCTAGTAATCTTTTATAGCCAAGTTGACTTTTAATTAACGACTCCATATTTCTAAATACAATACGACTACACAAAATTAAAATCAAAAAATGAAATTGTCAAACTAAACGTTTTGTTGAAATATTCCAAACTCACTCTGTATTTAATTTTACTCACTGCGTATTTATTTTACTCACTGCGTATTTATTTTACTAACAACACTTGCACTCTCCTGCTGATATCTCACTGGTTATATTGGTGACCATCACATGATTACATCTCGTTGTGCAACAAGGAATGTAATCTCATGAAATCAATACATCCAGATCCAGAACGGTCTCTTTTTCACCGTCTTGCGATATTCCTTGAGTTTCAGATACTGAAGCACCTAAAAAGCTGAAATTTATTGGGTCGCACTAACTTATAGCGACCATCAATACCCACTAAGCGACACATCCATGGGTCGCTGATTTATCTATTCGACTCGTTAAGGACCATTTTGTATAATACTGGTCCAACCTCGGTGATTTTCATGAAATATTTCTATTTTATTGAAAGAATAGAATTCACTGTTTCATCTTTTATTTTAAGAGTGTCACAATATTTTTCATGTCAACATAAACATAAGCATAGACAAGATTAACAAAAAAAGGTTTTAAAAGGATTATAAAAATCCTATATCATTCAACAGACTGAACGACGAGTATATCAATATCCAACAAAATCTCGACAGTGAATTTTATGACGCCATTACTGATTTGAAGGTCTCTTGGCACTTCAATCCACCAACCCAAGCCAACGCGGGAGGTCTTTGGGAATCTGCAGTGAAGAGTCTTAAATTCCATCTCAAACGGGTCATCGGAGAGCAAAAACTAACATACGAAGAATATTCTACGTTACTATCACAGCTAGAAGCATGCCTTAACAGCAGGCCACTCTGTGCTCTCAGTGAAGATCCAGATGACCTGGACTGCCTCACTCCTGCACACTTCTTGGCATGCGGCCCAACGCTCACTATCATCGAAACGGAACGAGATCTACGCACTCGATGGCAATTAACGCAAAAGATCTTCGACGACATATGGAAGAGGTGGCGCACCGAGTACCTGTGTCAATTGTCTGCACGAAGTAAATGGCATCATTCAAAACCAAACCTAAAAATAAATGACGTTGTTATCATTCATGACGTCAACTTACCCTCACGAAAGTGGCCTCTCGGAAGGGTTATTGAAATCCATCCTGGAAAGGACGGTTTAGTCCGGG
This sequence comes from Rhodophaea formosa, assembly GCA_963082605.1. Lineage (NCBI taxonomy): Eukaryota > Metazoa > Arthropoda > Insecta > Lepidoptera > Pyralidae > Rhodophaea > Rhodophaea formosa. Next base: position 23,277,634 of record OY720208.1, read on the forward strand.
TGGTTACTGTTCGAACAAAAAATGGAGTACTCAAAAGGCCTATTACAAAATTATCATTATTACCATGCAATGAAAATCAAACAAACATTCAAGACACCGAAAACATCAAGCAAGCAATTTCGCCACCGCAACAAACAAAACAAACACCTAAGACATTTTGCAATGCTCTTTTCACTACCATGATGCTATTCTTGTTAGTTATTTCGCCGATAAAATGCGACTATAAATTTTCTACATTTGACAGCGACCAGAGTATTTATTTTGACAAAATGATGAACATGCGGTTGGAACGAGAAGAATGGAAAATAATCATCTATTGTGACATGTCACCATATTGGAGAGGAACAGATCTATTTTTAAAATACATCAATCACCTTGAAAACATATGTTCTACTGAGAAAATAACACAATGCGACGTTATCACATTGCAACTACGTCACGGGTACAATGAACTTGAGCATTACAACAACGTGTTGCTCGGTCAGCAGAACTACGGCGTACGGCGACGGCGAGGCCTTATCAATGGCGTGGGCTACATTGCCCATGATTTGTTCGGAATATTGGACGAAAATTTCGCACAGAAGTATCAAAAAGACATAGATTTGATCAGAACCAATCAGAAACATCTTGCATTATTATGGCAAAATCAGACATCGATTGTAGAGGCCGAACTTAACATCATCAAGCGAGTCGAACTTTCTATGTATCAACAGCATAAACTTATTCGTCAATATATGAATAACATGACAATGGCAGTTAAGTCATTAAAGGAAGAAATACAAAAAACAGACTTGAAGAACGACTTTACCTTTTCGACTGTAATAGCTAACAATGTTATGATGAACTTAAAAAGTATACAAGAAAATTTGGTTGACACTTTGACAAACGTCTATCGCGAGAAGTTCAATTTTCATCTCCTAACACCCAAGCAACTACGAGATGAACTCAACATCATAACCGGCCAACTATCAAAGGATTTGACCTTACCCATTAACAACATACAAACCGACGTAGCGAAAATACTCCATCTACTTAAGGTCAAGGCAAGAACTACCAAGGAATATCTCATCTTCGAAGTACGTGTTCCTTTGGTCAGCCGGGAGAACTTCGAACTGTACAACATCATTCCTATTCCGAAGCAAATTGGCAAAATCATGGTCACCCTAGTGCCTATCGCAACATACCTTGCGATAAATATACAAAAAGATTCCTACATTCCGATGTCCACGGAAAATCTTCAAAGGTGCATCGCGTACGAATCCTACGAATACATCTGTCCTTTGCAAGGCCCCATATATCAAATGACATCAGACGATAATTTGTGCATCAAAAACCAGACTTTAGATCAATGCGAAACAAAAACATATTCGTGCGAGAATAAGTGGTCAGCACTACACCTAAATAATTCCTACATTTATTTTTGTTGTGGACAATGCACCACGCGTATCATATGTGAGGATACGATTACATCCGAACAGCTCAGCAAGGCCGTAGTGTTGACATTGAGTGACGGGTGTGTCGTCAAAACAGGAACGTTTACTATCTATTCAAGAAGATCTCTATCCAACACCATGAGAACAGAAATAGATGTCTTAAACGTGGAACTACCACCGATCAACAACATCATCAATTTGACGATTCCGATTCCACCCATATCGGATGATACTAATCAAACGGAAAACAAGCAAATACTCCAAGACATCGACATTAGAATCAAAAACATCAAGGCTACAGAATCAAGCATACTAGCAGATCCAATATCATATCATGATGTCCACCATTACACTGTCATCTACTTGCTAGTGGGCGTGGTGGTATTTGTCGCCATCATCTTCACGGTGCGTCGACTCCGGAAGCGCTGTGTGCCCCTGCAGACCGAGCCCTCGCGTCCAGCATCTCTTCAGGCGGAGCCCAGCGTACACTACGCTGTTATAGAGGAACGGACTACGGCGGCTGTCCCCTCCGTAAATCGGGTTAAAAATAGAGCGATATCTCCAGTGTTTCAAAAACGTTTAACAAAATGAAATATCTTAAGTAAATTTCTACTTTAGAAGTAGTCATTGTTTGTCAGTCATCTGTAAATCATATCATGCATAATATCATTCACTCATCTCAATCTCATCTCGCGCCCGGAGCATGTACGATGCATGCAGCGTACATTTTGCTTGTGTCAGCAGTTTACGTGCGCCGCGCCGCGACTCAATTAGTACACCATTATCATTCATCGCGTGCACTCATATCAAATCAAAATAATCAATAAAATCTATCATTATCAGTATCAATCGTATCAATTATCAAACTATCATTTAAAGGTGTTAGGTTTAGAAATAGACCCTACAATGTCCATTGAGTCAAATTTGTTTTAATTTATTGATTTATTATTTCTATTGTTTAATTTAATTTATTGTGTCATTAAAATATTCATTTAATTTATAATAACATTTATTTACTAATATTTTTTTACGTTTATTTTTAAATCTGGAGATAGGCATTTCTTTTAGAGATAACGGCAATTTGTTAAAAATTCTTGGCGCTAAGCAGAAAATACTACTCTGCATAAGTTTAGTATTGCTTTCCCGTGATCGTAATATGCTATTGTCTCTTCTGCTGCGAGAATTTCCATCTGAGAGCTTAGGGAATAAGTGTGGGTTCGTTTTAACAAATACTGCTACTTCATATATATATAAAGAAGTGGTAGTCAAAATATTATATTTTTTGAAATACGGAACACAGCTATCTGTTGGTTCTAAATTAAACATTGCCCTTACACACTTTTTTGACCTTTAAATATTAGCTCTTTATTTGAGGAGGTTTATGTAGAGAAGTACCATTTATATAGACATATATATTTTGAAAAATTATAAATTAAATTTGACTACAAAAATTACAGTATAGTACGGAAAACGCAACAAACCTGATGATAATTGAATCCGTGCGCCACATTAGGATCGTCACTGTTATTCGAATTATCGTAGTCGCCACGGTAAGCCCAGTCTTCAGGGTCCAAGGTCTTCACTCCGAGCGGGCCGAGCAACAGCTTCTCAACAATATCCAATGCAGCCCAGGCCCGCTTGGGGTCGAAGAGTTCGGGAGCTACCGCCATGGCTATGGGGAAGTTGCAGCGGAGTTGGTAGTCGGCCCAGGGCCGGGAGGCACCGTGGCTGTCCTTGTAGATGCCGCGGCGGTGCACGAGGTCGGGCCGCAGGTCCTGCGCGGAGGGCGCGGGGGGCACCCAGAAGTAGCGCTCGAAGTTGCTGCGGATCTTCTCCGCCCATTGCGCGTACGTCCATGATGTGAGGCTGCCGTCTCTGCGACAAATGTAGTTTGTGAAATCCTGTTCTTCGAATATCTCTACTATATCAATGGTTATTTCAACGTAGAGAGAACTAATCGCAGGTTGTAGTTTTGCTTGCGCGAAACTTGTTGACTAATTTATTTAAGGCCATAATATCATGTCTTTTTCCTTTGCTGGGCATCTTTTTGTGCCCTTTGCAGTGGAGACTATGGGGCCGTAGGGCCCAGAAGCAAAAGCTTTAATGACTGAGATTTCAGCGCGCCTCCGCGAAGTCACTGGGGACCCAAGGGCTGGTAGTTACTTTGCACAGCGAATTGCCATCGCTGTGCAGAGGGGTAATGTCGCCAGCCTACTGGGCACCCTTCCTCGCGGCGACGGACTGGAATCTCTTTTTTATTTATAATTAGGCTTGTTCAGTCTTCTGTAAATATATTATAAAAGATGTGTATATAAATAAAAAAATGGTATCTTTGCTGGGTAGACAGAGCCCAATGTCATAAAAACCCGACATTTATACTAAAAGTGCTCGTTTTGGTCAAAAGTGGCATAGTTTGAAGGCTTATTTTAGGGCATGATATCGTAGTTTTGTTTACAAATAATTTATTTCAATTAGCAGCACTGGACCCCGAACAATTCATGTATCCTGTTAATAAATGCACACATTGAACGTGTCCTTATAACCAGTTGTACCTGTGCCTGCGCACGACGCCGGGGTAGGGGTATCGCGCGGCGCGGTGCTGAGCGGCGAGCCAGGCCGCCACGGAGTACGCCAGCCCCACCAGCTCCACCGCCGACCCGTCGCGAGGGGTCGCCGGCTTGCCTGCACGCCAAAAAAATACATACATACAAAATGTCACATCTTTTCCCTTGTGGAGTAGACAGAACCCAGATCTATGAAACCTAATAAGATTATACTTTTATATGAAGCTGAAAAATTCAATCAACCATCATAACTAAAATAGAAACGTACCGAAAAAAAAACCACTACACGCCGGAATTCCTTCCAGGATGTTCAAGCTGCGAAATAAGATGCCTCTGGTGTTCTCAGCCTTTAGTACACTGCTGTGAAATATACTTTCATAAATATCATCCCGATAAATTTGTACCTCTCAACCAAATTTGTACCTCTAGTTCCCGCAGGCTCGGAAGATCCCATCTTGTCCATCCAGGTGCCGCAGTTGGCGTCGTTGCCCCCGAACGGGAAGCCTGTCTCTGGGTCGATTCCGATTTGCACGTTAAATCCTTTGTCCGACATGTGTGCGTCGATTGCGCGGCCAGCGTTGCGCTCGCGGAAGACTAAACCCTAAGATTAACGTAATAAGGTACATTTTCAAACTTCTTAACATTTGTAACCACCTTCTTCTTCCTTTACATCAAAAACAAACTACTTAAAATAATAATCGAGGATAAATATCCATTGCCAATGATTTACTCGATATACTAAGACATTGCCAGTACTTATCATCATCGATCTAGCAAGCGGTTACCATCAGATGGAAATACACACCCAAGATTTTAAATAAAAGTCATTCTCAGTTCAGATTCAGTTCAGTTCAGTTCTCGAAGCTATCATTCGGTCTCAAAAATGTGCCTGGTAAGTTACAGAGACATAAATCACTCCAACTTTCGTGGTATAGAAAAGTTATTTTTCTACTTGGATGACATTATAGATGTATCGGTTTTTTACAAGCTCAAAGCCAAAGCCTCAGATAGAGGTGACACTGGTCAAAGAATATAAACAAACATTACGCGAAAAGAAGCGTCACTTAAGCATGTGTGCATGTTAAATCACTTGCGCGGCTATGTGTGGGTGTCTGGACGTGCGCGAGGGCATCAATGGGCGCTCGGGGCGTGTTGAGGGCTGTGTGTTTTGTTTGCGTATCTCGCATGGCTCGTATCGCAGGCCGTGTTGCGTTATTCCGTGGCATCAATCTTAGCGCTTACACGACCCGGCTCAAGGTCACCGGTGACTCTCCGTACAGGGAGCGTCACCGTTGCACACGGCCCGTGTGACACGGGTATACCTGGAAGTGCACGTCGAGCGCCTCCTGCATGACGTCGTGCAGCGGCTGGTCGGCGGCGCCGGGCGGCGCGGGCTCGCTGTCGTCCTTCGGGAACAGACGCGACACCGGGTCTGATAGCAGCGCGTAGCCCTGCGGCGCCGAGCTACAGTACTGGAACGACACACTTACAGTTTTATCACGCCTCTTTTATGAGGAAAAAAGGTGAAGGCCACTGATCTTCAATAAGGGGTTTTCAAAGTGACATTTATTAAACAATAGTAGATTGTTATACAAGGGTGTAATTGATCGTTTACACTCGAGTTGAACACTCTACTTTTCATTATGATTGCGGGGAAATATATTTGCGATTTGCAACAAAGAATAAAACAAGAAAATATGCGCCAAAGAAATCCTTTGCGCAGGCCTATGTCCATCAGTAGACTTGCGCCTGAAAAAATGACGATGAGTCTATCAAATGAACTATGTGGTGGTATGTACCTCCTTGATGCTCTGCAGCCACCACCACACGGCGTCCCGGCAGTTGAAGCGCGCGCGCTGTCCGCCGTCCAGCAGATTGGGGATGAGCCCGTGGCGCAGGCACGCGCCGAAGCCCAGGATGTGGTAACGAGCGTCCTGCGAACACCAACAATTACTTACATTTGAAGTAGTAGTAGTAGCATGAACGTTGCGAATGCTACATTCACTAAAAGAATAAAGCGTAAATAAGTAAATAAATAAGGTATCTCTTGGACAGGCATGTAACATCTATCCAGTCCTCATCGTCACTTACCATCAGGTGAGATGGGAGACAAATGCGTTATTCAATAATGATTTTAAAAAAAAGCATAGATGCCACTTCAAACTGCCGATTTGGCCCCGCCGATTACCACCTATATGTTTAAGAGTTTTGGTCTATATGACCTGCATTTTGAATGTAATTATGTTAGTTTTTATTTAGTTAGTTTGTTAATTGTATTTTATGTCAAAAATTGTAATTTTTCGTGATAACTAAATAATGACCTAGGAGGAGGTGGCGTGATGATCTTGACGCACACAATAAAGATAGGCGGACTCTTTGACAGGAGCCTATGGAAGATAGGGAAGGCTTTTGCGTAGCAGTGGAACATACAAACCGGCTAATAAAAATAAAAAACGGCTTCTATGTTTATTTTCATTCATTGGCCCCTAAGATACAAGAGAACACTGGCCTGGTAGCGTCCGGTGAGCAGGAACATGCCGCGCAGCGCGATGAAGGTGTCGCGTCCCCAGCAGCGCATGTAGCCGGTGGCGAAGTGCGGCAGGCCGGCCGACAGCGTGACGGCCAGCCGCGGGCGCGGCGGCGCGAGCGCGGGCGACGGCGCCGGCAGCGCGGCCGACGGCAGCGCGCCCGCCAGCTGCACGCTCGTCAGCGCCAGCGCGCGCGAGAACGACCCGCCCGCGCCCGGCGCGCCTGCACACACACATGCCACTTTTTAGTATTTTTTTTCCAGTGTAAAATATTTTTTTAATTAGTTTACGACCCTGGATACGAGTCTTTAGAGCCTTTCTTCATATGAAATGAAATGAATAGTTTCACTTTTTGAACGTCATTTATCTTTTTTGTTATCATTATTTTTTTATATTTGAAAAATGGAAAAACGACTTATTTATTTCACCAGTAGTAGTTATTTTGTTCATCAACGTAATAATGGCGTAATTCATTTCGTTGTTTTGACAGAGCCGATCGTGACAATTCTTCGCGAATCCACTGGTTTCACCATAAACGACGCAGTCAAACGGACAAGCACTAACCCGCTAAGTAACTCTCACTATAGCACCATGACAGTCTATTTTAGTTATTCCACACATTGTTAATAAAAATAGGTATTTATAAACACAACAGCAAGCAGGTGTCAACAACTATGTACTCAAATAGACCGATCTTTCAAGAAATCAGAAATCCCAAGCCTGTGGGCGGAAAGTTTAGCTATAAGACCGTCATGCCAAACCCTGTCATATGCATTTGAAATGCCAAGTGAGACAGCAAGTGCCTCACCATGTCTTTCAAGGGGCTCACCCTAAAGATGTGTGGCATACACAAGAAGATCCACAATAAAACGGCGCAAGCGAAATTCAAACTAACATTACATAAGAATACTTATCAAAGTATATGCGTTTAATCTTACCCAGTTTGCTGAGCGCAGTACGAGATATCTCCTCATGCAAAGCAGTCAACAGGGCCTCAACATAAGTGGGCACCAGGAACCTTGGCAGCTTAGTCAGCGGTTGTGGTATGTCGCGTATATGGCCTGCGATAGCCGCCAGGCGGAGCTCGCGCAGCCGCTGCCACTGGTACTCCAGCAGCCAGTCACCAGCACGCAAGTTGTCATACAGGCCTTAGGCGCCAATCTTACCCAGTTTGCTCAAAGCAGCACGCGATATCTCTTCATGCAGGGCAGTCAACAAAGCCTCAGCATAAGTGGGCACCAAGAACCTTGGCAGTTCCGTGAGCGGTTTTAGTATCTCCCGTATACGGCCTGCGATAGCCGCCAGGCGAGGCTCGCGTAGGCGCTGCCACTGGTACTCCAGCAGCCAGTTACCAGCTCATAAGTTGTATAGGCCTTAGGCGCTAATCTTACCTAGTTTGCTCAGAGCAGCACGGGATATCTCCTCGTGCAGAGCAGTCAGAAGAGCCTCAGCATAGGTGGGCACCAGGAACCTTGGCAATTCTGTCAGTGGCTGTAGTATCTCCCGTATACGGCCTGCGATAGCCGCCAGGCGGGGCTCGCGCAGGCGTTGCCATTGGTACTCCAGCAGCCAATCACCAGCTCGCAAGTTGTCGCACAGCGGATGTCCCAGGTCGTCGGTGGGACGCACTTCTGATAGCAGGGACGCGACACCCTGGATAGAACGGTATTTTTAATACTGGTGAGGTTTGAGTCACAATTGCACACGAAGGGTTACGTATCAGCGATTCAACCGTGCGTAGTTTCATACAATATTTAACTACAAAACGCTCAACAAACGCGTTACCTGTCCCCTCCCCTCCCTCCCTCCTAAATATTGATTTATTTTGTTTTACTATATGTGCTATATTGTATTTGTATATCATAGAATTCAAGTTTTAGTTAAAATATAAAATATTGTATTATTATTCATGTCCAGATATGAAAGCCATAACAGATTCAGAACCGAGACCAAACAAACTGTGCTACCAGGCGTGGTGAGTATGGCAAAACAGCCCCACGATGGTGTAGTGTCACGCCCTCATTATTATTCCACATAGGAGAGTTTACCCTGAACCTTGTTAAATAGAACAAATATTTAGCACATGCACAGGCACGTGTAACCTAGATAAATAAAAGTGATGAGTAATGTATGTATGTCCTACTTAAGATCTGTATAAAACTCTTTTAATTAAATAATAATTTTAGCTAATAGTTGATCTTCGAACCTAAAACAAGTGAGTTTTATCCTTGTGTAACCTAGTGAATATTTGGAGAGAAAAAAAAAACAATGTATTTATTATTTTATTTATTTATAACAACCCCGGGCCACAACCTTCAGAATGGGCATAAAAATCATAAAAATCTCTAGGGCAGGTATTCTTAGGGCTCATATGATAAATATAGCTCGTATATTGACCACCAACTTTCCCTTGTTACTTCAACGTGTCAAATGATCTTTAAAAAAAAAATAGACTTTTCTATAGGTTCGACCGACCCCGCAATTTATATGAAAATGTTAATATCTTTTCAGTTTCAGCGTTGGTCTCATAGAAAAAGGTGTTCAGTTTAACGCGTTGAATTACCTCTCCAAGCGTAAGCAAGCATTGTATAGTTAACAAAAGTCGCTTTTTGATTTTTTGTACTGTAAAGTTTTTTAACAGAATGAGGAAGACCTCCGAATGTGGTCAAAACACGTCGGCTTGTAGCTGACTTTATATTAAAGGGGGCACCCTAGGCACAGTAGCGACGCCAATCATTTTATTCCTAAAGCTTTACAAATAGAAAGAAATTCAAGAATGTAAATCATATAAGCACTAGTAAATAACTTGAAGCATTTTTGGAATCATGTTTTAATATTATGAGAATCAGTCATTAAGAGAAAACGTGATTACCGCCAAAAACGGCCGTTTTTGGCGGTAATCTGATTCTCATAATTCTCACTGATTCTGATAATATTAAACATGATTCCAAAAATACTTCAGGTTATTTAGTAGTGCTTATATGATTTACATTCATGAATTTCTTTCTATTTGTAAAGTATTAGGAATAAAATGATTGGCGTCGCTACTGTGCCTAGGGTGCGGCCTTAAATGACTCGTATTTTACATATTGACAAAGTGTTTGAACAATTCAAAAAGTATGTACCTGCAGTCCAGCATAAGGCGCGGGTCCGAGCCCCGGCACGTCGTACACGCCCCCGCCGCCCGCCTCCCGCTCCTCCGCGTCGCAGCGGTACAGCAGCGTGTTGTAGTCCGCCAGGTCCAGCTCGGCCAGGCCCGCCGCCAGCCCCAGCGGGTCGGCACGGCCCGAGTGGATCAGGTCGAGCTGCCGCGCGAGCGTGGCTAGCGCCGTCTGGTGGACACATCGCACAATGTAGGAAAGAAGTGGGTATATGGCAATAGAGGTGATAAAAATACTGTTCATTTATTTGGATGATATGTTTACTTTTGCTTTGATTAAAAATTCCATTATAAAACCAATTTTTCAGATAAAAAAATATCATAGGTACCTAAAGTTTAGTGATTATTGTTCATTAACTTTTTAACTGTAAATATATAATTATGATACCATAGTCCAAAGCACATTGGGTCATGCGACTGTAACAGCGTGAGCTGACACGCGATATTAATATTACTTTTGACTAGTGAGGCACAAGCGGCATTACGTAATCTATATGTCGTCAAATAGTACATTGTGTAGCAAGGGCGGGATAGAAGACATTACGTCCGAGTTTGTAATGTCTAATACCGGCCCTGATACACACAATGTTTTTCATCTCACCGAGTAAATAGTAGAGTAAAAAAAAATATTTTTCATATTATATTGGTTGAAATTGTATAGTACGAATATTCTATATATAGTTTACCTTGAAAATTAAAATTTATGCGTCTGCAAGCTGGCTGATTATATTATCTATATCAACATTATTGACCATGTATTCATTTATCATAGGCATTCCCTATTATATTTCATGCAAATTAATGAAAATTACGATTACTTATAAATATTATGCCTAAAAATAAATGGCGGCAAACAGTGAACAGAAAATGCATCCGAGGATTACACAGATAACGAAAATGTTTTATCCAAAAAGTGAAAGTCAAAGATCGATGAATACAAACAGCCAGCCACGCACGGCCATTAACAATTCCAAATTTGAATTAAGGACAAAAATCTCGCAGAATAGTTCAAATGTTTTTTTCATCGGGTTCACTGGCAATTCCAAATTTGAATATTCGACTAGAAAACTTTTTGGATGTAGAAGATTTGACGCTTGTGCATGGTATAGTGACCTATTAAATTAAAAAAAATACTTTATGCGCTCTCGGGCTTTATGGAATTTGTATGAAATCTTATAGCCCGCGGTCGTAATAGCGACCATCCAGCCCACTTTGCTTGCATTTAATGACACTGTTTAAGGGTAGGTGAAATGAAAAAGTCTTTTAATTTCTGGGACGATCAATTTCAATGATATTGCATTTATACGGTAACTGACGCAACCCCATACAATGCGCGTTCTCGACGCAATACTGTGATAGTACATGGACCTGGAATTCATTGTAGAAAAAGCAGTATATGTACTCACTCGGTGCTGCTGTCTGGGCGACACGCGCACGCAGAGCACGGTGCCGGGCCGCAGCGGGCGGAACTCCAGCACGGTGTGCGCTCCATCGCGGCGCGAGTGCGCGAACACGCGCGACTGCTCCAGCGGCACGCCGCGACGGATGCTGCACGCGTACTCTGACAGCCCGTTGATGATGCGCGGGTGGCGGGTGAAGGAGGACGGTGGTTGTAACGGACGCCCGCTGTTCCTGGTTGATAAAACAAGTTGCATTACTTAAAAAGTAAAACCGGCCAAGTGAGTGTCGAACTTTAAAACGTTATGGCTGAACACCGTGAGTAACAGTATCACTGAAAAGATAAATCCTGCCTAATTATTATAACAAAAGGTTACATACATACAATCACACTTTCAGCATGTTGGTGGGCTTGTAAGTGGATAACGGAATCAAAATAATGATGGGTAGCTAGCCGTATCACCTATTGACATGATTCCTTACGCCCATTCCCTCGATCAGCTGTTACATTGATGTACTTCAGCCGGTAGCGGGACAGCCGCCCCTCGCCAGTCCCCGCCGGCCTCTCCGCCTGACTCCTCGCGCGTCGCTACCTTACGCGTAAAACACACACAGGCAGCAGCCGTGGGCTATGAATAGGATTTTAAGCCTTATTGTCATACTCATAATATCTAGTATCGTGAGAGAAAACGCTACCGCAAGATACCACGTGCGGGCAGAGGGGGCGTCAATTTTGTCCCATGTCTGCGCCGCGCGCCTAACCTGTTAGTTTTACACCATCGCGCATGCGCAAGAACGGTCCGAACATGTTGTGGATAGTTTGCCAATGTCTACTTTAGGCAACTTAGAAACGCTTGTATGTACAGAACTGAGTGTCAACAGTCAACACCTCGTATTATAGTAGAGGGTACTTACTTGTGATCGACATGGGTCAAGTCGGCCTCGAATATAATCTCGTCGAGCTCACCTTCGAATCGCAGCGGTTTGATGTATCTGCTACTAGCACCTAAGGAACGCTTGTATGCACAGAGCTGGGTGTCTATACCTCATGGCATAAATCGACGTTTGAATAGTAGCTTTACCGCTTCTATGCTTCTTTCGGTAAGTGAGAGCGCCCGTCCCCCCCTCCGCCCTCCCTCTCCTCTGGGGAGGGAAAAATATAAAGCCAGCAACGCTCTTGTCACACCACTGGTGTTGCAGTTGTCCATGGGCAGCGGTGATCACTTACCATCAGCCGGCACGCTTGCTCGTTTGCCATCCTATGACATCAAAAAATAGCGGTTGGTAGCAGGTACTTACTTGTGGTCAACATGGGTCAAGTCGGCCTCGAATATGATCTCGTCGAGGTCCCCTTCGAATCGCAGCGGCTTGACGTATCTGCCCGCCGCCGCCGGGTCAGGCGCGCTAAACGCCGTGAACGCTACCAGGATTACTGACTGGAAACAAACGGATAAGTTAATTCGTTTAATAAAAAAAAAACAGCCAAGTGCGAGTCTGAATTACGCATGTAGAGATTAATACCATTATCTACATAGTCTGTCTGAGCAAAAATGATTTGTAGTATTTAGTAATTTACTTTCTAAAATCTTTTTTGGGTGATTTTGGAAATTAAAGGCAAATAATAAAAATATTGAATTTGTAAAATACATTTTTGATTGCCACAAAACATAACCACCTCTTTTTATTAATACAATACATATAAACCAAAGGACGAAAAAACATTTTATTCGTGTACTTTTCTCGCTGCGTACCAAAATTAACAGCCGTGCCGTGCCACGTCTCAAAGTGTGCTGCGTCTGTACAGCGCGTGCTTTGAAGTTGTAGATATGAGCGAATGAAGCTGTTAATTTAATAGTCTCAATTAACAGCTTCACCTACTTATTTTAATCTAAAATACCCTTGCAGATAGTTTTCTGAATAAAATGGAAACTGATTGATGTTTGGAAAAAAAACATAGTACGCTATTTTTTTAGTTCTCAATCACAATATTATATTTAAAAGATTCTTTCGATAGCTTACCTTACGAGACCTCGGTTCATGTCTCGTAACGGCAACGACGTCAGCATCCATTTGATCCACGTACACCTGCAAATAAAGATAATAATTTCAGAAGTTGGTAAAAATTCTAGTGTCATAGGGTCACAAAAATCGGTCAATACGAGTGGTTTTCATTGTAAATATTAGAATAGCTACTTTATATCTAAAAATATATTTAGTCCGTTAATTCTATTCAAATATTGTTCGTCACAGTTACGTAATTTTTTTAGAAAACTATGATGTTACTACACCATGAACGTTGAGGCGCTTTATCTCTATCCTTTACTGTTTAAATGACAAAAGCATAATATGTGTCGACTGACGACACTATTCTCCAAGGTCCCTTAGCTCCGTATCCGGCTATGGCTAGTTCGAAATATACTTGACACCTTTGGTTACCATTGGTCTTAGATGTATATTATTCCAAACAGGAGTTCACTTTGAGTTCGTCGCTTCACACTCGCCCCATTCGGCGTACAGACGGTTTTCGCCTTCCTTATAACTGTGACGTCACTATTACCCTAGGTTCCTTACCTCAGAGTATCCTGCTTTAGCCAGTTCAGAGTGCAGTTCGTTGAGAGCCCGCTTGGCTGCTATGATTCCTGAGCTTGCGTTCACTTTGGGTTCGTCGCCTTCAGACTCGCCCCATTCGACGTACAGACGGTTTTCGCCTTCCTTATAACTGTGACATCCCTATTCTCCTAGGTCCCTTACCTCGGAGTATCCGGCTTTAGCCAGTTCAGAGTGCAGTTCGTTGAGAGCCCGCTTGGCAGCTATGATTCCTGAACTTGCGTTCACTTTGGGTTCGTCGCCTTCGGACTCGCCCCATTCGGCGTACAGACGGTTTTCGTCTACCACGTGGATCTGTAACCAAACATATCTGTCTTAGTGCTCTGTATGGTTGTTCGATTAACGGAAATGTGGTGGTTATTTGCGAGAGATCATGACGGTTGGTGATTGCTATTATTATCTATTTTCAAATAATAAAGTAAAGTAAAGTTTTAATTGTTTGCATTGAATAGGCTCCGAAACTACTCGACCGATTTTCTAAATGTTTTCACCAAAATAAGCTAATAAAGCGGTTGACATAGGCTTTCACTGCGCGATAGAATCAGAAATGAGGACATCCGCAGAAGAACCAAGGTAACAGACATAGCTCGCAGGGTTGCACGTTTGAAGTGGCAATGGGCCGGACATATGGCCCGAGGGACGGATGGCCGTTGGGGCACTAATTTCAATTTTCAATTTCAATTTATTTATTGCGTTTCATAATGTACAGTTCAGTTCTTACTACTAAAAGTCACTGTTTTATAATAGGTACACTATGAACCCTATTATGTTCACTACGGGACTTACCGCGATTATTTTTGAGTTCTGTCTGATATTTCGACAACATTGCAGCTGCCATTTTCACAGACTAACTGAAGAGACTGCGGTGGTGGATGTTGAACCCTGTCGGGCATCGCAAAACAAAAAGTGGAACGGCAAGCGAGTTTTATGACATGCAGTTAGTTAATTTATACAAATATAAAATGAATAATTATTGTTCACAATTTTATTATTATAATTATTTAGTAAATTAATGTCAAGTTATAGAGTTAAAATGTCAATACTTTTTCGGGATCATTAATAATGTCAATTTAAATTAAATTTTTTATCGTTAAAATACTCGTCCAGTTTATAATATGGATTATTCACTAAAATTAATTTTAACTTTTTTATAAATAGCGAATTTTTTTCCTCATTTCTAAGGCTGTCGGGAAGGGCATTATAAATTTTTATCGTCATAGCAAGCGGGCCAGACTTGAAAAGTTCTAGCTTGGAAGCGGGTGTTATCAATTGATTTTTCTTCCGTGTGGGATATCGTCTTGGAACGTCTTCCTTTTTTGTGTAAAAATTGGGGTATTTGCGTACAGATTTGCAGGCTTCTAAAATGTAAATACAGGGCAGAGTCAATATTTCGAGGTCCTTAAAATATGGCTGGCAAGTTTCTGTCCCTTTAATATTAGTGATAATCCGTATGCATTTTTTCTAAAGGATTAATAGTTTGTCTGCATCGGTGCTATTTCCCCAGAGTACTACTCCATACGTAAGCCACGAGTAGGCATACGCATAATAGGCGGTTGTCGCAGTTTTTATGTCCGTGGTTTTTTTAAGTTCCCTGAGCGCGTACGTAAATGATTTTAATTTGGTTACAATTTTATCAATATGGGCTTGCCAGTTTACGCTTGTGTCCAACACTATTCCAAGCAATTGAAAGGTATCTACACTGTCAAGTTTTTTTTTTTTTTAAAGTCTTAGAGTGGCGGCCACGAACAGGCAAACGCAGCGTGGGAGACCCCCGACCAGGTGGACGTACGACCATATCAAGGTCGCCGGGAATCGGTGGACTCAGCATGCACAAGACCGCAATTTGTGGCGATCTATGGGGGAGGCCTATGTCCAGCAGTGGACGTCCCTGGCTGATAGATAGACATAGGCTATAATTTGCGTGGACAAAGTCGCGGAAAAATGCTAGTAAAACATATTGCTGCTTCCAAGATAAGATATATACAGGGTGTAACATTTGACGCGACACAGCTGTTATGTATGTATAGCCGCCGCCATGTAGGTACAACAATACAACAATCGCGCAGCGAATGAGACAGACTATCGTTTTTTCCTTTCACGTGATGTCAATGCACATCACATTCTCTACCGGTTAAGCGAATCAAAGTACTTACCTACAGGAAGTCTTCTTCACGTATGGGTCTCTCAACTCGCTGGAGATACTGCTCGAAATGCCTCCCTTCCTCGCGGAGGCACATTCGAGCGCGGTGTATGGTATTTGCGTGCACCAGCTCCAAAAGGCCCTCACGTCGCGAACGATCCTTCAGATCATTGAAAACCGCGATAATTTTTTGCCGCATCGAATCTGCATCGATACAAGGACGGTCGAACACTCTGTCCTTTACATAGCCCCACAAAAAGAAGTCGAGTGGCGTCAAATCCGGAGATCTCGCTGGCCAAGCCTGGGGACCATGGCGGCCGATCCATCGGCTGCCGAACAAAGAGTTGAGGCGTTCTCGCACTAATCTCGTAGTGTGAGGTGGTGCGCCATCATGCTGGAACCAAGGAAGTTGGGACAGTGGCATGTCCTCATCAAAATCCTCGGCGAAGTTTGCGATAGGCCCATTTACATGTTCCAAATAGGCGGGTCCGTCCATCCGGGATGGAAGAAAATACGGACCGAGGATTTGATTTCCAACGATGCCAGCCCAAACATTCCACTTCCAACGTACTTGGAATCCAGATTCCTGTATGTGATGAGGATTTTCCCAACTCCACCAGTGCGAGTTCCTGCGGTTCCACATCCCGTTATTTGTGAACGTACTCTCGTCCGTAAACAAGATTCGGGATGTAAACCCAGGATTCTCCTCTTCTCTCTGTAAAAGCCACCGACAGTAAACCATGCGGCGCGCTGCATCACCAGGCACGAGAGCTTGCACTTTGTGGAATTTGAACGGCCGCTGCCGGCTCCTTCGGAGGGTTCTCCAGACCGACATGTGCGACACAAAGTGCCGGCCGCGATTCCCATGTCGCTGTCGCAACACGCGCGCTGCCGTTCTTGTCCCTAGTCGTGGATTTTCCGCCATCACTTCTAAAATCGCAGCTTCTTCTTGTGGGTCGGGCTGTCGACCGCGTTCTGTTCTTGCAAACGGCACGATGGGCTGGTTTTCTCGAACTCGGTAGATCGCGTTCAGAACAACGCGTGGGTTTTGGGGCTGGTGCGCGCCTGGGTGCCGAATGGCGTAAAGCCGTAAAGCTTCACGGGCATTTCCTAGGGCTTCGCCGTAGCACAATATCATGTTCAGGTATTCCTCCGCAGAATACTGGAACGACATTTCGGAACACCACAAACAATTACTGCACTAACACAACACCTTACTTTTGCACAACACAGATCGCCACAAAACAAATTCAAAAAACTCAAAATACGTACAAAGTCGGAAGACGCGCGCGAAAGACTGATTGAACTTTTAAGAGAGAGCCGACAACAAAAAATGGCGGAAATTCATTAAAGGTACAACCACACATGCGGAATGTATCTAAAACTTGAAAACCTAATACGAAAACTAATAAATAAAGCTTTAAAATTTTTCTTAGTTTCCAATGTTGCCAGTAATTTTTATTTAATACCATTTTGATAGAGGAAATGATTCAAGCGAAATCATCATCATCATTTCGTGTAGTCGACACGTTCAGTCGACCATGCACACCCTGGTGTCAGATTTCTTCGCAATCGCCTCTCAGCCTCTGACGTGGTTCCTTTAACGACTACCAGATGGCAGCCGAGACCAACGGCTTAACGTGCCTTCCGAAACACGGAATCATCTTTCTTATCAGACTGTCCTAACCAAACTGTAAACAACTTAACAAAGTATGCTTCCCGTGGGAATCGAACCCACGACCGGGGTCAACAAGGCAAACGCCTTAACCAGCGAAATGAGTTCACGGTATTAAGTAAATAAAGGGCTTTTACCTTCCTGAATATCGGTAACCGTTTTTCCGACTCCGATTTAGGATACTAAATTCAGGCGCCAAAGCTCGTGATCACACGTTCACTAATTCACAGGTCTGAATCAGATGCTAAGGACTAACAATAGGAGAGAGACGTGTCGAGCAAATAAAAAGAAACGGCTCCAACATTATCAAAATACAAAAAAAAAATGGTATTGCCGTGGCCCTGGCGGTTGGTTCCAATGAAATTAAATAATGAAAAGGGAAGAAATGGGTTAAAAAAACTGATTTGATTTGATTTGATTTCTAGATGTCAAGAAGTCAGATGCCTTTAAGTAGCTTAGGTAGCTTGAAAGTAAATCTGTGACAAGTGTTGATCATTTACATACACGAAAAAAATCTACGTCCAAAGCTAGCAAGCCTGAACATTATGGGGTGCTTTAGAACCAGAGGACTCAGGAATTATTGGCGAATGGATTCGCGGGAAGTTGGCATAGGTATTATTAAATCTTGTGACTATTTAAACGAAAGCGAGATATTTTTTTTGTTGAGATAATATTAGTGTAATTTTGCGTACGCACACACACGCTGCGCTGAAACATACAAAACGTGCGAGCGCAATGGTAGTCGAACGGTGACCGAGTGTCCTAAATGCGATTACACTTACCTGAGTGCTACCATTAAGGATCCGTTAAAGATTTAGAACGTCGGAAATCAATCATAACCTTAAAACGGATGCTATTGCGGATGCTACCTTTCTGCATGCGATTTGACTACTCAGGAGCGACTGAATATCGGATATATTACATATTTACGAAAATGACCCCCTTTAGTTAAATAATTATTACCTACTATTAGTAGGTAATAATTATTTACATGTGTGATTGCACCTTTATTTTGTCGGCATTTCGGTAAAGGCTTCTAAAGATTGCCGCTACCGTTCGCGGCTCTTTTAAGTAAATTTTTACGCGACATGTGTTTCTTTTCAACCCCCGACCAAAAAGGAGAGGTGTTAAGTTAGACGTGCCAGTGTGTGAGTGAGTGAGTGTGTTTGTCTGTCCGTGCCATCGTAGCTTTCGAACGGATTGACTGAATTCGATGCGGTTTGTTTTCACGTAAAAGCTAGTTTTCCTATGGTGTTTGTTTGTTTGTTTTTCGTGTGTGTAAGTGGCCAACACGGGTGTCAGAGTTTTCAAGCTGCCTAAAGGCATCTGACATAGCTTCACGACTATCTTCTAATGATGTTTGTTTGTTTTTCGTGTATGTAAGTGGCCAACACTCGAGTCAGATTTCTCAAGCTGTCTAAAGGCATCCGACATAGCTTAACGACTGCCATCAATGATGAAGGCCGGGACCGACGGCTTAACGTGCCTCCTGAAGCATGGTTGGAGCTCGAGATATTTTTATGCCATTTACGGTCACCCATCCAAGTACGGACCGTGCCTAGGGTTGCTTAGCGTACGTAAGCGCTAATTATGTTCATGACTACTGGACCATCAAGCTCCTCGCATCATCTAATGATGACAGCCGGACCAACGGCTTGACGTGCCACTTATGGTCTATCCAAGTGATGGTTCCGGGGTTGTTTAACATGCGTTAACGCTTAAATTAGAATACCCATGACCATCAGTGGTTGGCTATGTTTGATGGATTTCACTGTACCGATAAGAGTTTTAGACTTAAATTTTGATGAGAATGATTCAATGAAGTTCGCGAGACACTAATCGGCATTTTTAATACAAATGATAGCAGGTAGGTACATAGGAGAATGCTAAATCAAATCACGTATTAGCGTTTTCCCGCAAAAATCGGGCTTCGCCGATATGACAGTATTTACGTTGTATAATTTTTCTTTTTATGAGGAGGTAGTGTTAGATGTTTGATGGTTATTTAATGTGTGGTTCTACTAAAGACTTACTCCATCATGAATAACCTAAAAGGAAACTCGATACCGGTTTAGCGGTTAAGCATGTAAAACAACCCTGAGCGGCGTTCCCACATGGATTGGTAACTTAAGTGGCAAAAAATCTCGAGTTCCTCCGTGCTTCGGAAAACACGTTAAGCCGTTGGTCCCGGTTGTCGTCATTAAATGATAGTCGAGGCCTTTAGGCAGCTTGAAAAATCTGAAACCAGTGTTTGCCACTTACACAAACGAAAACCAACAAACAATCACCTAAACATTTTCCTCGGTTGCCCCAGCTGTTGCGTAGGAACTGGGCGCCGCGTTTGAAAAAACCAGCTAACGTATCAAAATACTTACTTTGGAATTTGGAAGACAAGAGTCTGAGTTGATAATGTAGACGTTTTTAGTGACAGACATTGAAGTTCACCAGTTATGATGTCAACATAAAAAGGATAGACATAGCCGAGCAATCGAAATTGTGAAACGGTCGTATGAATGAGATACGTCAATGACCGGCGCGGCGCCGGCGGCGCAACGTGCGGGACGCAGGCGGGAGGCGGCCCGCCCGACTGAACGAACAGCTGTGTGAGCGTGTCTGTGTGCGTGCGTATCATGCTACTAGTAAAATGATTCGCGCTATCCATTGCTTGCTTTAAACTTTAACGTCGGTTTTCGTGCGGAATTACTTATAATTTTATTGAGGTTTCTTTGCAGAAAATGTTGACAGCATAATAAGTAATACAAATCTGTAAAAAAGTGGTTTTTTAAAATTCAACTTTGTTCCTCATTAACTCGCAATCCACTCATTTCCCAGGCATGGTTTTTGGGTGAAAATGTTTATATTGATGGGGAGATTGCGTGGGTTTCTGCTGTGTCGTGCGAACTGTTACACCCGGTATTGTATAGAGCTTGTTTCAAGAATCTGTGGTAACCATTGAAGTAAAATGAGATCATGGCAAGCATTGGAAATTGTGCTTGGTTATTTTGGTAGCAATGATTGGCCAAAACTGTGTGCCTAGCGTAATAATAAATGAAAGACTCCTTTTCTGGCGGTAGGCCGCGGTGAGCTTGAGAGAATAAACTAACGAAGGTTGTATTCTGCTACGTGACGTAAGGGAAATCCTTCTTTAATGACTACTTGACATGTTTGATTGTAGGATAGTATATGGCTCTGGCAGTACAGAGAGGGTCGTGCTCCTGCAGTGGAGACTAGTAAAGACCTGATGATGATGATGATGACATGTTTGATTCGACTTGGCTTCATCGACACCAAAGACCTTGAAGACAGACAGACTTGACAAGAAACTTCGTCCTCAAATTACTTCTGTCTTTTTTAGTTTTAATAAATAGAACAAATAAATAAACCCTTCCATCCTAGTATACTCAATTTTTACCCACGACGGAACGGAGCAGGTTTATGTGTTTAGGGTGAGAGATGTTTGTTTGTTTGTGCAAAGTAATGTTCCCACCTATCTTCTTAACTAATGATCCGATTTTGATGCGGTTTTCAATAACGGGTTTGTGTTTGATGAGTTCATGTTCTTAGACAGGTGTCATGGCTGTAACTCACTAGGGGGCGCCACAATATTAGTGCAAAACAATGTTGTGTCGGGGGTTTTTTGCAAAATTTTTAATTTTGCTTATTTTCTTCTATATATCTTAGTTTACCAATCGTTTGAGCCCAAAGTCGTGTGTCATGTGCCAAGCCAAAATGTATCGAACCTAGCTACTCAGGGTTAAAGATTTCAACCTTTTATAGGTCAAGGTCATTGAGAAATCAAATTTTCTTATTTTATGTGACAGCTGAAAACATTATGAATAGTTCATTAAATAATTGGAAGGTTAGATTAGAATAAAAACATTTTTCATCATCATCATCAGATATCTGTTTTAGTCTCCACCACAGGAGCACGACCCTCTCTGTACTACCAGAGCATGTATTAGCCAGGGCAGTCAGAGGATTTGGTCTACACTCTCCACGCTGGCCAGACGGGTTGAAGAGGTCTCTTTGATGTTTATAAGCTTCGATTAGCTTGTGTTTCCTTAGTCACCTTCTACGACATCCACGGGAAGAATTGGAGTGGTCCTATTCTACTCTGCCGGGAACCACACGGCAGTATAGAACAAAAATATTATTCGTGATGAACACTTACGTGATGCGGCACGAGCTCGTCGTACCCTCTAGTAGAGCCGGTGGCACAGCATGCCATTGAAACAAGCGCGGCCGACGGGAGCATGTCGAACACGGACCTAAAAACAACACGTCAAAGTGAGCCCCATCTTTTAAAGCTTAAGAAACTATTTTTTCTTTTGAACAGCCTTTTAAATAACCTCTTTTATATCGTTTAGGAGTAATTAACATTATTAAAATATGTAACAACGGGTTACTCAGGTAAATAGTCAGCTACTGGCCGACATGTTTCGACCTCATTCGGAGGTCTTGTCGTCCCAATCCGCACAGTGCGGATTGGGACGACATCGTGCGCGCGTCTCAATTCACATTCGCCCTGAGGAAGACCTCCGGATGAGGTCGAAACATGTCGGCCAGTAGCTGACTATTTACGTGAGTTAACCGTTGTTACATATTTTAATAATGTATATATCTCACGAGAGTAACAGTTGAGAAACAAACTATTTGTTAGAACTTGATAAAAATGTCTTGTGAATCCAGGGCCTCTGCTAGGTTCACAAGAACCGTGGCCAGGTGTTCCGATTTCTGCAGGGCGTTTCCATTTGTACCTTACCGGGATGCTAAATATTCCAATAAAAGTACAAATTTATTAAAGCCTATTTTGCGTCAGTTCCAAGACACGATATTAGCAAGAAACCTTTATTAAAAAACTGTTCTCAATTAGTGTTTTCTGAAATGCTCACCACCAGATGACAGCACTAAAGCGTCGACTTCGAAAGGCCGCTATCATTGGATAATATTTGATATGCAGCAACAACTGACACATTGTGTGACATTCATTAATTCATTGTGGCCAATTCACAGCTTACTGTACCCTATGCCTCAGTGCTGCTGCTGCTTATTTCAAAACATCTTCATTGAACTGAATGAGGGTTTTCAGAATTGATTTTTCCCCCAGGTGGCGGCACTGTGTCTAGAGGTCAAGCTGTCAAAATCCACCAATCGTAAAATTGATAATTAAACATGATTGGTGGGAGTTTGTGGTGGGAAGTCAAGGGGTATAGTTGGGGTTTGCCTTAGACGATTTTGCAAATTGATTTTAGTGGACTTTATAATATGAAATTGGTGTAGTTCGGTGTTATAAATGTTCGTGCTCATGAACAATTTGTAAAATAGTTATAGTAGACTGTTATATGGATTTATGCCTTAAGGCAGTTTGAAAAATCTGACACCAGTGTTGGCCACTTACACATTCGAAAAACAAACAAACATATGGACTCATATAGATTTTTAGCCAGAAGCTCCCACGAGGCATTAAAGAAAATACGCCATCTTTAATGCTATTTGTTAAAACTTTACCGTACAACATCAATACTTAGTATCTCAATTTATTGGACATTGGCAGAATCACTGAAATCTCGGTGGAAGCCATATTCTAAAACAGAAAAAGAAGAAGAAGACTTGATTGGTGGATTTTGACAGCAGTTGTCAAAATTACCTCTCGACACTGCGTCGCCTGGGGGATAAATGAATCTTGGAAACCCTAATTGAATACCTCTTGTCGAGCGGCGAGGGGTTGTCGTGCGTGAGGTCGAGCAGCATGGCGTGCGCCACTCGCGGGGCGGCGGGCCGCGCCGGGCGCCGCAGGAACGCGCCCACGGGCCGCCCGCCGAAGCGGTGCACCAGCCGGCCCTGCTCGTGCGAGTCCCACGCCGACAGCGCCTCTGGGAAACAACACGGCCAACGTGTTCACATTATGAGAAATGCCTCATGGTTTATCATATGAATCATGTTTCAATCACCACCAATATCATAACATGTTTCAATCAACACCTTTTTTATAAGACTAATTTTGGAAATTTAAAAAAAAAAACAATAATTTCATAAAAATTGCCTGGCTCATTTTAGCACCATAGGGAAAGTCGTTCATATGGACGGGCTGAATCGCCCCTTTACACCTGTAACACACGGCCACGAATGCAGAACGACCGCGAAACGCTGCCTAGTATGATTTTGTTTGGTGCGTACCACACCACAAACGGAACGAAACCGAAACGGAATCATACAACAGCGTTTCGGGGTTCCACCAATGTTTCGTTCCAAAACGCTTGCGTTCCGCCCTTCGCGGCTGTGTGCTACAGACGACGTATCGCAGTGTACTAAAGGCGTTAAAGATCGGACAGAGTTTTATATATTCACTAGTAATCCATATGAATGGCTTCGCCCGTAGTATACACATAGCCTATAGTAAGTGAAAGTAAAGACAAGTTTTTTCTATAAATCGATCCAGTTGTTACTGAGATTAGCACATTCATCCAAACAAAAAACTCAGCTTTATAATATTAGTATAGATTGTATACAGGGTAACTTGTTATTGTACCATACACCAGATCGAACCAAACGTCATTTAAAAGAATACAAAAATTACAATCGTAGTTTTAGGCATAAAAACCAAATTATTAAACACTCACCACGAATAAGCGAAGTGATTCCGAGCCGGTTGACAAAAATGTTGTCCACGTGGTCGGAGTTGGTGAACAACTCGGCCACCACGTACAGATCCGTCTTCACGTTACGGGCGCAGTCCAACATGTATTCTGCCACCTGACAGACAAATTTATCAAATAAATGCCCGTCAAAATGAACAACTTTTTCTATAGGACCAATGAAGTGTCAAAAAAACCAACGGATTGCACTCCGGGAGTGCCGGCAGAAGTGTGAACTTGAGTATTAACTGTGCATTTTACACTGATAATTTGAACATCAAAGCAATTCATGCAAATTATTCCCTAACCATTTCAAAATATCAAAAATGCACAACGTTAATATTCAAGTTTTTACTTCTGCCGGCTCTCCCGGAGTGCAACCCGTTGTTATTTTTCGCTCAGGAGACGTGTCCGTCTTACGAATGTTCAATCCGACGAATCTATCGGTCACGTGACCCGTTGCGAGTTTATCATTTTTCCCCATCATAAAAAGTGCACAGCGCCGCTAAAGAACTTTTCACTTCAAGAATTGGTCTAAACTACTAAGAACAATACTGCCGATCTTGCTTATCAAGAATATTAACACAATCAATCGAAAATTTTCTAGATATAATTTTTTGAAATTTTATGGAACTTTTCACTTCAAGACTTTTCAAATTTTTATGGAAATCTTGAGAGGCGTATAATTCTCAAACATTTGATAATTTAACCAAACTGTATAGGAACGTATGTAGATTATAATGAGATTAATTGATTGGATGCTTAATTTTGCCCTAAAATTATCAAATATTGTCACAATTCCCTTTTTCCGTTTGTATGGAGACATGCGCGTCCAGGCGATTCTTAAGTTCCCAGTTTTGGTCCCATAGGAAAAGTTATTCATCTTGACGAACTGATTTGATGGTTTCAGGGACAACGTTGTTTACCCTAACATAGTATGTAAAAATAAAAAAGAAATCTTCTTACGTGCAGCGGAGTGGAGTGGCAGTTGTCCAGCCGCACTCCGTCAAACACTTCAGCTGTCAGCTCCACGTACTCCCGCATGTGCGACCACAGGAACGGACTGTCTTCTGGACGGTCGCCGTATCTGTCCAATTCAAGATAAAAACAAACGTTTATATTGCAACTATCACTTCACTGTTATGAAATGGTCTAAACCCCCGAATATTCAAAATAATCTTAACTTATGATAATCTTAAATCTCAGACTGTCTATTCTTATTTTGCTTTATATGATGGCTTCCACCAAGGTTTCGGTGATTCTGCCAATGTCTATTTTAAAGAGATACAAAGCATTGGTGATCAAAGATGCGTAGGTCCTTTGATTGCTTAATGGGAGCTTCTGGTGACAAATCTATACGAGCCCATATGACAATCTGCTTTAACTATTTCACACGAGTTTGTGGTGGGAAGTCAAGGGGTGCAGTTGGGGTCTACCTTGGATGATTTTGCAAATTGATTTTGGTGGACTTTATAATATAAAATTGGTGTAGTTTGGTGTTATAAATGCTCGTGCTCATGGAACAATTTGTGAAATAGTTAAAGTGGACTGTTATATGGACTCGTATAGACTTGTCACCATAACCTCCCGACCACGAGGCATCAAAGAACATACGCCATCTTTGATGCTACTTATTACACCTTTACCAATTTACTGGACATTGGTAGAATCACTGAAATCTCGGTGGAAGCCATTTTATAAAACAGGAAGAAAAGAAAAAACTATTTCACACATTGATCATGAGCACGAGCATTTATAACACCAAACTACACCTATTTAATATTATAAAGTAGACTTAAATCAATCATCTAAGGTAGGAACTTTTAACTTGCCATCGAAAACTCCCAGACTGTCTGTCTTGCTAGGTTATCTAGACAGTGACAGAAAGACTTGAGATCGGTGTTTGTTAAGATGCGTCTAGGATGCCTTTGAGTATTCGGGTGTAAGCCATCTTGGTGCCGTGATGCATAGCAGTGGTCAGTCCTTTAAGTGTTGTGGCAACAGGGTAGAGTGGAGATTCACCAGAGCAAACCGAATACTTAGTTGTATAGGAACATGTGACGTTGTGTTGGCTTGACGTGCAGCTAGACGTAATGCGTGGCGTTATTTTATAATTGCAACTCGTAAGTGACAAATGAGAGTGTTCTGAAATATTCGGCGGCAGCACTGAGGCGTCGGGTCCGAGTAGTCGTGATTGGGCCACAATGTATCAGTTGTTGCTGCTTGTGAAATATAATCCAATGACAGTGGCTTATCAAGGTCACACCTGAATGCTGCCATCTGGTGGAGAGCATTGCATATCCCTCATTGTCTGGTATAACAAATTATATACGCAGCTCTGTGAGCGCAAAAAAGCGCAAAACCTCAGTTATTATTTTTTATTTTTTTTATTAGCTTATTATGTCCCACTGCTGGGCAAAAGCGTCCCCTTTATTTCTCCAAGTGTCTCTGTCCCTAGCCTTCTCTTTCCAGTCACTCTCATAGTGCTATAATTCATCCGACCATCTTGTTCTGGGTCTTCCTCTGTTTCTTTTTGTTAATTTTCGCGGATCACCGACTAAGATATTTGCTTTTGTTAGTAGTAACTAGGGCGACGTTGCATATTCGCGTGTCGTCGGGTGATAGAGTTCAAACACGAATATTTTTTTGGTAAAATTTGACCAATTTTTATTTTTGGACTGAACAAACTGTGAAATGAAATGAAATTTATTTGACCATTTAAAGTTTACACACTAGTTTACACGGTTGGCCCCACACTAGGCAACACGCCTGTCCTGTGGTAGCCTATTTACGTTTCCATAACAACGTTAATAAGGTACCGACAAAAGATTTACTAGATAGATAAAAAATGTATACATAGAGAAAAGAAACAAATTAAGTTTTTATTTTTAAAGGAAAAAAAAAAGAATTAAATATTTACTAATTTCAGGGTTTGTGCTTTTACATTAAGACGTTATAGACACTGACCTCAACTTAACACTGTCTCCCCACGCGATGAGCTCCCTCCGCAGATACACTCTGCCGTGGTTCTCCTTAGCCGCAAAGTCCTGCAGCGGATCTGCATCCATCACCCAGCCGTTGTGAGCCATCACTAGCTGCCCCGCGTCGCCCAGGAGAGCGGCCTCCACGTCCGCGAGGGAGCTGGTTTCTACGTGAACGCCGGCGCCCCACGTGAAATATCTGAAAACATTGTGAGGCTTTTTTGTTTCTATTCAAATGCTAAGCTTTTAGATAGAAAAAGAATATTAAGATACAAAACCCACGCTATCAACGAGTTTTGGGAAATCGAAACTAAATAAGAATTTGCATCCATGCGTTACCGTAAGGATATGATCGTGTTTGTGCTGCGCCACGCTCTTTTCAAAGGTCTAATAAAGCAGTGCGTTACACACATTAAACAAACAACTGCTATAGTTGTTTGTTTCACTAGCTTCTCTTGCCCGCAAATATAACAGAGGGTAGCTTGATTGCTGACTGATTTAGATATTGTTGTTGTTTTTCGCATGTGCAAGTAACCAACACTGGTGTCAGATTTGTCAAGCTGTCTTTAGGCATCTGACATAGCTTAACGACTGCCATCAATGATGACAGCCGAGACCAACGGCTTAACATTTCGAAGCACGGAGGAGTTTGAGATATTTTTATGCCATTTCTCACCCATCCAAGTGGGGACTGCGCCCGAGGTTGCTTATCATGCGTAAGCGCTACTACTGCTCACGCCCACTAGGCTATCAGGCTCCCGACTGAAATGTCGCGACACGACGTAAATGAGAATAAAGGGTGGAAAGTTCAAGTAGAGAAAAAACAATCCTTGAACCATTTTAATACTCAATTTAGAAACTTACCTCGGCACCAGAGGGTGTTTCTCGCTAACCTCTTCTATTTTGGGGCCGTCAGACTGCAGTCGGTAGTACCTGTGAAAATAAAAAAATTAAGACTCCTTGAACTTGAAAATAAAATTAAAGTTAAATGCAGAGCTACCGTGATGTTCGCCTTTCAGTTTGAGTGTTACTCTGCTCTCACCTCAAAAGTCCGGCGAAGTTGCGATAACTCTGCCGGGATCCACACGGCAATAAGTGGCAGTACTGTACCCATATGTTATGAATAGCTAGGCTTATCACTTTATTTTGAGCTGTTCCAGTTTGCGCTTCAGCTCCTCGCAGCATCTCTTCAGAGGTCCTATTCTACTCTGCCGGGAACCACACGACAAAGAGTGGTATTAACGTACTCTTATGTCATGGATGGCTAAGCTTGCAGCATCTCTCCAGTGGTCCTATTCTACTCTTCGGGAACCACACGACAAAAAGTGGTGCTGATGGATATCTAGGGTTCTTACCTCATGCCGGCGACACAGTTGTCGACAGCGGCCCGCAAGTGCTCCCGGAGCTCTTCAGCCGCAGCCTCGTTGAGCTGTTCCAGCTTGCGCTTCAGCTCCTCGCAGCATCTCTTCAGGCGAGACTCCTCGTCGTAGCAATCGTTTCTGTAGGGCATAAGTATTTTTCATTCATAACTGCGACGAGAAAAGCTGGCGGAAGAAAGAGGGGAATGGAAGACAAGCGTGGACTCAGACTTTACCTATGGTACCAATGCTAGTAGCTTTTTTTTTTACTTTCCCATACTAATTCACTGCCACCGAACATGTTTGTATGAAAATGTTTTTTTTTTTCAATATCAAAGTTATTTGACACTTTACAATTTTAGTACATTACTGCAGCGGCCGGCAATAGAGGCATTGATGGACGAACGTGGATATGTGGGCCGAGGCAGAGCCGAGGCACACATACGTAAGTCCATCAATGTCTGATTGCGGCCAAGGCTTGTATAGTACTTTTCTCAAATATTGCGAGGAAATTTATAACAAAATAGTAAATAGACATACATATATAACGTGTTTACCTTTACAGGTGAGACGGACCTCAAAAGCCACGTTTAGGGTATTAGTGGGCTTTTATGTAAAAAATGTAATTAAAATAGTCATGGGTTGCTAGCCGCATCACCTATTGATATATTCTTCTCCATAGGTTTTTGCCCACTCCCTCAGCCAGCCTGCTTTTACGGACTGTACGGGAAGGGAAGCATATCGCAGCGCACCGTTGGACACCCACCGACCAGGTGGTCGAACGACCTGATAAAGGTCGCAGGAAGGCGCTGGATGCAGGCAGCTTCCAACCGGTCGTATTGGAAATCCTTAGGGGAGGCCTATGTCCAGCAGTGGACTTCTTGCGGCTGAGATGATGATGATGATACATTTACAAACTTACATATAAATTTTCTATGTAAGATAATTTGAAAAGTTTTGCTTCCTAGGTCGGTACCAAATAAATAAAAAGCAAAACTTATCAAATTAGAAAAAAAAAGATGAAGATAGTTTTGTAATCGAAGCTAGAAGCTTGCTAACTGCGTGTCCACCTTCCTTTGATATCTGTGAAAAAGAAGTATAATTGCAATATATACCTACCCCCGTAGCATGGCTCCCGCGACGCCATTTATATCGCGCGAGAAACTAACTACTTCTCACTCTTCAGTATTGCGAGAAACAAGATAGCGATAGTCGATAAACGTTGTTGCGCGTGCCATGGAAGGTGGACCAGGAATCTATTCTTCTTTCAATTTTTTATTTTTAAATAAATATATACGGACGTATCACACAAATTGAGCTAGCCCCACAGTAAGTTATGAACTTGTGTCGCAGGATACTAACTCAACGATCCTATATTTTATAATATATACTTATATATATAAACATCCAAAACCCACTGCGCCACGGAGTTCGTCAAATCGCATACCTGTATACGTTGTAGATCTGCAGAGCGAGGTCCAGGTCTACCGTAGCCTTGAGTCTGCGGAACTGCGGATCTGGGATCAGCTTCAGCTCCCCGCGATCTGCCTCCGGGTTCACTTTGACCGGGGGCACCCTGTGAATAGTATTTAACAAGTCATAAATCAGCGCAACATACATACATAATATCACGACCTTTCTTTTGCGGGGTAGACAGAGCCACGTTTTATCATGTTGGTGGGTTTGTAGGTGGAGAAGGGAATCAAAAAAAAAATATTTTAAAAAAGTGCAAAATATGATATTAGTTTGTTCTTTATTACTTATTCGTATAAAATAGTCCGTGTTTGATCATTACCTAATTCTATCTTGCCGCGGTACGCACAGCGGCAACGTCATCTTAGATAGTGCATAATTACCATAGACTTTTTAATTTGCAACAAACACAATAAAACAAAGAAATGCTAATATCTTAGTAATGAAATATATAACCCGCAAAAATTTAAATAATATAATTCTTTTATAATAAAAATAATTTTGAGTATCTGCGGTTTGCGCTTTTTCATTAACACTTTGTATTATTTATAATATACAAAACGTAAGTGCGACTCGTGAAAGATAAGAAATAAATTCCCGCGCCTTTCCGAAGCACGGAGGAGCCCGAGATATTTCTATACAATTCATCCAAGTTTGGACCGCGCCCGGAGCTGCTTTACACGCGTAAGCGCTTACAGTGCATTACGTCCACTGGACTATCGAGCAACTCGGTTGTTCCGTGACTCACTTGTTCCGCGCCATGTAGTAGAACTCCTGCACGACGTCCGCAGCATTGCACATGAACATCTCGTGCAGGCGCGCCTCGGGCACCAGTTGCGTCGCCAGCAGGTGGCGGATGGCCTGTATAAATCATACTGAATCAGTACTGCTGCCTAATACATAATAATAATAATAGCTTTCATTCATATTGTGTTTTGTTACAATTACTAATCATTCACTTGGTCTCCTCGTCTGTCATCTGTGTGCCCCTAATGGCCTCCTACAAGTATTTTCACTCCTCCCTTTTTATTACTGTTCTGGTCCAAATGCCACCTGCTACCTTTTTGATGTCATCTGAACATCTCTTGAACGGTCGTCCTCTTTTCCGTTTTTTTTTTTTTTTGACAAATCACACAGATTGAGCTAGCCCCAAAGTAAGTTCTAAAGACTTGTGTTATGGGTCAAAAATACTATATTTTATAACAAATTTTTTATGGCAGTCGTTAAGCTATGTCAGATGCCTTAAGGCAGCTTGAAAAATCTGACACCAGTGTTGGCCACTTACACATACGAAAAACAAACAAACAATAACAAATACATATATAGATAAACATCCAAGACCCAGGTCAATCTGAAAAAGATCGTTTTCCATCATGACCTGACCGGAGATCGAACCCGGGACCGCCGTGTCGCAGGCTGGCGTGGTAACCGCTGCGCCAACTTTAAGAACAACAACTATACAAAATAGCACCCCAAGCTGGCCAGTCACCGTGGGGAAAGATGACTACTACCCTGCCTAAAACATACAACGTAGTAAACGGAAAAGGTCGAGGGTAGAATATTTCCACAAATAAAAATATGGGTCTAATTTTAACAAAAAAAAAATTTTCTTTACGCCGTGTTTCATCATTACTTATCACTATAAGTAATGATGAAACACGGCGTAAAGAAAATATTTTTAGTTACACGCAGTGGCGTGCGGCGGGATGCGATGCGGAAACGTCGCCCTCGATCGCGCGTGATTACCATAGACTTTTTCATTTGCAACAAATACAAGAAGACAAAAAAGCTAACATCGGCGTAATCCGTGCAAATGAAATTTTATATAATTCTTTTATAACATTAATAAGTTGTGGTGTCTGACGTTTCGTGCTTTTTCATAAACATGTTGTATAAATAAATCTTGATCGTAAAAAAACCCTCCAAATGGTCATGTCGGCAAACTTTGGCACTCCTCGCCCTTCATAATCTCCCCTAGTGACACCCGCACTCAGCCTAGCAAGAAAAATGTCGAATAACGCAGCATACAGATTTTATGCTTTAGTAGCGCCATCTATAATCTTATAATTGATCTCACCATTAAATGGTCATGCTGGCACACTTTCTTCGAAACTCCCCTCTCCTCATAGTTTCCCCTGGCGACATCCGCACTGAGCCTAGCCAGCAGAGCGTCGAGTAGCGCAGAAGGCCTTAGTTTTAAAAATAGACATTTTTTTTCTGTAACGCCCTAAATAATCTAAAAATAGCTCTCACCTCCAAATGGTCATGCTGGCACACTTTTTTCGGCACTCCCATCCCCTCATAATCTCCCCTAGCGACATCCGCACTCAGCCTAGCCAGCAGAGCGTCGAAATGCAACAGGCCTCAAGTGGGGACAGTTGTGGCAGTTATACCTATTTGATTCTCCAGTAGTGCTAGCTTTGATAAAAAAAACAAACTCACCTCCAAATGATCATGCTGGCACACTTTTTTCGGCACTCCCCTCCCCTCATAGTCTCCCCTAGCGACATCCGCACTCAGCCTAGCTAGAAGAGCATCTAATAGCGCAGCGGGCCTCAAGTGGGGACAGTTGTGGCAGTTGTAGGTGGCCTCGGGGTGCGTGGCCAGCCAGGGGGTCTCGTTGGCTGTGTGGTTTAGCACTATGTCGCAGATCGACAGCATCTACGAACGAATACGACATTATATTATACGGGTGTAACAAAATGGCGGAATAACATCTAAGGGGCAAACGGGTAAGATCAGTCAATTATATCAAATAAATCTCCCCACGATTTTCTTATGATTTCGATGAATTTCCCATTTAAATAAAATTATTTTAATACGGTTTTTATCGCGTTAATTACATTATTTATACACCTAACGTTTCGAGCACTTTACAGTGTTCGTGGTCGCAGGTAGACTAAGTTGACATTTGTCTAGTATTTTATAAGAACTGCAAAATTTACCGCCTAAAATATTTATTGATAACGTTCCGGATGTACGCAGTATTGGCTCACGGTGTCTGAAGGTCTTGCAGTCTTCTGCTTAGCTTGAGATTTGATTAAATTGATGACAGGATCCCAAGCTGGTGGTGCACCCTGTATAACTTATGCGAAGCGTTATTTATGATATTTTCAGTCGGACGAGTTTACCTATGGTATTCTATGATACTTGTAATACGTGCCTCGGAAGACATATTTGTTTTCTTTAAATAGCAGTTAGACAACGAAAAATGCCTTTAAAAGTTTCAAACTCGTCCAGAGGCCATCTTCAAGGCGAGTGCTACTGACGAATCCGAAACTACCTATATAGTCGGCAATGCCGACAAAATAGCACGTGAATACACTGTTGTTGTACATAATGTCTTCTTTATGACATCGTAATGTATAAATTTACGGGACTGGGCTTTTTTACTTTACACCAATGCCTCTATTACCGGCCAGAAATATAGTTTTTCCATTATACCCTTAAATCATAATCATTTGTCAGTCATGAATACATAAGTTGTTAGTAATACAAATATAGGGCTTCATGCTGCGCCGTCAGGCATACAAATTTTTAATTTATAGGAATTAGAGTTAATTTTGTTAATTACTTACACTACTTTAAAATATAGTTTTTCCATTATACCCTTAAAAAATAACGAGTTGCCTGACCTTCCAGTCGTTCCTCATCTTGGAGACCACGTTCTCGACATCAGCGAAGGTGGCCTCCCGGCCCGCGTCGCTGCTGAACTTGGGGTTCAAGCGCAGCTGGTTGGCGATGCTGTAGCTCGAGTTGGAAGCGCCCAGTTCCTGACAATAGAAACTTATTAAGTAAAGTTGAGTTGAGTTTAAGTACCGTGTGGTTCCCGGCAGAGTAGAATAGGATCACTCCAAGTCTTCCCGTGGATGTCTTAGAAGGCGACTTAGGAAACACAAGCTTAACTAAGATTTTAAACATCAAAGAGACCTCTCCAACCCGTCTGGCCAGCGTGGAGAGTGTAGGCCAAATCCTCTGACTGCTCTGGCTAATATATGGTTTAGGTAGTACAGAGAGGGTCGTGCTCCTGCAGTGGAGACTAAGAAAGACCTGATGATGATGATGATGAAGTAAAAAGTTAATAAGTTACAATCCTAGACTATAGATTATACTTACATATTATTATGTATAAGATACATACAACATATTAACGACCCACAGTACACTTTGCAAGCAAGGGAGCGCCCCGAGGCACTTAGCAACAACAGTTTGGCTTAGCGTGATAATTAATTGACTGGAAAATTCTAAAACATTCGACTCTCCCAGTCTCTCTTTACCGATCTAGAATTTTCCAGTTTATAATCTGTATTATTTAGCGAAAACGGTTTCACAAAGCAGGGAGTCGAAAGACAGTTATAATATAACACACAAACTGGCGTGAAGAGGATCATGCATGTTGTATCCGGATTCCGGACTCCTTAGCGAACCGCAGTACACTCTCCCAGCGGCCTGAGGCCCTTGGCGAGAACAGTTTGACATAGCAACGAATTAAGAGGAAACTATAACAAACCTGCACGGGTGTGAAATAGATCATGTTGTATCCCGACTCTTTAGCGACCCGCAGTACACTCTCCCAGCGAGGCAGCGGCCCGAGGCACTTGGCGAGAACGGTTTGACATAGCAACGAATCTAGAGGAAGCTATAACGAACCTGCACGGGTGTAAAGTGGATCATGTTATATCCCGACTCCTTAGCGACCCGCAGTACACTCTCCCAACGAGGCAGCGGCCCGAGGCACTTGGCGAGAACGGTTTGACATAGCAACGAATCTAGAGGAAGCTATAACGAACCTGCACGGGTGTAAAATGGATCATGTTATATCCAGACTCCTTGGCGACCCGCAGTACACTCTCCCAGCGAGGCAGCGGCCCGAGGCACTTGGCGAGAACGGTTTGACATAGCAACGAATTAAGAGGAAACTATAACAAACCTGCACGGGTGTGAAATAGATCATGTTGTATCCCGACTCTTTAGCGACCCGCAGTACACTCTCCCAGCGAGGCAGCGGCCCGAGGCACTTGGCGAGAACGGTTTGACATAGCAACGAATCTAGAGGAAGCTATAACGAACCTGCACGGGTGTAAAGTGGATCATGTTATATCCCGACTCCTTAGCGACCCGCAGTACACTCTCCCAACGAGGCAGCGGCCCGAGGCACTTGGCGAGAACGGTTTGACATAGCAACGAATCTAGAGGAAGCTATAACGAACCTGCACGGGTGTAAAATGGATCATGTTATATCCAGACTCCTTGGCGACCCGCAGTACACTCTCCCAGCGAGGCAGCGGCCCGAGGCACTTGGCGAGAACGGTTTGACATAGCAACGAATCTAGAGGAAGCTATAACGAACCTGCACGGGTGTAAAATGGATCATGTTATATCCAGACTCCTTGGCGACCCGCAGTACACTCTCCCAGCGAGGCAGCGGCCCGAGGCACTTGGCGAGAACGGTTTGACATAGCAACGAATCTAGAGGAAGCTATAACGAACCTGCACGGGTGTAAAGTGGATCATGTTATATCCCGACTCCTTAGCGACCCGCAGTACACTCTCCCAACGAGGCAGCGGCCCGAGGCACTTGGCGAGAACGGTTTGACATAGCAACGAATCTAGAGGAAGCTATAACGAACCTGCACGGGTGTAAAATGGATCATGTTATATCCAGACTCCTTGGCGACCCGCAGTACACTCTCCCAGCGAGGCAGCGGCCCGAGGCACTTGGCGAGAACGGTTTGACATAGCAGCGAGTCCAGAGGCAATTCTTCCCGGTTTGCTCCGGCCCGCAGCGTGGGCGGCACTTGGAACCAGCCCGAGCCTTGCGGCCCGATGGGAGACTCGCTGTGGACAAAATAACATGTTATTCGCGTGCTAGAATTAATAAGACTACAAACTATGTCACATCTTGCATAAAGGTGAATCTCAACTCAAGAATTCAAAAAACCTCATATTCATATAGACGACGAAAAAATTATAATAACACAGTATTTAGGGCAGCACCATAAAAAATCTCCTCCTAAAGGTCACAGCACACTTATCAAGCCGGAAAGGGATCGACACCGTGTCGCCTTTTGCCTTGTAACTAGGCGTCAACCTAACGTAAGCACGTATATATTTTTTTACTACTTCAATGAATTACGGAGAGACGTGAGCGCGTTGACGACTACCCGTGGGCGCCGGAATGGCAATTTGACAGACCAGCAAAGCGGTTCATGAGCTGGTCCCGAGGCGAGGCGTTTCCGTTACGATTCCGATAAGCGTGCGTTGCAGTAGGGAGTTTCATGCAAAGAATACTGAACTGCTCGAGTTGATATACGTTTACGTTCCGTTTACGAGTTGATAAGAGTGTTATGACCATAAACAGGGCCAGTGTATTAGAATTTTCTGAAAGTGCACGTAAGCAAATATTTCCATACAGTTCTTAGGAAATTTCTTATGTGTCCATATAGAATTAGGGAGCCAGAAATCAGTTGAATCAATCATAATAACTATCATATAGAACTATACATTTAACTTCATTGAAAATTGTAAAAGTAATACATGAAAACTTACGCATTGTCATAGACGAAGTAGTAATGGAAGGAGCCGGCCCTCGTAACTTTCAGTTCGCAGTAGAGGTCGCTGTCGTCGATCAGGATGCCGGTGCCGAGCGGGCCGGGCGAGGCCGTGGAAGGGGACTCGTCGAACGACGAGCGACGCCACTCGAGCCCGTAGTACTGGTTGCGGATGAACTCTGCCTGGTCGCCGCTTTTTTCTTCTTCTATTGAGGAACATTATTACACATCATCATCGTTTTGATATTTTACTTATAGACTCTTGGAAATAGGCGATAAAAAGGCTTGGAAATAGTCAAACGTTTGATTTAATGTATGTATGTAATGTATGTATGTATGTTTGGTTAACATTACTTAAAATTACTGTTATGTGTATTAGGCCTATCAGGCACATTGGGACCGATACGAAACTGAGTTTCTTTCGGCGTATTCTTCTCAGCAGTGGTTTTCTGAAACGCTAGTAGTTTTTCAATTTTGCAAAAATAAAGAAAATAAATAACAAGAAAGAAAATTTACGTTCAAAAAGTGATACATGAGGTTCAAAATTTGAATAAACACTATTATTTCATTTCAGACAGAGGCTACAATCATCAAAACCTCCCACCAAGTGGTCAAACAACCTGACCAAGGTCACATATATGAAGAGTTGCCAGATTGATAGTGTACTTACAGGTAAAAGGCAAGAGTGTAACATGGAATAAATAAGTATAAAATGTGTACTTACGGTTGTCTGACATAACATAGTTGGTGTAGAGGAACACCTTCCGGCCGAGTAAGCTGGGGCCGGGGTGGAACTGTAAATAGCAGCCTTTTTCCAGTCTGAAAACAATAATATGTTGTCAATCATTCATCACACAAAAAGGAAAAAATCGGCCAAGTGCGGGTCGATCTATACATACAACATTAGACTATCGAGTAAAAACGAAAAAATCACGTTTGTTATATGGGAACCCCTCTTAAATATTTATTTTATTTTTAATTAATTATTTATTTTTAAAGTATATCTACAACGAGATTTACTATTCTGAGCTCAGAATAGAGATTTTACTATTCTGAGTATACAACATAAAATTCTGCGAATAGTTCAAAAGTCTACCTGTTGTCGTTGAAAACGGCAAAAGAAATACGTTTTTGTATGGCTCTTAAATATTTATTTATTTCTGTTTTAATATTTGTTGCTATAGCGGCAATAGATATACTGTGAAAATTTCAACTGAGCAACATCGTCTTTACCTCCTCTTTTTTATGTGAGGCTCGCTCTCAGGAACGCTATCATAAGATGCCATGTGCGGGCAGACGAGGCGGCAATTCAAAGCCCAACAGAAGGAGGGTTCCTACACCGTATCTGCGCCGAGCCTTCGCCGTAGGCTTTTTCTGTATGTTTTATGCGTAACAAAGCTGGATGAGCTGGGACCTCGCAAGATTACCTGTAAAGCGTAGAGTCGTTGTGCTCGCCATGCTCGAGCGTGACGATGCGCGTGCGCGGCAGCGTCGCGGCGGGCGCGTCCACCACCACCGCTGCGCGTTCTATCGCCATCTGCCTCTATGGACAAACGAACACGTACTTTATTCATACCTGGTCAAATATTGATCGTCGATTTAGACCCTTTAAAGAGCAATTCAGACTGTCAACAACTTTTCCAATGGGATGCTGGGAACTTAATTTTTTGTTCACATATTTGATCAAAAATTATCAGTTGTCTATTTGGATGGGTATGTCGAAAAAATTAAGATCCAAGCATTAGTTCCAAGAAAAGTTGTTCGAACGACCGGGCTGAATTATCACGTAAACTTTTGAGTTTACGTGGTAATTCAGCCCGGCAGTTTGAGTTCAGCAAAGGACTACCAGTGCATAGTATGCTGTAGCGATGTACTTACATCCATTTTGTACCTCCTGGTGGAGACTAGACTATACAATAGTACGAAATATGTAGTATGACAGAAAATCTTAGACATTCCCAAAGATCATCTTTTTCTCATTTTCTGTCATACTATATGCAGTCCTGTGAGCTTTGCAAAAAATTCTGCTTCTCCATACGTCTTACTAACAGAAAAATTTTGCCGAAAAAATCGCCTATCACATATCAAAAATCTTAATCACGACGTCGAGAACCACATCATTTCTATGGCGGTTTTCCCTTGCACCTTTCTTCCATAGTCGCTTTAAAAGCATTTCTCCCATAGCCGCTCTATAAGTGTTAGTTTCATCCGGCTAACTAATATATTACATTATTAACTAAAAAAACTAAGCATGAAAATACCAGTTTCTTGCTGAAAAATTCGCCTATCTTCTCTATTAAAATCTGCGTCACCAGGACAACTAAACTACAGGAGAGGGGAGGGAGGACTACCTTCTCCATGACGGCTTTCTCTTGCACCTTCCTCCCATAGTCGCTCTTCTCGCGAGTAATCATCTTAGACATGTTAGCCACCCATGAACAGCACGTAGATACGCGGGCGGGCGGGCAGTAAGCGCTTTTATTAACAACAGATCGCTGTGAAATGTTGCCAACGCTTCAACTCGGAATAACCCAGAGTGGGAATATTTATTTAGTTATAATATTATAGTATATTTTTAAATTTGACTTTATTTTAGCTAATAATTGGACATTTATTTTATTTCTTATCAGCCTGAAGGTAATTTTGACTTAAAAATTTGCACACTCATCATCATCAGGGTTGGGTACCGTAAGGTTGTATCCAAAAATACAACCCTACGCTCCATTACTAACGCTGTAGATGTTGGCAAAAACTCAGATGATCTTAAGTGGTACCGGGCGGGTTACGGTCTGATGTAGGTATGCAACAGGAAAGATGGGCCCATATCGCCATCTTTTCGAATCCGACAGACGGAAAAAGAAGAGAAGAAGACCCAGAACAAGGTGTTCGGATGAATTAAACCATTATTAGAGAGACTGGAAGGAGAAAGCTAGGGACAGAGACACTTGAAGAAATAAAGGGGGGCTTTTGCCCAGTAGTGAGCAAAAATCAATCAATAAAAAAATCTTTTTATTCTGACTTGCTTACGTAGTAAAGTACAGAACAGTTAAACTTTGCGTGATTATAAATTGGAGTTGGAAGAGGAACGCGAGATCGAAAAGTGTGAATAACTGTACACCAAAGAACTATAGTATCACGCTTCCCGAATGAATTATTTTCCACTTTTGGTCAAGGTTCATTGGTGAATTCGTCTCACAAACAACATAATGGGTATCTCTAGGA